>CANTUQ010000056.1:0-1331000 GCA_947683425.1 Excoecaria cochinchinensis | reverse complement strand
AGATGAGAAAGAAATCAGCTGAAGATGGGCTTAAATCCACTGGAGAAGGGCTTGAATGGGGTGTGCTGTTTGGGTTTGGGCCTGGGCTTACTGTTGAAACTGTTGTTCTCCATAGCGTAGCCATGTAGAGGCTTGCTTAGGTTGACTTGCACAGTCAACAGTTATTTATTCCTCTTGCATGAGTGTTTCTTTCTCCTCCTTTAATTTCAATTCAATGGCTTGTATGGTTTTATTTTATTTTATTTTATTTTTCTATCAATGGATTTCAGTATATTGTGGAAAATAAAATGTCCCATTTTATATTATAAATGAAGAATTGCAATTTCTCACGTCTTTACTGGATATTTGCTATTTGAAAAAAATAAATAAATAAATTATTACTGATTAACATTAAACAGTCAATTATAATCGACAAGTAATACTTTATTTATGACCAATTATTATTAACTGTTATATAATATTAATAAATTAATTTATTTAACACAATATGATTATGTATTATATAAACATTTCCAACTCCATCGGGCAATCTCTCTAAATTTATATAATTATAGTTTTTTTTATTAAAAATTTCCTATTTTTTTCTTTTGAGTGGCCGACTAATCTATAGCCTACCAGATTGCGTTGTGTAGGAAATTGAAGGTAAAGACAAAACAGGTGTTTAGAGTCATACACGCCAAGTATCTGAAAGGAATATGTCCAAATTCCATCAAGTTATATCCTAATGAAAATCTCATTATTTGACCCATATAATCTGCATACATTATTTCATTATTATTACAAGAAAATATATTTCTCTGGAGGAGAAAAATACATGCATTTTAAAAATATTTCTCTATGATATACACAAATATATTTCAAAAGATTTAGGTATCGAATTATAACCCCACCAATGTATAATTATTTGCATATAATTGCAATCCAAATCAATCAACATTATGCACATTAAACTTGAATATATATATATATGTGTGTGTGGATTGGATAATTCATAACTTTGGCTCAGGAATCTACCAAAAGTTTGTTATGTGTGATATTGATAATTAATTAGGGGGCACCCACCAGTTAGTTACAGTTATGTTTGTCATAAGAGGCACCACCGACATGAAATGAAATGGCCTTTTAAAAAAAAAAATATATTGAGTGGTGGCGTGGTGCTTATATTTATTACAAGCTTACACAAAAGCTTACAAAAAGAGCTTTAAATAAAGGGGAATTAGAAATCCCTTTGGAGAGGGACATAATCATAGTTGATTAAGGAGCAGTATTAAGCTTTAACTCATTCATTGAGGACCAGAAAATTCTATCAGAAATGATGAAGATTGATTGCTATAAGTTGGTATTTCCATTGCTCTTTGACTTTTGAAATTTGTCTAATATAATTAATACTGTGACAATTAGTATTCCAAACTTTCGTTTCTCTTGTTATCGGAGTATTAAATTTTGATATCATACCTCACCAAATTTAAAAAGAAAAAATCAAGTTTGATATCATAATTAGGTATAGTCTGAGTTAAAATTCAACTCAGTTATAATAATATATAATTTGCCAATTTCTGAATTGAAACATTATTAGAGAAAAAGGCAATAAAAACTATGGACTTCCTTGCGAACTTTGCTCTTCGTCAATAATTGAGTCTCCATGTTCTCAATGATCCTTCAAGTGATAGCTTGTCAATATTCTGAGAGATGATGTTGCTGGAGTTTCTTTTCATAGACCTATTTGCTTTTAATTGGGTTTCTTAGTGTATATAACAAAAATGGCAACTATCCAAATAATTTTCTAATAAAATCTTCTTTGTGGCGGATAAAAGCTCGAGAACTAAGAATAATAGAAAATTCTTACGTTTTAAATATGTTAATAGATCAGCGAATAAAGCGGCTCATTCTCTTGCTAGGGTTGCTTATTCTTGGCCTGGTCTAGTTTTATGGGATTTAGTTCCCCCTTTTTGTATTGTTTCAGTTCTAAAGGCTGATTCTTCATAATGAAGTTCATTTCTTTTCAAAAAAAAAAAAAATTTGCTTCATGGATTTTTTATGTAATTAAGCAAATGAATTGCCATTCATGGATAGCTCTTTTAAATTTATATATTCTCGTCTATCCAATTTATAAAATTAATATATATATATATATTAAAATATAAATATCTTCATTTATTTCCAAGCATAAATAGGAATCAAATTTAATTTATGAAATTTAAGCATATAAATAATTATACTAATTCATATCAAGTTACATAATGTTTAATAAATTTTACAATTTAACTTACAACTAATTACTACTCTCAATTGAAGTTCTTTAATTATTAATTATGCATTTATTTATTTTTCTGTAATTGGCCCAAGTAAAATCTAGCGAAATTGCACCGAGTTGAATAAACCGAATTTCGAATACGGAATTAAGTTTTCGGAACTATTCATTCCATTTGCATATATCATATCATTACTCAATTTTTAATATTCACACCCCGGGACCAAGCTCTCATAACCATTCAGTCCATAACACAAATTAAATATCATATACAGGAATCAAGCTCTCGAAACCATTCAGTACAGTAACACATATCATGACGTGGTATTGCTAACTTACTAATTGGTATGTTAAACTTATCACATTCTTCCAATTTTTGTCTAGTTTTACTAAAAGAAAATCTAATAAATTTTCAATTTCAATTTAAGAACAAAATCTCATAACATTTCCAAAGTACATATGTCCAAGTTTATTTCCATTCTCTCATTCATAATTTAAACTTAGCTCACATCATTCTTCTTAGTTCTCACCAATTCTCACCAATTCAAGATTTAAGATCATTTATAATCATTTTTCAAGCATGATATTAGTCATTTCATATTCTACCAATTTCAATTCAAATAGAAAAATTCACTCTTCATTATCAAAACTGAAATTCCATAGCATATAATCATTAATCATGATCATTTAAACATGGATTAACACGTAAATCATGAATTTCCCTATCATGCATAATTCGGCCACTTCATGAATAATTTTTTATTGTTTCATTTTTCTTCTATAAAATATCTTAATCATGTTCTTATAGCATGCAAAATATAATTATCACCCAATTTGTCAAGCTTGCATGCACATAAAAATTTCAAATTTAAGCACAATGTAGATACAAGTAGCATTTAGCAAATTACATATCATAAAATCAAAACAAGCATACCACATATCTTATTTAGTCCCCAATTAAACATTTTTAATATCAATTTCAAAAAATTTCAATTTCTCATCAAGAACCCTAAGTTACATAACGCACAAATTTATGGAAAAATGAAATTTACATGAAAACATATCAAAATTGATGCCAATTCTTCAAATGAAGCTTCAATTAATGCCCATAAGAATTCAATTTCATGCATTTATCATCATTATGACATGCAGCTATCTCAAAATCATGCGTTACAAACAATTAAAACTCTATTAATTACCTTGCATAAATTCGGACACTATTCATCCAATAAACCCATCGACCTTTTTCCTCATCTTTTCCTTAAATTCTTGTTAATATAATAAATTTAGGGATCCTCGATTGATGATTTAATGTTTAAATGTTGATTACTTAGTAATTTCCTAGTTTGATGATTTAACGTTTAAATGGTTGAAAAGGGAGAATTGAAGCTTTAAAACGGAGGAACCTGTAAGAAAATGGGGAGGAGAAAATGGAGAGGCTGTTCTCGGCAGCCAACAGGAAAAAGAAGGGAAAAAGGTGGCAAAAATGCCATTTGGTCCCTTGACAATTTCTTTAAAAATTCAATAGTTATAATAAAAATGGGACTTCATCCAAGAAATACTAAACTTCCACTCCTTTATTTTATTTTTCAAGATCCAAAATTAACTTTCAATTTTAAGATATTAATTGGATTTAATCCCATTAAAAATATATTCTTTTAATAATTTTAAAATCAATAGTCAAAAATTATTCGGGTGCTATTTAGTCTGTAAGTCAAAAATAAGTCTGTTAAAATTTATAATTTTTTTTCTTTTTCTTAATAAATAATACCATTAAAATATCAATCCCTTCTAAATACTTTAATTGATACCATTTATCTTTCGTTAATATGTTCGGATTTGACTTTCATTGTTATCGGGTCGAACTTTAATTTTTGGTTAACTCTAAGTCTATTTATTATAAACTGTGACTTAAATTTTATTTTATATTTCTAATTCTACCTAAAAATTATTTAATAATATTTAATACTCATTAGTGCCATAAGGTTTGACAATTACTGTTACAGGTCAAACTTGATCAAATATGTCACTATTCAATATAAAATCGCTACACAAATTTTATTTTTAATTTTTAACCCTATAAATGAACTCGTTTTAATCTCAAATTTGATATTTGGACTATCATTGAATAATACTATTCGATGCCAAATAAAATGCAGTTCGGGTATCGAATGATACTATTTATCTCACAATATATTATTTACGATTCAAAAAATACTATTCATGAAACCGAAATTTTTGAGATGTTAAGCATGTGCTATAAACTACATCAAAATCTAAGTAAGCCTTTTATAGAAATAAATTATCAAATTTTGATTAAATTATAAATGAAGTTTTTCAGTAGCTAACATCCTCAATTAAATTATCATGTATAATGCATATCCATTTCCATAATGGCTTGCAACTATCTTATTATCGCCATACGAATGAAACTTATTAAGTGGGTTATCCTAAAATATTGCTATCCCTTCAAACCTTATTCATTTGTTTTTTAACAGTCAAAGTACAAGTCTAATCATCATATCTACAAAACGAGCAATGGGGAGGGGATTGAGGAACACGATTTGCCTCAAACCTCTACAAAACAAAACCTTACCACCGATATGTCATCTTGGAGACCTCTAACCCTTTTGATAATTAGCCCACTTTATTTTTAAAGAATTTTTATTTCAATTAAATGATTTTTACTTATTACATTGCAGAAAATAAAAGATGGAGTTGGAAGACAGTTTAGTGAGTGTTTGATTTAACTTTTGAAATGAACTGTCAGTCTTTTCTATTTTAACAGTTCCATTTAAGTGTTTGGAATGAAAACTGATAATTGTTTCTCATTTAAATAATGAATTTTTAAAAAAGTACTATTTTGATTTTTTTTTTTTTTAAATATTTCATGAGCTATTACTAATTTATAAATATTTTTATAAAACACATCAATTTTTCATTACTATTAATAATTAAATTACCGATTGCTATTAATATTTTTTTTTGTAATTATCTATTATTATTTATTTTATATATTGATTAATATATATATTAGCATATAATAGTTGATTTATGCATTTGTGAAAATTTATACACTGAGCAGTTTATACTAAATTATTTGTTTTAGCAATTTATAAGATTTTATATTATTAATAAAAAAAATATCATTACATTAAATAATAATTATAAACCTATCAGCAGTAATTTTACATAAATTTACTAAATACTTAATTTAATCATCAATCAGCTATAGGTTATCATATGCTAATTAATAATAACATGTATCGATTACCAGCTATATTTATCCGCGGTATCAAATAGGATCTTAGTATATTAAAATTAATTTTACATTTAAAATATACACCATGTGTTATTAATATCTTATTAAATTGTAATTACAGTGATTTTTTTGGTACAACATTGATACCACTTTGATTATTGATTAATGGTTCATTTATAGAGTATATTAAAAAAGGAAACTAGAGAGGCTAGCTATTAGCTAACCTATCTTGCTTAATAAGTCATTAAATTAGACGTTATCCGATTAAATAGTATTAATTGAAATCAAAAGGAGTTATACTTCCAACATTTTCAAACATCAATTAATAATTCATTATAAAATTAAAATGACTTTTAAATGTTATTCTTTTCATGGAAATAGGGGAGAAAGTTCCTAATTACTTGGGGCCCACAAGTTGGCTTGACTAGTTCTCATTTTGGACTCTCTCAGGCCTTTCCTTTCTCTGACCTGTGAGGCTGTGACTAATCTTCCTTTTACCTTTCCTTCTATCAATTGGCTGTTTTTCTATTTCTTTTTTTGTTTATCTCATTTAAATATATAATGTAATATAAATGGTAAAAAAACAAAAATCAGATTTTTAAATGAAAAACAGAAACTTTTTTCTTTTCCTCTTCTCCTACTTGCTATATCCAGTTCCAGTTGGATTAACTAATCCACCATTTTTACCCCTTCACTCTCCACTTTTCGTTATTTTACTCTTCTCCCTTTTCTCTGTTTCTTTCCAACTTTTCTTTCTCTGTATGTGAAAAGAAAATTGTTGCAGTGGCTTAGCTCTTGATTCTTCTTTTGGGTTTTTACTTTTCGAATTATATACATAAGCAATTTTGTTTTTCTTGGGATTTTTTTTTTTTTTTGTATTTTTACTGTTCCATTTTTGGGGTTCGGTTCGGTTTTTCTTTGTGATGGGGTTTTGTTCGTTTCCAGTATTCTTTTCTTGTTTCTGTATCTTCTCTATTTCTTAACCAGATTCCTCACCTTTACCCTCTGTATTGTAAATCTTTTCGTTTTGTTTATAATATATTCTTTTTTTCTTTTTTTAAAATCTTGTTTTACACCCCCCACATGCATGTTTTTGGGTTTGTCTGATCTGGATTGGATCACAAGGATCTAAAGGAAGAGTTTGTGGTGTGGGCTTTTTGTGCTTCAGTTTCTTGTTCAGCATCTTGGTTTCTTTGAGGAAGAGAACATTAGCAGAAGGAGGTGAGATATCTTAGCTTATTGGATCCTTTTCCTGCTTTGGGTCTGGCGAGATTCTTTGCTTGTTCTTATTCATGATAACTGCAACTGTCTTTTTCTCTGTATTCATTACCTGGATGTAACTTGAATTGGGTCTGGTTTTCTTGTGAGAAGACTGCAAGAAATTTCTCATGTTCTTCTGTTAAAATATTGGGTGGATTGCTATGGGAGGAAATAGGTGACGGGTGTTAATCATTTTTCTTTTTATTTTTAGGTTATGGTTTAGGGGTGGAGATTATCAATCATCTAAAGATCGAGTTTTGGTGTTGGATGATTGAATTGGGGTTTTGATTGTGTATATCATTGGTCTAATTTGATCTTTATATACTCCTGAGGCATGGCGGGTATTGATATTTCAAAATATGCTCATAGTCCTGTGCATAAGGCCATTGCAATGAGAGATTATGCCAGTCTCAGGAAGATACTTGCTGGCCTTCCAAGGCTTTGTGACCCTAATGTGATTAAGACAGAGGCAGTTTCATTGGATGAGGAAGAGAAGGCTGATACTATTGCTGCCGTGGTTGATAGGCGTGATGTCCCGAACCGTGACACTCCTCTTCACTTGGCAGTGAAAATGGGTGATGAGACTGCAACGGAGATGCTGATGGTGGCTGGTGCAGATTGGAGCTTGCAGAATGAGCACGGATGGAGTGCTCTTCAAGAAGCAATATGTAATAGAGAAGAGGGAATAGCAATGATCATAGTCAGGCATTATCAGCCATTGGCGTGGGCTAAATGGTGTAGGAGGTTGCCTCGTTTGGTGGGGACTATGCATAGGATGCGAGACTTCTATATGGAAATTACGTTCCATTTTGAGAGTTCTGTCATACCTTTCATTTCAAGGATTGCTCCTTCAGATACTTACAAAATTTGGAAGAGGGGAGCAAATTTGAGGGCGGACATGACTTTGGCTGGTTTTGATGGTTTTAGGATTCAGCGCTCAGATCAGAGTATCATTTTCCTCGGTGATGGATCCGAGGATGGAAAAGTCCCTCCTGGATCACTATGTATGATCTCTCATAAGGATAAGGAGGTGATGAATGCTTTAGATGGTGCCGGTTCTCCTGCAGCTGAAGAGGAGGTTCGGCAGGAAGTAGCTGCAATGTCAAAGACTAATATATTCAGGCCAGGCATTGATGTAACCCAGGCCATGCTTTTACCACAGTTGACATGGCGGCGGCAGGAAAAAACAGAAATTGTGGGCTCATGGAAGGCTAAGGTCTATGATATGCAAAATGTAGTTGTTAGCATTAAGTCTAGAAGGGTCCCAGGGGCTATGACAGATGATGAGTTCTTCTCATCCTGCAATGAGAATGAAACAGAGAGTGAGGAGCTCAATGACATTTTGACAGAAGACGAGAGAAGGCAACTTGAAGTTGCTCTTAAATTGGATTCATCAGAATTGACCACTGAGAATGGTGATGGGATTATTGCTCATCGCCACAGCTCTTATGAGCATAGGGAGATTCCTATTGAAGATGGAAATGGTTGTAGAAATGGAGAGACTAAATCAGAAAAGAAAGGCTGGTTTGGTGGATGGAGGAAGCGAGATTCCAAAGTTGAAGGGCAAAAGAAAATTGCTCCGCCAAGAAGTTCTCTTTGTGTGGATGAGAAGGTGAGCGATTTACTGGGGGATTCTCCATCTGGGAGCCAGACAAAACCAGGAAGACATTCTGTTGAGGTTGTTGTGAGGGATGAGCACAGGAAAGGACGAGATATGAAGACATCTACTTCTACAAGTTCTGAGAGCAGTAATCGGCGCAAGGAAGGAAGCCGTGAGAATGAATACAAAAAAGGATTGAGGCCTACTCTCTGGCTTTCTCCAAACTTCCCATTACAAACTGAAGAACTTCTTCCATTGCTTGACATTCTTGCAAATAAGGTTAAGGCAATCCGTCGATTAAGGGAGCTGCTCACAACAAAACTTCCAATGGGAACTTTCCCAGTGAAGGTATGATGCTTCTTTTCCATCTACTTGAATTTTGTGGCAGAACTGTTTTAGTGAATGGTGCTTGTTAGTTAGTTTAATTGTCTGTTCATTGTTTACTGATTGATCTTAATTTTTTTATTCTTTTGGCCCTTTTAGTATAAATTTGTTTATGTGCTTTCTGTTAAGGTTGGTATTACCTGAATTTTTCTTTTGAGTTTGAACAACTCCATAACTTGTATGTTTGAGTCTGACATGTTTCTAGAACTTTCTGCAAATGAATTCTGTTGTTGCAGTCAGTTCATACTGTAATTTTTGTAGGATCTAAATTGTGAACTCTGCACAGATTTCATATAAATGGTGCCTTTGTGTAAGTTCTGGCCTCAAGAATTTCAACAATTTAAAAATTGATGCTTCTTTGGTATCCAAGTACTCATTCTTTTTTAATTGTTATGTTGAGGAAAGGTTATGAAATCATGATGTTTTCATGCGTTTAATTCTTTGTTTATTTTCATTCTTCATCTTTGGCTTGAGGTGATTGCTGATCCATCTCCAGGTGCTGACAAACATGACTTGCCATTCTGACTGGTATTATAAGCTGATCGTGGAATCGGTTGTATTTTAGATATGAATTATGATTGCCATCTTGACTTAAAACTTCAAATTCTTTTCAGCCTTCTCTGCCTACTTTTGAGTGTTGATTTTTTCAAGTCTTTTGCCAGCTTCCCCATTGACACCATTGGTTCTGCTGACATTTTGTTCCTTCGTTTATTCTCTTCTCACCCAGATGGAAAATGAGATCTGTTCCTTTGCTTTGTAGATGTGCATCTACTGTTACTTGACGACCTATATGCATGCATTTCAACTTGATCTTGACATGATTTGTTTATGCAAACCATGGTAGACTAAAATTCAGAGTTACAGAGTTATTTATGACCACCCTATCAGGCTTGCTGGAGCATAAAGTTGTCGTTCACATAACCAAGTTGTTGTAAATAGATTGTAAATATGACAGCATGTAAAAATGGATTTGCTTTATCTGCATTTGAATGCTAGAGTTCTAATTCTTTGGGAACCATAATGATGAACCTTGGGCAATTATCCTAAAACTCTCTCTTGTATGAATCGATTTCTAGTAAAGTTGCTTTTGAAGTGCGGACTTTGATTTTGACTTTGCTGGCTGCCTTCCGAGGATGATAAAGAAGTTAGAAGAACATATGAGGGATTAATCCTTTATTTGAATGGGCTAGCTATTAAATGGAATTTACTTTTTCAGCGATGAGTATATTGGTTTTATTTTTTATTCTCTAACCTGATTGGCATAGAGGAGTTCATAATACTTAAGGTTATAGGAACCTTATTCTGCATTTGATAGTTGAGTTGTGCGACCTGAACTAGTGCATGTTAAAGGCTTGGGATAAATGCATCAGGACAGATTTTTTGTGGCTTACACTATGAAGCTGATCCCACTAATTCTGGCTGCGGCCTAGTGAAACATTGTAACTTCTCCCTGTTACTGTGCTCACTCCCCAATTTGTGTTGTTATAACTCTTATGTTTATACTGCTTGGAGAAGAATGAGAGATTAGAGTGAAAGTAAATATTCAGTTGAGGAAAAAAGCTACTAGCAATCCCAAAATTTTAGATGGCATTCTGATGTCAGTCCCCAAAGTGATTAAAAAATAAAACGCATGATGGTGCCCTTAACTTATGCAATTTATAGCAATAAATTGCCCTGGTTATCTTACTTAGGATTGGATTCTATTAGTAGGTGAACTGGGATCCACATCCATGATCCACCTATTTAACATTTGCAAGGGATTTTCTAATGCTAAAGTGACTTCTTATGCGTGTCATGTCAGGGAAGTTATTTATGTTTTTTGAGTTTAGTGAATATTGGCAGGTCTGCTTAGTCTCTGTGAATCTCGTGTATTTTTCTGTTAGAGCTTCTGATTCATATATGCCACCAGTGTAGCTTGATTCTGTTTAGTCCTTTGACATACAGATAGAAATGTGGTTTTTAGGTCAAAATGATTGAACCTTCAAATCTGCACTTGCAAACTTTGTGCTGACCTGTTTTAGCTCTGTGCTGCAAACTTATCAACTCATTGTAAATCCCTCAACTGAGCTGAAGTTTGGTGATAATTGATACTTTTCAAATCAGTTTCCATAACAAAAGAAGGGACTGTGTGGCACTAGGTGGTTGAATGACGGGTGAAATCTTCATAGCTTCTGTATTTTCTTTGCCACAGCTGTTTGTTTTTGTTCCGGTCTCGTGCTGCTCTTGATTATAATGTCATCATGTATATCAAAAAATATCTTTCTATTTATGGTCCGTGTTTTATTTTTTTAAATTTCTTTGTATATTCATTGCTTATATTCAGGTTGCTATCCCAGTGGTCCCCACCATCAGAGTATTAGTTACATTTACAAAGTTTGAAGAATTACAGCCATTGGAATTAGATGAATTTGAGACACCTCCTTCAAGTCCCACTGGTTCTGGTCGGGAAAGCCCAGCTGTGACACAATCATCAAGTTCATCCTGGTTTCAGTGGATAAAAGCTCCGTACCAACGCCCAAGCTCATCAGCGGGGGGGTCTAGCAGTAGGATAGAGAACATTCAAGACCCTTTTGTAATTCCTCCAGATTATACTTGGATTTCAGCCGAAGCAAAGAAAAAGAAGATGCAGGAAAAGAGCAAATCGAAGAAGGCAAAAAGTCAGAATCATTGAGTGAATTAAAATGTAAAAGAGGCTGTAGCTTGCAGAAAGAACTCGGCAGGCGGCAAATAGGGAAATACTGTTTCATAAGCTCATGAGATTGTGATACTGTAATGGGAAAATATTGATTCCCTTTCATTGTGGGGAAATTCGGTATATCATTGTGGGGTGGAAACTGGAAAGAAAGAAAGAAATATTGTGATTCTTACAAGAATTGCTTCGCCTTGGTAGATTGCTTTTCTTCACTCCCCTGATATATACCTCCGATTTGTTATAGCTCTCACTATAGCGATTAACAACAATGAGCTAGTGTTTAGTTAGAGTTTCACAGTATTACATTCCATTTTTCATTTCCTTCACCGTTCCAGATATTGATGTTAATTCTTTTCATGTATCCACTGAATGTTTTTTATTCAGTTTTGTGATTTATCTTTTCGAAAATTTGTAGAGTGCTTCTCTTTTCGTTGTAGAAAATCAATTGAATTCTTTTCATATGTCCCAAATATTTATAGTTTCAATTAAATTGATGAAATTTTCTTAATATTTGTGGAATGCAGGAGCTGCTTTTTATAGCTAAATACAAGTGAAAATGAAGATAATTAGTTGTGCAGATCCTTAATAAATCACATAAACCTTTGATTAATTAACATACAGATTTTAAAACTGTTATATGGATTATGGATATTTAAATCCATCTATTAGGGGATTAATCAGATGTCTACTTTATCAGTGATTAAAGCTCACAGCCTCAAAGGACACTGCAACTTCAAGTAAATGATTTATACCGTGAGATATTTTTCCTTCCTTTAAAAAGAAAAAGAAAAATGCTAGGACTTGCTCACAATCAGAGACAATTTTCATCTAAATGATTTCTTTACAATTTGATTTTCCTCTACATATTTTTCTAATTTTCAATTAACTAGAGCTCGATGAAATCAGTGACTACAGAAGAAAAGCTACAGTGTCAACACTTGAAATGTTATCCACCTGCAAGAATAGAAAAAAGGAGTTATTGAATTTTGAGAAATTTAATGTAATACTAAAAGCAAATCAAATTTAGAGGAATATCCCAAAAAAAAACAATTTTAATAATGGAAAGAACCTATAAAGTATCTAACATCAGAAATTGAGCTTAATCCAATTGGCTCAGACTATAATATATACTCACTGATATTCATATTGCATCAGAAATAAGAAAATTAGGAGTAAGTGTTTCTTCTTCTGCCGCACACATGGGCCCCAAAGGTAAGTTAGCTTAGTTTTCAGTTTTGTCTTGCATTTTTCTGAGAGATGGAATGGGTTTAGATTCCAAAGTGGCTCGGTCTTTCCAGGCTTTTTCACAAGCATGCATCAAACACCATTATATAAGCAATGGACCCAACAACTTCAAAGTGAAGCATACTTCATTATTTTCTATCGGCTGATGATGCAAAGTATATATTCCTTTCAAAGGATGATCTAATTTGTAAGCATGTGACTTTAGATTTGTAATTTACTAAGCAAACAGATGTTCTTTTCTTTGTTCTCTTCCTAGATATCGAGATGGATTTAACTGCAAATGGAGATTTTATATAGCCGACTCTGTCTGTCTAGCATGTGATTAAGGTTTAGTTGTTTTTTGACATTTGGTTCCATATATGATTAAATTCTACTCTTCACATATCAGGCAATGAAATAAGTATCTGTTCTTTTTGGATTTTGTTCCGTCCATAAGATTCTTATATAAAAAGTGAAGATTTGAACCAAACTTCAGACATCAGCCTGCTAGTTTGGCATATTTCAAGAAGAAGAGCAGTGTTTTGACCAAGAAAACTATACCAAATATCCTTTGAGAAGACATGTAATTCTTGAGTAAATTCACTTTTTGGGCTTTTTTTATATGATTCTGAAATCTGAAAGTTAATTTCTCTTGATTGAGGGGCAACCATACTGAGCAAAAATCTTGAGAACTTCATTTGTGTTCCAGCCCACATCTTAAATCAACAGACTATTAAGGACAGTGATTGTGTGGTTGAATTCTAAGTCCACTAAGTATTAACTCTGTTTAAGCAGGACTATGTGAATAAAACTAGAGTGTTGGCCTAATCATGAAAAAGCCCGATTATTTCTATGCATAATATATTCATAATTATAAGAAAATGAACATATTTAATATAAGAAACACAAGAACCAATAATATTAGAATTCTGAAACTGATAATTGCATGAAAAAATAAAAATGAAACCTTACCCAGGAGCTCTTGCTTCATTGAATTGTACAAATGCAAGAGTTTCTTACTCCTTCAAGTTCCCCATCTTCAGACATGCTATTCAAATTATATGAAGAGGTACAAAAGAATATGAAGTTAGTTTATATAAGTAGTTATAAGATAAATTAACAGTAAGAAAGTTGGAAAACTGATAATTTCTTTAATTCTGGAACCAACACAATGAAAAGCTATAATAAAAATATATATATATTTACCTCGGTTCAAATTCATGAATAAGAGCAATATCTTTGCCATGAGCATCAGGCCAAGTTACTTTCCTCTTTTGAGTGGTTGATTGATTTTTGTCCACCGTTGTACTTCTCTTGAGATTACTCTTGAGAGCAATGTGAGGCCCATTAGACCCACTCCCAATTCCATCAAAATTAATGCTCTTCTCTTGCCCTTCCGACTCATCATCATTATTATTATTACTATTTGGAAATTCTTGAATAACCCCATCACTCTGCTCTTCTTCAAGATTTGCGTTCTTGTTCTTGGTGTAGTTTTCTTCTTCTTCTTTGTTGGTACAGCACCTTGAAGAAGGCACATAGCAAGAGCACACTAAAGCAGTGCACCTATTCTGCGCTGAGGCCGCCAGGAGTATAGCTATTTTCTTGATTCTATAAGATTTGATGGTACCCAGATCAAGAATCTGTGTAAAAATGGTGTGGCTATCTCCTAAATCATTAATTAATTTGCACACTGTTAATGAAGGTGGGGTTTTGTTGGGTTTTCAGATTGGAAAATAAAGATTGGATATTAGAAGCAGGTTTCAATCATATTCACGGCCATGGCCTCCACCCACTTATTAGATTTCCAAGTCTTTTATTTTTTGCTTGTGCTCTGCAATCATTAGACTGGTGAAATAAAAAGCAGTTGGTTTTGCTCTTTTAACCTTTTTTTTTTTTTCTTTTTTACTGTTTTTGTGGCCGTATATGCAGATTTACATTCATGGCTTTGTAATTGGTAAGCATTATTTTCATCCATCGCTAGATTTTGCACTAATTAACAGTAAATTACTGTTACTCGGTGCAATTTTCACGCATAATAACCGATTTGATGATGGACTAATCTCATTATAATTGAACTTAGTTGTTTTTTATTATTAAATCTCGGAAATGTTGTTATTTTTAACTAAGTTAGGAAACTCGAAATTTGAAAATTTCTGTATTTTCAAAAGATTTAACTGACATTTATACCTGAAATTTTGGACATGATAATACGTGTATAGTAATACTCAAATACCTGTATTGTATACTGATAGATGAGCATAAGTGTTGTTAGTTCACTTTAACGTATAAACGTTCACATTTCCATGCATAAGGTTGCAATGATAAATTAATTAATTGGTATTAGATTTGAATTTTATTTTATTTTATTTTTTATTTTCTAAATTTTTAACTTAGCCATTGATTTGAGTAAGTTAGGTGTCCTTAACGTGTTATCCACTTGGATTCCGTATGGTATATGGAGTTTGCCCTTTTGAAAAATATGTCCCATAACTTTTTTCGTTTTTGTCAATTAGTGGGGCTAATGTATTTAACTTGCGCTGTCAAGAAATGTGATAGAATGGCATAATTAGTTTTTCCTTAATAGAGATTTTTTATTTAAATCTTAATTACATGATTTTTTTTTAATATTTAAAAACATTTTATCTTTTCAATACCTCTAAAAATGCGGTTTAATTGGGTCATTGTAGGTTTAGAATAATGAATGAATTATGCTAAAAAAAAAAAATCATTTTCATATTTATAAATTTTTTTACATTATATTTGTCTATAATTTTTTTTTCCATTAGATCTTGTATTTTAATATGAGATATAATTTTCTTTTCATTAGATCTTGTAATGTTAAAATTTACTTTCGATTGGATCGTTAAGCTTCTAAAATTTTTCACATTAAATTTTTCATATTGAATCTATTTAAAAACAATGATGCATTTTTTAATAATATTGAAATATATATATATCTTAGTTCTATTGATAAAGGACAGCGTGTTAGTTCACATTATAATATAAAGACTTAAAAGAAAATTTTTTAAAAAAGAAATTAATGTGGAAAATTTAAAAAATTCAGTTATATGAAAATCGATTTTGTAAAAAAATAAAATTTATGTTACAGTGAGAGATGGGGTTTTTCCCCTCATGCTGATTTGTTTTTGATTGCAGTGATAGGTGGGGAAGGAAAGCAGGAGAATCGATCATTATGTCTCTAAATCTAAATGTATATATAAACAAACAAACAAAAGAAAAGATGGTTTTATTGTGTTAAAGGTTCAATGGAATCATTGTGTTTTTTTTTTGCCTATCATTTAATTTTGGTATCTGTTGTGAATGTGATGGGATGTCATGATAGATTGATTTTGATATTGATAATTCATCTTCTCATTAACATTACTTCTAAATCTACTAATTTTTTTTATTCACTTGGACATAATTATTAGGCCTTACTTACATTACATTTACATGTCCATCAATGCCAAAATGACTCCTCCTTTAGTAATTATGTTGTGAATAAGCAATTCTAAAGCTTTTTCATAACTCTATTACAAAACAACTAACATAACATCTCTACTAATTCTAATTCACTTACTTTTGTAAATATTCAACAATAAATATTTCAAAAATAACCAATAATTGTCATACTTAAATTTGAATATTCATTATAATCAGTAATAAAATCGTATCAACACATTATAAAGGAAATAACAAAATAATAGATATTATTGTGAAGTATGAATTTAAAATAATACTATGAAAATTCAAAATATCAAGGACCAAAACTAGGGATGGACAAAAGAACGAAAAATTGTTAAGCCGATTTAAAAAATTGAATCTAAACCGATTTTAGTGGTTAAACAGTTCAATTAGACGTGAACTTTAATTTTTGAAATTATAGTTAATGGATTTGGATTTGAAGTTGAACTTAGATGTTTAGAGTTAAAAAGTAAATGAATAATAAATTAATGTTTATTTAATTTTATTTTAGTGTATTATTATTAAATTTAAATAATTTTTATTTTATATTTAAAATCTTCAAAATTTATATTTTAATTTGAAGTTTTTTATATAAATTTTATATTTTATTTTTTTAACGGTTAACCTATAATTGATAGTTAAACGATTATATTTAATAGTTAAACTTGAATTTTAATTTTAAAAATTTAATTTTAATAAATTAAATTTGAAAAATAAATTATAGTATATCGAATAATTAATTCATATGCACGCTAACCAAAACAAGTAAAATTCATGGTGCATGTTATAAAATTATCTTTATTAAAATTAATAATTTAGGAAAAAAATATTTACAATTACAAAGGCAAGAGCCACGTCGAAGATGTCAAATCTACTTGTCCAATCTAGATAAAAATGCATATATACATAAATGACACGTATAGTTTGGCCACTTTGATGCCCTTGGTAGGCCGTAGACTATCAATTTCTTTGTCAGTCAATTAACTTCATGGTCGATAACTCCATGTTCTATACTCCTATTCTTCCAAGACATTAATATTTATAGCGAACTACCATTAGTACTGTTTAGTTTTAAAAAATAAAATTAATTTTTTAAAAAATTATTTTAAAAAAATTAAAAAATAAAACTATTTGTTTATTTAAAAAATTGAAAATTTATTTTTAGAAATTTTCAAAATTAAACTATTTTATAAAAAACATAAAAAATATATTTTCTTATTTTTTCTTTATTTAAGAAGTGTATTTTTTAAAATAAAAAATACAGATTTCTATCAACTGCCACTACACTGCTGCAATCACTACCACCACCACAATCATACTTAGGGGTGAGCATGTACCGGTTAACCGGTCAATGAGCAAAAAAAAATCAGTCAATTAATATCAGTTTTTTGAAATTTCAGTTTATTAACCAGTCCATTACTATCGGTTAACCGGTCCATCGGTTTCGAATTTTCGGACCGATTAACCAATATTTTTCGGTTAACCACTATAATTATAAAATGAATTCATAAAAAAATTAAATTGTCGAAGATACTTAAAATTTAAAATTAGAAAACAAATATAATTCAATATAATAATTAAATATGATGTTCAAACAACAAATATAAACTAAAAATATTCAAAAATATTATTTTCATATATATTAAAAATTTTATTTTTTTGAAAATTTTAGTTAATATATTAATTTTATATAACTTTTCGAATATATTTTGATTTTAATTAATGGAAAATCGATATATCAGGAAATAATAAGAAATACTAAATATGTACATATTGAACAATTAATAAATTAACTAAAATGACTTTAAAAAAAACTAAAATGAAATTGAAATATTTTAAAGAAAATAAATATTAAAAGGATATAAATAATTAAATATAAAAATAATGAAATAAAAAATTATAATAAAAATAAAAAAAATTGTGAAATAAAATTAATAAAATATAGGGGTGTTCAATTATCGGTTTCGGTTCGGTTAACTAATTTATAAGCTAAAAAATAAAAATAAGTCTATTAATATCGATTTTTGTAAAACACTAACCGTTAATCATAAAAATCGGTTTGGTTAACCTATTTTTCGTATTGATTTCGATTCGATTTATCGGTTAACCAAGTTCAACGGTTTTTTTGCTCACCCCTAATCATACTGTCGTCACCATCACAACTACACAGTTGCTGTCACCGTTGCCGCAGCCATTGCTGCCACCACTACTTCCACCTCTACTCTACCACCACTACTACCACCACGCGTGCACCGCCACTACCAGTACATCGCCGCCGCCGCCGCCACCATTACAACCACACCGCGGCTCCCACCACCACTACTACTGCCACCACCACCACGTCGCCGCCTCCGCCACGCCGCCACAACCATATTGCCGTCTCCACAACCGCTTTCCCCTCCACACCGCTGCCACCTCCACCACCACCGCCGCCTCCACTACCATCACCAAAATCATTATTATAATGTACATAAATAATTAAAAAATATACATGAATATTGATAAATTTTTTAAATATATAAATCAGTTTCATAAAAAAAAAATGAAAAATGGAAAAGAAAAATATTATTAATATAAATAATAATTATTATAATTATATTAATAGAATATATAGAACATAAAAAAAATGTAAAAGAGATTGCGAATAAAAATGCCGACAAAAGGAAATAAGCAAACATAGTTTTCATTTTCTAGTTTTTTATTTTGAAAAACAGAAAAATAGAAAACTAAAAAATAAAAATAAAAACTGTAAAAAAAAATAAAATATATTTTTAAAACTAAACAGCTTCTAAGCATTTTTAGTTTTTATCCGTGGAAACTCCCAAATTTCTAATGATCTTTGGACACTCACAAATCATAGGAAGCAATAAAAAGGTCGAGTCTTTTATCTAAATCCATGAACTTTTCAAAAATCATCAAATATACATAATAAAAAACAAATAAAAGATTACATATGCATCTCTAAAAAAAAGATATGCAAAAAACAAAAAATACAGAGAATAGTTGGGGTTTTTTTAGAAATTATGATGAAAATAGAAATAAAAACTAATTATTCTGAATATGAGTGAGCAAAAAAAATCGTGGTTTCGATTAATCGAAAAATCGAATTGAAACCGAACTGATTTTTCAGTTAACTAAATCGTTTTTTTGGTTCATGATTAGTAATTTATAGGATTTCCGGTTTCGATTTTTGATTTCAAAAAACCATCAGTAATATATATATATATATATATTTAAAATATATAAATAAAAAAAAAAAACTCTAAACTGTCTCCCTCTCGCCAACCGTCTCTTGCCATTTTATTGTCACCAGTATCGCTCTCGCAGGTGTCTCCCGATCCATCTCCTCCTCACACAGCAGCTTTGCGGTTGAGATCCATCTTCCCCTCGCTAGATTCACCTCCCCCTCGCTAATGGTGATTTTACATAAAGAAAAAAAAATTATTTCTTTAAGCAAAGAAGAACTTCTGTTGTTGATTTTATATCATATAAATTATTAATCTAAGAAATGGGACAAGGTTGTTATAATTCGAAGATATCCCATTTATAACAAATTCGAACATGAATGCACTTTTAAATAATATATTTTAACAAATTAAATTTTAAATATTAAATAATTAAAATGAAGTAAATTATATAACTATAATTAAAAATAATTAATTAAATATATACAAATATAAAATTTTATAATTATAATATAAAAATATATAAATTTCAAAGAGTTTGATTTATTCGACTTTTCAATATGAAAAGTGGAATGTCTGAATAAATTAAATTTTATGCTAAAAGCTTAGGTGTTGGGTAGAAAAATAATAATCAGACCGACCAGATTAGCTAAAAAGACTCAACCGGCGGTTTGTATTCAAAAATATGAAAAATTCATGAAAAATAATTCGGCTTGCACTGCGCCAATGCGCCGTGTCGTAAGCACCGTTGGATGGGCTGACCAAAAAGTGAACATGCTTTGGTCAGCCGTGGGAAGGGAACTCTAGAAGCCCAATTAGCAGCCATGGCCCAAACTCTTTAGTGGATTCTTGATCATGATGCCAAGAGTTAAACCACTTCCTTCTCTCGGCGTAATATTACAGTCACCGAGCTCCTTCACTGGCTAGAATGAACAGGTACGCTTCTAGTTTGAGCGCTTATTGGGGTCTTTTTCGACGTTTTCATCATTCTTCTCTTATTTCTTTTAATCCATAACAGAGCGATCGTCAGCAAACTTGCTTCTGCGAGAAATGCTTACCAATTTAAAGTTCCGCGGAAGAATTTTTGTGGCAGTATAGCTGAAAATGCGCATACTGCTACCTCTATCTCAGCTAGCAATCATGTAATGGGAATATTTATTTGATTTTTTTTTTTCATTTTTATTTTTATTTTGCGTAGGATGAAAATATCGTGATTTAAATTTGAGTGTGAGATAATGATGCCAGATGCTAATCAATGTGTAATTTTATAAACATTTTTCTCTGCTTCTCGGTTTGTATTACTGCTAAATGACTCGGTAATATGTTGATCATAATCACAGAAGAGGATTGATTGAAGTGGATAGTGTTGCTATAGGATTTTAGGTAGTTGATTTGTTTTTTCTCCTGCTTCATGGATTGGAAACGACATGATTTGTAGTTTATCATGTTGAATTTTGTTTATTTTTTTGCTCCTTGTAAAAATCAATGCTTTTTCAGTTGTAATAATATATTTGGCATTTACTGCAGCTTGTTATCTTTTCCAGTATGCTTATGCTTGTGTTTATACACTTGAGTGCTATCGTGCCTTTTAAGGATTTCAATTGTTTGAAGAGGAGTACAATCTCGCATTATCTGCTATGCTTTTGACTTTATAGGGAAATGTGGACAAGCAGAGTCTTACTCACTCGGTTCACCCATATGACATTGCTATTGTTGGAGGCGGCATGGTTGGCATGGCCCTAGCTTGTTCCTTAGGTATGCATTAACTCTCTCTCTCTCTCTCTCTCTCTTTGTGCATTTGTTCCTTGGGTAGGTTCTTGTGCACTTTTAAGTTGTTTACTAGTAAAGTATAACTGTTCCTTTTATATCCTACATTAAATTTAATATGGGAACATTTTTATTGATGGTGTTATACTATTATATTGTTTCTAGTATACTGCGCTGCATATCTCAGTGATGGCATTGAATTTTGTATTCTGTCATTTAAACTTTGTGGCTGCAGCAACCGCACCTTTGACAAAGCATTTGAATGTTGCCATCATCGACAGCAATCCTGCTTTAGGTAGTAAATTAAGTATAAAGAGTGATGAGCCACCTGATGCAAGGGTTAGTACTGTCACACCAGCAACTATATCTTTATTCAAAGGTATTACATATATTGGACATTTTCATCTCTTTGCTGACGTTAAGTATTCTATGGCTTCTACATGGAATTCTAATTCACAAATTGAGGTTTGGTGTCTCCTTATTGAGGCTTTGTTTGAAGGCCTTTGAGCTTAGCAGTTATGTTGGAATTCAAGACAGCTTTTCAGGGATGCTCTTTTTCAACTTGCAGATATTGTTTTACTTCTCCTTATCATTTGACTTCCTGGAAATAATTCCTTTTCGACAGCTTTTAATATATGGGTCATAGTTTTGTCCTAGAAGTCCTCATGTATTAAGACTTGAAATATAAATCATAAGCCTAGACTATACTAATTATTGACATTTGCAGATATTGGTGCTTGGCAATACGTTCAACAGCACCGACATGCATATTTTGATAAGATGCAGGTACCGCTTGTAATCATTTTTATAACATTGTTTCTGGGTTCAAACTGTTCCATTTGTAGTTTTAAATTTTTGGTGTGCATTGAACTATTGATTGGAATATCAAGTTGCTAATGTCCTTCATATTGTTTATGCATTCAATGCTGATCTAAGAATTTAATGCATTGCGAAGTGCATTAAGCTTTTTATTCTCGTAAGTTATTTTATTCAAGTTTGTAAGACATATGATGGTCATGTGACTTGAAAGCAAAAAGAATATAATTGCACAGGTTAACAGACTTGTGACACTGAACAAAATGGAGCTTTGCACATAGTGGTGTTAACAGTACTATGGATAATCAGCCAGACTGAGAATTTTTGGACAAGTTGTTCAATGTATACTATATGGAGTTACGCATTTGAAAACACGTCTAATAATGTGTTGTACTTTATTCTATTACTTGAGCTTTGCATCACAAGCTACATATTTGCTTATTATCTTTGGAGCATTACCTTCATCTAGAAATATGATTAATGAGGCCTGAAACTAAATTAATACATGCTTCTGCTTCTTTTTTTATATTTTTTATTTTATTTTTTCAGGTTTGGGATTACACTGGCTTAGGATATACAAGATACAATGCAAGAGATGCAAATAAAGATGTTTTGGGGTAAGCACACCAGTATGGAGGTAACATGATTTCTTTCACAATGCATTCATCACTTATGGTCAATGATGCTGATGTGGACTCATGATCCAGTTGTGTTGTGGAGAATAAGGTGCTTCATAGTTCACTGTTCTCGCGTGTTGAGGTATTCTACTTTGTTAAACTGTCTATGTTTTTATGTCATGGAACTTCTAGAGTTGCAAATAACATATACATCTTTGCAAAGATTAGATTTCTCGTATAAGAGTTTCCCTCGATGCTCAATTTTGGACTCAGTATTATGATTTGAGGGAGGGTGTAGGGCTAATACAAATGTGAAACATATTATTATGTCTTAAAAAACTTTCCCAAGTCCTTGGTGAAGTATGTTTTCTCTACATGACAAGTGCTGTGATTGGTCATGCTTTTCTCACTTCATTGTAGTGTGTTCTGCTTCCATTTTGTTATGCAAACAGGAAACATAACTTCAAGAGAATTGCATATAACCATTTGCTGCATGAAATGGTACTTCATTTGGGGATTCAGAAATGGAGGCATTCTTTTTTTTTCTTTTCTTTTCTTTTTTTTTTTTCCAATTTTTGTGAGAATTTTTGGAAGTCTGATTTAATTGTGCAATTTCAACTTAAAGTTCATCTTCAGATCCTTGGTTTCGTAAGTCTTTATCAAATCCAACCTATTGAAAGTACTTCTTTGAGATTTTAATAGAGCTGGCCTCTCTCAGGAACTGAAACCTATAATATTAACCTTTTCTGCAATTCTAAGAACTCCAAACTCTCCTTGGAGTTGGTGTATCCTATCTGGAAAGTTTATTGAAGAATAGTATACTGACTGTTATAAAATGTTAGAATGTATTGTTAAATATTGAGGATGCTCATTTAAGGCTTTTATTCTGTTCTGCTCCCTGCCAAGCTTGATAAATACCTCTGAGAATCATCTGGTTACCAAGACAAGATAAAAATCTTGGTATTGCAGTCTTATTCTTCCCTTCTTTATTTTCTTTATGGTGCACAATATCTTATAATGGATAGCTGAGTTGTGCTGATTGCTTGCTGATGCATCATAGGGGTCTTTTTCTTTACTTCTTTTTTCTCCTCACAATTTCTGAAGTGGAGTTGATCTTGCAGGATACAGATTTCCAGAAAATAATCTACCCGTCTAGATTAACTTCAATGTCTGTGCACCAAAGCTCTTCTTCCACAGGAGTGGACAGCGCATTATCAAAAGAAGAATTGTACATTAAGGGACGCTTAGCAAAACTGGAACTGGGTGATGGCAGCAGCCTATATGCAAAGTTGGTGGTAATTTATTCGCATGCTGATGCAGATACAGCCCTTTAAAAACCTCTATAGAAATCGAAGAGTATAAGTTCTATTCTTGGTGAGAGTTAGAGAATGTTAGTAATTGATAGATAATGTTCGCAGGTTGGAGCTGATGGGGCCAAGTCACAAGTTAGAGAATTAGCAGGATTTAAAACAACCGGGTGGAACTACTCACAGAATGCAGTCATCTGCACTGTGGAACATTCCATAGAAAACCAATGTGCATGGCAACGGTTTCTTCCAGCAGGTCCAATTGCACTTCTGCCAATGGGAGCTAAGTTTAGCAACATTGTGTGGACTATGAACCCAAAGGAAGCATCAGATTATAAATCAATGAGTGAGGATCATTTTGTGAAAGCTGTAAATCATGCACTAGATTATGGATATGGCCCTCATCCAAAGTCAAGTTTACTAGATGGCGCCAGCATGTTCTCATGGCTCGGAAATTTTGCAATATCAGCTGATGAATCTTTTGAAATCCCCCCAAAAGTGGTCAAGCTGGCTTCTACTAGGATGGCATTTCCATTGTCCTTGATGCATGCTAAAGACTACGTATCGAAACGTGTTGTTCTGATTGGTGATGCAGCACACACAGTTCATCCCTTGGCTGGGCAGGGAGTTAACTTGGGTTTTGGAGATGCATTTGCCCTTTCAAGAATCATTGCGGAGGGGATTGCAGTTGGAACAGACATTGGAGAGGTATGTTATGTTCTAACAGCCTAATTAGAAGGGAATGGCTCACTGACTGTCATGATATTACTGATGTTTTGAAATAATCCACACTGCACATAAACAATCTTTATTTGCTATTTATCCACATTGGTAACCCTCATAGCATGATGCATATAAATCTTTTCAGCTTGGGGACCTTATATTTACCGGATATCATACTTGGACATAACCCTTGCTCACCTATATGGATCTTACTCATTGGAATGGTACTTTGATGTTTGCATTAGAGTACATGGTAACAATAAATGAATGGATTTTTTGCAGGTGTCTCTTCTGAAAAGGTATGAAGCAGAGAGGAAACCAGCAAATATAGTTATGATGGCAATTCTGGATGGTTTCCAGAAGGCATACTCTGTCGATTTTGGGCCTCTGAATATGTTACGAGCCGCTGCATTTCATGGAGCACACCACATTTCACCACTTAAGAGGAGCATCATCTCGTTTGCTTCAGGGGAGCAGAGGCTGCCGCTTTTTTCTTGAGACCATTGTTGTTGATAACCGTATAATTAAAGGCAATACACAATTCATTCTGCCCTTGCAACTTGTACAGTATTGAATATTGGTAATGTCGTGAAAATATTTTTACTCAACTTGCTGCTTACTGATCAAAGTGGATGCATCGGAGTAACTAAAACGGTAAACAAAATTTTAATCGAAATATTTGTTATAGTTGACAAGGCAAATATTTGCTTATCTCCTTTGCTGACCTTAGCCATGGAAAAGGATTGTTTGGTCAGAGATAGCAGAGCAACGTCCACCATGTTGATTCTGCAGCATTTTCTCCTTTCTCTCTCTCATCAATTAGGTACATATAATTTATATTGGTTAATCATGAAAGGCTTCAGTCTATGCATCAGTTTTAGGAATATCGGGGCTTTGTACTGCAAGCCCTTCATTATGCAAGATGTTGAACAACCTTAGATATGCTATACATCTCCGTACAAATGCTGATGGTGTGTTATTTATCCGTATACAAATCTATGAACAATTGAGGGCTCTAGTTAATAATGTTATGACAAAATTAACACGCTACAAAAATGTATCTCTGATTATGCGTGCTGCTACACGAGATGTAAGCCGACTGAGCACCTCAGGGAGTACTCTGGCTGAGATGCCCGGCAAAATTGGAAGCAGCTCTTGGACAATCCGAGCAACATTTACATCCTGTTGATTCCCAGCATAGCGTTTGTTAGATAGCAATAATATTTATTTAAAAGACAAGAAATTCCGAAAACAAAGATAAAATAACAGCAACTTGAAACAGTAGGATTTAGTTTGTAACAAGCAGCCGCCGTGAATAATTGAATTTGACCCATTTGGCGCAAATATAGAAGTACCTGACTTGATGTTCCTGAAATCGAACTTCCTGCAGTTAAAAACGCAATAATTTTCTCGACATTATTCAAGATAATCCTGTCCTCTTCCGTTATTGTCGGGAAAAGTCCTGCAGGTTTGAAGGGCCCAGGTACCATGCTGAAAACTGGGGGAGCATTTCCTACTCCAAGCAGTGCCAGTATTTGAACAAGCTGTTCCCTTGTCACAGCATCAATCCCCTTTACAATCTGCTCCCAATAAACAAGGCCTTCAAATTCTTTTTCTGGTAAAATATAAAAGTTTGACATGTGAAAATGCTGTTAGTGAAGATACCTCATCTAGAAGAAATTCTCGGAAAAAGTTGCCCTTCTCCGAAAGCAGAAATGCTAATGCTGCTCTAGTTTGAACTGGTTGTGTTTGTTGAGGTGCAGTTAAATTGAAGACGGGACCTTCTTGACTCTGGAGAATGCCAAGCTCAGCCATATTCCCATTCATATCTTCTCCTCCACCACTTTTTGCCGCAGTGATGAAATTCTCAAAGGCTTGCATGACATCAATGAATCTGTCAGCATCAAAAACACCAGATTTCCCATAAATTGTATAGCGCAAGGCATTCCTTAGACGAGGGGATTCATCAGTGAGGAGCCTCTGACAAAAGAAAGAAATGCAAGAAATGATATCATCCTATTAGACACTTAAGAGAGAATGAAAATCTGTTAACGCTCAGTATAGTCTAGTAATATACAGATTACAGGATTTTTTTATTTTTTTTCACAAAATAACACCCTAAATTGCACATGTAGACCTATTCACAATCACAGTGGTACCTAGTTAATTAATCTGAAGTAGCTCGAACAATGCAATTCAAATTTCTAACCATGACTTCTAGCAGAAGGTTCATGCAAGGTTTTGGCAAATGCTAATGCCAACCAAATAAACTATGTTTTGTATCTGGCAATGGATACTAAAAATCAATTCAAGCACACTGACTTCATACTTTAACCAGGGTACAAAAACTTTCAGAATTACCCATCTAAATATTATGGCCATAAGCATTAGAATATAAGCAGACCATATAAAGCAGTTTAGAAAATGATGAAATAGCTATCTTTCACTGGCACCACACCTGTGCAATATAGGGATAGGCCTCATCAACAATAGCAAAATCAGGATTCCCCACTAGAGCTATACCTTCCAGCACACCAATTGCCCTAATTATGAGAGCAAAATAAGGGGGTATCCTAAACGGATAATCAAATGTTATTTGTGCCAGATCTGATGCTAGCTCCTGAAAGTTGATGTTTTTTGCTCCTCCGCCTTCAAGTGCTTGATCAAAAACCTTAGCCAGGACTGGCAAGATAGGTTCCAAATTAACACCTTCAGGAATGAAATCAAGTTTAACAAAATCTTTGACAATAGCAGGATAGTCCCTATGTATGAGATGGGCAATCGCTTCAATCATTCCATATTTTTTATCATCGGTTAATTTTGTGACTAGACCTGTTGCAGCAAAAAGCATTTCAGAGTCTGCATAATTGGGTTATAATGGCTAGAAGAGAACAAATAATCAACAGAGAATTTAAGGATCCAAACCAGTAAATGTCAAGAAAAGCAGAAAAACATACAGTGAGGAGTACATAAGCTTGTATCTTTTAGCAATATCATTCCAGTTACTGAGATAATATTAATAAGTACCAAAATATAACGATTAAATGCATCTTCTTAGCAATCAAATACAGATGCAAGCAATTTCAGGAACCTGAAAGGAAATGAATCTCATTTGACCCTCACCAGGATCAGAGTTTTATTTCTCTCACATGACAATGTAATCTTCTCTTTACATGACAGAAATATGTTAATTTGCAACATGAATGACTAAGTAGTCAAGTTCTCTTGGTGATCCAAATGGCTCATTTTAAGAATATAATGACTATTAAGAACATAAAACAGATGCTAAATCCATGAGGAGGCAAATATTAACACAATCAAATAAATAATACATATCATTAAGGTACCAAACAAGAGTTCTCAATATGGCATAACGACAATCTGGGCTACCAGCATTCAGCAATCAAAACACAAGGCTGCATCAATATTAAAGATAAAACAAATGTGTTCGAAAGCTGTAAGACTGCAAGACTTGCTTATGTCAGCATGCAATATTCTGGTAAAAACTTTTCAGACAATTTAACACCAAGAACAGAGAGGAAGAATGCAGTACAATTAAATAATCAAGAGTACACAGCAGGAGGAAGGAGAAAGAAAAACAAATTCCACAAATAATATAAGGACATTAATTAGAGAGCCAAAAAAAACTCAAACGGGAACAAGCATATGATATTAGTAATCTTGTTAAAAGATAATTTATTTATCACCATATACACTTATGATGTAGATTGTTACCAAAGTCAAGTATGGCTAGCTTCCCATCTGGTGTACGGATCAAGTTCCCAGGGTGAGGATCAGCATGGAAAAAACCAGTATCAAGCAACTGCATTTGAAATTCATTAGAAAATTAGATCACTCATTTACTGTTATAAATGAATACAATTAATCTATCTATCAATTGTAAACATAAGCTTGAAAAAAAAAATTAAAATTACAAAAATATGTTATCAATGATCATATCAGCTTCATTTTTCTATTTTGTTTTTATAAATCCAAGCATGACAAACCCACATATTAACAGATTTCATACTAGAGACATACTTATGCCACTGGCCTCTCAAGTTGCAATATTTATAGACTAGTCCTAAATATCCATAAGTTCTTTTGCCAAAAAACCCAGAAGAAAAACCGATATGACGGAGTTAGCCAACTAGGGAAAAACAAATTCCACTTCCATGCTAACTAACAAAGAATTCTGGGAAGAAAATTGCCGTAAAGGAGTCATCAAGCACAGGTATTGAATTGCAAAGTTCCCCTTCACATAGACGCATATGTATTTGATCTGGATTCAGTAGACTACCTGCTTCAAGTAGCATATGACTCCTACATTGACCAATTCTCCAACATCACTTTCTGTGCTTTGTGAGAGCTTTTCACCTTCAATCCATTGTGTTGTAAGAACCTTTCTAGAAGTATACTTTTCATATGTCTTCGGTACAACAACCTGCAACAAAACATTTACAGTGGTATCCTGTGATATTTCTGGCACAATTGAGAACTAAATAAGAATATCCATCTATTCAGAAATATTTAGACGCATTTATCTTACATAAGTACAAAATAGTTAAACATAAGGAAGCCTCTTGCAGCTCTACTATCACGAGATGCTAAATGGCTTGCAACATCATCATTCATCAAGAAAAAAAGCAAGGGTCCAAGCATATACTTGAGCTGTAGCATTCAGTCACAACATTAACAGATAATTTACTATCTAGTTTTTCAAAACTCTAGTTATTAAGACATTTCATCCGGAAAGCAATATCCTCAAATTTCACACCAATCTAATCCGTAGAACTTTTAACTATATATACAAGGCTAGATATACCCATGATTTTAATAATTCATTTCAAATAAACTGCTTATCTCTTCACCTCACACGATGAATTATTAGTGGCCAAAGTTTATTCATGAGAAGAATGCCAGGAAATCAATGCCTCGCCTGTATTTTCCCTTTGCTGTGTAAGTATTGAAATAATCAAGCAAAGTTGAGGTGAATTGTTGAGCTCACTAAATAAAAATGTTTAAGAACACACACACACACACACACCAACCCCCCACCCATACACACACACACACACACACACAAAATAATAATAATATAGCCTGCATAACTAGAAAGGACAAAAGAAATTCAAAATTCATCAGATGATAAAACTAAAATTAGAGAGTTGGAACTTGAATGTTTGCAGACTCACTTGTGGAAGGTCCTTCCTCATCATTTCAGCAAATAGTGTTCCATTTTCTCCTTCGTTAATGTAATCCAGTTCTTCAAAAAAACGAGCAGCCCATTCATCAACCAATCCCACCACATCTATAGATACCTGCAGAGAAAACAGGTGGAAGGAAAGAATCAAAATAATATCATATCAACTGTAGGAGCTTAATAGCCTTCAAAAAAAAGAAAGGAATCAAAATAATATCATTCCAAGCATAGAAGCTTAATGGCCTTAAGAAAAAATGAAGCGTGAGATGTGGTTGGAAAGAAACTTTACCTGAGGAAACTTACGGAGAACTAAACCCAAATTCCGTATGATGAATAGATCAACTGTTACAGTTTCAAGAACAAAAGGTCTTTGTACTTTGACAGCCACCAGATCCCCATTCTCCTTTAGCCGACCCTTGTATACCTGTCCAAGAGATGCTGCCATGGAAATACCACAAGGAAAATGTTATTGGCATACTTAGCAATGGGGGTGGGGGTGGGGGATGCTAAATCTTATTCTTCCAAAATTCAGAATACTGAAGCTACCGGCAGCAACTGGGGAAGAAGAAAGCTCAGAATAAATCTGATGCCATGGCCGACCAAGCTCCTCCTCAACGAGTGCCATTGCTATATCATCTGGAAATGAAGGAACCTTCATACATCATCAAACAGAAAAATCAGCCATAAGGAGGGTAATCTATGTTCTGGGTGCAATGACAAGATTAAGTAATATGGACCTAGTATATTAATGATCATGATTATTATTAAGATTTCCAATATATGTCAGCGTTGGAACTGCGAAAATGATCTAACATTTCAAAGTAACTCTTCCATACAAAAATTTCACAAATATTTACTTCAAGTTGTCACCTTGAAACACATATTCCAAGGGAAATTAATTTAAAAGGCATCCATGCCATCTCAACCAGGGATTTGGCAGATGTCGAGAGAAATTAATCAATTTATGCAACAAAGTGAAAGAAAACCAGAAAATTCCTGCAAGAGCAAGAGTCCAGGGTAATGATTTTTTAGAAAGACAAGGGTGCATGAACTCAAGGCCGAGGTAATATAAATATTCTGAGCTGCAAATGCATCTTTGTTTGTATAGATAACCAGGAGCAGCAATTTACAATCCTCAAGTTTTATATTGTAGGATTCAATAGCTACACTTGATTTTCAAATGTTTTGTGAAGAAGAGTAACGGGCACTATAAAGTAAATGGGCCAAAAGTCATGATTAGTTTTATTAATAAAATTTCCTGAAAAAATGTTAATAGCTACACTTGAGTTGCAAAAGTTCTGTAAGAAAGAGTAAAAGGATTGTGAAGTAATCGGCTCAATAAATCAAGAATCTTCTAAAAAAAATCCAGAATAAATGTTAATAATATAAGGTTTAGAGGCTCATCAAATATGGCATATGAATAGTAAAATTCTTTCCTAAAACAAATTATTATAATATCAATCACCACTGAAACTAGATACTCCATTTACTTTCTTCCTTTATAACTTTATGGCTTTCATGTACCATCAATTTTGGGCATGGACTCTATTTATATTTTATATAATGAAAGAATATCAACTTTGGGTATAATGGCACAATATAACATGAACAGTGCTGCAGACCATCACAATCATGGTATTGTTAAGTCTATTATTTTTGTTTATTTATAGATGCCTTGTTTTTCAGATGGAAATGTCCTACAAGGGATTTTGTTTATGTGAAATAATAACTATGGAATGGAAAGTGATAAAGAGAAAAGAATGTACCATGAGTTTACCTTATCACAAAGCTTTTGTAGTTCAGTCATTGCAACAGGTGACAGTATATCCGGCCGAATACTCAAAGCCTGACCAAGTTTTATATAAGCTGGACCCAAGGAGGTTACAATCTCCCTTAATTCAATGGCTCTAGCAACTTCGTTCTGATTATAAATAGATGCACACAAGAGGGAGAGAGAGAGAGAGCGTAAATTATCAGTGGACATTTCAAGAACAAATATGAAGAGACGCACTATGATAAACTGTTTGTGTGCATTGTACCAAAAGGGGGCATCTTTACATTGTAGATAACAAATCAACTAGTAAGAAAACTCAAATCCTTCAGTGGGATAGAAATTACAGAAAACAGGATTCTCAGTCATAAAAGTTAGCACCTTCTCCAGGCATTACTGCTATTCAAAACTAAAGGAGCATGCTTCCGCAACTATAACACCCTATGTATTTGTTTGAAAACAATTCATGTTCCTGCAATAACTGCAGTAAAAGTGTAAGCAAATACAAAGCTTTCTAACATAGTTAACATCCCTCAGACATATGTCTGCACTTTCCACAAACAATCGAGTACAAGTGAGCAAATCATCACATAGAAGATAAGTTTATTGCTCATTTGTTTTTTCTTTCATGTAAGAGTTCCTATTCAAATTCACTAGCATTTTCCAGGGGCTAATTCTACCACCAAAACTCAGACACTGAAGGTCTTCCAGCCACTAAAATTATTAGGTAGTGAACCAGTAATGTATATCAAGCCACAGTATTTTTCGTTTTAAGGATATACGACCATTACTTTTATAGTTCAATCAAATGGCACCAGCTCCATAAAAAAGCTAGAAAATAACATACTGATAAATAAATTGATAGGCAGTTCGGCTATCAAACCAAAGATGCATGTGAAATATGCATGCACAAAGACAAGAACTAGAAAAGGTGCAGCTATTCCAAAAAGACGAGGAAAAAATAACAAGATGAATAAAAAACTGGGAACTAGAGATTCACCTCTTTGACCTTCTTGTTTATGATATCCCAAGCAATACGTGAGAGAAAACCCCCAGCAACAGAAAGCAACTGGACAATTCTTGTTGCAACAGCACGTGGCCGTTTTCCCCAATAAGCTGCAATGCTAGCAGGATCATATACCAATGGCAAAAATTCACTGCTCTCATCTACCTGCAAAAACACAAGAAAACAGGTGAAATCATTTACCTATCTACAAAAGCACAAAGTTGCACAAAAGATTAGCAACCAACAATGAAAGAGGATAAGTTAGAAACTAAATGACAGAAAGATATCCTCGGTCCATAAGAAATCGTTTTTCGCTTAGCTTCAACATGAAACAATTCACTTTCTACACTATCAAACCAGTTTGATGAAACATCACATTCTCTAGGACAATTAAAAAAATATCTAGGAAATTTAGCCTGGTTAACGTCAGTGGCATATACGAAAACTTCGACTTATTTGTACACTATTCAAGTACAGAAGTTAATCGTTTTAAAACATATATATATATATATATATATACTCAGAATATTATATGCATATGTTTGATTCAGCATATGAATCACAATACCTCAACCAGACGGAGCTTAATATTGTTGTCTGCAAATTGTGCATCTCTTAAATTTTGGCCTCGGAGTCCCCTCATGAGTATCGCCAACTGTTCATTTTCTTCCATTTGCGCTCTCACTCTTTTAATTTCCTGCGAAACTTCTCCCATCCTCTGCTCCATTCCAAACATCTAGTGATCAATAACTCCATACAACAACACCAATGACGATAATTGAATTGAGTAAATTATAACGAAATAAACCAGAAACTTTATTATTCTGACAAACAAACTCCCAGTTAAAACTTACTGTGGAAGCTCCGTTGACAGGTTTCAACGGCGAAGATCTCGATGAAACTCCGTTAACAGTTTTAGAAGAAGGAGACCTGGGTGAACCATTAACGTTATCCGAGGAAGAAGGACCGGACTGCGCCGGTTTTGGCTCGGTTGCGACGGCGAAAACGCGGTTAATTCGTTTCCGAATTGTAATTCTAGTCGGCGATGAGTACCGTGTAGGCAAAGTAAACCGACGGGGCTCGATTCCGCCGTAGACGAGCTGCGGCGCCGCATCCATAGCGGAATCGGAGGAGTAGATTTACAGGGCCTTCCTTAGAGAGAGTGAATGAGCTTGGTAGTGGAAGTCAGGAAAAATACTAAAATGCGTTTCATAAATTAAAAACTGTAAATTCCCATTAGGAATAAGAATGGCTGGCCAGTGGCCGGTGGTGGAACACGTGGCGATATTAGAAGCAAAGAGGGTGGCTGTGGGTGCTCCACCGCGATTCGTTTTGTTGTGTAGCGAGATTTAAAGCAAGTTGGGTTGAGTTCACTGAGCACACACTGACCTCGTGTTCTAAAGTTAATGGCAGTCTTTGCGGGAAAAACGTGGGGCGGTAAAGAGGACGCCATTTCTTACATATGTTTTAGTTTAGTTGAATGTAGGAAAGTAGGGCCGAGCCCATTACATGGAGAGAGAGAGAAAGAGGAGGAATCAATATAAACCGTTTAAATTAAGTGGTTCATAATATTATTGGTTTTAAACTTTTAATTTCCTCATCCGGCTATCGTTTAAGGTAGCTCAAGTGAAATTGTGATTGCTGAATTCAACCATATGAATAGGCTAAAATAGAGGGTACTCCTGTATTGCGAGCCTGGCCTCAATATTGAATAATAGGATTTGTGCATTTATTCTATTCTGTTCATAATTAATTAAAATAGAACTTTTTTAATTTTAGAAATTAAAATGTTAAGGAGAACCAAATCAAATTAACCGAATTATATTAGATCGATTTGGTTATATTTTTTTATATATAATTTATATTATATATTTTATATATATTAAAATATAAAAATTATATTTAATACATAAACCTAAAATAATATTCTTTTGGTTTTAGATTTCTGAAAATTAAATTGAACTTTATATTTAGAATAGAACCTATTAAATTAAAAAATAAATAAATTGAAATGTAGCAAATTATCCATGGTTCGGTTTGATTTTCAATTCCGGTTAGATTTTACACTATTCTGTTGATTAATCAAGTCAGTTGTTCAGCCAATGCCACAGTAAGTCATGAACTCCTTTTTGCTATCGGCTATTTTTTGTGCATAAATTGAAAAGATGATAGGGTGTTTCTAGTGGGGTGATTCTTCAGAGAATAAAAGAATGCATAGGACTAGTTGGAACAAAATTTGTGCTTTAAAGCATAGTTTTGAAAACCGGATCGGACCGGCCGGTTGAACTGGTTCAACCGCGGACCGGATAGAAATTCGGTCCGATTCAATGTAAAAACCAGAAAAGGTAAAAAATCGGAGTGCACAGTAAAAAATCGGTTGAACTGGAAAAAATCGGATTGAACCAGGTAAAATTAAATATATTCTAAATTATATTTTTATAAAATTTATTTTTATAATTTGGGTTAATAGTTGTTGAATATTGTTCTATTAAAAATTTATATTTGATGATAAAATTAATTTATATTAATATTAAATTTGATAAAATTGAACATTTTTCACTATATTTTATTTTATATTTTTTTAGATATTTAATAACTAAATAATTTAAATATAACGGAATATTAAAAAATAAATGAATATAAACATGATAATTATAAAAATAGTTAATGTCACAAAAATAAATTTTACAATTGAAAATAAAATTAAAAAATTATAAATTCAAAATTATATTCTTCTTATAAATTCAAACATTTAACAAAAAAATTCAATTATTGTGGTTAATTTTTTGCTATTATTACTAAAAAAAGTAGTAAAATAAATAAAAAATAATTAATATATTGATATTTAATAATTAATAGCTTGTCTAAATATTTTTTTATATACTATATTTTTAATTTTTTATTAATAATTATATTTAAAAAAATATATAAAAACTTCGAGTCAAGCCGATCGAACCAGTTGACTACTGACTCAGTTGGCAGGCCGAGTTAACATTCGGTCCGGTTTTAAAAACATTGCTTTAAAGACTGATGGTGGCCCGAGCTTTTGCCAGTTCTCTAATCAAGTATTGCTTATGAAGCATTGTTGGCGTTTATTGAATAGTCCAAATTCACTTACCCTTTGTTTGGATGAATGTGAGTTGAATTTACGTTAATGAGGGGAAATAAGAGTAATGAAAATTTTATTTCCCTTCCATTATTTGGTTAACCTAAAAATATACTAAGTAAATTTTAGTTTTTTGTTCTTTTTTTTTTTTCATTTGCCATTCCCACTTCTTCTCCCTCACCTGTGCTCCCGCTCACCGCCGTCGACCTTCTTCTCCCTCACCTTTGCTCCCACTCACCACCGTCGACTCCCTGTTGCTTCGCTCTCTCCCTGTTTCTCTTCGGTCAACTTTTTTCTGAAATTTCATTTTTACAGTTACTAGCTGTACAGTGAGCTCAACAGAGTCAACAATGCAGCCATAGGTAGCGCCTCAGAGAGTAAGATTACCAGTCTACTTTCTTCTTTCATTATATTTTCTCTGCTTTCCCTCCAAATCGGGAGGAAATATTTTGGAGGATTAAGAGGAAATTAAAAAAATCAATTTTCCTTTGTTTGCTCCCACTTAATTTATAATTTTGCAAACCAAACAAATAAAGTAGATTGAATTTCACTTACTTTACCACACTAACTCTCAATTCCACCTATACAAACAAAGGGTTAGCGTAAAAATTTTAAAGGTGAAATACTTTCCTCGCGCTGGGTTTTTACATGCAAACTTAGGCTATGACCCGAGTTATTTTTGGAGAAGCATTACAAGTATCATCCTCATCCTTAATGCTAATCATGGTTTTGAAAACCGGACCGAACCGGCCGGTTGAACCGGTTCAACCACGAGCCGGATCAAAAACCGGTCCGATCCAACATAAAAACCAGAAATGTCAAAAAACCGGATTTTACTGTTTAAGAACCGGGTTGAACCGGTCAACATTAAATATATTATAAATTATATTTCTATATTTTTATAAAATTTATTTTTATAATTAGGGTTAATAGTTGTTCAATATTGTTCTATTAAAAATTTATATTTGATGATAAAATTAATTTATAATAATAATAATAAACTTGACAAAATTGAACATTTTCACTATATTTTTATTTTATATTTTATATTTTTTTAGATATTTAATAACTAAATAATTTAAATATAATGAAATATTAAAAAACAATTTAATATAAACATGATAATTATAAAAATAGTTAATAACGTAGCAAAAATAAATTTACAATTGAAAATAAATTTAAAAAAATTATAAATTCAAAATTATATTTTTCTTATAAATTTAAATATTTAACAAAAAAATTCAATTGTTGTGGTTAATTTTTTACTATTATTAATAAAAAAAATAGTAAAATAAATAAAAAATAGTTAATATATTGATATTTAATAATTAATATGTTGTTTAATTATATTTTTTATATACTATATTTTTCATTTTTCATTTTTCATTAATAATTATATTTAAAAAATAAAAATAAAAACTCCGAGTCAACCCGATCGAACCAGTAGACTCCTGACCCAGTTGGCAGGACGAGTCGATGTCCGGTCCGATTTTAAAAACATTGGTGCTAATATTTGCTGTCATGCGGGTAACGGTGATTCCATTTGTGTGTGGCAGGATAATTGAATTGCTAGCTTAGTACCCGACGTCCTCTGGTCCCTAAAATTCTTTCTTTTGATGCTTGGGTCTCATACTTTATTCATTTTGATTCCAGATGTTGGAGGACGAACCTTATTAATGAGATGTCATGTCTCTGTCATTTGAAGTCGAAGCTATTCAAAGTCTTCCAATCATTTTTTGGTTACCTATAAATTCCATGTTTCTGGTGCTCTTCAAATAATATAGAAATTTCCCTGTTAAATATGATATTATGTTGAAAAACTCCTTTTTGAACTTGGTCAAATCAAGTGCATGCTTATACCTCTTTAGTGTATTCGAGGCTTTGAAAATTATTTGGAAGGGTCAAACTCACCTAAAAATAAATAACTTATTGTGGTGCTTTGCTAAAGGCTTCATTCCAATGCTCTGAGGCTTTTTGCCTATCAAAATAAGAGAGATCTTTCTAACTGTGTGCTTTGCAATCAAGATTCAAATTCTTTTTTCATGATATTTAATTAAAACCTACAAATTCAATAGATCGGTATGGCAGCTATCTCTTTCAAACCCCTTGGTTTTGAGTTCAAAAGCTGTAATACCATCACATTGGTTTTTAGAATTGAAAGGTAAAATGAGTTATGAGCCATTTAGAGAGGTTGTTATTTTGCCATGCATGGCTTCTCTGATTCAATCGCAATAAAGTTTCGCATGAATAGCAGAGACTCTCGACTTCACAAGTAATGGAGATGGGTCGAAGTTTTTCTAGTTTTTCATTCTAATTAAGCTTAAACCCTCCTCCTATTGATCGTGTCTCGACCTAGCAGCCTCCACCTATGGATTTCTTTAAACTCGATATGGATGCTTATTTCTTTGTTGAGTCTCATGATTATCTTTGGTGTGGTAACCAAAAATGAAAATTGCAATGTTTTAGCCTTTGCTGGTCGCCATTCTTTCAGCTGCTGAAATATGGAAAATGCATAAACTTTAGCCCTTCTTTCTGGTTTGTAGGTGGCGCATGATTGTGGATTCGAGATGCTCATTTGTTGAGTTTGATTCGAAGACTGTCATTGACTGCATTCTTCAAGCTTTCCTTTCTTCTTTGAATATGGACTTGGTCGATGAAAATATACGCAATCTTGCCCATTATTTTGAATCTGTTTCCTTTAGCATGTCCATTTTGTGAGCCCCAAATATATGATTCAGAGGGGATTAAATAGATCATTTCATAATTTTTCGTGATCTAAATATATTAAAACACAGACAGTTGATATGAAAAATACCATTATCATAATAAATTAATTTCATGCGATTTACTTAAAATAATTTTTTAATTATCCTTTACCATTAAAAACAACACATATGGAGAAAATTATTAATTAGAAAAATTCAGACTTTCATTGGATAAATTAATTTAGAAAAATCAATTTCAACTCGTTTTTAAAACATAAGGTGATTTTCTGACTCTTTTCTATAGAACACAAAACATCTAATTTCAGTATAAAAATTATAGAGCACAAAATAAAAAGAGAGTAAGGGATAAAGAATTTAACACCGCGATTTATAAAGTTTCGGCCACCGCCTACATCCTGTCCTTAAGACAACCTGTCTTAAGAGTTTCTCTCTTTCTAATGTGACTCTATTTACGGGCAAGAGTCAAAGCCCGTTACATGTAGGGGTGAACAAAAAAACCTATGGACTCTGTTAACCGAAAAAAAAATTCAAAACTGAACCGATGGACTGGTTAACCGATTGTAATGGACTGGTTAATAGTTAGTGTTTTGAAAAAACAGATATTAATGGACTGATTAATGGTTTTTGACTCATGTAACCGGTTAACCGAACCGAAACCGAATTTTTAGTTAATTTATTAATTATTTAATATGTCCATATTTATTATTTTTTATTATTTCTTAATTTATCAAAATTTTCAATGATAAAAATCAGAATATATTCGAAAAGTATAACAATTTATCCTAATTAAAAGTGATCATATACTTTTTTTTCATTATACTAATTATTTTAAAGTTTTAAAATTTTTTTAATTGGCTATTAGTAAATATAGCACTTTATCTAATTTAAAGTGATTATGGATCGGTTAATTTATTTACTTATTAAATATTAATTTTTAAAAACAATTTTGCTTCTATCCACCAAATATTTTTATTTTAACAACAATAATGTTATATTATAGTGAAAAAAATTTAATTTTTAAGTACTTTGAATATTTTAATTTTATTTATAAATATATTTTATAATTATAGTGGTTAACCGAAAAATGTTGAGTAACCGATCCGAAAATCCGAAACCGATGGACTGGTTAACCGATAGTAACGGACTGGTTTAGTATTTTGAAAAAACCGATATTAATGGACTGATTTTTTTTTGGGCTCATGGACTAGTTAACCGGTCCATGCTCACCCCTAGTTACATGTAATTACCCAAGGTTTTCGTCTCAAGTGAAAACTCTAAAATATTTAATCATTTTTTCCAAGTAAAGTGATCAAAACACTTGGCCATTTACAAAGTAAAATAACTTAAACACTTGGCCATTTACAAAGTAAAATAACTTAAACACTTGATAGTTTATTTTTTCTAAATTCTAGCAACTTAAACTTACAAATTTTACCTTACAAATTTGATAAAACCTGACCAGCATGATTACAATATAAAAACTATAATCATATCGAGGAAATGTGATCGTGAATGCACATGAAAAAGTGAAAAAAACTTACAAAATGAAACACAGGTAGCACAAAAACGTTTTTCACTCACTTACTAGAACACACCAACAAAGCTCCATTTTATAGTTGAAAAATATGGATGTTAGGTGTGAAGAATATTTTGAAAAATATTTTTATGTTTGAAGAGATTTGTCTTTTGTTTCCTTAGTTAATAAAGAACAATTTGAAATAATATTTTTCTAGATTTTATGTTACTTTAAATAAGAAAAATCAGATTTAATAAATAACTTTCTTTCTATTTCTAAGGACTATAATTATGGATTTTTTAACTTTAGGAAAGAGATAATTTTATTTTAAGTAACCGTGTGATTTGAAAAAATATTTTTAAATGCATAAAATAATAAAACTAACTTACTGTGAGTGTGTGAATTTTTCAAAGATGATTTTACAATTTTATTTTCTAATAAATCTTTAATACTGTAAGTTTGCTCTGATAATTGTAAAACACGAATATATCTGCTCTGTATTTGATAAAACATTATGCATCAGAACCTGAAATTTAGACCTGCATCATTCAAACTAAAGAAAAACCCAATTTGATTAAGTACAAATATTTTGTTAATAAATCAAAACCTATAAATTAACCTTTTGAGCCAACACATTTGGCTAGATGCTGTCCTAATTTGTCATATTAGCTTGAAATATTTTTAAAAATTCCATATAAAATCTCTTAGCATATGTCATATAAATATTTTTAAACTGACATGACAAGCTAGGTTCATGATTTTTTTAATTAAAGTGACTTTAATCGTAATATTTTAAAAATTGAAATATTTTTGTGAAACGATTTTTCTTTTACCAAATCATTATCAGGATATAAGTTCAATTAATAACCATTAATGAAATTAATCTCTAATAAACTTCCTTAAATAAGATTTAATATTTAATTCTTATCTCATACATGGAGCATATGCCATTAGGAGAGCCGTCTCTAAATTATAAATCCAATAATATCTAACTTTAAATTAATTGATCCCGTAAACTTAAAAAAAAAATCAAACCAAAAATTGAGAGATCATTAAAAAAAACTTCAAAGTAAAAAGGAAGCTAATAAGTGCTCTACAAAAATAGTTAGAGGACACTTGATGGATTTGGTATTTGAGATTTGTTTTAATAGCATGTTTAGAGCCAAACGTAAAGTTTTATTAAATATTATTGATGATGTAATATATATGTTTGCTTAACCTGAAAATATGCATATGCAAATATTACAAGTAACTCAATTTGTCAAATATTATTGAGGTGAAATCTTTGAAGTTACTTGTTTTATTGCTTAAAATAGTTTTTTCTTGGCTAAAACTGCATTTTTGCCCCATCGTTTGTCAAAATTGGCAAATTTACCCCCAAATTTTATTTTTAAACAAATTTATCCCTAACGTTTGTAAAATGAGAGATTTTTGCCCTCGCCGTCAGCCGTCAACTAACGTATTAACGGTCAAAGTTACCGGTAATTGACGGCGGGAGCAAAAATCTCCTATTTTACAAACGTTAGAGGCAAATTGCAAGTTTGGAAAAACGTAAGGGGCAAAAATGTACATTTGACACAAAAATGTTTGATTCACGTGTTCAATAGATACATGACATATGTCCTATTAACGGTCAACTAATGTATTAACGGTCAAAGTTAACGGTAATTGACGGTAGGGACAAAAATCTTCCAATTTACAAACGTTAGGAATAAAATTGTAACAAAATAAATATTAAAAATAAATTTATTAATTTTGACAAACGATAAAAATAAAAATGCACCATTAACCTTTTTTTTTTTAAGATACGATTGCATTACACATGATAGCTAAATAAATGTATATAAAAAAATACTATAATTAAATTTTTATATTGAATAAATGTCTGAATTAGAGTCATATCATAAGATGAGGAATGAGATATCTAAAAGTAAGAATTCATATGGTCAACAGAATAATATATAAAATTATTTCTCCCAGCTGTATGTCACCCAGTTGTCTGCCATATGAATCCTATATAATTATTCATGCGGCTGATGATAGAATATCCGAAAATATATTTACTTCCAGCTATTGTCGTCCTTATTTAATCATTTAATGCAAATTAAATGCTTAACAACTTCTTTGAAGAAAATAATTCCATATGCGGTGTACTTAGCTAATGAGAAGTAGTTAAGGTTTCTTAATTCAATCCCAAACTCAGAAATATATATATATATATATATATATATATATATATATATTGTTTTGTTTATTAAAATTTGTTGATTAAAAAATCAGAAATATATTTCAATACCTGGTCAATAACTAATTTCACAAAATTGTGGGGGGAATTAAGAAAAATGAAGAAGTTACAATCCGGCGGGGCTGAAGAAACAACAGGCAGCAGCAGCCATTTAAAATCTCAACGAAAAAGCACGATGGCATGGCCCACTTTTCTAAATATGAAAATACACGTGGCAGAATCCTAAAGCAAAATGTATTGCACTGAGGAATAAAAACGAACCTAGTCACCTTCAAGACCAGATTCATCCTTCTTCTTTGTTCTTCAACTATATCATAACGGAGCTTTAACCAATTTTGCAAGTCATTAACCCATAAAAGAAGGATCATAACACTTCCAAATCTCTTCTAATATCCATTTTGAGTTTGACTCTTTTCGCTGATTAGTCAAAGAAAAGAAGGGTTTAAGAGAGGTTTCTAATTTATAGTGAAAGAATGAATCAAAGGAAAGGAGAGATTCATCATCAAGATCCTCCATACCATGTTCTTCATAAGCTTCCTCCTGGTGATAGCCCTTATGTTAGAGCAAAGCATGTCCAGGTATCCAAGTATATAATTAAATTCTCTATTTCTAATTATGTGATTTTTTCTGTTAATTAAAGCTATATGGACTTTAGGTATGTGGGAGCTGGATTTAATCAGTAATTTCTTCGTATAATATTGTAATATGTAGTCTTATTGTTGGATCTTTCATCAGCTTAATTGAGCGTTTATTCCTGATAGACTGCCTGTTAATTGTTGTTTCTAAGGAAAGCAATGTCTTGAGAAGTTTAGACTTTGAAAGGTCTCATAATATTGATGGACATTTATCGGAAAGAATTTCTTTATTTTTTTTCTGGGAAAATTTATCCTGGAAACAAACAACCCTAAATCGTTTGGCAAGGCCATATAAATAAAATAAAATAAAATAAAATAAAAAATCATGTATTTCCCTTTTATCCGGCAATAGACAATAATAAAATTAAGTCATTCATTTAGTGGGCTCCACGACTGAACATGCATTTATCTGAGTCGTTGACCGATAAAAATTCTTCTTTCCCTTATTTGTTCTGTTCTTGAATTTGGCGGGTTGCTTAAGCTATTTTTCCAATGGGATCCTAGCTGTCTCCTCTATAATTTTAGTAAGTTTTTAATTTTAGACATAGTTTCCATTTTCTTGAAACTTGAAACCTATCGTGGACAACTATATATATCAAATTATTTGTATTTTATCTGGCTCTGCACTCAATGATTGAAAATTTCAAAGTACTTTTATCTTTAAGCTTTAAGAGCATAGCCTATTAGCCATACCATGAAACCAACAACACGTAGTTGAAACTGAAGTTAATTGTTGAAAGTATTAATGATTTTGGGGTAATTCTTATCGGCAATTGGGAATTTATGGAAATAGCAAATTAGCCAAACCATGAAACCAGCAGCACTTAGTTGAAACTGAAGTTAATTGCGCAAAGTATTAAAGATTTTGGAGTAATTCTTATCAGCAATTGGGAATTTATGAAAATGTAATTTGTATAAGGCATTCAAGATACGCTGTGCATTTGGTTGTAAGCTTCTATTCCATCAAATTACAGCTAGTTCAGAAGGATCCAGAAGCGGCAATAGTGTTATTCTGGAAGGCGATAAACGCTGGGGATAGAGTAGACAGTGCCCTCAAAGACATGGCAGTAGTTTTGAAACAGCTTGATAGAGCAGAGGAAGCAATTGAAGCCATAATATCTTTTAGGCATCGATGCTCCAAGCAAGCCCAAGAATCATTAGACAATGTCCTCATTGACCTGTACAAGGTACCCTTATAGAATGATCATTTGTTTAGAAATTAGATATGTCTTGTCTGGTAATTAGTGTTGGAGAAGGCATATTTTGTATGAGATTTGAAACAAGTCAATAACATTTTCTCTGGCCTTTGGATACATCAAGTTATGTTACTGCAATCATTTATGCCTGGGACAATAAAGAATATCAACAATGGATCACACTTTGATTTTGTATCGACATCTGTGGTGATCTCAATGCATTAGTGACCACTTTTTAGTTCCCTTTAGACTTTGCTTAACTTTGGTTACTAGCTAGATTCTGTTATTTTAAGAGAAAATGCAACTTCATTCACCTTTTATCTTTTTTTGCAAGTCTCAGTAATAGTTTTATGACAAATTTGGCAGAAATGTGGGAGGATTGAGGAGCAAATAGAGCTATTGAAACAGAAGCTTCAGATGATTTATGAAGGAGAAGCCTTCAACGGGAAACCTACTAAAACAGCACGCTCTCATGGGAAGAAATTTCAGGTTACTGTAAAGCAAGAGACTTCTCGGATACTGGTATTGAATCTACTTAGTCTGTTCTTTGTACTTTAAACTGCAGTCTTCTTAGTCATTAAATGGCATGGAGCTATTTTGTTCCACTTTTTTCCTGCAAGTAATTAGTGTCATCTGTTGGTCTTGGACACATGCATCTTCATCCTGGTTACTTTTATTGTTCGTTTCGCTCTGTTTTATCCTGATTAGCCATCTCTAACAATGTGCTGATTTCTTGAAACAATTTACAGGGAAACTTGGGCTGGGCATACATGCAGCAAGGAAGCTATATGGCAGCTGAGGTTGTGTACCGGAAGGCTCAGTCCATGGATCCTGATGCTAACAAGGCTTGCAACTTGTGCTTGTGCCTTATCAAGCAGACTCGATATGCTGAGGCACATTCAGTCGTTGATGATGTATTTCAGGGCAAGCTGGTGGGTTCTGATGACCCGAAATGCATTAGCCGAGCCAAGGAGCTTCTCCATGAATTAGAGGCATGCCGATCCTCATTGGTGTCCCGGAAAACATCAGGATTAAGTTTAGAAGATGCTTTTGTTGAAGGGCTTGACCAGTTGATGAGCCAATTGACTCCATATAGATCTCGGAGGCTTCCCATCTTTGAAGAGATCTCTCCGCACAGAGATCAGTTAGCCTGTTAACCTGTACTTACAGACCATCCATCATGGTGGCACGCGTTGATAAATAACAGCAAGGAAGAGATAGCATGTAGCATTAATTTGAGGTTACTTTTTGCCCCATGAGCACCTGGAAGAAAGTGTATAGTGTATATGTTTTCTTGTCTTCGTTGCAATATAACACCAACACGAGTAAGTAGCTAAAGAATGATCACAGAAGTACTTGCATCCTCAGCAGATATGGAAAAAGTTTTCGATAATTTTTCATATATCATCAATTTTGTTAAATTATGGGTCCTGATAAGATGGAATCAAGGATATCATGCATTTTAGTAGTCCTTTGTTGTACACAAGGGTATATATGGATTAAGGGAGTACTCCAATGTAACAAAAAGCAAAAGGGTATGTTTTTACCAACAGATTCTTATTTCTCTTCATTTATGTTTCCTAATACAAGCTGGTCAAATCCCTTGAGCCTGTGAGTTTTGGTGATTATTGAGGATATCAGTGGTTGGAGACTCCAAATGCTTCATCTCAAATTTTCCTTTTTCTTATGCATCATCTGAATTTTTCTTTTTTTTTTTTTTTTTTTTTTCCCCTTTTAACAGATTTGGATTTTTAGACTATGGGGTAATAATTTATTAGATGATTTTAGCATTAGTTTCGTTTGTGGAAATGGGGGGCTCAACTGGGAAAATCTGAAACTGTTCACTGTCCTTAGATGGACCACATTTAAAATCCAAAAATTGGAGAGCAGATCGGTTGAACTACAAACCAGTTAACTCATTGACGGTTTGATCAGTTGATATGGATTTTAATTTTTGATATCTTGGGTCTTGGAATCTGTACTTTCACATGTTATTTTACACTTTAATCCGTTTTTCACTTCATTTTTTATATCCATTATATTGATTACTTATTACACATTAATCAACAAATTATTACATTTCTTGGTGGTAAGGAATATATAATCAAAAGAAGCATATAGCAATTTTATGAAGACTAACACGTTCTTTTTGTTGCTAAAGTTTTCGTGATAATCAATTGACAATAAAGGACATCGCTAGCAATAACTCTCAGCTGCAGAATTTCTCATATTTTGGTGTTAGGTTCCGGCACTTCCTTGCGTTGAAGATACAGTACACTAAGCTGGAATAACGAGCAGTAGTAGATATAATGAGGGATATGTGGAAAACAAATAACAGAAGTTACCGAAACAAATAGCTAAAAAGTAGTACAAAGAAAATTTTCAATCAACGGATTGATTGGAAGAGATACATTAATAGCATTGCAAAAAGGATATCTAAACTGCAGGCATTGAGCATACCTCTATTACATCTTAAGCAAATATCACAAGAACATAGAAAAATATCTACTGGATAAGTTTGAAATATTACCTATACAGCAATCCAAAATACAAACAATCTCACCCTACAGGCTAACATAACAGGAAAGGAGTAACCTAGAAGACCCCATAGACAGAGGTCTGCAAGATGGATCGTCAGAAGAATGCTAAACAATTTAGTAAGACAAGCCAGTCAGCTTGCAGGAAGAACAGCAACCGGTGAAGTTCAGGTGCATTTGAAGCCATGACAAACAGACAACACTATGATAAGAATCAAAGCGATGAGAATACCCAAGACAATCAATTTTATCTTCATATTCTGAAACCACATCTTCCTTCTCATCTTAGTTCCCTGTTGTCTGAAATCTTGTGCCTGCAGCATAGTATCAGCATAAACAGATATTAAAGTATCACACAACACTGCACTCTGGGAAGTACAAAGATGAAACCAAACATATGTCAGCATTGAGCATAAAAGAAAATCCATTAACCTGGGAGCGCAGATTCTCAGTTTTATCAACCAGCAATTCAATCTTCTCACCACGATCGAGAACCTGTGGAAAAGAAAATGTTCTTTATATATTTTCAAAGATGGTTGCCTGTACAATCAAATTCATAATGTTCTCCACCTTAAAAATAGCACGAATGCTAACAAACATGCATGCAAGATTAGAATAATTCCAGGTTCTTTTGATCTCCAAATGATACAGAAGTCAAAAGAAACTCAGCAGCTGTTCTATACCTTTTCAATATTTTCCATCATCACACCCTTAACTTCAGAAACCTGAGCCTTAACTTTTGCAAGCTTGCTGATTTCTTCAGGATGATCCACACAATACTGCATGTGTTCCTTCAGTTTGGACCTAAAATATTAACGTGCAAGTAAAGCATTTTTACAAAGAAACATAAACTTTTATCAATAGGAGAATGAAAAGGATGGGATGTGCTGAGTACCCAAACTCTTTATTCAAGCCAAGGGCCTTAGCAGTTGCAGCTTTTCCTCCACCATATCTCTTGTTGAAGTCTTCTTTAACACGCTCCAGAAAGGCAATTGGAATTTGTCTGCCAGCAGCTTCAACTGCAACCACACAGTAGGCTGCACCATAGTATAAACAAGTTGAGTTAACAAAAATCCATATAGGAAGTCTGATGATCATACAATAAAGCGTGGCTTCAATTAAATCAAGTACCATGGCTAACATAAAGAAACTTAGACACTTCATGTACGCAGGAAAATCACAATTATTGAATAACAAATTACTTGAGCCCATGAAAATATCAGCAATAAGAAACTCGTACGCCTGGATGCATATAAATAAATATCCATTCATATAATGATGTATTTCAAGATTCAAGATGAAATATTTTTCAAAATAATTTACCACTAAAAATAGTGCATATTGGTAACTATCCTACCAAACAACTTTGAAAGGATTGCCTACTGATACTTGGAAATAAAGGGAGCAGATAATAACAGTGCAAGTGAATAAAGTGCAGTATATATGCAATAAGCAAGATACTGAAAAGGCCCCCCAAACTCCCATTATTATCAAAACTACTTTACACTATTATGATAAGTAAAATTTATAATTAATGTTAAATATAGCTTTTCAAATGACGATGTCACCAACAATGTACCATAGTACAGGTGTCGGCTCACTAAGATTTTGTAATTAGACAAAACATCTTCACCAATCAAGGTCCAATCATTTTTTATTACTTTTAAACAAGAACATAACATCCGATCCCCAGAAGAACCAAAGAGAAAAACGGCCATCCGGTCCTAATGTGCTAGTCCTTGAAAGCAATAGAAATCTCTAAAATGGGAAAATGCTTCTCAAAGGAAAACCATTAAGAGATGCAGGTACAGACAAATTTTATGAAATACCAATCGACCCTGCAAAATATTCTAAAATTGGCGCTAACGCATTTAGAATTGAATATCTGCATTGCTCGTGGAAGATAGAGAGGGAGAAAAAAAGTATAACTTGCGCAAATCAAACCCCTGGGCTCTTCTCTAGAGCCGGATTTAATATCTAACCAAAAATTGATGCCGTAAAATGAAGATCTAAATCAAATAAAACAAAACAAGGCAAGTAATCCACATCCAAGGATAAGCAATTCAATCAGCGGTCAAACATACAGATCCTTTGGAAAGTCAACAAATTTAACCTAATTGTTCAAATAGGAGATCTAAATCAAAAACCAATGAAACAGAAGCCCAGTCACAAAACAAATAAATCCTCACACGTTCCATACGATATACAAAAGGATGATCCAGATCAGAATTCAAAATCAGAAACAATATAAACACATATACATACAGAAAAAGAGTATTTAAACACATAGAAGGATGATAGAATCTTACTGAAGCCATTTTCAACGAGGTAATTAAAGGTGTGACCATCGCAATTATAGGTGAACTTATTATTGGAAGCAGGAAGTTTCTGTAGGCATTGAGACGCGATGCTGGTGAAGTTTCCGGTAAACTCCGTGTACTCAGCCAGAATCACAGTGCCTCGAGCCACGAAGCTGTAGATCATAGATTGTTGTCCCATCTCTTGAATTAACTATGTTTATCTCCTCGAAACAAACAGCAAAACCCTAACCCTAATGATAATCAGATAGAGATGATGAGAAATGAAGAGAGAAAAGATAGACGATAAAATCGGAGAAGAGAGAATTTTGCTGATTTGAAGGCTGCTCACTATTATACACGCTAATTCCTTGTGCGTATGGCGCTGTTCGTTGGTTTTTTTTTTTTTTTGAATTTTTAATTAAAAAAATGTGTTATATAAACAATGGACTAAATTATGAGAGAGAAATAGAAGAGAAGCTCACTAGGAAAAATCAGAAACGCTGAACGGATGTGCGAGAAAGAGAGAGAGAGATATAGAGGCTCGGAAGAAATATTGAATGCGGCTGCTCTCACGCGGTACTCTTATTTTGAATTTATTTTTTTTTTATTTATTTATTTTTGACATTGAAGAGTTTTTCAAATTGGAAGTTTCTATTCTGACTGACCACTGAATTATTTACTACGATTTATTTATTATTATGATTGACAAAAGGCAGAAGGATCACTAAATTTTATTATAATAGCTAATATATTCAGTTATTTTTTCTAAGATAATTTGGTTACAAAACTTGAAATTTAATACATTATATTGGGTTAGTTAGCTTCTAGTCAGTTAATCCCAAATTTCGATGGTTCAATATTAAAAATTAAACTATCAATTATGAATTATGGCCAAATAAAATTAATTTTATTTCTATAACTATTGGTTTTAATCCTTCTTTTTAAATTAGAAATGAAATTGATATGTTTTATATTGAAAAAAATAATTATGACCAGTTTTGACTTCTTTTTAAATTGGAAAAATGAAATTAATATGTTTTATATTGGAAAATATATAATTAGGAATCAATTTATAACTTATTTCTTCATAATTTAATATAGATCATTCAATTAATCCACATAACCCAATAATAATATATCCAACCAATTTAACATAAAAGTTTACTTTGTAATCTAGATGAATTTGATTGGATTGTGACTATTTAAAATTTTAGATGGATTGGGATAAAGCCCAATTGTAATCCACCCCACACAAATTTGAATACTTTTATGGTGGCCTTTAGAAACATCATAAAAGGGCAATAATGGAATCGGAATGAGAGGTTTACTTTACCGCGGGCTGCTTCTTTTTTTTTTTCCCGCCAAAATACTCCGCCCTGGTCCATCGATCGCCACTCTCTCTGGCGCTGCTACTCTCACTTAGCGCGACACAATCACCGCAAATTCAGCACTAATGGATATGGACATGGACATCCCGCAGCCGGACGAGCTCGAATGGCTTGAAGCCAACTCTTGTTTCCCGGAAGACCACTTAGTAGACCTCCAATCGCAGCATTCGTCTCCCTACCAGCCCGAACAGGACCGGCAATCTCCTCCTCAGTCACCATCATCGCCGTCCGATTCCCACGTGGTTGGCCAGAAGCGTACTCCATCCAGAGGTCCAGATTCTCCGAATCACGACGATGGTTTCATATCTGACGAGAAACGAGCTAAAATCGACGGTTTTGGGCCAGAGACCGACGAGGACTGGCTCCGGTACTCGCCGCAGAAGGAGAGCAATGCTAGAGACGAGGAGGAAAGAGCAGAAGTAGCTGTCGAGAAGGAGAAGATTGTGTCGAGATATGCATCTGAGATTGACGGCGATTTCGTTCCGGTGACTGCGCCGTCTGGAGGCGATAGGGTTTATGCTAAAATATGTAGAGTTGAGATAGAAGACAGATCCACGAAATTGAACCTGAAATCGCGATCAAATGGTAGAATCATTTCTTTGTCCATTAATAGTCTAAAATTTGAGTGGGTGCATGCTCACACTCATTAATCCAGTGCATCTACTTTGCAGGTCTTATCATGGAGCCCGTTAATGTTCTTTTACAAAGAGTGGAGGCGGAAGTTTTCACTAAGGTACACATGTTGGATATTTCTATAAGAATTAAATGCTGGAGGAATATTGATGATTTCTTTTTGCTAAGCATAAGCCAATTCATCTCTTGGAGCTGTCCTCTTTAAATTATATGATGTTGATTAATAGTACTATTATATATTTATACGATGGTTTTGTATAGAGTGAGAAGCTTAAACCATTAGGGATAGCACTTTGCTTGTGCGACTGAGAATATTACTCCATTGTATCCAATTGTTAACAATCCAAATGATTAGGGATATCTTAGATGTAGAACGCAATTTTATCACCATTAAATATAAGGTGCTTGTTACCAATTATATGCATCTGATAATGACCATGAAGACTTGGCAAATGGATTCAGATAGCACTGCATCATTCACTGAGATTTTGGTTCAACCTTTTTAGATGAAAGTTTAAATGCTCAGAGGTTTCTAACGGAAGAAATTAGTCTTATGATATTTATATGTTTTGAAATGATCAAATATCTTCACCTATTTATATATAAATGTAATAAGGCCTTTCAAAGGGGTTAAACAAAATATCGCCAAGCTGTGAGTTTATTCATTTGGCTGCTGATATTCTGAAATTCGCAGGCAACACATATGACGTAACCATTCCTTGACTACAAGCTAATGACTTCTTTACTCCTATGGTTTATTAATTTCAGCACAAAGTGGTAGTTTTTGAATATTTGAAAGGTCATTATACCATTTAGCATTTCACGTTATGTTAGTTCTTGTTTCAAATATGGAAACAAGCCCCTACTCTCTCCCATCGATCTCTCTTCTCCTCTGTATTGAAGGTGGTTCTAATACCTATACATCTTAAACTTATTCAAATTTTAAATTTTTTCTTATTATTTTCATCTTTAATTCCTCCAAAGTTATTTCAAATTGAGAAACCATTTGGTATTGCAGTTAATCAGCTTATTCTCTTATGGTGTTGTCCAAATTTAATAGTAAGTAACTATTTTTTCTTGGTCTAAGTTTATTTTAGTAACAGGTTTCTGGATTCAGACTCTGTAATTCTATCATTTTGGTTATTTAATGTAGACTGTTTCTCCTTACAATTAAAAACACAATATAAATCTTCATTTGATTTTGTGAGAAAACATCCCGTATTATTTTCTATTTCATTTCTTAGTAATTACAGACATTTATACACAAAAGATTATTACAAATTCAACTATTACTGCTACCTACTACTTACTTACTTGCTACCTACTAACACTCCCCCTCAAGCTGGAGCATAAATATTAATCATGCCCAGCTTGTTACACAGATATTCCACCCGAGTCCCATTCAAAGCTTTTGTGAATAAATCACCTAGTTGCTCTTCTGTTTTCAATTAACCAGTTGAAATAAGATTTTCTTCAATCTTTTCACGAATAAAGTGACAATCAACCTCGATGTGCTTGGTTCTTTCATGATATACTGGATTCGAGGCAATATGAATAGCCGCTTGATTATCACACCAGAGTTTTGCAGGTGACAAATACTTCAACCCAATTTCAGCCAAGAGATGTTGGATCCACACTATTTCACATGTGGATTGTGCCATGGCTCTATACTCGGATTCTGCACTGGACCGAGATACAACCCCCTGCTTCTTGCTTTTCCATGACACCAAGTTTCCACCAATAAAGACACAATAGCCAGTAGTAGACCTTCTATCAATTTTAGATCCAGCCCAATCAGCATCTACAAAACATTCAATGTGAGTGTGCCCATGATCGCTGTACAATATGCCACGTCCTGGAGCTCCTTTCAAGTAGCGCAATATTTGTTCCAGAGCTGCCCAATGTTTGACTGTAGGGGCAGACATAAACTGACTAACAATACTCACTGCAAAAGAAATATCTGGACGAGTCACTGTGAGGTAGTTTAGTTTTCCAACTAACCTCCTGTACATCTCTGGATCATCAAAGAGGTCCCCATCATCTTTTGTAAGACGTGCATTAACATCCATCGGCATGCTGTATGGCTTGGTTCCTATCTTTCCAGTTTCCTTAAGTAGATCCAAAACATACTTCCTTTGAGATAAGAAAATTCCTTTCTTGCTTCTCATCACTTCTATTCCCAAGAAATATTTTAGTTCGCCCAAGTCTTTTGTAGAAAACTTGGCATGTAGAAATGACTTAAGAGATGCAATACCTGTACTGTCGTTTCCAGTAATAATAATATCATCAACATAGACAATAAGAAGGATGATGCCTGTTGATGATTGTCTGTTGATGATTGTCTGTAGAAGACTGAGTGATCACACTTGCTTTTATTCAGTCCAAATTCTTGAACTGCCATACTAAACTTACCAAACCAAGCACGGGGACTTTGCTTCAACCCATATAAAGATTTTTTTCAAAAGACAAACTTTCCCATACTCCCCCTGAGCAACAAACCCAGGTGGTTGCTCCATATACACTTCTTCCTGAAGGTCTCCATGAAGAAAAGCATTCTTAATGTCCAACTGATATAAGGGCCAGTGCTGCGAAGCAGCTATAGAGATAAACAATCTAACAGAAGTAAATTTAGCCACTGGAGAGAAGGTTTCTAAATAATCCACCCCATATGTTTGAGCATATCCTTTTGCAACAAGCCTGGCTTTAAGTCTAGCTATAGAACCATCTGGATTAACTTTAACGGCAAAAACCCATTTGCATCCCACAACCTTCTTCCCTTTAGGCAGATCAACCAAATCCCAAGTGTGATTTCCATCCAAAGCATTTAGTTCCTCCATCATTGCATTACGCCAACCGGGGTGAGACAATGCTTCTTTAACAGTTCGAGGAATAGAGATCGAGTCAAAAGAGGCAATAAAAGAACATGTAGATTGAGATAAATTATTATAGGAGACAAAGTTGCTAATAGGATAAGCACACTGGCGTTTGCCTTTCCTTAAGGCAATGGGAATATCAAGATCACTTAAGACTGGATCTGATGATGAATCCGATTCAGGCATTGTACTGAAGGTTCCATGTTTCCGAGAATAGACCTGTACAATAGGTGGCTTTGCTGGAGCCAGATCAGAGGCAGGTGGAGCTGAATCATCTGAAATAGGAACCAGATCACTTGGAGTAGGGGGAACAGAATCATTTGGCACAATAGGAACAGGATCATTTGATGGCCGTGTAGTAACATTGTAGACCAACCAATGATCATCCTCCCTCGGGCTTGCAGAATCAGAAGCTGGGAAGAATGGTTTATGTTCCCAAAAAGTAACATCAATAGACACAAGATATCGGTTGAGTTCTGGGCAATAGCATCTGTACCCTTTTTGCAAACGAGAATACCCCAAGAAGACACACTTCAGTGACTTTGGATCCAATTTAGTGATATGAGGCCGAACATCACGAACAAAACAAGTGCTCCCAAATATTCATGGTTCTATAGGAAACAACGGTTTAGATGGAAAAAGAACAGAGTAGGGAGTCTCACCAGTGAGCACTGACGATGGCATGCGATTAATCAGGAAACAAGCAGTAGATACCGCATCAGCCCAAAATTGTTTAGGAACTTTCGCCTGAAATAAAAGGGCCCGTGCTGTCTCCAGTAAATGTTTGTTTTTCCTCTCAGCGACTCCATTTTGAGACGGTGTGTCTATACATGAGGATTGATGAAGTATACCATTCTGAGTCATGTATGTCTGAAAAGCATCTGAAAAATATTCTTTTGCATTATCACTTCTCAAAATGCGAACAGAGGCATTAAATTGAGTTTTGACCTCAGCACAAAAAACACAAAAATGAGTGAATAATTCAGACCGACTTTTCATAAAATATGTCCGAGTCAGACGAAAGAAATCATCCACAAATGTTACAAAATACTTGAACCCAGGTTTGGCTGTCACAGAACACGGTCCCCAAACATCTGAATGAACCAATTCAAATGCAGAATCGGCTCGTTTATTAATCCGAGGACTCAAAGAGCCACGGTGGTGCTTGGCATACTGACATGACTCACAATCAAGAGAAGAAACATCAGAAAATTGAGGACAAAGTTTCTTCAGAGTTGGCAAAGAAGGATGTCCCAACCGACAGTGTGCTTCAAAATGAGACAAAACACTAGAACAAGCAACTGACCTTGGTATTTTTCTATCAAGAATATAAAGACCTCCTGAGACGTAACCTTTACCAATGATTTGTTTCGTTACAAGATCTTGAAAGACACAGTGATCAGGAAAGAAGGAAATACAACAATTAAGATCAAGTGTAAGTTTACTTACAGAAACCAAGTTAAAAGCAAGCTTCGGTATATGTAGAACTGAACCCATAGAAATTGACGAAGTTAGGTTTACCGTACCAAGACCGTTTACGTGAGAGAGTGATCCATCTGCCATTGTAACGGTAGAAGAAGATACATGAGACTAACAAGTAGAAAATACATTTCGATTGCCTGTCATATGATCTGTAGCACCAGAATCAATAACCCACTGAGATGAGGAAGAAAAAAGACATGTATTTGGATTCTTTACCCCAGTAGTAGTTGTGGTGGAAGACATTTTCAAAGAATTCTGATACTGGATAAATTTTGCATACTCATCTGCAGAAATCATAACATACTTTCCAGAGGTGCTGGTCGTAGCCATGTTTGCTAATTTGGGCTTTTGGTTATGTAATTTTCTACAAAACCTTTTTATATGACCAAGTTTATGGCAATAATAGCAGGTGATATTTTTGTTCCAACTCATATTAAATAATACCGAGTAAAAAAAAATATCACCTCACAAATATTCAAAGAGCAAACCAATACACAAGTACTGTTGATAATAATACCCGCCAGCAAAGAATAATCCAACTAAACAGCAGCTTAATATCTTAATTATTAAAACAGCAACCAAGCAACCAAGCCTTAATTGTAGCAGCCCCTCAACATTAACCAACACTTCAAATGCCAAAACACCCAAATATTTTCCTTAAACAACATACACAGCAACTAATTTACCAATTTCTGCCATTTAACTGCTAATAAGCCCTCAAAAGAACACCCAACAACTAATGAATACCACTGCCAGCAAAATATATCTTCCCAAATAAAAGAGCACCACAGATAAACACCCAAAACTAAAAAAAACCACTTTTAAAAATTAGAAACCTGATCTCCAGCTCCAACGGCAGAACCTGGTTTCCAGCTCAAAGAGCACAAGCATAAAATCTGATCTCCCGCTTGACCGACACAAGCAACAAAACTGATCTCCAGCTCAAAACGACAAAATGAAACTTGATCTCCAGCTTAAACGGCACAGGCAGAGAAGCGGGAAGAGGGAGCTGAGCTTCTGGAGAGTCCAAGTGAGGAAACTGACACCACGGTTTGGCCGGAGACACCCAGGCGACGCCGGAGATGGAGTTGGAGAGCAAACGGACGCCGGAATCTTTCCCACGCGCCGGCGCGTGAAGACGGAGGCAGAACCTTGTGGAGGCGCGTGAGATCCACTCGCCGGTCCTCTGGACACCAGACTTTGTGCGAAGGCCGGAAACTCACTGGCGCTCCTTCTGACGCCGGCGGTGAGGGCAATAGGTCACCGGAACTTGGTGACTTAATTAGGGCAGATTTACCCACTTTGACAAAGAACCCGAAATGAAAGCAGAGAACCCAGGAGCCTAAGGCTCTGATACAATGTGAGAAAACATCCCGTATTATTTTCTATTTCATTTCTTAGTAATTATAGACATTTATACACAAAAGATTATTACAAATTCAACTATTACTGCTACCTACTACTTACTTGCTACCTACTAACAGATTTCTACATCCTCTTTTTTATGTAAGAAGATTTGATTGACTCCAAGCTTAAGCATAAAATCTCTAAAATCATCTAAAAGCAAATGACTAGTTATATATGATTATCTTCTTAAGCTTTTAAGGTGTACTGGGCTTCTTACTTTCTATTTTCTGTGGTGTTAAATTATGAAGACAAAGTGTCAATGGAGATTTCCTGGGATTTAGCTGAAGTTGTAAAAGTTTGTGGTCCGATTAGGGTTTATCTTATGTAAAAACTTTACTAGAAGACAGAAATTTCACATTATAAGGTTTTTTATGCATTGCTTTGTTGGTGCTGAAGGCCTTGCGAGCTAGTTCTGAAGGTGAGATTGACATGGTTACTAAAACACAAGGAGTGCATGAACAACTTTGGGTGGAGAAATATGCTCCTAGTTCATTTACTGAGCTTCTTAGTGATGAACAAACCAATCGAGAGGTAAACATATTTAGTTCCTACAATACAAAGTTCTCCTGAAGTGCAATTGTTGTGAGGTGGCAGTTCTAATGAAATTTTTTGCTTAATCCCTACATTACTTTATCATTTCAGGTGCTTTTATGGTTGAAGCAGTGGGATTCTTGTGTTTTTGGGTCTGAAATAAGGAGTACAACAGATGATGTTCTATCTGCTTTGAGACGTCATTCTTCTAGTGCTCATAATCAAAAACATACTGATTCAACTTTTTCAAGAAGGAACATAGGTCATGGATGGAAAAATGAAAATTTTAGGCATTCTAACAATTCTGTTCATGAAAATACTATTGTGAAAGGAATTCAGGACTTATGGAGCAAGAAGACGAGACTTACTGGTCCACCAGAACAGAAGGTCAGTGAATTGAAATACCTCTGTTTGGATTAATTTATTTATTGTTCTGCAACTTCTCATGTTTACATGCAATATTAATGTACAAGCTGAAAATCTGAAATTTGGGGATGGTGACTATTTTAACAAAAATATCCTCTAGATTGTACATGGTTTTCAATATCAGATTTTGTGTCATGTAATAATCTCTTCCTTGAATAGATTATGCATCCGAGGTTAAATTGCATTAATTGATTAAAATATTAAAACAAGGTAACATAAGCTTTTGGTTGTCCATGCCTTAAGTTCATTGTGTTTTCACATGAGGGGAGCTCTCACCTAGTTGAGTTTGTTATATGGATCATTTTTACTTCCCTACTTCTTCAAGGCTGCTTTATAATCTAATAAGCCATAAGGTGACAATTGCAATTTAGCATTGTCCCTGCTCAAATAAATTTGGGGTTAATCCCACCAACGGTCACTAAACTTATAACCTAATAACGATCTGGTCACAAAAAAATTGTGAAACAAAAATATCTCAATCTACAACTAAAATCATTTCAACTTGAAAATCATGAATCTGGATTGTTGATGTGGCAAACCATATTAGCTTGGAATATTCTAGAGAACATGCCACTTATGCAACACGATAGTTCCAATTTGACATGGCTTGCCGCATTAATTTTCTAACCAGATTCATGATTTTCTGACCAAAGTGATTTTAGTTGTAATATATAAGGAGTTGAAGTATGTTTATAGTACAAAAGTTTTTTCGGTGACCAGGTTGTTATTAGGGTATAAGTCTAGTAATTATGGATGAAATTAACTCATGAATTTGTTATTACTAAGATCAAATCTTTTGTTCAATTACTCCATTTTTATTAGAGTCTTTGTTTCACTTTTATTATACAATTAACCATTATCTACTTTTTTCGGAATCTATTGCTTTCCAAATTATCGAATCAAAATTTGGACATGCATACTTCTTTTAGAGGGTGACTCTTGTCTTTGTGATGACCAAGTCATATGAAATGGAGTCCTTTGTTTTCAACTTCTTAGGATTGACAATTATCAGTAACTGAATCTTATCACCACTGCAGATCCTTTTACTTTGTGGTCCCCCAGGTCTTGGAAAGACCACACTAGCACATGTAGCTGCCAAGCATTGCGGATATCGAGTTGTGGAGGTTTGTTATTTAATTCTGAGTTCTCGATTGTTCTTGGACATGTGAACACGCATACCCTCTTGGTTGCGTAAGGGCCTTCGTTCTTGTTTTTTTTTTTATTGCTATGCAAGTTTTTCCACCTGTATATTACCTAGAATTCAATATCTTCTGCTTTGTTCTATAGGAGGAATTTTATCATTGTAACTCGATGCTGAAGGGTTTATGATGAATAGTGTATGATCAGGCTCATTGGTTGCATGTTATCTTGACAAATTTTACATTGCATATATCTTAGTATTAGACTGATCCATTTTAATAGCCTCCACATGTTGTCTTTTGTTTATATTTTTTCTTTTGCTTATTTAAGTTAATCACGTAGATCTTCAGCTTGCTTTCTCTATGTTGCTTTTGTGTGCTCACTAGGCCTTTGGATCAATGTAGGTTAATGCCAGTGATGACAGGTCCTCGTCTACAATTGAACCTAAAATCCTTGATGCAGTTCAGATGGATTCTGTAATGGCTGACTCAAGGCCCAAGTGCTTGGTCAGTTATGTTTTTTGAAGATTTGCACTTGTTCTTTTCTAAACTGGAACTAGATGACAAATGAATGGGTGTTCTTCAGGTGATTGATGAAATAGATGGAGCTCTTGGCGATGGCAAAGGTGCTGTGGAGGTTCTTCTGAAGATGGTACTATGGCTTTTTTTTCCTCCCATGTTCTTGTTTGTGTGTGTCCTAGCTATGCTACTCTCTCTACCTCTTTTCTGCTCATTGAATGAATTTTTCAATTTTTCTATGCCATTGATTTTACTCTTGCAGTTTTTTTATGATGTCCTTGGTTGTAGTGCCTTGTGCTATTACAATTTACTCATCGAATTGATATTCTCCAGGGGCATTAACATTGTTTTAGTCATTGAATCATAATTAAGCGGAATTTTCTCCCTTCCAATGTTCTTATTGTTAGTGAATTTCATACTTTGTTTTCCTTTGCTCTGAGATGGTCAGCCCATTTCTTGTTTTTCTTATGAAAGTCATATAAGAAGCATCTATTGCACAGTGTTTGGCTCTAGGAAGCACCCATTGCATCTGCTTTAGCTCTGTGTTTTCTTTATGTATAATAAATTTAGGTTTTATGAAGCATAACCTTAAGCATCTTGACTAGAATTTTCCATGTTGATTATTTATTTGCATGCTTCATTAATTTTAGCTTAGTGTGTTTTATGATTTATTTTGTTTGTTATTTCTTGCAGGTTTCAGCTGAAAGGAAGTCCAGTGGAAAGGAAAATGTTACAAAAGGAGAAGAATCAGGAAGGACATCCTCAAGAAAGCGGCGTAAAACAATGTCACTCTCAAGACCTGTAAGCTTCAAATCATACATGGTTTAGTTGGTTATATTGCTACTTATTACTTTTTTTGTTTCCTAATTGAAGTTTCAAAGCAAGTCGACTGTTTATGCAGGTGATTTGCATATGTAATGATCCGTATGCACCTGTCTTAAGACCATTGCGTCAGGTAGCAAAGTATGTTTTTCTCACAAATCACAAATTGATCTTTACATTCTTTTGCTTAATTCTGAAGTACAGTTCAAGTGCTTCTTGTCTTTTCCGATGAACATAGCACAGCTGAAATTGTTCTATTTTGCCATCAAAAACAATAAACATGGTCCTGGGCTGAAAGTAAAATCTTATACCCATGGTTCTGAATAAACCAAAGATGGCAGCACATGTAAGTTATGATATGAGATTTGATTCAAAGAGAGATATGGTCATAGAAATATTGGAATTCTCCAACTGTGATTATTATCAGGATTATACACAAAACCTTGGAAAAAACATTCTAACGTAGAAGTATTACTTCTTCTGACACATTGTGAGTTAGAAAGGTTACACTTATGAGTTCTTCATTTCTATGTATAACAGCTTTTTCTAAGCCTATAATTTGCTTAATTGAAAATATTAGTCCAATTTTTAAATGAATAATTCATAAACTTCATCAGTGTTAAATGACAATTGGCCATGGAAATTTTCAAACTATGTGAGATGGATTTTTGGATGTTCATGGTAAGGGAGGTCCAGAGCATGGCGCCCTGTACCTTCTCTCTCTTGTCCTACTGTTATATCTATATATATATATATATATATATATATATATATATCTATATATATATATATATATATCTATATATATATATATATATATATATATAGATTCTTGATTCATGGTGAGGAATAAAAAATCTGAATGGTTCTACCCATCCAAGGACATTGATCAAAGCCCATCCTGTTTTCGTGGTAATAGTTTTTTCCTCAACAATATCTTTTAGTCCAGTCTTTGTGGTTTATAATGCTGGGCAGTTGGTGTTGGCCCAAGGTCACATCATGATTTTGATGATGACAAAATCTTAATAAACTCCATTTAAAAGTGTATCTAGGTTAGTCTAAAAATCTCCCCCTGAATATGTGCATGGGGGTAAATGTATAAAAACTTATATAGCCCTTGTACAAAATTATAGACAATTTTAACAGTTTAACAAATAATAGCTAATACCCATTCATAAAGTATAACCCATTCATCCACAATAGTGTCACACAGCAAAGATAATCAAATAATCTACTTCTTCTCCTCCTTTTTGTCATCAATCAAAAAGGAGAGAACCTGCAAAACAAAGTATCCCAAAACACAAGACAGTCCACATAACAGGAATCCCAAAAGTATTCAAAAACAAGATCAATTTACCAAATATCCAATAATAAAAAGTTAGGAGTCAACATCCATGGGTAGGGAACTACTACCAGGCTGTCCAGGCTTGGGTGGCTTCTTGGTGCGCAGAAAAGCATTGCGTGTTGACTTGCGGCGTGCATGGACAGGTGGAGAATCATCTGTGACCAAAGGTGTGGGCTCAGGTGGAGGCACAGCAGGTGATGGTGCTGGCACAGGAGAATGCTCAACAGGAACTTCAGCAGGCTTGGAGAGAAGAAGAGAAATGGTAGCAGCCAGCTTGCTGAAGACATCACCCAATTGGTGAAAAAGACCAGAGGCAGAAATGACATGTGCTTCAAATTCTTTGAGTTGCGCAGAATTCAAGTAAGTAGATGAAGAGACTTCTTCAGCAGGATTAGTGGCAGCAGACGTCTAGATACTAGTGGATCTCTCAACTGCAGCAGCAGGAGGACTTGAGTGGGCAGCCTCACCAGAAGTGCAGTTTCTACATCTCTCTTTACCTAACCAAATCCTAGAGGTGAGGCTTTTAAAACTGAAAAAGTGAATTTTGTTTTATATAAAGAAACGGGGAAGAAAGTTAAATCTGGTAAGCGTAAGTTGGAAGAATTCTCTGCTCCTGTGTTCGAAAAAGGCAAGGAATTAGTGGAGTTTGTCAGAATGGATGATGCCTTGCACTCCAAATATCTTGAATTTATTTCATGGATGAAAACTTCTGTTGGTCTGGCCATTAAGGAACCATCACCTACCCAGCAGCAATCTGCCTCAAGTTCCTCCTCCAGCAAAGGCACATCTGGTAAGAACTCTGATTTCTCTGCTCAAACTGCCACTGATGATGATGTTAAGTCTGCAGAAAAATCAGAAGCCAAATCTTCTTCTGAGCATACTCCCTCTGGCTCTCGGTTTGGAACTCCCTCTGGTGAGGCTGCCCACTCAAGTCCTCCTGCTGCTGCAGTTGAGAGATCCACTAGTATCTAGACGCCTGCTGCCACTAATCCTGCTGAAGAAGTCTCTTCATCTACTTACTTGAATTCTGCGCAACTCAAAGAATTTGAAGCACATGTCATTTCTGCCTCTGGTCTTTTTCACCAATTGGGTGATGTCTTCAGCAAGCTGGCTGCTACCATTTCTCTTCTTCTCTCCAAGCCTGCTGAAGTTCCTGTTGAGCATTCTCCTGTGCCAACACCATCACCTGCTGTGCCTCCACCTGAGCCCACACCTTTGGTCACAGATGATTCTCTACCTGTCCATGCATGCCGCAAGTCAGCACGCAATGCTTTTCTGCGCACCAAGAAGCCACCCAAGCCTGGATAGCCTGGTAGTAGTTCCCTACCCATGGATGTTGACTCCTAACTTTTTATTATTGGATATTTGGTAAATTGCTCTTGTTTTTGAATACTTTTGGGATTCCTGTTATGTGGATTGTCTTGTGTTTTGGGATACTTTGTTTTGCAGGTTCTCTCCTTTTTTATTGATGACAAAAAGGGGGAGAAGAAGTAGATTATTTGATTATCTTTGCTGTGTGACACTGTTGTGGATGAATGAGTTATACTTTATGAATGGATATTAGCTATTATTTGTTAAACTGTTAAAATTGTCTATAATTTTGTACAAGGGCTATATAAGTTTTTATACATTTACCCCCATGCACATATTCAGGGGGAGATTTTTAGACTAACCTAGATAAACTTTTAAATGGAGTTTATTAAGGTTTTGTCATCATAAAAAAGGAGAAGATTGTTGATCCAATGTCACATCCTGATTTTGATGATTATCAAACCTTAAATAAACTCTACTAAAAATTCTTTTCTGCAGGAATTTTTCTATACACTTGTCTGATGCAACGTATTAAAACTCTGGAGAACAAGTTACAACAAGCATAGAGTTAAGCTGTAAATTTGTTAATTGCTTCCGTTTGTTAGGGATTAGGTTATTAAAATGTAAAATCAAATTGAGGTAAGATATTCTTACTCATGCATACACATTACAGTTTTTAAATTGAACAAAAATGTTTTTAAGTTAGAAAATGATCTTTTGATTCAAAACTGGTTTTCGTCAGAAAATAATTCTTTAGAAAATGAATTTCTGACTGCATCTATTTTCTAACTGAATTTCTGTAAGTATCAGAATTATGGGCAAAATCCAAAATTGCACTACAGGACAAAATAACGGCTAGTTCAAATCTGTCTTTCCTGTTTTGCCCTCCAACAGTTAGAAACGACTAGTTTTTTATTCAAACACCTAAAACTGAATTTTTGATTATAAATACATGTGTTTTCACTCATTAGAAGGTTAGAAAAAAGTTGAAAAAAATTTCTACCTCTTAAGAGAAAAGCTTAAATTGTTCATCTCACTTTCCACATATTTGCGCTTCACTCTTTACATATTCTTCTTAATTGGTTATAGCTTTTTGTTGTAATTTTTGTGTGAGAAAATTCTATTGTAAAAGATTGTGAGTTGGGTTGGCTAGAAACTTAGGGGAGAAAATTCTAGTAAGTGTTTTAATCTTTTAATTTGGAAAAAAAGTTGTGGGTAGATATACAAATTTAGGATTGTATATTGGTTTTGACTCTTGCTCTTAAAAGAGTCAAGAGTGGAGAGAAAAGTTCAACAAGTGAATCTTGAGGAGTGGATGTAGGCAAGTTCGCTGAACCACTATAATTTCCGTGTGTCAGCTTTTCTACTATCTTTTCGGATACTCTACATTTCTACTACTCTGTTTTCAAAATTCTGATAGTCGTGATTTTAAAAGTATTTCTTAGAAAATATTCTGAAATTATCACAACAAATTTCACACACACGTTTCTGAAGTTATTATTTGAGTTTTTGATTGCAAAAGAATTTGCCAAAATCTGATTCTTGCTTGCATTGTAATTCTGTATTTTTCAACAATTCTGTATTTCTCAACAATTCTGTTCCATTAGAAAAACAGCCAGAAAATTTCGAGACACTCAATTCACCCCCCTCTTGTGTGTCTTTGGAACCTACAGTTGGTTACCATATGAATTTAGGTTATGGAATAGGTTTGTGTGGCTATTTGTTCCGACTTGTGCTTTCTTTGCTTTTGCACTAAAATAACTATAGATGGAAAATGGTCTTTATAGTGGAGAGGATGCACAGAGAAGGTTTTGGCATTTGTTGTTCTTTCATGTAGGATGATTGTTCACTCAATCATCCCAATTGCACATATTCGGAGTTATCCTTCAGCGGACACATGATATACTCCTCTGGGAAGGTCCTGAGATCTTTTATCTTCTAAGTTTGTTTAGCTTAATATCACTGGATTAGTCATTTCTTGATATAGTGTTGTGCTTTACTTGAACATTATATTGTTATAAACAATTACTTACCATACATAATTCTTCTTTGTATACATAATTCTTCTTTGTATCATTTCTATCGTTTATTTGTGATTTTTTGAAGTGTTCAAGATAGTTGTCTTGATGAATAATTGCTGTTTTAACAGGGTTCATATATTTGTTCAGCCAACAGTTAGTCGCATTGTTAACAGGTGATGAATTATCTATGATGGTTTTTACATGGCTTTAACATTGTCAAGTCCGTTCATCAGTCTTCTACCTATAATCCTTAAACCTTAATATATAAAGAGCATGTATCAATGTGCCATACAATTGAAATTTGTTATAATATGATTGATGAATCAGGTGAAAGAATGATAATTTAATCCTATAATTTGATAAGATGCTTACTGACTGTTGGTTTTATTCTAGGATTTTGGATCTCGAAATTGTTCGCATCTAATAAACAATGCTAACAGCTTCTTGCATACCTTGTCTGACTCACATCACTAGTTCATGAACAAAAATACAATCCATTCATCAGTTGCATGGTTTTTCATACACACACAAAATATCTCATTAATTGAGAAGTAAAATTCTTTGTTTCTTATTGAATACAATCTCAAAAAGAAATAGGAGAAAACCATCCTTGGGTTTGTTAAGTTTAGATGAACCGTTTTGATTCAGCCTCTCTCTCTCCTTCTACCACGCATATATGCATACATCAGCAGCAAATCATGCATGCCTTTTGTGCTTGGAATGGTGTTAGGCATCATATTTTATACTTCTTCTATCATTAGACAGCAGCCTAAGAAAATAAGAAGACTTTCAATTCTTTTATGCTCAATTTGTTTCGAGGCAAATGTTTAAAAATCCCTTGTTTGAGTGTTTAGTCTGACAAGAGAAAAGGACAGAAAAGAAAGAGAGGGAAAATTAGCTCATTAACATTTCTCTTCATTCTGGAGAGAAGTGTAAGGAAACCCAACTTCTTGAGTTGCATTTTTATGGATGTCATCAAATGGCCTTTGATAGATAGAAGAGAAACTGTTTGTGAGGATATAATAGTACAACGAATTTCCTTTTATCTTGTATTAAAAATTCAAACAAGCTAGAGGGCGTTCATTTCATTTTCCATTCTTTTCTCTATAGAGATTTGTATTCTTCTGTGCTACACATTAATCACAGAAAGGAATTTTAACTTATTTGTCATCCATTTTACATGCCTGCAAAAATGTTTTGGTGAGTTGATAAAGATGCATACTAACTTGGATGAAAAAAAGTATGAGTATGACAACTAGCTGTTTTTTTTTTTTTCATCCTTCATTGATTCAGTACACAATCTCAACTATCATTTATGCCAACTATAGATGACTAATTTCTAATAGTGGACTTCCTTTAATCATATGCATGTAATATTTTTAGGTTGAAACCTGTAATTACATTTATCTGTCCAGCAATAATTTTTTGTTAAAAGGTGCTGGCAATATGCCATTACAGGCTCAAGTATATATGTAAAAAGGAAGGAATGAAAACGAGTTCTATTGCACTAGCTGCATTAGCACAGTGCACAGGTGAGATATATTTCTCTTTATTGAAATTTTTGTTAAAATTCTAGTAAATAAAGGTATTATATCGTTTGAGTAATCCAATATTAAATATGATTTTCAGAATGTGACATACGATCATGCTTGAACACCCTCCAGTTTCTCAACAAGAAAAAGGAAACACTTAACGAGGTAAACCTGTGATGGGGTTATGATATGGTGCGCGGGTGCATGTCGTGTGTGCATCTGCACATTTCGATTGGATTCGTGTGTGCGATTAGACGGTGCAGATGCGCACGCACATGTGCTTGTGCATCGGATTACCACTCCTCCCTGTGATATAATGTATTATATTCACTGAATTTAACAAGAAAATATCACACTAGATTTTGCAGTTTTATTTAAATAAGGAAATTATAATTTTTAATCCATTAGATATGGAAAAAAAATAGAGAAGAAAGATAGAAGGGATTAAGCAATTACTCGTGTTTGGATATTTGAAAAGATGGAGAAGGATTTTAGTATTAAGATGAATAGGGTCCTACTAACTTTTATTCCCTCAAGTTTGAAGGGAAATTGAAATGGAGGAAATAAGTAATTCCTATAATCATTACCTAACTCACCTCATTTCACATCCAAAGAAGAGATAGCCCTTATATTATTTGTTATTTCTTTTCCTATCCCTTTCGTATTTCCATCCAAAAGAAGTGTTAATATATATGATTTTGTTTCTTGGTTTTAATGCTAATGTGTTATGACTTATCAGAGTGGATTCTGGATTAGCACAATCGGTAGCATAGAATAGAAATAGAAGATAGAGCAGAAGAGAGAATAAGACAGGAAGGAAGATTGCAGAGAGAGAAAATTAGGAGAGAGGGAAGGAGAGAGAATAATTCTTTGATTAATCATTGATGGTCCCCTCCTGGAAAGGACAGTTGCATATAGCTAAAAGACAAAGGACAGAATAAAGCTAAAAGGCTGTGAGCAGCAGAGGAATGAGTAAATATTCCTTACCAGCTTTACATGGACAGCTGTGTAACTAATTTTGCCTGTATCCTATTCATAACAAAATGAACTAATTATTCCCCCTACGTTTATATGTGACATAATGGAAGTCCATATCATAAAGTGAAAATAGTTTGTATTTCTTTCTTTCTTTTCTTTTTCTTTTTCTCCGTGTTTGTTTCATTTTGTGGTTGTCAAGCGTAAGATCATTCCTGGTAATTAACTGAAAAGAAATAATGAAATTTATTAAGGAATGGAAGCTATAGTGATATTATGTAGTGTTTTATTGTTGAACAAATTTCCAAATATTAAAAAAAATAAATAAATTACACTTTTAATTTGGTTATAATATTTAAAATGCACATTTTTCATTCAATAAATGCAATAGTTTAATAAATAGTTAGCTAACTAAACTTTTTTTTTTTTCAAAATAAAATGAGATTGGCGATTACTATCTAAAAGATAAGTATATCAATGAGTTATTAAAACCAAAATTCTCCACTAATTTCACTTATTTCCTAATTTTAGGTTATTATCTCTCATAAAATCAATACAAACTTCTCCTTAAACTTTTGGTGACAACCAAATTGCCTGAAAATCAAATTTTGAACTAATTAACTTTCAATTTACAAAATTGCCATATTTTATTCAAAGTAACAATAATTTTTCTTTATTTATTTATTTTGCACCATTCACCATATGATTGCTATAGATTTTCATGAGATTAAAATATAAATTTATGGTGGATAAAAACCTTGTGAAAAAAATATATATTAGTGATTAAATTGGACAAGGTGTTAATTGAAAGTTTTGTGCTAATTCAGGTTAAAAGTTAATTTTAGGACAAATTGGTTATGGTTCAAAAAGTTAAGAATCAAATTAATTTTAAGGACCAAATTAATTTTTTTTTTTCTTAAATTTCTGGTCCCCCTGACATAATTTTCTGGATCCACCGTTGGTATCAGATATGTTGGTAGAGGAGCTATGTGATAGTACAAGTCCTTGTTAGATAGAAAGTTTTGGATAATTATTAAGTCTTTGAAAGCCTTTTGGTCATCTCTATTTTCATTTCAGGTGTCCTTGGGAAAGTTTAATCCATTCTAAGGACACTTTCTCTACTTCCTTCTATTTGTCCCTTTTTGCATGCGTGTGTGTGCTTGTGTCTGCGAGCTTTGATTTTTATTCTGCTTTGCTTTATTGATGATGAGCCATTTTGCTGGCCCCCAGATGGAGATTGGTTCTCAGGTGGTTGGTCGAAAGGACATTTCGAAAAATGTATTTGATATCTGGAAAGAGGTCAAATAAAGTTCAGATTCCATTGCATGTTTTTCTTAATTATTGTACTTTTTCCTGCATTTTTTTATATGCGAACTTGCAATTCTGCTGCAGATTTTCCAAAAGAGAAAAATGAAGCAGGAGAGAAAACATAGCTATGACAGCTTATCCAGTGAATTCAACTTTTTGCACTCCCTTGTATCTAACCGGTAACTAATTCTTGTGAGCCTCATTCTCTTCCTTGTATTAAACGCCTGGGGTTTCTAGCTTCAATACTTTATGGATATGCAGTGGTGATTATGATTTGATTTTTGATGGGATTCACGAGAATGTCTTGCAGCTCCATTATCATGATCCACTGATGCAGAAGACAGTAAGCCTGGACCGAACTCCTCTACAGCATTTTAACTAATTTATCATTACAACAAGATGTTAAACTTTGGCTATTTCCAGGTCAAGTGCTTCAATATCCTTGGCATATCTGATCTCATACACCAATATATTATGCGTACACAGCAAATGCCGCTTCATGGTAAATATTAGCAATAACTGCATTTTCATTACACTTTATGAATGTTGAAATGAGGTTATAAGATTCTTAGATCCTTTGCTCTGTTTTTCTGTGTAGCATATCAGCCTCCTCTTGCAGTAACTGTGCACAATCTTGTAGCCCAAGTTCAAAAACCAAATCTTGAGTGGCCAAAGTCTTATCAAAGGTACTTCTTATTCAATCTTTGAATTAATGCTTGATTTATTAAATGTCAGATTCACTATTCCTTATCATAGCGTTCTCTGTGAACCTTCAGATACAGAGCAGCATTGATGGAAAAGGTGGATATATTGAGGTCTTGGCAAAACAAAGTTCCACCATATATTTCAAGGCATTTGTCAATAACATCCATTGTAGAAGACTCCATTTCACCTTTATTACATATTCTGTCACCTTCCACTATGAGGCCGGTAATTTGCTTGCAATTATTTTTGCCTTTAGCTTGCTTGTACTTCCATCTCTCTCTCTCTCTCTCTCTCTCTCTCTCTCTCATTTGGTGAAACTGCATTTCAGCAACTATGCCTCGTGATATACTGAATTATGTATTCTATATTGTATCTCGTTTGACCTTGTATGTTTGTCTGATTTGGTCAAATTTCAGTCAAAGGCATAGAAAAACTGGAAGTTTGAGTTTAATGTGAGGACTCTAGAAAACAATCTAGTACTTTTACTGTTAATGATTTTATGCTTCGCTTAAGAAGGGAAAAAGAAATATTTCAGAAGCAACTGATTCTGAAGTGTGTTGTGTAAGTTTAGCATGTTCAATCTTCTGATTGTATTTTACGGAGATCGGTGTGAACACCAAGGACAAAACATATTATAAGCTTCATTCCTCAAACTCTTACTTTTTCTGCCAATGCTACTCTTTTCTTATTGTTCCTCCTTTTGCTTTTGTTTGTTCATATCTTCCCAAGTAAGAATGAATTTTGTTTTTTTTGTAATTGATGTGTTCTCATATATATATATATTTTTGGGTGTCTCAGGTGGCATTGCACTTGCTATCACAAAAAGAGAAGCATGATCTGGCTCAGTTAGTGAGCACAATGGTGTCCTATTCTGTGACGTACAAGAACATAAAATCGGAATCTCTTTCCTCTAACCAGGAACTTGAAGCATCTTCAGATACCTCAGCTCTTTCTTTTGATCCTCCCTTATGTGATTTCATTCAATTCAAGGTCTGACTTCTTTGACTTTCATGGCATCTATTTTTGTATCTAGGAGTGTATGCTTGTGTTGTGGATGCATTCGTGGGTCAGACTTGCACTCGCAAGTTTCATTAATTCAGTTTGGTCCTATGTGTTAGGTTGCGTTGATTTCTTTAAGCTGTTAGTTATTTTCTTATTTAATTAAACTATTTTTGGGTATTTATTTTCATAGGAATTTTATTATTTCTTTTATCAAGAAGCTTACAATAGTCTTGCCTATTTATGGGCAACTGCAGTAATAAAACAATAAGTCCATTTTTATCAAGAAACAAGAGAGTCGGAGCACTTTCTCTCCATTAATGAGGTTCGAGGTTTCAGTCTCTCTTATGAGTTGAGCTATCTTTCAAAATAGGTAGACCGAAGTATTCGAATAAAGGAAAAGGGAAATCAATTTCTAGTTAGGATTGAGCCACATGAACCTAAAAATCTTGGTCGAATAACTTTGTTAGGATCGAGTCACAGGACGATGAACTGGAAAATCTTGGTCAAATAACTTTGATTTCCCTTTTCCTTTATTTGGATACTTCAGTCTACCTGTTTTGAAAGATAACTCAGCTCACAAGGGAGACTGAAATCTCGGACCTCATTAATGGAGAGAGGAGCTCCGAATCTCTTGCTCCTTATAAAAATTGACTTATCTTTTTATTACTGCAGTTGTCCATAAATAGGCAAGACTTGTTACAAAAATAAAGTCCTAATTTGTAAGCTTCTTAATAAAAGAAATAATAAACTTCCTACGAAAATAAATACCCAAATAGTAGTTTAATTAAATAAGGAAATAACTAATAGCTTAAAGAAATCAACCCAAGACATAAGATCAAACTGAATTGATGAAGCTTGCAAGGGTAAGTTCGACCCATGAATGCATCCACAACATTACCCCCTCCCATTAAAAGAGCTTGTCCTTAAACTCAAAGGAAGGATACAGCTGTTGGAAAAGGAGGTCCTCCCAAGTTGTATCCGTCTTTGGAAGACCAAGCTAATGAACCAGAATCTCCTTGGTTTCCCTATTTAAACAGCCTCGAAGGACTGCTTGAGGGTAGGGAATAACTCGGCCCTTCAATAGAAGGCAGAGCTGTAATAAGAGGCAGCTGAGTAACTTTGAATGCCTTTAGGAGAGACACATGAAAGACTTGATGAAGACGACTAGTACTAGGTAAATCTAGCACATAAGCAACCTGCCCAATGCCGCGGAACACCAAAAATGGCCCATAGAATAGGGGGGAAAGATTACTATGAATGTTTAACCTAACTGAATGTTGTCGATAGGGGTGTAAACGGAGCCAAACCCAATCTTCAGCCTGAAACTCCACCTCACGATGTCCCCTATCATAATATTCCATCCGCTGTTGTGCTAACAGCAGGTGAGCCCAAATATCCTTCAAAAGCAGATCCCAATTCAATAATGCAGTATCAACCGCATCAACTCTAGTGGACCTAGCAGAGTAAGAAAGCAAGCGAGGTGGCTCATGGCCATATACCACCTTAAAGGGGGTAGTCTGGAAGGCTGAGTGAAAGGATGTATTGTAGCAAAATTCAGCCCAAGGAACCCATTTCCTAGGATGGTCTCCAACAAAACAACGAAGATACATTTCCACCGTGCGATTTACTTACTCCGTTTGACTATCATTTTGTGGACGATAGGCTTAAGAAAATTGCAACTTAGTCCCTGTAAGAACACAATGGGAATTGAATTTGTTTATATTCAATTATTTAACACTAAGATTATACTACCTATTTATACAAAGAAGAGAGGTAAAAGAGTATAAGAATAGGAAATGAAAGTCAATATTCTACCCTACAATTTAGCAGCCAATCAAGCCTACAATCAATCTGTAACACTCCCCTTAAGCTGAAGCATAGACATTAATCATGCCCAGCTTGTTATACAAATATTCAACTTTAGGGCCATTTAAAGCCTTTATGAATAAGTCACCTAATTGCTCCCCTGTCTTGATATGTCCTGTTGAAATGACATTATTTTGAATTTTTTCACGAATAAAATGACAATCAACTTCAATATGCTTGGTCCGTTCACGATATATTGGATTGGAGGCAATATGAAGAGCATCTTGATTATCACACCAAAGTTTTGTTGGAGATGATGGACCTATATCAATTTCAGCAAGCAAATGACGAAGCCACAAGATTTCACATGCAGACTGTAATATAGCTCTATATTCAGATTCTGCACTAGATTTGGATAACACTGTTTGCTTCTTGCTTCTCCAAGATACTAAGTTTCCTCCAACAAAAACACAATAACCTGTGGTTGACCTCCTATCAATCTTAAAACCTGCCCAATCAGCATCAATGAAACATTCAATGTGATCATGCCCATGATCAGTATATAGTATACCTAGTCTAGGAGCACCTTTCAAATAACACAACATTTGCTCTAGAGCTTCCCAATGCCTAACTGTTGGAGCAGTCATAAATTGACTAACAACACTCACTGCAAATGCAATATTTGGACAAGTTATTGTGAGATAATTCAGTTTTCCAACTAACCTCCTGTATCTTTCTGGATCATCAAAAAAATTGCTATCATCCTTTGTTAGTTGCAAATTGGGGACCATAGGAGTACTGCATGGCTTAGCTTTTAATTTTTTAGTTTCTGCAAGTAAATCAAGAACATGTTTTCTTTGGGATAGAAGAATTCCCTTTTTGCTTCTCAAAACTTCCACTCCCAAGAAATATTTCAGCTCGCCCAAGTGTTTAGTGTGAAATCTACCATACATGAAAGACTTGAGTGAAGAAATACCTGCAGAATCACTTCCTGTAATTACAATATCGTCAACATAAACCATCAGAAGAATAACTCCAGCTCCTGATTGTCTGTAGAAAACTGAGTGGTCATACTGACTTTTATTTAGACCAAACTCTTGGACTTTACTGAATTTTCCAAACCAAGCACGAGGATTCTGCTTCAATCCATACAGAAATTTCTTTAGATGGCAAACTTTTTCATACTCCCCCTAAGTAACAAAACCGGGTGGTTGCTATATATAGACTTCTTCCTGAAGATCGCCATAAAGGAAAGCATTCTTGATGTCTAACTGATGTAAGGGCCAATGGTGAGAAGCTGCTAAAGATATGAATAAACGAACATAACTCAATTTAGCCACATGAGAGAAAGTATCAGAATAATCTACCACATAAGTCTGGGCATATCCTTTGACCACAAGTCTCGCCTTAAGTCTAGCCACAGATCCATCAGGATTGACTTTGACTGCAAAGACCCATCGAAATCCAATAGCCTTCTTGCCTTGTGATAAATCTACTAACTCCCAGGTGTGATTATCAGCCAGAGCTTGTATCTCCTCTATCATTGCATTATGCCAGCCAGGATGAGATAAAGCTTATTTAACTGTTTTGGGTATGGAAATAGAATCTAGAGAAGCAATAAAAGCACTAGATGGAAGAGATAAGTGGTTATATGAAACAAAATTGGCAATGGAATAAATGGATTTACAGTGACGTTTACCTTTACGAAGGCTGATGGGAAGATCAAGGTCATTTGATGGTGGATTCGACAACGAAAGAGACTTTGGTGCAGGACATGTATCATTCGAGACTGATCTTCTTGAATAAACCTGAACAATTGGTGGCTTGTCAAGAATATAAGTTCGAACACAAGGAGAATCATCATTATCACATTTCTCCGTAGAACTGTCAATTGATGGCTTGTCAGGAATAGAAGTCCGAACACAATGGGAATCATCATTATCACATTTCTCAATAGAACTGTCCACCAACTGTTTAGAACTTGATACAGATTTATAGATAAGCCAGTCATCTTCCGCCCCCTGGCCCATAGGAGTGGAACCCACTGAAAAGAATGGCATTTTTTCCCAAAAGACTACATCCGTTGAGACTAAATACCTGTTGAGGTCTTGAGAGTAGCATCGATACCCTTTCTGAAGGCGAGAATATCTCAAAAATACACATTTCAAGATTTTGGGATCCAATTTTATAACTTAGGACCGACCATCACGAACATAACAAGTACTGCCAAATACTCGTGGCTCTAATGGAAATAATGGCTTTGTAGGTAAAAGAACATGATACGGGCTATCAACATTAAGTACCAAAGATGGCATCTAGTTAATCAGAAAACATGCCGTAGAAATAGCATCAGCACAAAACTGATTAGGAACTTTAATTTGAAACAACAAGGCCCGTGCAGTTTCTAATAGATATCGATTCTTTCTTTCTGCCATGCCATTTTGTGCAGGTGTATCAACACATGATGATTGATGGAGAATGACATGTTGGGTCATATAAATTTGAAAAGAATCTGACATATATTCTTTAGCATTATCACTCTTTAATATATGCATAGAAGCATTGAATTGAGTCTTAATTTCAGTACAAAAAGCAGAAAAATGAGAAAACACCTCAGAACGATTCTTTATAAAATAAATCCAAGTCATTCTAGAAAAAATCATTCATAAAGTAACAAAATATCTTAACCCTGTTTTCGACGCAACAGGACACAGATCCCAAATATCCGAATGGACTAATTCAAAAGCATTCTTAACTCTAGAACTTAACGAGATACGGTGATATTTTGCAAAATGACAAGATTCACAATCCAATGACGACACATCATGAAACTGCGGACATAGTTTCTTCAAAGTAGATAAAGAAGGATGTCCCAATCGGCAATGAGCTTCAAAAGAAGAATTAACGTTGGAACAAGCAATAGACTGAGGTATCCGCTTATCCAGAATGTACACAATATCAGATACATGTCCTTTATCAATAATCTGCTTCGTCATAAAATTCTGAAAAAGACATTGATCAGGAAAAAATAAGATACAATAATTTAGGTTTTTGGTGAGTTTGCTTACAGAAATCAAGTTAAAAGCTAGATTTGGTAAACTTAGCACTGAATTCAAAGTGATAGAAGAAGCGGGTTTAACAACGCCAAAGCCCTCAACATTATAAGTGGATCCATCAGCTATTGTTACAGGAGAAGATACTTTATGTGGCTGAAATATAGAAAATGTATGGGAATTACCTGTCATATAATCCGTTGCACCTGAATCAATGACCCACTTATCTGAGGAGGAAACAAAATAAGTTTTATGTGAATCAGCAACAGTTGTAACTAAAGTAGATTCTTTTAGAAGATCTTGAAATCTAGCATATTCATCAGTTGAGATAGTGATAACTTTCTCAGTAGATGAGCTGCATGCAGCAATGTTGGCAGTGTGGGCTCTTTGATTACAATTTTGCAGTTTTTTACAATACTTCTTTGTGTGTCCAGATTCCTTATAGTAATAGCAGACAATATTACTGAAGTCATTGTTTTTAGTAATATTTTCTCCTTTATTATTCTTCTTCCCAATTTCATTGCCCTCTCCTCCTTTAACAACTAAGACAGTAGACTAATGAGCAGTTTGAGCATTTTTCTCAGTCCGTAATAATCTGCTAAATACATCCTGAAGAGTAGTGAGTTCAGGACTAGAGAGAATTTGAGATTTGACAGTTTTAAATTAAGGAGGAAGACTGGCCAGAAAACTCATGATAGCCATTTGTTCTCTCTGAATTTGTAGGTTTTTAATATCCGTGCTAAGGGACAAAAAAACATTCAATTCGGCATATATTTTATTGAACTCCATAAAATGAGTTGTGAGGGACTTGGCTTCATCCTTTTCAGGACGATAAAAGGCCTTACAAATATCATAGATACGATTAACATTGCTTTTACCAGAATATAAAAATGCTAAATAATCCATCAGCTCCTTAACATACTCACAATGATCTACTAAACCAACCACATTACTTTCAATAGAATTTGTAATTTGTAACAATAATCGAGCATCATCCCTAAGTCAAGTTTTATCGTTAGAAGGCTCATCAATTAAATGATCATCCTTTTCAACACTTCTTAAATAAATCCGTATTTTCCTACTCCACTCTAAAAAATTAGATCCATTTAATTTATGTCCGGTTATTTTAGTGGGAACCGAAATAATTTCAGCAATAGACTTGGTTTCATCCGCCATTTAAAAAAAAAAAATAATCCAACACTACTTATAAAGTTTCAACCACTAAGTAATTCCCACTGGAAAATCAAAATAGGATGCAAAAGAAAATTAACCTGCATCCACCAGTAGCAACACCTCAACGGAAGCAAAAGTTTTTAGTAGACTAGCAGCTAGAACCACTAACAACCCCCAGAAGGCTGAATAAAGGAGCAGAACTTCAAAGGAGCGAAGAAGACCAACCAATAGGGGAAACCACTGGTATCTGACCGGAAATAGCAAGGCGACGTCAGAGAAGAGATCGGAGGACCGCCGGACGCGCTCCCACTCGCCGGCGCATGATGAAGAGAACAGAGACTGTTGTGCCGCGTGAGATCCACTCGTCGGCCGGATGGTCGCCAGAAAACGTGTACAGGCCGAAATGGAGGAGGTGATCCTTCCCTGACCGGCAGTGAGGCAAATAGATCACTGGAGTACGTGACCCAAAGAGGAGCAGAGTCCTCACCCGAAGAAAAACAGAAACCCAGAAAAAATTTCTCAGAAGAGCCTAAGGCTCTGATACCATGTAAGAACACAATGGGAATTGAATTTGTTTATATTCAATTGCTTAATATTAAGATTACACTACCTATTTATACAAAGAAGAGAAGCAAAAATCTAAGAAAAGGAAATGAAAGTCAATATTCTACCCCACAATTTAGCAGCCAATCAAGCATACAATCAATCTGTAACAGTCCCATTGAGACAAAACAACTCTTTCCAAAAAGTACTAGTAAATGCAACATCATGATAATAGTTTCCGGAATCCCATGCAAGCGAACAATTTGTTCAAAAAATACCAGTGCCACTCGGGCAGTAGTATATGTTTCGCCAACGGTGCATACTTCGAAAACCGATCAACTACTACAAACAATTCGGATTTGTCCCAAGATTTGGGTAAGCCATCAATAAAGTCCATGGAGACATCTGCCCAAACTTGAGTCGGTAATTGGAGAGGTTGTAACAACCCAGTAGGATTGAGATGGTAAGATTTTTCGCTGACAAACTGGATAGGCAGCAAAATATTTAGCGATATCAACCCTCATGTCTTGCCAAAAAAAATCGCCACGAATTCTATGTAAAGTCTTCTGAACTCCCTCCTGGAAACTGTCATGGTATGCTGCCATTATAATTGAAAGCCAAGAAGAGTCTTGTGGAATATAGATGCAGTTTTTGAACATCAACAACCCATCACAAACTTGCCAATATAACCCCAACTCACCATTGTGGACCTTGGCATGCAAGTCCTGCATTTCCGTGGAACCCAACAAATCAGCCCGAAGAGATTCCAACAAATAACTACGAGGGAGGCTAATAGCAAATAATTTTGGGTTGTCGGAAGAGCAACAGGACAAGGCATTAGCCTCTTTGTTCAAAGACCCTGCTCTATATTCAACCGAAAAGGCATAACTCATTAGCTTACTCAACCAGTGCTGCTGCAGAGTTGTAGTCAATCATTGTTCCAACAAGTACTTGAGACTAAAATGATCTGTGCAGATAAGAAAGGAATGTCTCCACAAATAAAGGCGCCAATTTTGTACAACTTTGCCAAGCCAATCAATTCTCTCTCATAAGCAACTAGCTTTTGGTGTCTCATCGCTAACTGTCGGGTAAAGAAAGCGATCAGGTGACCATCTTGTTGTAAACAGCCCTAATACCACACCTGAAGCATCACACTCCACAATAAATTCCTTATCAAAGTCAGGTAGTTTCAAAATGGGAGCGGTCGATAAAGCCTGTTTGAGTTTCTCCAAAGCTTGCGAGGCCGTTTCACTCCATTGAAATGAATTTCTCTTCAACATACTAGTCAAGGGTGCTGCCAGTTGTCGATAATCATGAACAAATTTGCTTTAATACCTAGATAAACCCAAAAATCCATGCAAGGAAGTAATAGACCGAGGTTGTGGCTAGTACATAAAAGCTTGAACTTTACTTGTATCGACTCCCACTCCTTCCATAGAAACAATATGGCCCAAGTATGCTACTGAGGTAGATCCAAAGCAGCACTTAGAGCGCTTCAAGTAGAGCTTATGCACACGAAGTAAGTCAAAGACTTTCCTTATGTGAACCAGATGGCTCTCCCAATCACTGCTGTAAATCAAGATAGCGTCAAAGAAAACAAGCACAAATTTACACTGAAAGTCATGAAATACCTCATTCATCAAGACTTGTAAGGTTGATGGTGCATTAGTAAGGCTGAATGGCATTACTAGAAATTTGAAATGCCCATGGTGAGTGCGGAAAGCTGTCTTTTCCACATCTACAGGATACATGCGGACCTGATAATAACCCGACTTCAAGTCCAATTTGGTGAAATAATGGGCTCCAAGCAACTCATTGAAAAGCTCATTACCATTGGAATGGGGAATTTGTCCTTTACGATTTTGTTGTTCAACTCACGGTAAACAATACAGAGTCACCAAGATCCATCCTGTTTAGGAACTAGTAGGACCGGAGAAGAAAAAGGGGATTTACTTGGTCGAATAAACGCTGAAGCATCTCGGTACACTATTTTTCAATTTCATCTTTTTAGCAGTGAGGATAACGATAAGGGCGGACAACCACAGGGGCTGTTCTTGGAAGCAAACAAATTCGGTGATCACATTGCCTGATAGGTGGCAATCCTGTAGGTTCGTGGAACAAATCAAAATCAGCTAGGAGGCGTTTCATTTTCTACTTTTCTATTGTGGCGTCACTTAGCATGTGTAAGCTCTTCCACCCATTTATTTGCTGTCCCTAAAACAAAATTGGTTTGCCTTCCACCGAAAATGACATGGTAAGTGCAGCAAAATCCAACAAAACGGGGCCTAGTGTTTGTAGCCATTTAACCCCAAAAACAATATCAAAGCCATCTAATGGCATGATGAAAAAATCAGCAGAGAAACTATGACCAGCAATAAAAAATGTTACCCGTGTGCAAACCCCTATGCTGCACACCTTATCGCCATTAGCAATAGAGACACTGGTGTTTGGTAAGGACTGAATTTGAAGAGCTAAATGTTGACCTGCTGTTGCATTGATAAAATAATGGGTACTGCCTGAATCAAGCAAACTAAGCACAGGCTGCCCATGAATGATAGCTTGCATTTGCATTGTTCTACCATGTGCTAGACTTGTAATAGCATGGAGGGAAATTTCTGGAGCAGCCTCCACTTCTTCTATAATAGTAGCATCATCCCTATCACCCAATTCCACTCGAAAAAGCTGCTTGCATTGGTGGGTTGCGGAATAAGGCTCATCATAATTGTAGCTTAACCCTTTGGACCTTCTTTCTGCCATCTCTGCTCTGGTTAGTCTCTTGATGAAGGGAGATTGTAGAGTTCTAGTATTTGTTGCTTGAAAGTTTCCTGTTCTAGGCGGCTGACACCCCCGTTGCAGTTAGCGGTGCCCTTTTGCAGTTGTTTTTGTTCATAGGCCCTGGCTAAGCTCATGGCCACAGACAAGTCTGGTGGTCTAAGTAATTGGACATCCAACCTTATTGAGTCATCTAACCCAACAATGAATAAACCTGCATGTAGATGTTCTGGTACAATTCCATCACGTGCCACTTTTCCTGAAACTGCCCTTGGTAGAGCTCCACTGTCCCTGTCGGTTGAAGGGTGACTAGCTCTTCAATTGGGTCACTGCTTTCAGGGGGCCTGAATTGTTGAAAACATAATTTCAGAAAGTCTACCCAAGTCATTGATCCCTTAGCCCTCTTCAGTTGGTAATACCACATCTGCGCTTCTCCTAAAGGTGGAAACCAGCTAGACCCACTTTTTCTGCTTCCATCATTTTTTGATTCTCAAATTAAAGGGTCTATCAGTGTACATAGTATCAATGTATATATTTAGTTTCCTATTCAGCATAGCAAGATTATAGGAATCAAATCATAGGCTAATAGATATTAGTTTCCTTAGTTAGATGTAGTATTTTTGTATAAATACTTATGTTTTATTCAATATAGATCATCGAAACAGAAGTGAGTGTTTTGATCTCTCTAAAATTGTCATGGTATCAGAGCTATTTTGAATTTCTGGGCTTATTTTTTGGTTTCTGGAATTTTTCGGTTTTGGTATATTTTTGGGATTCTCTTGGTTACACGTTTCTGGGACTATCGGAATCTCACCGTCCACCAAAGAAGTAGCGCCGGTGTGTTTCCGGTCTGTTCTCCAAGTCCGGTGATCTGGTGTTGCGCGAGTGTGTCTCACGCGCCTTCTGAAGGTTTCGGGTACTGTTCCACGCGCCGGCGAGTGAAAGCGCGTGAGGCAGCGTCTTCTTCTCCGATTTCTTCTCCGCCGTCGCAATCCCATTTTCGGCGCTTCTCCGGTGTCGGCGTGGTCCTTTGGCTTTGTTTGTTGGGTGGACAGTTGCATTTTTTGCCCTCTGCTTCTGGATCTGCTTTCCGATTAATTCTTGGGTCAGTCATTTTCTTTCTGTTTTCAATTTTTTTGCAATATGACTTCCGAGACCTTGGGTATTAGATTTTCAGGGAAGAATTATGCAGCATGGGAATTTCAGATCAGGATGTTTTTGAAAGGGAAGGAACTTTGGGGTCACATTGATGGATCATCTCCTGCTCCTATGGGTGATGCAGCACGCAATGAATGGGAAATAAAGGATGCCCGAGTTATTTCCTGGATCATAGGCTCAATTGACGCTCATATGGTAAATAATCTACGCTCTTTTACTACGGCTAAAGATATTTGGGATTATTTAAAGCGTGTTTATTATCAAGATAATACCGCTCGTCGTTTTCAATTAGAACTTGAGCTTAGCAATTTCAATCAAGGTAATCTTTCTATTGAGCAGTATTATTCTGGATTTCTTAACCTTTGGAGCGAGTATTCTGGTATTATTTATGCAAAAGTTCCTAGTGAAGTTTTAGCCACCCTTCGAGTAATTCATGAAGATAGTCGGCGTGATCAATTCTTGATGAAATTGCGACCAGAATTTGAAGTTACTCGGGCTGGATTGCTGAATAGAAATCCAGTTCCATCGTTGGATATATGTTTTGGTGAATTATTGCGTGAGGAACAGAGGTTGGCTACACAGGCTGTAATCAGTGCATCCACAGAGTCATCTGATATTGTTAACGTTGCTTATGCTGCTCAAGGGAAGCATCGGGGAAAGGGACAGATGCAGTGCTATAGTTGCAAGGAGTATGGGCATATTGCTCGCCATTGCAGTAAGAAATTCTGTAATTATTGTAAGCAGACTGGACACATTATAAAGGAATGTCCTACTCGTCCAGAAAATCGTCGAATTCGAGGTTTACAAGCTGCTGTTTCAGACAGTCATTGCTCTACAACTTCAGATGCAACACTTCCCACTGCTGTTCCTACCACTAATCAGTCTACTGTTACTCCAGAAATGGTACAACAGATGATTTTCTCAGCATTTTCTGCTTTTAACCTACAGGGGCAAGGTAAACATGTTCTTTCTCCTTGGCTTATTGATTCTGGTGCATCTAATCATATGACTGGCTCTTCTCATTTGTTACAAAATCTTCGGACATATACTGGCACACAAAATATACAGATTGCTAATGGAAATGACCTTCCTATTACTGCCATTGGTGATATTGGACCTTCTTTTCGCAATGTGTTTGTTTCTCCGGAATTGTCTACTAATTTGATTTCGGTTGGTCAAATGGTGGAAAATAACTGTCATGTGAATTTTTCTCGTGGTGGTTGTCTTGTGCAGGATCAGGTGTCGGGGAAGGTGATCGCGAGGGGGCCTAAAGTGGGGAGATTATTTCCTTTGCAGTTTACTATTCCTAGCACTTTGTCTTTGGCTTCTAATATTGTTGCAAATAAGACTGAAGTTTGGCATAAGCGATTAGGCCATCCGAATAATGTGATTTTGAATAATTTAATGCAACGTGGTTTTCTTGGCAATAAATCTCAGTCTTCTGATCATATATTGTCTTTTGATTGTTCTACTTGTAAGCTTGGAAAAAGTAAGACTTTGCCTTTTACTACTTGTGGTAGTCGTGCTGATAGTTGTTTTGCAGTTATACATAGTGATGTTTGGGGTATTACTCCTGTTATTTCACATGGGCAGTATAAATATTTTGTCACGTTCATTGATGACTATAGTCGTTTTACTTGGATATATTTTTTGCATTCCAAGGCAGAGGTGCTTACTGCATTTCGAGCTTTTGTGGCTTATGTTGAGACACAGTTCTCCACCTGTATAAAAGTTTTACGATCTGACAATGGTGGGGAGTATATGTCGCATGCCTTCCAGGGTTTCTTGCAACAAAAAGGTATTATGTCTCAGCGATCATGTCCTTATACTCCTCAACAGAATGGGATGGCTGAGCGGAAAAACCGTCACTTGTTAGATATGGTTCGCACATTGCTTTTGCAGTCGTCAGTTCCATCTAAGTTTTGGGTGGAAGCATTGTCTACTGCAGTTTATTTAATTAATCGCCTTCCTTCTTCACAGTTGCATTTTGATTCTCCTTATTATCGCTTGTTTGGTATGCATCCTGATTATCATACACTGCGTACATTTGGCTGTGTTTGTTTTGTTCACTTGCCTTCACATGAGCGACATAAGCTTACTGCTCAATCTGTTCGGTGTGTTTTTCTTGGTTATAGTACGGCGCACAAGGGATTTTTATGCTATGATGATATTGCCAATCGCATGCGTGTTTCTAGAAATGTGATTTTCTTTGAACATGAGTATTATTTTCAGCAACATGTCTCTTCCTTGGACCGTGTTCTTCTTCCTCACTTTGATGGCATTTCTCGCCCTTTTGAGCGTTTTAAACAGGGTATGGTCTATCAGCGACGACAGCCCCCTCCATTCCCACAAATCCTTCCCGACTCTGATCCGTTGCCAACTCTGGAGGTTCCTCGAAGAGGGACTCGTGTTCGTCGTCCTCCTGATAGGTATGGTTTTTCTGCCACTTTATCTCATGCTCCAGTTCCTACATCTTATTCTCAGGCAGCTAAACAAGCATGTTGGGCCAAAGCCATGCAAGAAGAACTTCAGGCTCTTCAAGAAAATCATACCTGGGATCTTGTTCCTTGTCCTGCTGGTATTCATCCCATTGGTTGTAAATGGGTTTATTCAATCAAGCTGCGATCTGATGGCTCACTTGACAGATATAAAGCAAGGTTAGTCGCTCTCGGTAATAGGCAGGAGTATGGAATAGACTATGAGGAGACATTTGCTCCTGTAGCAAAGATGACAACTGTGCGACTTGTCCTTGCTCTCGCTGCTTCAAAGGGATGGTCTTTACGACAGCTGGATGTTAAAAATGCCTTTTTGCATGGGGATCTTAAAGAGGATGTCTACATGACTCCACCATCTGGGTTATTTTCTACTCCATCTTCAGATGTTTGTAAGTTAAAGAGGTCACTCTATGGTTTGAAACAGGCACCTCGGGCCTGGTTCAATAAATTTCGTGATGCTCTTCTCAGCTTCTCTTTTGTTCAAAGTCAGTATGATTCCTCCTTGTTTCTGTGCAAAACTTCTAAGGGAATCGTCTTGCTTCTGGTATATGTTGATGATATTGTTATTACTGGGACTGATTCTGAATTGATTTCTCAGCTTCAGGAGCGTCTTCAAGGCGTTTTTCATATGAAGGATTTGGGTCCTTTACACTATTTTTTAGGTCTTGAAGTATGTTCTACTTCCGCTGGTATTTTTTTACATCAACATAAGTATACTCAAGACTTGATTTCTTTGGCTGGTCTTCAGGATGGTCGTTCTGTTCATACTCCCTTGGAAGTGAATGTTAAATATCGCCGTGACGAGGGTGATCTTCTTTCTGATCCTACTTTGTATAGGCGCCTCGTTGGCAGTCTTAACTATCTGACTATTACTCGTCCAGATATTTCCTTTGCTGTTCAACAGGTTAGTCAATTCATGCAAGCACCCAGGCATCTTCATCTCGCTGCTGTTCGCCGAATCGTTCGTTATTTGCATGGCACTTCTGCCCGCGGTTTGTTCTTTCCCATTGACTCCCCCATCAGTCTTGTTGCATATAGTGATGCTGATTGGGCGGGGTGTACTGATACTCGACGGTCCATTACTGGTTGGTGCATGTTTCTTGGTTCCTCACTGATTTCTTGGAAAAGTAAGAAGCAAGATCGTGTTTCTAAGTCTTCCACGGAGTCTGAGTATCGAGCTATGTCATCTGCTTGTTCTGAGATTCTTTGGCTTCGAGGGCTCTTGGCTGAACTTGGCTTCTGCCAACCTAATCCTACACCTCTTCATGCTGATAATACTAGTGCTATCCAGATTACAGCTAATCCAGTCTTCCATGAGCGCACCAAGCATATTGAAGTAGATTGTCACTCTATTCGTGAGGCATATGATTCACATGTTATTTCTCTTCCTCATATCGCTACTCAGCATCAATCTGCCGATGTGTTTACTAAGGCTCTTCCTATTGGTCGACATCAGTTTCTCATTAACAAATTGATGCTTGTTGATCACCCAGCATCAATTTGAGGGGGGATATCAGTGTACATAGTATCAATGTATATATTTAGTTTCCTATTCAGCATAGCAAGATTATAGGAATCAAATCATAGGCTAATAGATATTAGTTTCCTTAGTTAGATGTAGTATTTTTGTATAAATACTTATGTTTTATTCAATATAGATCATCGAAACAGAAGTGAGTGTTTTGATCTCTCTAAAATTGTCAGGGTCCTCCGTTCCATCATAAGTTGGCGCTCAGTCCCAAGCCAGATAGTTGTTCTTGGAGTATTTGCGCTAGTCTCTAACCCAAATGCTGTTCCATTGCTGATAGCTTTGAGTCTGTAAAGGAACGTTCTTCTTGTAATAGAGCTTCTATGTCGTCGCCCATTGTGTTTGGCTCTAATACCAAATTGTTAGGATTTTTAGTTAAGGATCGAGTCACAAAACAATGAACCGGAAAATCTTGGTCAAATAACTTTGATTTCCCTTTTTCTTTATTCGAATACTTCGGTCTACCTATTTTGAAAGATAACTCAGTTCATAAGGGAGACTAAAGCCACAGACCTCGTTAATGAAGAGCGAGCTCCGAATCTCTTATTGATAAAAATTGATTTATCGTTTTATTACTGCAGTTGCCCATAAATAGGCAAGATTTATTACAGAAATAGAAGTCCTAATTTGTACGAAAATAAATACCCAAACAGTAGTTTTATTAAATAAGGAAATAGCTAAAAGCATAAAGAAATCAACCCAACCCAACACATAGGACCAAACCGGATTAATGAAGCTTGCGAGCGTAAGTCGGACACAAGAATGCATCCATGACAGCTTGTGCAACAGAACCAAAATTTCTACCACCTAAATTTGATTGGCCTCTGTAAATGTTACGGAATCAATTAAATCAGAAAATCAAATCCCAAATAACTGTCATTGATAAAAAAGCGCAATATATATATTATTTAAAACAAAAATCACTAGTTTGTTTATATCATTTATAAGTTTCTAGCAAGCAAGTTGAAATGGAATCCAAAATATCAAAATAATCAAATTTCACTGGTTGGGTTTAGTTTGTTTGGTTATAACTGTATTATGCTCATTCGTGTTTTTTTCCATTGCCTCACATTCTTGTCTGTATTATTTCTCTGGAAACAGGGCTATAATTCTACTCATTATGTACTTCCATTAGCAGTGAAGCAAGTCTTGGTGCATGAGGTATGTATTATGGTGTTCTAAATTTTCTTTATCTTAGAATTCTTGTTTAAGTGACTCTTCTCACCACAAATCTAAATAATCACAGGCTAAAACCAAACCGCCTAATTGATTCCTCACTAGACTGGTTTTGAACTAAGTTGTTGATCCTTTCCCCCCCTACCATCACTGGTATCATTTGACAGTAAGCTGTGAATGATGATTGCACTGTCTTAACTTGCTTGATTTCCAAGGGTGCAATGGTAAAGCATAAATTGTTTTCAATAGAGTAGTCATACAATTTATTTTGTAAGGAGAAAAGAGAATTTTCTTTAGATATTATTGTCATGCTCTTCCTTAGTACTTTGTACCAATGTATGGTCTAGTACGTATCTTGTTACTTATGCTTCTACGTTCCTCCTATATATATATATATATATATATATATATATAGCATCTTTTGATTTATGAACTCTTTCGTAAAAAATTTAAACTTAAACATGTTCAAGGTTTATCTTGGTAGTCTTCTTTCAAGTTCTATCCTGGATAATCATGCTTTGGCATTTATGTTGAGTCAAGCACAACACTGTGCAGGGGCGCTGTTACATGTAAGATTGTTGGGTTCTATTGAACCCCCGGACTGGTGCTTAAAATTTAAATTACCTCAAAGTTCATTTTTTTTTTCCAATTAAACTCATTAAAATGTTTTGATTGACCCCACTAGCCCAGTTAACATTTTATAAGTTTTAGTTAATAGATTAAATCTCTACTATATCCATATTTAATGTTACTTATTAAAAATAACTTTTTTATTTTTACCAATTACTCTTTATTTTTCAATGCCATTATTTATTAATAATATTTTGAAAATTAAAATTTGATCTTATATTTACTAAGTTTTGTCATTTTTGATGCATATTAACTAATATTAGATAATTAATTAATCTCAGTTGATGCAAAAAGTCAATAGTCGATTAATGAGTATATTTCATATTAAAGTAGGATATAATAGGAAAAATACATATAAATTTTTATTTTTAACTAAAATAACTATTTTTTTTTTGTGAAGTAAGAATTGTGCCTATATATTTGGGTTAGAGGAAGTAAAAATAAAAACCACTATATGGTCATTTTTGAACCACTAAATCCCATTAACATTTTAATATGTTGATAAATTGAAGAAATTTTTTTATATTAAAAAGATAAATTAAAAGAAGGTTAATTTTGTCATCTACTCCGTATTTGCAATTGGTGTCATTTGTTTTTTTGCTGGAAACTGAAAAAAAAAAAAAAAGAAAAAAAAGAAACCAAAACAAACCTAGGCACCATACTTCATCTATTTTTTCACTTTTTCCTTTCTCATTGTTTTTTCTTTTCCCTTTCCATGGGTAAGACTACTGATATTTATGACTTTCTAGCTTTTCTTCTTGCAATATCTCTACTCATTTTCGATTTATTTCCTCATTTTCTTATTTGTATGTGTTATGACTCATGCCCCCATAAGCTCAAGTCATACCCACACACTTGGCGAACTTGTCCATACAAGTTCAAGAGTTATATCAGGCCCATGAGTGGGAAGACCCCTTGTTCCACCAAAAGAAATTCCTAGTGGTGGTTGGTGCCCGTCACACTTATAAATCACTAACTACCCATATAGCTAGCCGATGTAGGATCGTAAAATAATTCCATCCATCAACAGCCGACGTCCATAGCGGTTTTGTCACCCAATGGCGGCTTCTCCCTTCCTTGGGTTCCTCTCTTGGGCCGCCTACCGCAGAGTCGGTGTGGCTCTGATATCAGTTGTTATGACTCAGGCCCCCATAAGCCTAAGTCATACTCACACACCTGGCGGACTTGCCCATACAAGCCCAAGGGTTATATTAGGCCAATGAGTAGGAAGACCTTTGTTCCACCAAAAGGAATTTCTAGTAGTGGTGGATGTCTATCATACTTATGAGTCAAACTACCCAATAGTTAGCCGATGTGGGATCGTAATAATATGTGTGTTTTTTAAGAGATTATATATATATTTCCTTATTTTATTGGTTCTCTTTTTTTGTTTGAGTTACCTTATTTGGTTGCTGAGAAAATATAAGAAAATTGAAATATTAGAAAAATTTGACCCGACTGAATCAAGAACCTACTACAATGTTGATATGCGTAATGTACTAGGTGCTGATTATTTATGATTATGGCCCGGATGCCAGGTAGGAAGTGTTTTGTGCCAGGCACTGTTAGCAGATATGTTATGCAAGTATAAAGGATGACATTGCCCATAAGCACAGTAGAACAATTAGAAAATCACGACCCTTGATGTTTAGTGTCAGTTATAATCTAGTTAGCATTTTATTCTTGTTATTGATATATATGTTCGGCTCTTAGGTCATATGTGCTTGATTTTTGAAGCCTGTGCTTAGAAGTGACTTCCTAGTGTTTCTACCCAAAAGGAGAAGATAATTACCTTTTGATCTCATGAGCGAATTTGGGATCATGATATTCCCATTTTCTAAACATTTAAAGGAATTTTGTCTTCTGTGTCCCCTCTTGAAATTTGCTGTGATCCTTAACTATTTATGGACTGGAGTGAATTCTGCTCTCAGGTTGGAAAGCAAAACATTTTGCAAGTAAGCAGATCTGTGCATTTGTCAGATGGGTGCACTAAAGAAAACCCTGTCTTATTGGGAAGAAAGAACAGTGACTCACTGTTTGTCAACGGTGGTGTGTATTTATCTGATGCTAAAACCGAATCTGGAAAGAATGTACAAAATCCAAAGCAATGTTATCCTAGAGGCTCAACAACGTCATTGAATTCGGATTCTAGTAAAAGTGCCATGTCCAGTACGACACCAAAAGGCCCAGGAAATCCTAAGAAGCCTTCTAGTGGCTCCACTAGCTTCTTTGACAGGTAAGAAAATGTGAAAAAGCCTCTGGTTATTGCACAATCATTTTTAATGCCTTTGATCTTCTTCTCTCTCTCTCTCTCTCTCTCTCTCTCTCTCTTTTTTCCTGAGGTACCGCATTCAATTTTCATGGATTGTAATGGAGTATTACATATGTTGCTTGACGATCCTGCATCGCTTATAATTTATACACTATGATGAGCTCACAATGTTTGATCATAAGTTTCATGGACTAAAATTGTACAAGTCACTTCTGTATTTTGGATAACTCTAGCTGATATGGACTTTATTGAGCCTTATTGGTCTCAACCTGTCTCGTCATGTTCCTCGACCACATTTGCTACCCTGTCAGTGGCAGCTACATCTTCTCTGGATTTATGCAACCGGAAATGCCAGACTACCTACCATTTCATTTTTTTTTTCTTGTTTGGATATTAAAAATGAGTGACAAGTATCGTCACCAATGAAACAGTGGCTTGACAAAGAAGAAAATGCACTTTTATCCATCTGTTTTTAGTGTGATAGATGATAATTGGTAACAATTTCCAATCTATCCTTTCTAGTTGCTGATCCATGTATTGTCACCGTTGAACCAGGTTCAGAAAAGTGAGTAGCAAAGGTTCTCAGAATACTGATATTGCTGTACAGAAGATGACCACCTTAGAAAGAGATTCACGTCCTGTGCTATTTAAGTTTAATGAGGTATGTTGCTGAGCATAGGAATTCAATTTAATCGTAAATGTGGTAAATCAGGATTATAATTATCTTAGGACTGTTATGATGGATTACTGGCTTTGTGACAAAATAATGTGGAGATATTAGATGATGTATGAAGATTTATGGAAACACTTACTTGCAATTATCATTTACCCAATTACCCGCAATAGAATAAGAAGTGAATCAAATATGCTATGTAAAATGTAAGACAAATTACTTTGTCGTTTTCATTACTAGTATAAAGTAAAGGATTATAGTAGCTTCCAGCCATTGCTTGATATACTTGATATAAATCAAGCCACTTGTATACTATCTAGCGTACTTATTTTGTCTTGTGTAGCTGACCCATTGAGTTTATATCTACCCTGCCTGTTGCCTCCGTGCTCTGTATTGGTACTTGCAGAATATATGTTCCATGTGAATTTCACTAATTCTGAGCATATAGCCTTATTGAACATTCTTATACACTGTTGTAATGGTGAGAAGATCCAAAGACAATCGGATCAATTCATTGGCTTAGTGTCTTGCCAATTATCAGAGATTACCATAAGATCTGGCTTTAGAGCTAAGCAACTTAGAGTTGTTCAATAATTGGATTGCATACACTGACTATAACACCAACCACACCTTGCTATTGTGGATGCAGGGTTTTACAAATGCTGTTAAAAGGCCTGTCCGGATGCGGGAGTTTCTGCAATGATTATTTTTACTTGATGGAGAAATGCCATTATCTTAAGTTAAATATCTGTGTAAATTTTAAGTTTCCTAATTTTCTTAAAATTGTACAAGACAACCGTATAGCAACTAACTTCTGCTGTTCTTACTAACCCAAACAATAACTATGTATATTATAATACGTCCGATAATTTGCTGAGTCTAATCAGGAACGGATAAAAAAGAACTTTTGAGATAAAATCCAAATGAAGATTCTTTTTTTATTTATTTATTTTCATTTTTCGTGTTATGTTAGCAGTTACATGACATTGGACAACTACAATGAAAGAGCATTATTTGTTTATTTTTGGTACTATCCTTTGTATTGATGGCATCTCCAATATTAAATCTATGGTCAACCTCTATATGCTGAACTCCAGAAAATTGGTTCTGGGGTTTGCCCATGATTGACAGGGGAAGCAAACTAAAAATTGTAGAAAGAGCAACCTATTCTATTAGCATTGGTTTCGGCTGGGCTGGTAATAGTTTTTCCTCAACTAAAAGAAAGAAATGAAACAAATAGAGAAATTCATCTCTTATGTGTATTTTCCATTTGTGATTACTAGAAATAATTCTGCACTATATTTGTCATTGTATCTCAGTGTAATATACATGATTGTGTACATCAGGCGCCCACCCTTGTCCGAACGCAAAAGAGACCGTTAAAAAATCTAAAATCACCTTCACATCAGTTGGTAATTCCTTTGTTACTATACCTGCAATCCCGCACTGGAGCTGGAATTATCCGTCGGAGGATCAATTGATACCATAAGCAAAGACATTGTAATTGAGATCAACCCTGCCCAGACATACACAATTGTGGGCACTCTTCCTCTTCTACCCATCAACCCTTTAACAAAAGGAAACATATGAGCCAACACCCAGAAACTGAAAAAACTTCCACCAATGAGTTTACCCCATTGTGGTATCACACTATATATTGTTCTTGATATCCCAATAACAAGGGCAACAAGATTAACTGTTATAATGGTTAATGGCATTATAAACAGACTCGTCCATTTGACCAAATAAAGATCAGCATATGCGTCGTCTTCATCTTCTCCTGCTGATTTTGAGGTTAACTTGAAAGAAATCTCAATACCGGCTATAACTTTTAAAAGCCCTTGGAGCACAGCAACAAAGTGAGCACTACTGCCACCAATGACCCAAAACTGCTCATTTCTCCACCACTCCTCCAGCCCAATTCCTGACCATTTTACTTCAAGAAGGGAGAGGAGAGTTAGTGTTATGGTGATTATAAGGAGGTAGGTAAGGAAAGCAATATCTAGGGATGAAACAATGAATTGTCCTGAGATTAGGCAGAGAGCTGGTAGGAAGCAGTAAGTCACCAAGAAGAATGAGGTGAAAGGGTAAATGCCAACATTGAGATAGGCAATACGCTGCAGGAACTTGAGGCGCCGACTTGCTAGAAAGGCATTGTTTTTAGAAAAAAATATTTCAACTGAACCTGTTGCCCACCGTAGCACCTGGTGAAGACGGTCAGTAAGATTGATCGGTGCTGTGCCACGAAAGGCATCTCGTTTTGTTATGCAGTACACAGACCGCCACCCACGGTTGTGCATCCTATAACCTGTCACCACATCTTCTGTGACTGAGCCATAGATCCAACCTATCTTGTCCCCCCACTCGGTCTTGTCCTCATACCTGTCCTCCAAACCAAAAAAGTGAAGTTAATGCAATGGACATTTTGATTGCCAACAATCCTATAGAAGCAATGAAATGTACAGTACAATTAAGACTGCAATTACCAGCAGGAGATGACAGCAACTGCCTCTGCAACTGTGGGTGCATCAAGTGGTGGTCGAGGCGCTAGCAGTGCACCAGGAGGCCTTCCGTTCTTTACTGAAACATGATCAGCCAGGGGCCGGCCATGGTATTCAGCAACTGCTATAGACTCATTGAACATAGTTGAATTTCCAAACTTCTGTGGTAGGTTCAAGTCAGGGTGCATAGTCAGAGGCTGCGTGTCATCTTCTTGAACCTGAAAGTGTGGAGCTTTGTTTTTTACTTGTCCAAACATGCCCAGATACTCATTTGCCCTTGGAGGAAGGAACCCGTACAATGCATATCGCCTAAACATGCATCCAGTTCCTACATACACAGGACCTTGAAGACCATCAAGTGCTCTCATACTTCCTGTTTCACAATAAATCAATGATCAACATAGGATCCCAGTAAAAAGTTTCAGGATTTTAAATCCAGAAGATCACCATCAAAGAAGACAAAGTTGTGATTAGCATATCGATCAGATGGATCAATCCCTTCAAATCTTTGTGGAAATTGGATGTAGCAAATACGGTCACCACCTCGATCCATCATAAAGCACATTCCCTCTTTCATAGCTAAGGAGTTATAGATGTAATGATCACAATCCAAATTGAGTATAAATGGTCCATTGGACAATATAGCTGAAGCTCTAACCATAGCATTCATAGCTCCAGCCTTCTTGTTATGGTCATATCCGGGCCTCTTTTCGCGCGAGACATATGCAAACATGGGTATCCTGATATCAACCCCCGTGAAATCCAATCCCTTCTCATCAGGATGCCCCATCACCAGATCGCTTTCTGGAACCTTACTCATTATCTACATAGTGAATTAGTAACACCCGTCAGGGTTCAAGAATTCTTCAGCATGAGAGTAAATTTATGAAGAACTAATAAAATTAGTATTGATAATAACCTGTAAGATGCCAGCATGGTCACCTTTGGAGTGATCAGGAGCTGGCTTTAGCCATGTGCCAGGCCAGTGGGTACCATCAGCCATCCAAGTAGCTTGGGTTACAGCAACCCCTTCTTCTGGCAATGTGCCACCATTTTTCTCCCTAGCAATGGCTTTCTCTTTTCTCTCCTCCTTCTTGTTGTATGAATCACTTCGCTTGCGAATGGCTTCTGGAAGACCATTGATCCTCACTTTAAACTCGTCATATTCTCTCTTGATCCAGCGGCGGTCCTTCACAAAATCAGGCCGCTTCTTGTTCTTAGTAGGGTCAGTTTTCAAGTTGAAGTAACTATCAGGATTTCTTGGCTCAATGTTGTGTTTTCGACAAAATGGCACCCACAGCTGCTTATAATGACCAAACAAATCAGCATTTTCACTTTAATCTGCACAAAAATGATAAAGAAATAACTAATGAAATTAACCTCAGCAAAGCGGACAGCCTCAGCCATGGCCTCAAATGTGAGAATAGCACCACCATCATCAGAAATGTAACCAGAAATCTTCTCAACGGGGTAATCAGCTGCAAGTATGGACAGAATTGTATTGGCAGTAACAAGTGGTGGTTCCTTCTCAGGATCAGCGGTGGAGACAAAGACGTCAATACCAGGAAGATCAGAGCGGCCGGTTGGGTTTGAAGGGGAGGGCTTCTCAAATTTGTCCCTGAGGGCAGCCAAATCGGTTGCTCGGTTGATGGGGTTGAGCTTGGGAAGAATGTCAAGTAACCATGAGAATGCAAACCAAATCTCACAAACAATAGATATGCCCCATAGCCACATTGCTTCTCTATTTGGATTTCGCACTCGCCATGCCAAGAACAGCCCTAAAATCACCAGCCGGATAGCTATAAGCACCCTGTTCATTAACACCTCCAATTAGAAAATTCAAAGTTTAACTTTCTTTTCTTTTAATTTCTTACATCTTTGTTAATCAATTCTATTCTTTTACTAAAATTCAAGCTGCTGTAACTCAATGTTGGGATACCTATTTTTATTTTAGCAAGTTCCTCCTTCGAGTCAAAACTAAAGGAAAAAACACAGCTACTCATGAAAAAACTAAGATTTGCTGCCAATTTTTACATAAATTTAGAATATTACATAAATGGAAAGAGCATTTCAAATTCATTTAACATGCAAAAAAAAAAAATTATGATAAACAAGCAGAAACATATAAACTAGTGGAAACAAGCAAAATCCATAATAGCTTGTTTGTTTTGAGGGAATTGGAGTCCTCGAAAATAAGAAAACCATTTCACAGAAACTTGGTGAGAAATACAAGAAATGTTTTTTTTTTTTTTTCTTACAACATTTACTGACAAAACAAAGCTCTTGCGTGAATGTACCTGTAAGGGCTAAGAATAGCAGTAGAAACCTTAACCTTCCTAGTTAATGGTTTCCAGGGCGTATCCATAAAATCTTGCATGCTCAAACCTGTACCAACCCCATAAGTTTCCTCTTCCGACCAATAAGCATTTCCAACACCGTAAGTTCCCTTTGTTTCAAACAACCACCTATTATGATCAAAGTCCTGCGTTTGACTTCTCAACAACATTGACTTATTATTCGATTTCATTATCGACATCCTCCGTTCCACTTTCGAACCGCCAACGCCGCCGCCACCGTTGCGTCCGCCGTAGTTATCCTCCTCTTCTCCCATCCTCTGCGACTCCGACCCGAACCGGCTTGTTGTATACGAGCTTGACCCCTCGGGTTTATTGTCGGAGGGTCCGGCGGGTTGGTTATCCGGGGTAGGAGGCATCATAACAGTGTAGTTTATGTAGTCATTTTGACCTGAAAACTCGCCCGACATGTCCAAGTCATCGTCACGTGACAAGCTCATGATCCGTCCACTTGATGTCCGGCGGGCGAATTTCACTGCCTGAGGCGGGCGGCCGGCACTTGAAGTTTGTGATGAGAAAGATTTTGCTGTTGGTGTTGTTGAGGTTGCCATGTTATTGATTATGGAGAATCATTTGCAGTAGCTAGAAACGGTACGCCATGACAGATAATTTTGTTTGTTTTTGACCATGGACGTTATGCAATTAGAGTTTGTTAATTGAAAAAAAAAAATAAGCAAGGCCAAATCGAGTTTCCAAGTTCAATGGTTTAAATTTTGTTCTATTTTTAGATTATGATTGCAGCTAATTTTTTCTCTGTTCCCTTATTTTAAGCATAGCCCCTCTCCTCTCTGGTGCTGCTGTTAGGTTAGTAGTAAATTCGATTTCTTGCATTTTCCCTCTCAGTTTTGTGTTAACGGATTGTTGCGTATGGAGCAAACAGCAAAGCGGCCTGCAACAGAAATAGGGAAAGATAAAATAATAAATGCACAGTTTTTAAGTATACCATAACGAAAGTAGAAATTACAAATGATGGAAAAGAAAAGAAATTAATTTCTTACAACATTTCTGTTATATTTAGTGATGCTATTTCCCCAGTTGTGGCGCGGGAACTCGAAAAAAAATTCAAACTTTTGGCGCGAAAATCGAAAACTGAAACATTTAGGCTAATTACACTGGAAATGGACCTAACGGAAGAGAAGGAAATACAGAAGATATACAGATGAATTTAAAGCACGACAAAATTAGGGGTTTTGGTCAGCGATCTATTCCTTCCACTTTCGTCTTTCGGCCTTCAAATCTGTAAGCGCATAAACCCTCTTTCCACTTACTTTCCGTTTCGAATAAGTTTTTATAATTAATTGGTACTAGAGATTGCCCATTTTGATTTCGGGTTGTGTACTTTATTTGTACGCGAGAAAGAGCTAAGGATTCGAAGGATGATGCTAGAAATAAAGATTCAAACAAGGATTCGAGCTTGTCTTTTTCTGATTTCCTTGATCAGAAGGTGCATAGAAGTCCTGTACCACCCAAAATAGTAAAGGTATTAGTCCTTTTCATTGTCCTCTGCTTCGTTTCAAAGAAATTCGATGAAATAAGAAGAAAATACGGATTCGGGCTTTTTCTGTTATCTGCTAATTTTTACTAAAATGTTGAAAAATTCAAGCATAGTTACTCTATTTTGCATATGTCATTGACGGGGTTTTGATTTGCGACGCCAATAAAAACAATTATGTGATTGCAATGGGCTCCCTTTTTTGTTTGTAATGGTCGTGTATGCAATTGAAAGAATTGCTCAGTTCGAGTGTAGGAAGAGTGTGAGGTTCTGTTTGGCTAAAGAGAAAATATAATTTTCCAATTAAGCTCACTTTAATGCGTGGTTTTTTGTTCATAAGGTTGTTTGAATTGAGAATTTTGGGTTTTGAGTGCAAGAGACTAATTCTTGGCAGGGGAAGTCGAAGCCTTTTAGGTCACCTTTGGGTCCTAGAGATGATGATGGGTCCATTGATCAGTGGGTTGAGGTCAAAAAAGAAGAGAAAGGAAAGAGTTATGCTGTTGATAAAGTGGTTTATGAGCAGTTTAAGCACACTGCTATAGAGAAAGGAGATTTTATAGAGTCAGGTAATGACGTGGAAAAACGAACTCCCAGCACATCACCTGGAATAGGTTCTTATGTTGGTGATATAGGAAGTTCTAGCTCAAACAAGGACCAAGAAATGAGAAAAAGGAAAAATCCGTGTGAAGGTATGTTATATCTCATACAATAAGATTGTTTAAACTATTTTGGATTTTTGTCATTAATTCTGCTTGATTAAATGTATTTCCAATTGGTCATCTTACCTTTTCTTTGGTTATGAGAACATTAAAATTTTGGTGCTAAATTGCTGTAGTTTCCAGCTTTATATCAGTAAAGAAGTTAGGAAATATACAGTATGCTCAAGATGGGAATTTAGTAGGGTTCTAATGTTAGCACTTGTGGATGGTGAAACTTTACAACTTCACATTTCAATCAATCCTGTCTCTGGGCACAAACAATCTAAAGTAAAACAATCTAGATTCAGAATCATTTGTCAGAAGCTGCTGCCTTTTTCTTATTTCCTGTAGAATTGTAGTTGATACTATGCACCCCCTTAGTTCGTCAATGTGGTTGTTAAGTCTGTGATTGCACAAGTCAAGTTTAATAGATTTTGTTAGATGGAAATACACCTCTTTTACAGCCTTCTTGTGTTTGTGTATTGCGAATTTGACATTTAATATTTTGCAAGATGGTGATGGAAAACACGATGCTCGAAAACATTTATTAGTTCTGGGAGATGATCCAAAACCAAAGAAGAAGGGAAAAGGGAACAGGTCTATCAACAACAAAAGACCAAGACCTCTCTACAATCACTGTAAGAATGTTGCTTTATTGCATTGCAGTATGTGGAACCTGGATCAATTTTTTGTTTTCTTTTCCATTTTTAAGAAGAAATACTTATTTACTGCTGCCAGATGGAAATGGATGCGGCTGGTGGGACTGTGACATGGAAGGTATTGACACTGAAGAAGTAGGGTATGGTGAAATATGGGAAGGAGTGGGGTCGACAACTTTTGGAGGAATAGAGTGGCACTAATTTTCACTTTTTTGTTATGCCATGTTTGAATGTACAAGGTAGTGTGCTTATTTGAAATGCTCTTCACTTTCTCTTGATTAGGGTACGCCATAAGCAAATGGTTCCGTTGCTTATGGCTATCGGGATGTTTGTTTCGTTAAATAGGAACAAGCGAACTAAGTTGTTAAACACTATCATTAACTTTCTATCCAAAATCAACATTATAATTTGGTAGCAGCTAAGCTTATTTAGCTCAATTTTATTTTTTTTTAAGAACGTATTATGCTTGATTAAGATTTTTGAATGGTTGAATTGGTTTAATTGGATCATAAATAGCTTGATTGACTATTTAAACAAACTTGAAAGTCCTATTGTTCAACCATTATCAAAAATGATAGCTTTTAAATGATTAGAAGTGTAAAGAAGCTAATGTTGTAGAATCCAATTGGAAAAGAAGAGCTCGTAGTTGTCCAATTTCTGTAAATAAAAGTGAGTGCCTAGTCGGACTGGAGAAAACACTTCGAAGATTAAATCAGCACAAGGTCTAAAGAGAGGTCTGAAAATTATCTTTATTCATATGAATTTGTGATACTCGAGCACTTGAATGCCTACTAGGATAGTTGAGAGAAAGCATGGTTTTTGGACATATCATGTAAGAAAAGTTTTTAGGGTATGATGTTGTCGTTAACTCTGTGATCAGCTATCCTGACTAGCAATTAACTCTGGTTTTAGTTGGACCTTTCTTCTTATATTTGTGTTTTCCATAGGTCTATGGATCTTTAGGCTTAAAAGGCCCAAAGTATGATAATTTGAATATTAAAAAAATAAAGAGAAAAATAAGAAAAGAAAAGAAGTTTACTGATTTTAAAATAAATAATTATTAAAGTGCATATTATTACAAAACTAAAGTTATTCAACTTTTCTATTATATGAGCACTAAAAAAGGTTTACCTGATAAGTATAAGAAAAGAGAAACCGAAGTTGTTGTAAAGCAATTAACACAAAAGGCAAAACAGAAATAAATACAAAAAATATAAATAAAAAAAATTGATCCATTATATTATATAAACACATTAATTATTTTTATGCTAAGAAAGAATAGTGTTATCTCCTTCAGCCTAATAACGTGCAATCTATGGCTGTATCAGCAATTGCTGAATGGCAAGTGGCTCATGTAATGCATCAGTCTTCTCAGGTAAATACTAGTTCGGGAATGCAGCGTTGGTGCCCACCTCCCATAAATACTTTGAAGATCAATACTGATGCGGCAACTTTTGAGGAAGGGCAGAAGACTGGCTTAGCTTTTGTGGTGAGAGATCATGAAGGGAAATTGATTGCAGCAAGTAGCATCCTTCAGAATGGTAAACTAGATCCCACGGTCGCTGAAGCGGTTAGCATTCGCGAGGCCTTAAGCTGGGTAAAGGAGTCTGGAGTGTCTAATGTTATTATTGAATCTGATTCCCTAATTGTTATTCAAGTTTTGTCCTCAACCTCAATTACTTGCTCTGATTTAGATCTCATTATCAGTGATTGTAAAGAGTTGTCCTCTGTTATTTCTTACATCCATTTTGAATTTGTTAAACGGTCTGCGAATAGCGTTGCTCATGAATTAGCTAGAGCTTCCTATTCTATGTCAGGTCGTGTTTTTTGGGGTTCTTCTCCCCCGTCTTGTATTCTTTCTGCCCTGAGGGCTGATTTCTCTTCTTAATGGAGTTTCTTATTTTTCAAAAAAAAAAAAAAAATCACGGTATCTTGTATCATAAAAGGTTTGGGATAGAGGTGAGCTTTGGGTAAAATCGAAAAATCGAACTAAACTGATCGATTTTTTTGATTCGGTTCAATTTTTCGGTTTGATTTCGATTTTAGAATTCTATGTAAATCGGTTCAGTTCGGTTTTGAAGGCAAAAATCGAACTGACCGAAATTTTAATATTATATGTTATTTTATCCAATATTTATATGAAAAAAATTATTTTTGTATTTTTTGATCAATTTAAGGGATTTGAACTCAAATTATATATGTACATTTTTCAATTTGGATGATTTTTTTTTAGTTTTATAATTTGTAATTTTGTATAATTTTTAGATAATTTTTTTATTATAATTTTAGATTTTCGGTTTTATCGGTTAATTGAACCAAACCGACCGAAAATTTCGGTTCGATTTTAATATAATTTCGTTCAGTTCGATTTGTATAAATTCTAATATTTTGGTTTTCAATTTTTTTGGTTCGCTTATTGAACCGAACCGACCGTTGCTCACCGTGGGATTAACATCAATTTGAATTCTACAACTTTCACTAATACCATTATACCAAGATGAAATTTTGTATGGATAAGATTTAGAATTGATGAATTGTATTCGCTTGAATATTGAATTAAATTTAGCATTTTGATAAAATTACAACTAAAGATTGAATAAATTAATTGTTGGAATTATATAAATACGTGAATGCTTAAACATTTTACGGCCGATTATTTTTGTTTGGTATATGAATCTCAGTAAACATACGCATGAATTATTGTATAATAAACATGAGAGTCTAATCTAACGATGTAGGCTTAGTTAGTTAATAGTTATATTGACTTTGAAAACCAAGACCCTTAAGCCTACTATTGACAAAGAAAAAGCCCGAAGAGTTTTTCTCAATCTGTGTAGAATGGGAAATTTTCGTTATGATTTGTCATATGAAAGTTGACTTGTTATTGAATTAGTAATTTTATTATAATTAGTGGGTTGTTAAAGACAAATGCCATTCTAGATGTTAGAAGAATCAAACTCTTTGGTGATATTATGACATCGCATACCCAAACCCAATGAATTTTCAACGTGGATGTTCATAAAATAGAAAATAAAAATTTAGGCCAAACCACCAAATATATATGTACCAATAATCTGGAAAAAAAAAAAGACCAAATAAACTTGCCATTGTTTTTACTTTATATTTTAAATTTATAAATGTTTTTAATAAGTGCTGATAATTATGGGTTGCCTATTAAATCAAACATCCTCTTTACTATGAATTCTTAAAAGATTTCTTTCAATGACATTAATTTACTTGTCTTTTTTCTTCTTTATTTTTCTTTTTCATAAAGTCATTTACTTTGATTCTTTTCTTTTTTTTTTTTTTCTTTTGGTTGAAATTTTTATTGTTAGGCTTCGACAATGTATGAGACCTGTGACATAAGGCACTCAAGAAAGTCAACATGTGACATAAGACACTCAAGAAAGTCAACAAGTTGTCAGCGTGGTACGTCCGATTGGACTGATAGGGCACGCCTCCTGTCAGTCCATTGATACACACCACCATCTTATCCTTATGTAATTCTTTATAACTATAACTATAACTATAACTATAACTATATATATATATATATATATATATATATATATATATATATAAATGTTAATTATTTCTGCATATTAATTAATAATTTTAACTCAAACTTATCGACATAATTTAATTGATATCCTCTAAGAAGGTATTTGTAACTGTACACTTATATAAATACATACACTATCACTTTTATCATTTAAAACTCATATACCATTCAAAAAATAAAATCCATCTTCATTATCACATATATAACTTATGAATTTTGCATTTCAATATTAATAAAATATTTCTACTAAGTCAGTCACTTTAATAAGCTAAATTATGTCCATTTATTTTAGAAACTCAAGTAATTTTTATAAAAATCTCATATCATGCCACAATTTTAAAACTCAAACATAATATGTAAAATAAGAAAAGATGAATTTAGTGGTTGCAAACCTCAATTCACTGTCAAATAGCTCAATTTCTTCAACTTTAACTTCACTGAACTTAGCTCGAGCTTCTATGTCCTTTCTTTTTTCCTTTTTCTTCAAGTTTTCCTCTTCTTCTACACTTACATGAACCATTTCATACATATACTCAATAAATATCAATAATAATGTAAATTTAATTGATTATATTAATCTAAAAATAAGGAATCCAGCATATTCTAAGTTTTAAACACTAAATTACTAAAATTGAATTTCAAATCCCTATTTTTTCCTTCAAACTTGTCCCCTTATACATATCTCTTAAATTTCAAATTAGTAGCTACCATAACTCAACCCAAAGTCGCCGTTTGAAGAGGAAAGGGCTGGCAGCAATTTCGGCGGGCTGCGGTGACAGAAGACGTCAAAATGGAGCTGCGAGCTCGAAGCAAAATGCAGCAAATGGAGAGAATAAACGGGCTGTCATCACGCTCGAAGAGGAAGAAGAGAAGAGAAAAGCCAGTGACAACGACAATGAACGGAGTGGAGGGTGGAGACGGTTGGAACGACGGGAGGGGTGGAGAGGCGTGAGGCTGGAAATTGGGGAAGAAAAGAAGAATATAAGGAAAAGAAAGAAAAGAAAAGAGGGAGAAGGGCCAAAACGATGTAGTTTTGGCTGGGTTAAGCAGATTTTTGTGCCAAATTCCCATCCAATCCTTCTTAAATTCATTTTAACTCCCAATGAATCTATTTCACCTTTCTTTTACTTTTCTATACCCATTTTAAATTAAATTCTTATAAAATTTTAACCTACTATTTCATACAACATTTCATAATTATTCTTTAATTAATAAGTTTTTATTTGTATGCCCAATTTATCGGTTTATAATATTTCAGGGTGTTACATTACGACAAGTAGGAGACGAAAACATCCCACCCTAAAATCATAAAGAATAAATTCAGACAAAGAGTTGTCTCGACACAAGTTACAATGCAAAAAGATTTAAAAGCTCCATAATTATCAGCTGATCGGGAGAACATTCAAAGACAAAGTCGAGACCACCATCTCCCCTATCGACTTAGAAAAAACTAATAGATAGGAGCAAAGGAGAAAAGGCCGAAAAGTAATAGTCCCATAATGGAGAAGGCTATAAAGATCGCTCCAGATATTGAGAATCAACTGATGGGAAACTAAAAGATGTGAACGAAGGAGCATACGCTCGACCACACACCACATATCAAAGAGGTCCCTTGTTCAAAAAATCAAAATGGAACAGAATATGCTCGTTCTAGGTTAAAAGGAAACCACCAAGCGCACCGTGTAACTAATCACGCCAAACCAATTAGTAGAATGTGCCTTGGAAAGAAAGACAGAGCGGTATCAGAACGAAGTGGAAAAAGCCCTACTCACCGAGACCTAGGACCACCATGCTGATTAGGTCCGATGAACGATATCGGATAGTGATATGACCAGTAAACCCATAAGACTGAAAGTACGGCTCGCTAGAAAAACTCCCAAAGGCTAGAGAAGTCAAGAAATCTCCCGGACATTAGCCTTAAGGCCCTCGTATTAGGGGTGTTCAAAGATGGGTTGGATGGGTTACGATCGGTTTTCCATCCAACCCATCTAAAATTTTAAATGGGTTGAACCCAACCCAATTCAGCTGGATTATAACTTAAACTCTTTATATTGGGTTAGTTGGTTTATGACTGGGTTACATGGGTTATGTTAATTTTCTAATATATAAATTTTATATTATCTATATTTATATTTTTTAAGTATAAAACATTAATTTTAAAAATATTTAAATATTACTATGATTTTTCATTAATTTATGCAATATTAATATGATTTTTCATTAATTTAATCAATTGAGTAATTTCTAAATCTAACTAATAAAGAGTTCATTACATTAAAAAATATTTTTAACAACCATGCCTCAAAATATAAGAATTATTTCTTTAATATCATAATTTATTGGTAACTAAGCTTACGAATAAAAATATGAGGCTGACATGAGAAATTGTCTCCATGTAGCTATATCACTAATTAATTATAAATTAATTAAAACTATATTAATCTCATGATTCATTTATCTTCCTTTTAGCCAATCCTTATTCAGGCCTAATTTATACTTTTCTAGCCATGATCGTATTAAAAAAAAAATGTAATATGCATATTTTCGATTTCTTTAAAAAAATCGCAAATTCTTCTAAAAATATTTAAACAAATGTGAGTGTAATTTTCTTAAAACGTCAAGGTGGTAGTAATATATATCTGATTTTTTTAATCAGATTTAGTGTGAATTTGATATGTCTAAGTCTACCCCATGATCTAAATGTATAGTTTCTATTTCTAGTCATCTTTTTATTTTGGCAATGTACTATTAATCGGGGTGGGGGATGAGTGGATAAATAGAGTTGATTTAGGGATATTAAAATAAAATAAAATAAAATAGGGGATATGAAGGTAATAAATGGAAAAGGGAAAGGAAGAATTAGTAATATTATGGAAGCATATTTATAGGGTAGAAAGAAAGTGACTCTTCCATCGCAAGGCGCAGGAATCATGAAAAATCATAGTAATATTGCATAAAATATAAAAATATCAATATTAGTTATACCAATAGGTTTTATACTTAATATTTATTAGGCCCAACAATTTTTCTCTTATTTCTAATAAAAATATATTCATAAATGTCGAAAAATATTTTATAGGGTGCACAAAAATTTTTGGGTCAAAATGATGTCATTTTTCGGTCCGGCAAATTTTTACCGGTCCGATAATTTATTTTTTTATGTGATCCAAAAATTAATTTTCACTTTCAAAAATTTCCTTGCATTATTTGGAGTGAGTGCATATGTCAGGTTAATTTATATTATAATTTGATATAAATAATAATTGGAGTCAACATTTAGATGGGTTAGTTGGCTGGATTATATAATAGCCCATAACCCATATAAATATTTTGTAAATTTTAAAATGGATTATATGAGTTATAATAATCCATTAAAATTATAAAAAAAATGGGTTACACGGATTGGGCTAAACGGTTTGGATGGGTTATTCCATTTTTGAACACCACTACCTCGTATACACACCTCGATGACAATTAACGGACATAAAGTATAAGCTCGATCGGAGAAGTTGTCGGCTCGAAATCGCAGTGAGATCCTAGAAAGAGCTTCATCAAAGATAACATAAGGAATCGATCGTTCACGAGGATTACATGTGAAACTCCTAGCAAACTCATGTCGCGGCTATGCGATGAAAGATGCACTTTCGCTCGGGACATCCTACTCCGGAAAAAGCCAAAAGGCTATCGATAGCTCAAAGTTTACAAGGGCATCGACATGATACCATGTCGATCAGATTTGATAACCCTAAAAGACGATCGAATTGAAGCCCACTTCAGAGCGGTCTGTAGACCCTTGACAAGATTGGGCATGTCTTGAGGAAAGAAATATCCTCCACGCGAAATAAATGCTTAAGAGAAGTCAACAGGATCCTGAAAGACGAAATTACAGTAAAGACCAAAACTTGAGAATTTTAGAGTTTCACTAGCAAAATAACAAATTGAAGGAACTGCTCGTGATGTCCAATTGAAACTATTCGCTTGGATCTATCACTCCTGAAAAGATAATTTGCTTTTGTAGAAGACTACCGAAAGCCAAAAAACCCCGATCGTACATAATTCGCTTCGGTCAATCACTCCTAAAAGTCTAAAATATTGTAAGAAACTCAAAAGCCTTAAGTACTCATAAGGCCTTAACACAGTACTGTATTCCAACCGACATGGTAATTGAACATACAAGTTGCAAACTATCACCCGAGTGTTTGTAAAAATGTGCATCACTTGACAGCTGATTGCCTGAAATGAAATATAAGTTCACCGAACTTAATGCTAATTCTTGATTAAAGTCATGTTCACTTCAGAGAAGTCAAGGACTCCTAAAAGATCGGGCCAATCTCAAAATGATCAATAAGGAAAATATTCCTTCGCTTTGAATGTCAGATTCAGAGAAGTCAAGACTCCTGAAAAATCGTACCCATCTGAAAAATGATTAACGTCGTCCGACCGGGAAAAGTCACTTCAGAGCGGTCCTCATACCCCTGAAATATTTTGAAAAATCCACTTCATAAGTGGTTCATAGACCCTTGAGAGATCGATTTATTTCAATGAAAAATAAGAAAAATAGTTCTAAACTTAAAATATACTTTAGAGAAGTCAACAGACTCCTGAAAGACAAAAACATTCGATAGAATGGACTAAACTAAAAACATCGTTCGAATAACATAAACGAGTTGAAAGAAATTGCCCAAGAAAAATAAACTCGGCCGGAAGGATTCACTTTAGAGAGTCAAAAAGATTCCTAACAGATAGAACCAATCAAAATCCTCCCAAAGGGAGAAGACCCATTTCGAAAAAACAGACTGCCGAAAGTTACGAATTTTACCTGATCCAAACGATCACCAAATATACAAGTTACGAATTCTTTCGCTTCCAAAATTTGACAATATCCCAAGTTTTAGCTTAGAAGATTAAAAACCGTTCGGAACATCGAAACGACGAGGGGAAGAAAATTTTAAGATGCTTGAACAACTTCATGAGAAGATGTTATAGAAGAAGTAGAAATGGAAGCTCTGAAAATGCTTGCGAGGTGAAACAGCAAGCGAAGTCACCTATTTATAGGATGAAAAACTTCCTCTTCAAACCAAGTAGCTAAAACGACTTAAGCCATGTGGCAGCCTGTGACAGGAGATGCTGAGAAAGCATAACGTAGTTAACAAAGAGTCACCATAATGAGCGTGATAAATGAAATGTCACCCATTAATGCGGTATCAGTTTGGAAATCGAAACGTTACCATTAATAGGCTTAATGGACAAATGCCCAAGTCAAGCAGTAAGAAAAGCGTATAGACACAGTTAGAAGTTTCAAAATATAAGCTGATTCGATTCTCGAGATAGGCTTCCCTCAATCCGATTAGATCCTTCAGGGAGGACAAATGATAATACTCAAATTATCATCCTTCTCTAGGCCTAAGTCAATCTCTGCCCAAGGCCTAAGTCAGGCTCAAAACCGTAAGACTCAGACATGTGACATAAGACACCTGAGAAAGTCAACAAGTTGTCAGCGTGGCACTTCCGATCGGACTGGTAGGGCACACCCCCTGTCAGTCCACTAATACACGCCACCACCTTATCCTTCTGTCTATTTTCTGTCACATCGTCATCTATCCACTCTGATACTAGAGCAAGCCACTCAAGTGATTCTCCCAAGTCCCTATAAATATCCCGAAATTGAAGACCCAAGTATGAAAAATCTTGAAACCTTATTTCACTACTATCTTTCTAAAAACACTACTAACTTAAGTTTCGGAGTACTCAAATTTGGTCCGACCGGGCTGGTCTTATTGCTGGTACAATCTATCCATAGTCCGATCGTCCATCCCTAGTCCGATCTACTTACCTGCAATCCAATTGGCACACCGCCTCATACAAATTTTTGACATTTCAGAACTTATCAATTATCGACAAAAATCGAATCCAATCCATATAAAATGAAATAGTTAAAAGGAAGATGCTACTGCTGTTTTTATAGCTACTATAACGACTGTGACTAAGTCTCTCACTTAAGCTCTTGTTGCGAAACATGGTTGAGTCGCCAACAAAACAATAATGCCAAGTTCTTCCATGGACAACATATATTTTCGCAAATTTAGGTGGAATTGAATTTTGGTACAAGTTCGGAAAAAAGTGAGAGGAAGTACCCAATAAGATGTTTGCTTTGGTGAAGTTGAAGGAGAAGACAACAAAGTGTTCGAGTTCTCGTTCTTCCGACATCATCATTATATTGTAACAGAATGTTCATCATTATATTGTAACAGAATGTGCGTGAATCGGCAAGGAAAGGGAACCTTCACTTTAGCTATTTGGGTCCAATCAGCAAGATAATTTAAAAGCTTTGACAGATAAGAGATGGATCCAAAAGAGTTGGGTAAAGGACAAAAGTGTTCCATGTCATTGTGCGACCTTCCCTGGGTTTAATTGTCAAAAGCTCGTGCGCTATACCCTTTTGGCTCCCTTCCCTGTCGGTAGCTATGTCGTTGTCAGGAGTCCATATTGGATGGCGGTGAAAATTGAAATTAAACAAACCAAATTCCATTTTCAATTTATTATTATAACATTTTCTGGTCTTAAATCAATTTATTATTATATCATATCGTACGTTGTACTGCTGCATAATTAAATTTTTTTATTTAAATTCAGTATATAAATAAATAAATTGTTATTTATACACATTAATTACCATTTTATTTATTTTTTAATATATATATATTATGTGCCATTTTTATATGGATGTATTTACAAAATCCTTTTGTATCTATCCAAACATGTCATTTTCTTTTTTTTTTTTTTCTTTTTTTCCGTTAAAACATACCTTAACGGTAACGGATTCTAGATGGTAGATCCCATTCAACGTCAATTTTGGCCGAGTACCCAACACTCCAATGGCATCATTTAAAATTAAAACCTATGAATTTTGTCTAATCCACATACGAAACCACACAAAAAAGGCCAAAAAAAAAACATTAAACTTTATTAATCAGTATTTAATTAAATTAAATTAAATTAAACTAAACATAGGCAATTTATATAAAATAAAATAAAAAAAAATTCTGATTGCGTCTTTTGCGCAGATTAGCCATTATCGTCTTCGTCACTGATACATACATGATCCATCTCTCATTTTCTCAGACAGATTTAATTTTCCTAGAAAGAGAGAGAATAGGAGGAAGTTTATAAAAGAAGCCAACACCATTCTTTTTTTAAACTATTTGGCAACACTTGGCGATCGGGGAGACGGAGTAGCTGGCACTGAAGCGTACAGGCGGCTGATCCTCTGCTCGCCACGACACAGCAACGCCAGAGCTCCATCAGAATATAATTTTCAGATATTCTTTTCGAGTTTTTTGCTAATTTAAGCACGAACCTATCCGAATCGTTTCGCCGATCGACTTTTTCCCAGCTTTTTGCTTGATGATGCAAAAAATCTAGAATTCCGATCCTATTTCACTGTTTCGGTGCGGTTCGACTCGATCTTTGCTTCCATATTCGGCGTTGATTGATTGAAAAATACGGAGAAGATCTTTGAAGGAAAGGAACTTTTAACCTTGTTTATGCTAGCGAGGCTTACTTGACGTTTTGGTCGTTTTTGTTTGGAGTTTAAGGTAGTGTTCGGTTTAATTAGCTTTGAAGGAGAAGGAACTTGTACATATAATTTTGAAGGAGGAGGAACTTGTAAATACAGAGGTGTAAAATTTTTGCGGTTCTCATAGAGGAAAAGGAGAGAAGGATTCGAGATGGTTACTACTAATTTGTTTCACTATAGAAAGAACTCATGGCCCCCTGAAGAGTATATCAGCAGAACCACCTTACAATTAGTAAGCACTCTCCCTCTATCTCGTTCTGTTCGTTATGTCACTGAGAAAATTTACTAGAAGGAAGGGAAAATAAATAAAGCCGTGGAGTTTCAAAATTCAAAGTTAGCATAAAACTGAACTCTGATTGTTTTCCCCTTTTCTTCTCCCAATGTTTGTTCAAAGTGAAATTGGAGGAACCTTTTCTCTCAAAAATTGTTTTGGTATTCATTAGCATAGGCTCATTTTTTTCTTCTCCCCCTCCCTTTAATTACTGCTGTGCATATCCTGAAATGAATAGAGGGTGCGCAAAAATCCCTATGACTAAATAGAAACTTGGTCCAGGTAAGTTTTTTTTTCCAACTTTTATTGGTTTCATTGTGCGTTGTCAAGTGGCTGAAATTAGCGGCTCTCGCCGGTGACCAGCTAAGTATTTTGTGGTCTCTTTATTGATAATATGTCGACATATAATCTTCTTTTTTGTTTTCCTTTTTATTTTTTATTTTTTATTTTTAATGATGGAACATGTTTGGAAGTTATTATTGCTACTTGCAGCTAAGACCTTTGTCCAGAATGCCTTACTTTTGTAAAACAAGTGTTTTCTAATGTTATTCTCTCAAATGCTACTCCAATCAACTTAGGCTTTTTTGGATTGAGGAAATGGCTCTGACGAGCCAAGTCCTGGAGTTAATAGTATTTTTTCGATAGAAATTAGTATATGTCAAATGTTATTCAAAAGTCAAAACGTATTCATACTGCGTGGTTTATCGGAGATTCTCTCCAAAGAGTTTAAAACCTTTTGATATGGAAGACTTCTGTTTTTAATCAATTCATAGTCTTCCAAATGATGGTCCTTTTGGATTTCTTCATATGTCTTCGCATCATGGAATTTTCTCTGTTTTTTCAAGCAAAACGTATTTAAACTTGGTTTATAGTTATGGCTTCATTAAAAATTAAATGTTCCATTATGCTTAGTGTAAGTAAAAATTATCGAGACACAATTGTGTCAAGTTTGTATCTCAATTTCACAGTTAAGAATCATAGTCAAAAGTAGTGGTCTAATATATTTAATAGTAAACAGACTGAATTTATATTTGTTGGCAAGATTCCAACTCACTTCATTGTTTTAAAAGGCAATACTGTGATGTTGGAGAAGAGAAGAATGGTTTGAGGAAAGACAATAGTAGACCTCTTAAGTTGCCAGTTGGTTTTCAGAAAAGAAAAACGAAAAGGCCTTGTACTCAACTGCTGTTGGCTTTAGTTACAACATCTAAGTCTATTTACCAACGAATTTTTTTTTCCCACACTCTTATTGTAGTTTGATTTTGACTGTGCTGCCCCACCAGCACATGCTTGGAGAAGGAGATTGAACAGTCATGCCAATATTCTCAAAGAATTTAGTGTCACTTTTAAGGAAGCAATAAAAATGGTGAGATGGTTATAGTAGTTGTTAAGTGGCTTGAGGGACGAAAGTTGCTATTCCAGATTTCCAATGCGTTGCTTTTTTTAGTACTTAGCTTGTTTTTCCATTTGCAATATTAGGTTCGGTTGGGTATACGATTGTGGTCCTATGTCAGGGAAGAGGCATCTCATGGAAGGGTAACTCCCTCAATTTTCTTGACACAACACTGTTTTATTTTCCTATTTCCCTGCAATATGATTTGAAGATTAGCTGCATTAGTTGAATTTCACATTCTTCTGATCTGTACAGAAAGCACCTATAGATCCATTCACCCGGGAAAGTTGCAAGCCATCAGCATCTCAGGGGGTTCCACTTGGAGGAATGGGGTATACAAAGGATCTAATATGATGCTGTAGTTATTTCTGTTTTTTATACTCTATTTTTATCTCTTAGACGTTATCATTCTTGCTTTGTGATACAGAAGCGGAAGCATATCTAGAGGTTTTAGAGGTGAGTTCAGACAGTGGCAAATTGTACCTAGTATATGTGAAGCTTCACCTGTCATGGCCAATCAGTTCTCGGTAAAACTTTGCACTTGATCTAGCCATCTTCTTTCTATATGCTTTTCTGTTTAATGATATGGTTGTATCTTTTTTTTTTTTGCAAAGTGATGTTGAGTGTTATTATGAGTGTGCATATTGAAGTAAGTGCTGGTAGTGCTCATTGAAGTTCTTAGTAGTGCCTATTGAACACTACAAAATATGCAGCTTATCTGTTATTTAAATATGAAAAGTGCAATGGGGGTGTCTATTTCTGGCACATAAGGTGACCAAAAAAGGTACTTTTCAGTGCATGTTGGATGTAGCTGTCTGGACAATTGTGCCATGCATTATTTAGATATTGATTGCTGTAGTGATGGCATGTGTGGCAATTAATGCAATGGGGATAATACTTAAATTTCTCTCGAAGCTATCATTGTTTAAAAGATTAACTCTTAAACTAATTGAGTGTCATCTTCCCCTTGAACTTTTGTTAAAAAATGTCAGATTCCCCTTATAGGAACACGTGGCATTTCATGAAAACCACACGCCTTTGGCACGTGAACAAGTTCAGGAGATAATCGGACTTTTTAATAGTATAAGGGTATTACTTACATTTTAAATAAGTTTAGGGGGGCTAATCTGGCATTTGATTAGTTCGGAATAATCTGCTAAAATGTAACGGATTGTGGAAAAATTATGTATTAACCCAAGGCAATATGCTGTAAAAAATGTATTATATGTTTCTGCAATATCAAGTGGTATTCAAAGAATAGGAAAGTAGTGGAACTTCACTAGAATTTCTACTTCTTTTCTTTTTTCATTTTCATTTTTCCCTGCTAGTGCAACTTCTTGCACATTTGGACCATGAATTTGCTTGATCTATTCTTTTTAAACTGCAGATTTTTATATCACGAGATGGGGGGAATAAAAGTTATGCATCAGTTTTGGCACCTGGACAACACGAAGGGTTAGGGTAAGATGAAGATTATTATGAAGCTTTTAGCTCCATCTTCATGAAGAAGCTGTATTAAAATTATGTTTTGTAATAGAGTGTTGCACTAATGTTCAGAGGAGATGCTTAAGTTCTTTTTTTTCTAATGTCCTCATAGGAAATCCAGTGATCAGGGTATATCATCATGGGGCTGGAACTTGAATGGGCAGCATTCTACATATCATGCTTTGTTTCCTAGGGCATGGACAATATATGATGGTATTCTTCTAGTTTATCATTCACATGAAAATAATGTATATCTCTTGATTTTTTTGTTTTGATGGTAGTGATTTGCCTTTCAGGTGAACCAGACCCTGAACTCAAAATTTCTTGCAGACAAATATCGCCATTCATACCACATAATTACAGAGACAGCAGTCTTCCTACGGCTATTTTTGTTTATACGGTATTCTAATTCATCTTCTAGTGCATGATTTGCTTAACTGATGTGAAACTTAGCAATTCAATAAAGGGGATATAATTGATTTTAAGAATCTAATAACAATTCATTTGTAAGTAGATGTCTGGGACTTGAACCTAAAGCACTCATGATGGGGTGGTTTTTTATAAAGTTCAAAGTAGGAAACTGGTTGCTAGTGCCTATGATGCTACTTGCTATTTTGTTCCCATAGAAATTATTTATATAAAGTGATTAACTTAGCCAGCCTTGTTCTTTTGCTCTGAATTTAGGGATTTGACTTAACATTCTTTTGGTTTTGAAAATGTCATTCCATTAGATAAATTAAGACTTAAACTTCCAAAGAGTTTAAACAGTAAGGAAAGATGAAATGCGGGTGTCCAAAGAAAGTCCCAAGTCCCTAAATTGCTGAGTAGGCATGGACTTTTGATTGATTGTTGTTATCACAACCCCAGGCAATTAATCAAGCTCGTCAAAGGGAGCTTCTAATTTTGAGCTTTCGTTAAAAGGAGCAAGGACCTTGGAACTCATTAAAAAGAATTGCGCATTTTTTGTACTTTTGTACTGGAAGTTCTGACTTAGTTTTATTGGTTAAATTTATCTCTTTAAATAGAGGTTACAAGATTAGAGATATCCATTAAAATGAAAATTATATTTTAACGAGGAGTTATAGATTCATTCTAATTAGGAAATATTAAAACAGAAAATAAATCATTAATTGAGAATAAATCCTGTAATAACTAAAATAATATTGTTAAACTAAATATTACTATAGCTAAAATATTGCCTTAGTAAACTCAAACCCTAAAATTGTGACGTTACTCCCCTCCTGGAAAAAGAGCTTGTCCTGTAGGTGGCAACCATGATGGCTTTTGTAATATATCACTAGGTTCAAATGCTGGTTGGTTTAACTTGTTACGTTGTTCTGTTGGTTTCTTTAGGCAAATTATCTTATGGAAACCTTTTTCTCCAGTTGTAACTGGTATTACCCAAATCGGATGGAACCTGTTGAAAACCTTTTTTCCATTTGTAACCGATATACTTGAATCGAATGGTGGCAGGGTTGGAATTGGACAATTGTAGGGCTAATGAATTTATGAGTACTTTCTGAACCCAATTTATCCTCATAAACTCGTAGAAAATTGGTAAGTAAAGCTTTGTTTCTTGCGACACCAGTTCATCTCCTACTGGCTGATTAGGTACAGTATCAACTCTATGGAACTGATTTCTACGAGTATTATTGATACTTATACTCCCATCTGATTCTTTCTCATGGTTCTGCGTGCAATCACTCTGATTCTCTCTCATGGTTCTGCATGCAATCATTGAGAATTTCCTTAAATTGGAGTGTAAATTGTTGAATCTCAACAATCATTCTCTACTCGATTTGTGCAACTGCTTCAGTAGCAGCCTGCAGAAGGGCCTTCACCTCATCTTCATCTTTTTATTGTCTTTATTGCCCATGGTGTTTGGCTTTGATACTAATTGTTATGGTCCCTAACTTTGGATTGGATCACTGGGTGATTAATCAAGCTCGTCAAAAGGAGCTTGTACTTTTGAGCTCAATAAAGGGAGCAAGGACCTTGGAACTCGTTAGAGACATTTGCCCATCTCTTGTACTTTTGTACCGAGAATTCTGACATAGTTATATTGATTAAATTTTCCTATTTAAATAGAAATTACAAGATTAGGAATCTCTAATAAAATAAAAATTGTATCTAACTAAGAACTATAGATTCATTCTAATTAGGAGTTATTAAAACAGGAAATAAATCACTAATTGAGAATAAATCTTATTATAATTAGAATAATACTGTTAAATAAATATTATTATAACTAAAATATAGCCTTAGTAAACTCAAATTCTAGAACCGTGACACGTAGTCTAGCTGTTCGATAAATTATTTTGGTTTTATTGGTTGAATTAGAAACATGTTTTACTTTTGTTTCTTACTGTGGTGTGAATTTTAATGTTTGAACGGGCTTGAGCTTGAGCCAAGAACTTCTAGACTCGCATTGATTTTGTTTCTTGGAATTGTGAAGATTTTTGAAAATAAAAATTTTGTTAATTCTCTCATCTTAAAAATTCTAAAAATGTACAAGCTATTTATAAAGAAAAAAAAATAGTCCTAATCCTATTTTAATAAGAAAAAATAAAAACCAACTAGAAAATATAAAAATTTTCTATAAAAATAAACTCTAACTAGAAATATAAAATAAAATCCTAGGAATATAAATTTTAACAAGGAAATATAAAGAATTTCTATTCTAACTAAGAAATTCAACACTCTCCTTAAGCTGATGTATAAATATCATACATGTCCAACTTGCAAATTAAGGTGTGATAAGTCTTGTATTGAACGGAACCCAAAGAAATTGTTGTCAATTATATAAAATTTTAGAATTTCTCACTTAAATGGCGGCAGCTCTTGAAGTTTTTTAAGGCTCTATTAATAGATTGCTCTTTAGTTGCTTTCCTTTTGTCCTTCAGTTTAGAAACAAACCATACAAAAGAAATGACCAAAATCAAAGCAGAGAAGCAGCAGAATCTGAAAATCATATGAGAAGTTCAACAAAGCCAAAGACCTGTTGGTCATTGTCGGAATGCGCTGGCAAATTGGTCAGAATAAGAACAGTCATCAAACAGTGGCTGGAGTAGGCTGTATGCGCTGTACTCTCCAGCATGTGAACAATATCGAGCAGACTTTAACCGGCGTGTGTGCATCACTCACGGTTCTTTCGGTGCGTGAATTTGGTGGGTAGGCCAATCTGTAGGTGGCATACCCTTTGTGAGTGGTGGTGTAAGTCATCTCCAATTCAAAATAGCGAAGTTTTAATTTTAGTGTTTTAGGGTTCTCAAACTACACCAGCAAAGTTAGAGATTTTTAATTAAATTTTGGTGTTATAGGGTTTCCAAAACATACCAGAAAAATTAGGGATTTTTAACCAAATATTGGTGTTTTAGGGTTCTCAAACCACACAAAAAAAAAAAAATTAAAAATTTTTAACCAAAAAGCAAGTTAAGTAGGTATTTTATCTATTGCTAAGAGGGAGAAAATTCTACCTCTTTAGAAGAAGAAAAATTCAACTTCTAAAAAGAGCATGGCTCGGATACCATGAAGCTTCTTGAAAATAAAAGTTTTATTAATTCGCTCATTTTAAAAATTTTAAAAATATATAAGTTATTTATAATGAAAACAAAGAAAGTCCTAGTCTTATTTTAATAAAAAAACTAAAAAATATAAAAATAAACTCTAATGAGAAATATAAAATAAAATTTTAAACTAATTAAGAAATATAAATTTTAATAAGGAAATCCAAAGGATTTAAATTCTAAGTAAGAAATCCAAGAAATTGCAATGTGTATGAGCATGCTATCCTGTTGTTTGTTTTGGAATAGAAATTGTGATACAAACGCAGTGGTACTGGATAGTTTTTATTTCAACTTAAAAGTTGCATCAGGCAAGTTTATTTCACGATATCACCTGTATTGGAAAGTTATTGCTTGATCCTTACAGTCGTTGAAGATAAGAAGTTTTTGTCTGATTAATCATTTAGAGTTCAGTGCAATATCATGTTGCATTTTATAAATGAGATGATATTAATTGCGTTCATTTTCTTGAGCATTAGTAATTACAAAACCTTTCTTATTATATCTATTTGTTTGAATCATTTCATTTTTTTAATTATTTTTACGAGACTATATCTTTTCTTTTTTTCCTTGTAGTTAGTAAATACTGGGAAGGAGAGAGCAAGAGTTAGCCTTCTTTTCACTTGGGCGGTAAGTTATTTTATCATCATTTAATGTTCTGCTTTTTCATTATTTTTGCAATTTATGGATGTCAAATGCCGCTGGATGCCAAGTCATGGCTGTGTTGTGTGCAGAATTCAATTGGTGGAGCATCACACTTGACAGGAGACCATATGAACGAACCATTCATGTCAGTATATTTCACGCATTTACTTTATTTCTTTTACTGATCCATAACCTGTAACACATTTTGACTTCTTCTACTTTCTTTTAACAGAGGTGAAGATGGAGTCTCTGGTGTACTTCTACATCACAAGCAAGTCATCAAACCTTAATAGCTATATTTGACGGTTGGTTTGCATATATCTCTTGGTTGTTACAATGTTTTGAAGGGTGACAGTGAGCAAAGTCCCTTGCACTCTTTTCTTTTTTAATTTTAAAAGGAAAGAAAAATAGCAAATGAAAGACTGAGTGAATGGGCAAGATACACTGAAGCCTTAGGTTCAAACTTATAAATCAAGATGGTGCCTACAGATAGTTGAAAATGGAGGTGAAATGAAAATATGACAATTGAACGTATAATTAAATAAAAGTTACCAGAGTGAAGGGAGAAAACATATACAAATCTGTTTTTAGAAAAAAATATGCCTGAAATTTAATTGAAAGAAAAGCTTAATATGGTTTGGTGCTATTAACGTATGAAAGCTGTATTATACACTTGATTATTTGTTTTTGATTGAACTAAATGCAAGTTCTTATATTCATGTGGTTAATCCACTTTATTTAATTATTTTTTTGAGGGTTGGGAGCGCCTTTGTGTGGCATGCTAATAATTAAGGGCATATTTGTATAATTGGGGAAAAAGAAAGCTCTAACAGTAATGTCTTAGTATGTGGAAGTAAATTTTTTTATCATGACATCCCTCAATTTGTGCACTGATGCTGTTTGCTAATGGAGGAGGAAAGAATCCCTGTTAAAGGTATTAAATTGTGTACGAAAAGGTCAATAGAATTGAATATATGTATTTCAGGATTAAGTTTAGTCCAGTTATGCTGAACTGAGTGTGCTCAGTTGTTTGATGCTATAAATCTTGCATCATTTGATCACACATCATTTATCTCTAAAACTGTGCCTCAAATAAACCCTATTGTTCTTTTCTTAATAGTAAGATTTGTAATCGTCTCAGGGCTTTTTCCAAATTCATGCTCTTGAATATTGGGTTCTTCCTAATTTTAATTATTTTTCTGTATATTGAATGATAAATGATGATGCTTGAGAATGTTGGCAATATCAACACGGTCAAATGCTGATAAACCCAATAATTATGAAAAGGCATAAAAATATTTGTTTTATAAATACATTAATGGAAGGGCATAGTCACTAAATTGATCATCCTTCTACAATGAAAATTAGTATCACTTGATTTGTCATTTCTCTCTGGCATGAGAGAAGTAATATGACTAGATAGCTCAATACGTACAGGCTCACTGTGGGCTGATATTTCTTACAACTTTACCTCATATTCCTGATGCATCTACTTTAAGTTGCATAATTAGTTACATGCTTAGAGGTCTGACCTTCTAAATATAGTTGGATTTCAGAAAGGGCTTAGCGCTCTTCCAATTCCTATACAAGGCTTGTTGTTGCTGCTCTACTCTCTCTCTCTCATGCGCATGCACAGCATTAGCTTCTAAAAGTTTTAGATCATGATACTTAATTTCGATCCTTTTCTTTGCTTTGGTTGCTAGAGTTGACATTGGTCATCATGAGTTTAGGATCTGCATGTGTTTGGAAGCAGATTTGCATAGTTTTTGCTTCCACAGTGAACGACATTGCAGGAGACTGTTGTTTTCTTTTCTAGGAGCTTTTGCTATTGTGTGGAACCTTTTGAATTTATGTTGTCAATTCATGATACTATAGCATCAAGTCCAAGGAGTTCACATTTCAGCTAGATTGAGTTGTATCTGATGATAATGACATTTCTGCAGGACTGCAAAGGGTAATCCTCCTGTTACTTTCGCAGTTGCTGCCTGTGAAACTCAAAATGTAAGCGTGAGTGTTCTCCCATGCTTTGGTTTATCTGATGCAAGCTGCATTACAGCGAAGGATATGTGGGGTAAAATGGTTCAGGTAATAGTTGTACTTTTGTTGTTAAATGTTTGGTAGTTACTGATCTACTTTGAACTTTTTGCCATTAATGTTGTGATCTGAGCTCTGAGTAAACATATATGCTTAGAAGAGCTTGTTCTTCATTGGTTACATATATTGTGAAAAAAATTGTGCATATTTGCACTACTTGCTTAAAATTTAAACTCTGTTAAACAAACAAACAGGAATGCAGGTCAGCTTGGCTTAATTATTTTGGATTAATGCAGGTCATCTCATTTGAGTTTATATATGTTTGTTTTTTCTGCTTCTTAAGGTCTGATTGATTTTAGAACTAATGAAATTTTGGAGGTAATTTCAATTTCGATTAGCCAAGTTTTGACGACTTTTCTTTTCTTTTATTATAATTAAGGTCACATTCTTTTAATTTTTTTTTCTACTCTTATCTTAAGCTATAAAATTTGATAACAAGTTTATCATATTTACCAAGGAAAATACATAAGCCCCATTTAGGTACATCAATTAGCAATAAATATTACCTTCCTTTTGCTTATGTGTAATGCTAATAACAAAACAACATATTTTTTGTATTGGTATTATACAGTTTTTTTTATTAATTTTTTCTGTAACAGTTGATTAGTAGAAACTATAAGTTTATATGTAAAGGATTTCTTTCAAAAAGATTAAATAGTATTTATTGTCAGTATTTGTCATAAATAACTACTTATTTTTCTTCATATGGTTATTTTGTAAGTTTTACTTGTTATTTTTTAACTTACTAAATGGGTTAAAATTGTTAACCTGCTTTTTTGCATTTCAAGGATGGCCAATTTGATCGGGAGAATTTTCATTGTGGTCGTAGCATGCCTTCATCACCTGGAGAAACACTTTGTGCTGCAGTGTCTGCTTCTGCATGGGTTGAACCTCATGGAAAATGTACTGTTGCATTTGCTCTTGCATGGTCATCTCCAAAAATAAAATTTTCGAAAGGAAGTGCATACCATAGGTAAATATATGATCTATATACATATATGCATAAATATATATTTTATGTTCTTGAATGCATGAAAAAATGATTTCCCATGCTCCTGCTTAAAAACAAATGGCTGCAGTGATAGCGCCTGAATAAGAGTATCAACACAGATTTCTTAAAGAAGAAAAACAAAAAATCCAAACTAAGTTTTTGTTCCCTTTTCTTCTTTTTCCATCTGGAAAGCTTTAACTGGCATTTTTTTTTCAAACTTAATAATTTATGAGAATAGATGTTTTACATCTTTGGGCTCAGAACTCAGAAGACCAAAAAAATTGCGTGTAACAAATGCCAAATAGTGTAGATTTGCACTTGCCTATCCACGTACACATTTTAGCTATCCTGTTCCAATATCAATCAGTTTATCCTTGCAATTGTAACAAGTAACAGTTTTATCCTTTATAGCCTGAGTGAAAAAAAAGGAGCCGAAACAATGTACAGAAGTGTAGATGGTTGATTTTTTGGAATCTGAGAATGTGGTTTTAGGAAAGGGATTTACCAATTTGTGAATTAAATGAAAGCTCAGGATTTTTTTTTTCTGGGTAGTTGTATCTGTATCATGTGGATTAAGTATTTTTACACTACCTAGATAGCAATGATTGAGAGTGCTCATGCCTTTGTTCTTTTTGAGGTATTCTACATTGTGAGAGCAGCTTTTTTACATTTGGATTCTTGCAGGAGATATACAAAATTTTATGGAACTTCTGAAAGAGCAGCTCAGAACTTGGTTCATGATGCATTGACGAGTGCGTTTTTATTTTTTTATTTTTACTAAAGTTAATCAATAATTCATTTGGAGACTTGAGTATTTCTTTTGGCAAATTTCTTAATGTTATTGTTAAGGTTGCACTTTTTCCATTTGTTTCTAGTCCTCCAGTGTTCTGTTATGATGCAATCTAAACCTCTGAAATCTTGTTCAGATTACAAGTGTTGGGAGGAAGAGATTGAGAAATGGCAAAATCCAGTACTGAAGAATGAGAGGCTACCTGAATGGTAACCTTTTTGCAAACTGTAGCAAAATTTTGTAACATTTTGACTTGGTTCTTTGTGGGCCTGTCGCATGAAAAAACATCCTGATGAGACATGGAAAAACTTTTGCAGCTTCATGTTATATATATCTCTCTTCTGAAGTGTTGTAGTACATTAAGCTTGTCACACAGGAAGCTTTATTTATACACATTAAACAATAACTTGGAAATAGGCATGCATTTGTTTGCATTGCAATTGAACTATAAGGTGCCACAATATTTCTCAGCACAAAAGGTTGCATTTATTATGCTTTATAAACCTCAAGGAATACAAAGACCACTTTGCTGAGATCTTATGGCTATATCTGTTCTAGTGCATAGTGAATACATGCTAAATGACAGTATGATATATGCTTTTTGACGTGTCCCTTATATTGGATTTTATTCAGCGCTCGGTTGTGTTTAATACATGCAGGTACAAGTTCACCTTGTTTAATGAGCTCTATTTTTTGGTTGCTGGTGGGACAGTCTGGATTGGTAATCATCTATCTTGCTGCAAGCCTTCTCTCCCTCTCTCTCTTCTTTTTTTTTTCATAAAATGTCAGGGAATAGAAAAAAGGATAAAAAAAAAGAAGGGACACGTTAACATAACTTCCCAGTTATATCTTAATTTTCAGATAGTGTAGTCGTGTATTAGGTGCTCATTTTTGGATGTGCTAGATACTTGGATCATAAAGCTGGCTAGCAATGACATAAACTTTTTTGTGCTGACTCTGCTGTTTGCTTACAGACTCCCCCCTACCAACTGAAGATATGAGAGATGACCATGATCAACCAAAATTTCTGAATGTAAATGTAACTGAAGTCCAAGTGAGCCATGACAAGGATGCAGTCAAGCATATTACAAGAAACAGTTATAATGAGGCAAGTTTTCAATCTGAAAAGAATTATGAGGCTTTGAATGGGGAATATCCAAGGAAAGATGAATTACCTATGTCACAGGCGAAGGGAAATCTCAACCACTCTTTGCAGCCTTCCCCGTTGCTGGGATGGCAAAGTGACAATGATGATGTTGGTAGGTTTTTGTACTTGGAAGGAGTTGAATATATCATGTGGTGCACGTATGATGTTCACTTCTATGCATCATTTGCACTTCTTGAGTTGTTTCCTAAAATTGAACTCAATATTCAACGAGACTTTGCCAAAGCTGTGCTGTCTGAGGATGGAAGGAAAGTAAAGTTTCTAGCGGAGGGTAATGTTGGAATCCGCAAGGTCCGGGGAGCTATTCCTCATGATCTTGGGACACATGATCCATGGCATGAAATGAATGCATACAATATACATGATACAAGCAAGTGGAAGGATCTGAATTCGAAGTTTGTACTCCAGGTGTATAGGGACTTTGCTGCAACACAAGACATGTCCTTTGGAGTTGATGTGTGGCCTGCAGTTCGTACTGCCATGGAATATATGGAACAGTTTGATAGGGACAATGATTCTCTGATTGAAAATGATGGATTCCCAGATCAAACATATGATACCTGGACAGTACATGGCGTAAGTGCTTACTGTGGCTGTCTATGGCTTGCAGCACTTGAGGCCGCTGCTTCAATGGGCTTTCAAGTAGGTGATAAATATTTTGCTGAATTATGTAAAAGCAAATTTGTGAAGGCAAAATCAGCATTCGAAAATAAATTATGGAATGGTTCATATTTCAATTATGACAGCGGATCAAGTAATAACAGTAAATCAATACAAGCAGATCAATTGGCAGGCCAATGGTATGCAGCATCCTCAGGCTTGCCTCCACTTTTTGATGATTTCAAAATTAAAAGTTCTTTACAGAAAATATATGATTTCAATGTGATGAAAGTTCGAGGAGGTAGGATGGGTGCTGTAAATGGAATGCATCCTAATGGAAAGGTGGATGAAACTTGTATGCAGTCCCGTGAAATATGGACCGGTGTCACATATGCTGTGGCAGCAACCATGATTCTCGCTGGAATGGAAGACCAGGCATTCACTACAGCTGAAGGTATTTTCACTGCAGGCTGGTCAGAAGAAGGTTATGGGTAAGTTCTTTGCGCATGAAACAATAGTTTATTACTTATAGTGTTGTTATATTAGTTTTATCTTGGTAGGTTTATTTTCATTCTTATTCATAGTTGTTCATGTCTTAGATGTAAAATTTACTGGGATAAAAAAGACATTGTTTTTCACATATATTCTGGTTTATTTCTCATTAGAAAAATTCAGGTTGATCTTGGTTATTTGTTTCCTTTTCTTTCTTAATTGTGTGTATGCACATATGTATGCGTCTTTCACTGTATTGAATAAATGGTGGTACATTCTGCTCCTCCTTATTGCCCTTTTCTCTCTCACTTTTTCTGGACAGATGATGTGTTAAGTTGAGAGTTAAGCCACGCCCAGCCTTAGAAGGTTGTTCAGGAAATTTAATTGTTTGGCATGTTAGATTGTCTTCCTACCCAATCCACTGTAATATGATCTTGCACTGTTTCATGGGCACTCCAGACTGAACACCGGATATATGGTGGTGGTCCTCTTCTTCTATCTTGTCCTGATCAAGTAAAACCTCTACAGTATATTAACTTTCACTTGTAGTGGAATGTCATGGGTGGTTTTTGGTTTTATCAATTCTGCTTTCCTAAAGTGCTCTTTCATTACTAACTTGGAGTGGATCAATGCACCTATCAGTGTGGCGAGTTGTTTGTCCTTTCTCTATAATAGAGAGGTCACATGTTATATATGTGTGCGAGTGTGTCTGTTTTCTTTTTCTTTTATTGTATTTTCTAGGATATGACCTAAAATCTGTAGTTTTCAACAATAACTGAGAGTTAATTGTGGTTTTCATCAATTTCAGATATTGGTTTCAGACACCAGAGGGATGGACCATCGATGGGCACTTTCGTTCCCTTATTTACATGAGGCCACTTGCAATTTGGGGCATGCAATGGGCATTGTCGCTCCCCAAGGCTATCATTGAGGCCCCAAAGATCAATATAATGGACAGACTTATCTTGTCTCCTAGCACACGATTCGCTTTCCATGAAACTGGAGTTAAAAAAATTGCAAATAAAGCGAGTTGCTTCCGAAATTCTATGTTCAACTGCACATGTTAATTTATTGAAAGTAAGTTCTCTAGTCTGTGTAAAGAAAAATGTTACATTAAATCTTTTGTCTTCACCAAACACTACCAGTGGAAGAAAGCTGGGAAATGATTGGGAGAAGTCCCTGTTTCCTAAGACAGGCGATAAAAGCCGACTGTAACCTGGTAGCCAATTAGTTACAAGACATGGATTTTTCTTGTCATTGAATAGAATTTGTTGATTTATTGTACAATTCTATGCATTTATTTGCTTTTCTTGTTTATATATATATATATGTTCCGTCAATTTTGTACAACTACAGGCTGAATATTTTAATCATATACATTTTGGGGCCATGGTTGAAATAATGAAATCAGTCGTGAATTACTTGAGAGAACTTGGGGAAACTGGCATGTAGCGGTTCGTAAAATGCAGAACATTTGACCACTGATTGAGGGCTGAATTCAGTTATTTGAAATGATGTGTTATTGGATGGTAGAAATTAGTTGTGCGCGCTGAAGTTCATTAAGAAGGATAGAAGATGTTTTTTTTCTGCGATGTTAATTTTCTTTTTTTGATATATAAAATACATATATGCACTCCGTATGTATCTATTCTGCTTGGGCACTTCAACTCTTATTTGGTAGTTAGCACACACAGCTCATTGTATTTGCATTTTTAGTACATCAATGCGTTCGTACTTAAAATTAAGAAGTCATTCAAGCACGTATTTACCAATGTGTGCACAATCCTCCACTGAGCTTTTACAAGCAAATTTTGTTTATGTTGTTTTCTTTGTAGCAAAAATGGGAGCTTGGATGTATAAAAAATGAGTGGAAAAATTGACAAAATTTTGCATTTGTAGATAGCTGGTTATGTAATCATGCATTAGCCATCTCTTTATTCACTAGATGTGCTTTTCTTTGGTTCTTCGACAACCAGAAACTACAGTAGGAAATTTTGCGGTCCTATCGTCCCTTTTGCTTTTGTTGGCAATTCGTTAAAAAAGACGGCTGAATATCAGATATGGAAACATTAGTTGTAAAGTTAGCTAACTCTTTAATTTTTTTTGTGATCTATTGCAGCATTGTGCATATATATATGTGTAGGCGTGTACTAAAACACATTAAGCTTGCGTTTTAGCAATATTTATGAGTGACCCTCTTCTTTGTTTCTTTTTTTATTTTCAATTTTTTGTTTTAATAGTCAAACATTTTGCTTGGATTACTTGCATTTCTCAGTGAGCCTTTTGGTGGGGAGATTTTTTTGCCCATTCTTGTAAGAGATAGATAAGCAGACGTGGAGCTTGAATCTCTGACGTTAACTAAGAGATTGCTTTAATATCTATCTCACATTACAACTTTACAAGTAAATTGTGAATTATAGTGGGATAGTTTGCTGTTGACAGTTAAAACTGGCGCTCTTATATTTTATTGTAAGCTTTTGATTTTAAGCACCCATTAAATCCAGTGAATGAGATAACCCATTCCCATTATTAATAGATATGCGAATTGCGTATTCAATTTGTGCTTTTTCATTTGCTATAACTTATTATTTTTCAGTGTACATCTTTATTCTTGGCGGTTTTTCATTTATTACCTATTTTTCAACTTTACTCTTGTAAGGGTACTCTAGTCCATTTTAATGATGTTTTATCAAATTAAGCAATTCAGTGACACAATGATCTCAAGACTTTCGAGAAAGCTAGTGTGGCTCACATTCAACGTGAAGGCATTTTTTTTGCCGAGTTTTTACTCTATCATGTTTATGGTTTGATATGGAGTTTTAATTCTTTGTAGTATTTTCTGCTATACAATCCGACGGTTCGAACGTACCAAATTACAACCATGGTTTTATGGAAATTTTTTAAGAGAGTTAGATTGACATAAAAAAAAAAAAGAAAAAGAACATATCAATTTTGACCAATGTCTCGCAATCACGAGGAGAGCAAGTTAACCAGGACACTAATTAATTATATTATATTAGGCTCGCAAACCCAAATTGTACTTTGTTTCTTTTATGGTCATCCCACAAATTGTTCATGATAGCTAAAATTTTAAAAAGCGCAAAAGCAGGAATACCAGAAGGAAAATTGTAGAGCCAATTGAGCAGCTCCACGTATGTTAACCGATCACACCCAGACCACACAGAACGACCAGTCGTTCTAGATTTGTGCTTTTTCTTTCTTGGATAAAAAGACGAAAACTGCCCTTACTTTACACCGGTGGAGACTGCACTGGGACAGTGTAAAAAGTGAAAACGAAGACTAAAACAATCCCCTCTTTTATGGGCTAAATAAATAGAATCTGAAATCCGAATCAATTTTCTAATAGCGCTACTTCCTCATATTCTTCCTTCCTTTGAGAAATTCAGTTCCTCCAATCCAGTTTTCTCTCGTGGCCTAGTTAGCGCATATATGATAATCCATTCATACTTTCTCTTTCTACTTTGAGTAAACCCTAGGTTCTCTGTTGTATTCAGCTACTCGATCTCTTCAGGAAAACAGAGAGCATACGTAAGGGTACCATCCGTTTCATTTTCCGTTTGTTTACCTAGTAAATGCTGGAAAAGGAATTGGAATCTCATCTTGTGTACCGTTTTCTTTATTTGTATGACCGTTCGGTAGTGCTTGTTTTGTAGTTCCCGTCATTTTTGTTTTTGGTTTTCGCTCGATGAAAATCTGAAACGAATACGAATCTCCATTTTCTCTACTACTTAATTTCTTTTTTTCTTAAATAAAAATATAAGTGTGCAGTGGACGTTGATTGCCTGTGCTTATCACTTTCGTTTTCCTGAAAAATAAACTAACTTGCGATCGTTTTAATCGTAAATGCTTCTTCGTTGGACTTTGAGTGCGTTATTTGGTTTTAAAACCTCTATTTAGTACAATTTCTATAGTTGTTATCAGCGACGATCTCGTTATTTATTATTATTATTTTTCTATTAGGTTTCTTGTATCTTATTGTTTGTATCTTTCGGTTGTTACACGCAAGGTTATCCGAGCGAGTTCTTTGTACTTAATTTTGAAAAATTATTTAGTTTATAACTTCGTGAATTTTGCACAGATTTATTGAATACGTTTAACAATCATGGCGAGGAAGATGCTTATTGATGGAGAGCTGAACCAATCTAATGAACAAGAGGCCCCCTTTGATTTTGACTTGTTTGTTATAGGAGCTGGAAGTGGTGGTGTTCGGGCTTCTAGGTTTTCGGCCAATTATGGAGCTAAGGTACACAACTTTACAAGCATTTAGTAGTGCGGTGGAGAAAAACGTTACAATAAAAAGTACTGGTGGCAAGTGAAATGTTTGCTAATATGCTATCATTAAGATTTTCATGGTTCCTTATGAAAAAGAATAAATTATAAGCAAATAAGTACCTTTTCTTTTGTTAAAATGTAAATAGATTATTGGCGTATGAATGTTTAATGTTACTGCATGCACAGACCAATTGTATGTCTAATTTATGGATCACTCACTCTTGTAATTTTTTCAAGGTTGGGATATGTGAACTTCCTTTTCATCCAATCAGTTCAGAAGTACTTGGAGGAGTTGGTGGAACGTAAGTTCATTGAAATTATGCCTTGCATTGATGTGTTAGATGAGCTAAATATAGTTTCGTAGGAGTTAGGGCTGTTCGTGGGTTGGATTGGGTAAAAAATGAAATGAACCCAACCCAACCCAACATGTGTGAAATGTATGGTTTTTTTATTAAAAACCAATCCAATCCATTGAAACTCATAATGGTTTGGTGCGGTTTAAAGACGGTTTGAAGCAAAAATACTATATTTAACTATTTTTTTCGAAACACCAACTCTTTAAATTTGTTGTAAAATAAAATAATAAACAAAACAATAATTATATTAAATTATAAATTGCATTTTATTTTAAAAAAACTCCAAATTTTCTTTTTTTTTTTTCAATATATTCACAAAAAAAAAACACTGATTCTCATCCTTTCTCTCGTATTTATATCACTGCCTACACAATGAAAACGTAGCCAATAACATAGTATAGTATAAATTGTAAGTTACAATTGAGAAAATTCTCACCAACTACATAAACATAATAATTTACATAAAATTCAAGGTTCCACAGTGCATAGAATTCAAGCCCAATTAACTCCTAGCTGAGTTGATCCCAGTTCCAGTAACTGAAATTATGGCCAAGTGAACCATGAAAATTGCAAATCAAATTGGAAGAAGAGCCAACACCTACAAAGCCAGAAACAAATCAGTTAAATTGAACTAATAGTGTTCATGAACAAAAACAGAAAAAAGAGATGAAAACAGAGGAACATACAGAAACAAAGCACCATCCTAATTATCATAATAATATTGCTGAATAAAAATTTATCGGTCAAATTCTATGGTTTTTCTTTTAATATTACACTCTAACAAACTCTTAAGAAAATAAATAGCAAATCTTATTCTATAAATAATTATTTAATACACATGCATGGTTATTGAAAGGAATTGTCAAGCCTAGATCAACGTTTATCAACTTGATTGAAATGAATAGAACTGTGATCATATTTCTTATGTTATGTTTATTCCAATAATTAGTTGAAAAAATTTCTTATGCAAGTAACCAATACAAGCCACAAAACGTGCAGAGCAAATGTTCACAAATATGATGTTCACAAATATTTCTTATGTTATGATTTCTCTAACTAATATTATGTTATTGCTTGTCTATAGTAACAACTCACAAACATGGGCCAGCAAACATTCCAACTCAAATATATAAACAACATCAAGATAACCTCCTTTTGATTCGTCGTTAGATTCTGATTGCTCAATGCCAATATTTGGTAGCTAAAAACTAGGGCCCCTGTATTTTAAATACTAGAAGAATGGTAATTCGATGTCTTCAGACGGTTGAAAACCTTGAATTTAAAACCCTCCCATGCCAAGAAAGTGAAGGTCAATAACTAAAAACTCTCCCCTTTACTCAATTCAATCTTAAAAAGAGTAAAAACACAGGAAACCCATACAATAAAATCCAAAACCCAGCTCGATTAAACAATACAAAAGGCCCAATTCACGATGCTTTATACCAATATACATACCTATCGAAGAATGCACGAATGCTGCATTCAACGATGAAAAGAAACAAAACCCAATAACAAAAAAGAAGATGAAGATCGAATCTAGCCAGCGACAAACAAATGCACAATGATCGCAATCAAAACCCAGTAAAGCGAGTCTCACCTGTGCTGTTCCTAGGGCCTTTTGCTTAGACCGGATTTCTTCTTCAGAAGCACACAAAGGAAAATAATATGAAATCTCGAGAAGCTTCAACCAAAATCAGCTGAAAATGGCAAAAAACCAACAAAATGAAAATGGCTGTGGAAATTAGGTATAATAACACACACATCTGAAATTACCTCAAACACATACCTTGTTGATAGCACAAAATCGAGTGAGGGAGAGCGAGATCGAGATTGAGACAGAGAAAAAGTGAGATCAAGAGCAAGACTGAGAGAGCGAGATTGGGGCAAAAAAGAGCGAGATTGAGATGAGAGAGCGAGAGCAAGATTGAGACAGACAGAAAGTGAGATCGAGAGCAAGACAAGGAGAGTAAGATTGGGGTAAAGACGAGCGAGATCGAGATGAGAGAGTGTGAGATCGAGACGGAAAGCCAGAGCAAAAGCGAGAGAGAGAGAGAGCGAGATTGAGAACGAAGAAGAGAATGATCGGTTTAGCAAATAACCGACCAATTACCCCCCATAACCCGAGACAACCCGAGACTGGGAGTAAAAATATAACCCAACCCGACTGAAAAATCACCAAAACCGCATTTTTTTGACTCGGTCAGGTTGGTCGGTTTGACCCACAATCTGAACAGCCCTAGTAGGAGTAATGTAGCATGAATGTTTGAAAATTTTAAAAATTTTAGCGTACTCTAGACCTTAGTAAATTTTTAGTTATGGAACTCCACGATGATAATTTGTCTTAATGCTATAAGAAACATCATGCTAATTATAGACAATTAAATATTTAAAGTGTATGAACTTTCAAGTTGGTTCTGTTGAATACTAAATTACTGGTGAATTTCTTGTAGCCAAATTCTCTGAACCATATTTGCTCACAACCTTTAACTTCTGTATTTTGATTTTATAGTTGTGTTCTTCGAGGTTGTGTTCCCAAGAAGATTTTAGTGTACGGAGCAACTTTTGGAGGTGAAATTGAGGTGAGAATGTGAAATTTACTAAGTCATTGGTCTTTGGTCTAGCTGAAAGCATAGTTAAAACTTCTAGCAAATGGTCAGCTCATCTCTCTTATAATATTCTTTCGACTATATGGGTGTTGTAAACATTGGGCTGTACTTTTATATGTTTTTGAATGTGAAATGATTCTGAAATTTACTAGTGGATTTAATTGTCTATGATAGTACAGCAACTTTGCAATTGAATTTTGATTGACTTATTGCATTTGGAAGTGCTTAGATTTTAAATTGATTCTCTTGAATTTTGGTTTTTGAATTTGGAACTGGCTACTCTCGGTGGCGAGAAAGATACTTGTGACCAAAAATTGTCCAAGCATATTTTCAAGTGATTCCTTTAACTAGTAGATAGGCGTAAATATGATGGTTTTCCTGTATGTTAGATTGATCAATTGTAGTGTTTTTCTTGTTGTTCTGTGTTGTAGTCTATATTTCTTTCATGTATGTTGTTGGATGACTGCGAGTGCGTAATGGTTTAATTTCTGCATGTTGATTTTGTAGGATGCCAGGAATTTTGGGTGGGAAATAAAAGAACATGTGGAATTCAACTGGAAAAAACTATTGCAAAAGAAGGTACATGAACTCTGCATTTTGTATTTCTCTTATGATGATTATACTGATCGTCTTGATCCCTATTGTGTGCTATTTTCGTTTAGTTAACAAGTGTCTGGATTTTTCACCTAAACCTGCATCCACATAGCTTCTCATTGCCTCCAGATCTTTTTTTCCTAAAATTTCAGGGACTTGCTTTTTGGGCCAAGTCTTGCTAAATAAGTAGATTGGTGACTGCTTTTTTGTATTATGTATTTCATCTCCCCATTTGCAAAATTACAGATGGATGAAATAACCAGGTTGAATGGAATTTACAAGCGGTTACTCTCTAATGCTGGGGTTAAGCTGTTCGAAGGAGAGGGAAAAGTTGTTGGTCCTAATGAAGTTGAGGTGACGCAGTTAGATGGCACTAAATTAAGCTATACAGCAAAGCACATATTGATAGCGACTGGAAACAGAGCTCAGCGTCCTGCTATTCCTGGACAGGTTGGTTCCTGGTTATTTCCATGTATGATTGAAATTTGTGTGCCATTGGTTATGTGCATGACTATGTGACCAAACTTGAGTAGACATATTCTTAATTTCATTTTGTGTCTCCTTTAGGGTGTGTAAAGAATGTTGGATAACTTATGCATAGACCTGTGGATGCACATATGATGTGACCAAACTTGAGTAGACATATTCTTAATTTCATTTTGTGTCTCCTTTAGGGTGTGTAAAGAATGTTGGATAACTTATGCATAGACCTGTGGATGCACATATGATGTGACCAAACTTGAGTAGACATATTCTTAATTTCATTTTGTGTCTCCTTTAGGGTGTGTAAAGAATGTTGGATAACTTATGCATAGACCTGTGGATGCACATATGATCACACAATTGTCTGTCTCATGCATAAAGAATTACAAATTTGCAACCACATTCTCTGAAAGATAGTTTGCCTTTGGGTGCATATTCAACACATATGATCAGTTGTCCAATGCAAATTCCTAACATCAATCCATTGGCTATATGCATTTTGTTTATTCAAAGGATAAATAATACGCAGTGGTACTAAAAGGTTTTGTTAGTTTCTAGAAGAAACTTGATTTTAGCATGGCAGGACAGTCAAGATTGGAATCTATTAAATTTTAAGTCAACATTAAACTTCTCACCTTTTTGATGCTATGTCGATGGTGATTCTTTTGAACAAGACCATTTGTGTTCATGGTTCATCCTGCATGTCTAGCTGCAATCAGTTTCTCTTTTTGGATGTCTGTTGAATTTCATCAGCAGAGCACAAGAATAATTGCTATATTTAATCTGTTTCTGATATGATGTTCTTAAAGATATATATTATCCATCCCTTCTGCTTTTGTCATCCTTCATTGTGGCTTACTTGCCTTATTTGTTCCCTGGATTATTAAGGAGCTGGCTATAACCTCTGATGAGGCTTTGAGCTTGGAAGATATGCCTAGGCGTGCTGTGGTACTTGGTGGAGGGTAAAGCTTTTCCTTTTCAGTTGCAATAGCTACTACATTTTGTTTGCTCAACTTGCCAGTGACTGGATGATTATGCCCTTATATTGTTTAGGTATATTGCTGTTGAGTTTGCTTCAATATGGCGTGGCATGGGTGCTACCGTGGACCTAGTTTTTCGAAAGGAACTTCCGTTAAGGTAATTAAAGTTTTGATCTCATGCTGTACTTCGAATACTGAAGGAGTTTGATCTTCAACATGAGGGTTATAGTTTGACTTTGACATTTGATTTTCTGCAATTTCTTTCTGCAAACAAGTCTTATGTTTGCCTCTGATAGTTCTAGAGGCACTATTGAGGAAACCTTAAATTCTTGTCATTGATAGCAGCTCACATACTGTATCTTTTTAATAACACAAAGAAATTGTTATGGACTTAGGTTGTCTTTTAATTACTTTTTTGACAATTATGCCATGAACTGCTTTTAACTTGCCAACAAGCCACTTTCTATTTCCTTTTGTATGATACTTGCTATATTGATTTGTTTTCAGTCAATTGCTTATCCGTTAAGAAATAAATCTTGCTTATAAAGAGCATTTTCCTTTGTTCCATATTTGTGTCCTACTTCAATGGGTTTCTAACACCAACATGCATGCAATTATCCATGCAGAGGTTTTGATGATGAAATGAGGGCAGTGGTTGCAAGAAATCTAGAAGGCAGGGGAATAAATTTACATCCTAGGACAACTTTGACACAGGTACTTATAATTTCTTGGGGTTTTTCATCTATGCCACATGCATAACTTTTGATTTCATCCTATTTGTTTCTGCCTTTTGCAATATTTACCGTATTTTCAATTTATATTTTAGTATGGTTGTTAGATTTATAGTTGACCTATGCTAACCATAATAGCTGTAAATACAGTTGGTTAAAACAGAAGATGGCATAAAAGTTACCACAGATCATGGAGAAGAGCTCTTGGCAGATGTTGTGCTCTTTGCCACTGGTAATTTCAGTCTGTGTTAAGTTGCATTCATGTTGTGGCAAAGTTGTTTGATGTTTGTACAATGTAGGCCATGCTGAAATTGCCTTCTGCCTATGCATGTTAGGAAAAAAAGCATATCGTAGGATCAGATTGTGAACATAAGCTTGGTGAAGTATGGGAGTGAGGGTAACATGGATAAAATGGGCTTATTGCTTCAAGCATTAGCATCATATTGCCCTGAAGGTATCTTAAGCTTTGTGGCTTCTTTAGCCAATTATGCAAAAAAAGAATAGGAGAAAAATGAAAGCCAGAAATGAAAATGAACTGTCTGAAAAAATGGATATAGGCTAAATTTAAATTGTTCAAAAATCAGTGATTTCAAAGACTTTATGTTTGATTCCTTTGTTTTTCTTTGATCGCCCCTAGTACTCCTTATCAATCTTTGGACCTTTCCCTGTAGTAACTTCTTGACTGTCAACTTGTGTGTGTCAATTTTCTCTTGTTTGGCATTTATTTGTGCACTTATTTTCTCAGTTAAACTATTGGCTCTCTTGCTATTGATCAAAAATGGGAAAAGAAAGAGTGATACTCCCCTTGCCAAATGCATAATCTCCCTCATCCACATTCATGTTTAAAAATTCCATGTTTTGAATTGACTTTCCACTGATTGCACTAGGAATATATGGAGATACATAATTCTGATCTAAAGACAGTTGAGGTGTTCTTTTCTTTGTTAATTGATGAATCAATGTGACTAACATGTTGTTTCTACAATTTTTTATTGCCACTTAGCAGCATTCTACATATAATGTTCATAAAGCTGTCATTAACTTTCATCTTTGTGATGCTTAATTATATGCTGGCTCTGCTTCCTCTTATTTACCTCTCCCTTTTTGTTGGTTACAATTTTTGGGCTTCTGTATTTAATATGAATGTCATTCACTATCATATTTATAGCAACATGTATAATGTGTTGTAGGCCGGGCACCCTATACAAGGCGGTTAAATTTGGAGTCTGCAGGGGTGGAGCTTGATAAGGCAGGAGCTATTAAGGTTAGCTTTTCCATAACTTTTGCATTCTGCTTTATGATTGATTAGAGGTTTGAAATTTCAAGAGGCGATTTGCTTTTTCTTTTTGGTATCTCCTGCTTATATAATGGAGTCCACAAAAAGCTGTAAATCTAAACATGCGGTTTTGTCTTGTAGTTCTTCATTGCCACCTACGCTATATATGGCTGGTTTTTTAGGGTGTCTTTTCTTTATATCCTTGACAATCAGGGTGATTCATATTGCTTTTTCTGGAAGCATTTTTGTCATCCCCATTGCTTGAGGTTCTGAAATGAGGCACTGCATTTCTGTAATAAAGAAACATTTTATGAAAGGTTCATGTATGTTCTTCATTCTAAATGTCTCATTGTTGTATGTCGGTTTCCCATTTGTGAGAGAATGAATGGTAAGCCTGAAAGGTGATTGTGAGACCTCAAACCATTTTGAAGAGGGATAAATCATATTTATTTATCACTATCAAAGATTTGTGAAGAAGCATGAGGCTTTCAACACATTCCTTTTCTTGTATATGGAAACTCTATTCAGTTATGATTGCAGTGTTATTGGAAGCAAGAAACTGCATCAAACCAATGTGTACTTGTGGTTTCACTGTTTTTATGTATTACTTCCAATGTAATTAACTTTTTCATACAGCTTTTTACCCAATAAATGACATTGCAAATTGTACTTGTAGAATTTCGTATGAACTACTTTAAATTGTTTCTACTAGTTATAACATGTCTTGTCCAATCACTTGTTCAGGTTGACGAGTTCTCACGCACTAATGTGCCTAGCATATGGGGAATTGGTGATGTCACAAACCGAATGAATCTTACCCCTGTTGCCTTAATGGAAGGAACATGCTTTGCAGTATGTGCTTCATTGATCTCTTTGAATTTCTTTATCAATTCTCCATTCAATTTATGTGCTTCATTCATCATCTGCAAAAATTTAGTGGAGATCATATGATCATATTCAATGCTCCCATGTTTTTCTTTTCCTGCAGAAAACTGTTTTTGGTGGGCAACCTAGCAAACCTGACTACAACGATGTGCCATGTGCTGTATTTTGGTAATAAGTTTATCTTCTCTGTCAACATGTTTTTTATACTCTTGTATCATCCTTTTGAACTTAAGTTAATAGTTTCTTTGGCGAATTATAAGCATACTACCTGGTGCTTGTTGCATCGTACATATAGAAGGAAGCCTTCTTAAAGCAGTCCTGTGTGATTGGTCCTACTTATAGACTTGGTTCATATCCATTCTTTCATCAAAGATTTGACATCTTAACTTTGTATCATCTAGTTTTTTGCTCAGTTTAGAGCTCCCATTTACAGACCCTTTCTGTTACTTTATAAACTTTGTTTTTGTAGCCATTTCAAGCAATCAAATGACATGGTGATTTGGTTGATCATGTTTTATCTTTTATAATCCGAATAATTATTTAGCATTCTGTTGGAGACACTAGACTTAAACACTAAAGTCAAAATGATAGAGAAGGCAATCCACATTCTCAAGTGGTTGAGACTTCCTCTTTTTTTCCGTACTTCTTAACCAGTGAACATTTTTCGAGCTATTGGTAGCTGGCACTTGCAGTTAGCTACTATTTATTTATGATCAGTGCTATTGTGAAAAAGAAAATGAGAGTTTTATTTTATCTAATTGTTTAGGAATCTTTTGGTACTCGTGCACTCTGCTGAGTGCTTGGTAGTATAAGGGCTTTATGCTCAAAAAGTTATCCTGAGGTGAAATAGACAAGATGGCTGAAAATTAGGTTATGCAAGTTATTTTTATTAAACATGCTGGCATCTCTCTGGTAAATACTGGAGGAGGTCTATAGGTTAAACATATATTATTTAACTATCATTTCTTTATACGTTATAGTACTGATTAATAATAAAACATCAATTAATTAAAATAGTTAGTTTTGCATCCCCATGAGGAAGTATGAAGTTACACTTTGCATTTGGATGACTAAGCTTAGTTTTCAGGATAAGGTCTTTCACATAGGACGATGAATGATGACTTATTTTCCCTTTTCATCATCTCAACTCACTCATGTCCATTTTATTGTGTCTTTAATGTCAATCATCATATTAGTTTGTTGATGCATCTTTCTGTTTTTGCCTTTGAGCGCTAAAGTTGATTCAGGTTGTGGTAATGATTACTGAATTGTTGTTTTTAGTGAGATGAAGTTTCGTATGTATAAATTTGAAAAACATAAAATTAGTGGTTTTACTGGCCATTCATTTTGAATAACAAGTCATTTGTTGGTTCACAGCATTCCACCTCTGTCAGTCGTAGGCCTCAGTGAAGAGCAGGCAATAGAGCAGGCAAAGGGTGATATATTGGTTTTCACTTCATCCTTCAATCCTATGAAGAATACCATCTCTGGGTATGTATAGCTTTTCTAATTTTTCCTTTTAATAAATATTCTATGACACTGAAATGATAGCGTGACAGGATTGGTGTAAAACTTTTGGGAATCCTGCATAACAGACAAGAATGAAGAAAAAGGAAAACACATCTCTGAGTTGTTAGGATGTTCTTGTTGGGGGGGAGAGATACTTGAAAGGAGAGTTGCACATTAGAAACCCAAAACAAACATTTCAAAGTATAAATCAAAAGACATGAAAAAGAAGGATATAACAGTTGAATAAATTTTCAGCAATATGAAAACATATTAAGAGCTGCAGAATTGCAGCTATATAGACACGGAAATGTAAGAAAACAGAGCACTGACATAAACTTTCTTTTTCTACTACTTCATCGTTTTTTTACAATGTATATCTCTTCTCTCTCTCCCTAAACCTCTGCCGCTCCTATAGATTCTATAGGTTTTTATGGAGCTCCATTGCTTCCAAAGGAAGCCGTGCACATATTACAAAAAAATCTGGAGCCTTCTAAAAATATGTTGGGCTGCAAAGATATCCTCAATTTATAATATCTTTGGATAATTTTCAACTACAATTTCTAATTTTGTGTTGCATTAGGAGTTTGGAATTGAGAAGTTTCCATTGATATGAATCTTAAAGCCTCGGTTCTCCGATCGGTTTCTCATGTATGCTCTAATTTCTGCTTCTTAGACGGCAAGAGAAGACAGTGATGAAACTTGTTGTAGATGCTGAGACGGATAAAGTCCTTGGAGCTTCCATGTGTGGGCCAGATGCGCCTGAGATTATACAGGTAATTCTTTCTTTGCAATTAAGTGTTCTAAATGGTTCTGATGTATACAATCCCTTTCTCAATCTTAAATGCGCAAGTTTCCTTCTTTATTTTATTTTATTTTGTATCAAATAGTTGTGTTGACTTATTACTCACTTCATTCCATTTTGTGTCACTTTTGAGTAAAATTTAAATTTTATTTATCCCACAATTTTAGACTTTCAATGACGCTTTTAGACTTCTAATGGAATTAGATTTAACTTTATGCATTAAATTATTCAATTTTATCTAAAATTTAAATTTAATTAATATTTTTTAATTTTAGTGAAAATAATAAAAGTAATACATAAAATAGAAATGAGAGAGTAATAATTATTTTCGATATTAGCATTGACTCTATCTGTTTACCCATTAACTTCTAGTTCGGATGTCAAGTGGCACTTGTTAGATGGTTAGATGGCTATTATTTGATATATAGGCTTTGGAAATAAGTTGGATGATTCCTTTTTTCTGTTTTTCCTGTACAATGAAGGGAGTGGGAACTATTAACTTAAAATAATCATGATTAATAATTATAAACAAGAAAAAGAAAATGAACTTCCAAAATTCCAAGATTATGAGTGTTCTGTTATTTGTTTGTTTATGTATTGACTTTTTGATTATCTTTTTGTACTCGTTACAGGGAATTGCTGTTGCATTGAAATGTGGAGTAACAAAGGCCCAATTGGACAGCACGGTAGACTTTTATTTTTAAACTCCTACTTGCTTAGCTTTCTTTGAATGTGAAGGATGAGTTATAGGGTGATTGCTTCCCGTCCCATATTTTTGTGTGAAAAAGGAAACCAATTTAACTATTAATAACTATGTCCTACAGGTGGGAATACATCCTTCTGCAGCTGAGGAATTCGTGACCATGCGCTCCGTTACAAGGACTGTTAAAGCTGGCACTAAACCAAAGACAAACCTATAAAAACACTAGTAGAATATAAGATTCAAATGAAGCAATCTCATTTTTATATAGGCAACTATTTTTTTCTTTGATTCGCAGATAATTTGAGATCTGATATCTACCTACCTCAATAAAAGATGTAATTGTACCATGTTACAGATGTTGGATACACTATAATTTGTTTCTTAAATAAGTATGAATTTTAAAATTTTGTTTACTATATAATCTTTTTATGTAGTTAATGCAACTCGGATCATTTCGAGTTCTGAATCTTGTTTTGCTAATGCTTGCCCCAGGCTCTTGGACTACGAAATGCTATTGGCAAGAGCCTGAGGCCTGACAGTAGCACTGCACCTCTAATACTAATAAGTGCCAAACAAAGCCAGTAACAACGGAGAAAAAGTATTTAAATTTCAATCAGTTTTTTCGCTTTCTCTTCGACTATTTTTCCATCAATCTAAGAGAACTTTGGGTTGTCATTTAACAAAACTAACAATTAGATGCGAAGTGCATAATTATTCTAAGTTTAGTTTCCATTTCCCAATTGAATTGAAAGACGATCTTTATTTCAATCTAATAAACTTTGGATCGCTATTTAACAAAATTAGCAATACAATAGATGCCATATACAAACTAAACCAATTTCCAATTGAAAATTTAACTTGAGAAAGCCTGCATAATTTATCATTAACAATTCCTCCTGGATGAGGGTGGCAAAGCAAACTATATATGTATATAAATATATATAAGCAAAAGGCTATATGGGTTCCACAACTTGGGAACCCACTGTAGATTCCGCCAAGGACGGGAAATTAATGCAACATTCTCTACTTCACAAAGCATCACAACTTGAAGATTATATTACGGTAATATTATTACCCACTTTAAATAGTAAAATTCCAAGATATCAAAAGCAAAAAAATACAAGATTTTTAATGGACAAATCTGTAAGCATAGCTCAGCCACATAATGTTTCTGTCAGTCAATATGTATGGTGAGGTTCATGCAGAAACATTGTTGATGGGTCTAGAAAACCAGAAAGATCCATGCATATTAATGTGTAATTCAAACGTTGGATCAAAAAAAGGACTCACTTTATACTCATTTAAATCACTTGTGTAGAACAGATTAAAACTTCTGAAATTATATTTAGGTTTATATTGGATGCTGCATTACGAATTTATATTAACCCTATTGTTATTACTCAGAGAGAAATGTGTACAAGTAGAATTATGAATAAAAAAATATCATACCTATACAATTGTACGGCCTTCACATACATCACAAATTGTGTATCCAAGGCCTTCACAGTATGGACACTTTGCTCCCTCATCTACCCATTCCAAGAACTGCATAACAGAGCTCATGTGAGATCAATACTGAGGAAAACCTGCTGTTGCAATCACATAATAATAATAATAATAATAATAATAATAATAATAAATAAATAAATAAAAGAAGGTATAACAAAACATGAAATTTTCATACCTGGGGTTCAACATTTGGCTCACCTGTACCATCACATTCTGCAACAGATAGACGATTATCAGCGACTACCTACTATTTGAGGCAAATAGCCAACTGGCTTAGGTTTCTCATGACAAGGAAATGTGCAATTAGTGAGATAATGATATATGGTGAGACTGCTCCTTTATCGCAATTGTAAATATATAGAACCTAAAACCTAAGTTGCAAGACTTTGCATGTGCTAAGAAATGATAAATAAACACAAGGATTCATCACAGGGAGTCAACTCATCTTCTATCAAGTAGAGGGACCCTAGTTCAACTAGAATAACCAGAGAAATATATTCTGATAATTTGCAATATTATCTTGATACTAAATCTATCTTCACGATAGCAGCCCTAAAAGCCTAAGTATGAGGCCATTTATTATTTCGAGCCACTCAAAATGTTACTTTTAACAGCCAATATAAGATATGCCTGAAATGCAGATGAAAAAAGAAAATGTAGGAGTTCAAGTTGACATCATAAGGAAGATAATACATTTAGATATAAAATCTTCTCAATGGGAGAAAGAATCAACAGAAATAAATTTTAGTAAGTCAGGCATGGTTGGATAGGAAATCTGAGAGCAGGAAAATACTGCTATTATTTTTGAACTACGAAAACAAGCTGCGGCAAGTACCTGTGCATAATAAACGGCCCTCCCCACGACACTGAAGGCACTTCGTCATGTTATCCTTGGTTTTGCTTACAACTTGTTTTCCGTTGCCAATAAGTCTGGAGGGTTCCTCCCATCGGTTCTCCCCAAGGAGAAAGACCCGATGTTGAGACTCCTTAACTTCTGTTGCGCCTTCTCCTTTCACTACTTTCTGCTGTGTTTCTGATATTTCTGTTACTGATGCAATTGCAGTCCCATTTGCACCTTCCTAAATAACAGCAGATTTCATAAAAGAAAACAAAATGTTTCAAGAACATATAAACACATTCTATATTTCTATATATCTCCAAACTTCCCCTTTGGTTTAGCAACCTCTAGAGAAAGATACACCATCAATAAGCAATGGTCCATCATTAAGTAAAGATCACTGAGACTTATGTCTAAAATGCAACAGAGTTCTACTTGCTAGAAAAACAAGCCATTACTGAAAGCACATCCAAAAACAGACAAATTTACTGGAATATAAGCATGTGGGGATGCATGCACAAGATCTATCCCTACAACAATGTCATAGATAGTGTTGCCTTTTCTAAATATTGCAACAGGAGAGACCATGACTGCAACATTAGAATGCTATATTTCATGTCTTCTAGAACATTGATCATCTAAAAGATTCAACAAGAAAGCAGTGGGTCCTGAAAGCCTGCAGCTCTTATCTCAGTATAAGTTGGGTAAGAACTTTCCTATAAGATCTACCTTATTCACACTTATGCCAAAACTCAGTAAAAGCTAATGCAACTATAACGTTATTTCCTTTTCAGTATCAAAAAGGTATTGTTACAAACTGAATGGACTAAGTACTGGCATTCCATTCTCTGAAATAAAATAACTCAGCCATAACAGAGGAAGGTTGTCATTACATGCCCAAAGGCAACAGTCATTTACCATGACTTGATGAAAAGAGAAGATGAAATTGATGATTATGTACGACAAATATCTGTAAGCTACATGAAGCAGAAGAGATCATATACAGGGTGATGGATCCTAGAAACTATGCTTACACCACTCCTTGGAATGCCAGATATTAGTCTGGGTATACTACTACACGCAATATCACTTAAAAGATTCATTCTAGGTATTCTACAGCTATACAATATCCTTTTCATCAGGCTTAGTACAAGTAGTAGATGACAATAGAAATCACAATTGTAGAAGATGCAAAGGCGAGAGCACTCTTGAGATAAGGTAGTCTTGAGATAAGGTAGCTGTATTTACCTTTGTTGAAACAGTTACTTTCTGATCTGCTCTAATGCTTGATACCGTGCTCTTTATTCGATGTTCCATATATAATCTTTCAAGAAGCTCCCAGGTCATTATCCCATCTTCTGAAGCACCTAATGTTGCCTTCCAAGCAAATGCATGAAATTAGGCTGACTGACTTAAAACTGGGATAGGCTAAGATATGGAATATTCCTAGTGCTGTAAGACAATAAAGGAAAGCAGTGTATATGTATGAACATGCATGTGCGCATGCACATGACATGACAGCATTTCCAATAATTCTTATCAATTCTATGTCCATGTTGAGTGACACAGTGCAAATTTAACATTTACTTGCCAAGTCTTCACCGCACGCTCGGTCCCACTTGAGAAGCTGGAGAACTCCATGTCTTCCTCACCTGAGTAAAATCCCAAGCTTTGTAATGCTTCCTGGAATGACCACATAGATTTAGTGAAGAACAAATCAAAGCAACATAGTTATTCCAATATTATCAACAAAATTACATAATTACTAAAAGAAATGAAAAGTTTTATTGACACAAAGCTCAGTCAGCTGCACTCTAAATACAAACCATATATCACCAAAAGTTCACCACCTTTAGGAATCAAAACTACATAATTAGAGAAATGGAATCAAAACTACATAATTAGAGAAACAATACATGATCCATAAAAGAAAAGAAAATCATTATTGACATAAATGCAAAGTCAGATGTTTTCTGAAGATTTCATCTCAGCTACAAACTTGAGGTAGCTGCATTTCAGGTCCAACTTCAGGAAATAAATGGCATGCTTTAGTTCAACCAAAAGGTCATCAAAATCACTGTTCTCCTGGGACTAAAACTGCATTATTATCATCAAAAACCAAGTGTGATAGTAATTGCTTCAAGTTTTAGAATAAAACTACCTTGGGGAACAGGTTCTTGCACATACAGTTAAGGCCTAGAGATTACACATCACACTGAATTAATGTCTTTCTAAATATAGTCGAGCAAATCAACCTTCATATGCATCACTTCACTTTCTCATTTTTGACAACCAAAAAAAAAAAAGGATAAAATCCTTTGCCAGGGGCCATACAAATATTAAAACTTTTTCCAATTGAACTGTGGCTTTTTCAGCATTTCAAAGGTCACAAGCCACCTGCTGAAAATTATAAGCAAGGAGCTCTTCTATGGATTTCCATTTGTGTACTCCCAATCATTTTGCTATTGATTTTTTCCCAACATTTCTTTGGATCATCAAATGCAAAATAAAAGCTAGAATATGTACCATCACAAACGTTTAATAGCCAAGACTCGATATTCTTGGGATCTATGACACTCCACTTTAAGAATAACAATAATTTCTAGAGCTTTAACTGACTTCACCATATTCCAGTGCTCATTCAACAAGGCAACATTTGCAAAACCCAAGTAATAATGCAAGACCAATAAAGCAGCAATTCTTCAAACAAAATCTAATTATAAATTTTGCATATGATATGGCAAGTAATCTTGTGATAATATTTGTATTTTATGCTTATAATTATACACATAAAAGAAAATTTGTCAAACTATCAGGGCCATGCATTTACAGACTAAATTATACTGCTCGTGCAAAAATTAGAAAAGAATATTAAAGCGATAGTAGTACAATGTAGTTAACTAAAATGCAAATTTATCAATGATCCTCACAATCTCATAACAACTCATATCTCCCCTGCTTAACACGGCACTAGATAACATTAAGTTCTGTGTTTGAACACACGTTCCAAATAATCTAAATAGCAGCTATATTTTCTTTCTTTCTCTACTTCGCAAAAAATTCAATCAGATTGCGAGAAATATAGTCATATATACATATTGACTATTTTATTAAATAAAACAAAGCCGTTTATCTAACATGCATAAAGAATATATTGATTGCTAGAACCTGCATTTCTCGGACGTCCTCTCCTTCACTTCCTTTCCTCAGTGTTGTCCTCGTTTCCTCCTCCTCTCTCCCCACAACACTAGTAACTTCCTTTACATCTTCTTCCACCTTATCCTCCAACACTATCGAGCTCGCACTAGAACCGCTCTCTGCAATCCGATTATTCTCCGTCAAAACCTGCAACAAAGCCCTAACGTTCGCTATAGTCTCAGGCACCAAGTCCACATCCTGCCCCGAAATTCGTTTCTCTAACGCTTGAATTTGGAGCTTCAACGACTGAATCTCGCTAAGTAAAGCCTCTCGCTCGCCAAGCCACCGTTGCTCTTCCCGGAGCCACCGTTGCTCTTCCCGGAGCCAGCGCTGCTCCTCGCGGAGCCAGAGGAAGTCTTCGCGGTCAGAAGAAGAAGGATTGGGGATAGAAGAAGAAAAGCATATATGAGACTTGGAAAAAGAGAAGGAAGTGGAAGACTCGAAGAATTGCAATGTAGAAATGGAGTGTAGTTTTGGATGGTGAAGGGAAAAGGGAGGATTGAGGGGAAGAGAGAAAGAAGAAGACATTAGACGGAGAGAGGTTAAACCAATAGTGATTTGTGCGTCGAGGACGATGTTTTTTGGTTGGGTTGAATCCGGAAGTAAGTCCCGCAGGATTTAGTTTCCTTTATTTATTTAGCAACTGGTGGCGCGGGAAGCTGATGCATTGGATCAGGATATTTTCGGTTTTATGGGCTTTTGGGCCTTGGCTCTAATGAAGTTGATCTGGAATTTTTTGGCCCCATAAGCATGGGAAGGCCCATTGGACCAGTAGTTTAAAAGAAGTTTGTTCATTTGGTTTTAAAAAATAATTAAATAACGTTAAGAGATCAACTATATTTTTATTGTACTAAAATTTTGAGAATTAAGAAAATGAATAGTCCAATTTTTTTAAAAAATATAATTGATGTGAGGGAGCCAAAATAATAGAAAAATTGGGTATTTGAACCACTTGCAGTTTTGATACCATGATAGAAATTTTGCCTTAATATCATTAATGATATTAAGGGATATTTATATAGGAGAACTAGCAAAGAAAATAAATCCTACACTAAATATATATTAAAAAAATATAAAGCATATTCCAATATTATCTATAAATTCCTACATAAAACTTCATATTCAATAATATTTTGCTCACACTTGTTAATTCTTTTAAACATTCTTTCTATTTCTCTTCAAAGTTTACACTCAAAAGCTACTCTCTTTGACTCATTTGTCACCTATTTAACCTAACAACATTTTTATTTGCCTATTTTTTTTCCCTTCACTTGAGCTACTGGATTTTTTTTTCTCCAGATTTTCCACCATAAAATTCACAGTGATGCGACAATTGATTTTTTTCATTAATATAATATTATGTAATTCACTATTACTTCAAAATAAGCTAAGCTATTTTAGAGTTAATTCTATTATAATTATAAGCCTTTACTAATTTTTTTAAACATTTTAATATTCCCACTATCATGATTTTTGACAACTATAAAGGGGAAAAAAACACTATTCCTTATAATGAAAAGACCATTATTAATAATTATATTTATATATATAAAGAGAAAGAGGAAAAGTGGATGAGTTGACAACTATAACTAACGGTTATAATAAAAAAGAAGATAAGTGTATGATTGACAAACAAATAAAAGTTTTTATTTTGATTTTATCTCAAAATTAAAATATATAGCTTTTTATTTTCCTATTTTGAACACTATCAAACCACAAATATATATTAAATGTTTTGGCCTTTCTAATATATATATATATATATATATATATATATATATAAGCAAAATAAGCAACGTATAACGGTAATGTTATATTATATGGATATATTTATTTTCTTTTACTAAGTAGGTTAACATTGTCAACAAGTGTTATAAATTTTTAATTTTTTATGGACTGAAAAAAGAAAAGTTGATATACACTTTACAATAAAACCATTTTATTGTCAGGCTTCCTAGCATTAGGAGCTTGTTCATTAGGGTTAAATTGCTTTCAAAGTATTAAAAATAATATCATTTACCTTTTACATTTTTATTTTTGGTGACTGAATTGTTATTAAAATATAAATTTAATGATTAACTGTAAGTGAAGCGGCTCAGTTGCAAATATTTTTGATCATATGAGAGACCATAGCAAATTCTTTCTATTGTTTGGAAATGGGAATGTTAAAAAAATTATTAAAGCGTCTTTCGGATTTATCGCATGTGTTAATATAAATTTCTAATTTTAAAATTTAAATAATTTCAAATTATATACTATCTCCCTCCCTCTTTGGTCTCTATATAAAGGGAAAGTTTGCTAAATTGTGTATCAGTTGAGAAAGATGAAGAAGAAATATTGTATAGTTTATGTTTTGTTTGTGTTGGTGTTATGGATCAATAGGTGTTGGAGTTTGAACCGAAGCCAATTCCCTTCATCCTTCTTGTTTGGTACTGCGACTTCAGCTTATCAGGTACCTATGAATTTTATACATATCTATATATATATATATATATACAAAACTCACAATATATATATACATTTTATGAAGCTACTTTTCAATTTGTAATATCAAAGTCAATTTTGTTGTCTTGATACTTTCATCCGAAATACTAATACTATAAAATTGTCATCTTTCTTTGCCCAACTCATATCTAGAACAAGAAATTAATGTGCTTGCTTGCTCGCTGGCTGCATGCAGCCTTCACATCAATGGAATAATAAACACGTAGTTGTCAATGTATATAAACAATGATGATGCTTGGTTGCATCAAATAATATAATTTAGATTGATAAGTTTTAATTTAGTGATATTAGCGTTGTTTAATCTCGAATTTAAATTTTAAAAAATCCACAGTATTTATATATATGTGATTTTTTTTTTTAATTTTATTTCGAAAAATTCAATTTTTTATGCAAACCAGATTGAAGGCGCCTATGAGGAAGGCAATAAGGGACTAAGCAACTGGGACGTATATTCCCACATACCAGGTATGTAAAAGTATAATTTAAAACGTAGATGTAAATGAATAAAATAATATTAGTGCAGTTATTTATGGTACGTATATATATATTGTCTACATGGCGTAATTTTAGAGTCTAATAAATCAATACTTATCCGAATCATGTGGGTCAAATCTCTCAATCTGTAATATATAATATATGTGAGACATAATTTAGAGTACAGAAATATCCATCTTTAAGCATATCTTCATTTTTCTTGTAATTATTGAGTACAATTATCTTCCTCTTTTTCTCAACTAATTAAGTGAATTATTAGAAATACTGTTGATAATTTGACAATCTTTTCAATTGATAAGTGTTGAATTTCCATTATGTGAATAAAAAATAAAGGTATTATTTGTCAGTCATTTGACTTTCCAATTAACTTTGGTCCTTCACCGTGGTTGTTATCAGGAAGCATCAAGGACGGGAGCAATGGTGATGTAGCCGACGATAACTATCATCTATACATGGTAATTAATATTTTCTTTTGGCTTTAATTTCAAATTGAAACTAATTAAAATATTAATTTCACAAAGTTTCAAAAAAGGACGTTTTTACAATAATTTTTTAACATATCGATCTATTGTTTGTTTGGGTCAATAATTAAAATCGCTTTTAAGTTTTAAATATTTTTCTTGTTGGATTATATAAAATTATGTTCTATATTTTGAAATTAGGAATGAAAAACTCATTTCGTTTTCTCCATTTCTAATAAAAGATTTAAAATCATTTTCTAGAATAGATTTTAGTGGTAAATGTTGATTCAGTATACCGAAAAATTTTAAGTTTAAGACCTAACCATTCCTTCTGTTCTGTAAAAAATAAAAATGTAAAATTATTGATGTTAAAAGTTGAGAAATTTATGATTATTAAAAACTTAAAAGGCACTTAAAGTTCAAATGAAAAATAAAATCCAATCAATAGAAATGGTAAGTTATCTGAAAAAAAAAAAAAAAAAAAAAAACAATCTATCCGAACTCAAATCTAATCGATTTAGATACCTAACCCAAATTACCCAATTTTAATTTACACAACTTTTATGCATTCAAAATCTGTTTACTATTATTTGATAATATCGGAATCCAATAAAAATCCAATTAACATAAAAAATCTAATTAAATTATTGATATATTTAATTGAATATATTTATTAGTGGTAGATTTTAATTGGTAAAGTGCATTATATAATTTATAAATATAAATTATAATCTGATATGATAAAATAATAAAAATAAAATTTTATATATAATATAGGAGTGTAAATATTATTTTTAATTAATTAATAATTAATTTTATAAATGGGTTTGAATAGTGGATATGCAAAGGCATAAATTCGAATCCAATTAAAACTCGACCATAGTAATAAATTCAATATTCGAATTCGCCCCAAATTTCAAATCCGTCCTATTAAAGTCAAATCGGATTGAGTGTGGCTGCCATTCCTACCAATTAACCATTTTAATGGAAGATAAAAAAAAAGTTGATGTCTTAGTTTTTAAAACAACATTTGATTGGGAAAAAAAAAAAAGTTAATCGAATAAGCAAAAGTTTACCAAACACATTTTTAAAGGCTTATACAAAACCTGTATGAACTTTTTTTTAAACGTCTAAACCATACAATAACGTAATTGAGAACTTACCTAATATTAATTACGATTTCTCGCTTTTTGTTGATTAACAAATTACTAATAAAGAATTTTATACTGAGTAACAGCAAGACATAGAGTTGATGCACTCCCTTGGGGTGAACTCGTACAGATTCTCAATCTCATGGTCTAGAATCCTTCCAGGTATGTTTCACGAGAATTTCCCATCGAGTTAATTATTTTGTCATCAATTTCCGATAACTACTTACATATATATATATATATATATATATATATATAATATAATATAATGCAACAGAGGGCAGATTTGGTGAGGTTAATTCAGAAGGGATTGACTTCTACAACAAACTTATCGATGTTCTTTTGCTTAGAGGTTTATACATATACATTCTCATTAGTTACGTGCAAATTTTTTCCCCTGATGGCAGCATTTTTTTTTAATCATTTTCAATAGAGTTTGGTTGTTAAATTAAAGTTCTCAATTCTCATATACGTAGTTATATAAACCAAACTTAATATTACTATATATATATATATATTTTTAGTATGTCATATATTCGTGTCATAAGAATATAATTTTTTAAGATTTTTAAAAAATACTTTTGTCTCATTAGTCATTACTTTAGGTATCCAACCGTTTGTCACTCTAAACCATCTCGAAACTCCTCAAGAACTAGAAGATCGATATGGCACCTGGCTGAGCTCTCAAATACAGTAAGTTTTTAATAACTAGTGTTTAGACTTCAATCGAGTCCACCATAAAGTATTGTAATGACAAACTGCTGCTAATACAAACGTATTGTTAAATTAAAAAATTTTGTTAATTAATTTACAGGGAGGACTTTGGGCACTTTGCGGAGTTATGCTTTAAAGAATATGGGGATAGGGTAAAATATTGGGTGACAATAAATGAGCCAAACCTTATGGCTCAATTTGGATACTACAGCGGAGTAATTCCACCAAGCCGCTGCTCTTACCCAATAGGCAATTGCACATCTGGGAACTCTGCCTTTGAACCTTACATTGCTGCTCATAATATGATACTATCACATGCCACAGCAACTCACATTTACAGGAATAAGTATCAGGTACATGCATAAATATATTTGCTTTATTCACCGACTGAATAATTGATATAATATATACAGAGATGGAAAATACTTCAATACTTAATTTTATTTGATTAGGAAAAACAAGCAGGTAAAATTGGCATTGCAATAAATGTCTATTGGTTTGAGGCACTTAGAGATATTCCAGTTGATCGTTTGGCTGCTCAACGGGCTTTAGTTTTCTATACAACTTGGTAATTCTACGTACAGTTATATATCTTGTAAATCAATTTGTCTTTAATTTCTTGAATGAATATGTTATAATTAATTTGATGTCAATATTATTATGCGTTTTATAGGATTTTGGATCCCATTATGTGTGGTGAATATCCACCAGAGATGCAACAGATAGTAGGGCAAAGATTACCTGCATTTTCAATGGAGGACAAGAAGAAATTGAAGAATAAATTGGATTTTATTGGAATAAATCATTATAGTACCCTGTATGCAAAGGACTGCATGTTCTCTCCATGCGATTCTTGTCCTGATTTGCTTGCAGATGCCTTAGCTTATGTAACTGGAGAGAAAGATGGAAATCCTATCGGAAAGCCGGTACGCTCTATATATATATATATATACACACACACATAAAAGCAAGTAATTAGTATCTAAAAAAAATTAATAACGGTGTTGATCCAAGTGGCAATTAAAAAGACCAGATTTCCTTAAAACGTAAACTTAAGTTCAACCTATAACTCGTACATGGAGTTTATGTTATTAAAAGCTCCATATTATGGATCTAACAATACTTAACTCTGAATTAATTGATTTTATAGATTTAAACAAGTGAGACGAAATATCATGAGTTATAGACAAAAAAATAATTACATGATAATAATATATAGTACTTATATATGCATAACATTGTCGATCTAAATGTTTAGTTAACCTCAACTTGCAGACTGCGATGCCAAGATTCTATGATGTTCCAAATAGCATGGAGAAGGTAGTCATGTACTTTAAGGACAGATATAACAATGTGCCTATGTTCATAACTGAAAATGGTATGTATAATTATTTATTCTGTTATTTTTATAGTATAGTTGTATCTACAAATAATGTATACTTGCATAAATTCTATCCTAAACTGGCTTCATTAATTTATCATGGACCTTTAGCAACAGAGTACTTATTATAGTGGTAGCTATTGACTTTTTTGCGACAGGTTTGCAGTTTTAGTGACTAGTTTTTGCCATAATGCCTTTAAGCACAATATTTGCCTGTGTTTTTAGGATATGCACAAGCAAAGAGTGATTATATTGAAGAAATGCTTAATGACACAAGAAGAATTGAATACATGCATGGTTACCTCACCTTTCTAGCCGAGGCTATAAGGTATAATTAATTTCATTGTTTATCAATCAACTTCAAATGCTAAACAAGTTTTTTATATAAATAATTGAATCTTTCATATTTCAATTGAGTTGGGTCATATATAAGTTATAATGTAACAATATTTCAACTTAACGGATGGAAAACTCATAGTTGAAGTTGCAACAGATTGAAATTGTAAACTAAGAAAAACATGACGGAAACATTTTATCTTAATTATAACCTATTTGACTCAATATTTATTTTTTTAGGGTTCTATTTAGCATAATTTTAATTATGTAAACATGAAATTGACCTCGAAATATAAAGAGTTAAATTAACTATTAAAACAAATTTAAGAAAACTATTTGACCCTAATCCTTATTAATACCCTTCAAAGAATATGAATTTTTTATTTAGATTTCTAATGATAATTTATATATATATATATATATATATATATAGGAAAGGAGCAGATGTGAGGGGGTATTTTGCATGGTCTCTACTGGACAATTTTGAATGGACATTTGGGTATTCCATATTGTTTGGTCTGTATTATGTGGACCGTACAACAATGCAAAGAACACCAAAACTATCAGCCCTATGGTTCGAGCAATTCCTCAAAAATATGACTACTCATCTTCCATCCAAGAATAGCAACACAAAATTATGGCTTTCTCAATAGACATTTTTATACATGCGTGTATTTATCATGGCCACATCATATATACTTACCAGATTTAAAAATACCCTTGTTAATTTTTGTTTTTTTTTTTTGCTAAAAGTATTTATGAGATGAAACTAAAAATTAATTATATATATGTCTGTGTTAATTTTATCCTTTCTTTTATTTTTTTCTTCATTTAGTGAGCTTGGACCCGCTTAATAACTTTTAATTTTTATATTTCCAGGGGGTCCATTAAATTGGTGGAAAGTAGGCTCTTAATTAATGGACAAAATAAGCTTGGCCTGGGATAGTATAGGAATGATCACGGGGCGGGGAATTGCTCCCCCACCCACTGCCCTGCCCCCGCAGGAACGCGGGGGAGAAATCCCCCCCGTGCCCACCCTGGCGGGGAATCCGTCCCCGATGGGAAATTCCCAGACCCGAGGCCAGAATATGAATTTTAATCAATCAATATATCAAATACTTAATAAGAAAAATTTATTCAATATATTGAAATGACTAAGCATAGGCAAGAGTTTAGTAAGGCAAGATCTGGCTTATTATAACCCTCGCCTCTATTTGGTCCATTTGGCTTGAAAGAAACGCAGTGATTTTTCATGGGAGAAAAGCTTCTTCTGATAGCCTCTTCAATGTAATCCTAGCTAGATCATCTTTTTAGATCAATAATATTAAGGAACTAGAATTCCTCAAAAGCCAGAGTCTGGGTCTAGCTGTTGATGCTATTAAAAGGTTCCATCCTCCTGCTAAGTCAAGGCCAATAGTGTCTTGGTCTCCATGTGACGCCCCTTCCCAAAATTGTCATATTAGGCCAGCTAATATGGTAAGGAATGACCGTTACACACACAGAGCACACGCACTTTCTTATCATCAAACTCTTATTGAAACCTGTATAATAAAATTTCTCACTTCGTATTCACATTATCATGCATTTCATGCCAATTACTTATAGATCATTCTCTATAAGCATACATTTACTAAGCATACATATATAATCCATAAGTTAGTATACTTAGTCATCATATTATCACATGCCTTTACATACTCGTATACCCAATAACTATACCAAACTTATACATAGTTATACAAAATTTCCATAACACAAACCCCAAAACCTACACTGGTAGCACTCCTAATGTTGACCGTTATTATGTAGGAGAGTCCTTCGATCACCTCACTTCCGTACCTACACGGATTAAGGTAAACCCGTGCTAAGAACACATACACATAACAAGTAATACATCACACAAATAGAACATCCTACATTATACGCAAGAGATCATACTTAAATGACCATATTACATTAAGTACCATTTTAGGCATGTCATGATTTATTTAGCATTCTCATACAAATAGAGCATTAATCAACCCATCTCATAATTCCAAAATATAACATACATAATGGTTGTATTATTATTATTTCCATTTATTAAGTTGCCTGCAATTTAAAGACGAGGATAATGGGTTTCGCATTGGTACCACCGAGGTACTATAATCATATTGAATTCTCATTTACGCATTAGTACCCTCAGGTACAGTAATATCATTTCACATATAATAAAATCCAGCAAGAATTATACGCATTGTAATCGCATTGTGATTCCCAAGGAATCAGACACATTAAACGCATTGGGCTGCAGCACTTTGACCCTATAGGCATGCCTATCTATCCACTACTTGACTCGCAGGCTTAAGTTATTTAATTATGTTATCCATTTCACATTGATCAATTTTCATAACACATATACCATCCATGATCACATTCTCTTTTACACATGCACTTAACACATCAACTATTTACTTCACTTACGTACACATTACACTTCTCAAGTTTACGTGTTCATGGTCATTAATTACATACTTAGTTAAGTTCAAGAATCACCATGTCATAGGCATATACACATCACTTGAGTTTAACATCGAGCTCAAACACATATATTTATCATTCCATTACTATTCTTCACATAATTATATGTATTGTTACTTTTGCTAATAGGTTTTATGGATTATTTTTAAGTGAATTTTAGGTTGAAATAATTGTTTAGTAACTAATTTTCATTATCTTTTAGTTACACTTTTTAATTCTTTCCTTTTGATTGTTAATTTGGCTTCATTGTATTAATCTTGGTGGTTTTAGGTTAATTTTATTAATCTTCAATGATTAATGAGTTAGGAGTTAAAAGAAATATCCATTGGAAGCTTTAGAGATCCCAAAAAGAGTGTTAAATGCTGAAAGAAAGCAACCAGAATGTTTCACCACCTAAGGCTGTGATATTTTGAGTGACAGACTATTTCACCACCTGAGGTGGTGACACTGGGCAGAAATCACCACGTGAGGGTGTGACAGATTATTTCACCATCTAAGGGTGTGACAGATTATTTCACCACCTGAGGTGGTGACACTGGGCAAAAATCACCACGTGAGGGTGTGATGACGAGAATAGAAACGTGAATGAAATGTTTTAACTCCTTTCCAATTTCAACTCTGTTTTGTTTCTTCCAAAACAAACTTTAGACCTCCCCTACTCCAATTGGGACACTTATATGAACATTTATACTCAATCAAAATGTCCATGCATCAATTACACACCATGATCAAACAAATCAACAAACATAATTTACATAATATACAAGTCTAAGGTTTGTTCCCAAACCTTGTCGTCTTATCTCTTATTTTCGTTGAGTGCTCGCCTCTCCAACTTTGGCCTTTCCTTTATCCCTTTTCAATTCCTCAGCTACCAAAATAATTCAATTTACAGGTTTAAGCTCAATCCAATAATATCCCATTCAAACCAATCAAAACTAGGAAGAAAGAAGTAGATGATGAGAATATGTATACTTAATCACTTACCTTCCAAATTTGGAACCTTAATCCTTGTTTTTAGCTACTCAAAACATGCAACCAACTCACTCTTCAGCTCACACTCTCACTCACAAATGAACAAAAGAAAGACATAACAAAATGCAGAAATGAGTAAATGAAGTCCCACCGAAATCACCAACTTCCCCTTTAACAAAATCATGCAAAATGGTGAGTTGTCCACCCCACAATTAGCCACACAAAGCTTCCCTTAACACCTGTCCTCCACTCATCCTTTATTTAAGCTTATTTTATTATTAACTACTCAATCTTTACTTAATTAAACAACCTTTAATTATCCATGCAAAAATTTGCATTCCAACCACTAAACTGTACCTAATCTTTTCAATCCAGTCCTCCCTCTATTCAATTAAGTCCCAAAATACACATTCAACTACACACACATCCCCCGAATTAGGTCAAAACTACTAGGACACATTCTCGGGCACTACAATTCTCCCCTCCTTAAAGAATTTCGTCCTCGAAATTCATACCTGTGTCAAACAAATAAGGGTGCTGCTCTCGCATAGCAGCTTCTGGCTCCCATGTTGCTTCTTCTACCCCATGATGCTGCCAGAGTACCTTCACCAGTGGTATTTGCTTGTTCCGAAGTTGCCTCACTTCCTTTGCCAGTATTGCTTTTGGTTTCTCATCATAGGTAAAGTCCGACTGAACTTCTACTTCTTGCATAGGTAACACATGAGATTCATCCGATCTATACCTTCTCAACATGGATACATGAAATACATCATGAAACTTGGCTAATGCTGGAGGCAATGCCAGTCGATATGCTACAGGACCCACTCTTTCTAGAACTTCATACGGCCCGATAAATCTTGGACTTAATTTTCCTTTCTTACCAAATCTCAACACTTTTCTCCAAGGAGACACCTTCAGAAACACTTTGTCACCTACCTCAAATTCAATATCTCTTCGCTTTAAATCCGCATAGGACTTCTGTCTATCACTAGCTGCCTTTAATCTATGTTGAATAAGCCTTGCTTTCTCTTCTGTATCACGAACTAAATCTGGCCCAACAATACTGTGCTCATTTAATTCTGTCCAACAAACTGGTGTGCGACACTTCCTTCTATATTGTAACACCCCGCCATCCCCGTTGGAAGGATACCGGAGTGCCACGCGGGTAAACACATATAACGAATCCATATACACATGTATAAACAAAAACAAAATGAAATGTAAAGAAACTTTTAATCGTATAATAGTAAAACCTGTTTACATGTAATATATATATCAATATCGTTTTACAAAAAGAGGCTCGTAAGCAAATACATATACAAAAATAATATTTGTTCCTTTACAAAAGATTTACTTTGCTATTCACAAGCCATATACAAAAATTACAGCGGAAGACTTCAAATAACTTCAATCAAAAGACTCCTAGTGGCCGACCTGCAGATATCTGACTCCAAGCTACACTCGCCTCCTGCACGGGAAAAGAGCCCGTGCTAAGCGATAACGCTTAGTGGGGAGGAACAAAACAAAATAACAATATACATATACAATACAGTATCACATTACCTTTATGATATTTACAATACAAGCAATTAACAAATACAAACATACTTTTCTGATTACACCGATATAGGATATACAAGAATTCATGTGCAACATATACTTTTAATCATGTCAATAAACATCTCAACATAAATATCACATATAAACATGTAGTCTGATTAGTCTGGTATAAACCTAAGAAGTGGATACGGTCATTTGGATACTGATAGAACACAGTATCCCAAGCATATAGAGACATGAGTCTCGAACATATAATTTTCATATAGAGACCGAAATCTCGCTTATTTCCATATAGACCAAATGTGGTCGAAACAAGGATCCAAACGGACCCGCATATATCATTTTATCATATAGCAGCTGCACACACACTTTGACCTAAGTAAGCGCTTACTTATCCACTACTATGACTTATTCAGGCTCAAAGAATACAACTCAATAATTCATGTATTCATATACATGAATCAAAATCAGAAACATATACATATATTCAAATATTAATTACCGGAAGTAATAAGAACTTATAATTCATCTTGTAATAATCCATGTATGCGTGTATACTAATCGAATCCAGAAACATGTAAACATATTCAATTATCAAACACAGAAGGTAAAAAGAACATAAAACCCGCATTGGAATAACTATATTCATGTAAATTATAAATATATAAATCATGTACCCTAATATTAATTATGACCACAAATCTCATAATTAAATAATTGTTTAAAATGCAGTTCAAATCTTAAAAACCCAAACATTTAATAGGTGTTGAAAACCCTTTAAACCAGAAGTTAAAACCATGCTTTTAGGAAAACAGGGAAGCAAGCAGAAGCCGGTCACGTCGTGACTACTGGTCACGTCTCGTGACGCCGGCTTCACGCGAGCGTCAAGCAAAACAGCAAGCAAGAACAGGCGGTCACGGCGTGATCATCAGTCACGTCTCGTGACGCCTGTGAGGAGAGGAAGAAAGAGGTCATGAGACCTGTCTCGTGACACGCAGGGAAGACAGGCGAGGTCGCGAGGCGTGATGCTCCATCACGTCGCGACTTCGCCAGGGGAAGGGGATCACGGCGTGATGCCCCATCACGTCGCGTGACCTTCCTCAGGGAAGAGGGTCACGGCGTGACGCTCCATCACGTCTCGTGATCTTCTTCTCATACTCTTCTTCTTCTCAAAACTAAAGTTCAGAATTTCCAGAAAACATCAAAACCCAGAAAATCGTGAAAACAGAGTACAACCAAAACTCAACCCCCAGTTTGTCTAAATCCATTTTTTTCATGCAATAATTATGCAAATACGTACCTTTAAGTCTTCTGAGCACAGTTACAAAACTCATATTACGAATCACGTATTATTACAATTCAAACAGAAACAAAACCAGGAAGTCATCACCTTAGAATTTCATGTCTACTTTCATGCATAAACATCTCATTTGCATACTTTTCTACAGAAATCATTTATACACATTGCATTTCTCATACATTTCGATAATCAAAAACACATAAACAATGTTCATAACAACACAGCAACAGGATCCAAAACGAGAAATAACAGACGCTCCCAAACCTGTTACTGAAGTCCAAAAACGCCCACCGAAATCTCTTCAATCCACCACTTTATCTTTTCCCTTCTCTTTTCTTCTATCCTCAGAAGCTTGCAAACAGATAAAACCACAGTTCATTAACCAAGAACAGAATCTCTATAACCCAACGAGGAATGAGACGGAAATTAACCATAAAACCAAGAAAACTTCTGCCACTTACCTTCTGAAGCTTCAAAACTCAAAACCCAAGCTCTCAAAACAGATGAACACACACATGCAATGGGAAAAAAGAACAGAAAATGGAGAGGAATGAGATGGCTAACGTGAGAGAGAGCAAAAGAGAGAGAACCTCATGTGTTTAGTTTCCAGGAACCAAAACATTCAAACCTCTCTTTTCCCTCACCCACGTGCCCATACACTCACCTCATCCACCTGGCACACATGCACAATTACACATTTCCACTTAATCCATTTTACCAAGTATCCTCCAAATGTACTAGTAGGTCCTTTACAATTTCTTTTTACTCACCTCAATAAAATCTGCATTCTAATTAAATCCCATCTAGCAATTAAATCCTCTTTCCTTGTATAAATTACCCAATTACCCTTAATTGTCCAATTAAAAATTGCTAGATCCAATTAGGCCACTTATGGGGTGTGACAACTCACCCCTCTATAAGAAAATTTCGTCCTCGAAATTTCCTTGCTTACCAAACAAATCTCAATTACCAAAACCAAACGAAACAAAACTTAACATATAAACACTTACCCGAAGGACCCGCTGCACCAGTCGCATCTCTAGCAATCATAGCATAACCTCTATACTGATTATGATCCTCTGTAGCACCAGGTCGCTGCACTGTCTCTGATGGTGCTCTCGGAGCTCTACTTCCCTCGCGATTGCTTTGGATGACATTTGATCTTCTGCTCTCTTGCTGATTCTGGTCTTCTCTTCGATTAGGGCAAAAAGCAAACCGATGCTCCATACTCCCACACTTAAAACAGGCTCCGGTGATCTTGCGATATGTACCCCAATGGTACCTATGACAATGCTCACATTCTGGTGCTCGATTTCCTTTATTTCCTTGTGGGGCTACACTCTCTACCTGTGAAGGCACTTGAACACTCCCTCTAGATCCTTGCTCGGGTGGAGTACCCTTGGACTTCTTAGTACTCACAATTCCCCCTTCTGGTGCTCTCCTCTTCTGTGACATCTTCTGTTTAATCTCCTCAGATTCCTCTAACCTCATTGCTGCAGCCACAATCTGATAATACCCAACTGGCTGCAAGACAATCACCGCAGACAAAGGGCCTCTGAATACCTCACGCAATCCCTCTAAAAAGTGCCTACATCTGAACTCATCTGTCAACAACTGCTCGGGCACATACTTACTTAACCGGTTGAACTCCTTATCATACTCACTGACAGTCATTCCCCTCTGCTTCAAGCTAATGAACTCTCTCCACTTCGCTTCTTGGTATGCCTTCGTTATATACTTTTGCTCAAACTCTTGCTTGAAATAATCCCATGTCAGCTCAGCTGGTCGCTGAGGATTCCTCATCACAAGTTCCCACCAATCATATGCTGGTCCTTGGAGCAACGATATTGCACAAAAAGCTCTCTGATCTGCGGGACATCTAATCTCTTGCAGAATTCTACCTACTCTCTTGAGCCAAAACTCAGCCACATCGGATTCATCTAAAGCAGTCCCATGAAAATCCTCTGCTCCTCTCTTTCTTAACAACTCAGTCGGAGCCTTAGGTGCAGTCAACCTATCAACCACTTGCAATAACCCCTGAACTAACGCTGGATCAAAAGCAACACCTCTATTTGCACCCTCAGCTGGTGCAGGTTCCCGCTCATGTCTATCCTGTCTAACTGGATCATCTCTTCTAACTGGATTCCCTCCACGACTCACATTGGCACTACTCATGGTGTCGCCCATATACTCACTTGGATCCGACTCCATATAAACACTACAAAACACAAGACATCTGCATTAGGCCACTAGACAAAACTGACTCTCATGCATCGACTCGACTCTATACTCAAACAATCACAACATAACCCAGAACCACCAAACCTGGGCTCTGATACCAAGCTGTAACACCCCGCCATCCCCGTTGGAAGGATACCGGAGTGCCACGCGGGTAAACACATATAACGAATCCATATACACATGTATAAACAAAAATAAAATGAAATGTAAAGAAACTTTTAATCGTATAATAGTAAAACCTGTTTACATGTAATATATATATCAATATCGTTTTACAAAAAGAGGCTCGTAAGCAAATACATATACAAAAATAATATTTGTTCCTTTACAAAAGATTTACTTTGCTATTCACAAGCCATATACAAAAATTACAGCGGAAGACTTCAAATAACTTCAATCAAAAGACTCCTAGTGGCCGACCTGCAGATATCTGACTCCAAGCTACACTCGCCTCCTGCACGGGAAAAGAGCCCGTGCTAAGCGATAACGCTTAGTGGGGAGGAACAAAACAAAATAACAATATACATATACAATACAGTATCACATTACCTTTATGATATTTACAATACAAGCAATTAACAAATACAAACATACTTTTCTGATTACACCGATATAGGATATACAAGAATTCATGTGCAACATATACTTTTAATCATGTCAATAAACATCTCAACATAAATATCACATATAAACATGTAGCCTGATTAGTCTGGTATAAACCTAAGAAGTGGATACGGTCATTTGGATACTGATAGAACACAGTATCCCAAGCATATAGAGACATGAGTCTCGAACATATAATTTTCATATAGAGACCGAAATCTCGCTTATTTCCATATAGACCAAATGTGGTCGAAACAAGGATCCAAACGGACCCGCATATATCATTTTATCATATAGCAGCTGCACACACACTTTGACCTAAGTAAGCGCTTACTTATCCACTACTATGACTTATTCAGGCTCAAAGAATACAACTCAATAATTCATGTATTCATATACATGAATCAAAATCAGAAACATATACATATATTCAAATATTAATTACCGGAAGTAATAAGAACTTATAATTCATCTTGTAATAATCCATGTATGCGTGTATACTAATCGAATCCAGAAACATGTAAACATATTCAATTATCAAACACAGAAGGTAAAAAGAACATAAAACCCGCATTGGAATAACTATATTCATGTAAATTATAAATATATAAATCATGTACCCTAATATTAATTATGACCACAAATCTCATAATTAAACAATTGTTTAAAATGCAGTTCAAATCTTAAAAACCCAAACATTTAATAGGTGTTGAAAACCCTTTAAACCAGAAGTTAAAACCATGCTTTTAGGAAAACAGGGAAGCAAGCAGAAGCCGGTCACGTCGTGACTACTGGTCACGTCTCGTGACGCCGGCTTCACGCGAGCGTCAAGCAAAACAGCAAGCAAGAACAGGCGGTCACGGCGTGATCATCAGTCACGTCTCGTGACGCCTGTGAGGAGAGGAAGAAAGAGGTCATGAGACCTGTCTCGTGACACGCAGGGAAGACAGGCGAGGTCGCGAGGCGTGATGCTCCATCACGTCGCGACTTCGCCAGGGGAAGGGGATCACGGCGTGATGCCCCATCACGTCGCGTGACCTTCCTCAGGGAAGAGGGTCACGGCGTGACGCTCCATCACGTCTCGTGATCTTCTTCTCATACTCTTCTTCTTCTCAAAACTAAAGTTCAGAATTTCCAGAAAACATCAAAACCCAGAAAATCGTGAAAACAGAGTACAACCAAAACTCAACCCCCAGTTTGTCTAAATCCATTTTTTTCATGCAATAATTATGCAAATACGTACCTTTAAGTCTTCTGAGCACAGTTACAAAACTCATATTACGAATCACGTATTATTACAATTCAAACAGAAACAAAACCAGGAAGTCATCACCTTAGAATTTCATGTCTACTTTCATGCATAAACATCTCATTTGCATACTTTTCTACAGAAATCATTTATACACATTGCATTTCTCATACATTTCGATAATCAAAAACACATAAACAATGTTCATAACAACACAGCAACAGGATCCAAAACGAGAAATAACAGACGCTCCCAAACCTGTTACTGAAGTCCAAAAACGCCCACCGAAATCTCTTCAATCCACCACTTTATCTTTTCCCTTCTCTTTTCTTCTATCCTCAGAAGCTTGCAAACAGATAAAACCACAGTTCATTAACCAAGAACAGAATCTCTATAACCCAACGAGGAATGAGACGGAAATTAACCATAAAACCAAGAAAACTTCTGCCACTTACCTTCTGAAGCTTCAAAACTCAAAACCCAAGCTCTCAAAACAGATGAACACACACATGCAATGGGAAAAAAGAACAGAAAATGGAGAGGAATGAGATGGCTAACGTGAGAGAGAGCAAAAGAGAGAGAACCTCATGTGTTTAGTTTCCAGGAACCAAAACATTCAAACCTCTCTTTTCCCTCACCCACGTGCCCATACACTCACCTCATCCACCTGGCACACATGCACAATTACACATTTCCACTTAATCCATTTTACCAAGTATCCTCCAAATGTACTAGTAGGTCCTTTACAATTTCTTTTTACTCACCTCAATAAAATCTGCATTCTAATTAAATCCCATCTAGCAATTAAATCCTCTTTCCTTGTATAAATTACCCAATTACCCTTAATTGTCCAATTAAAAATTGCTAGATCCAATTAGGCCACTTATGGGGTGTGACATATACAATACCTCATACGGTGCCATGCCAATACTAGTCTGATAGCTGTTGTTATAAGCAAATTCCATAAGTGGAAGATACTTATCCCAACTCTTAGAAAAATCTAGAACACAAGCTCGCATCAAATCCTCCAGAATCTGAATAATTCTTTCCGACTGTCCATCGGTTTGTGGATGAAAGGCAGTACTGAAATTCAATTTTGTACCCATTGCAGCTTGTAGGCTCTTCCAAAACTTAGACGTAAACCTGGGATCCCTATCAGAGACAATAGATAAGGGTACCCCATGCAATCGAACAATCTCCCTTAGATACAATTCTGCTAACTTTTCCATCGAGTAATCCATCCGAACTGGTATAAAATGAGCTGACTTTGAAAATTTGTCCACTATAACCCACACTGCATCTTGCTGCCTCAAAGTTAAAGGTAAACCAGAAACAAAATCCATTGTAATGTTGTCCCATTTCCATTGTGGAATAGGGAGTGGATTCAATAGTCCTTGCGGAACTTGGTGTTCTGCCTTAACTTGCTGACATATCAAGCATTTAGACACATATTCTACTATATCTTTCTTCATACCAGGCCACCAATACAGCTGTTTCAGATCCTGATACATCTTGTTTCCGCCTGGGTGCATAGTGAAGACGGTGTTATGGGCTTCATACATCAATATTTTTCTCAATTCTTTATTATCCGCCACACATATCCTATTTCTGTATAACAACACTCCATGCTCATTCACTGAATAGTCCGTCTTATCATCATTACCGATTGACTGCAGAATCTGCTGTAACCTTGCATCATTCCTTTGTACGGCTAACAATTCATCCCTCAAGACCGGTCTCGCTTTCAACTGTGCTAACAGAGCTCCATCCGCAGAAAATCTCCACTTAATCTGCTTTAACTGTAATGCTGAAAATGATTTCCTACTCAATGCATCCGCCACTACGTTAGCTTTTCCCGGGTGATAATCCACAATGCAGTCATAATCTTTAAACAGCTCAAGCCATCTTCGCTGTCTTAGATTCAATTCCTTCTGAGTAAGCAGATATTTCAAACTCTTGTGATCAGTGTAAATTCTACACTTCTGTCCATACAAGTAATGTCGCCAAATCTTTAAAGTGAACACTACTGCCGCCAATTCCAAATCATGTGTTGGATAATTCTGCTCATGCGGCTTCAACTGTCTGGACGCATATGCTACCACTTTTCCATCTTGCATCAGAACACAACCTACACCCACTCCTGAAGCATCTGTATACAGAACATACTCTTTGCCAATGATAGGCTGTGTAAGGATTGGTGCTTTAACTAGCATTCTCTTTAACAGATCAAAACTTTGCTGACACTTCTTTGACCATTCGTACTTAACTCCTTTTCGCAGCAATCTCATCAATGGAGAAGCTATCACTGAAAATCCTTTCACAAACCTTCTATAATATCCAGCCAACCCTAAGAAACTACGAATTTCAAGTACATTCTTAGGTGACTTCCAATTCACAATCGCTTCTATTTTAGCCGGATCCACCTTGATAGCTTCAGAAGATATCACATGACCTAGAAGGGATATCTCTTGCAACCAAAACTCGCATTTACTCAGTTTAGCAAACAACTGATGTTCTCGTAAAGTCTGAAGCACAATCCTTAAATGCTGTTCATGCTCCTTTTCATTCTTCGAATAGACCAGAATGTCATCAATGAATACCACTACAAATTGGTCCAAATACGGTCTGAACACCCGATTCATCAAATCCATAAATGCAGCAGGCGCATTAGTCAACCCAAAAGGCATTACCAGAAACTCATAATGTCCATATCGAGTCCTAAATGCAGTTTTGGGTATATCTTCTTTCTTTGCTTGCAACTGATAATACCCAGAACGCAAATCAATTTTCGAGAATACACCTGCTCCTCTTAACTGATCAAACAAATCCTCAATCTGAGGTAAAGGATACCGATTCTTCACTGTTACCTTGTTCAACTGTCGGTAATCTATACACATTCTCATGGTGCCATCTTTCTTCTTAACAAATAAGACCGGTGCTCCCCAAGGAGAAATACTAGGCCTAATGAACCCTCTGTCCAGTAATTCTTGCAGCTGTATCTTTAACTCTTTTAATTCCGTAGGAGCCATCCTGTAAGGTGCCTTAGACACTGGTACAGTTCCAGGTATTATATCAATAGACAGCTCAACCTCCCTTACTGGTGGCACACCACTCAGTTCCTCAGGAAACACATTAGGGAATTCTCTTACTACCGATATATCTTGTATCTTTGCCAACTCTCTTTTACTATCCAATACCAAAGCCAAGTAGGCTTCATATCCTTTTCTCAAACACCGACAAGCTTGCATTGCAGATATTACATTCACAAGTGAATTGACACCATTTCCCTTTATTGTCACTTTATTCCCCTTATCATCATTGAGTATCACAATCTTCCTTTTACACTTAATATATGCATCATACTTAGTCAACCAATCCATACCCAATATCAAATCAAACTCATCAAATGGTAGTTCAATCAAATCCACTGGAAACACACTACCCTGAACTTCTAATGCACAATTTCTATACACTTTACTCACATTCACATTACTCCCTAAAGGACTCGTTACACATATATCATATGCTAAGCATTCCGCTTTAGGCATCTTTTCGCCTATCTTTTTAGAGCATATATATGAATGAGTAGATCCAGGATCTATTAGAGCAAACATTTCCACATCGTAAAGTAGAAAAGTACCTGCTATCACTTCCGGTGCATCCTGCTCCTCCCGAGCCTTCATTGCGTAAGCTCGAATGGGTGTTGCACTTGGCCTGTCCACTGTTTCAGAGTCAACTGGACCTCTAGATTGACTTCCTTTACCACGTCCTCTGCCTCATCCTCTGTTAACTGGAGGCAAATTCGAACCACCCCTACTTTGCTCCTGCTGACTACCCATAGCCTCATATGCTTTAGGACAATTAGCAAGAATATGTTCTGTGCTTCCACATCTAAAACAAGCACCTGTTACCTTCCAACATTCACCTCGATGTTTCTTCCCACAGTGAGAACACTCATGTATCTCATTTTTGCCACTAGCTGTTCCTCGGCTCTGACTAGATACTGAGGGATTTCCCCGCTTCTTTCCTCTTACTGCAGAACTAATACCAGATTCAGCTGGTGGTGCCATGATGGAATCTCGTGGTCTCTTACCCACATTGGAACCACCTCTGCTTGAACTTCTTCTCTGTCTCCATTCCCTCTGGGCTCCTAAAGTCCTTTCAGCTCTCAAAGCCGCTTGAACAATTCGATAATAGCTTACATTCTGCTCCGTTGTTAAAGAAATCAGCAATGCTTTTATCTCCTCGATTAGCCCTTCTTCAAACTGTTGGCATCGAAATGCATCAGTCAATACCCCCTTTGGAGCATATTTGCTTAGACCACAGAATTCTGCCTCATACTCTGCCACCGTCATGGTTCTCTGCCTCAAATTTAGAAACTTCTTCCAATTCACTTCTTGGTACGCCTTGGTGATAAACTTATTCTTAAATTCTTTTTCAAAGAAATCCCAATCCACTTGTTCAGGAAGCGTCGGATTCTGCAAAACTAACTTCCACCAATCATACGCGGCACTTTGAAGCAATGATACCACACATTCAACCCACTGGTCTTGTGGACAACGTATTTCTTTTAGAATTCTCTCCACCTTCTCAATCCAATACTCCGCTTTTTCAGATTCATCTAATCTTGTACCATGAAATTCCTCAGCCTCATGCTTTCTCAAAGACTCTATTGGAGCCTTTGGTGCCATCATACGCTCCATTACCATTGCCATATCCCGGGTCATTTTCATCATAGCTTCCATAGGCCCCACTGGAACCTCATTTCTGTATCTAACTGGCCCAGACTGTCCAAACCTCGTCACCTCAGCTTCTTGAGGGTTCATGCTTTCAGCAGTTCCTTCTTCAGATTGACGATCAGGATCCATCATTACTATACAGATTAAACAAGGACTTCCGCATTAGGTCAACATAACTATACACATCTTGTCTACCCGATGCCCAGAAAAGATTAAACCTAGGCTCTGATACCACAACTTGTGACGCCCCTTCCCAACTGTCATATTAGGCCAGCTAATATAGTCAGGAATGACCGTTACACACACAGAGCACACGCACTTTCTTATCATCAAACTCTTATTGAAACCTGTATAATAAAATTTCTCACTTCGTATTCACATTATCATGCATTTCATGCCAATTACTTATAGACCATTCTCTATAAGCATACACTTACTAAGCATACATATATAATCCATAAGTTAGTATACTTAGTCATCATATTATCACATGCCTTTACATACTCGTATACCCAATAACTATACCAAACTTATACATAGTTATACAAAATTTCCATAACACAAACCCCAAAACCTACACTGGTAGCACTCCTAATGTTGACCGTTATTATGTAGGAGAGTCCTTCGATCACCTCACTTCCGTACCTACACGGATTAAGGTAAACCCGTGCTAAGCAATAACGCTTAGTGGGGAACACATACACATAACAAGTAATACATCACACAAATAGAACATCCTACATTATATGCAAGAGATCATACTTAAATGACCATATTACATTAAGTACCATTTTAGGCATGTCATGATTTATTTAGCATTCTCATACAAATAGAGCATTAATCAACCCATCTCATAATTCCAAAATATAACATACATAATGGTTGTATTATTATTATTTCCATTTATTAAGTTGCCTGCAATTCAAAGACGCGGATAATGGGTTTCGCATTGGTACCACCGAGGTACTATAATCATATTGAATTCTCATTTACGCATTAGTACCCTCAGGTACAGTAATATCATTTCACATATAATAAAATTCAGCAAGAATTATACGCATTGTAATCGCATTGTGATTCCCAAGGAATCAAACACATTAAACGCATTGGGCTGCAGCACTTTGACCCTATAGGCATGCCTATCTATCCACTACTTGACTCGCAGGCTTAAGTTATTTAATTATGTTATCCATTTCACATTGATCAATTTTCATAACACATATACCATCCATGATCACATTCTCTTTTACACATGCACTTAACACATCAACTATTTACTTCACTTACGTACACATTACACTTCTCAAGTTTACGTGTTCATGGTCATTAATTACATACTTAGTTAAGTTCAAGAATCACCATGTCATAGGCATATACACATCACTTGAGTTTAACATCGAGCTCAAACACATATATTTATCGTTCCATTACTATTCTTCACATAATTATATGTATTGTTACTTTTGCTAATAGGTTTTATGGATTATTTTTAAGTGAATTTTAGGTTGAAATAATTGTTTAGTAACTAATTTTCATTATCTTTTAGTTACACTTTTTAATTCTTTCCTTTTGATTGTTAATTTGGCTTCATTGTATTAATCTTGGTGGTTTTAGGTTAATTTTATTAATCTTCAATGATTAATGAGTTAGAAGTTAAAAGAAATATCCATTGGAAGCTTTAGAGATCCCAAAAAGAGTGTTAAATGCTGAAAGAAAGCAACCAGAATGTTTCACCACCTAAGGCTGTGATATTTTGAGTGACAGACTATTTCACCACTTGAGGTGGTGACACTGGGCAGAAATCACCACGTGAGGGTGTGACAGATTATTTCACCATCTAAGGGTGTGACAGATTATTTCACCACCTGAGGTGGTGACACTGGGCAAAAATCACCACGTGAGGGTGTGATGACGAGAATAGAAACGTGAATGAAATGTTTTAACTCCTTTCCAATTTCAACTCTGTTTTGTTTCTTCCAAAACAAACTTTAGACCTCCCCTACTCCAATTGGGACACTTATATGAACATTTATACTCAATTAAAATGTCCATGCATCAATTACACACCATGATCAAACAAATCAACAAACATAATTTACATAATATACAAGTCTAAGGTTTGTTCCCAAACCTTGTCGTCTTATCTCTTATTTTCGTTGAGTGCTCGCCTCTCCAACTTTGGCCTTTCCTTTATCCCTTTTCAATTCCTCAGCTACCAAAATAATTCAATTTACAGGTTTAAGCTCAATCCAATAATATCCCATTCAAACCAATCAAAACTAGGAAGAAAGAAGTAGATGATGAGAATATGTATACTTAATCACTTACCTTCCAAATTTGGAACCTTAATCCTTGTTTTTAGCTACTCAAAACATGCAACCAACTCACTCTTCAGCTCACACTCTCACTCACAAATGAACAAAAGAAAGACATAACAAAATGCAGAAATGAGTAAATGAAGTCCCACCGAAATCACCAACTTCCCCTTTAACAAAATCATGCAAAATGGTGAGTTGTCCACCCCACAATTAGCCACACAAAGCTTCCCTTAACACCTGTCCTCCACTCATCCTTTATTTAAGCTTATTTTATTATTAACTACTCAATCTTTACTTAATTAAACAACCTTTAATTATCCATGTAAAAATTTGCATTCCAACCACTAAACTGTACCTAATCTTTTCAATCCAGTCCTCCCTCTATTCAATTAAGTCCCAAAATACACATTCAACTACACACACATCCCCCGAATTAGGTCAAAACTACTAGGATACATTCTCGGGCACTACACTCCACCTGCTGCGCCTTATCTTAAGTGGAACACTGTCAAGTGTTGGGGTGTTCTGAGGAATCATGAAGGTCTTTTTTGTGCATTTTCTCTGGTTTTGTAGGGCTAACAAACTCAAATGTAGCAGAGCTTTTGGCAATTGAGAAGGCCTTGCAAATCTCATGTGAATCTCCTCAAGTCTCCGGTTCTGTATTTGTTTGTGAAATGGACTCCCTAGTAGTGTATCACTAGTTGACTAAGAGCAGCCTTCAGAGGCCTTGGAATCTATCTTCAATCTTTAACAAAATAGATAATCATTTGTTATCTCTTGGCAAGGTGGATGTTCAGCATATGCCTAGAGAATGCAATTCGGTTGCTGACAGTCTTGCGAAGCAGGGTGTCTCTAGGAGCTCTGATTTTGTGGCTTGGCTTATTTGATCTGAATCTTTTATTATGTTATTGTGTGATTATGTACAGTTTTTATAATCAGGTGATCACGCAGGCCATATTTTTATTTGATGATGGGCTTTCTATGTTTGTGAATTGCTCATCATCAGGGTGTAGCAGAGTGTTAGATTTCCTCGGGTTGGTGGATTTTCAGATCTAGTCTGGGTTTTGATGCTATTAGAGTTATTAATCCAAAGTTATCTATTTGGTTGGTGTGGAAGTATCCTTAAATGGACCTCTAGTGGCTTCTAGTTGTGTGAATTCCCCCTTGGATTTTGTTGCTCTATTTTGGCGGGGAGATGTTTTGCTGATCTCCACTCCAGCTGGTTTGTTGTGGTTCTCAGCAGATTTTAGTACAACATGTTCAACGGATCTGCGCCTCCATGCTTGTCTTAAGGGCTTCTTTCATCTTATTTTGGTTTTGCTTTCCTTTATTCTTTTAGTCCTGCAGTGGTGCTCACCTTTGTTTTTTACTCATGTGGTTCTGACGTTTTTACTGGGTTTTACCTGGCTTGTTCATTTTGTTGAGTTGGCTGAGTGCTGGGCAGCCTTGGATTGGTGTATGACCTTTTATTTTATTGAATTAGTTTGGCTGATCAAAAAAAAAAATAGGCAAGACTTTAGTAGAAATTTATAAAAACTTATGAGTGAGTGCAGGAGCTACTCTGTATCATACAAATCATAATGGAAAAAAAAAAAGATGAGTAGCTTTTAGTTATTTTCAGTTTCCTAGCTGAGGCTTGAAAGTAGAATTGAGTATGGAATATTCTAACATATGTGTATATGTGTGTATATATATATATATATATATATATAGGAGAGCAATAATTTCAATTGTCTTTCGAGTTTAAATAAGATGTGCAGAATTAGAAATGAATGCAGTAATATAACCTACATATTAACAACTACAAACACAGATAGATGGTTAATCTCTCTCTTTTCTATTAAAAACCTAGCTATTGTATAGATTATTTTAATTTTGTCTTAATCTTTGAATAATAATTAATAAGCTAACCAATAACAGAGAAATTAGGGAAAAAGTAAGGTCCAAGATCTCGGAAATTTTGATATAATAAAAGATTTATAATCATTGCATACATTTTCTTGACGTCTAATCACAAAAATTATGTCTCTCAAATGACATTTAAAAGACAGAAAACCTAAGAAAATAATTGAAAGTAACAGAGATGAAAACTTGGATCTTGAGAAGCTTAAAGTGCTAGCGAAGGCGACGGCGATGGCGATGGAAGGGCTACTGGTGAGTGGAAGATGCTGCTATATTAGAAGAACAGAAATAAATCAATACAATATTTGAATGAAGCAAATAATAGAACAGAGAAAGTGAGAGAGATGAAAACCTGGATCTTGAGAAGCTTAAAGTGTTAGCAACAGGCTCTGCTGTCGACGGCGACGGAAGGGCTTTGATGGCGACAACGACGATGACGGAAGGGCTGCTGGTGAGTGGAAGATGCGGCGGCTGCTGCTCTATGTTTGGACTTTGGAAGTTAGAACATATTAGGGCAACAATAAAAAAGAGGAGGATTTATATATGGGCCAAGGGTTTCGAGGTCGGGGATCCCCTGCGAGGCGGATACCCTGTTCTCCATCCCCGCCCCGAAATCATAAACGAATTTTTTTTTTCCCATTCCCGCCCCCGCGGGAGAAAAAAACGGGGATTCTCCACCCCGATCAGGTCGGGTCTTCGTCGGGTCCGGGAAATGTTCAACCCGTGAGCATCCCTTGGATAGTATACATTTAAATTACTATCTCCGTTGATCTTTAAATGTCAATTTTTACTCGTAGCATATACATTTTAAAAAATAATCAATACATTTTAATATTATAAAAAAAATTAGTAATTAATTATATTATCTTTTTATTAAATAAAATAAAATAAAAAATAATGACAAACAACATATAAATACATTTAAAATATAAATATAAAGAGAAAATAAAAAAGTGCATTAATTTTTTTAAAAATATTTAAAAAGTCTAATAAATTTTTTTTTTTTGAAAAAAATGATATTTAAAATGAAATAAAAAAAATCTCTGTAAGGACACTTAAAACCGAACAGAGATGGTATGTATTATCCAATACATATCCAGCATGCTTATTATAGGTCAATTTCACTCATGGTCACTCAACTTATCACTTATCGCACAAAAATAACCGACTTTTTTTTTCTATCTTAAATGTCACCGAATTTCTAACATTTTTTCAAAAAAGTCATGTTAACCGGAATTCGGCGAGAACCCTTGTCGGATTGATGACATGGCATATGACACGTGGCAACGAATAGTAAATATATGACTTTTTTACAAAAATGTTAGAAGTTCAGTAATATTTAAGTTGAAAAAAAAGAAAATTGGTTACTTTTGCGCGATAAATGATAAGTTTAGTAACCGTAAGTGAAATTAATTTAGATGTACCATTTATTGAAAATATTGTTAAACGACATGTAGTTTCTGACATGGCATGCCATGTCATCAATCCGGCGATAGTTCTCACCGAATTTCGGTTAACATGATTTTTTTGTAAAAATATTAAAAGTTCAGTGACATTTAAGTAAGAAAAAAAAAAGTCGATTAGTTTTGCGCGATAAGTGATAAGTTGAGTAACCGTTAGTGAAATTAATCCTGATTCTTATTTATCGAAATATATGTGTGCCATTGGATGGGGAATGAATTTGGACCGTATGCATATAATTGCTAATAAATGCTAATCTACATGTCGGAGTACCCTTTTCTTTGGATAGAACATGTCGGAGAACTTTTTATCTTTATGATGCTGATAAAATATAACGAAATAATATCATATGTTGCAGCAATTGTCCCGAAAGAGACTGTTTAAAGCGTGAAGGGTATAAATTCACCCACCATATATGTGAATTATTATAAATTCGCGTTTGTTACATTGCTTTATTTTATTTCTTAAATTATCTTTGTAGCAAAAAGTAATTCTATAATTATTAAAAATTATGTTAAAATATTTTTATAATTATTAAAAATCATGCAAAAAATATTTTTATAGTTATAAAAAATTGTGCTTAATTTCCTATATTTTTATAGTTAGATTTTTCTTTTTTTCAAGAAAAAATTTTGATTTGCTTTTAGCGCTTGTCTTCCTTTGACAGGAAAAAAAAAAGATGAAGTATATATTTTATACTAAAATTAATACGTAACTAACATTCCAATTTGTATTTATTTTTAGAATAAAGGATAAATTTGTCTCTAAATTTTTGAAAAACTCCTTAATTATATTTTAGGATAAATTTGCTTCTGAAATATTGAAAATAATATATATTTACTCTTTAAATATATTTTTGTATTAAAACTGTCTCTGCTATTATGTATCTTGATCAAATTTACCAATAAAATTAACGGAACTACAAGTAAGCAAATAAAAATATATATGTTAGGTTGATTGAAGTGTGCACTGTAAATTATTAAACTATTTTAACTCTCGAAAAAATATTAAAATTTCTTACTATCAGACAGTTTTTGTTTACTTGCTAGAAATTCGATTATTTTGACAAGTTTAACATCATAAATTTTAATCATTTGTTAGAGTGTTTAATAAGAGTATTACTTTTTAGTGTACATGACAAGTTTATATGATTTTAATCTAACCTGCTATATATTTTTTTGTTCCGTTATTTTCAGTGGCAAATTTGATTCAGATACATAATAGCAGGAGAACAAGTTAGACATAAAAAATTAAAAATATACTTAAAAGGCAAATGTGTATCGCAAATTTGCCTCCAAACATACTTATAAAGGATAAATATGCATTATTTTTTATACTTTTAAGTCCTTCATTTTTTAACCATTTTGATAATTATAAGGATGGCTCAAACATTGAGTAAAGCATAATTACTTTTAAGTTGATCCATGAGTAATTTCATGGATCCTATTTAAACAAAAAGTTTCCTAATTGTTAATTTAAAAATTTAAAGAGCAATTTCCTTTTTTTTCCCCTTTTTTCTTTCTAGTAATTTCAACGGGAAACAAATTTGATTTGATTAAAAAGATTTTTTTTTGTCATTTTACCATCTTAAATAGGAAAATATCAGGAAATTAAAGAAATTACGAGAAAGAATATTGAGGAATTAAAAGTGATTTTCTCATTAATTAACTAATATTTGCAACTGTATATGTATTTATACAAAGAAGAAAGGAAGAGAAAAATACTACACATTTACTCTGTATGACTACTAATCTGGTAAAATTAATTATTCCCGTCAACGGTAATAACAGAATTAAGATTTTAGTTGATAATAGAAATTATATTTTTAACTGAAAATCAAAATTAAAAGGATAAATGATCCGACACTAAATCAGTTAGTTGCAACCATGGTTATTGAAACCGGACCGGACCGGCCGGTTCAACCGGTTCAACCGCGAACCGGCAGACAAACCGGTCGGTTCAACATCAGAAAACCGGACTGGCAAAAAACCGGATTGAACCGGAAAAAACCGGCCAGAACCGGGAAAAACCGGAGAACCGGCCAGAACCGGCTAGAACCGGTCAAAAACCGGTCAACAATTTATTAAATGTTTTTTTTTTATTTTTTTTTTGAAAAAATGCTTTTAATTTAAAATAATTAATAAAAATTAGTACTATTTTCATAAAAATAAAAAATAAATAATCTAATAAGTTTTATTTAGCAAATAATTGATTCTTTTACTATTTAATTACCTTTGGATTTAATAAAAATAATATAATGGTTTAATAATTTAATAAAATACAATAGAATAAAAATTGAATAAATTATTAAATTTGGTTAACTTAAAAATAATTGTTTACCCTTTTCTTTAATTTCACCTAAAGTTATTAAATTATTTAATTTTTAAATTAATCAAGTAATAATTTTTTTTTTAAAAAATAAAAGATGAAAAAAAATTATTATTAGTATATTTGTGATATATACTAAATATTTTGATGGATTTTTTTTATTTGAGTAGTAGTATTTATAAAAATTATACTAATTAATAATATTTTAAAAAAATAGAAAAAAACCCGGTTGAACCCGGTCGAACCGGTCGAACCACGAACCCTCAGCCTTACCGGTTCTATATCCGGTCCGGTTTTAATAACATTGGTTGCAACTACCTTCATATAACTCTTCATTTCTCACGTGTGGAAAAAAAGTTGAGGTAATCTTGATCCGGTAAATGCAGCTTCATATCTGCTGCTGGAAATGCAGCTCTGTTACATAAGATTGGAATCTTTCTTTTTTTATTTTTTTCTTTTTGTTCTATTGCATAAAAGATAGATACTTTTTCAATTATAGGGTTTGCTTTTCCCATATATAGCCAAAAACTTCCACTCGGAACTATTAAATATCTACGTTTTATAAAGTGGAATGATTAGAAGCCACATGCATCGTTTGATTAAACGTGAACAGTGGCGTACGTAAATCTGATAGTGCATTACGAACCCACCGAATGACTCTCTTTTATTTATAACTTTTTAGTACCTTAAAATAAAAAATAAAATCTTTTTTTTTTTTTTAATTCGAGTTGGTGGTGCATATATATATGTATTATGCGAGAAGAACTGGAACTCTGCAAATAAGTTGGCGGAAAAATGAAGAGCATATATAAATTGGGGAAGGATATGGAGAAACACTATTATTTTGCACTACTATCACTGCTATTTATCCACAAGTGTTCATCTTTAGATCGCAGCCAATTCCCTCAATCATTTTTATTTGGTACTGCAACTTCTTCTTATCAGGTACTCATATGTTAATGCTTCTACTTTTATTTATTATTATTTCTAATTAAATTTCCTGTGATCGGATTGGTATGGTGATTGTTAATAGTAGTGATCACATATATATGTTAATCTATCTTCTTGTTCCTGGAAATAGATTTCCTGTGATTTCATGTCACTCATTACTTATATTAATTACCGATTAAAATTTGATTTAGGAAAAAAAAAATCATTTTCATGCACCAACATTGCAGTCATCACTTTATCTTACTAAAGGATTGTTCATAGAAAGTGATTGCAATTTCTGTTGAATAACTGCTCTTCAAATCACCAGGATTTGATATATTAGACACTGATAATCTGCACTTTATAAAAAGTACAGGACCTTTTGAGTTTGATTTTTGATTTTGAACAGTTGGATTATATTCTCTTTTATTTGTAATAAAAAAAGTATGATAATATAATTACAAAATATGTTTAAAAAATTGTCTACATAATCAAAATTATATTAATAACTACTAGCTAATCATTAATTTTAGATGATACTTACAGAGTCATATTCAGCACGTTGTGCTCGAACACAAATCCAATAAAAAAAATCAATTAATATTTTTTAGTCTCGGCACCGTCGGATCACTACTGCTGACTTTCATCCCTATTCAACGGGTGATTCTTGCAATCAAGCTCCCTTCGGTCTCTGCACTCAAGGGCTAATCTCCGCACGGCCTGAGAAAACCTTTGCACATCAAACAAACGTTGTACAATTGAAAGGTGGTTATAAGAGAGCATATTTACATAAAATACATGTAGTAAAACTTTATAAAATTATCACACAAATGAGAGAGGCGCACATGTCACGTTGTCAAATAGAAGACATAAAAACAAACGACGGTGAACTTTGAAGATAACGTTTCAACCACCTTTTTCGTTTGGTTGCACTGAATTGATATATCATTCAGATGCCGAGAGATATATTGAAGGGACTGCATATTATATATCTGTCTACGCCTAGCTAATTATAATATATACACACAATATTGGTGGCAAAAGCTTCGGGTAAGATGGTTGTTGGATTTTGTCATGACGGGTTAGGTGGTTAGGTTATAAACATTATCAAAATTTTGCAAATTGAATCTGTTGGCAGGTCGAACATTAGCCATAAAATGGAATATTATTAACCAATCGAATCTTATTTGGTTTGAATCATATTTTTATGAATAATTTAGATTAAATACATTAGTCGAGTCAAAATTTGTTACCTTTAAAATATATATAGAGAGAGAGACCTAATAAATTGAATTTTTTGGAAAAAGAAAAATTTATACAGATTAAAACTTTTTCTTTTCACAAAGAAAGGCTCGGATTGAGAAGTTGAAACTCCATTTAACTAAATTATTATAGTCTCAAAAAATAAAAACTTCATTTAATTATTTTGTAAAATAGGTTGAAGGAGCGTACAAAGAAGGCAATAAAGGCATCAGCAATTGGGATTTATTCACCCATTTACCAGGTGCTAATATGATTTTATGAATATATATATTTATTCATTTGTTGGTAAACTTTTTTGGTCAATCACATATATGCTATTTATTTTTATTATTATTATTTCATCTGCACTTATGTCTCAATACACTCTTTTGGAGAATCTTGACATATATTTTATATTATTATCAGGCAAAATCAAGGATGGAAGCAATGGAGATGTAGCAGATGATCATTACCATTTATATTTGGTAACTAAGATAATGTCCCGTCCTATATTAGCTAATCAAAAACATTCCTCCCCGTTTTACATGTTATTTAAGTGAAAATTAATAATTTTTCACACGAATATTATTATTGATTTATTCTCATGAATGAATATATGAATTCCGGTGTGACCAATAAATTTCCCCCAAAAATAGGAATTAATTTTGAGGGAATTAAACAATAATAAAATAATAAACCTTTTGAAAAATAGTCTACACTACAGTATCATTTTCGGTAATAAAATAAACTCATAAAGACCTTATGGTTGTGTTATGTATAGGAAGACATAGACTTAATGCACTCGCTAGGCGTGAATGCATACAGATTCTCAATTTCATGGTCGAGAGTTCTTCCAAGTATGTTGGATAACATGAACTGTCCTTTAACTGTATATTAATTTCTTGAATTTCTCGTCTTTCATTTATTTGTTTAAATGATCATTCTCAAATTTTCAATAACAGAGGGTAGATTTGGAGAGGTGAATTTAGATGGGATTGAGTTTTACAATAAGCTTATCGACTCTCTTTTGCTCAAAGGTAAAACACATTAATTATTATAGAATTTATACATCATGTTTTGAAATTTTCTCTATATTTTTATTCACGTTCACTAATTATATTAACTTTTACTTCTAATATAAAATTTAACAGTGAAAACAATTCTTTACATCTCAACCTATAATTTACCTTGGTCCATAATAAGAAAATTATTTGCATATTTAGAATCATATGTACAAATTATATTTTGATATAGGTATACAACCACTCGTTACTTTATATCATTTCGATGTTCCTCAAGAATTAGAAGAACGATATAAGTCGTGGCTGAATCCTCAAATACAGTAAGTTCATTTTTTTTTTAATAATAATTGAATTTTCTCAATGCATCCAATTGCATCATGCATTATTAAGAGTCTGTTTAGATTATGTTTCTGCATCATTCGTTAATATAATATAGACTGTAAAAGCATATTTATTTGCATTGTTAAGATGATGTCTTTTTTCCAACATAAATTAAAAAACTATACAGCACTATATTACACTGTATATATAGGACATTATTAAATATGAAGCAGAATGATGATCCAAACATATTCTACTGATAATGTTAAAATCATATAGCATTGCCAATATTATTATTTTAAGTAGAATTGATGAGCTTATATATGTCTAAGTTGCAATTTTAATTTCATAGGGAAGATTTTGGGTACTTTGCGGAGGTATGTTTCAAGGCTTTTGGGGATAGGGTGAAATATTGGCTGACACTAAATGAGCCAAATGTGGTTGCCGAATATGGGTACTATAGTGGTACACATCCACCTGCCAGATGCTCTTATCCAGTTGCCAATTGCACAGCTGGTGACTCTTTCTTAGAACCTTATCTTGCTGCTCATAATATGATTTTATCACATGCCACTGCTACTCATATTTACAAGAACTACTATCAGGTATAAATTTAACCCAATTATATACCCATAATTAGTATTAATTTCTTTTATTTTTCTTATCATGTTCTATTTTAAATAATTAAACTACTTGGATGGGAATTTAATCAATATTCATTAAACCGAACTAGGAAAAACAAGGAGGTCAAATTGGCATTGCATTACATATTTACTGGTACGAAGCTCTAAGAAATATTTCAGTTGATCGTTTGGCTGCTCAACGAGCTCAAGTTTTTGCTGCTGCTTGGTAATCAAACTAATCTAAATTTTTCAAGGATTTACTTACACTTATCTTGTAACTTAGGTTTTCAAGACATAGTTTTTTCTTCGTATAATATAGGTTTATGGATCCCATTATGTACGGTGAATATCCACCAGAGATGCAACAGATGCTAGGGCCAAGGTTGCCTGAATTTTCGATGGAGGACAAGAAAAAATTGCAGAACAAATTGGATTTTGTTGGAATAAATCACTATAGCACACTCTATGCAAAGGATTGTATGTTGTCGCCGCCATGCAATTTGAGTGATTGTATACTTTCAGATTTCTTGGTTACTGTAACAGGAGAGAAAGACGGAGTCCCTATAGGAGAGCCAGTAAGATAAATTTACGTAACACCCTATAAAACTTGATCTCAATATATTATATATAGTGATTAAGTTTATTGTCATTTTCTAGACTGCAATGCCTACACAGTTTGTTGTTCCAAATAGCATGGGGAAACTAATTATGTACTTCAAAGACAGATACAACAACACCCCAATGTTCATCGCAGAGAATGGTACGAATATAAATAAAACCCTAGTTGAATTTTCTTGTTTTATGCTAATTTTTTTCTTAAAAAAAATAAATATATGTGAGAAATTAACATTTGTTTTCATATTCATAAATATGTTTATTAACACAACTTAGATTAGAACAGAACAAATGTACTCTATGATTATAACGATATTCTATCAATAATTTTACAGGATATGCAGATGCTAGAGTTAGTAGGGTTGAAGATATGCTCAACGACACGAGCAGGATAGAATATACAGAGGGTCACCTAACTTCTCTAGCTATGGCGCTGAGGTAGATTTACATTTTTTTTTTTTTGGTTTTGGAGATCATAATTAAGTAGAGTAGTGATTTGATTGGTATGTTACGTGCAGGAATGGAGCAGACGTGAGGGGCTACTTTCACTGGTCTCTTATAGACAATTTTGAGTGGACTTATGGGTATGGGGTATGTTTTGGGTTATATTATGTAGATCGTACAACTCTGCAGAGAACACCAAAATTATCAGCCAAATGGTTCCAGCAATTCTTGAAGAATGAATCAACTTACCTCCATGCCCAAGAATAGCCACTGTCATTTTAGATTGTCTACTTTCTAATATTACATTAATTTACATGTAATTCAACGGTAAAATGTTTTTTTGATTTGTGATTATTCTCCTAAGACAAAATCTTCAGCTAATGGGCTTTAGGGCCCATTTGCTCTTTCCTATTTCTAGCCCTGGCCTCAGACCATAATTTCTTTGTATATGTAAAGATTTTTTTTTTTAGAATAAATATATGTAAAGAATTATTAACCTAATAATATGGGAAATGGCATGGCATCCAGATCATCAAAGAGTATCAAACATTTTCCAGATCATTAATTGCTAAAAAAAATAATTTGCATTTAATCTTTTAGTTATAATTTAATTCTTTTAATTTCATCAATTTTAGATTAAATAATAATCTTTTAGAAACAAAACTTTTCTTTTTTTGAATCCTAAATATAGTTCATATAGTTCAAAATACTAAAAATAAATATTTCATCCTAAAACAAAGAACAATTAATTATTATTTATCTTTGAAGTCTTTGAATATTGGATTTTGATTTCAGTAAAATATTTCAATATTGTCACCAACTACAAATTAACATTGAAAACAATAATGTTAGTAATAATAGAATGTATGTCATAAGATGAAATTATCTATATTATATATAAAAATATAAAGTATGTGAACATTTTTTTAAATTAAAATAGCCTTTGTTATTTTATTATTGGATTAAATTAAATGCTTATTATTTTTACATTATGCAGGAATTACACTCGAATAATAATTCAAACTCTATTAGGTTTCCTTCATTCTCGCATGACAGTGCTACGACCAATTTAAAATAATTCTTTTAGTTTTAAATTGTTATTTTTTAATTTTTTTGAACCAATTAAGAGAATATTTTTTAATTTTGACAAAACTTTTATTTACAAAATTAATACTATCACTAATAGAATTCTATATTTCTTTTGGTAAATATAACCCATAAATAGTGCTATTAATAATATAATTATATTTTATTATTATAAAGTTAATACTAAAAGAATTGAATTATTAGAAGTATGCGAAAATTTCTTTAAACTTCTATTATTTTAATATAAATCTAAATTAACTTTATTTAATTTTTTATATTATTTTATTATAGAAAATATGGTGCACGGCAATATTTCAAGCTATCTAAGAGTTATAATTAAAGTAGAATTTAAAAAAAAAAAAAAATTGGATAGACGGCACTAATGCACTGATGCATTATCAAACACTTTAAATGAAACTATTGCAATATCCAGAAACATGAAAAAAAAAAAAATGAATCCAAGAATAATCATATTTTTTTCAAGTATATTTAAATTTGATTTTATCACGCTTTCACAAGGATAATTATATAAAAATTTATTCACATATTCTTATACTTGTGAACATTTTTTCTATTTATTAAAATTAATCACTAAAAATTTTAAAATTTCAGATCAATTTGCACCTATTAACAATTTTCGTAATTAATATTTCTAGTGCTTATTATACACTAAAGGAATTTAACTTTTGGTATTAGGAAAAATATTTCTTTTAGAGTTTAGGTAACAATCAGTACAATTTAATAGTCGTATATTTAAACATCAGCAAGAAATTCAACAATCTGGGCAATTATTTTTTATTCAAAATCTCAATCAAGAATGGTAACTAAAAGCAAAACTCTGGATTCTAAATACAAATACACATCATAATAAAATCATCTCGTTGCATAATCATCATTCGTTTCACGTTTCACGTTTCACTTCCCCATGCCTAGGAGTACATTATCCAAGAAACCATTAACCAGTAATTCTTTTCATTCGCTCTTGTTCAGCAGCTACAAATGCTTATAAACACCGCACCTGATTGGCTAATGCTACTTACTTAATATCAGACACTAATCGAGGAATGGGTTTCATAAAAATTGTGAACAGCCACTTGTACACTGAAATCTACAAACAACCCATTCGCAAATGGCTCGATGCCATCCTGCAGTACTCCTAGTAGTAGAAAGATTCATAGGCTGCCTTCCAGCTTAGTCAAGCTTTACATTAGAGTAGAGAAGGGTGTCCCTTGTAAGTGGCATATTTAGCAGCAAGTATATCTGCGAATAACGGAAGTAAAATAAGGAAATGTTCATTTAGGTACAGCAATACGAATTAGTTCTGTGCAAAATACATGTGGACAAGAAACCAAAATGTATAAACACTTAGTTGAATGCCATGTAAGTGCAAATTAAGTCATAACCAATTTAGCCAAGTCCTGAAAGCAGGTATATTTTCAAATGAAAGCCAATAGATGGAGTTAAAAGTTGCAGACTCAGTAACTTTTTCACTTTTCTGATGTCATTGCAATTCCATTGAGTGAAAGTTCTCTCTTTTAGAGAAAATAAAAAATTGAAACAGAAAATAAGAATGACATAAATAATTAATTATAAGATAATCTTACCCCCATTAGAGTAGAAATGATAAGAATAATTCCTGTCAGCCAAGCTAGAGTTTTCCTAACCAAGTCCACTTCCGCAAGGGTAGTATTAGTCACATTTGCTCCTGTAGTCTCTGCCAACCAACGTATTTTTGGCTGTGAAGTAAACATCACATTCAAAGTTGTTTCTGCTCCTGAAGAAGGTATCTCATTACATGTGATTACTCCAACAATTTGACCTGCCCATTACCATTATTGCGAGGGTTAGCAACAGCAATAAATGTTTCAGCATTGGCATTAAGGTAAGAATTTCTAACAAATGGTTTATTTTAATCATGACATTCACTGGTAACAATGAAGAAAGAGTCGGAACTTAAAATTGGAATACTTACAAAATGCATCACAAACTACAATTCTCAAAACGGGCATAAATGTCTATTTAAGAAACCCATAATTATCATGAAACAAGACAGTAATATGGAGAATACAGGGCAGGTCCAATGAATGCAAACACTAAGCAACGCTAGGATTCTCTTTTCACATAAATTTGCATTGCAATCATATCGCCAACTAAAGAATAAGATCATATGGTTATTTCCTACAAGATGACCAACCTCTGTATGCCTCTTGGAACAAAGAAAGCAATTTAGATACTGCAGCTAGTAACAGCTTCACCCGCTGCAAAACATCTTCACGTCCATATTGCTCTTGTAAATCCTGAAGCAAAATAAATAAATACGGGATGAAGATGATAGGTATGCAAATAGATAACTACTCTTGAAAATTTTGAAGCTGAAAAGTACACAATCTTCCATTTTCAAACATGGGAAAGACACTTCAAAACCACTATCATACGAGAATGTGTAATAGGCCCATTATCTATTATATTATCCCAGTCATGGTAAGAAATTGTTCAAAATTTGAAAATTTTGAAGCAGAAAAGTACACAATCTTCCATTTTCAAACATGGGAAAGACACTTCAAAACCACTATCATATGAGAATGTGTAATAGGCCCATTATCTATTATATTATCCCAGTCATGGTAAGAAATTTGTTCAAAATTTGAAATTTTTGAAGCAGAAAAGTACACAATCTTCCATTTTCAAACATGGGAAAGACACTTCAAAACCACTATCATATGAGAATGTGTAATAGGCCCATTATCTATTATATTATCCCAGTCATGGTAAGAAATTTGTTCAAAATTTGAAATTTTTGAAGCAGAAAAGTACACAATCTTCCATTTTCAAACATGGGAAAGACACTTCAAAACCACTATCATATGAGAATGTGTAATAGGCCCATTATCTATTATATTATCCCAGTCATGGTAAGAAATTTGTTCAAAATTTGAAATTTTTGAAGCAGAAAAGTACACAATCTTCCATTTTCAAATATGGGAAAGACACTTCAAAACCACTATCATATGAGAATGTGTAATAGGCCCATTATCTATTATATTATCCCAGTCATGGTAAGAAATTTGTTCAAAATTTGAAATTTTTGAAGCAGAAAAGTACACAATCTTCCATTTTCAAACATGGGAAAGACACTTCAAAACCACTATCATATGAGAATGTGTAATAGGCCCATTATCTATTATATTATCCCAGTCATGGTAAGAAATTTGTTCAAAACACATTTTGAACCAAAGAAAAAGAAAAACCTAATCAATAGGTACACACAATTACTTACTCCACTCAGGGCATAGTAATCTCACCTCATCACAACCATATAAAATGAGAAGTTCCAACTAAGAAGAACTCAATCAAGAGGAGGAAACCCAGAGGAACTAAAAGTAGAGGCATACATTTCATAATGGAAGCAACACGAATGATGACTAACTTATCTTGATTATAGATAAGAAGTTCACAGAAAGGAGAGGACCGACAAGGATGAATAACACCCTACACTTGTGTTCAAGGCAATAAAATTAGGAAATAATTTTATTCCCAAGCCAACAGAAAAAACAAGATAGTTTTCAAGTTTTGGTGCATTTACAAGTGGGCCTGTTGTAAGGAAAATTCTCCTAACATCTACTGTAACGAACACAAATCATATCAAAATCCTTGTATCCTAACTAAAATGCATAGCAGGGGTTTCATTTTTTAATTATTAATATTTCATCTACCTTTTTCAGAAGCAGAAAGGGTGATAAATCCGCTTAGACAAAAAGATAGAAAAACAAAAAAGGAAGTTGCCATCACCTTAATGCCATCAAAACGACCCATTACTAGCTCTGCAGGTCCTCGAGAAGCCTGCAACTGATCTTCATGCATTTCTATTGCACTTCTACAATTGTGGAACAAAGTCAGGAGACTTGTAATAAATTCCTTGTCTGCTTTCTGCAAATCATAAAAATGCAAGTCTCAAACACAATTCTGGGAATTTCATGACAAAGTTCCCATCTAAAACACAGAAAAGCTATAAGTAAAAAAGAAAACAGATACCTTCGACATATGAAGATTTACATTGGCACCATCAGCCAACGGGATGATAAACTCTCCACTTAGTGATTCAGGGGGATTGGCACTATATGACCCACCCAACCAAGATGCCTAAATAAATAAAGCCAATGTCATAAGCATAATGAAAGATAACATATTACTAAGAAGCAATTAGCCTCAAGGAAACAAGCTCTAAGAAATTGTAGTATTAGCGTTAGCCAAGACTAACCAAACTACTTAGTTCCTTGTCAGTGAATTCTGCTAATTCATCTAAAGGAATGATGGAGACTTCTTCAGCTGCAACAGATCTCATAAGAGAAAGAAGCATTCATGAGAATTTAAGCATATGAAACAAATAAAGGAATTCAAGTCTATCCAAGGGCAGGTACCTGGCAATTCAATTTGATGTTTATCTGAACCGGTGATAACCTCACTTCTAAAGGCATTAGCAAACATGACATTTGCTGCAGCAGCAAAATCTGCATTAAAAAAACAAACGTCCATTATTAATTTTAAATAGAGAAAACAATTAATATATATTATGGCATCAAAAATTAAGTGAAGGGACCATTCACTCCAGTGATTTCCAGCATAAAAACAGCACGAGGCCTATCAAATGGATTGGGCAAGAGAAGCTCATTCAACTGCCAAAGGAAACAAAATTGTCATATCCCAAGTCACAAGAAGTAGAGAGATGCAGGGTCAAAAAAAGTAGAAACAAAGAATTTGCAATACTGATTACTGCAAAGACCTTAGATGATCCAGCGGCTGAAAGTGTGGCAGGTGGTGAGAAACCAAGCAAGACAGACACAGCAGCACCGACTTCCAGAGGCGACATTGAGTGAGACTGAAAAAGAAAAACAGTTATGATAGTAAGAAGATTGCATGAAAAAATATCTTTTACAACTGGAGCACAAGCACAACCAACTAACTGCACACACATACAAAAACTAGCCAGGGGAACACCCACTGCTTCGTAATTTTAAAGCTGAAAGGTACGTACAGGAAGAAATTGAGTACTAACAAATAAAGATTCAGCCATTAGGCCTTCCAGATAATGCATCAAAGTTCATATTCTAGTCAATGAAAATGGATCCATTGCCTAGTACAGAACCCACCCACCTGCTAACTACTTCGCGAGTTAATGCCTATTTAAACGCTATCTTTTCCGGTTTGCTTCAATCAATAGTGCCAATGTGAATCACTATTATTCATTACTAATAGCTTAACTCACGCTAAAATAACCACCTAAACGCGTAGTGATCCATAAGAACCAACAATCCACACAAATTGGAATTAAAAAAAAAGGGTCAAATTATTCATCCATCAATTACAATAATAAAAATTAAAAAACAAAATGAACCTGGATGCCATCTTTTGTTGATGGAGTGCGAAGATACTGACGAGTCTGGCCATCAATGAAAAATACTGAATTGCTTCTTTCAGCCTTGACTCCATAATCAACGAATCAAGCAAAAATACCGTCAGATCAGATTAAATTAAAAAAAAAAATCGCAAAGATAGAAATTCTGATGATATACATAGAGAGAAATAGAACAGATAAATACCCTAGCTAATGAGCAAAGAAGAAAAGATACGATAAGCAGATGCAAAACGCTGCGATGAGAATCCATAGTCCGCAGATACACAGTAGAAAAGAGAGAGGGTGAGAGATCTGTGGCTTCAGCCTTCAGGACAGAGATGATAATTTTAGAGAAAGAGTCGAAGTTTCGTTCGTCAGCGAGAAGGAAGAAACGACGCCGTGGATCTACGTCTATTAAACGACGCCGTTCATGGATAGCAAAATGACCGTTAAATTTGATTAACCGAGAAATCAATCTAAAAAATATATTAACCGAATCGATTTTCATGATTAACCGTTAATATTTTTAAAAAATCGATATTAATAAATTAATTTATTAAAAAAATCGATACAAATGAATTAATTTATTTTTTTTTATGAATCGATTAATAGAACAAATAACCGATATATAAACACTCCTATAATATATATATATATATATATATATTACAATTTTTTTATTTCATTATTTTCATATTTAATTATTTATATATCTTTAATTTTCATTACTTTAAAATATATTTCAAATTTATTTTAACTTTTTTAAAAAAATATTTTAGTTAATTTATTAATTGTTCAATATGTCCATATTTAATATTTATTATTATTTCTTGATTTATCAATTTTTTATTAATGAAAATCAAAATATATTCGAAAATTTTTATAACATTAATATATTAACTAAAATTTTCAATAATTTAAAAAAAATATAATTTTTAATATATATGAAAATAATGTGTGTCAAATTAAAAAAAATAAATGAAAAAAGTTGTTAGGATTGAATGGATTTATTTTAATAATTTCGCATTTTTAAGTATTTTTGTTACACTTTTTTTCATTATCCTAATTATTTTGAAATTTTCACGTGTTTTTTTTAATTGGTAATTAATAAGTATAACTGTTCATCTAATTAGTGTGATCATGGATCAGTTAATTTAATTACTTATTAAGTCTTAATTTTTAAAAATAAAGTTGCTTAAATCTACCAAAAACTTTTATTTTAACAACAATGATATTATATTATAGTGGAGAAATTTTAATTTTTAAGTATTTTGAATATTTTAATTTTATTTACGAATGCATATTATAATTATTGATAAATCCAAATATGTCTTTATCTGTAGGAGAGAGGACGATCCGATCGGATGAGAGAAACCTGCAATAAAAGGAGCCCGGTCGGACCAGGCGTGAGCACTCCGAAACTTAAGTTAGTAGCTTAGAGAGAAGATGTGCTTTAGAGAGATAATGTTGTGAATTCAATATCTGGTGCCATCGTTGGCTGGACTATTTATATGAGATGGTTGAGGGGCACTTGAGTGCCTGGGGAGTGATTACTGGCTGTCAGAGTAGGTATCCGGCGACATGACATGGAGCAGGTGATAGGCATGAGTGCTGCCTTGTGTCAGGCGGCTGATAGGACTGGCGGTCACATCAGCCGATCGGGCATGTGCGTCGCCTAGGAGCTCGTGTCTGATACCTTTTGCTGATGGGCTTTGGGCCCTGCCAGTTAAGTGGGCCGACTGAATGGGCCTTAAGGCAAATGATATTTGCTGTGTTATCACTTGTCCCCCCTCAACAGGTCCGATCGGGCATGGATTTGCCTTTGCATGGTCCGTTCGGATGGGGTCGGTTCTGAAAATTCCCGATCCGAGGACGCGTACTGATGCGCGATTTTGAATTTAGGAGGCGCTTTTTCCGAAGCGACGCGCCTGCTGAGACAGCTGTTTTCCTTTAATGTTGTGAGTGTACCGAGGGCGACGCTTCGTTCTTCGCAGAGACATAATGTCCTTTGACACGTGGCGCTTTCTGAATGGCGCGTCGTTTGGCATTTTTGAGAAGCTTCCGTCTATAAATAGAGGACTTTGTGAATCATTCCTTCTTTACTTTTGAAATCCCTAGCGAAGCTCTGCCAAAATCTTCCTTTGATTCCCAGATTTCTGCAACTACTCTTTACCTCTTCTTCGAAATCCTTCAAGTCTTTTTCATCAAGTAAGTAACTTTTCTTTTTGCTTTCTTTGCGATTTTCCTTTTCCTTCTCACACCCATTTCATTTAGAAAAGAGAGTTGCGCCTTCCTTTCATACTTTTGTTGAAGATGGCCTCAAGTAGTGCTGCAGCATTGGACACAACTTTTTTGGAGTGGTATGAGAATAAACCAGCCGTCGATTTGCATTCTCGACTAACTGCCGGGGAGGTAGCTGAAATTCCTTCCAAGTATGGCCTTTCTGGAGACATAGCGGTATTGGCCTGCCCAGAATCAATGGCGGTGACGGAGGGGCCCTTTGGGCAAGACAATGGGGAATGGTTCATTTGCCATCTTCGTAGCCTGGATGCGGGCCTGAGGATCCCCTTGGGCGCCTTCGAGATGGCGGTGTTGAGGGGGTATGATCTCGCCCCTAACCAACTACATCCGAACGGTTGGAGATCGGTGGCGTGCTTCAGAATTCTTTGCATAACCGAATCGGTAGCGCCAACTCTGGAGCTGTTTACTCACTTCTTCTACATCTCGTGTCGGAGCGACGGGACGGAGTATTTCTTTACAAGCCGCCCAAAGAGGAAATTGATGATCGTCCCCACCTCTATGAAAGGGTACAAAGAACTGTATTTCCTGATGGGGAGGAAAGGTGGATTTGGGGTGCGCCTCACCCGATCGGTCAGGGTCAAGGCTCTGAATGACCTAGCCGTCGGTCAGCCTTCGTACGAACAGGACATTAAAACGTTAATGACCGCCGTCGCCAGGAATGGGAAACCCTTCGAGTCCAGCTTGCTCCTGACTACCCTGTTCGGGTCTTCCAGTTCTGAAGGCGCTGAGGATGTAGAACGTGAGCATTAGGGCCGTGAAGAAAACATTGCCATTATGCATCATAATGCATTGCATTTTATTTATGCTTTGTGAAGGTAATTTGTGTACGAAAAAACTTATCTAGCTTATTATTTTTTGTTGTGCAGCTGAGATGGCTGGTGGGAGTGAGGCCTCCAGGCAACTTGGCGATCGGATCCGCCAAAAACGTGAGGCAGAGAAGAAGGCCCAGGAGCAGAGGAAAAGGAGGAAGTTGATCCCGTCTTCCGAGCTTCAAGCCTCCAAGGGGGCGGTCGGTGCTTCTACGACTACTCCGGCCATCGCTGCTGTACCAATCTCGTCGGCGCCCCCAGCTGCTATTACTGCGCCTGCTTCCACTGTTGCCGTTCCAACGACTGTTCCTCGAGGAGAGGCCCCTGCTCGGCCGTTACGCCGCCGTCGCCACACACTCCGGGACGAGTCGGACGAAGATGATCAGCCGATCGGTCCAACTATCCGAGAGGCGGAAGAGGCTGCCAAGAAGAAGGCAGAGGAGGCGGCCAAAAAGAGGGCTGCTGAGCTAATCGCCGAATCGGATGCACGGCTTGCGGCCAGAGGCAAAGCTGTGCAGCACGGCGAGTCTCCAAGGCGCTCGTCCGATCGGAGGATCGTCCCTATGAAGGAAGTCCTGAGAGAGAACTTCGGCGACGACTGGTCGGTGGGCCAGGTAGCAAATTACATTTGCCGTGGTCTTCTCCGGGAGGACGATCATCAGGACGCTGGCGACGCCAGTCAGCTCAGCAGGGAAGCCCAAGCTATCGGCCAGCAGCTGATAGATGTAAGTATTTTACTGACTGTTTTCTGGTGCTTGTTTACACCTTTGTGCCTGAGTCTTTTGGTTTTGATTCTGCGTAGGCTGCCAGGAGGACGCAGCGGCTGCACATGATGGCCCATTTGTGGAAGGGGAGGGCTGAGTCAGGCGCCGTGGCCAAGGCGGAGGCGAATACACGTTGTGAAGCAGCTAAGAAAGAAGCCTCCGACCTTCGAGCTGAGGTGGCCAAGCTGGAGGAGCGGTATGCTGCTTCTCAGTCGGAGACTGTAGCCTTGAGGAAGGAGGCTCATCAGAGTGCTCAGGATCTGAAGGCTCGGCAGAGCGAGGCCGACAGGCTGAAGGGCGAAGTTGCCCGTCTATCTGCGGAGGGTGCGCAGTTGCGGCGGTTCAAGGCGGATGCAACCCGGCTGGATGCCAAGTGCAAAGAGTTGGCCGCCGAGAATGCCAGACTGAAGGCAGAGGGCGGGCAGCTTCGAGAGGAGGTGGAGTCCTTGAAGAAGTCGGCAGGAGAGAGTGAGGCCTACTACACGAAGATTCTTGAAATTGAACTTGCCAACCAGAAGGAGCGCCTGATCGATGAGTTAGCAGACACTCAGGTGGAGTTGCTGTCTCGGCTAGTCCACGAAGCTGGGCGGCGCTTCCCCGGGGTTGATTTGTCGTGGATGGACGATCCGGCATCACTGCCTGCTCCTCCAAATGATGATGATGATGAAGGCGCTCCCGAGGGGGAAGTCACTGAGAGAGCTTCTGTAGAAGGCCCTTCATTTCTGGAGACTATTCCAGAGGTTCCCTCCGAAGTGGAGCTTGTGGCGCCTTCAGATTCTGGAGCTGGAGAGGAAGTTCCTCCTGCGCCCGAAGTCGAGCTAGTGACGCCTTCTTCTGTTGAGCCTGTCTCTGAAGGGGGGCAGTATCTGTGCCGCCAGCTGCCGACCCTTCTCAAGCCACCGCCAATCCGATTGCTGAGGAGGTCATTGACCCTCCTGGCGAAGTGGAGGTTGTAAATATAGATAGTTAGCCTAGGAATTTAGATCAGCTTTACTTTTCTTCCTGTTTTCTTTCTTTGTAAGAATTCTTTACAAACTGTAAAGTGAATACATTTCGTATTAATGAAATTGCATATTTTTGCAAATCAACGTATACATAAGATTGTACTAAAAAAATTGCAATATGATCGAGCTAATTAGAACTCGTAATTAAAATTTGCATTAAATTTCATAAGTACTTCCTGAATTTGAATAGTGTTAAAGCTTAATGACCGATCGGGTCAGTCTTGGCTTTTTTAGATCATTTTGCTGAGTGATACTCATAAAGCTGCATAAGGGTTGCATAGTTGAGCTATATGATACTCGTAGAATCGCATAGTTATTGCGAAATCGAGTTGAGTGATACTCGTAGAACTGCATGAGAATTGCATAGCCGAAAATACTCGTAATATTGCATAACAATTGCATAACCGAGCGAGAGAGGTTAGATCCTCTATAATAGGGATAATACTCGGGGAGGTAAGATCCTCCATCACGTTAGATTCGCTTTTGTAGCTTGAGACGGGCATCAAGCCTAATCGTAGAACGCTAAATTATGCATTAATTGAACGAATATGAAAGAATGAACCTTTTTATTAATCAGGCAATTGCCAGGTTCTGATACATTATAAGACATGGTACTTCTTGAGTACTTCAACATTCCAGCTTCTGGGGACCTCTCGCCCTTCAATAGTTCGGAGCCTATAAGTGCTCGGGCTTAGGACTTTAGATACCTCATAGGGCCCTTCCCAATTTGGCATTAGTTTCCCCACTCCGGCGTTTCCCGAGCCCAGTTCTGCCTTTCTGAGTACCAGATCGCCAACATTGAAGGTTCTAGACCTTACTTTAGCATTGTGGTATCTGGCCACTCTTTGTTTATAGGCAGCGATCCTGGCGTAGGCGTCCTCCCTCTTTTCTTCGATGAGATCTAAGTCTTGGAACCTCTCTTGAGTGTTCATCCGTTCGGAGTAGAGAGCCGATCGGTAAGAGGGGAGGCCGACCTCCACAGGAATCATTGCTTCGGAGCCGTAAACAAGAGAAAATGGCGTCTGATGAGTGCCTGTCCTGGGGGACGTTCTATATGTCCACAGGACACTCTGCAGTTCTTCAGTCCAGTTGCCTTTGGCTTGACCCAGTCGCTTCTTTAATCCCTCCAAGATGGTCCGATTGGAGACCTCAGTCATTCCGTTGCTTTGGGGATGAGCGACAGATGTGAACTTCAGTTTGATGTTCAAGCCTTGGCAAAAGTTCCTGAAAATGGAGCTGTCGAACTGCTTGCCATTATCTGCAATAAAAACATTGGGTAAGCCATACCTGCAGATGATGTTCTTCCATGTAAAGCTCTTGACTCTCTCGGCTGTGATGGTGGCTACCGGCTCGGCCTCAATCCACTTGGAGAAGTGGTCTACTGCCACTATGAGGAACTTCATCTGCTTTTTGCCTTGGGGAAAAGGTCCCAAGATGTCCATCCCCCATTGGTCGAATGGCCATGCAATTCCGATCAGCTGTTGGTCTGCTCCATGCTGCCTTATGATCCTGCCATGAATTTGGCATTGCGGGCATATCCTTACTTTCTCCTGGGCATCCTTGAGCATGCTAGGCCAGTAATATCCCGTCTGAAGGGCCTTTCTCGCCATGGCTCTGCTTGCCTCATGCGCACCGCATATGCCCTCGTGGAGCTCTCTGAGGATGTAGTCCCCCTCTTCCTCCGACACGCACTTTAGCCAAGGGTGACTGAAAGCTTTTTTGTACAATTCACCGTTAATGATGGAGTAATTGAGAGATTTTCGAGATACCTTTCGAGCTTCGTCCTTGTCCTCGGGCAGTCGTCCTGTCTGGAGGAACTGCGTAATTGGGCTCATCCAGGTTTCATTCTCTTGGTCGATCTCCATCATCTCCGGTTCGTCTAGGGAGGAGGAAATCTGGTCTACAACGGCAATGTTTTCTTCTATGACACTTTGTGCGGAAGCAGACATCTTAGCTAGCCGATCGGCCTCTGCAGTTTGGTCTCTCGGGACTTTATGTAGCACCCATTCCGATCCAGCCTCTTCCAGTTTTGCGAAAGCAGTCTTGACTTTGGCCAGGTACTGGATCATCGTGGCCTCACGTGCTTCGAAAGTCCCCAGAACTTGACTGGTGACCAGCTGGGAGTCGCTCCTTATGGCTACTGACTCCGGTCGGATTGCATGGAGCAGTCTCAGCCCTTGAAGGAGCGCCTCGTACTCTGCCACATTATTAGAAACTTTAAAATTAAGCTTTATGGCGTACCTTATTGTGATTCCCAAAGGGCCTTTTATTACTATGCCGGCGCCTCCTCGAGTGTCGTTTGTCGCGCCGTCCACTGTCATTTCCCAGTTTTGTGGCTTGGGTTGACTCGGTGGTTCCTCACCCGCAAATTCGGCGATGAAATCTGCCAAAGCTTGGGCTTTTATAGCCTTTCTGGGCTCGTATCTGACATCCCAGGACTGTAGCTTAATCGCCCATCCCACCATTTTGCCTTCCAGATCGGGCGTCTGGAGTATCTTTCTCAGAGGGTGACCCGATCGGACGATGATTGTGTGTGCCTCGAAGTAAGGTCTCAACTTCCTTGCACACATCATGAGGGCAATAATGAGCTGCTCAACCGGTCCCTTTCTCAGATCGGCACCTCTGAGTACTTCACTTACGTAGTACACGGGTAGCTGTTGGGTATCTTCTTCTCGGACCAAAGCACCTGCAACAGCTTCCTTAGAGGTGGCTAAATACAGGTATAAATTTTCACCTGGTACCGGTCGGCTGAGCAGCGGCGGGTTGGTGAGGAATGCCTTCAGCTCTTCGAAGGCCTGCTGGCAGTCTTCCCCCCAGACAAAAGCTTCGCTCTTCCTTAACTTCTTGAAAAAAGGCGTGCAGCGCTTGGCTGAAGAGGAAATGAATCGTCCCAAGGCTGTTATTCTTCCATTCAGCTTCTGGACGTCTTTTATGCTCCTGGGGGGTTGCATCTCGAGGATGGCCTTTATTTTTTCTGGATTTGCCTCAATCCCTCGTTGAGAGACTAGGAATCCTAAGAATTTTCCTGATGGTACCCCGAAGACGCACTTCTCGGGGTTGAGCTTCATCTGGAATTTATTTAGGGTGTCAAAAACTTTTGCCAAATCGGCTGTATGTTCCTCGGCGCTTCGGCTCTTGACGATCATGTCGTCAACATATACTTCGACATTCTGCCCGATCTGGTCTTTAAAAATCTTGTTCATCAGGCGCTGATATGTGGCTCCAGCATTTTTCAGTCCGAACGGCATCATCCTGTAGCAGAACGTCCCGTCGTCTGTGATAAAGCTGGTTTTTTCCTGATCCAAGAGCCACATCAGGATTTGGTGGTAGCCAGCATATGCGTCTAGCAGAGAATAAATGGCATGGCATGCCGTGGCGTCTACCAACTGGTCTATGCTGGGCAAGGGGTAGCTGTCTTTGGGACATGCCTTGTTGAGATCGGTGAAGTCCACACACATCCTCAGCTTGCCAGACTTCTTTTTGACTAACACCACGTTAGCCAGCCACTCTGGATATTCTACCTCTCGGATGGTTCCGGTCTTGAGTAGCTTATCCACCTCTTCAGAAATGAACTTCCTCCGATCGGGTGCGTGCCTTCGTAGCTTTTGGCGGATCGGAGGGAAGCTCGGGTCCACATTCAACTTGTGGGTGATTATTTTGGGGTCTACCCCAGAGATATCTTCTGGCCTCCAGGCAAAGGTCGCTTGATTGATGGTCAAGACATGCATAATGGCCTCTTCGGTTTCCTTATCCATGCTTGTCCCCACCTGAACATTTTTGCCTTTATCTAGCGACCTGGCCTTTGTGGCCTCTGCTGGGTCCATCCTGGGCCTTTCCGCTTGCTCTTGCTATTCCAGGCCCGGCTCTACGACCATCGCTTCTCGCTGCTGCTTTATCATGGTGATATAAGCCTCCCTGGATGCTTTCTGGTCACCTCTCAAGATGGCGACGCCTCCTGTGGTCGGAATCTTCATCACCATGTATCGGATGGAGGTCACAGCTCCGGTCTGGAAAAGCAGTGGTCTGCCAAAAATGGCATTGTAGGCAAATGTCATGTCGACAACCATGAAAATTACCTTACAAGCATGAGCTATTGCTTCTTGGCCGAGCTCGACAAAAAGCTCTACAGAGCCCGCCACGGGGATAGTAGCATTGCCCAGGCCGATCAGAGGAGTGGCGTTCGGTTTCAGCTCTCCGATCGGAAGTCCCATGGCTCGGTAGGCCTGGAGAGTTAGGACGTTGACAGCACTGCCATTGTCCACCAAGATTCTTTTTACATTGAAATTGTTTATCCGAGCTCTTACAACGAGAGCGTCCTCATGTGGAAACAGGACGTCTCGTGCGTCTTCGCTGGAAATGGTGACTGAGGCAGGCTGCTCTGCCTGTCGGGAGAGGTAAACGCCTTTTCCTCTCCCTTTCTTGGGGAGATTCTCTCCGTATGATGACCCTCCGGTGATCACATTTATTACCCCCGCATAAGGCCTACCCGGATCAGCATTTCTGGGGTTCCTGCGCTCATCGTCGTCTGAGTCAGGATCGTCCCTTCTAGGCTTCGGCTGTCTGCAGGGTTCATCCCCTCTGGCCGGGCCTACGAATCTCCTGAGGGCCCCACGGCGTATCAGCTTTTCAATTTCTTTTTTTAGCGAAGTGCACTCGTCGGTTAAATGACCGACGTCTCTGTGGAATTCGCAGTATTTGCTCAGGTCCCTCGCATCCCGACTTCTTCCGGAGAGGTCTCTGGGCCAGTTGACTCTGCGGTGCTTCTCTTTAATCCACATTAGCACCGCGGTTGGGGTAGCATTGAGAGGAGTGTATGTCCTCTCTGCCTGGTCGTCTGGACGCGGATTCCGGTCTCTTCCTGATCCTCTGGCCTGGCCTGAATTTCTGGAACTTTGAGCTCCATCTTGGCCTTTGGCTGTCCGATCGGAAGCGGAGGCTCTTTGAGTAGAGCGATTGTCCGGATATTGTAGGCGGTCCAGGACGCTGGTCCTTCCTCTGCTTTTGGACCTGAGAGCATCATCCAACTGGATGTGTTGCCTAGCCCTCTCCATTAGCTCAGCGAAGCTGGATGGGGGTCTTGTTGTGAGCGACTCGAAAAGTGGTCGGTCAGTGGTGCCGCCCTGTAAGGCGGTAGTTGCCATCTCCACACTGACGTTTCTTACTTCAGACATGGTGGCCTGAAACCTGTCGATGTAGTCTCGAAGACTTTCATCGGTTCTTTGGTAAAGATTGCACAGGTCGTTCACCGTTTTAGGCGCGCGTGTTTGCACAATGAACCTCATGGTGAACAGCTCTTTTAACTGTCTGAATGACGTAACGGATCCCATGGGCAGCTCATGGAACCACGTCAATGCATCCCCTCCCAGAGTGGTGGGAAAAACCCTACAGGCTATTCTTTTGTCATAAGTATAGACCTGTACCTTGGTCAAGTACTCTGCCAAGTGCGTGGCAGGATCTGTTTTGCCTGTGTACCTTTCCATGACCACATCTCGCCACCTGGGGGGGAGCTCAGCATCGGTGATCTCTCTGCAGAAGGGAGAGGCAGTGTTCCCACAAGTATTTCCTTCGAACGTGCCTCTTTTGGGCGCGAGGACACCAAACTGCTTCAGCTTCTACATAAACCACTGGTCCTGCTTGTTCGGCTGATTCTGTTTGCTTAGGGTCGTGGCGGTAGATTCCCCGCCCTTGTGCCTTCTCGTTTGGCCGCGACTTGGAGTGCACATGTAGGACACATCATCCCTCGTAGACACAGTAGCGGACCTGTTGCTGTAGGGAGAGGCCCTACTTGCAGACACTATCTGCTTCCCCTTGTCGCTCTTGCCTGGGGTTCTGGTTGCATTTTTCCTGCCTCCCTGAACTCGGGATTCATTGATAATGACTCCCTTGTTCCTATTTCTTCTGAAGTCTTCGCCGGCGAGGAAATCCTCTTGGGCTCTTTCAGAAACATCGGGCATCTTACCCTTTTTCAGAGTCTGGACGATGCTTTTAGTAAAATCACTGAGGATGGCACGCATGTCCCTCACCGTGAGAGGGGTGTCCTCTGGTTGCCTTGTAGTGGCATTGTCGAATTCGGGAAGGAGGTTTGTCCTCATGGGGGGCCTAGTGGGCGCCTCCCTCCTTCTCGAGGTGCCTGAAATGGCACGGGTGTTGTCGTCATGGTCGAGGTCCATGGGGGCCGTATTCTCATTGGATCTTGAGTTCGCCATCTCTCAATGAAAGCACCAAATGATAAATCCAAATATGCTTTATCTGTAGGAGAGAGGACGATCCGATCGGATGAGAGAAACCTGCAATAAAAGGAGCCCGGTCGGACCAGGCGTGAGCACTCCGAAGCTTAAGTTAGTAGCTTAGAGAGAAGATGTGCTTTAGAGAGATAATGTTGTGAATTCAATACCTGGTGCCATCGTTGGCTGGACTATTTATATGAGATGGTTGAGGGGCACTTGAGTGCCTGGGGAGTGATTACTGGCTGTCAGAGTAGGTATCCGGCGACATGACATGGAGCAGGTGATAGGCATGGGTGCTGCCTTGTGTCAGGCAGCTGATAGGACTGGCGGTCACATCAGCCGATCGGGCATGTGCGTCGCCTAGGAGCTCGTGTCTGATACCTTTTGCTGATGGGCTTTGGGCCCTGCCAGTTAAGTGGGCCGACTGAATGGGCCTTAAGGCAAATGATATTTGCTGTGTTATCAATTATAATAGTTAACCGAAAAATATTAGTTAACCAATCCAAAAAACTAAAACCGATAAACTAGTTAACCGATTGTAATGCACTGGTTAATGGTTAATATTTTAAAAAAATCGATATTAATATACTGATTTTTTTGGGACTCATGAACCGGTTAACCAGTCCATTCTCACCTCTCATCCATTTGAAAATTATTAATTCTCTCTTCCAGAAAGAAAATCTTTTTTGAATTGTCCAAATACATGTACTTGTGAATTAATTAATCCATTTATATTTTATCAAAAAAAAAAATAATCCATTTATTAATAATTTTATTATTCAGTCAATTAATATAAATTTTTAAAAATTATTGACTATAAATCTAACCATTTATTTTAATTAATCAGTTATTTTGATTTTTACAATTCACTTAACTATAATTTTCAAATTTTAACAAACTCAAAATTTTAGGTATATAAATTAACAAAATTTTACAAATACTATTTCAATTATGCAAAGTACAATTCAAAGTTCAAAATAAAATACACAAATTAACTAAACTATAAATAATCATTTAAAGTAAACACGAATTTATAATTGTTAAAAGTATTTAAAAGTCATAATTTATTATCCAAACATATTATAAGTCGATGTGTAACAAAAAAGTATCAGTAAATATATATAAAAAATTATGTATGTCATATTTATATAGTATCTAAATAAATTTTTTGAAATAAAAAAAATAAAATGTATGTATAGTAACTGGAATTAATTGTTACATAACTGTTAATTCACATAAACCATAACCATTAACCAAAAATATAAAATACATAAACTCAAATCTGAAACGATAAATTGACTAATTATAAAATTGAATTTCGAATCGATTTTACGGTTAATCATTTTTTTTTTTTGCGTCCAATACTAGGCACTCTTTGATAGCTGCTTGAATGAGGTTGATTATGATGCAGTAATTATTGTTAACATGTTTGTATATATATATATGGCATAATAATATGATATAATTTAATAATTTTTTATAATTAAGAGAAAAAATAACAAATATAAAGATAAAAATATTTTTGATGAAAAAGAAAATGTAAAAAATAATAATAAATCACCAATTTGATAATTTAAAAATTTAGACATAAATAAATCATGAGTTAACCATAGCATAAAGGTGCTGCATACTCATGGTGAATATGTTAAAAAGAAAATTAGCATCTATATGATGAATTAGTAGCATAAATGTTTATGAAAACTTTTTCGGGCTGAAAATCTGCAGTCGAGCCAGGTAGTACCCGAACTCGGGATCAGGTATGATCAAAAGTCATAAAAATGTTCAAAATATAACATATAATTAGGAAGAAATTACCGCGTGAAGCAGATCATAGGATATTAAAATATAACATATAACTACCAAGAAATTACCACAAGTTAAGATGAAAAGCTATAAGAAATTGTAATGCGTGCCAAGATTAGCCAATATGCTTAGTTTCTTGTCTCAAGAGAAACCCCATTGAGATTTCTGATCAGTTTCAAATGTAGCGAAACCAAGTAAAAGTTACGTGATAATTACCCTATGAGTTGTCCTTCGACATCAAAATCATTGCAAATTCTTTCTATCCATAATTCTATCCTAGATTTGGAATTCCATTTCCTTTCTCAAAACACTTTCCTTCTTAATTCTGTATTTTTGAAATAGTAGCCGTTAGAAAATCTAACAGCTAGTTTTCTATGGATACAAAATATTCTCCTTATCTATACTAACATCTTAATCTCAGTCTTAAAGATTGAAAGATCTCCATTTGATTTCTTGTCAAAGAAAAAAAAGAAAAATGATGGGTGGTCGTTGTGGGGGTTTTTTTAATTTTGGGGTTATTTTAAAAAAAAAATTAGAAAAATGGGATAACAATAAACAAAATTAGCATTTTGGGGTGCCGAAAACCGGCACAACAGTGTGCCGGTTTTCGTCAGTGTGGGCCAGCCGGTCTGACCGGCTGGCGTGCCAGAAACCGGCACAGTAGAGTGCCGGTTTCTGGCACTAAAGTGACAAGTATGATGCCGGTTTCCAGCAGCAGGACAAGCCACTGCAGAGCTGCAGTGGCTAAGTCAAAAGTGGTTTAGTTTTTTTATTTTTTTTCCCTCATGCAGTGGCTTTTAATTCATTTTATATAATAAATGAATTAAAAGCCACTGCATGAGGGAAAAAAAATAAAAAAACTAAACTACTTTTGACTTAGCCACTGCAGCTCTGCAGTGGCTTGTCCTGCTGCTGGAATTAGTGCCAGACACCGGCACTCTACTGTGCCGGTTTCTAGCACGCCAGCCGGTTAGACCGGCTGGCCCCACACTGACGAAAACCGGCACACTGTTGTGCTGGTTTTCGGCACCCCAAAATGCTAATTTTGTTTACTGTTACTCTATTTTTCGATTTTTTTTTAAAATAACCCCAAAATTAAAACCCCGTCGTTGTGCAGCTTGTAAGTACTTAAGAAGCGTCAGATTGCATTTTGGCTCCTTATTTTCCATCCAATAATCCTCAAAGATTTGCTTGTGTTCACAAAATCTATGGTGCCAGCAATGTAGCAATTGCTCCAGGTCAATATCTCTTTTTTCTATTTTTAAAATTAATTTCAATTTAAATGTCATTAATTAATAATTTGGGTTTTTGTTTTGATTATCAATTAATGATCAGCAACTACTAATAGAACTAAGAGTAGCAGCAGCAGAATCATTATATTATGAAGCAAAATGAAGAATTGAAAATCCAGTGTATGGGTGTGTAGGGATAATCTCGCAGCTACATCAGCAAATACGCAATTCCCAAAACGAATTGGCTGAGACAAGAGCCCAAATCGCAGTCCTCATCTCTCATGCACAACAAATCTCAAATTCAAGAACATCAACAAATGAATTTGGATAGAGAAAATTTTCAATTGTTTATGCCTTAGTCAATGTTTGTTTCTTTCAATCCACGTCTGCTCCCCTGACAGGAAATGAATTTTTAAAAGAAGTAAATATCATCAGTGAAATTTGGCCTTCGATTTTAAAATTATTATCACATGACAGCCAACGAGATTGACAAACAGGCTACTTAAGGGTAGTAATTAGTAGCTGTGGGACTGTTCTATTTCTTTTATTAATTATTATTCATGGGAATAGGGAAGCAAGTCTTCCCATAGATATCTTCCCTTGCTTCTTAAGGATATATTTTCCTTTTCTTCTTTTATACATATCTTTTGCTTTTTTTCATTTTTGGGATGGTAATGGGATATGTAATAGGTCGTATGTTTAATTCAAAATGAATAAATAATTAAAATATAATTAAATATATAGTAATCATTCATTCATCTGATTAAAATTTAAACCCAATTTTATTTTAAATTGACATTTACAAGATTATGCAAGAATTGGCATCATCTTTAAGGGAAAAAGAGAAAATCTAACGGCATTCTCCTTTAGTTATTTTCCCATTTATTTTCATTGGTTCGAAATATATTACTAACTAATAGCACAATATAATATATTTGATGAAATGGCACGAGCCCTATAAATGTGAAAAGAATATGTTAGCTTGTTAAATTTTATTGTGAATATGCTTGGCGTAAATTCGAATTAATTTTAATAACTTTTAAATATAAGATGGTTTCGACCGACAACATAGAAAATGTAGGTGAAGTTGTTGTAGAAAAGAAGGGTATGTAGCACAATGAGATCATCTTTAAAATGGGAAATTGTAGAAAAAAGATAGGATAAAGAGAGGTGATGACTTTCATGATATGAATCTACTTTTAATATTTTTTTTATTTATTTAATATGAAACCTTTACGTGGAAATTGTGTTGCTTTTGGCATGCATGCGTAAAGAGGTGATCAGTAGTCAATATACAAAGGTAGAAATATGCTTTTCTTAATTAGGTCACCATCCATCGGTCTCCCATTAAGCGCAACTTATCAAGCCGCAATCACGTTTAGATTTCTGCTTAATAAAACTTAGCCTCAATTCTTTTTCTCTACTCATTCCATTATTTTATATACTATGCTAATAATATCAAAACTCTCTATAATTTTAATCGAGTTAGCTAACAGATTAACATATATAATTGAATGAAATTGATCTTTGATTCATTTAATTTTTATTATAAACTAGGCATTATGTTGCATATCGGAAGAAGGTACCAGTTTGACCTCAAACTTTCTTTTAATTAACTATAATCAAAGAATCAAATCTTGAGGTTTACAAGTAATTATAATATAAAACTTTCAGTTTCCAATTACTTTATACTATCTCATTCTCAAAACCCCTTTTTAGTTTCTTTTTTTTTCCATCTTCTTTTTCTCGAGTTATTATCTATTATAAATTTTTATTGCAATCCTAACGTAACTTATGTGCTCAATTCAAGAATATTTACGGGTAAAATATTTTCTTGGAAAAGAGGAGCAAGAACTTAAATTCAATACATTAAAAGCAACATTTACGGCTGAAATATTTTTTTGGAGACATTAGTTTGATATATGTACAATAATTATACTTGGTTAGAAAAAATTACGTAGATATTCATAGATTTCTTTTCTTTTTTTTTTTTAATAAAAATTATTGATACGTATATTTACTACTAAATTAGACATTGAACGGATTAGTAGAGAAACAGAAGTAGAAGGGAAAAACAGAGAACGTTTTTACACAGGAAGAGATAGAATGTTGGATAAAAATTAGCCAAAGGAAACATTAATTAATTAATTAATTAAGGTATCATATATATATATATATATATATATGAAATCTAGAGCAGGTTGATATAAAGGAAAATGGGGACCATATGCATGAGATGAGGCAGACAAGCAATGGGATTTTAGCAAGCACAGAAAAAGCAGTGATTAAAGATATGATGCTTTAATTTGCTTTTTAACTGTGGCTCTGCTGTATTTGGGATTTCTTTATTTCAAATTTTCATAAAAGCCGAAATAGACATAACATCACCTCTTATTTCTCTAAACATTTCTCTTTCCAAGTCAATCTAAAAAAGATTTCTTCACCACCCACAAAGGGCCACCTCCTTCTTCTTCCATTTCTTTTATTTTATTTTTATCTCTTTCCCCATATATCCTCTTACAAATGTGAATTGATATTAATTAATTTGTAATTTATTCATTTTCTAAATTATTCAGAAGTTAAAATTAATTAAGTAATGAACTCCATGATTTACTGAAATCTCAGAATTTTTTTTTAGATCTCTTTACTCTAATTGATTTGTCCCAAACAATTAGTTATATTATTATGCTACGTGTATACACAATTTTTAATCAAAAAAAGAGTCATTAATTATAGCGAGGAACCAAAACTGGCTTTATATTATTGCTAGATTCTTTAATCACATAATTGACAAGTCAATTAATGTTTGATTGCACAATCATAATTGCCCTTGAAATTTACTAACAACAAGAAGGGTAATAACGGAATTATAATCAGAATGGCTGAAATTAATGTTTGGAGGTCTACATATCTTCTGAAAGCAACAAAACAAAGTAGGCTTGAATTTTGAGAACTTCTTTCCTTGCCACATTATACGTATATCGGAGCAGCCTACAATAACTTGAATTTCTTTCATATTTCATTCCCATAAAATCTTGGTTGATTTAAGCGGTTCATGGATATTGATCCCTTCTGGGTTACTGGGGGTGGTTTCTTACTAATTCTAGTAAAAATTTCATGGCATCAACCTCATCAACATCACAAGCTATGTGCTTCTTTCTTGGCTTTCTTTTAATTGTTCCTCTTCTTGCTCGCCCCATGGATACAAAGTTTGAGGCTCCCCATGATCCTTCTTCTTCTTCTACCACTACTACTCTTAGCTCTGGAAAGAGTTCCGGGTCGGGTTGGGGCCAACGGTTTAAAGCAGCTGCACATGAAGTACCTAGCGGTCCAAATCCTGAATCCAACTAGTAAGCAAGGGGAAAAGAGAGTCCATTATATTTTAAATCATCACTCTATATACATATAAGTCATGGCATCAAGGATATATAATCTTTTTGGCCCACTAGAAGTAGCATGCATGTGAATAGCAAGCAAGAATACTTTGATTTCTTTCTTTCTTTCTTTCTTCCTTTATTGTGCATGGTTGTATGATTTTGATCTTATTATTATCATATACATATATAATATTTTCATGCCATTTTTGTGTAAGACATTCTCAAAGCAAGAATAAGTTGCATTGTATATAATTATACGTTGTGGTACTTTTTTCATATACTTTACGATCAATTCAAATTTTCTTAGTTATCTCCTTTCTTGCTTTTTGCAGATAAGTAAATAGTTAGAATTTTGATTGCAACCTTTCTCATAAACCAACTTAAGAAATTTTAAAATTGGGTTTTGATTTTATTCATTAATTGAGTTTATATTTGTTGTGTATATTGTGATAAGATCAAGCTATATGGAATAATTGAATGAATTAATTTATTATTGTTAATTATTTGATATTGACTAATTATAAATATATAATTTTTTTATAAAAATTTATATATTTCTTATATCATAATTAATTAATTTGTAGAATTAAATTAAGCTAAAACGCTTTTTCTTAACATTATTGCACTCATGTTGAGTCATCATTGGTGTTCATTGAGGACGGTCCTTATAAATTAAATTAGTTCAACAATTTCGAGAGAGAGAGAGAGAGAGAGAGGTGAAATGAGGCCCAGAAGCCACAGATGAATGGTGTCAGAACCGTCATAAGAGCACGCAGTAAGTACTTTTTCGTTTTATGCTTGCTTACTATGACACTATTTCGAAACAGGGAAGAGTCTTTTTCTTTCTTTTTTTTTTTTTTTTATTTTCAAAAGTAGAGCCCTAAAATTTATTTTATTTATTGGCTCAAATGATTCCAAGTGCACCGTACAAAGGGTAAAAATTCAAATTACATATTTCATTTTTTAGGGGATGAAATTTATTTATGTATTTGCATTCGTCCAAAGCCTCAAGAAACTGACACCACAAAAGTCATAAGATACGATTTGATAATCATAATAGTGGAGACGACAATGATTGATCTCACTCTTATTGTTCAATCGCACCCACCCACATAGAAAGATCGTTATAATTGAAAATGTGCCATTACTTATTGATTGTATTAGCTGTGATTAACTGTCTAGTTATTTTATGTTTCCTTAATGGGATTGATCATTGATATGTATAGTTAGTTCAGGATTCAACAGAATTCGATCGTTTCATTATTAATATTTACTAGTACGTATTTGAATACTGTGACTTTATTTTGGGATTAAAGTTTAACAAACTTACGAAGCTGAATTGAATAACTGGTGTAAATTATAGTTTATTATTGTGATTAGAAAAGAGAATACACTATGTAAGTTTGCTTGAAGTTGAAGGAAGAATATGGTCTGATACATATATAAAGGGTCAAATTTTCAGATAGAAGTAGGTGTAAAGCTAACTTGATTAGCGGCCAATTAATTAATAATTTCCTAAAATTAGGGAAGTCATTGTCCCATAATCAATCATATATTGGATAAATTAAATACGATACTTGTCAGTTCTTATGTTACATACTGCATGGCTTCAATTGCATACGATGTTTATTTTAATACGTATGAGGTCTAAATATAGATTGAATATAATAAAATGATCGTGTAGGGATTTCATATATATTAAAGTGATATTATTAAAATAAAAAAATAAATAAAACTAAAATTAACACCAGAATGTTTGGTCATCACATCAATAATTACACCTCTAACCTTTAAAATTTGATTATTATTTTAAAGATTAAAGTAAATAAAATAGGTGGACAAATTAGTATGGCCTATGTGCTACTAGCTAGAGCGATATGTCAATTTCATTTTTGCCACTTCTGTCATAAAGATGCCACATAACTCAGTAACTTTAACACTCATGTACGTAAAATTTAGCATAATCCTTCTAATTATATGGAAACACAAACGCCAGAGCTCAAATTAATTGTCAAAATATAAAGATTAAGTGTAATCGTTAATCAATGACCAAAAGTGCAAGGTGTTAATTTGAAACTTTTTTTTTTCTAAAATAATACTATTATTTTCAACATATATTAATTTCTTTAAGTCCATATTCCAACATATTTTATATTAAAACGTAAATATGGGGACTTGATATAATGCAATAAATTCTTAATAGAAAAGATACCATAGTTTAAGGACCTATAAATATATTTCCCTATAAGAATTTGGCAAATTAAATTGTACAAAATTAATAACATTAGGTGCAAAATAATTAGGTTTGGATTCAACGTCAGGCCCAACAGGAATAAACGCAAAAAGATAATGTAATATAAGGGAAGGCAATGGATCGGACGCAAAATAAATGTTAGGAAGTCATACGAAGCTAGCTAGCTATTTATCCAATGTCAGATGTCTTCAATATCAGCTCTACTACTCCTTAGCATGGTTGGTGAGAGCTTTTAAATTATTTTCCTTTTCAGGACAGTTTTGTCTCCCATCTTCAGGTGATCATAAGGATTGATCGATTTAATTATTTACTGGTTTTCAGCCAAGGATATGGTAATTAACATTACTAATAATACGTTTTTGAGTTGTTTAATGGCTTGATGAAAGAATTAATAAGCGCTGCAGAGTATAGAGATAGGGAGAGATCGCATATTAATTAACATTAATCAAAACAAGTAGAGTACTTAAAGTAGCATCAATTTTTCTTGTTTATTTCCTCTACTGCATGCTAATTCCATCAACTTTAGTGACCACCACCACCCCCGGCTCCAAATCCAGCTCCACCTCCAAACCCAGCGCCGCCGCCACCCCCATATCCTCCACCAAATCCACCACCGCCACCTCCACCTCCACCTACTCCACCACCAATACCCCCACCTTTGCCAAATCCTCCACCAGCTCCAAAACCTCCTCCAGTACCGCCACCTCCACCAAATCCTCCACCACCTCCAAGTCCTCCTCCACCACCTGCACCACCACCAAATCCACCGCCTGCACCACCACCTAAGCCCCCTCCTCCACCTGCACCACCTCCAACTCCACCACCAATACCTCCGCCATGTCCACCACCTAAACCTCCACCCGCTCCCCCTCCTAGACCTCCTCCATGTCCACCACCTAGACCACCACCGCCTCCTAAACCTCCTCCGTGCCCACCACCTAGACCACCACCGCCTCCTAAGCCACCGCCATGGCCAATGCCACCGCCTAATCCTCCCCCATGCCCACCACCTAAGCCGCCGCCACCTCCTAATCCTCCCCCGTGCCCACCACCTAAGCCGCCGCCACCTCCTAATCCTCCGCCATGTCCACCACCAAGACCTCCACCTTTCCCAATGCCGCCACCTAATCCCCCACCATGTCCACCGCCTAGACCCCCACCTCCTCCTAGGCCACCACCATGTCCAATGCCACCTCCAAGACCTCCACCATGTCCAATGCCGCCGCCAAGACCACCACCTCCACCAGCACCCCCACCAAGACCACCACCACCACCTCCGCCTAAACCTCCACCGCCACCAGCTCCACCACCAAAACCTCCGCCAGCACCACCACCTAAACCACCCCCTCCACCCAAACCGCCGCCACCTCCACCACCAAAACCGCCACCTGCACCCCCTCCTAAACCACCACCACCACCAAACCCTCCTCCTGCACCACCTCCTATACTGTGTCTGAAACCTTTCTTATAAATTCCATGGCCTAGGCCTCCTTTGAACAGAGGGCGATGAAAGAACATATGCTTATCATCTTTATAAACACTAACATGATTATCAGCCAACACTACATTCAAAAGCAAATGACAAAGCAAGAGAGCACGGACTACCCAATCACCCTTCCCCCCCATTACTATAATTTTTTATTTTTTAATCAAAGAACTAACACTGCCATGCTTCAAATAAGAGTGCGAAGGATAATATTTATAAGCAGATGGAATAGAATGGTGCTCAACTGTCAATTTCTCAAAGATTAAATGAGCCTCATCTGTCTCTGGACAAGCAATTTATTGGTCCAACTGTCATCCCCAACAAGCTCACAAGGCACACTACTTTGACTTTTGACTTAATAGTTAATTTTCTGCATCAAAAAAGATGGAGTACTCAATTTGCATGCAACTATACAAGTTGATGTTGATGAGTTGTACATTATGCAGAGATGAGGGTGAGGATAAAAGCTCTAAAAAGCCTCATCATCAATCTTAATGTGTTTACATTTAATGGTGCTTTATCAACCCATTAATTGATGAACCAACTAAACCATACATATTACAGCTTTCTCTCTCTACTTGCTATACTGATATCCACAATTTACTTTCTCTCTTTTTTCTCTCCGTGTGGAAAAACCAAAACCATGGATTGGATTCAAAATCAGCAGAAGAAGGTTGCAGGTTCTTGATTCTGCTAATATCATATAGGAGTAAAAAACAACAAAAAGAAGTTAACCCAGTTCTATTATCGTGCATTGTGATCAGCTATATTTTCATATATTGGTGAATGTTTTATTTAGTTTTTTCTTTTTCTTTTTCTTTTTTTGGAAACAAGGAAAATGTTATTTGAGTCACTTACAATAATGTTTTATTTAATTAATTGAGATTTTGCAATGATATAGTTCGTAGTAGGGCATCATGGGGAAGTTTCCATCAACATTTCCCCCATTTGTAAAAACCCAAACACCATTTTTTGTGATTTCTTTCCATTATTGCTGCTATTTTGTTGCTGCAACTCACATCTTCTTTAAATTAACAATTATTATAGCTATGAAAACTTGAAAAAGATAACTCTAGCTAGTTTTTTTCTTTTTTCAAATATGATTGTTTTTTTAGTTTTCATTTGTTTAGAATATATTAAAAATAGTACATATCAGGTATAAGAGGTCAGTATGCTTCTAAAATATTGAAAATTATATAAATTTATTCTTTCTACAAATTTACTCCTAAAAATATTAAAAATTATATAAATTTACCTTACGATACCACAAACATGAAATATTTTTAATATTTTGAAAGTAAATATAAATTTTTTATTAATGACAAATATGAAAAAATGTTTATATTTGCCCTCAAAATATTAATAATGGTCCACATTTACTAAAAAAAATGATGGATCATTTTTAGTATTTTGTGGTCAAATATAAAAAAATTCATATTTATTCTCAAACTATTTAACAAGTGCAGATTTGAACTGTGTTCAACACTCCAGGAATAATCTTTTTGAAAAAAAAATAAAATTTAAAAGTAAATTTATACTATCATTTTTAATATTTTATGGGTATATTTATCCCTTATTCCTGCATACTGACTATTATGTTGGTATTTTATTGAATCCTAGATCTGCCCTTGCATTTAATGTGACAGAAAATGACCCGTATTTATGTCATTTTAAGCCCTCCTTTAATTAATTTTATTCATTTTCAATTTTGAACAGTCCTGCAATGGAACATATTTTATAATTTTGACTCGTTATTTCTGAGATTGGCAGGACATTATACCCTTTTAACTGTTTTGTCTTATAATCTCGCAGTTTTACAAAATAAAGGGGTTTTTAAAATTAAAAAATATATATATAATGTGATTTTTTTAAAAAATTGATATCTTATGCGACAATATTAAACATATTTAAAATTTTGAAATTACTAAAAATTGCAGCGGAACCGTTAGTTTCATACATTTACTGTAAATTGTACTAAAATCGGTAAAATTAGTCCCGATTTTAGTGGTTAAAAAGTTGAATTGCAGTGAAAATATGACTGTCAATGTCGATTTTAGACAAAATAGATAGATTGTAAGTAATACTAGCTAGGAGGAATGTGAGGAAAGGGTGCAGTCGATCCGTATTGATAAAATTCCAAAATTAAGCGTTAAATATAGATAGCATTATTTTTATCGCCATGACATCATAAAATAAAATAAAAAATTATATACATACACATGAACATTTTTTAGAAAAATTAACTTTAAATTTTTATTATATTTTTTTCATTTTATTATCAATTGCCATGACTGAATTCCTTAAAAGTAAACTATTATATATGAAGCATGGACTCAAACACACAGGGTGCACATCCGTTCGGGTAACCCGAACCTATCCAATACGAAATATATCATATATCTCAAACCGAATCAATCCTATATATTAGTAGTTTTCCAAACCGATTAACACGATAATTTTCGAGCAACCAAAATATCCTATCAACCGCACAAAGTTTTCGTACGTATTTGACGTAAACCTATTCATTTTTGGGTTTGGGCTGGATTCTTACCGGACTTTACCAGGATTTTAATTTTTTTGTCCTTGTCCAAGCCCTGCCCAAATCTATATAAGTGAAATGTGGACTTTGCGCGGATCAAGCTCCGCGAGTTGGTTCGTTAAAAATATTTAAATAAAATAATAATTTTATTGTATAAATTGGTATAGTGTTATATAAAATTATAAAAAATACTATAAAAAGATTCAATATGTTAATATATGTATAAATTTTGATATTTAATATGGAATTTTTTAAACATTTTTACATGTTTTTAATTATATAATAAATATAAAAATAATATATGATTGGATCCCGCAATTTATATGCAAAGACTAAGTTTGGCCTAAAAAAGCAGACTTTAATGTGGCTTGGGTCGGGCAGAGCTTGTATGCAAAAATAGGATAAAGGGTTCAGGAAGACAGAAATTCAGATTTACAGTAGTAGCGTGATTTATGCCATTACTAAAGATCGGTATTTTCTGATATCGAACATGAATCTCATTCGTCGAATTAAGCTCTTTTTAGATCGAAATTGGATTGTTCATGTTAAACACATCTATGGGAAAGCTAATGTCGTTCATTGCTGATAAAGTGGCTGATCTTGGGTTTAATTTAGTCAACATGATAAACTCAAATGGTTTAATGATGTTCCAAATGGTCTTCGTAGCTTCGTTCATGGAGATATTGTTGGTGTTAGTGTGCCAAGGCTGATAGTTGCTTTAGTTTCTATTTTTTGTTGTTTTTGCTTTCTCCTTAAGAAAAAAAAATGCAATTGGTTAAGGGGGCGTTTCTGATAATTGTATTCTAAACTCTTTAAATTAAAATTTTTATTATTCAAAAAATATCTATTAAAAATATTTATATTTATCTATATCTATATTTTATATTAGTATAAAATGTGTGATTTTTTTTTAAAAAAAAATCATAATAACCCTCTATCAATAAATTAGACTAAAATAACCTATTTTAATTTTATATTAGAAATTTTGGAGGAAAAAAAGGATGAATTTGACTCTTATTTTGTATATACAGTTATTGAATGTTGAATAATTACAAACTCCTAAAAACCTATTCTATATTAATTACCGATTAATTAATTAATTTTAAGATATGGATTTTTTTCTTAAAATATCTTTTTATTTCTCTTTAAGTTTTATATGAATTGCATTCTAAAGTAAATAAAGGTTTTCGTAAACTTTTTTAAAATTATCTCTATAAATTATAATTTTAAAATATAATCTTAATTATTGATAAAACCTAGATTATCTTTATCTGAAGTGAGAGGTCGAGTCGATCGGATGAGAGAACCCTGCAATAAAGAATTTCCGGTCGGATCAGGCGTAAATACTCCGAAACTTAAGTTAGTAGCTTTCAGAGAGAGAATATTTTAGAGATAAAATGTTACAGATTCAATATCTGGTGCTATCGTTGTCTGGACTATTTATAAGAGACAGTTGAGGTGCACTTGAATACCTGAAACGTAATAACTGGTAGTCAGAGTAGGTATGCGGCGAAATGACAGAGAACAGTTGATGGGCATGGGCGCTGCCTTGTATCAGACGGCTGATAGGACTGGCGGTCACATCAGCCGATCGGGCGTGTGCGCTGCCTGCTACCTCGAATCTCACGCCTGCTATCTCTCTGCTATTGAGTCTCGGGCCTTGCCAACAGACTGGGCCGACTGAATGGTTATCAATTATCAACCATTAATATTTTAAATAAATATTAACATAAACGTTATAAATCAATATGGGGTAGTTTAAATAACTTGAAACTTTTAATTCCGCCATTATAAATAGCAATTTATTGCGTGAAAGAGAACCTTCATCATCCTTAATTTTTTTTTGGTTGTTTTTTAGATTTATTAATTTAATGCATTAATGAAAGAAATGGTTTTAGAATTTGTTAATTTAATAATTAGTGAAAGAAATAGTTCTCATTTTTGGCCTTATATGACTCACGTCTGGCTTGTTGATTATTTTCTCTTTTTATTATTATTTTCAGGTTAATGTATTTTTTTTTTTTGAACAAAAAAAACCAACTTGCATTAATGTAGAATAAGATCAGCTCCAAGAGCTGAAGAAATACAAGCAGGAGGAATTCTATCCCAAGACATAAGATCTGACATAGAAACGGAAGCTCTTGCTAATGAATGAGCTACCCGATTCGCAAATCTTTTAACAAACCTAAAAGAAAGGTTTACATCATTAGGAAGCAAAGAAATACAATCGGAAATAATACTACCATAATCAGACTCGTAATGGACTCGGTCTTTCAAATCACTAACAACAATCTCTGAATCCAATTCAACCTGAACAACTGGAAAATAATTCTGCTTCAGCCAGCTTAACACTTCTCTAACCCCTAAAGCTTCAGTGATGGTAGGATCAAGAACCCCCTGATACACCCTGCTCCCTGCAGCAACAAAAGAACCCTGGCAATCTCGAATCACAAAAGCAGAGCCTGATTTATTTAGCTCCTTAAAAACCGCAGCATCTGAATTTATCTTAATACAACCTATAGGTGGGACAGCCCACGAAATTGGAGATTCTTGCCTATCCCCCAAAGCTCTTTCCTCTTTTCTTCTAACTGATTGCCAAGAAGAGAGTGAATCAACAGCCGACAATAACACTGCAGTAGGTGATGTACATCGATCCTGCCAAACAAATTCATTTCTACACTTCCATATAGCCCAACACACAGCCACGAATTTGCAGCAAGCATCCACAGTGTATGAATTAAGGATGAGCATGAATAAAGATTGCAGATCATTAAAAGCCAAATTATCGAAGCATAAACCCGCCTTGCACCAAACTAATTTAGCAAAAGAACATTCAAGCAAGATATGCAGTACTGTTTCATCAGCTAACCCACATAAAGGACATAGTTTATCCACTTCTATACCTTTTAATGTTAGAGCCACACGAACCGGGATGCAAGAATGCAGTACACGCCACATAAAACATTTCATCTTTTGAGGCATCATTAAATTCCAGAATTTTTGCCAACAAGAAGAATTCATCAAGTCTGGAAAACTATCTGGTTTATCATGCAAGACTCTGTAAGCACTCTTCACAGAGTAAACTCCATTACGTTCTAAAGTCCACTGCCACCCATCCTCAACATTTCGCCAACTCAGCTGAATGCTAGCAATTAGATTTCTATCCCTCTCATTTAAAAGAGCCAGTAAATCTGACCATTTAGGTTTGAAAACTGAAGAACTATTTCAAAATCAAAATATTACCCATGTTTCAAAATATGGAAGATTGGAAGTAACAAGGTATGTTAAAGTTGTTGTTTACGTATGATAAGAGGTTGAATGGTATATAATTGGGTATAAATTATATTAATTAATGTAGATATTATTTATTTTTTTCCACAAGTACAGTTCTATTTGTAAATTATATTAATTAATGTAAATATTGATTTATATTCTATTTATATAAGTATAGTTCTAAAAATGCTAAAGCAATTATATTCTAATTTTAAATTAAATATTGAGTAGTAAATTAACTTTTCATTTGGAAATGAATTGAATCATATTTTAAATTTTTAATAAAATGTTTTATTAATAATTATTTATACATTTTCAATTTTTTTTATTTTAATTATAATATAATTTTTATTTAGCTATTGCACCAAATCAATAAATTTGAGTGAGCATTTGTTGTGGGCTGCTGAGGCCCATATATTATCTCAAAGCAAGGTGGCATGGGCCATGCGTGAGGACCCCAGGGAAAGCCACTGCGACGACAGCCTCAAAAAATAAAATAATAATAATATTTCAAAATTTCAGTTGTTTAGTAGATGTGGGCACGGAATTGGACATACGAGTTTATTTATTTTTCTCCCTACGTGTTGTTAGAAAATATAAAATTAAAGAAATCAAAGAGAAATAACTAGCATTATATTCCCATGACAGACTTAAATGGCATATAAAATTTTCAACTACCGTTTTGTGCAAGCCATGCAGCCTTATTTATGTGGAAAGAAATCTATCTCAATTTTGTTTCACTTTAAATATCTATTTAAAAATTTAAACAAAAAATTACATGCTTATCCATAATTATTATTAATGAAATAATAAATTTCATTATGATTGTAAAAGAATTAAATGAAATATTTTAAATTTAAAAAAAAAACAATTTAGTCAATTACTAATATATTTTTATAAAATTAATGAGTTATAACCATCTTTTTAATTTAAGTATTAAGGTGAAATTGATAATTTAAAATTGAATAAAAAGAGTATTATTTAATAATAAAAAATTAAAAAAGTAGTCAAATTTATCTTTGAAATAACATTTTGAAAGTAAAACTGGTTTTAGTATATTGAGGGATTTCAGATTCGCTCTCCACTGCGGTAATAATTTTAAAATAAATTATTCAGTTTGATTTTAATTTTAGCAGTTTTGAGATTTTATAAATCGAACCAATATTACCAAATATTTGATTCAAAATTTAATCGATTAAATCGAAAATCGAATCAAATACATAGAATTGCTTAATGATGGACTCAATTTTTGATTTTGATTTTGATTTGGTTTTGTTTAGTTATAATTTTAGGATGCTACATGGTGACATGGAGTTACTTTTTTTACAAAATTTAATTTATATTCAATTTTTGTGACTTGAAAATATAAAATTTACTATTCTTTATGATAAATTAAAATAAATTATTTATTATAATAATTACGAAAATACCAAATTGCACAAATAAGCAAAGAAGATGCATCTCAAAACAATTCATCAACTGTTCTTTTCATCAATTTGAAAATGAACATTTATCTTTTTGAAACAAAGATCAGAAATCTGTTAATATGATCCAAACCTGAAGGCTAGGTCGAGGAATTTGGCTCGGTATTCATGAACCTCTGTGATTCCACATTGCGTGGCAGAATCACACGTCCTTTTCCCGATTTCGTCTACGTAACCGACCCATGCAATCCCCACGATTCTCTAACATAAATAATCTAACGATCCTACTTAATCACTCATACACGTTGCCTGGACTAAAGAAATATACTTCCAGCATCTAAACTCCGAACCTCAGCTTCTTCATCCAAACCTCAGCTTCGGATCCATTCAAACTCTCGTCTCTCTCTTTCCCCTCTGTTGGAAAAAAACAAAAACACTTGTAGCTCAGTGATCGGGGAAACCCCAATTTTACTAGGTATAAGTTGTCAAGGGATGGGTAAGAAAGTCTAGTGATTATGGATCGTAAGAAAAGTTTTTCTCGTTAATTTTTGGATTATTATTGGATATTTTTTAAATTTATTTTTGGTGATATATCCAGAGACAATTCTTTGATCAATGGAGATCGTGCTATTGTACGGAGTCCGAGGTTGGTAATGCAGGCTTCTTGATCCGTCAAGAACATCAAACTCCGGGTTTGTTCATTTGATTTTCTGTTTTGCTTTTTTCTAATTAATGTAGTTTGGTGCAGCAGCATAATTGAATTGATTGAGTTAAGAATAAGAATTAAATTGATTTAGTGGATGAATTTCGGAGTATCGAAATTGATTGAGATTTTCTTTTTGTTGTTTTGAGGTTGTTGGCAGCTTTGGTTTGTGATTTTGAGCTGAAACCATGACGCAGAGTAATTGGGAAGCTGATAAAATGTAGATTCCTTTGCTTCTTTTCGAATTCATTTGCGTTGTTTTGTAGTTGTTGTATGTTGTAATAAGAAAAGTTTTAATTTTGATGTGCTGTTGGTGTATGGTAGGCTTGATGTGTACATATACGACTATTTGGTGAAGAAGAAATTGCATGCCACTGCAAAGTCCTTTATGACTGAAGGGAAAGTAGCCCCAGATCCAGTAGGTAAATTACGCAATTGCAAAATATTTGCTTTTCTCCGCTGTTTTGAGTCACATCATTGATGGAAAAGCAGTTTATGGTATATGTTCAAATACCTTTTCAAATTAATGATTCTTTTGAGATTAATGACATGGCCAATTGACTACGATTGCTTTGCTTTCGAATAAAATGCCAAGTAGTTTTTTTTTTGGCTTTGTTTTAATTGGCTGTTCAAAGATAGTGGGAAGGAATGGGCATATTTAAGGGAACATGAAATTATTTTATTGAATGTGCAGCAATTGATGCTCCTGGAGGATTCCTTTTCGAATGGTGGTCTGTCTTCTGGGACATTTTTATTGCAAGGACAAATGAGAAGCATTCTGAGGCTGCTGCAGCATATATAGAGGTGGATTTTCACATCTATAATGCATATTTTATGCTTGCTGATCAAGCATATTATGTTCAATTTTTTAATTTAGCTCTGTTCTGATCTTGATAATAGGCCCAACAAATCAAAGCAAAGGAGCAACAACAGCTGCAAATGCAGCAGCTGCAGATGATGCGTCAAGCTCAGTTGCAACAGAGAGGCCCCGGTAATCCAACTCTTGGTGGTACAGTCAATGCTATTGGCTCTGAAGGAATGCTTGGACAATCAAATGCAAGTGCAATGGCAGCAAAGATGTATGAGGAACGTATGAAACACTCTAATCCAATGGATTCTGAAACATCACAGCCCCTCCTTGATGGTAGGATGCCTCTACTGAAACAAGCTACAAATCATCCTAGGTAAACTAAGTCATAAACCTACTCCGACCATTGTTAAATTAACTTTTTTGTGAACATTCTTTCCCATTCTTATGTGCATATTGAATTTCTTGTACTAACACAGCCAGTTGGTCCAAGGAAATTCTGGGAGTATCAGTGCAGCATTGCAGCAAATACAGGCACGAACACAGCAGACCACTGTAACTACTTGGAACAAGCTATTCCTAAAATTGCTGCCAGTTCTCACATGTCTTTGTTTGATTGGTTTTTGGTTCTGTTTTCAGGACATCAAAAATGAAGTGAACCTGGGTGCTGCTCAAAGATCTTTGCCTATGGATCCTTCTTCAATTTATGGGCAGGGGATCATGCAGTCGAAGCCTGGAATAGGAAACACAGGTGAATATGTGCTTTGCTGTTGGGAATTGAAATTTGGATGTGGTAATTGTTGTTTTCTTTCGTTGATGGAGTGTGTATAGATTTGGCACTAGGAAAATAGGCAAGGCGCTAACATCTAACAATGAATTGAGCTGAGGAAAACAGAGACGTAGTAATTCGCATTTTTAGGAGTAACTTAATAACAACAGTAAATGATATCAGAAGGCAAGCTGTTAAGAACAGAAAGTGAAAAGTATTCTATGAGGATATTACGGAAAAATTATTGTTTGAACAGGAATTATATAAGTTACTGACTTAAATTTCCCTCATGTACGTACCTAGTCTGGTTTGACCTTACTAAAGTAATGCTGGTGCTCAAAAGTTTTCAGAGAACCATGTAGTAACTTACTGATATTTTTTTCTTTATTTACTTATTGAGTTGGCTTACCTTCTCATATATTTAGCATATAATTCTTTTAACTCGCATTTGCTCCCTTTCAGGATTGACCCCTGGAGTCAGCAGTCTTCCATTAAAGGGGTGGCCCTTAACAGTAAGTTTTATGCTGAAATCATATTTCCTCGGAAGTTTCATGGTGAAGCTTATTATCTTTGATGATTTATTTGTTCACAATTGATGCTATTGTCATATTGTACAGGGCATCGATCAAATTCGACCCAGTTTGGGTGCACAAGTTCAGAGGCCCCTTTTGCATGGGGCAAGTCAATTTCAGCTTTTGCCACAGCAACAACAACAGCTCTTGGCACAGGTTCAAGCACAAGGAAATCTTGCTAGTTCACCAATCTATGGAGATATGGATCCGCGAAAGTTCAGGGGCTTGCCTAGAGGCACTTTGCCAGCGAAGGATGGCCAACAAAATGCAAATGATGGTTCTATTGGTTCTCCCATGCAATCAACTTCATCTAAGGCAAGTTTTTTGTTTTTTTTTTTTTTTTTAATTTCTGAAAACATTTAAATCGTCAAGAGCTTCATGTTTCTAACTATTTTATTTGAGTTAAAAGTTCTCGCTGTTAATTGCACGAATCTTTTTATATGCAGATGAATGTGCCACAAATGCAACAGTCATCCTCCCAACAACAAGATCCTCTGCAATCACAAGTGCAGGTTGTCTCTACTTTAGTTGATATGATGATATGACACTTTTTCCTCATTTAATTTCTTAAAGCTTTCAACTATCTGAAATTCTCATACTTATTCCTTAGTCCTGAGCATACTTTTGAAATTCTACATCTACTATGGTGAACTGAACTTTCGCATTGTAAAATTAGTGATTGATGTTTGCTTTTTTCTGGTGCAACAGAATAATCGAAAAAGGAAAGGCCCTTCATCTTCTGGTCCTGCTAATAGTACTGGTACAGGAAACACTGTTGGCCCTTCTAATTCTCAGCCATCAACTCCATCAACTCACACTCCTGGTGATGGAATTTCTACGGCTGGAAATTTGCAGCATGTCAATAGCATGTCCAAAGGCATGATGATGTATGGTGCTGATGGAACAGGAGCTCTTGCCTCATCTACAAACCAGCTGGTATGGACCTCCTAACTCCTAACAGATAATCCTCTGAATAACCAGGAATTGCAAGGAGGACTTTTGCAACCTACAGTTCTTAGAACTCCAAAATATCATGTCTGCTTCTGCAGTTTAGAATCACAAATAATGCCCCACTGCAGATACCTACTTTCTCAAGACGATCCATTCAATAGATTTAAATTTATACCTACTTTTGGAGCTAGATATCTATCCATAAAAGTCCAAGGAAAGTTGGCTAAATTTTCTCATGAAAGTTATTATCAAAATGCTTACCTGGATATCCAATGAGGTGCCTGTATCCTCATAATCACCATTCACCACTTACTGGACCCATTTTCATTATTGATGTATATTGTTTGTCTTAGTCCATTTAATCTTAATACATGCTCATAGCCCCTTAAGACTTAGTAAACTTAAAGTTTTATCCATTAATTTAAAGGTTCTTTAAAAAAAAAAATCCTAACAAAAAGCTTTTGGCCTCCCCAAAAAATTTGTGTTTTTGTTTAGGCCCTCTTAATTTCATGTATATTTAATTCATATGCTATTCACATTCAACTTTGACCCTTAAGTTTTTCCATTTTTGTTGTTCTTACCTTCATGTTTCCATCAATCTTTCATTTCTATTCTTCTTTGACTTTTAACTTTGGCTGCCCCGAACATGAAATTCTTGTTCTGAGACTGCTTGCTTAAATCAGCCTATATTAATGTGTTTCCTGGGTGCATACCGTTATACGTACATTAATAGTTCCTAAGAAATACCCCAAAAAAGCTGTTCTTAATCTTAAATAATTACAGGAAAGAACTGAACATTTTGGAAATTTAAATGCAGGACGACATTGAACATTTTGGAGATGTTGGCTCCTTAGATGATAATGTTGAATCATTTCTCTCTCATGATGATAATGATGGAAGGGATTTGTTTGGCACATTGAAAAGGAATCCTTCCGAACATGCTGCAGAAGCTTCCAAGGGTAAGTGAAGCTCAATAATCTTGATATTTGACTTGTTCCAGTTGATCTTAATTATGTCCATGTTCTCCCCTTGCAGGTTTCTCCTTCAATGAAGTTGGTTCTATATGTAAAAGCAATGGGAAAGTTGTTTGCTGTCATTTCTCAACAGATGGAAAGTTGTTGGCAAGTGCTGGACATGACAAGAAGGTACAGTGCATTGATAAAGAATTAATTTAATGTTGGGAATGGGACGTTGCACAAAAGATTTTGATCACTGGATTTTGCTGTTGAAGTTGTTTACATGCATTTGTAATCTAAGTTGCAGGTCGTATAAGGCACCACTCTGATGCAGAGAGTTGTAAAGATTGTATAGCACCCACCCAAAACCTTCATGAATATATCATAGTTGTCTGCTTACTTGACTGAGTTGGTTATTACTTCAAAAATAAGTTACTTGAATAATGATTTCAAGTTACTAACTAATGCTTGCTAATAAGTAGTATTTGAAACATATATTGTATAGTTCATATAATTAGCTCATCGATTTATCATCTTACCAGCTTTCAGGTGTTTCAGCTGCTCCAATTTCATAATCTTTTCAATCAGTGGACATAGACATCCTAGACTGTAGCCAGGAGGTTTCTGACATCGATTCATCATTAGCATCTCAATATTGTCCCTTTAAAAAGATGATTAAATGCAGTGGCAGACCCAGGATTTTAAATTAACCGGGGGGGGGGGGGGGGGGGGGGGGGCACAAATTTTCATACACATAAAATGAGGGGAGCAATTGCAGAAATTGGGACAATATTTATGGAACTTTTTCCAAATTTTTCTGGCAAAAAAATGTATATTTTTTTTAAGTGCAAGGGAGGCAATTGCTCTCCTTATCATGTAAATTGATCCGCCCTTGATTAAATGTATTGATGTGTCTTCTAGTAAGGAGGGAGTGGGGATGACCTACTTCAAATAGACCTTACTTATTTTCCTTCAGTATTTTTGGGTGATTTCCGTGATGTATTCGATTTGCTGCCATATTGGCAACCATATCCCGAGTCTTATGCACATACTATCTCACTTGCATCCAAGTTGCTTAATCTAGTTTTACTTCTTGTGCTGGAGAAACACCATCCATATTTTGATTGTGGTATCTGTTGATTCTTGATGAACCACTATATTAAAGAAACCATAAAAAACTGTGAAGGTGCATATTGGTAATCATATTGAAATTAGCAGGATATAAAAATACATGTACATGCTACATGTCTGTGCTTATTAAAGATAGGCTGTATGCTATTTAAGACCATTTGTGTGCTATGTTGTCCCAAAATCTTAAGGTAACACCAACAATTGTTTTTATCACTCTAGACAACTTCCTTTTTATCTTGAAAAATTTCCTTAAAGAATGACACTGTTGCAAAGTTTGTTAAATTTGTGAACACATTGTGGGGACAAATTCATTTTAGTTTCCTTGCTATCAGTGACAAAGAAAACAACTATTAATGGTTGATATCTCATTGATGAGTGACTCTGTGGATGCATATGTTTTCATGTCACTAGGTTGTGCTTTGGAACATGGAGAATCTGCAAACAGAATGCATTCCTGAAGAACATAACCATATAATTACTGATGTTCGCTTCAGACCTAATACTACTCAGCTGGCTACTTCTTCATTCGATACAACCGTTCGATTATGGGATGCTGCAGAAGTAAGTTTTCTACCTCGATTATTTTCTTATGAAAGACTCATTGATTTTTCTGTCCATATGCATATCAATTGCAGGAAATAATTAGTGGAGGTCCTTGTTTCCCTTGAAACTATTTGACTTTGTACTGCTAGATGATACCTTGGACTTTTACCATCTCTTTTTCTCTCCTTGGTGTTAGTTCACTGTTTTCCTGAACATGCATTCAGCATTATTTACTCAATTCGCTGAGTTTCTTTCGTTTAAACAATAATTTTTTTATGAAATTAGCTAAAATATGCTAAAGCTATGGAGAGAACCTAGCTGTTTAATGAAAGATATAAAATCTTTCACTATCAATTATTTTGTTGAAAGTTAAATACAAAATATCACCTACTATGTAGATCTACATATTTTATGCACTAATTGCAGACACCAATGTCCAGTACAATTTGGAGCTATACATCACACCAGATATTGGTTATTATTTGGATTACAGATTGCAGTCACTAAGAGTAGCTTATTCTTGCAGCCAAGGTATTCCTTGCAGACATATACTGGTCATACCTCCCATGTGATGTCTCTTGACTTCCATCCTAAGAAGAATGACCTTTTCTGCTCGTGTGATGGTAACAGTGAGATACGCTTCTGGAACATCAGCCAGTACTCTTGCACCCGCATATCTAAGGGAGGTACTGCACAAGTTAGGTTTCAGCCAAGAATTGGTCAGCTACTAGCTGCGGCAGCAGAGAATGTTGTATCCATCTTTGATGTTGAGACTGACAGACAGACACGATCATTACAAGTATTAGTCTTAAATTTGATGCTCAAAATAAGCAGGAAAATTCCTTGTTATATACTTTTCAATGTTCAAACCTACATGATGCATGATTTCTTTGATTCTCAGGGTCACCCCACGGAGGTTCATTCTGTTTGTTGGGATGTAAATGGAGATTTCTTGGCAACTGTCAGTCAAGAATCTGTCCGAGTGTGGTCATTGTCCTCTGGAGAGTGCATTCATGAACTTAGTTCAAGTGGAAACAAGTTCCATTCATGTGTTTTCCATCCAAGCTATTCCACTCTCTTGGTCATTGGAGGCTACCAGGTGATACTTCTTTTTATATGGTGACGTAAACAGCCGTTTGTTGAAATCAATAAACATATAGCATTTACAAGTTCATTACAGTGGAAAATTATTATATTCATTTTATAAATATCAATTTTTTTTTTTGAATGATCCGCATCTTTTGTTCATAGAAACAAAATGTTTTCCTTTCATGGCATGCGCTCTGTCATTGATGACAAATTCTTGAAGTAGAAAACGATTATCAAAACTCTCTAACTCTAATTTCTGTACCTTATAGGTTACTGATTTTGATTTTTTTCCCTCCTTTTGTCCATTACACACATCAGTCGTTGGAGCTCTGGAACATGGCAGAGAATAAATGTATGACAATTCCTGCCCATGATTGTGTAATATCAGCTTTAGCCCAATCACCACTTACAGGGATGGTTGCATCTGCGAGTCACGATAAATGTGTGAAGATATGGAAATAATTGCTGATAAAGTCTGCTGGCCCTTTGGTTTGCTGACCCCAAAATTTTTCGAGAAAAAAGGATAATAACATGAAAATTCATCCCATATATATTGGATTTCTCCTGATTTGCAGAATTTTCTATCTCTTGATATGTAATAAGGAGGGTGTGAGGTTCCTTTAGTTGCAGGTTGCAGTTTAAAGGGTGTTGAATTTGTGGGACCTTAACACAAGGTTCATAGAATGCCAAAGACATTGGAAATATGATTGTTTAGAGTGGTCTTGGCGACTTTCGGGAAAAATACAAAGGCAGTTGGGTTTGGAAATTTGGTGGAATATTTTGTTTCTGAATTTAGCTCTTTTAACTGATAGTTATCTTTTGGGTTCTAATGATATTATTTCTCAAAGTCCATAATAATATCTAAATTAATGAGTTTAAAATAAAATGTGGGCTTTCATTCCTTTCGGATGGGTAGTGTTCGCTGTGCATTAGAGGCCTTTGTTTTGGTAGTATTTATAGTGAAATATGGTGATTAAGATTTAGTAATTATCTGGCAACTTAAACAAATTGTAATTAATTTTTAAATATGATAAAGGAAATAAATTTTCAAAGGGTAATAATTGAAGAGAATTTGTAGTAAAATGGAGATACAATAAACTATGTTGTAACACAGGTTTCAGTGAAAGTATTGACAATGAGTTCACCTGGAAATTCTCTCTTTCTTGTAGTTCTTTAATTTTTATTTCAAGAATCGGTTATTCTTTCATTCTATTTCTAATATTCTTTCAGATGTACTAATGATAAGATTAAAATGTGATTTTTCATAACCGTATGCAGATTAAGTGAATAAATACAGAGTTAATTTCACTTAAGAAAATTGGTAAGAAAAACGAGTTAATATTTAAACAAATTCATTACGTCGGTAATTATGTAATTTTTTTTTTTTAATTATATTTAAAAGGTCTTGCAAGGTAGCAAGACTCCAACACTGCAACAATTGCATAAACTATGGTAAGAACTGTCAATTAATAAAAACAGACTAAAAAGTCAAATAAAATGAATTAGAATACATTTATTGAGGTTTTTTCAATCGTTACTTCCGTTTAGACTGAAGTTGTCGGTCTCAGACTCTCAGTATTTCGGGCATGATGTTGATTCAACATTTCAACTTACTATTTAACTCGGTAATTACACGCCCTCTCTTCTGCCCTAATTAGAAACTCGTCAGTAGTTTCTATCAAGGCTATTGACTCTTAAGGTTGGACAAGGCGCTGTTCATCTAAGTTTACAATTACATGATATCTTTTTTTGAAACGAGTAAAATTTGCTTTTAATATTTATTTTGAGGTAAATTCGCCCCTAACATTTATAAAATAAAAATTTTTTTTTCTACCGTTACTTTCCGTTGTGTTTTACAATTTAGCTGTTAGTTGATCGCTGACGTGAATGAAGTAAGTTACGTATCACGCATGCATTAAACAGTGAAAAGTAATAGTGAAAACAAAAATATCTCATTTTAAAAATGTTAAGGAAAAATTGCCTATATAGGAAAACGTTATAGACAAAAATATACATTTGACCGTTTATCCATACATAACTTGTCCAATGCGTGAGGAATACGTGTCTAAGTCAATTCACGTCATCGGTTAATTAATATTTGAAGAGTCAACTTTAACGATAATAGACGATAAAAGCAAAATTTTCTCATTTATTAAAATTTAAGAGCAAATTTATTACAAAATAAATGTTACTAACCAAAATTTGTCCATATGAGAAAATTCACATTTGACCAAGTTTATAGAAAAAAGATAAAACAGCCTCACTTTTGCATTGAGATAAGACTACGGATTAAATGCCATGGCTATCCTCGAAAATTTGGCCCATCAATTGTCAAACTCATTTATTTACTGGAATTCATATCCATATAATTATTCATTTAATTAATACATAAATTTTAGATAATATAAATTTTAATAAAATTACAATTTATAAAATAACTAGCAAATTAAAAACTATAATTTAATAAATTTTTAAATCGTAAAAATCTACCAAAAAAATTATAAATTAAAAGATGCACATAAATATTACAATAATGGAGTATGATTGTAAAATATTACATTTTAATTGTTTAAAATAATGGTTCAATTTTTCACTCATATGAGTTCAATTTTTCAAATAAATGAATTTTAATGGAGCGAATATTATGAGTATCAATTACCTACAACGAAATATATAAATGAATTTGAATAGCGGGTACTTGAAATATTAATTCAAATCTCCTATTAGTTCTATGTTTAATGTCCAAATTCATTTATAATTACCTACACTCTCAATAAACGGAACGGATTGAATACTCTACAAAACTTGATCCACTCATACTAGATAATAACACAACACAAATTAAGGGCAAAAAGACAAGTTTATGTTGTATTAGATTAAAAAAAAAAAGAAATGGTCAAAAATGGAGGAGGTAAAAAATGGAGGAAGTCAAAAATGGAGTTAGCACACAAAATGAATAGTGGAGCTACAATGTGAATTAAAGAATTGTTGGTAGCACACAAAAGGAATAGTTGGGCTACCAAATGTGAATTGAAGAATTGTTGGTAGCATACAAAAAGAATAGTTGGGCTACTAAGTGTGAATTGAAAAATTTTTTACTGTTTACACGGAAGCTCCTGCCTATATAAGGCAAGAGATTGTTCTTCAAATGTTAAGATTGGATTCAAAGAAAGAATTCCAATGAAAGCTTGTAAGTTTTGAAACTTAGAGAATTTGTGGGAAATTCTCTTGGGTTTGTATCCATTTATTGGGTGAGTGAGAAAATATTAAAGTGAGTGAATGTAAGAATTGTTCAAACACTTAGTGAAATTTTCTTGGTTGTTTTCGGACAACAAGTGGTTTTTCTCCGGTTTTGGAGTTTTCACTATAATTTCTTGTGTTGTGAGTTTCTCCTGATTTATTCCGCATTCTTTAGAAGGATTATTTTTCCCAACAAGTGGTATCAGAGCCTAGTTTTCATACGATATTGTTCATACGGTACCGTTCACGTGTTGTAAGATGTCGGTATTAAAGTTTGAGGTGGAGAAATTTGATGGAAGAATTAATTTTGGCTTGTGGCAAATTCAAGTCATGGATTTCTTGATTCTATCCGGGTTACACAAGGAGTTTGATGATAAATGTGGAGCTGGCAACTCAAAGTTTAATTCCGTTGGTGAAGCTAACAATGTGTCTACTTCGGATGAGGTAGATTTTGGAGATGCTCTCTAAAAGAGCATGGACGTCCTCATGGCATGCCGCTAGTCTCCACAAGTTGCCATGATAGAGGATGTGTTCCCACTAGCGGGTTTTCCACACGGGCATTGGCTTGATCAAGATGTAAGGTGTGAGGTAAATTTATGTCGATGGTTGAGGAACTCTCGGAAAAATCAAGCATGAGAGTTGCACCATAATTTCAACAATTTTTTTCGACATGTTGCCAAAGGATTAACAACTTAAAATTTCTTAATTTTAAGTGAAATACTTTATATGGTGGAGTATGTATTTTTAATTATCGGTTGCAGATAATTGTTTCGCCGGTATAGGCGATGGTGAATTTTTTTTAATCTAGGTGGAGATTGTTGTATTAGATTAAAAAAAAAGAAATGGTCAAAAATGGAGGAGGTCAAAAATGGAGGAAGTAAAAAATGGAGTTAGCACACAAAATGAATAGTGGGGCTACAATTTGAATTAAAGAATTGTTGGTAGCACACAAAAAGACAATGTTATTAAAACCGGACCGGATAAAGAACCGGTAAGGCTGAGGATTCTTGATTCGACCGGTTCAACCGGGTTCGACCGGATTTTTTTCTATTTTTTAAAATATTATTAATTAGAATAATTTTTATAAATATTACTACTCAAAGAAAAAAAAATCAATCAAAACATTTAATATATATCTCAAATATAATACTAATAATATTTTTTCACTTTTTATCATTTTTAAAATTATTATTTGATTAGATATTTTTCAATTGAAATATTTTATTTTATGAGTTTTAATTTAAAAATTAAATAATTCAATAATTGTAGGTGAAATTAAAAAAATATACAAAATTATATTTAGGTTCACCAATTTTAATAATTTATTCAATTTTTATTCTATTGTATTTTATTAAATTATTAAACCATTATATTATTTTCATTAAGTTAAAATGTGATTAAATAGTAAAAATATCAATTATTTGTTAAATAAAATTTATTAGATTATTTATTTTTTATTTTTATGAAAAAAAAATTATTTTATTAATTATTTTAAATTAGGCCGATTCTGGCCGGTTCAACCCGGTTCTGGCCGGTTTTTTCCCAAACTGGTTTTTTACAGTTGAACCAACCGGATATGTAACCGGTTCGCGGTTCAACCGGTTGAACCGGCCGGTCCGGTCCGATTTTAATAACTATGCAAAAAAGAATAGTTAGGCTACCAAATGTGAATTGAAGAATTGTTGGTAGCATACAAAAAGAATAGTTGGGCTACCAAATGTGAATTGAAGAATTTTTGACTGTTCACACGGAAGCTCCTGCCTATATAAGGCAAGAGATTGTTCTTCAAATGTTAAGATTGGATTCAAAGAAAGAATTCCAATGAAAGCTTGTAAGCTTTGAAACTTAGAGAATTTGTGAGAAATTCTCTTGGGTTTGTATCTATTTATTGGGTGAGTGAAAAAATATTAGAGTGAGTGAATGTAAGAATTGTTCAAACACTTAATTAGTGAAATTTTCTTGGTTGTTTTCGGACAACAAGTGATTTTTCTCCGGTTTTGAAGTTTTCACTATAATTTCTTGTGTTGTGAGTTTCTCCTGATTTATTCCGCATTTTTTAGAAGGGTTATTTTTCCCAACAGTTTATTAGATATTGGTAGCCGTCCAAATAGCCTAAGCCACATTTGTCCAAATTAAAATCCATATACCAACAAATATCATCAATATTTCATATTCAAAATCAATTTAGGTTTTAATTAATGCCATATAAGATTGAGTAAATATTGAAAATAATATTTATAAATAGATGGAAACAATGCAGACGAACAAAAATGTTCTAATTTGCAAAAAACGATGGTAAAATCAGTGACAATTTAAACTTAGTGGGGGACAAAATTAAAAAATCATGAAAACAATTTCCAAGAAAAATAATAAAAAAATCACAGGTCTTTAATTCTTTACAAGTACTCATAAAATCAATATAATTATATTCACTATTATCACAGCCACTACTCATCAAACTTCCGCATGTTAAATGATTATAACTATCAATATGATTAAATATTAATGCTAAGTTAATTCAATGGTAAAGCTGGTCCCAATGTATCATAGAGAGATCTCAAATCTAAATTTCTATTTTTCCCTTCCCTTTCTATATATATATATATACACACACACATATAGTTAAGAAAACGAAAAATAACCCAAAGATGAAATTACTTATTGCAGATAATAGATTAATAATTACATAGTGGATTAAAGTTTATAAGGGTCATCTGAAATTGGCATTAATTCCTAAACCTAATTCACAAATCCAACATAACTGTTGAGAGGTAATAAGGGGAAATTAGCTACGCAATATCTTATATATAATCACACATTATCTCCAATTTTAAAAAAAATAATAATAATACATAAAAAGACACACGTAGTTAGCAAAAAAAATTTAATTGCACGTGCCAACTTTACGAATAACGTTTTACACATTTGAAATTGACAAAAAGAACCTATTGTTAATATGATACCCTTGAATTATTTTTCTACATGCATTTTCTTTATTATATTCAGAAAATAATAGGTATATTTTTGTTTGGATCATGTGAATTTTCTTTGAGTAATATTTACACATTTTGTTAATATTAAGAATAATACGTATATATCGCCAAGTTCACGTGTACAATAAGTTATTTTTTATAATTTCCACGTGTAACTAATCATTCTTTTACCAACTATATGTGTGTTTTTACGTATTATAAAAAAATAAAATAAAAGCAAAAGGTGCAATGGAAAAAGAAACTTAAGATTTTGCAACTGCAAATAAAAGTAAATAGAGTTTTCATACATATTTTAATTGTAACTAGAAGTTTAAACCTGATTAATATAGAATAAACCTTTCAAATCTCCATATCTAAAGCTTCAAGTTCTTAACATCCAGAGAATTTGGGAAAGATGCAATCTTTAACCTTGATTTTAACAAATAAAAAAACAAAGGCTAATTTGGCCATGGAAAAAGACAATGCATGAGAATGACTGAAAGAGGGAAGATATTTGCTTTAGCTTGGGGTATTTGATGTTCACGAAATGCAAGTCTGTGAGGAATATTCAGACATCTAGTGCAATATTCTTTAATGATGCTATGGTCTTTCTTAATGAGTGGAGAGAAGCCAATTCCAGAATTTTGAATGGTTTTGCTGCTGTTTCTGTGACAGATCAACAGGAAAATGAAGGGGTAATGGGCAAAGATTCGGGTTTGGTCTGCTCAACAGATGCTTCGATTTTCAGGTGTGATGGGTGCAGCGGTTTTGCAATGCTTTTGCGACATGAAAATGGAGGTTTTCTGCATGCAATTTCAGGTCGGGTTTATGGTATTTTGGACCCTCAAATGGCAGAAGCTTCGGCAATTCGTATTGCCTTGAATTGGATCATCAATAATCTTCCTAGTTCTGATATGCTTAAATGTAGTTCAGTCCTTAAAGCATGTTAGCAGTAATTTTTCAGAACTGGGAGTTGTTAGTCGATATGCTCGAGCTCTTTTGAAGACAAGAAACGATATTTCTTTGAAAGGATTAGGAAACGAGCCATTATACATGAGCTCATTTGCTGTCTAAAGCTTCTATAAAATATGATTGAATTAGACATTTGTTTTAATGAAAAACTTCCTTTTGGCTCTCTATAGATTGATACGTTGCATATATGCTAATAATAACCTTGATGTGGCAATAAATAAGAAGAATAATTTGAAAATTAAAGTTAATTACTAATCCAAAACAGGTCTAGAAAGTTATTCCATATGCAATATACTAATCAAGAACTGAATTCAATCCTCATCTTGTATTTGCGAGATATTTTCTCAATTTTGACTGTTTCATGCTGAATACTGTTCAATCTAGAGAAGATATTTCACAATAAATTAAGTAAACCTCAATGTTATTAAAACCGGACCGAATAAAGAACCGGCAAAGCTGAGGGTTCTTGGTTCGACCGGTTCAACCGGATTTTTTTCTATTTTTTAAAATATTATTAATTAGTATAATTTTTATAAATATTACTACTCAAAGAAAAAAAAATCAATCAAAACATTTAATATATATCTCAAATATACTACTAATAATATTTTTTCACCTTTTATCATTTTTAAAATTATTACTTGATTAGATATTTTTCAATTGAAACATTTTATTTTATGAGTTTTAATTTAAAAATTAAATAATTCAATAATTGTAGGTGAAATTAAAAAAATATACAAAATTATATTTAGGTTCACCAATTTTAATAATTTATTCAATTTTTATTCTATTGTATTTTATTAAATTATTAAACCATTATATTGTTTTCATTAAGTTAAAATGTGATTAAATAGTAAAAATATCAATTATTTGTTAAATAAAATTTATTAGGTTATTTATTTTTTACTTTTATGAAAAAAATATTTATTTTATTAATTATTTTAAATTAGGCCGGTTCTGGCCGGTTCAATCCGGTTCTGGCCGGTTTTTTTTCAAACTGATTTTTTACAGTTGAACCAACCGGCTAGGTCACCGGTTCGCGGTTGAACCGGCCGGTCCGATCCGGTTTTAATAACCATGGTAAACCTTGTCAAAGTTTTGTACTAATCTTAAATTTTAAAAAGCTGCACATTTATTATGTAAATCTGCATTAATTGATATAATAATAAAAGCTGAAAAATGTGAGTTTTATTTTTATATATGGTGAGCACGTGGAGATCATGAAGGACAATCTTTGAAGCAACCGAACATAATAAACATACACCGCATGTAAGTAGAGCAGCCACGGTTATATCACAAGAAATTATAAAGCTAATTCATTTGTTTACTTTTGCTCCTCTGCTTTATACCAATCAATTGGGTTAATTTTATCCATAATTAGCGAATTATTATTCAAATTATACAAAATTAATGAAAAAAATTGCATAAAAATCACTGAATATAACACTTATATACAAAAAAAAAAAATCAATTTAACTGATTTTCGGTGAGGGACTCGCCGAAAAGTCCAGTTTACATGTACAGTCAGCTTAACTTGCGCACGTTATAGTACACGTTTGCCAACTCAACATGTTGTTATGAAAAATAAGGACCGGATTAGAACAAAAACCGCATCTAAAATAAAGATAATAAGAAACAAAAAATTTTAACGAAATTTGGCCAATATTTCCTACGTTCTCGGAGACTAAGAATATTATTTAATTAAAACTGAAAAGTTAAATAATACAAAACAGAAAAAATATGCTTAACTAATTGACTAGCTAAGCAATAAGGAATGATTAAATATAAAACTAATGGGCTATATTTATAGCTATCAAAAACCCCTCCTCTTTTTAATTTTCCCAATGTGGGATTCCTTTTTTTTCTGCCTACCATATTTGACTAACAATTTCCCACTTAAAGATTTGATTGAGTATCAATCACATCTTCACATTATTCTTTCTCTCTTGCCAATCCCGTTGCTTGTCTATCTGTCAGGCTGCTGGAAGATCGACACCAAACAAACTTGTCAGTATTAACTGTTTTTGTCATAAAATCTGTTATGTTTTCTTTGGTATGAATTTTCTGCATATCTACTATTCCTTCTTACACTTTCTCACGAATGAAGCGGTACTGCATCCTTATGTGTTTGGTTTTCGAATGAATGCTGGATTCTTTGCAAGATGCAAGGCACTTTGATTGTCACAAAATAAAGAAATTTTCTCTTGTTTGTGCCCGAGTTCCTCCAATGGCATTTTCAACCATACTGCTTCTTTACTGGCTTGTGTAGCTATTACATATTCTGCTTCCATTTTTTATGTGCCCACAACTGATTGTAGTTTTGAAACCCAGTTTACAGTTCCACCAGTAAGTTTAAACACATAACCTGTAGTAGATTTGTTTTTATCAAGATCACCTGCATAATCTGAATCACCATATCCGCAGACAATAAAGTTTGATCCTCCATAACATAATACAATATCTGATCTTGGGATCCTCTTAACATAATTCCAATGCTCTCTACCAGGATTTGCCATGTATCGACTAACCACTCGCACTGCATGTGCAATATCTGGTCTTGTACATATCATAGCGAACATTAAACTTTCCACTACTGATGCATACGGTACTCGAGACATCTCCATCATCTCTTCTTCATTGTTAGGACTCATTTTTTAGGATAACTTGAAATTAACAGGAAGTGGGGTAGAAATTGGCTTACAATCTTGCAGGTTGAAATGTCGTGAGATTTTTTTCAAATAATTCTTTTGAGAAAGCCAAATCTTTTTATTTTTCTGTCTCAGTGAATTTACATTCCTAGAATCTTGTTTGCTGGTCTCAAGTCATTTATATCAAATTTGCTAGCCAACTGAGCCTTTAACTCCTTGATGCGATTTTTGTTGGGGCCTGCTACCAACATGTCGTCTACATACAATAGCAAGATAATGACATCATTTTCACCAAATCTCTTGAAATATATGCAAGGGTCTGCATTTAGCCTACTGTATCCAGGGCTCCTAATGAAAGAATCAAATCTCTTGTACCAACACCTTGGCGCCTGTTTTAGACCGTACAGAGATTTGTTCAACCTGCAAACCAAGTTTTCCTTTCCTTTTTTTTCAAAACCTTCTGGTTGGAGCATGTAAATTTCTTATTTAAGATCTCCATTAAGAAATGCAGTTTTCACATCTAACTGCTCAAGATGCAAGTCAAAATTTGCACATATTGCCAGGACTACTCGGATCGTAGTGAGACGAACCACAGGTGAGAAGATTTCATTAAAATCCACCCCTTCTTTCTGAGCATATCCTTTTACCACCAATCTAGCACGATATCTCTCAATTTGATTATCACCATTCCTCTTGATTTTGTAGACCCATTTATTGCCTATGGGTTTTCTCCATTGCGGTAGTGACACCAGTTCCCATGTCTTATTTTTATGAAAACCTTCAATTTTCTCATGTATTGCTGTAATCCACTGAGATGTATCCGAACTATTCATTGCTTCTTGGAGAGTTGATGGCTCCCCATTCTCAGTTAGAAGACAATATACAACATTATCCTCCATAATGTAATCTGAGTACCAATTAGGCGGCCTTCTTGTGCGAGTTGGTTGCCTATTATTTGAAATTTCAGCTTCGACTAGCTCTTGTTCCTCGTGCTCTGGTGCAGTTTCAGAAGAATTACTGGTTTATGATTCTTTTTCTACACATACTGTTATAGTCTCTGACTTTTTTTTACTTTCTGCTTGCTCTTGATCTTTATCTTCTACAAAGATAACTTTTCTGCTGACAACAACCTTGTGGGTAGTGGGATCCCACAGACGATACCCCTTTACTCCTTCAGCATACTCCAAGAATATGCATTTTCTGAATTTTGGATCCAGTTTTGTAGTTTCTTGGGCATTGTACATCATATAAGCAGAACTTCCAAATACATGAAAGTTTGAATAATCCACCGATTTTCTAGCCCACATCTCCATTGGTGTCTTACACTCAATTGCAGTTGATGGAGCTCGATTCACCACATAACAGGCAGTGTTGACTGCTTTCGCCCAGAATTTCTTATCTAAACCTGCAGTCTCATCATTGCTTTTGTTCTTTCCAACAGAATTTTGTTCATTCGCTCTGCCACTCCATTTTGTTAAGGAGTGTATGCTGTAGTAAACTGTCTTTTAATGCCTTATTGTTTACAGAATTCATCAAATTCTTTACTGGTGTATTCTCCTCCATTATCTGTCCTCAAATACTTGATCTTTTGGCCAGATTCAAGTTCCACTCGCGCTTTGTAAGTTTTGAAGACTGGAAATACATCTGCTTTTTTCTTGATAGAAAACACCCAACATCTCTTGGAGTAATCATCGATAAACAACACAAATTAGTTTGCTCCTTCTAGGGATAACACTGGTGTTTGCCATATATCATAATGAACTAATTCCAGAATGGCTTTGCTTCTGAAATTTGATGTGTTGAACTTCAACCGATGCTGCTTGCTTACAATACAATGCTCACAAAAGGGTAGTGAGACCTTTGTGAGACCTGGAAGTAGATTTCTCTCTGCAAGAATCTTTATTCCTTGTTCAGACATATACCCAAGTTTTTTATGCCAGGTCATTGCACGTTTTTCACTTGAACTGCTCGTGACGACAGATGTCTCTCCTTCTTGCAAAGTCTCTCCTTTTATCATGTATAAATTTGCAGCTATCTTTTATCCTTTCATAAGTACAAGCGCTCCTTTTGCTATCTTCATAATTCTTTTCTCACCACTGAACTTGCACCCCAAATCATCCAATTGTCCTAAAGACAACATATTTTTCTTTAGGCCTCCACATGCCCTACGTCTTGAATAATACAAAATTGTACCATCATACTTTTTCAGCTTAATAGTTCCAATGCCAACGATCTTTAAGGCATGATCATTACAAATGTACACAGATCCTCCAAAGATAGGTTCATAATGATGGAACCATTCTTTTCAAGAGGTCATGTGAAATGTAACTCCTGAATCAATAAGTCATACTTCAGCAAATCTTTTTCTGCCTTCATTAGTCGTTGCTGCTTCACAACATAGAGCATCTCTGCTATTGGAACAGCTTGCCACATTTCCTTGAGAATTAGAACTTTTCTTTAAAACTCCAACAATCCTATCCTTTTTCAAGTGGACCCTTCTTGCCACAGTTATAGCATTTAACATTCTTCTTACTTCTTGATTTTGATCTACCATAATTGTGGCTCCCACTTGAGCCGCCCTCTGTTGATCTTTCTCTCATAACTGTCAAGACTTTCACATGCTGTGAACTTACCTGTCTGTCTTCCTTATTTTTACGACGATTTTCCTCCTCTATAACAACGGCTGCAACATTATCGAAGACTAAAATATCCGTAAGAATATTATTTGTTAAGTTAATGATGAGTTGATCATACGAATCTGGTAAACTTTGAAATAAAAACTCAGCACGTTCTACTGCCTCTATTTTATAACCCAAAAAAGTGAGTTGAGAAAATAGAGTATTCAAAGTATTGATGTGCTCCGTCACTGAAGTAGATTTCTCCATACGAAGAGTATAGAGTTTTCTTTTAAGGAAATTTTTATTGTGGAGTGATTTGGCCTCGTACAACTTAGTGAGGTGATCTCATACCTCTTTTGCTGTCTTCTTCTCTTCTATGCTTGACAATACCCCATCTGCTAGTGCCAAATGAAGATTTGCCATAACATTTCCATCCATCTCGTTTCACTTATTATCATCTATTGAAATCATCTGGCTTTTGACTTATAGCCGCTAGGCAATTATTTTTTCTCAAGATAGCCTTCATCTTCAATTTTCACAGTACTCCCGTTGAATTTCTCGATCTCATATTTTGCCGCCATTGCTTTTATCACGAACTTCTCTGCTAAAAAATCAGCTCTCACTATTTTATGTGAATAGTAACCGTATAGATGAACGGTGACCGTATACGTAAATAGTATCGTATACGTGAACAGTATCCAAGGAAAAGTTTTTTTTATGTGAAAGATCAGTTTATGTTGCAACCACAGAATATACTAAGACGGAATCTCGGCTCTGATACCACTCGTGATAAAAGTTTTTATCACGAACTTCTATCTGCTCAAAAATCAGCTCTCACTATTTCACGTGAATAGTAACTATACACATGAATAGTTATCGTATAAATGAACAGTGACCGTATACGTGAACAGTATCCAAGAAAAAGTTTTTCTGATGTGAAAAATCAGTCTATACTGCAACCACAGAGTATATTAAGACAGAACCTCGACTCTGATAACCACTTGTTATGAAAAATAAGGACCGGATTAGAGCAAAAATCGAAGCTAAAATAAAGATAATAAGGAACAAAAGATTTTAACGAGATTCGGCCAATATTACCTACGTTTTCGGAGACTAAGAATATTATTTCACTAAAACTGAAAAGTGAAATAATATAACAGAGAAAAAATATACTTAACTAATTGACTAGCTAAACAAAAAGGGATGATTAAATCTAAAACTAATGGGCTATATTTATAGCTATCAAAAACCCTTCGTCTTTTTAATTTTTTCGAATGTGGGATTCTCTTTTTTTTTCTGCCTACCATATTTGACTAACACATGTCACATGCCACTTTGTCCATGTCATCTTCCACTTGGCATAATGATGTGGCATCCAACTCTATTTTCCTTGTCCATTTTACTTGGCATGCTAAGTGTGTGCAAGATATACTGATTGGATGTGCCAAATAGATTTTCCGGTGAATCATTTACAAAAAAATAATCAAAGTGAATTTTTTTACATATAAGTGTTAAATTCGGTGATTTTTATGAAAAAAAAATATTATTTTTGCGTAATTTGGACAATAATTCAGTGACTATTTGGTGAAACTAACTCCAATTAATTAGAGAGGGGATACCAATTTCTATGTTATAATTCGTAATTGATAAATAATTGTATATATTTTGATAGTGGGTATTACGAGCTATGAATTTCAGTTATTTTGTTAATTTTTTTATTTTAAGAATAAAATAATATTTATGTAATTATGATTAAATAAATATCATAATTAGGATGCACTTGTCTATTTATTTAATATACAGAAAAAATTACATCATAAATTTTTAATTATATTGACAACCTAATAGTTTATGATAGTGTTGCAGAATATATTATTACTTTGGTGAAGCGCGGCCAATCCACTAAGTTAAAATGAAGAAGTGGATCAAATGATGTTAAACTGATTCGAAATTTGCCAATTCAAGGTTTCTCATGATAAAGATGTAAATCGGGATGAGCGAGAAACGTGAACTAGCTCACGTGCGGATGTGCCATATGTCCTAATTCCAGTCGAAGGAAAACGTTGAGACAAACATGAACATGTTGTTCCATGCATGTTCATTTCTCACTTGCTTATTTTTCAACGACACTGTCACTTAATCCTATGATGTACTTGCTTTCCACCGCAGCCAAACACCCCTTATTGTCTATAATTAAAAATTGAGATTAAAGAGTGTGTGGGGGCAAGCACTTTGCTCATATGTGGATTACGTCACGTGCATTCTTTTCAAATTGCACGCAAAGACAAAAATGTACGACAATCACTTTTCTTCATTTTATACTTTTTTTTTATTTTATTTTATTCTTCTGTGGAAATTAAACTCTCTTTTAAAAGTAATTGATTTCCAATAATAAAACCATTTTAAAATGAAATTAATATTGTTGACTTAAAATTCATTAATTCAAATTAGTAAGATTTTCTTATGCGGTTGCCATTAGAGTGAACGAAAATTCGAATTTAAAATCTTACTATTCTAATTATTATATCAGTATCGATCAAATAAAATTAATTTGGTAATTTTAATTTTTTAAGAGGTTAACAATACTAATTATTTGTTTGAATGAGAAGGAAGATAAAATTAACTTTAATAATGAGATAAATGAAATTTATTATTTTTTACTTTTTATTATTTGTCATTCTGATTAAAATACAGAGAAAAATTGATTTACTCCTCTATAATTTAAAGAACAAAATTAAAATTTTGTTCTATTTTTTTCTCTATTTCGTAGAGAAATAAAAGTTATTTCTCTTCACTCTCTATTACTTTAATTTTTATCTATCATTTTTCTCCAAACAAAAAAAAAAGTATATTATATTTCACTTACTTTATTTTCAGTTACTCTCAGTTCTATTCGTTCAAAAAAAAGCTAAAAGTTTTCAAATAAATCTTACATGATGAATGGAGTTTTATCTTGCATCATGAGACAGTTAAACTCTTGAACTCTTCAAAGTTTACAATATATTATATTTTGTCTATCTGTTTATATATGTTGAGACAAACTATTTGTATTTACAGGCCACATGCACAATATTAAATTAGCCTATGTTTGGATCCATGGGAGTAAATTAGAGAAAAATTAGATTTACTTTAACGAATGAAGACTGACTGAAAGAATAAAATGAGATTTATTTTAATTTACTTTTCACTTTTTGTTTTTATTAATAAACAATAAGGGATTTAAATTTATTTCCTACAAGTAAAGAAGATAAATAAGATAAAAACATGATACATGTAGTAACATTTGATATTCGTATCATTTACGAGTACATGTGCGTTACAATACAATAGCGTACGTCTTATCAGATCAGATACTCTTATCCAATCCGATGGTATATACGCCATTTACAGTAGTTACACTCAAATTTACTCTTTTTTTCCTCCATTAATCTCTCTATTAAAAAAGAAATAAAAGTGAAGTATGAAGTAAATTATGTACTTTCATCTATCTATTTTACTTTGATTTTTCTTTCTAATTCATTGTTCACACTCCAGCATGTAACTCAAATAATTGAAAATTTGATTGATTTTTTAATTGATATGAATTTGAATTGAATTTGTTCTGTTTCAAAAAATATAAAAAATAAAATAAAATATAAAAGAAAAAATCATTGTCCACGCTATAAACAATGCGCTGCGGCGACTAGCATTTAAAACTATGTGAAAATATAAATATAATACATTATCGGATCGGATCAAACTCGCAATTAATAGGTCAAGTGCAAATTCATTGTTAAGCTGGCTTTTGATCGAGTTTAAATTAAGCTAAATTTACGTAATAAAATGTATATCAACACCCGTAAAATTTACGAGCGGACCAAACCGAACTGAGGAGATATCCAAACTCATAATCAGATCTTCGCACAGCACATAAAGACTGGTTCATAAAAAGATTTTTTTTTGTTTATTAAATTTCATATACAATGTGCACGAATGATAATCTGGTATGCACGTATATGCACTCTTATCACATGTGCACGCAATAGAATGGCTGATATGTATGCGACACATTGTTTTTTTTTGCATGTGCATTCATACGCTCGGGCCCTTCTTTTAACTTTTAAATTTTTTCTTCCCCATTTTGCACGGCCGTGTAATGGAATAACACAATTCGAGATTATGTTAATTATTACTCGAACTATTTTGACAAATATAATTAATTCACCTTGTGTTAAGATAATAACATTATATTATTTAATTTGTTGAAACTGAACTAAATGTGAAAATAAAAAATTTACAATTAATAGAAAATAATAAAAATCAAAGGAGTAAAAAGAAAATAAATCAAATATTCCAAACATGACTAAAAAAAAGGCTTAATTAATACATATACAAATAGTTAAACTTGATTTTGTATAATTCATCTTAACACCTAAATTTTAATAACGATTTATTAACTATCTATACTTATTAATTTTGTAAATAATAAATATAAATTCATACTGGTTTTTAAAAATTAAAGCGTCTGATACTCAATCTCACTGGCGTGACTCGAAATATTAAAATTAATAAAAAAATCAATACATTTCGTTTTTAATTGCCATAAATTTCATTGTACATATAATATATGTGTGTTTCTATTGCAATAATTTAAATATCATATTAACACAATTTAATATCAAATGATATATTTTTAAAAAATAATATGAATTTATATCTATTATTTATAAAATTAATAAATATGAATTTAAAAAAATAAAAAAGGCAAGGGGTTTGTTTTTCTTTTATTGTTATGTAATGTTAAAAATATTTTTTGGCAAGGCTTAATAAGTTTTATTGATTAGTGAAGCTGACGCACAAAAAAGAGATGGGATTGGCGCGTGTATTTAGGGACCCGGATTAAGATTCTTTCTGCAGTTAAAAAGATAAGGATTAGAGTATGTTTCTAAATAATTAGTCACTTTAATCAGTGGGATGTGGGTCCTACTTCCTGCTGGCTGATGACGTGGCATTTCCTTATCCCGCGAGATGAAACGTATCCAGTTTCGAAACGGATAGCATTCCCTATCTTGGGTATATTCTCCCTGTTCTTTCCTGTTTATTTTTCAAAACTCGCATGGCAACCATTTTTATGTCGGTGATTGCCAGATTGGCATCAGATTTCAATGTTGATTTTACCCTTTAAGGAAAATGCATTTTCGGATTTTCAAAATGTAATGTTTATTATTTAATTTTTAAATTCTAATTAGGTAATATTATTATTCAAAAAAAAAAGTAATATTATATTTATTTGAGAATTTAAATTAATTAATAAAATAAGTGCTCTTTTCATTAAAAAAAAATCAAATAATTTTATTTAGCAAATAATTGATTCTTTTACTATTTAATTACGTTTGCACTTAATGAAAATATTATAATGGTTTAATAATTCAATAAGATACAATAGAATACAAATTGAATAAATTATTAAAATCGGTGAATTTAAAAATAATTTTCTATTTTTTTTATTTCACCTACAGTTATTAAATTATTTAATTTTTAAATTAAAACTCATAAAATAAAATATTTAAATACAAAAATATCTAATCGAATAATAATTTTTTTTACTACTTTATATTTTTTTTTAAAAAAAAAATCAAAGTTGAAAGTGTGGGTATAAGGAAAGAAATAATGCAAAATGTGTAGGGTGTGCAATGAGAATTAATTATGTTAATTTGTCCAATTTTGATCAATATAATAAACAAGAAAAGAAAATAGGTGTACCAGTTAGACTCAAGGTATTAGCGATGTGAGTGAGTTGATTATTTATTTTGTAGCAGGGGAATGTTTTCGGAAAAATTAAATTAAATTAAACTAAATTGGCATAACTTACTATATATAATATCAGTCCCAATCCCAATGTGTGGGGCAATACAATTTATATACACAATTATACAAACTTTTTCATAAAAAAGAAAGTCGATTTCGTTTATAAATTAAATAATGCCTATTTATAATTCAATTTATAAACATGTTGGAACTGACTTAAATTAAATTTGGAAAATCATAATTTATACCATTAAATTAAAGCTAAGTAATTAAAGTAAAACAACTTTAATCAGAGAAGCTATAAAAATGTAAATCCTGAACTCTGCAATAAAGAATTAATGATGTTAATTTGTCCGATTCTTTATATCAATAAAATAAAAGAATGTGACGAATCATGAGGTATTTAACAAGTGATGATTTTTCTACCAAAAAACAAAAATCAAAAATATCTTAGCGACTCTCTTTCTTGCATTATAATTTATATAAAGTAATAGAAAATGAACTTTCATGTATAAAAAGATAAAATGAACTTTAAACTCTTTGCCTCTCTAACATGTGAAGTGAGATGTCATGAATCCTCCTTTTTAATTTCATATCTTATATTCGAGTTTTAAATATATTGCATATTTAAATAATTAGTAGGATGGTATTTGCTCTCTTTTTATGGATATATTTTGTGTAAATATAAATTAATTACGTAAATAAATTTGAATAGTAAATAATTTTTTAAAAAATCTAAAACTGTTTTATTGATTGAAGCCCAATGTATACTAAAAATTGATACTTTTTTTTTTAATTTTCGAAAAAATGGTATTGATACTATTTTTTAACTCTCGAAAAAATAGTTAAAATTTACGATGCTCAAATTGTTAAAATAACTAGAATTCAAGTAAGCAAATAAAAATGTCAAGTGATAAGAAATTTTAACATTTTTTTAATAGTAAAAGTATGGTATTAATTTACAGTGCACATATAGTAATTTTAGATGACCTCAATCCGCCTACCGTATGTATTTTTATATGCTTATCTGTTATTCCGTTAGTTTTAGTGACAAATTTGAACCAATTATATAATAGCAAAAGCAGTTTTAGCCCAAATGCATATTTAAGAGAAAAATATGTATAATTTTTAATATTTTAAAAATAAATTTGACTCAAAATGTACTAGAAAGATAAATATAAATTATTTTTAATATTTTAAAATTAAATTTGATCCTTATTTCTTTTAAAAATAAAGTCATGGCCGCCGATGCAAACATTACTAGGTGGGGGGATAAAATGCACCTAGTAAAGAAGAAAGCCCATAGTTTTCTTTTTGACCTTGTCGAAACTAAAATTTTATTCAAAATTCTAGAAATAAGAAATATAAAAAGCAGAGATATAATATAATCCATTTAGGTGGTTAAAACAAAAATTAAATTAATTTCCATTAATGAAGGATCGGTGGCATAAATGAAATAGATAGCTGATTAAAACCATAGATAGAAATAAATAACTGCGACAATAATTCTGAAATCACTCAATCTGTCTCAACAAGTACACGAGGTGACCTAAAAGTGAGGGCATGCATTAGGAAGAATGACCTTCAAGTTTAATTTCATTTCTATTTCTTCCCCTTCTTAATTTTTTTCTTTCATTTTCTCACCAGTACTTCACAGAATGGCAACATAGCCCAAGCAGAAAGGTGATGACGTGGAGTACAAATTCTGGCATTCAGAGAAGTAAAACGTAAGGACAGGGTTTTATTTTATTTTATTTTTATATTAGCATTGGCGGTTTATTCGTCCATTGTTAGGTCTGCCATTTGCATCACTTCATCTTCATCAGATGTTATAAACAAGGACAATTCATAGATATATTTTTAAATAATGAAAATAATAAATAGTAAGTAATTGATAGAGTGGGGGCAGGGGTGACATTGAATTCATAAAGAAGATAATGATAGAAATAGAGAAAGAGAGAGTAGAGTAGGGTGGGGGACAAACCTAAACACTCAGACAAACACACTTCTGTCTCTATTTAATATCTATGCCTTATTTTTACCCTGCATTTTCCCCATGCATCTCAATTTTAAGATTCGGATATCCTATTTTTCCTTATTATAAATTCACGTATAAAAGAATATAATTATTTTCATATGCCATATATTACAATTGCTTCATTACTGTTATATTCGTGAATTATGGAAAAAAGTTAAAACTATCCAATTAGGCAATTACTCCGTATAACTGGTATTGACAGATTAACAGTTCTATTAGAAAAAAAAAATAGTCCATCAATATTTATTTTTTAAAATTATTAATTATTAATCAATATGTTATATTTGATTAATCATTCTATTGATTGCTGTTTTTTCGGTTTAGTTAACAAATATTTTTCAATTAACTATTAAATTTATAAATACAATTAAAAAAAATAAGAAAAAGTTCAATTTAATTTCAAACGTGCAAGGTAAATTTAAATAAAAATTATAAAATAAACATAATATCCTAGTCAAAAAATATATTCAACAAATTAAAAATTAATATTATAAAATGAATTTGATATTTGTTGAAAATTAGCATGCTTAACCATAATTTAAAGAAAAATTTTGAAAAATTAAATTTTAAAATATAAACTCTAGAATAAAAGAAAATATAATTAAATGCTATCAAGTAAAATATCAACACCAATATATAAAATAAAAAATTAGTTACTCTATGTAAATATTACTCTAGATAATTAGAGGAATAACACAATTTAAATATAATTTAAAATATTATATAAATTTTATAGAAAAATACAAAAAAATAAGGTAAAAATAAAAATAAATTTTAAATATACTTTAAAGTATTATTTTATGTAAATTTAAGAGAGAAATAAAGAAAGAAAAGTTTTTAAAACATAAAAATAATATATATATATATATATATATATATATATATATATATTATCAACAGTATAAGCTAGAAGAAGAAACAAGGAAAACTTTTCTATATGTCATCTCGTTCAAGTTACAAAGAACAGAGAGTTTTTATACTGCTAACAATAACTAACAAACTAACTATAGTTACAATATTAGAATAACTATGGTTAAAAGAATAGAATAAATAAGCTATAATCTTCATCCCCCCTCAAGTTGAACTTTGGTGAACATCAAGCAAAGTCAACTTGGAGCAGAACTTGGAAAACAAAGGAGAACTAAGAGACTTGGTAAACAAATCTGCCACTTGGGAAGTAGTAGAAACATGAATAGGTGTAATAAAACCTTCTTTAAACTTGTTCCGAACTACATGGCAGTCAATATCGATGTGCTTTGTACATTCATGGAAGACAGGATTAGAAGTAATATAGATAGCAGATTTGCTGTCACAGAAAAAAGAAATAGGACACGGAACCGAGATCTAGAAATCAGCAAGAAGATAACTAATCCATTGGAGCTCACACACAGTAGAAGCCATTGCACGATATTTCGCCTCCGCTGAACTCCTAGAAACTGTGTTCTGCTTCTTAGTCTTCCAAGAAATAGGACAAGTACCCAGGAATTAGCCCTTAGAAGTCTATTTACTGACAGCAAATTGTGCTTGAAAGAAGGAATATATAACACATTTCTCAAGACAACATCCCTTCCAAGTCTTATCTCTCCCATCATATTCACTTTCTTAACTGAACCATATAGTAGAAGAACATTTCTGGATTTATACATAGGTTCAAGACTGCAAAAAATATTCTTTTCTGCAGAAATATTACTACTAGCTCCTGTGTCAACTATCCAGCAAACATTCTTCAAGCAATTATTTTCTACAGATAAAAAAGAAGAGTTACCTACAAACTCTTGAGTAAAATTGACAAAATCCTCTTGAACCTGTTTGTCTTTCAACATTTTTGACAACTCTTGCTGAATTAATTCTCTCATACTCAAGTTGTTGATGGTGGTGCTTTCTTCAAACGCATCTGCTTGATCCAATGGTGACTCTGCCATATTCGCTTGTACGATCTTGTTTCCTTTCTTTTTCTGTTGTTTCTTCATATCCATATACCAGTATGGATATCAATGAATTTTGAAGCAGGTATCCTTAGTGTGTCCATCCGCCTTACAAAAACTACAATACTTATCTTCCTTCTTGTAATCCTTCCGCTTTTTTCCAGTAGTTTTCTGTCCTCTTTGATTGTTATTCAACATAGCAGCATTAGCCATTAAAGCACTACTGTCATTTATCTCATTGTAAGTGATATAGTTTGGGTACGCCCATGACTCTATAATGGATTGAGTTCCAATTTAGATTAAATTGAGTTATTTAATCTGATTAAAATTACCTAATCTTATTTCAAAAACAGTCTGAGTTAAACTAGAGTTAGGACTCTAGCTTTTAGGATCTCTATAAATAGAGATGAGGTCCTCATTATTTGGTAACGAGAAAACGTATACGCCGCAAGACTGCTCGTTCCCACTCACAAGTTTTCTGTCTTAATTTTCAGGGGCATTTAGATTGTGATCTAGCTGCTCTTACCCCGAGTGGATAAAAGCCGGACCAGTGACAAAAAATAAACGGGATCTTGGTAGACGCTTCCGCAACGAGTTCCTGCGCTACAAGAGGTAGGTACCATTATTTAATGTTACCTCCGTATAAATTATATTTATTATAATTTTTCCCATATCCATCAGTAAGTCTCTGATACTTGTCTCTGCTTCTCCACACTCATTAGCATAGAGTAAACTTTGTCTATATTTGAATAAGGATCCATCATGAGCACTTGATTTCTGATATGATTATAAGATTCATTTAATCCCATCAGAAATTAAATAGTCTCGGCATTCTCGTTCAACTGCATAACCCTGTTTGAAACATTGCAAGTGCATTTTCCGCAAGTACATTGTGGAACTGGAACGATGCACTGCAACTCATCCCATAGCTTGCACAAATTCGTAAAATACATTTAAAGATTGGAATTACATTGGGCAATTGTGCCAATTTCCCTCCGGATCTGATATTCTTGAGGACCGGTGGAATCACCAAATCGTTTTGCCAATTTATCCCAAAGATCCTTTGCGGATGACACATATAAAAATGCTTCGTGCAATTCCTTTGTGAGAGAATTAAGAATCCAAGATTCCACCATAGCATTCACACTCAACCATTCTTCATACTCATCTGAATCTTCAGCAGGCATTTTTATTTTTCCCGTAATAAAACCTAGCTTGTGTTTTGCAGCTAATGCTTTCTTCATTGAAGTACTCCAAGTACGATAGTTGAATCCATTCAACGGAGTTGTAACCAGATTAATACCTGGATTGTCAGATCCTTGAAGATTCATAGGACTCCTTGCAACTCCAGTACGAGCAGCATTCGCCATTCGATTTGCTTGAAAGAATACCACGATTACAGACAAATCTCAAGCTACGGCAAGCTTGAAAGAAAATTTCACCTGGATTCTTGCTCTGATACCAATCAACAGTATAAGCTAGAAGAAGAAACAAGGAAAACTTTTCTATATGTCATCTCATTCGAGTTACAAAGAACAGAGAGTTTTTATACTGGTAACTGGTAACTGTAACTAACAAACTAACTATAGTTACAATATTAGACTAACTACAGTTAAAAGAATAACTATGGTTAAAAGAATTGAATAAATAAGCTATAATCTTCATATATATATATATATATATATATGAGCCAATTTATGGATTAATGGTTAATCAATACTCTAAAATCGAATATATTAAATATAAAAATCAAAATCGAATCAATAAAATGGATTCGATTTTAGAACGATTTTAAGGCCATATGACTGCTGTTATGCATATGAAAAAGTATTTAACTAGACTCTTTTGTGGATAATTTTATGAACTTAAATAGGATATATATGAACCCATAAGTTATGAAAACGTCTTTTTCTAAATGATCATTATTAGACTCAAGATTTGAGTTGCAGCTAAATTTCTTTCTAGATTATATTTTATTATCCATACAGTCGGCGAAAAAATATATATATATATATTCATCAACTAAATCAAAACAAGTCTTGCTATATATATATATTCATCAACTAAATCAAAACAAGTCTTGCTATATATATATATATAGAGATATTTGGAGTCCACATGAGAACTTTAACATTTTGTATGGAAATTTATAGGTACTTTTACCATATATATATATATATCCACATGAGAACTTCAACATTTTGTATGGAAATTTATAGGTACTTTTACCATATATATATATATATATATATATAAAATTGAGTTGCCATGATTCTATTAGATTAATCCATTCGTTATCTTGTGAAATTCCAACTCACACTTAATCTAGATAGTAAATATTATATTTTGTACAGTAAACTATAAATGATATGAATAGAAGTTAATTTTAATTTCACTTATGTCATTGGAGTATTTTATTTTTAACTGAAAAATTATAAAATAAATATTTTTAACGAAAAATATACGAATTTAAAGAAATAATTTTAAATATACAAAATATTTCGTATATTTTGTATACGAAAAATATACGAAATTATTTTGGTAAGATCTCATAAAAAATTTTATCGAAAATTTTTATTAGTTGCCATATTAACCTGCCACATGCGATGAGTATCATGTCAGCCGTCATATCACGATCAATGAATAGATACCACATATAAATTTTTTATGAATTTTTGTTTTTAAATATTTTATATGTGGCATTTTCTTATTGGCCGTGATGTGGCAACTAATATAAAACGCATTTCAAGCGGAAAGCTGATGTGATGACCTAAGTGCATACACCTAGATGAGATGAGTGATGTGACATGACAATAAAGATTTTCAGTACAATTTTTTTTTTTCAAAATCTGATCAAAGTGATTTTTTTGAATATTTTTATAAGTTTATACATTTTTTTGTTAAAAAAATTATTTTGTGACTTTTTGATTAAAATTAGAATAATAGAATGGCCATGAATAAAATTAATCCAATGAATAGAAGGACCATATATTATTATTATTATTATTATTTAACTTGATAGAATAGCTAAACAAGCTAATTAATTATGAGACACCTTGGTAATTAATTGCACATTTTTTTTTTATAATTATATATGTGGGATTGTAAGAGGGCAATATTCAAATCCTTATTAATCGGAAGAATAATCAAATTATTAACTATTTGAATTATAGGTAATTTTGAAATTAATTGCATGTTAAAATCTGGTGAAGTCGAGGTTAAAGTGGAAGCTTCAAGAAATGATTATTTTAATTTTTATTGGAACTGTTAATTTAATTTTTTTAAGCGAGATTATGATTAATAATAGAACTGAATGTAGGGTGATGAATAAACCATCTAACAACAAAAATCAATATATAATTAATTCTGAAATTGCATCAAAAGAAAAATCTAAAAGTTTGTGATATTGTGAAAATTACACGTCAGACGAGTATCGGTGTCAACATATAGAAGTAATTGAGGCGCGTGGCAAACAACCAAACTCTTTATTCATCTCAACACTAAGGAAAATTAAAAAGTGAAACATAAAATAATCAAAACGCACTTTCCACCTGGCCACTCGGAAAGGGTATCCAATGACTTGGCCATCTTTTTAATTTCTCGTCTTTAATCTCCTAAATATCTATTTTCAAAGTTAATGAAATTTTAATTTCTTAAATACTTCTATTCCACCAATTACAACTATTTCCAACATTAATGTAATTTTATTTTCAAATATTTTTTTAAAAAAGATAATTTTATCATTTTTAAAATATCGTATGTTATCTATTTCAATTGATTTTTAATAATATTTTGAAAAATTTAAAAGCAATTATCTCCATTTAGGAGCAAAATTTAATTTAATTAAATGGTTACATTTCGAATAGTTTTAAAAATAAAAAATCATAATTATTTAATAGGGTGAAAAGTATAGTTTAAGGTGAAAATGAAGTTATCGTGATATTATGAAAAGAGAGGAGAAAATGAAGTACACGCATAAGGGACCCTGAAGGCCCGCACCCTAAAGCTTTCCATTTTCTTCTCTTTTCAGTCCTAACAATCGCTCATAAGTACGAACATAAACACACCTTTTTATTTTTCTTCCCTTCTCTCTCTCTCTCTGTAACCAGCAACTGCAAAAAACCTCCTTCAAAGCTTTCACCTTTCTCCCCCTTTCTTCTCTCTAATTTCCTAAATTCTCTCTCTCTCTCTCTCTCTCTCTCTCTATCTCCATGAGAGATCAATGGGCAAGTACATGAGAAAGGCTAAAAAGACAGGCGAGGTTGCCGTTATGGACCTCTCCCTTGGTGTCCGTACACGCGCCAAAACCCTAGCCCTCCAACGCCAAGCTACTTTGCCTTCTTCTCCGCCTCCCCCTCCGCCGCCTCCTCCGGCTCTCTCCGGTGGCTACCTCCAGCTCCGGAGCCGTCGCCTTGTTAAGACACCCATTATTGTACATGATTCTAAACGCCAAAAACAGGGCCACAATAAAGAGGAGCATAACCCTAACCCCAATTCCAAGGCGGGTTCTAATGTTCGGGTGGGTCCAACGGATTCTGATACGTGCGAGTCGGGTCTGAAGAATGAGGAAGTCGTTGGAGAAAATAAAAATGAAAAGATTGAAGGTAACAAGGAAAGCGACGATAGCCATAATAATCGTGATAATAATGAAAGCAAGGATTTGGGTATTGAGGCTTCCTTTGGAGAGAATGTTTTGGACATTGAAGGTAAAGAGAGGTGAGTGTTCTTTTTCAACTCTTCTTCTTCTTCTTTTTTTTTTTGGTTTATTTTTGGTCAGTATATTGGGGTTTTAAGGTGTTTTTTATGCGAGTTTTTTTAGTCATTTGGATTTTAAGCGTTCGATTTGTTTCGGGTTACTCAGAAATTGTGAAATTGCGACTAATTTTAGCTTCCATCTTTTGGGTTCAGTATAATATTTTGGGTATTTCCATTATTTTGGCTGCTTTTCTCAGGGGGGCTTTTGTTTTTTGATCTTTTGGTTTTTTTAAAAACTGAGAAGAAACAAGGAAAATTTTGATACATTTAATTTAAGCTTAAAATTTTACTTTTTAGAGATGTTGATTTTCTAGTGTTTATTTTGCCCTTCACATTGTTTTAAATTGCGATTGATTAATGCTGGTCAGGGCTATCAATTTGAAATTGTTTCCTTTTTTTCCGCCCTATAGTTTCCTCATGCTATTTCCCTTAGTATGAATTTATTTGTGCAATATTTGGTGGAAAATTTTTAAATTGGAGAGGATTTGAAATTTTGAGCCTTTAACTTCTATTGCCCCCTGAAAATTAAACTATTCATGTTCCCTCATCCCATTCCTTCTCTGAAAATTCATTACCTCCTCTTTGTAGTATGTGCTTGTCACCTTCAAATTTGCTTATACCATTGCTGTTTTTTTATCTAAATTTTTTAGTCCTTGGTATTTTATTCAACTGTTTCTTTATGCTATGTACTTATAATTTTCACTCCCCCTGGTATTTGAAATAATTTATGGCTTGCTCATAATTGATACCTTGGTTCTTTTCTTCCTCTGCTTTTGGTTTTAAAAACTAGTCTAAGTGGTATTTTTCAAGTCCACCTTCATTTCTGTGCTTGTTTTCTAATTCCCGTTTTCTCTGTTTGCCAATTACCCTGTGCTTGAACTGTCAAGTGTTTTCAATTTTTGATAGTATGAATTTCCATTGAACAAAAAGTGGCCTTTTGTGTCTGGAATTTTTTGAATGAATCTTCTATTTTGTTTCTCTAACTTACATTTGCATGGCGGTAAGATTCTTGTGATTTCATTGCTGTTGGGATTTCTCTTGTAATCCCATTATAGTCTGGTGCCTGAATTATTTGATATAAATAAAGGATTACCTTTGCTTGGTTGAGACTCTTTGAACTTTAGAATTTTTTTTATTAAATATATATGTCATCATCTTTGGGTTCTCAGTCACGAATGTCATTGCATTATTTAATCAAAACAAAAGAAGGCATCTCTTTGTATTGTCTAGTAGTAGATGCCTATGCGTTTTTTTTTCAGCATTATTGTTATTGCATTTGGTGATTTCTGTTTGAATATAAAAAATGCTTTAATTGTTTTTCTTATTGTGAGGTTAACCTTTTACCTGATTATCTATGGGTGTTTGGACATGGGATACTTTGACAGAAAGTCCTTTATTTGTACCAAACATTTTGAGGAGGAATTCGTGTTGTGTATTAATTGCTCTTTTTTCTTTTGCTGAAAAATTAAATATTGTGTGTGAAGTGTGCCAAGGTGAAGGAAAGCAATTGTTTGGTACCAAAAATGGAGTTTTTCTCTGGTAATACAATAGTGGAATTGAAAAAAAAGGTTTCCCTGCCGTCTGTTGTAGCATGATTATGTTTTTTACTTTATGCTTTTAAGTGTATTTAATGGGCTATTCTGCTTGTGATAGTTTATTTTTTATTGCCTTTGTGGAAATATATGTGGGTTGTGTTCTACCCCATGATGATGGGAATGGTGAAAATAGCAGTTAGATGTTCTTAATGGGAATCTAGATTAAGGCTTCCTTTTCTTGCTTTCATATACTGTTCGCTTTATATGGTCCCTTTTGTATTTTGTTTGTTGCTTAAGTATGGCATTTATTGATCTCGCTGCAAATTACATTTCGTGCTAAGCTTATCAGTATCATATTGTTCTGTTCTGTCATATTATTTGCTTGTTAGTTGGCATCTACTCACGTGCAATGTTTATCTTCTCTGTTACAGGAGCACTAGAGAGTCCACTCCTTGCAGTTTGATCAGAGACCCAGAAACCATAAGAACCCCTGGTTCAACTACTAGACCTACTATCTCGACTGAAACTAACCGGAGAATACAAAACTCTATCCCTAGACACATACCGACAGCACATGAAATGGATGAGTTCTTTACCAGAGCTGAAAAAGAGCAGCAGAGACAATTTATTGAGAAGTAAAAATGCTAAATCTACTTTTCTACTTTCCTTCAAGATTGCTATTCAGTTGGTTAACTAGCAGCCATATGTGTTTCCTGGCAGGTATAACTTTGACCCTGTTAACGACAAGCCACTCCCTGGACGATATGAATGGGAAAAATTGGACCCCTAGAAGACAGAGTTCCATCAGGACTTCCTTTTCCTGCAAAATTCCCGGTTGATCTCGAGCTTAGGATTTTTGAAGTCAGCAGGAATTAGTGCTAGTTCTAATGGTGATGGTGTTATTTCCATTTTCCATCACCCTTCTTTTACTTGTAAAGAAAGAAGTAGGATTAAGAAACAAAAACAAAAACCAAAGTGTGTAGACTAATGGTCTGTAACATAACAGGGGTTAGAGTTACACAACAAAATACAAATCATCAAAGTCCTTTGTCTAACAGATCATCTGAGAGGGGAAGGGAAAGAGGGTGTAGGGTTAGCTTCTTAGTCAATTAGGTCAGTACAGAAATTTTCTAGATTTCCTTTTTGTACTGTATTTTCTTCCCCCTTCTTTTGTCAATACTTGTACTGATGGAACTCTTAAAAAGACTTATTGGAATAAAAATGACCCATTTCCCCTCTTCATCTTTGTCTTTTCCTCTATCATAGACTGATTCTTTTGTTCACAAGTAAATCTTGGCCCCTTTTGTTTATATATTTATTGTTCCATGTAGGACAATACATCTTTCTTTTAACTTTGGATGACGCAGTTGGCTGCAACAGACTACTCTCTTTAACCTTACATGTGAGAATGGTTGGTGGTGGTTATGGTAGGGCACCCCTTTTGGTATTTTTGAATGTATTTGGAAGAATCTTTAACTATCTCACATATAACACCCACCATGTTGCACTTTCTTGTCTGCAACTTCACTTTTAATACTCCACCATTATAAATTTATTCAGGTTTTTGAAGATGCTGATGCTTTTGTTGGAGTTGTTAAGAAACTGAAATTCCTGAAGTTGTGCTGTACTGTTAATAGAAGAGAGTTTGCATTTGCTTTTATCTTCCAAAGCTGAAAAGGAACCTGAAAGGATTTTCTTTTTCAGATGTAGAGAATTGAGTAAGTAGACGAAAGATTTCGATATGAACTTGAGGAGAAAAGAGCTTTCTTTTTTCTTCACTTTTGGAATATACAGATAGAGAGAAAAGCAGTATTAGCATCTTAGTGTGAAAGAACAATGAGTTGGTTTTGGAATTAAGAGAATGAAATAGCTGAAAATGGTGTCATTTCAGATGGCAAATCTAAATGCTAATGATAGGGTTTGTTGGTGATTAAGAAAGGTGGTTATGGTGGTAGAGGGTGATGTTACTGCTTAAACAGTACTAGTGGAATGAAGGAGAATCTTCAAATTCCAATGCACTATTTTCTCTGTCTTTAATTTCAAATCTTGGAATGAAGTAAAGTTTTTACCAATTTTCAAGTAGGTTAACAGCTTGTTTGCCATTGATGGACTTAAACGAGGAAACTTACACCTCTTGATTAAGGCTTTGACTATTACTCATAAACCTATGAAACCCTTGTGTACTAAGTCAAGCCTTCAATAGTTGCACCATGGAAGAATAAGAAGGGCAGATTTGTCTTTCTATCCCATTATGGTGGATGGTGGGTGCCCTCATTTCTATGTCAGCCCCACTATTAATTTTTACCAAATTTTAATGCTTGCAGTCTATTGGTGATGATGGAAGTAGATTGAAGGTTGACCTGGTTTGCGTATGGGGAGGGGCATTGTATTTCCTCCTTTTCCTGATGAGAGTTACTTTTATTTTTTATTTTTCAGAAAGAGACATATAATTACAATTAAGAATGTCACTAAGAAAGTCTTGCACTTTTAATCCAAGTGTTGTCACCAATATACCTAAGTAACGGCCGGATTTATAGAGAAAAAGGAAAAGAAGAGGCTCGAATTCAAATTTTCTATTACATAAGCATGAGCATCCATCAGTGAGATATCCACTTGGAGACGCGGAATGGAATTAATAGTTATAGTATTTTGGGGTTGGAGTTGTCTATTTCTTTGGACATCTGCTCATAACTGTCAACTGTAGAAACTTCTAAATCAAAGCTTCTCTCTGTACAGTTCCTATATAGGGACCCTTTCTGGGTCTTTATATTAGAAAAATGATCCAATAATTTACAAAAATCTATAAAATTATACATAATTATTATGGAGAGGGCCTTTGGTACGTGCTCTTTTATGGTACAGGGGCATCTTCAGCCCTTGATTATGGCAGATATAAGAGTGATGAAACAGGTGTTGTTTAAATTATGATGATGCAGTGGTCCTGCAGAACTTTTCTGCATTTATAATCAATTATACAATGAAAACGAAAGTTTCTACCAAATTGGTTGTGGCTACGTATTTAAAACAAGTACCGTACTCGTACTCGACAAAATTTAATAGCTGAAATTTGTTCAAAATAAAACCTTTTTATTGTGAACTCCATGTCAATTTACTGTTTATTACTTTAAATTCATACACTAATGTTTTCAAATATTTTAATTCCGTTTAGGATAGACTACGTATTACTCATAATAAAATGTATGAATATAATTAAAAGAAAATGCAATATAAAAAATTTAGAAATTTAAAAATGAATTTTGCGAAAATAAGAGCCAGTTGCTAACCAAATGTCCACCAAGACCAAGTAGGGATGTTCCAGAATTGGTGAGGGTGACTGATGATCAGTACATAGCTATGACATTAATGAATATGATATATCAAGTACTGATATGACGGTGCTGAGGATAACTGCAAATTGAATTCTTTCTAAGGACTTTCCCTATAAAAAAATAATAGAAGCAACTAAAACCAACTTACTCTACTGAAAATAAATGTACTAACCTTTTATGAAGCGGAATTTATTGGAATGGGCCTGCAAATATAATTATATTACGAGGCCGCTCCCTCCTGTGATTGGAACTGGCAATGCAGAGAGCAGAAGGCCCAAAGTATGAGCCTTCTTGTTGCTATTTCTATTGACCCTGTCTGGCCTTTCATTAAAGCGAATCAAACCTTAAAACATCATATAAGAATGGAGACGAACAATTTCATTCCCCCACAAACAGACTTAAAATTAATTGTTCTAATTCGAAGCAATCAAATAATTATCTAAAGCTTTTAAAAAAACTTTATAGTCATTAATAAAGGACAAGTCGGAATTTAAAAGGACTAAGTATTAAGCCTTTTTTTAGTTTTGATGGCTTGTTTTTTCGTGATTATATCCTAACATTCAAATGGTCAGGGAAAGCAAAGCGGTACTATGTTTTAGTTAAAAGCTATACTTAAAGTAAAATTTAAATATCATGGCCTAGTCCTTGATGATCGAAGCTTTCTTGTTTCATCTTTAACAAATGTGAGGTTTATTTTTGCTAAGAGATCAGCGAATTTGGTAGCCCATTCCTTAGCTAAGGCTGCGAAATCTTTGACCGGTTTTAAGATTTGAATGGATTTTTCACCAACCTTTTTGTATCCGTTTCTGTTAGTTGATTCCTTTTAATGAATCATTTTTATTCAAAAAAAAAAATTTTAAATATCATTAGTAAACAATATCTATTTTATGTTTTTTAGTATAAATGCATTCATTATTTCATCATTTTTTGGAATTTTCTTTGGAGGCAACTCTAAAAACTTAAATTATTATTCTTTTTTAACATTTAAGCATTCATTTATGATTTGTTTTATATATTTTAAATGTAGATAAATAATTTAATGTACCGTGAGAGATGTGTAAAGTATAATATATTGAATTTTGAACATATATTACGCGTAAAAACTTACATCAAATAACTCAAATCGGTTAAAAATTTGGAAAAAATAACACAAAAACCTAAAATTCTATAATTTTTTTTTCTCAAAAATATAATTTAAACTATTTTTTTTTTTTAACTAGTGGTGGTTAATTTTAATATTATAGAGTTGATGTTTATGTTCCCTTAACAAATTTTAACTTGTCATCGAAGAAAAGAGCTATATAACTGGATTTTTTTAATCGGCCGATACAGCCCTTCTCTTTCCTCTGTTGCTCTTCAACACAAACCCATACTCTTCTCTCGCACTTTATAGCCAAAACCACCATAACCCATTTCCTTTCCCTTCACGAAACGTATTTTTCTTAGCCTTCCAAACAATGGCGGCTACGATGGTCAGTTCTGCTGGGGCGTTGCTGGCGATGCTAAATGAAACTCATCCGCAACTTAAACAGCACGCACTCTTCAATCTAAACCGATTTGTTGATCAATTTTGGCCTGAGATCTCTACTAGCGTCCCTCTCATGTAATTTTCTTCCTATCTCTCTTTCCTTGTTTTCTATTTTGTGGTTTTTATTTTTTCTGTTTTGAATTTTCACGTGGGTTTTAGGGTTTTGTTAATTTTGATCTACTTTTGTGATAACATGGCAAGAAAATATAACCCATTTGACTTCTCTATTTACCAATTGCGGATTTGGATTTTGTTTTTTTTTTTTTTGTTGTGACTGGATTTAGGGTTTTAGTTGAATTTGATCTGTTGAAGTACTGGATTTTTGTATATGTTTCCTCCCCCTTGAAATTGGCCAAATTAAATTCTTGTGCAATGCGATAGTGGTTTATTAAATTAACTTCTTTGTTTGAATTCTAATTCACTCCTCTGTCCAGTCTGTGTATGTTGCTCATTTTTGTTGAAGTTACATTATGTCGATTATGATTTTGCATTCCTAAGTAACAAGAGTTTAAGAGCGAGATTTCGGCTTTGATTGATCAATTTTAATCAATCTATCACTTGCGCTCGTAACAAACTTCAGCTCAGCTAGCTGGTTAGGAAGATCTTTTGTGGACTGACTAATGGTTCCAGAACTAAATTTAGTATTGTTGGATCAAACAAATGGTAGTAAATGCATGGATTGCTTGGGATGAGTAGGGCCTATTCTGTAAACTATTTGGACAAGCTATTGTTTAGAAGCGTTCTTATTTTAATTTATATAGGAGCAAAAGAAGGTTAAATAGAACTGTGCTGATTCAATCTTAGGGGATGTCTGTACTACTTAGTTCACTACCCTACGCACTTAATCTTCTTATCATAGGATTACACCAGAAATAAGTTGCAGAGCTTACACACAGCAGTTCACTGACCTTTTAATGGGAAATGCCCATCCAAAGATTTAATGGCATCAAGAAATAGCTTACTTCTGTTTTGCAATGTTTATTAACAAGTTTATTTGTAGCATAATTGGCTGATCATAATTTATGCGGACACATATTTCTCCCTCGAAACTTATATTGCAGTTATGGAATGGTGTACATGATGCTTATTTAACAAACCTTAACTGACTCATTCTTCTTGTTTGCTGTTCTCTGTCATGTAAAGAGAGTTTATACCCTTTTTTCTTTCTCATTGTTCTTTGGCATGCAGAGAGAGTTTATATGAAGATGAGGAGTTTGATCAACACCAGAGACAACTTGCTGCACTGGTTGTTTCAAAGGTTACTTCGATTTCTTTTTCTATACTATGACTAATTCTTTTTTCCGTGCTCTCTTTTCAAGGAGAGAAGAGGGGTACAAATAGAATAACCCTACTTTCACGAGTGTGTCAAAAAATAGTGGCTGTATGTTTTCAAATCTTCACCTTCTGTTCAACTTTGTAGGATTTGGTTGGAGAAATCTTATTATTGCTTATGCAAATGCATCTTTTCTTTCTATTCACATTAAAGCTATCACTTTTCGAACTCTATTTATGAAATGCATGTGAACATAGATGTTAGATTTGCGACTTTGTTCATTGACTTTTTCAGGGAAGTCATGAGAAATAATATGTGCTATGAGGTTTGGTTGTCATAAAATTTTTGGAATACTGTCTCCTTAGAGATTCCCATTTCTGGAGGATGTGCCTTTCACTTGTTAATTATTGTATATCCAAAAGAATGGGGAAAGAGGGAAATTGAGCAGGACTGTAAATGGGGGTTGTCTTTTGGGAATATTTTTTAGATTAAATATTTTGCTAACTTCCTTCACTTTACTTCTCTCAGTTATATACAGCTTTTAAACTTTGAGCTAAGAAAGAAGTATATAAGTAATTCACTTTAGAACATACAACTTAAGCAACTGTTCTTCTAAATGAGTCTTAATAATTTTCCTCCAGGTTTTCTGTTATCTGGGTGATTTAAATGACTCCTTGTCATATGCCCTTGGAGCTGGTTCGCTTTTTGATGTTTCTGAGGATTCTGATTATGTTCATACACTTCTTGGTAAGCATTCTTATAAACCCCTCATATGTCTTGATCATGGAAACTGACAATAAATGTTCTTGGCCTAAATTTACACATGAAAATATGACTGTGCTAATATGTCTAATTTTGACCACCTAGGATGTGTTGTTGATGTATATAAGTTCAGTGATGCTTCCCTAGTGTGCTTATTTGACATTTTTGTGCCTTGTCTTCAGCTAAAGCTATAGATGAGTATGCCAGTCTAAATTGGAAGGCAGCTGAATCAAATGCTGAGACAGCAGAAGTGGACCCCAGGCTAAAGGCAATTGTGGAGAGAATGCTGGATAAGTATGGAAGCAACCTACTTCTCATCCTACTTCTCTATTTGATAATATCTCTGCTGTCTGCATTTCTTAGTTTCTCACTCTTCCTTATTGTAGGTGTATCATGGATGGAAAATACCAACAAGCCATGGGGATTGCAATTGAATGTAGAAGACTTGATAAACTTAAGGAAGCAATAACGAGGAGTGATAATGTTCATGGAACTCTGTCATATTGCATCAATGTTTCCCATGCTTTTGTAAATCGGAGAGAGTATCGTTGCCAGGTAACATGTCCATTCAGCTGAAGCAACTCTGCTATGGATTATTAAATTGGCAGTTGCTTCTGGCCATGGTTTTTGAATATTTAGTATTTTACTGAAAGAGAATGGTAACATGAATTGATGATGTGTTGGTAATTCTGCAGGTTCTTCGTCTTCTAGTTGATGTTTATCAACAACTTCCTTCTCCTGATTATCTCAGCATTTGTCAATGTCTCATGTTCTTGGATGAACCTGAGGGTGTAGCAAGCATATTGGAAAAGCTTCTGCGGTCTCAAAATAAGGATGATGCTTTGCTTGCATTTCAGATCGCCTTTGATCTTGTAGAGAACGAACACCAAGCTTTTCTCTTAAATGTTAGGGATCGCCTTTCAGCTCCAAAGACTCAATCTCCTGAGCCAGTGCAACCAAAATCTAGTGATGCAGATCCTGCACGGAGTGAAAATTCGTCTGCTCCAGAGGATGTTCAAATGACCGAGGGAACTTCAGCCTCAACTGGGATTGTTCATGAAATGGATCCAAATGAAGCCATGTATGCTGAGAGGCTGACAAAGATCAAGGGAATTTTGTCCGGGGAGACTTCAATACAATTGACTCTACAATTTCTATACAGTCACAACAAGTGAGGCATTTGTTTCTTTGTCAATTTTTAGTTGTTTGAATTCTTAAAGTTTGGAAACTCTTTTATATGTCTTCAAACTACTCAGTAGTTGCTGTTCCCTTGTAGTAGCAGAAAGGAATTATGCTAATTGTTGTAATTTGCTTACAGATCGGATCTACTTATCCTCAAGACAATCAAGCAGTCAGTTGAGATGAGAAATAGTGTTTGTCATAGCGCTACTATTTATGCCAATGCAATTATGCATGCTGGAACTACTGTGGATACATTCCTCAGGGAGAATCTGGTGAGTGATCGATCCTGATATTTTGGATTTGTTCTTCTATTTATACTTGTTTTTCTTGTACTTAGTTGCTTTGGCTCATATTGGTTACCAGGATTGGTTGAGCAGGGCCACAAATTGGGCCAAATTTAGTGCCACTGCAGGGCTCGGTGTGATCCACAGAGGGCACCTGCAACAAGGAAGGTCACTGATGAGACCTTATTTACCCCAGGGTGGATCTGGTGGTGGAGGAAGTCCATACTCAGAAGGTGGAGCTCTTTATGCTCTGGGCCTCATTCATGCTAACCATGGCGAGGGTATAAAACAATTCCTTCGTGATAGCCTGCGCAGCACTAATGTGGAGGTGCACTTAACGTCTAAGCATGCTATTATTTTATTTTAAACCAAGATGTTGAGAGATTTCTGGAATTCATAGGGGAATGCTTTCTGCAGGTTATTCAACATGGTGCATGCTTAGGTCTTGGTTTGGCTGCTTTAGGAACTGCTGATGAAGATATCTATGATGACATCAAAAGTGCTCTGTACACTGATAGTGCTGTAGCGGGTGAAGCTGCTGGGATCAGTATGGGTTTGTTAATGGTTGGAACTGCAAGTGAGAAAGCACAAGAGATGCTTACATATGCTCATGAGACACAGCATGAGAAGATCATTAGGTAAATTTGAGCCTTAAATCTCGTTTGTTGGGGCTGAGCCTTCAACGCTGCTCTCTGCTTTGTCATAATGAGGTCATATGTTGCAGGGGATTGGCACTGGGGATAGCCCTCACAGTCTATGGAAGAGAAGAAGAAGCAGACACACTAATTGAGCAGATGACTCGTGATCAGGATCCTATACTTCGTTATGGTGGCATGTATGCATTGGCATTGGCCTACCGGGGAACAGCAAACAACAAGGCCATCCGTCAGCTTCTTCACTTTGCTGTATCAGATGTGAGTGATGATGTTAGGAGAACTGCGGTTCTTGCACTTGGATTTGTTCTCTATGCTGATCCAGAACAGGTTGGTTTTTGCCCCTCCTCCTCCTCTTTATGTTCGGTGGTCCATCTTTTGCAATTGCATTCTTGTACTCTTTAACTGTTTTTGGTGTTATATTTATAGTAGATCTCACTGCATAATGCATACCACTGCAGACTCCTAGAATAGTCTCCTTGCTGTCTGAGTCCTACAACCCACATGTGCGATATGGTGCAGCTCTTGCCGTGGGCATTTCCTGTGCAGGAACTGGCATGAGTGAGGCTATATCATTGCTAGAACCTTTGACATCAGATGTTGTTGATTTTGTTCGTCAAGGTGCTCTTATTGCCATGGCTATGGTAATGGTGCAAATGAATGAGGCTAGTGATTCTCGTGTTGGAACGTTCAGGTATTACATTATGCTTTTGATTTTCATGTTGTTACACTGAAGGATATCCTAATGTATTTTATCACCTTTTTTAGGCGCCAATTGGAAAAGATAATTCTTGATAAGCATGAAGACACCATGAGCAAGATGGGTGCAATTCTTGCTTCTGGAATACTTGATGCTGGTGGAAGGAATGTGACAATAAGATTGCTTTCTAAGACGAAACATGATAAAATCACTGCAGTAGTTGGACTAGCTGTTTTTAGCCAGTTTTGGTACTGGTATCCTCTCATTTATTTCATAAGCTTATCATTCTCACCCACAGCTTTTATTGGGCTGAACTATGACTTAAAAGTTCCAAAATTTGATTTTATATCCAATGCAAAACCTTCTCTATTTGAGTATCCAAAGCCAACCACTGTACCCACCACTACATCTGCTGTGAAGCTTCCAACTGCAGTTTTGTCAACCTCAGCAAAGGCCAAAGCTCGGGCCAAGAAAGAAGCAGAGCTGAAAGCAAATGCCGAAAAGGCAGCTGGAGCGGAGTCTTCATCTGCTGCAACGAGTACTGGAAAAGAGAAATCCTCCAGTGAGAAAGATGGGGATTCCATGCAGGTTAATATAAGCTTTTAGATTGCTGTTACCAGAGAATGGTTTGAGCGATTCGTTCACTTGTTGATTTCATCTCTTGATAGGTTGATAGCCAGCCAGAGAAGAAAGCAGAGCCCGAACCTTCTTTTGATACTTTGACCAACCCAGCAAGAGTTGTTCCTGCCCAGGAGAAATATATCAAATTTATGGAAGATAGCAGATATGCTCCAGTGAAGCTAGCACCTTCAGGTTTTGTCCTCCTAAGAGACTTGAAACCGAATGAACCAGAGGTTCTTTCTCTTACAGATGCACCTTCATCCACAGTATCTTCTGCTGGTGGCTCTGCTACTGGACAACAAGGTTCTGCATCAGCAATGGCTGTTGATGAGGAACCCCAACCTCCTCAGCCTTTTGAGTACACGTCATGATTCCAGTTGCAGTGATTTTTTGATGGTCCTCACTCGGAAATTGTGGTGCTTGGTGCTTTTAACTGGAGGAGAAACTCAGATATGTTTGAGCCACCAATTCTTGGATCTTGAAAGGCTGTGACCAGCGCCTGGTTAATTGGACTGTATTCTCTGTTGTTACATTCAGTTGGCTCGCCATGTTTATTCTCAAGAGATATGATTGCATTTATTTTTCAGGAGGATATGGGCCAAGTCGGCCCTTGAATTCTTGAGTCGTGATTAATTTCAAATTAGGCTTTTATACTTTATAGGGGATGAATTAGTTCAAAAGTTCTATGATTTTCTCTTTGTTAATTATGCTTATTTCTGCACCAATTTTTAATTATGAAACGTGGTCAACTTTAAACAAATTATTAATTTTGTCAAATGGGCTCAGTGTTGAGGATCTATTATTAAGTTTGCAGTGTTTATTTGATAATTGGAAACTGGGTTAATTTACATATTTAAAATTAGCAGTTGCCATAATATTTGATGGTAAATAAAAAGGTTTAGTTGAAAATGCTACTTGGGTTCAATTTAGAGATTGCGATTAGTAAAATGAAAGAAATAAAAAAGCCTGAACTAATTCAAAAAATTATTTTAAACATAAATTGCATATTGCATGACCATGACCTGCGGCTGCGATGGACGATGTTGAGCTAAGTCTGACGTTAAAAATTCTTGACCCCGTCAATATAATCCTACGTACCTTACCCATGTACAATTATTTATTTATTTATTGTGCTTACAATCTACATATATTGTTTTTGTATGATCACATTTATATTTAAATTCCGTAAAGGGTAAGGTTTCTTAGATTTGAGAAGAGTCACATGAGAAAGTTAGCAGGAAGATCACATGCAAAAGAAGCTGATCATAGTCCATAAATTAAAAATGAAAAATGAAAAATTCAAAGTTTAAAAGTTGAAAATGATAAAAATGATATAACTCTTTAATTAGGATCATGAAAAGTGGTGGTAAAAGCAAGGTATAGAGCGTTGGTGTTGCCTGTGACTTACTTAAATAGTTGGGATAATGAGGTGAATTGAGGTGGACATTAATCCACAAGGCTCCTCTCTTTCTTCAAACTCTTAATTTAGACTTTAGACCCATCAAAATCATAGTTCTTATAATTTTATATATCTTCTTCAATTCCTTCCATGGATGGTGCTGTGCTACCCCATCCCGCCCTCTTCTTATAATTTCTTAATTTTAACCTCACTTTTTGTCTTATATCTCTCCACTATATATCAGGTCTTGTACCCTTTTTCTCTTATATATTTTCATGCAACTTCTCCATTTCATATCATATGTAATGTATTCATGTTTAATTACATGCTTAATGATGTTTTAATTATTATCTAATAACAAAATTGATCGCAATATATTGAAATTATTTCCTATCTATATAAAGAATAAAACAAAAATTATTATCTATGAAATCCAAGTGTCATTTTTCTTTTTTACTTGCTCTTCGTAAATTGACAAGTTTTATTTATTTATTTATTTATTTGCAGGAGGACCCAATTGGAAATTTCACTAGCGCCTGTCCTTGCATGGATCGAAGCTATCACTTTAGGGTTTTTTTATTGAAGTTATCTCTATATATATGAGTGTGTGTTTAGCAATGGACAAACAAGACAACTACTCGGTAATTGAACAGCTGAAAGCTTGTTTATATGTGTTTTTGTTGATAAAAATCATTTGATTAAACCATGTTATATTGCTCTGATTACGAGCTCGCCTTGTTGCAGACAACCTTTACTGGTCTAGACTACTCCCTAGACCATAACCATAATCATCATCATCACCACCAACAAGAGCATCAGCTCATTAGGCCGCGAATCGGTGAAACTTCTGATAACAGCAACAGCAACAGCAACAATGGAATCATTGATTACATGCTCAATAATAATCCTCATCCTCATCAACAAATTTCATCTGGTTTTTGTACTTCTACTTCTCTTGATAAGTTAAGCTTTGCAGATGTTATGCAATTCGCTGATTTCGGGCCTAAACTGGCCTTAAATCAAAACAAGCTATCTGAGGAAGAAACTGGGATTGACCCAGTTTATTTCTTGAAGTTTCCTGTTTTGAATGATAAGAGAGAGGAACAGTCTCCAATGGTTCCTTCTCAACTTGGTGGAGAAAATGGGGAGAAAGGAATTAGAGAGGAAGAAGAAGAAGCTAGGGTTTCTGATAATACATCAGTTCAACTTCAATTCCTCGGAAATCAAGATCAAGATCAAGATCAAAACAAGAACAGTCCTTTGCCTGAAGTAGCGGTGAAGAACAAAAGAAAAAGACCAAGAACTGTAAAAACAAGTGAAGAAGTGGAGAGCCAAAGAATGACTCATATAGCTGTTGAAAGAAACAGAAGAAAACAAATGAATGAACATCTTCGAGTTTTGAGGTCTCTTATGCCTGGCTCTTATGTTCAACGGGTATTATTTTCATCAATCAAAATTTCCATTTCTTTTTCCACTCAAGAAATTTAACAACAGGATTGATTGTTTTGCAGGGAGATCAAGCTTCGATAATTGGCGGAGCTATTGAGTTTGTGAGAGAATTAGAGCAACTTCTTCAATGCTTAGAATCACAGAAGAGAAGGCGGCTCTATGGAGAAGCCGCTTCGAGACAAATGGGAGATTCTTCCATGACAATTCAGCAGCCACAGCCACCATTTTTTCCTCAATTACCACTTTCTAATGATGATCAAATCAAGCTCATGGATTTTGAAACCGGTCTCCGAGAAGAAACTGCCGAGAACAAATCTTGCTTAGCTGATGTTGAGGTTAAGCTTTTAGGATTTGATGCCATGATCAAGATTCTCTCTAGGAGAAGACCTGGCCAACTCATTAAAACCATTGCAGCTCTTGAAGATTTGCAGCTTAATATTCTCCACACCAACATTACCACCATTGAACAAACTGTCCTTTATTCATTCAATGTCAAGGTACACAAATTCTTACTTTTCTTTTTCGGATGATTACATGATAAATCTTTGTGTTTTAACTTTTACAATAATGGTAGCATAAAATTTCGTGTTATCGATAATTATATTCTATTCATTAGAAAATGATTATCTAGACCGAGTTAATGAACGAATGTGATAGCGCTGGAAAGGAAAATAGTATTGAGAGTAAGGTTTTTCATTATTTTTGTGTGTGCAGATTGGGAGCGAAGCTAGATTCACAGCAGAAGATATAGCGAGCTCGGTTCAACAGATTTTCAGTTTCATTCATGCAAACAGCAGCATGTGATTTAGGTCTGAAATGGACAAAAGAAATGAGCTGTTTCTTCTGTATTTTTCATCAATCCCTATATGGATCTTTCTGATCATTAACTTTTCTTTTTTATTTTCAATTGGATTCCTTATTTTTCTTGAAAGGAACAGACAATTGTTTGTTACTTTAGTTGTAGAACCATGAATTATAGTGATTCTGGTGAACACCCATTTACGTTTCTCTCCACTTCCTCCATCAGAATTTACTGCATTAATTACTTTTACTTTTGTAACTAATTAGACGTTTTTAATGTTATTTTATTATTCTGATCCTCTTTGTTTTGAGGTATTTGTGGAATGTGGTTATTATAAGATTCGATAATATGAAGAAAAAAAAGTGATAATTATAACATTATTCATTTTGTGTGAATACTCCAAAATTCAACTAATTAAGGACATAAATTTATTATTAACGCATATTACTAAATGAGACTCAGAAAATAACTATAAATTGGTCCATGTGTGGGGACATTAACCAAATATATGTAATTATTTGATGCAAGTAAAAATAAATTTATACAAATGTTATACGTACGTTGTATCAAATACCTTTAGATTTTATCTTTCTTAGCTCTGAGAGAGATAATCAGATGATAACAGTTCTTTCTCCCTTAATTAGATGTTTCATATTCGAGTTTTGGATTTAAATACAATGTTATACATTGTATCAAATTCCTTTAGATTTTCTCTCCTCTAGCTCCCAAAAAGATGATCGGATGGTAAAAATTCATTATCTCTTAATCAGATATTTCATATTCGAGTTTTGAATTTAAAATATATTTAAATAATTGGAAGGAAATATTTTGTCACTTCGTAGACTTGTCTATTACGAATCCAAGTCGATCTAGTAGAATTAATTTGACTATCAAATAGTTGTATCTTAAAAAAAATTGAGTCAATTTGTGAGTATTGTTTGGTGTCTAAAATTTAATTTTTTTTATTCTAAGTGAATTATTTTCCTCATTATGTAGTGTTTCGAAATATTTGTTAGTATGAAACTTGCTTAGCGTTCCATATCTCAATTGAATTTAATGTTATAGTCGTACACTATACCTGTGTGATTATGGTTGACTATTGCCCTTGAAAGCATGGTAACAAAATAGTACAAAAGTGATTGACTTTTGTTTTTGTGAAGCCATGTCCAATCTTAATCTCTGAGTTTATAATAATATGCAAATGTGGGGAAGATGGAGATGGGTGTGATAGCTGAAGAAAAAGGAGACAATTTCTGAGATAGTATTTTGTTTGGAAATGCAATTAATATGAAGTTGCACAAAATTATGAGGTGTAAAAAGTCAACGAGGTCCGGTGCCTTCAGGGCCAGTGGGTTGACTTGCCAGGAATCAAGATTTGGTAGTATTAGGGTGCAGCCGGATATTGTCATAAAAATGTAGGGTCATTTTCTTGGATTCATTTTGGATTTGGCCTGAAGCTTCCATCTCCATTGCACCCATTTCTGCTTTTGTGGTTTTATAATGCTTTGATCAGTCCAATTTTGTCCTAATCCAATAATATGTAGAAGCTCTTGTGGGCCTTTCAGTCAAGGCTAAGAAGACTCAGACTTATTCTTGCACATATAATTGTACCTTACCTATATATATATATATATATAAGTCGGTTGAAGAAGAAAATCATGTTCTGAAAATTTGACATGTAATTCTATATTGACTCATTTCTTAAATGAAATCATTGGTGGAGTCTGGACAAGAACTGTTCCTTTTTTTTTTTTTAATTTTTACAGAGGTAAAAATCAATTTTTGACAGGACGTGACATTAATTATTTATGGAAGTTAAGCTATATCACCTAATTGCAAAACTAACAAAAAGAAAAGTTCAAATTAATAATTTTTGAGCCAATGATAATTTAAACTTGTTTCAAAAGCATTAGGGAAACAACAAGAGGTAAGCCAGGTTACCATGTATGAATGTTTAATTTTATTACTGTAGCAATGTATGATTGGATAAAAATAAAAAGCATATAGCCTATCACACCTTTCCATAGTACTCACATGCATGCTTAATTCATAGAAAGCCTATGCATATTTATTCTTTTTGGCTCCACTCTGGAATATAACTTACTTTTGCACATGTATGCCTGGATTTTTCTTTCTTATTCATTAGGCAATTTTTGTCGCCATGCATGCATGTTGGTTTTTGTAATGTCAAGTCTTTCACCCCAAAAAAAAAGATTTGGATAAATAAGAATACAATACATAATTACCTTCTTATATGATTAATGGAATTTCTTCGATTTCGAGATTTTGTATATATATATAGATAGAGAGAGAGAATTTTTTTGATATAATTTGAGAACACTAAACTACATCTTATGAGTGATGTTAAAATATATTATTATTCCTTTGTTGTTATTAATTATTTTCGCACTACTTGTTTGTAAAATTGAGAACTTATGTATAGTATATAATAGAGTGTTGCACACAAACCTTAAAAAACGGGACATTTTTTAAAAAAGTATTCTATCTTTTCTAGTGCTTTTAAAAATACTTTTTTTAGTTTCCATTTTTTAAAAAATACCCCTTTCTTAATATATATATATATATATATATATATATATATATATATATATATATAATTGTTACATAAATTCCTGCTTATTCACATTATTTTTTTTCCCTCTAGGATTTTTTTTAATCACTCTCACGTAAACCATCTTTTTTGACATTTCTCCTTCTTCTTCTAGGGTTGAGTGCCATTAGACATATCTTGCTATATTGAAGTGAAGGATAAGAATTTCAACACTGAAATCTGGTACACTAGTGGGCATATTTTGGTATATCAAAGTGCATGACTGGAATTTAAACATTTGTAATTTAAAAAATATTTTTAAAAAAACCTCAAACATTTTTTTGCCTAGACGGAATGCAACCCAATTATAATGCCTAGCGAAAACTCAAATAGATCATACCCTAAAAATCCAAAATCCCCAAATAAAAAAAAAACATGAATATTCTATAATCCCTATCTAATTTCTCCCAAATTGAATAGAAAACTTTGAAAATCTCTATGGGACTAAATTTTCTATATGAAAAAATAGCATTGATTACGATAGATTTTGCACGTTAGTGACAGAAAAATAGAGTTGCGGAAAAAACAATATGAGCGATGATAACTCATAAAAAAGAATGAAGATATCAGAAGAAAAATAATAAAATAAATAGGATTATATGTAAAAGTGAAAGTCTTAACATTAAAAACAAAAGTGGTAATTAAGTTTTGCCATTTAAAAAAAAAAAACATTTTTTAAAACGTAACCTTAAAAAAAATGAGAAATTTAAAACTTGAAAAAGCAAAAATAGAATTTTAAAAAGGAAGGTTAGAAGGGGATATTTGTGTAATTTCACGCTTCCCTTTTTAAGTTTGGGCTTTAGAGGATATGAGAGAGAGAGGCTGAGTGATTAATTGGATTTAACTTTAGTGGCTGAATTTGTACAACCCAAACATGGAAGGAATTTTATAGGATGTAATTGAAGCCCATTATAATTTTCTAAATTTTTCAATGGCCCAAAATCACAAAACCCAAGCCCAAATCTGACTAGAGATTATGGGCTCTTAATTAACAATTGAAGCCCAAAACCTAACTACACACATATAAATCCTCAGAGACCCACTTCCGCAAAAACCCTAAAGAGCCTCTCTTTCTCTTCTTATACCTCATTTCGCCGCTGAGCTTTAGAGAGAGAGAGCATCAACAATGGTGTCGGGTTCAGGAATCTGTGCAAAGAGAGTGGTGGTGGATGCAAGACACCACATGCTCGGTAGGCTCGCATCCATCTTAGCCAAGGAGCTTCTGAATGGCCAAAAAGTTGTGGTTGTGAGGTGCGAGGAGATTTGCATTTCTGGTGGATTGGTTAGGCAGAAGATGAAGTACATGAGGTTCTTGCGTAAGCGCATGAACACTAAGCCTTCTCATGGCCCCATCCACTTTCGTGCTCCTTCCAAGATCCTCTGGCGCACTATTCGCGGGTGAGGTTTTCTTCTCCTTTCTTATACTCAATTTGTTTTATTTTTTATAATTTTGCAGTTTATGAGAAAAACCCATGTTTGATTTACGATAATATTTTTGAAGTTCGGATACTAAAGTTAAGACCTTTATTGATGCTGAGTTCGTCTATAATGTTTGTCTTCATGGTTGCTCAAGTATTATGCCCTGAGGATAATATGCTTTTTATTTAGATCAATGAGCTTTGCTAATTTGTTTGGGCTGATAGGAAATTGATCATATTTGGATGTTTTAATTTGTGAATTTGAGTTTGAGGATGTTTTTATAGATGGGCGACTTTTGTTTGTTGCATTGTTGTGTAGTTTAAGAGTGTTGTTTTTGTATTCTAAATGTGTAATTGCTTTGTAGGATGATCCCTCACAAGACTAAGCGTGGAGAGGCTGCTCTTGCACGTTTGAAGGTTTATGAGGGTGTTCCACCTCCATATGATAAGATGAAAAGGATGGTGATTCCTGATGCTCTTAAGTGAGTCTTTTCGAATTCAATGCCCTTGTATCACTATCTAATTCTTTGTTTCCTTCCGTTAGTTACTGATTTTTTCTTTGTGGATATTGGAAAAATCAGGGTGTTGAGGCTTCAGGCTGGTCACAAGTACTGTTTGTTGGGCAGGCTTTCATCCGAGGTTGGATGGAACCACTATGAAACCATCAAGGTACAGTGATACTGACCATGATTTTTCACTTTCCCAACCGTCTACGTTAACCCTTGTGTATACAATTTAGCAGTTGCTTCCTATATGCTCATGTTTAGCTGATATTTTTAGAACCATAAGGCATTAGACAATCTGGATGATTTTAGCGTGCAAATGTTTGAACGAATTATGGGATGTAGTTTTCATCCCAGTTCCTGTTTGCAGCTTGGGCTAGTTGATCCCTGTTTCAATTTCTGTGTAACTGATCTGTATATTCATTGTCAACACAATGAATCTAGAAACCTAAGTTATATCATCGGTGGCATTTGAACTTTTTCTTTTGTTAATGAGAAATCATATGATGAATATTTAATTTGGCTGTTGTTACCTGCAGGAGCTAGAGAGGAAGAGAAAGGAGAGAGCCCAAGTGGCCTATGAAAGAAAGAAGCAGTTGGCAAAACTAAGGGTTAAAGCTGAGAAGACTGCTGAGGAGAAGCTTGGTCCCCAACTAAACGTCATTGCTCCCATCAAATATTGATTTTCAAACTAAGGTTGTTTTTTGATGAAATATTTGAGATTACTCTTGTTGCCAGCAAAATTCTGTTTTCTGTTTTAGCAATTTTCTCTTGAGTGGATTTATATTTTGTGGTAGTAATTTTATTTAAATGTCTTTGCAATATAGATTTCTTTTGTAGTACCTTTCTTAATATTAGGCATAACATGGAGTTTTCAAAAATCTCTTGTTCATTTCCAAATTCTAATGAACATAGAAAATGTGAAATCATAAATGGATGGCTGATGACTTTAGAGGCTCTTGATTGCTCAAAATTTGACAGCTACAACAAGATGAGATGAGGATTCTTATTTGTTAAGTAGGAGTGTATTTATATTAACATTAGCATTTTGTTTGTATATTTGAAGGATATATTTAGAAAATGACTTGAGTTTAGTCATATCAAAATTAACCCAAATTCAACAATTCACACAAATCTATCCAAAAAAAATTGACCTAGATCCAATCCGACTAAAAAATTGACCCATTTAAATCCATTCAAAATCTACATATATAAAATACAATTTATTTAGGTCATTCTTTCTAAGTCCGATGGGTGTTTGTTCTTTTTTTTTTTCATTATTTTTTTAATATTAAAAATTTTTACCTTAATGAACAAGATATTTTGCTTAGACTGTTCCGCTGTATTATTATTGTGTAATGTGTATGCGTATTTTTTTTGTTAGATTTGTAATGGCCGAGTTATTGGGTTAGTCGTGAATAGTATTTTTCGATGTTAAATAGTTACATCCGGAGGTAAAAAATATTTTATTTGATTATCGGAAAATACTAGTCACAAGGAGTCTGAAAGTAAAATGTAGGGAAAAAATGAGTTTAAATAGATTTTCAAAAGTAAAAAAAAAAAAAAAATTCGGCTCGTTTTAAATGTTATCCGGTTTGATCAAAATTTGACTAAACCTTTAAAAATAGTAAATGACATCTAAAAATTATTTTAATGGTATAGACTTAGATTAATATTTAGAAATTTTTGACAGCAAAAAATTAATTTTTTGGTAACACTGAAAATTATCGAAATGGACTGATGTAAATGTACCAGATCGAGAAATTGATTCTGTTTGAGCTGAAATTTTGCAGGGAGATTAATTTATATATTTTAAGAATTATAAAATTAATTTTGAGAGAAATTGAGTTTAGAAAGTGAGTGAAATAATTTAGAGTTATATAATTGGCTTAAAAATAAAAAAAATGGCCACTTAATTTATGAATTATTGTGTTATTATGCCCCTGTATGTGACTGTGGATTGTTTGAATTATATGAAGGGTATATTATATATATAGTCGTTATACTGCCAAATTTTTTACCAAATGAATAGTAACTTGGACAATTATAAGTCAATCGATATCTTGATCCGTTTGGATTTATACCGACCCATTTGTACTAATATTTTTATAATAATCTTTTCAGTATCCCGTTATTATATCGATAATTATTTTTCATTAAAAAAATATCAAATAGATCGATCCAAATTCACCCAACCATTTTGGGTATTGATCCATTTATAACCCATATATTTTTGACTCATTTATAATCCGACTTATTTATGACTAAACCCAAACCCGTCCAACCCACCCATTTGCCACCTCTACTTGAGTTGTATGATTTATATTATTTGTAACGAAGATAGTGTGGAAAAAAAGTGTTTACGCACAAAGTAAAATTGAAGTGTGTATTTGAAAGATAGTGCATTTTCCCAAGAAAATTCTGTATGAATGAGATCAATTACAAACTGGCATATGTATAAAAAATATATATATATTCTTTTCGTATTTGATATTTAGGCATTGTTTCGTTTAATGATTATTTAATTAAAGATAAAATTTTAAGGCAGTGAAATCCAACCTGGCACAAGATATCGACTTGAATGTGCGAAGATCCAGCCAAACATGCCACGGGGCTACGACCTTAACCCTAAAAATAATTTTAGAAGAAATTATAAGAAAGATATAATTTTAGAAGAAATTGAGATGTTGGGGATTTAAAGGAGATGGAGAAGACGTAAGTTTTGGTTTGAGCTCAGTGCCTATGCTTAAATGTTGCCTACACCTTCTAGGAAAGTTATGGCACCCACTTTTATACACTTAATTTATCTTTTGTCTCATATCTCACTTTTTCTTATTTTTACTCTTGAACAGTAAAATCAGCTGAATTTTCATATAATAATTAATTGTCATAATACATATTTACATATTTCTACTTGTTTAAAAATATTATGTTACATCCTTCAAAAAAAAATAATAATTATGTTACACACTCTTCAATTATCGGTTTGTTTTCTCAGCCCTACTAATTATAATAACATGTTACTCACTGGAACTTAGGTTTCTGAATTTGATAAGAATATACCTATTAGTATTAACCATTTGAATTCAATAACGAAATTCATGCATCAAAATTCTTACTTGCTGCCACGTGTCACTTAAAAGAGTGTAATAGATTATTGTCACCAAATTCATGTTATTAGAAAAGATTAGGTGCGTAAGACAATGTTTTTAGTAAGTACATGTGTTTAATATTTTATTATCCTAATTATATTTTTGTTAAGAAATATTAACTCTTGTTATGCAAGAATGTTTTGTAAATCTAAAAATCATTTCAATATATCAGACCACATAAATAACTGTACAGCCTATTTTTGAAGCATTACAATCATATTATACCCAAGTTGACTAATCTTTTCTTTACTTAGGATATTAGCAATCTGAAAATTATTAAAGTTGGGTTGAATATATAAGAATAGACACTAATCACTGAATCTCTCTCACAACATCTACACAACTCAAACTTAACCTCCACATTTAAAAAAATATATAATAGATTACATTTATATGGTACTCCATTGTTGACCATACCCATTGGTTTTTAACCGTTACTTCATTTATAATCATGTACTGTCAAAATTTCTTATCTACGCTTTGATCTATGCTTACACCTTTTTTCTTCACTAGCCCTCTATAATGCTTATAACTACTCTCGAGTGCTTACTTCACGTCACCATTTGGCTGTCTACGTTAAATTAAATGGAACTAAAATCAAATCAATAGGAGGATGTGTGAACAAAACAAAGACAAGTATAAGGGACGTTTTAAGAAGAAAATGAGCATATGGGACCAAGTGAAAAATATGAGCAAGTACAAGGTACGTTGCATATTTATTAAGCCAAAAGAAAATTAATTAATATTTCTACTGATTGATTCGACTGATATTTTGCATTCTTATTCAGCATATGTAGCTGATTATGGACCTACCAAAATTAAAACAAAATTATAGAATTTAATCTCAAGAATATATTATATATATATATATATTGAAAATGGGCTCGTTTTGACTTCAATATACAGATTTTGTTACTAATGATAAAAGGAGCAAAGTTCCTAATAAGTCCACTTTTATCATTTTCATCGAATCATCGGAGTTTTGACTTTCAAGAATTATTTTCTAGTAATTTTCAGTTACCAAAAATCCATTTCCAGTCTGAAGAGAGCCGATTGGATTCGCACCCGATCTCTATTGTGACTTTTGACATCTTCAGACTCTTTTGTTCCTAAACAAGCTAGCTAGTTTCTTGATTTCAGTGCTTTATTTCCATATCAGTTTAGAATTGATTTCGCTATTGCAAATCTGAATTCTATGAAATCATATGTACTGTTTCTTTCTTTTCGAAATAAAAATAGAAAAAAATTAATTGCGAAAGAAATCATCATAAAGAATCCACGTCAAGAAATTAAAAGCAATGAAGAAAAGTCATAATAATACGTTCACATGGTATATGATGGTGCTATAAAAAATCAAAACCAAACTGAAACTGATTGTCGTTAATAGACATTTGTCTTTTCATTTCCCCTACCTTCCAAATCCTTAGTACAGTAAATTCTAAGACTGATTAAATAATACAAAAATTTACGTTAAATATATACTAATTAATTATTCTGCATTTCTCATTCTCTAGGAAGCTAATATAAGAAAATGTTGCATCAATGGCGGTGTTCATGTTTAGTCATACTTCTGTTGATGGGTAGTTCTCATTCAGTAGCATTGGCCAATGGCAAGCTAAATTCAAGTAGAAAATGGCATAGGAAAAATATTTCATTGCCTTATTTATCAATCTTTGTTGATCAGTCAGGCCATGGCAATTTCTCTACCGTTCAATCTGCCATTGATTCAGTTACTTCAAGCAATCAACACTGGGTTTGTATCTATATCAAAGCTGGCATATATAGGTATTCCTTTTTATTTTAATTTCATTTTTATTATATACTTTAAATGAAATTTAAACTTTATAAAAGAAATGTTCATGTGGTAAATAAATAATTAGAGAAAAGGTGAAGATCCCAAGTGACAAGCCATACATAATATTCAAAGGAGAAGGCAAAACAAGAACTCATATTGTTTGGAATGACCATAATTCAATAGAACAAAGCCCTACTTTCATGTCTTTAGCGGATAATATCATAGCTAAAGAAATCAACTTTGTGGTAAGAAATCACTCACTTTATTATTACAGGTCCTCACAATGATTTTTTTGAGAGAAATGTTTTTTTAAATTGAACTTCTGAGTTAATTTTACTTGATCCAACAGAATTCATACAATTCTCCTCGCAATAGGAACCCCATGATGCCTGCGGTGGCGGCTATGATTTACGGTGATAAGTCAGCATTTTACGGATGTGGGTTTGCGGGGGTGCAAGACACTCTGTGGGATGAGAAAGGCAGACATTATTTCAAGGATTGTAGCATTCAGGGTACTGTGGATTTTATTTTTGGTGCTGGTCAATCTATTTATGAGGTACTTTTGATCTCTAACTGTATACAATAAAGTCAAGTATTATTATTTTTTTATTTACTTTACTTGTAAGTATTTAATCCACATATTCAGTTTATACTAACATATACACTACAAGAAAATTGACAATTAGTGACATTTATTGCTAATTACTTACAAATAGTATCTCATGGCAATAAGTATAATGCACAGTCGCCATTTGCTTGATAAATGGCAATGATTATTGCTTTCCTCGCAAAATGTTATAGCTATTTGACAGTTATCTTGTAGTGATACTCGCATCACTTGCCCTATGATAGAGATATTGCATGAGAGAAAATTTATTTACTTTTCTTACATATATTTTGGTATTTTGTGTCCATGTTATTAAGATCCATAATTCAGAGCCTCTTCCTTTTGTTGGGTCAATTTCTGATACTTGTATTTGTTAGTGTAGGGTTGTAGCATAGAAGTACTTGGGAATGGGTTCATCACAGCACAGGCAAGAGCAAACCCAAATGATGGTGGTGGATTTGTGTTCAAAAGATGCAATGTGTTTGGGAGAGGTTCAAGCTATTTAGGAAGGCCATGGCGAGCTCATGCAAGGGTTTTATTCTATAGATCAAGTTTTTCAAATGTGATAGACCCCAGAGGTTGGAATGCTTGGAATTATGTTGGCCATGAGTAAGTTCTTTCCCTCTTCAATTATTTTGGGTATTGATATTCTTTAGATCAAAAATAGAAATGGTTTCTTGCAAAATGTTTGCATGTTTTTAATGAGAAAAACAAACAGGAACAGCGTAACGTTTGCAGAGTATGGGAATTATGGGCCTGGAGCTTCAACTTCAAGAAGGGTTGGATGGGAGAAGCAGCTTGGCCCTCAAATTTTGAACCAATTAACTAGCTTGTCTTTCATTGATTCTGAAAATTGGATTCACCAACAACCCAGTTAGCTCCTGTTTTTCTTCTTCTTTTTTAATGTATCACATTGGAAATCAAATCAATCATAAGTGATTGAAGAATTAAATTGAATCAAGTTCAACTGCCAGAATAGCTATAAATTCCTTTCAAGCTTCAGGCCACAGCAACAAACAAGTTATTCTTTTGAAATAATATAATAAGTTCTCAAATTCAGACAGAAGAAAATAATCAAGAATACAAGATATATACACGTTCAGTGTATATTGTATGTATACTTTCTTCTCTCTCAATTCATATTCCGCCAATTGTATTTCATTTTTAAGCACAAATAATTAACTACATTGTTTTTCAATCCTCTAGTCTAGTTAACAAAACAAAAATAGCTTCAGGCAGTCCAACGTATCAATTTGAAAATGTTCTAATCTCTCTTGATTTTGACAGTCATTTTTCCTTCTTGATGCGATCCAATCGTCCATACTATTCCTGTTTCTTCCTCTGGAAGTCACTTTCAGATTCAAGTTTCAAATTTGTCTAATCTGCTTCCCCCAAAATGCCTACTTTAAGTTATGCGTTGGAACACTCAGATAAAATTTAGTGTTCTTGAAGTCATCTAGAAGTGGGTTGTATCCGTCCTTCGTTCTTGTCTTGGAAGGCAAACCAAACTCTTCCATAAAAGATGATGTGTCCAGCTACATCATATGTAGGGAGTTTTGAGTGAGTGAAATAGATGACTACAATGTTTATCGAGTAAGCTTATAATAAGGTTCTAAAAAGCAGAGGAACATTGGGAAAAGGAAAAAAAATTGATAATAATAATAAAGCACACAAATTTACCCTAAAACGTTATTGAACCTAGACAAAGATAAATGTGCTCAGCTCTTCCTTCATTTCCTAACCCAGTTCTTTCATTTCTCATCAAGTTTCTTTGGCTCCTCAGATAATTTCAATCCATATCCAGCTCAACACAGTATTAGTTGATCAACATATGGGATGGCTCATAATTTTTAACACACTAATCTTAGAACCAGTGATGCTTTCTTAATAATGGCAATTTGCCAGGAAGTAGAATTACAATAATTTTCAGTTTTTTTATACTACTTTAGACGAGATAAATGGTCCGGTAAAGAACTTACGACAAGTGTTCGCCTCTTCTTCCCTTGCTTGGATGTATTATCTCCTTGCAGCTTCAGCCACCCAGAACAGTAGTGATCCATACGTTCCAAAAGCCAAAAGTCCGTAGGGAAAAAGATATCAGCATCGCCCTGCAGTCACTACAAGTTTCTTAAGAGAACCTAGAAACTTATAACACATAACAAGACACTAGCAAGATACAGGTATGTAACTTGAAGAAAGGAGTAAGCAGGTTAACATAAATATTTTGTCTCATATTTTATGAAATTATGTGAAATATCATCAGTCACTGCCACCTGCAAAGCTCTCAATGATTTGAATGTGCTTCAAAACACAATTAAGAGAAGGTTTCCTTTTCTTCTCCTTTCTTTCCCTTCTACTTTTGATTTATTTTTCTAGAAGGTGAGATTGGAGCTTGAAAACTATGTCATCAAATCCAAATATTCGCCTGCTTGTGCAAAACCAGGGCAAAATTTATTTGCGGATAAGGACATAGAATTACACAACTCAATGGATTTTGGACAGAATATAGTGTGAAGAGTCTCAGAATGAAGGTCAAGGACTGCCTTCTGAGGCTACTACAAGGTGGAAAATATGAACACACAGGTTGCTTATTCTAGATTTGACTTTTGCCTATTTCAATATGGTAATGCTGTCAAATCTGTAAATCTGACCTCCCACATTGGGATTTGATGAACAACGGAATCATATCAAACACTATGAAAACATATATAATCCTATCAGCTGAAACAACATGAAAAGAATAATGTCCAAAAATGCTAAAGGAGATTTTCTTTCTTCAAGAAGACTCCTCTTGAGATCAACAAGAACTACTGGCAGTAAGCCTTCATGGTGCAGAAAAAGGAAAATATAAGCTAATCACAAATGTTATTTCCCATAAGTGGCATAGTAAAAGCCAGGACAGTGGGCTCATTTTGAACATTACATAAAAGATTTACCAAGATAAAATTAAAGCATTGATAGAAATTCAGCCCCACGTTCACAAGCATTATATCTGTGTGCAGCACTGTGCATCCACATGGCTCTGAGCTACCAGCACTCAGCAGGATGAAATGGATTTACCAGAGAACCAAAGATTATATTATAGGGCTTTTAGTTGTATAGTCCTGCTTTAGTTGTATAGTCCTGCAAAATTACCTTTCCGTCTGCTGAAAGCAGGAACTAATTTATAGATGTAACCACTCAGGCTTTCATCAAGCATTGATTGAGTTTCTATCAAGTACATAGGAAAAGCAGGAAATCCCATTGATCCAGCTTAAGACATTTCATACATATTAAAAAAGAAAAAAAGAAAAAAAAAATAAAAGAAAAGATCCTAGGGAATCATGTGCACATGTTTGTGTGTGTTGACAGAGAGGGGAACACCTTTGCGTCCAGATAGCTTTTGTAATCAGAGCTGCGGCCATCTTTCTGTGGAACAAAAAGCGAATAAGGTCAGTTATCTTTGGCATGAATGTATATCATCTAAAAAGAAACTAAAGGCAAATATCTTAAGTAAAAATGAAAACAAAAAAATAAAAATGAAAAGAGAATATGTCAAATATAAAATAAGAACATGAAAAGATCCACAAAATTCTTGTTCCAGGATGCATATATATGCAGAATCTTATTATAAGTTATCAGCATTGTTTAAGGGCTAACACATAATTTAAGTCTTAAATTTTAAGGATTCTTTAAAGAAACTTGATATTGCAATGAAGATGGAGTGATTTTATGCATAATCGTGTATATTTTCTCCCCAACTTAGATTGCTCTCAAAGTAAATGGTATTGAATGGTTTCATTTTTAAGTTGCCCCTATCATATTCAAATAGTAAAAACTGCACCTGAAGATTTTTAGCTTCAAAGAAACACACTTCAAGTAAAACCGCTAAAGGTCACATCAATTTGTAGATGGTCCATCCAAGCCCAATGCCAATATGAAACTATGGTCTTTTAGATTATCCCAAATGATGTTGCAACATAAATTTATAATATGACAATAAGATAACAGGAAGCACAATGCGCCAACTGACATGAGTTCTGAACATAGAATAGCAAAAGGCACACAAGAGGATAGGGGTGGGCAAAACCGTGCATAATTTGGGTTTGTATGACCTTGCTCTTTGTAGTAATAGCAGATAATATCATTATTTCGGTTCTCACTGGATCTACTTCCCCCTTTCTGCACATTCCTTTTACCATTGTCACTTCCTCCTTTTTTGACAATAAAAATACTATTTGACTGACTGGATAAATCATTATCTGCACGCAATAGTCTACTGAACACACCTTCAGAGTAGGAATCTCAGAACCAGAGAAAATTTGGGATTTGGCTGTCTCAAATTCAGATGGCAAATCAGCCAGAAAACTCATAACTGCCATTTTTTCTCTCTGAGCTTGTTGCTCCTTAATGTCCGCACTAAAAGGCAGGAACATGTTCAATTTTTCATAAATTTTCTTAAACTACATGAAATAAGTGGTGAGAGGTTTAGCCTCTTTTTCAGCACAATAAAAGGCTTTGCAGATATCATAGATACGAGACTCATTCTTTTTCCCAGAGTATAATAAAGACAAATAATCCATTAATTCTTTCACATTTTCACAATGAGAAATTAAACCAAGCACACTCCTTTCAATTGAATTTCTAATTTGTAAAAGTAATCGTGAGTTATTTCCCATCCAGACTTGCTTTTTAGTTTTATCAGTCGGAGAATCGTCAGTTAAGTGATCATCCTTACCATACTACGAAGGTAAATTCTAATAGTTCTACTCCAATCAAGATAATTGAATCCATCTAATTTTTCTTCTGTAATTTTAGACAAAAGAATAATCTCACTAACTATTTTCCTAACAATTTCTTTATTTTCGGCCATAATATCCACAAATAATAAGTGCAACAATACACCCAACACCAAATAAATGCCCACAGTAGTGCAATAATATACCCAACACCAAATAAATGTCCAAAGCCTAAACCTCCTCAATAAAACAAAATAAAATTAAAAGGATAGAACAGAGGGAGCAGAACCTCATTGGACAGGAAACTCAAGAGGAACCAACTACCACCAAGAGAGGGAACCACTGCAAGAAGACACCAGAATTTGACCGGAAATGGCCAGGCGATGCCGGAGGCTGAATCGGAGGATCAGCGGACAAGGCACGCGCCTCCACTCGCCGGTGCGTGAGAAAGCGCCGAAATCTTCAATCGGCGCGTGAGTCACACTCGCTGGCCGGATAGACACCGGACTTCGTGAGCAAGCCGGAATTCCACCTGCGCAGCTTTCGAAGTGGGTGGTGAGGCAAACCGGTCACCGGAGCTAGTGAACAAAGAGGAGCAGATTCCTCACCCAAAGAAGAGGAAGAACAGAGACCCAGAAAAAATTCCCAGAAGAGCCTAAGGCTCTGATACCATGAAGAAATTCAGAGTAAGAATTCTTTGTTTTGTATTAACATTAAACCTGAATTTATACAAGAGTAATTGAAAATTAAGTCAATTAAAACTGCTCCTAAATCACCTCCTAACTACCATATTCAATATTCAACCTTACAGCTATATTCAACAAATATATTTTTCTATCAAAAAAATATAGTTTGTGTCCGAATGGTATTTCACTGTTATTATAACCTTTGGTTGGTTTAAAAAAATCCAGGAAAATTGACAAATCTTTTCACGGCATTGTTTGGATCCAGGAAAGAAAATTGATAAAATTGCTTATTTTCTTTTCCTTTTTTTTTGCCAATCTATCATTAGGGGCATACTTCTATTTTGCTTTTAAGGATGTATTTTATCTCTAAGATTACTAATGGTTATGGGTAGTGGATTCTAATTCCTTTAGGCAAAAATAAAGTTTTGTATTCTTTTGTGAATGGAATTAACTTGGATTATTCTTTTTATTTTCATTCAACTCTATAATTTTGGCTCTTGATTACTTTCATTCTGTTCTTCTTCTTTAATTCTGTGTTGTAATCTTTTAATTTTTATTAGTCGCTATCGAATTCATAGCATCAAATGCTAATGAACCAAAATAACCGATCAAACTGGCAGAAATATTTTTGGTCGGTTCAGTTATTACTAGCAAGTTTGGTCGGTTTGGTTTTCCCTTAGGTTAAGTTCGGTTTGGTCGGTTTTGGACTGAACCAACCGAATGCTCGCCCCTACAAGATTGAGGATATGAAAAAGCTTCAATACCACAAAATAATTACAAATAATGAGATTACCTTGGTTGAAACCAAAGGAGCCCTTTCACCAGGTATGTTGACATCAGGTAGGTAACTAAAGTCTGAGGCAATTAATGACATCTTTGGTAATACCTCATGCAACACCTCTAGTAATTTCTGCATGGCCAAGTAAGTATAAAAGCAACAAAAAAGTTTGTATAAAAATGAGAAGAGTTGATGCTTACTAAGCAGCCTGTCGGTAACCAAGATCTTCGGGGTTTTGGGAAGATTTTAGACCAAATGCTTTTTGCTTTTGATATAGATTGTTTACTATCCAATTCCGTTATCTCAATACACCGCTTAATGATTGGGTCTTGAAGTGGCATGTACAACTCAGAGTGTGTTTCCCTGCAAATGCATAAAACTAAGCAGTCAATATCAGCATGTAATTTGTATAACAGTTAGATGATGGAAACTTCATTAATTGTAATTAACACACTATAGGGCTGTACTGACTTTATGTGAAGCCTTATAATTCTAAATGCTTAACATTAAAGTTCTGAGGATCAATTTATTCAGGTCACAAGTGGTTTTTGCAAGTAAGATGACTGTTCAGCTCCAAAAAAATAATGCTCAGTTTAGAAATGTCCGCCTATGATGTGTCAATAGCTAAAGTGGGAAAAGTCAAGCATCACAAAACAGTAAGATTCTAACCATCCAGACTAGGAGAAATTCATGAGGTTTTTAGTTACCTAATAGAAAAAAAATAAGCAGATAAAATACTAGTATGTCAGAAAAGGTGATACATGCACGTACAGCTTAAAAGTTGTCTTGAAAGTTAGCTGATGGCTTCAAAAAATTGAGACCAGTTACACTGATGTTTACACTCCATTGTGGGGTTTCTCAACATGCTAATTAGTTAAGAGGAAATCAAATAATTCAATAGAATATTCATCATCTGAAGAGGATAAAAATCAGTTGCACACTCATGAGAAAGTAATCCAGGGATGCCAATGTCCAACTGCTTCTTACCTGTCATGTTGCTTCTCAACCCAAACTTCTTTCCATGGAAAAACTTGGTTTTCAGAATAGATAAGGTCATGTGGAAGATTATCTAGAACCTGAAAAAAGAAATATAAATTTATGAACTTATGGGCTGGTATTACAAGTATACTTGCTAATGGCATATATGACACAGGTGATAGAGTTCCACCCCAAAGTGATAGGTAGCAATCAACTAGTCATACGGTATCACAGTGTCTCTATTCAAAAAAAATTGTAAACAATACCAGCACAAGAAGAAAACTTTTAAGCCAGTAATTACAAGCTATTTCTATTACAAGGGCACACTCATAATAGGAGTCAAAGAATGAACTATTAACTCTTAACTGAACTATTGCATAAGATAGAGCACTATCTTTAGTTTTTTTTTAATCCTCCCACATCCAGTTATAGTCCATATACTTCTGATTCTCTTTCTCTATCTGTGTGCTTAAAAACATCTGCTATTCAAATCAAGAAAAAAAAAAAGCGCATAACTGGCTTCCAAGAAAGTCATAAGACATTAGGAACATCTCCCCCCTTCCCCCCAACCTAACACAGCCAAAAGTAACAGAGTAAAATTGATAAACTAAAACATCTAAGGAGATGTTATGTTTCTCAACATATTGCTTCAATTCTTCATACACTATCCCAACTTATGTTTTAGTATACATCAAATATAGTAAAAAAAATGCAAAATGTTCCTTAATGACAAATCAAGTAGGTAGGAAGCAATAGCTTACTATCAATCATCTCCAATAGCAAAAGTTTGTGCACAAAAGAACACACCTCAAGCATGATTACCCAACATGGCTGTTGCTCCACATACCCTGTTTGAAAAGCAAAAAAAGCTTTTATGTTCCAACTTTTAAAAGCTCAAATTGATAATAACAAAGATACAGGTACATAATTTAATATCTTTATAGCTATATCTAAAAGAAAAATGAAAGGGACATACATAATTAAAAATGTAGTTGAGAAGCAAGATGACTGACAAAGTTATTTCTTTCTCCACAGGCAGGACTTGGATAAAGCAACAATTATACAAATAAAAGAATCGCTTCTCATTTATGTATATAATAAAAGCTGCTTGCTTCATGGGATTTAGTATGCTCTGTTGTATTCCTTCTGTGGAACTCTCAAAATTTAACAAAACCATTGGTGCTTATCCAACTTGCACATAAGATACCAAGGGAAAAAGGATACTGGAGAGTATCAATGACTTTAACCATATCAATAACAATCAAATGCGTCTTCAGTTCTGAGCAACGTTCTAATCTTTATGTGCATTTCAACTTTTTTTGGCTGACTTGCACATATTCAATTACACATGAAAATGGAACTAAAATATAGTCAGCATTCATGGAGAAAAAAATCAAGTCTAGAACTACAGAACTTATACCCCATCCACCTCGGTCAGCAGCATCACGGCATTCTACTCTAAACTTTGTCAAGTGACTGCGAACTTGCCCGACAGTTTCTTTTTGTACTTCACCAAGTGATGGACTGATTTCGACTGAACTGCACCAAACTCAAAATGAGTTAAAAACCAGACAAAAATTATCCTGCAAGCCTTGATATATAACATATCATACAATACCACATAAATATTAGATTAATCTAATATTACCATACCAGCACCACATAAATATTAGATAACTCTTGTGATTTGAAGTTGAGTGATTTACTTAAAAGCATAGCAAAAAAAAAAAAAAAAGCCCTATTTGACTTCAAAGGTTCTGTGTTTCAAACTTAGAAGAACGTTGCACAAAAAAAAGCAAACGCATGTGGGACTGTGGTTTAAAATTCCAATTTCACTATAATGAGAAACCCACATGCGGATGCGGAATATTAGTTGCTTAGAAATCTAAAATACACTTTTTTCTTTCCCAAGAGTATAATTGCACTATGCTTCACAAATGCAAGATTAATGTTTATGATATACGTATTTCAATAGATCAAAGGATGGTATTTGCACATACGTGTAAGTCATGCTGTTGTACACTCTTGCAGGTGCATTCAACATCATGTAATCCATTATGCCCTTTGCACAAGTTCCAGATCCACCACCAATTTCATATATCTGAGGGCACAATGTACTTAGAAGGATCAATTTTCAGTCTCAAGTGAACTCAATGCATAAACAGACATGAGCAGTACAAAAATAATTCGCTTGCATGTTAATTTCTATATATATCTACAAATTTTGGAATCTGTCAAAAATTCTAGAAATGCTTTTAAGCCAAAGAAAGAAAAAGGATTAACATGAGCAATGTCAAAAGTTTAATCTGTTACAATGTGAAAGTACAGAATATAGGAAGATCTTGTGAGGTCATTGTTATGTAAGTGTGTGACACAGCAGATTAATCAATACTACACTTGTAAAACATTCTTCAAACTCCAATTAATTTCTCAGAAAGAGCAAACCAGGCACCCATTCACAAATTCAGCACACTTCCACACTCATACCTTTCAACTAAAACAAGACAATCCATGTGGCCATGCCTTAGGTACCACTTAGATAAAATAGCTTTCTTGTGAGAACTGAGGAATAACATGAGCAAATGGCGAAAAACTAAGACTGCATGTAAATCAAATGCACAACTATAGAAATGGATGCAGCTGATAACTTAACAGGTTGATTGATAAAGAGGGAACTTACTCTTAGTGGAACTGAAAGGTTAGCCGTACGCATTATGGCTTCAGCAATACCATGGGCATACCAAGGCTACAAGAAAAGGGTTCACAACATCAGAAGCCAGAAAGCAAAACATATGCAGATTATTTCCATCTGATTTTTATTTGTTAATAAGTGGCCTAGATGTTTTCCATTACCAATGTCCACAAAGGCACAAAAGGCAGATACAGTACTAATTATGACCTATACTACACTGTAGATCTGTCCAGTTTGACTTCATAGTGCATACCATCAACTACATTGAACCTGGAAAATATAGTTCAGAAACATGTTTTTATTTGACAGCTAACCATAGGTAAACACCTCCATTGATAACAAAAATATGCATTACAGTTTTGTGGTTCCATAAGAACACTTGGAACAAGAAAACAAACAGAAAAGGCTCATGAAAAAAGACTGAGAGAGAGAGAGAGAGAGAGCTTTGAATGCATTACACTTTTGTGGTTCCATAAGCAATAATGATTATCCTTTTTTTTATTGAAAAATAAAATGAGAAACATGAAATTTAATTTTATATGATAAAGTGAAATTTCTCTTTTCTGGAAAGAAAGCAGAGAAAACATGTTACCTTAAAGAGCTCAACTGGAGTAAACCATGAAGCATCACTCTGCTTATAGATTTTATCCAAGTGATTCATATAAGCTTTTCTGCCTATTCATGCAAAAGAAGCAATACGTATGAGAATCAAAACTCTTTTTAAAAAATCTAGCGTTTTGAATAGCATGCAATTTCAGAAGTAAAAGCATGATCATATGAAGTACTAAAAGAAGTCAGCCATAAACATTAATATGAAGCAAGCCAAGTTGACACAACGAATTCTCCAAATAAACAGACTGCTTTTGGAAATCCCAAGTAGATGCACAACTAACAAATCAAGCAGCAGAAACCCAACATGCTATTGTAACTTGCATCTTATTTAACAGGGCCCTTAAGGTGCATTAAATTGTTTTTCTTTTAATTTCAGTGAGTTGTTGCAAAATTTCAAATCCAAGCATTTTTCCTTTTTCCTCTCAATTAGACAATAAATGGATATTTGGTGCGGAAGACCAATGTACAACACGCAATTTCTGAAACAAAACTAAGATTATAGAGATTCGATAAAACGTACAATGGTAACACGAGGTATAAAACACAATAGAAAACAAATGAAGAAATAATTCAAAGATTCTTCATCATCAGATAGTTTAATCCTAAGCTTTTGCATTAATTCGGAAAAAAGCCATCTCATAATCTGTAAGCTTAGAAAACTCCAAATAACTTACAACCAACAAAATGTGAAACCAAATAAAAAATCGATAAAACAAATAAGCACCTTCAAGTTGGTTGAACTTAATACTACTCTGGAGAACTCCAACAGAACTTGATCTTTGCGAGAAGTACCCATGGGTAGGATGGTATAATGCGGAATGAATAAAATCTCTAACCTGTAAAATTAAGAAAAATCTCACACATACACATACACATTACAATAAAACCATCGAGAACTGAAATACAGAATCCGAAAGCAAAATAATGAATAGATAAATAAAAGCAAAAGACTTACAAGAATTGGTTTGTCACCCACGATATGAGTGGAGTAAAGGGCTTGAAGCGAAGGAGTTTTAGAATCATACGAAATCACTGCACAGAGGAAATGAGAATTGAAAGTGATGAAGAAGAAATGATTTTATACACTCATATGTATAAAGAAGAGGGGGAAAAAAAAACCTTTTTTCCCATTAACGAAACATTGAAGCTTTTTATGATTCAGAGAGCGAGATAACATTTTAATCCAACAGGTGGGTGCTTCAGGAACAATTTCTGGTTCGGGGTTTTGGTGCAGGATCCTTAAACCTCGCCACGACCTTTTTACTGTTCTTCTGTGCTATGAATGGGCCTCATGGGCTATAATATGGATTATGAAGATTGGGCCTTCATGAGAAAATATACGCTCCTGATTTAAAAATTATATGTGCATTTTTTTTTGGCAATAAAAATAATGTATGAATTAGTTGAGATGTGATGCGGTGCACGTGCATGTCATATACTGTATACATGATATACTAGGCCAATCTTATATTGTCACCTATCGTCTTGTCATCAAACAACATTATAACTATTGCTTTATTATTGAATAACAAGTAAATAAATAAATAAATGGATTTACACAAAAATGACCTAAGTTACAATGCCATTATAGGCCCACCTTTAGAACAATGTATCATCCTAACATTTTAGATCAATAGTCAAAACATGGACCCTAAGATCAATGCTAATAAATGAAGAGGCTTGATCAATCAATTTGATGAATGATAAAGATTATTTATTGGCCAAACATATTTAATTTACTCCGCGCTACCTCCATTCCATTTTATTTGTCACTTTGATTTTTTCTCTAGGATTAAGTAACTATTAATTAGATTTAAATTTAAAATAAAATTGAGTAATTTAATGCATAAAATTAAATCTAATTGGTTCTAAATAAATTAACTTTCATTAAAAAAAATTAAATTGTATTGTAAGTTTAAAAGTGTTAGATAAATTGAATTTGCAACCTGTTTAAAAGAGTTACATATAGTGAGATTGAGAAAATATATTTTATGGATTTTTTTTAAACACAATCTTATATTGAAAAAATAATGGATATATAGTAGTGCTAATGATGATGCCATAAATTAATTTAATTTATCTATACCAACTAACTAACATGTTGCCCAAGAAAAAAAAATCTACCAATAAATATATATATATATATATATATATAAAGAAATTAAGAAATAGAGGTTGTTTGGTTGTTGGTCTTAACGCTAAAATATTTGAAGGACCAAAAGAAAAATCTTCCATGGGAAATGTGAAACCAACAATTCTAATTAACATTTGCCAACAACTTTCCTAAATTAACTAATTAAGTCATAATCTACTATTTTTAAATATTTTAATCATTATATAATAATTTGACTTTAATCATAACATTAGCTTATATAATGTGAAGAATTTTTTATTTTTTTAAATAATGTAATTATAATCTATTATGGTTAAGTTCAGTAATGTGAGTCTCTGGTGGACATTAACACAAAAAAATTATTTAAAAAAAAATAAATATATATTCAGTTTAATTGTGAGTATAGTCATATGGGCATGCTCAATGTTGCTATTATACCCATTAAAATAATACGTATTCTGATAATTATTTATTAAAAATGGATTAAAGTAGTTGATGATGATTCGACGACCCATTGTGCCATGCGCTACAACTGTATTTTGGCATCCATGATTCTAAACTAATCAAACTTATACTCTACAGCTTATATATAATCTAATCATCTTTTTCTCTTGAAAAAAAAAATATTTTAAAATAATTGCAGATAAAAAATGTGTACAACCAATTAATGCATATGCAAGTTAAACAAGTTTAGAAGATAAATAAAATACTTTTTAAAAATATTTTGTAATTTTAGTTAAGTAATAATTAAATCTATAATATATTCAAAGTTATGAATTCAAATCCAATACGAGTAGTAAAATTAATATCCGAATCCGTTATAAATCCGTTTAAACACTGCTTAAATATGTTCTATTAGGACAGGATCTGGTAAGGTACCCCAAAATAGACAACTCACTTCCATGTCTATGAGAGAGTGTTTTGCTTGTTGGATGAATTGGCCTGTCGAAGGTGGTCCTTCCTCCATTTGTGGGCTGACTTAAGTTCTTGACCGTAGCTTAAAAAAACCTATCACCTCATCAAAAGTCTCCTTACTCGTTTCTTTCTATAACTTTAATTAGCCTTGATAATCAACAGACAAACCAATCCAACCATTCTCCTTCACAAATGTCCTATTCCAGACAGTGCTGTCTCCTTCCCAAATAATAATAATTAACAACTTAGCATTAGGTGGATGGGACCCAAAAGTCAATTTTTTATTAAAATAAACAAACTAAAAGTTGTAATATTAATAAATTATATGCTTACACATACATTTAGGACTCTAATTATGTTTTATTTTCAAGTGGGCTACTAATTAATTTAGTTGTTAAAGTTATTTAATATCATATTTCACTCGTATCACAATCAAAAAAATAAATTAAGTATAAAGACAATCATTCACTCAATTGAGCTATCAGATAAAAAAATAAAAATGTATATATTTTTTTATAAGTGGGACAAAATAAAGGACAAATTTTGGATGTCAATCAAGAATGAAAAGTGGATTTTAGTCCAAATTATTAAGAAACGTTTCTATCATCATACGGATTGATATTGATAATAAATAAATTGATCAAAGAAAATATCTAAATTAATCTTGATGTGGGTTTAGTTTAGAGAGAAAGGTTTGTTTACATACATAAAATTTGAATAATGTAAAGCTAATTTTAGTTTATATTTTATTTGCCTATTTTTATAATAATTAATTGTTGCAATGAGTAATTAAGAACAAGAGCTAAGCTACCAACTCCAATCCATCCTACTTTGTCTAATTCTTTTGTGCAAGAAGGCAATGATGGATGGACATTCTAATTTGCAATTTAAACAATTTAAAAACAAATATTATATTTTTTTTATAATAAATATTTGTAGGCAAAAGACTTTTTAGAGATAATTGAAATACAGGCCTATCTCCTGGTGCTAATAGAATGATAGTTGCAATTTGGTGTGCCCATATGCACTATCCGATCATATATGAACAATAAAACGTTCGTTGATTGCGTACGAATGCAAATAATTGCGCTCCTATTACGGATGATGAATGAAATTTTTGAAAAAAAATAATAATTTTATTTTTTAGGAAATTTATTATAGAACCTACATTTACGTTATTATCTATAGTTTATAATAATTAGGGGTGAGCAAAAAAATCGATGAACTCGGTTAACCGGAAGAAAAATCCGAAATCGAACCGATGGACTGATTAACCGATTGTAATGGACTGGTTAATGGTTAGTATTTTGAAAAAACCGATATTAATGGACTGGTTAATGGTTTTTGACTCATGGGACTGGTTAACCGAACCGAAACCGAATTTTTAGTTAATTTATTTATTTTTTAATAATTTATGACAATTTATCATAATTAAAAGTGATCATGTACTTTTTTTATTATACTAATTATTTTAAAGTTTTTAACTTTTTTTAATTGGCTATTAGTAAGTATAATAATTTATCTTATTAAAAGTAATTATGAACCGGTTAATATATTTACTTATTAAATATTAATTTTTAAAAACAAATTTGCTTATATCCACCAAATATTTTTATTTTAACAACAATAATGTTATATTATAGTGAAAAAAATTTAATTTTTAAGTATTTTGAACATTTTAATTTTATTTATGAATATATTTATAATTATAGTGGTTAACCGAAAAATATTGGATAACCGATCCGAAAATCCGAAACCGATGGACTGGTTAACCGATGGTAATGGACTGATTAATGGATTGTAATTTCAAAAAACCGATATTAATGGACTGGTTAATGGACTGAGGCTAATGGACTGGTTAACCGACCATACTCACCCCTAATAATAATAGAATGTCCTAAAAATAATGCTAAAACTAATAAAAATTGCTGACTCAAAAGCTTAGAAATAAGGGGAAAAAGTTAAATTTGTGTCTGATATGAAAACACGAAGAAGAAAAGAATAATAAAGAAGAAGAGGCAAAGAATCTAACTTGTTTTGGTTTGGTTGAATTTATTACATAATTTGATTTAACTCATGACTGCAAAATTGTCAGTAAGATGAAACAAACTAGATTTCTACTTTACAACATTTTTGGGTAATAAATGCTCCAACAAATTTCATCACCAATCAAATGTTCATCCTCCACTTCTTATGTTATGTCCCCATAGCTAATTAAAGCAGATTAAAAACTAAAAAATGGTGAGCCTGCTTTTGGAAAAAGCATACTGTAACTTTTTTCGTTTTTAATTATATATTATTTTTATTATTTTTATTAAAATTAAGAAATATTCATTACATTTAAATTTAAAATAAAATTGAGTGTTTCAATTAACAAACGTAAATTTAATTGATCAATTTTTATTAAAAAAAAATTAAATTACATTAAAAATTTAAAAGCGACAAATAAATAAAATTTAGATTTTACTTAAAAAATGAAAGAAAAAAAAAATAGAGAGAGTATTTAATTTAACGGTAAAAAAATAAAAATATTTTAAATAAAAAAAGTATACTAGCCCAGCCACTTGTTTTGTCAACCATCGCAAGCAAACTACACTCACAATCGCCATAATTGTTGGGGAAAATGTATTCTTAGGACGAGTTCTTGTCTCCACCTTCATTGTCCACTTCTCCTGTCCTACTATATAGGACTACTTCTAATAATATTTTGGACATGATTCAATGCCATCGTGTCCATTTCTTATGGTGAATTTATTCATGCAAGTCAATTTTAATTAGCTAATTCAAGAATCGATCTCAACAATTAGTATTGATTTGATAGAAATTGTCCGCAAAATTGTAAGATCATAGAATACGGAGATACATGCATTTTAATGGCAACGTTGGTTTAGCTGTCTCTAAACTTATCGGTAGTAAAACTATATCAAACTTAATCGTTGGAGTGGAAATAGAATGGTATGTTATTTGATATTGCAATAAATTGATATCTATGGAGGGCGATGTTTATTAATTATTGAAAATTGAAGGGATGATATGCAAAGTAAGTGGTGAAAGAAATGAAATGGAGTTGAATGGCAAGCATTAGGGGTAGTTTTAGAAATAGAGTGTGGGGACCGAATATAGCCGCCCTGATTTTGGTGGCCTTGGACTGCCCTTCTCTCCCCACCTTATCCACCCACCTCCATGTATTATCTGACCTTAACTCATTCTTGGTGTGGCCCAATTATTGATCACCTACTTTTATATTTAATTTCTCAATTTTATGGATTTTTTTTAAGCTTACACTAAGCACCGTTCTATAAAAAAAATATATTTTATGATTTAAAAATGTACATTGGTATACGGCGCAACGGAATAAACATTTGAATTAGTTTCTGTTCTTATTTACTATGAATTAATTTAATAATACTAATAATTAATAATCAATCGTACATAAAAATTTCGGAATGCAGGTAAGTTGATAAAAGACTTTTTTGATTTAAGCAAAATCGTGAATTCGATCCATCGTATACATAACCATTTAAAACTCTTCTGGTTTAAGTGAGTTCGTAAATTTTATCCATTATATACATAACCATTTAAAACCTAGAGTTAGAGTTTTGCGTTCCTCAAGTGATCTTTCAGGTTCAAACGAAAATTAATTTGAATATGATACGAGTTTAAAAGTATTTTTTACAGATGATAAATAACTGTATGAATTATCGCTCATTTATTATGAAAATTAAAAAAATAATCAACGTAACATAAAAGTAGTTTGATATGACTAAAAGAAAATGATGTAATGTGATATAAAATAATTAACTGATTTGGATTTGTTATTAAAAAAAAGTTTACATATATAATCTAGTTTGAATTATTGGATGGAAGTATCATATTTTTCATATGTGAATAGAAAAAGGTAATAATGGTCAGAAGTGCAATTATTCAAAGATATATAATACTAAAATTCTTCTAAATAAGAATATTTTTGTCTAAAAAAGGTAATGATGCATATATTGGAAATATATATATATATATATATATATATATATATAGTTATGTGATAATTCACGTGAATCTAGACATGCTAATAATAGATACATTATCGTGATTAAATTATGATTCCGATAGCTGATTAATTTGATTGAATTTTATCACTAGTTAATGTGATATTCGAAAGCCCCAAGGAAAATGACATTGTATGATAGCTTAGCTTATAATTTGATATAAGTTATATTTCTATATGATTCCATTTATTAGTTAAGCTACCCGAATCTTATTTATATCCATTTAAAAGTAACATTACACTATTCGTACTTGTTTTATATACAATTATTAATACTCATATATTATTCGATAGCCATTTAAATATTTATTTAAAATAAATAAAAAATAATTCAACATCAAAAAAATATAAACAATAACAATATTCATGAATATTAAAATAAATAAAATTAAATTCAAATATAAAAATAAATCAAATGAAATAAAATTATTATATAAATTAATATTAATTAAAAATAACTATAAAAGTTACAATTTTTATATTTAGGTTCGGATAACAGATAATCAAACCGCTAAAACATGTTTTTAAATTGTGGAGGCATGGACAGTACAAAAAACACATTTCGAAACGACTCTTTTATTTTATTTTATTTTATTTTTAGAAAATATTTTATTTCACAACTGAGTTGTTGCGTTCTTATTCTTCTTAAGAAGGATGACGATTGCATAGCCTAACATTCCGTTTTATAATGCCCCAAATTATATTTTGCTTGCCCTTTATATAATTAAATAATTATTAATTAAATTTAAATTTATAATTTTTGTGATTTAATGTATAAATTTAAATTAATTGGTTATAAATAAGTTAATTTCTATTGAAAAGAAAAATTAAATTGTATTAAAAGTGTCAGATAAATAAAATTTGAATTTTATTAAAAAAAATTACATATAGTGAAGAAGGGAGTATATTTTCTATTGTTTTAATTAATTTTTTTTTTATTTCAAAATATTAGTTACTTTCATAAGTTTAAGAAAATCTTATTTTTTAAAAAATTTATCCTCATTAATTAATATTCGAACTTTTAAAATTTTATTTTATCATCTCTCTTTTTAATTAAGCGATTAATATTAAATTAAATAAGAATATTTTTAAAAAATATTATATAAATTTCTTCCAAAACGATCTAAACGTTTGTAAAAGAATACAATATAAGGAACAATGAAAACAAATATGTAAAAATAATGTGTGTCAAATTAAAAAAATAAAATGAAAGAGTTGTTAGAATTAGATAGATTTATTTTAATAATTTTATATTTTTAATTATTTTTACTATACTTTTTTTTTTAATTATCCTAATTATTTTGAAATTTTTAACTTTTTTTTTAATTAGCGATTAATAAGTATAACCGTCCATCTAATTAGTGTGATCATGAATCGGTTAATTTATTTACTTATTAAATTTTAATTTTTAAAAATATAGTTACTTATGTCCATCAAAATTTTTTATTTTAACAATAATAATTTTATATTACAGTACATAAATTTTAATTTTTAACTATTTTGAATATTTTAATTTTATTTATAAATTTATCTTATAATTATACTGGTTAACCGAAAGTTACTGATTAATTCATATGAAAAATCGAAACAGATAAACTGTTTAACCGATTGTAACGAACTATTTAATACTTAATATTTTGAAAAAATCGATATTAAATTAATGAACTGATTTTTTAGAACTCATGAACCGGTTAACTGGTCATGTTCACCCCTAATATGAATCGGTTAATTATGAACTAATAATTATCAGATATTTAAATTACGAAACTGAAAATAATAGTTAAACCGGTGGATTAACTACAAAAATCAAAATTAAAAAAATTAAAATTTATAAATCGAAATCAAAACTGGGATTCGATTAATAAAAAAAGCGTTTCGAATGGATTTTTGTGTTAAGTGTTTTTACAGTTTAGTGTTTTTTTTACTGCCTTCGTGTATGTGTATATATATATATAATATATATATATATATATATATATGAAAAGAACAAAGGAGAGAGAAAGCCAAAACACTGACACACAACATATCACACGAATCAGCCACATCGCTGTCTTAACCTCTGCATGACTTGAAACTCTCTCTCTCTTTCTCGCTATTTTCCATCTTCTGTTCTCTGTTCTCTGTTCTTTTTTTAACTGAGCACATCTTCTCTCCCTCTTGTCCTAATTCGGGTCCTCAAGCTCCGACCCGAATAAGATTCTTGCTGCATTTGCAGTCCATCTTTTTTTACCGGCTCCTGAGAATAATTTGTACTGAAATGTACTCGGCGATACACTCGCTGCCGCTGGATGGGAGTGTAGGACACGGCGATTTTCAAGGGCCCCTTGATGGGACCAACTTGCCTGGGGATGCTTGCTTGGTTCTCACTACGGATCCGAAGCCCCGCCTCCGATGGACTGCTGAGCTTCATGAGAGATTCGTGGATGCTGTCACCCAGTTGGGCGGACCCGATAGTGCGTATATATATTCCCTTCAGTTTCTTTTATATAAAAGGTTTTATCTTTATGTGTGTTCCACTCTTTATTTTTATTGATTTTCTCGAGTTACTTGAGCTTCTGTTTGCTTTTCACTTTTTTACAAGAATACTGTGCTCAAGTTATGAACTTGAATGTGTGTTTCTGGGTTCGGGTCATAAGTGAGAATATATGTATTTTTTTTTTAAATTCGAGCTTTGGGTGCTTAATTAGTTTAGTGCCGTTGGTTTTAATGGCTGACATTTATGCTTTTTGTTCATCTTGTTTTGCTGTGATTCTGTTGGCCGACTATAGCGAGTAATTAATGATTTTGATTATTGCTTGACTGCTAGTTCTTAATGACCGTCAAGTGATTAAAGGAGTTTTCTTTTTTGCCCCTATTTCTAATGTTTTTTTTCCCCTCTTTTCTTGTTACTTTCATGATTGGTCTTTGTTTTGTCATTGCAAACCTGTTTTATTTATTTATTTATTTTTTCTTTTTGTATTTTAATTTGGTGAATAGGCAATTCTGACCAGTGTTCTAGGGAGACTCGCCACTTTTTTTTTTCTTTTTTTTTCTTACTACAATCTATTTTTTTGGATGGAGATATGATGTTGACATTGAAAGGATCTTATCTTCAGTATTTCATTTGCGATTTTGTGTGCTTCTTGTTTTTGTAATTCTACTTTTGTTGTTGATATTGTTTGTCGATTGGGCATTTTAGACTTATTTTATTGTCAGGATAATACAGCTAAAGGGACAAACTAAATGCACTATAGAAATTTGTCTTTCCTTGAGAAAGAATATTTTCTGTTGAATGTATTAAGATTTGTGGTTTGGCCTTTTAATGGATATTATGGCCTAATGCGAATGTCCTGTCACAAATGAGCAAACGGGAACTGAGTTTTATTTATCGTATTGACTGTTTTAAAACTTTTGAATTGGTTTATTTCCTTTTAATGCAAATGTTAATCTTAGTAGTCACTGAAAAGTTGAGTATAACAAGGTATCATTTGGAAAATTGACCTCAGCTTAACAAGGTATCATTTAGACAAAATTAAGGTTAACATTAAGCTATATTATTTGAACTATACTTATTATAGTGGTATTTCAGGAATATCTTATGAGTCATCTGCTCTTAAGTAATAAGAGAAACTCTTTTGTTTAAGGGATGCAGGGTGGTAATGTTATTATGCAATAAATTTTGGTTATTGTGTCTCTTTGATTCGCAAAAGATAATTTTATTTAATTATGCTAATTGATCCTACATTTTTATTTTTTAAATCTTAATGTTCAACTTTTGTTATGAATTTTCCATGTTTTTTCTTCCATTTTTTCCACAGTTAGGAGTAGGGGGAAATGATGTCTCAGGAAAAGCAGAGGATAGTTATTTTATTTTGATTCATTATTTTTTTAAGCTCAAACTAAATTTGCATTCACACAAGCCATAATCGCATGTAAATGCTTATTTTCTCTTGATTGAAGCATTGAGATCGTTTCCTCTATTCACTGAAGGGATTAGGATTTTTAAGCTCCTGCTATTTTAGTTTACATTTTAATTGTCTGAAAAGGACAACTTTTAAGAAGAAAAAGTACATTAATGCTCATGAGGAATTTTTTGGAAACTTATTTATTGCAGCACCAATGTTATGTTGGTGATGGCCATCATGTTTGCTAGAAAGAAATAATTAGTTATGTACCTACCATCATAATGCCAATCTATATTGCAGTTGAAACTGTAGTTGATTTGTGGAGCGATCCTCAACTATTTGAGGTGCTAGTGCTCGTTCTTTTTGTTGGAAACAAGAGTTTTGTTTAGTATTTACATTGATCTGATATGCAATTTATTGAGAAGTTCGATTCTTCAAAATTGAATTAGAATAAAGAGCATAAATGAAATGAGCAACTTGGTTATGGCATTAGGTGAAAAGGACATTTGCAAATTAGAGGTAAGGCATGTATATCAACTTCTTTGTTGAAACTTAGAAGGAATAGTGGTAGAAAATATCTGCTGGTTGATTGTCACAAAAATAGTAGCTATATATATTTTATCGGTAGTTTTTCTACAGTGGAACCTTTGGGAGAGCGACAAGACTTGTGAGCTGTTGCTGAGAAAATATAATCTATAAGAGAAAGATACAGTTTCTGATCTAAGATTTATGCTTACAACCTTCTTCCTTTTTTTTTTCTTTATTTGTGATTGTTAGTTTGCCAGACATTTTATTTGACTGCCAATAACTGCTCAAAAAAGAGAAATTTATTATGAACTTTATAGATGTTGTAGTAAGGAGCTCAAGCTGCTGTAAATGGTCATGCGATGTGTCATAGGGTTCTTGTGGTCTGCAAATGACATCCTATGACATGTACTGCTATGTTTTATATGGTTGGAAATTGGCTTGTATGAGATGCGTTGGACATGGGCATTGATGGTTATGCAGAGGAGTGTCTATGAATACATGCTTGCATGTGTGAGAACCTGACCTCAAGGCTTAGTGCAAATCTGCAATGGCCTTTTGATGCATTATGGTTGACCTTTGAAGAAGATCCTAGTGGTACTTATTTTAAGGGCTCATATTTAGTGGATGTCTAGTGATATTCTGCTATTAGAGATTGTGGTTTCATAATTTTCTCAAATTTAAGTGTTATTATAGTTAGTGGTAAAGGCATATAAATTAGATTCTCATGATGATTGCTGGCTGGTTATTTATCTACCAAGCCTAGCATGTAGCCATCTCAAAGTCTGGAACCTGGTTATGATTGTCCAGCTGTTATATTTTAAGTGATCTTTTTTTGTTGTTTCTTTATTGTTTTTGTTTTTGTTTTTGTTTTTGTTTTTGTTTTTGTTTTTTTTTTTAATCCACGATTCTTGATTGTTTGCTTAACAAAGAGTTCATGCTTGTCCTGACTTGTATTGCAGAAGCAACACCAAAGACTATTATGAGAACAATGGGGGTAAAAGGGCTCACTCTTTATCACTTGAAATCTCACTTACAGGTTTGTTGATACAAATCTCTCTTGAGTTATATTGATCTTCAAGGGATTTAGCTCCCTTCAGTTTTTCATAGTTCTTTCATGATGGTAATGCATGCAGAAATACAGGCTGGGAAGGCAATCTTGCAAGGAATCAAATGATAACTCCAAAGATGGTAATAATCTTGATGCTTTAGAGTCCTTGTGAATTTGATATATTTCATACATTTAATAGAATATTCTTCTTTCGATTGGCTTATAACAATTACTAAAGCGATAACACAAGATTTAAAATTACTTAGAGAGAAAAGCAGGATGAGGGAAAAGATGAATTTGTGTGGTTAGGTACGTGGAGTTAGGGAAACAGCATTCGAACAGCATTTACCATATGAGATTGGCAAGTGCAAATAATTTGCTGTTGCTTGAAATTCTTGTTTGATGGTATGTTATTGGGATTGCAGCATCTGTAGCAGAAAGTCAGGATACTGGTTCGTCCACATCAACATCATCTAGAGTGGTTGCACAGGACTTGAATGAGTATGCTATCTTTTCCCATTTCGTGCCAAAAATCTGACCTGTCTCTGTGGCCTTACAAGATTTTTCATCCTTCTAACAGCGGTTACCAGGTCACCGAGGCTTTGCGTGTACAGATGGAAGTCCAAAGAAGACTGCATGAGCAGCTGGAGGTCAGTGTTCATTCAAACATTTGGTTTATCTGATGAAATATAGCTTCTGTACTTCTCTTGTTGGTTATGATAAAACATTTGAGCAGCAGATTTTCATATTTTTTTAAATATTAAATTGGACAAAATTAATTTTGTCAAAGGGAATTCTTTTCTTCTATTGCTTAGGAGATTGTTTTGCTGATGGTTTTTTGTTGATTCAAGCCACTCAACGTTAATCTAAAGAATTATCCTTAATATTCGCAAAGTTGATTCTTCACTTGTGAGCATGACTGATGTCAAACTCTTGTTGATGATCTTATTCTAAGCAGGTGCAGCGCCGCCTCCAACTTCGTATCGAAGCACAGGGAAAATACCTACAGTCAATACTTGAGAAAGCTTGTAAAGCTTTGAATGATCAGGCTGCTGCATCTGCTGGTCTTGAAGCAGCTAGAGAAGAACTATCTGAACTCGCAATCAAGGTTTCCAACGAATGCCAAGGAATAGTCCCAGTCGACAGCATAAAAATGTCTTCTTTATCTGAACTTGCAGCGGCTCTGGAGAACAAAAGTACTTCGCATATGCCAGCTCGAATCGGTGATTGCTCTGTGGAGAGCTGCCTGACATCAACTGGGAGTCCAGTTTCTCCAATGGGGATGGCTTCACAGGTTGCTTCCATGAAGAAAAGACCAAGGTCTGGGTTTGGAAATGGAGACTCCTTGCCCTTGGATGGCAATGGCAACATGCGGCAAGAAGTAGAATGGATGATGAGCAATATTGGATAAATATTAAAGAGTTTCATCCTACAAACAGAAACTTATTTGTTTCTCTTTTGGGTACCTTTTCTTCGTCTAGTTGATCTGAAAGTAATCTTTGACCTTAATCAACTGTATCATTGGTGGTCTGTATAGTCTTTTGTCTATTTGAGTTAGAGGTACCTTTGTGTTATTATAACATGCAATTCTCTCCCATTCTACCAAGTCTAATGCATATTTAGTTTGCTTTTGGAGTTGGGCATCGAAATCGATGAAAAACTCGATGGTATTGTATTCTTTCTCTATATTGTGTGGTTACAAGTCTGAATTATAATTAAACAAAGATTGAGGAAAGAAAAAAAAAAGAGAACTTGATGAAAATAGAAGGAATTTTCATTGAAGTTTTTCTTTTCTTTAATATGATTAAAGGAGTAAAATTTGATTCCAATGTGTAGTATTGATGAAGGAATCAAATTAGCTTGTTTATTGGCATGTGCTATTTGAATTCCTAATCAAAAGTGTATTACAAGCAAAGTGTTGTACTCTTTATAGGAATAATAATAAGTTATGAACAGTACTGATAATTTAATATTGGAGGGAGATGACTTACCACAGAGAGAGAGAGATTAATGGTGATGCTTATTCGAAAGCTATAATGGCATCTCCACTTTAGACATTCTCAACATGCTTATTCTGGACCCTCTTTCTTCTCTAATTGCTTAATGGGCAATTCATTTTTTTTTTTCAAGAAAAGACTTCCTTTTGTTATTTCTTTTTTATAAATTCCTCCTCTCTTCTTTTGCTTTCTTGGAACAACCAGCTGCTTCTTCTTTCTCCTTACAGCTATGAAAGATTCAGTGGGTATGTCTTTCTTTATATATATATAATTTTATTTTTCCCGTTCCTTATTATTTTGTTAAATTAATTAGCTTCTGCAAAATCCCAACATACGATGGAGCACAAAATGAATGTAAAAATATGCCAGAAACTCTGGATGTGGAAGTGAAACCATTGAGCATAATCCTTTGAGAATTAGCTTAAGTTTGAATAAAATAAAGATGAAGGACCTTGTACAATTAGCTTAACTCTGTAATTGATTCAATTTTATAAGTTTCTAATGTATGTGTATTATCTTTTATTTTAGCGGCTCATTGGGTTTTTTCTGCAACTTTTTGACCTAATGGAGTAGTTGTCTGAAGCTCTGATAAGTGATAAATTATGCATCAGATGGCTATTTAACAAGGTAGATAATGGAACTGACACTCTAAATTCTACTAGTTATCTCATAGCCTACATTTTCGTCTTGGAGAAACTTGACAGTAGGCATTCAAAGATGAAAATTATTTCTGGGACATTTTCTTTCTTACTCTTCCCAAGATGCAGAGAATGCAATTGGGATTTGAGTTCTGTGTATTAATTGTAGAATACACTGGAGCATTAAGGTACTTAAAAAAAATAAAAAATTCCTAGATTGACCAGATAATATTCTCATATATGAATGGGAGGAAGAATGATAGTTGGGTTTCGGCTTTCTGTATTAAATTATTAATGCTAGATGCAAAATAATTCTTCGGAAACAGAGGCAACAGAAGGATTTCTTAACATCTTAATTGCTGTTTATTAGTGTGAAAAGTGCAGAGATGTCTTTGCAGATATATTAAGTGTGTTTAACATATGTTAAAAGTACAAGAACTATGCATATATATCCATTTTTTCTCCTTGCTGAGCTGCAATTTGATTCATCATTACCCGTCTGTTTTAAGGCACATCTTACTCTTGCCCTTCTCTGAAGTCCTTGTCATCCAAACTAGGATGCATGTTTTGCCACCGTGGTTCACAAACCAAATATACGAGGTTGGATGCGAAGCTCGAAAAGAAGCTAACTGAAGTGAGAAGAAGTTCATCCGGACACGCAAATTTCAAGTCTATTAACAGCATAATCTTAAGGTTTCCGCAGTTCAAAGAGGGACTGAGAAACATCAGAGGTGTATTTGAACAGTACGGTGAGTTTCAGCAACATTTTGTTTCTTTGGCTTGAGATATCATGATGCACATGTACCGCATATTTACTCTCTGTACTTCCATCTGGTAGATGAGGATGCTAATGGCACTATTGACCGTGAGGAACTCAAAAAATGCTTGCAGAAACTGCATATCACCCTAAAAGAGCAGGAGATTCAGGATTTGTTTGACTCCTGTGACATTGATGGCAGCCAAGGGATACAATTCAATGAATTTATTGTTCTTTTGTGTCTCATTTATCTCCTTGTGGAACCTTCCTCTTCTCCTCATAGTGTATCCCCACTAACTCAACTTTTGTTTTGTTTAATCTTTCTTCTTTTTGAGATGTTTGCGGATTGCATAGATATTCAATATGTTTGATGGTCTAAGAATTTGTTTCAGACATCAAAGACAGGTTCGCCAGAGCTTGATGCTACTTTTGACACTATAATTGAAGCATTCTTATTTCTTGATAAGAACTGTGATGGGAAACTAAACAAGAAAGATGTGCTCAAAGCATTGAACGCGGATTGTCCATGGGAGAAATCACCTGCACACGTCACCAAGTCGCGGTTCAGTAAGAATCTCCTTCACATACCATTTTTACTTTCAATGGTTAATTTGTTTGAACCATTTGTAATTCTGATGAATAAATGCAGAAGAAATGGACTGGGACAAGAATGGCAAAGTCAGCTTCAGGGAGTTCCTCTTTGCTTTAATAAACTGGGTCGGTATTGATTCCGATGAAGACAACCTTGTGATAGAAAGTTAAATCAAGGGCATAGTAAAATACTCCAACATGTGGTCAGATCAAAATGTTCATGTATATGTCTTAGAAATTTCAAGGTTTATCACTCTAAAAAGTTGCTACTGTCATATTTACATATTTTATGGCATCATTTCAAATGGCGAAGTTTCAATCGATGTATGGGTTGATAAATTATCAGATTAATTCATTTCCTTTCCTGATTTTATTCTTGCTCTCGTCTAAATAATGTCAGAAGAATTGTGCATGAAATATATTCAAGAAAAAAAAAAAAAATGTATCACTCAAGTGAAATTGTTCATCAATATCTTTGCTATATTTTCATGAAAAGTATATCAGAAAAAGATGAAAATCAAACAAAGCATTTACAGTGTAGTATACAAAGGTTACAAAAACAAAGAGAACAAAAGAACTCATATGCTGCCTCAAAGATCATTTAGTCTTTTGTCTGTTTCTATGTTGTATTACTCACCAATCTCATTGTATTCCTAGAGCTTGAATTCTCTTAACCAATGACAAGGTACAGGCATTCTTTTCTTTCCATTCTTCTCTACTTTCCTTCTTTTGTTCTGCTCTCATGAAGAGTTGATCATTACCATCAAGTATGCTTACAATCTGCCTCATGCTTGGTCTTAATTCTGGGTTTGATCTAGCACATGTAATTCCCAATTTCAGAAGTCTCGTTAGTTCCTTAGGGTCATGCTCGCCGTCCAAACTTAAATCAACCAGTTCTTCCAATGGTCTGCTTTGTGCCTCAAATTCATGAACTCTGTTAACTAGTAGCACCTCTGGTCGCCGGAAATCTACTGCCATTTGTCCTGTGATCACCTCAAGCAACACCACTCCAAAACTATAAACATCAGCCATTGGAGTTGCTTCGCCAGATTCTATGTACTCAGGAGACATGTAACCGAAAATCCCACGGACTGATCTATTGCCTTTACTGGCTGCTTTATGAGCATGGTCATTTCTGGTTAAGAATTCTGCAAGGGCAAAGTTACCGAGTCGTGGGTTCATGTCTGAATCAAGAATGACTGAAGAAGAGGTAATATTTCTGTGTATGACTTGTTCATCCCATTCCTCATGAAGATAAAGTATTGCAGAAGCAAGAGACTTTATAACGTTGTATCTATGAGGCCAACGCAGAACCAAATGACCAATCCTATTAGCATGATGGAAAAGGAGGTGACTTAGGACGCGATTCGCTGAATAATCGTAGACAACAAGCATCTCTCCTTGCTCCGTGCACCATCCACGGAGAAGAATTAAGTTCCTATGTCGAAGCCTGGCTAAATTTTGGAGCTCAGTTGAGAATCTTGTTCGTATTGCAGGGCATTTTGTCATGCCAAGCCGCTTCACCAGGACTTGATGGCCGTCTTCGAGCATACCGTAGTAGGCAGTTCCAAAATCCACCTCTGCTACCCTGTGTGAATCTGAGAAATTGTTTGTAGCACAAATGATTTCCTTGTAGGATATTTCTCTAGGAGTTTCAACCACGAAGTAATCGCTGCGTCGATGGCTCTGGCTTCTGTTGTTCAAAGAACTGATCTCATTATTTCCCAACTCTGCAGTTGCATAGATAGTTTCTCCAATGGCTGTGACAAATGTTGATGAAGTGAATGTGACGTTTATGTTCGAGCTCATTGTACTGGTGATGGACCTGGTGGTATTAGTACTGCTTGTACTCGTATTCGATGAGGAGGACAACGATATGTATCGAGGATGTGCCTGAAATGATGGTAGAGGAGGCAATTTGCCGGAATTGTTACCGGAAAGTACTTCCACCACCCATTTCATGTTAGGCCGAAATTGTGGGTTGTGGAGTGTACAAAGAAGCCCCAAATGAATTAATCTTTCCATATCAGAAAGTGCATAGGAACCATCCTGGAGCCTAGTATCCCCTGCTTGTAAGACCTTCCCATCATCTGACAACTTCCTGACCCAATCAAGCAAAATGATCTGCTCATCTGGGCATGTAAGATCAACTGCTCGCCTACCGGAAACCACTTCCAACACGACAATCCCAAAGCTGAATACATCAGATTTTGCAGTAGCAATGCTCCGTTTATGAAAACTTTCTGGTGGCAAATAACCAATAGTGCCACCAATTCTGGTTGATTCTGCCAAGCGAAACTGGTGATTTCTCATGGAAGGCATCCTGGTTTGATACTGAAGCTCATGTTCAAGCCACCTTGCCAAGCCAAAGTCACCTAACCGGGCATTATAATTGGAATCAAGCATCACGTTGCTCGTCTTCACGTCCCGATGAATTATCTGAGTCTCCAATTGTTCATGGAGATAATGCAATCCAGCTGCCAGGCCGCCTATGATTATAGTCCTTCTCTCCCAATTAAGAGGCTCTACTGTCAGGTTTTCGGGCCGCCTAAAAAGCACCCTGTCGAGGCTGCGATTAGGCATGTAATCATAAACAAGAAGCAACTGATCTTCATGAACACACCATCCTCTTAACCGGACAAGATTCCGGTGACGGAGGTGAGCTACTGCCACCAATTCAGCCGCAAAAGTCTTCTCAAATTGCTCCCCTTTCTCTGCCAAGCATTTAACAGCAACCACAGTGCCATCACTTGGCAAAACTGCTCTATAAACCCTGCCAAAACCTCCACTGCCAAGAACTTCATCTTCACTAAAACCTTTAGAACCAATATATAATTCAGCATAGCTGAAAATTCTTGGATTCTCACCACCAACCTTCTCAGATATTTGAATTCCATCCAAATCCTGAAACACAAAAGACGGATGTTTTCTTGGTCTTCGATGGGGATAACAACCAACCCATTTGGAGTCATAAAGCCGGCGAAAAGAATGACCAAGAAAAGAAAGAACTTGACCACCGCAGCCACGGTGCTGGGGGTGCTTTTTCATGTCTTTTTTGGCCTCTGTGTGGGGGTCATAGGGGGCAATTTCGTCTAACTCAGCCGGTAAAATTATGCAGAGGCGTTCTAGCTTCATGGGTGATTAAAGATTAGATTAGAAAGGCATTGAATGAGAACTAAATGAATATGGGAGAAAGGCTGTTACTTGGATGGGTATTTATATGAAAGTTTCCTTTTTTCTGTTTTGTTTTATATGGGAAAGGGCCTTTTATTCAACTTTGTTAGGTTTGCATGGTTGAATTGTAGTCTATCAAGCGGCCAACTTGGAACCTATTTATCATACATCACCCACAGAAGATTCTGAAACTACTGTAATAAATTGGAACAATCTTTTTTCCTTTTCATTCTATTGCAAGTCTAATATTCGAATAATTTAAAAAATATTCTCAAACTAATTAAAATTTATATTCGAAATTCTACAATTTTGACACAAAATCAGTACTGTTGAATTGAAATTTATATGAATTATTTATTTTTTATAAAAAAAACATACTCTTTTTGAACTTTCTTAGTTTGAGGTTTTATGTTATAGGTAGTTTCTGGAAATTCCGATGATTGTGTTCACACGTGGTGTGCTTATCAAAATCGATACACGGATGTTTTGCTTTTAACTCTCAATGTTTCCTTTGTTTTTTCTTTATTGAAAATTATTCCGTCAAATTTCTCATAATTATTAATTTTGAATTTGTTTTTCTACTAGAAGTTGTGAGTTAATCAATGAATTATATATGCTTTGTTTGGGTTGGGATTGGTTTGATTTGTCAATTACTTTGCCTTTCATGCTTTAATTACATATGATTTTGAAAATTAAAAATTTAATACTCAATTAACCCAAACAAAAATGTAATTTTACACCCAAACAAAAATGTAATTTTAATGTAAATGGAGGTTCTAAATTTGTAATTGAGATTTTTATTTTTATAGATATCTATTTAATTTTTTTTATAAAAACTCAAAGAAATGAATTTCGTTTAAGGATATCTATATGGAAATGAGTTGACATAAAGTAAAGGCTGAGTTTGTAATTTATATGTGGAAAAATGAATGCGACAGAGGAAGAGAGATTGAGATAAATTAAAGGCTAAGTAAACAAATTAAGCAATACTTAAAAAAGAAAATAAAAAATATAGTTCTAGAAATTCTGTGATTGGTTTCTTAATACAATTCAACTTTCGATTTATTACTTAATTTTCCCTTCTTTAGTACACGATTTCATCTTGTACACTAAAAAATTGTTCAAATCTATACGTAATTTAATCAAGATATGTTATTATAACTACTCAGACTTTATACCAAATATCAAAACAAAAATAAATTATCCCACGACATCAAATTTATAAGCAAGAGATCATTACTCGTTCCATAAAAATTTTAAAAAATATCATTACTTGTCTGTAAATTTAGGTCTGTAATGCTGATCGATTTTAAACTGTTAAATTAAGAATAAAATATTTTTAATTTTGATCTAATAGTGAAAAAAATTAATAATTTTGTTACAATTAAAATTCGAATTCCAAATTAAAATTATTGAAATTCGAATTGTGATGAATTGAAATAAATTGAATTAAATAAAATTGGAAATGTAAAAGTGGATTAGGAGCAACGTGTGTAATGTATGATTCAGAAGGTTAACAAGTGGTTTGTGATTTGATAGGAAGTAGAAGTGCATATTGTGATTTAAGGGTTGAATAAGTGCACTTAATGCCTAAAACCCACCTTAGATAAGATATTCTTTTAATTTAAACATCCAAATCAGACAAGTTTTTAGACATGTTTCAATTTTTATCAATATCTCAATAATTAACCTTGAAAAAACAAGATTCTTAATCTTTTTATGAAAAATCAAATCATCAATCAAAAAATATGTAAATCACCTTCAGCACAAGACCGCAACTTTGATGCTGACGAGCAGCGGTGTGTAAAATTATTGAAAAAATGATTAACCATAAAATACGTCTCTAGTCGAATCGATAATTATGATTGAAATCTCGACTTTTCTTTTTTCTTTTTTATATATCAAATGAAATTTTGATATGGAAATATTGTTGAGAAGTATATACTTCTATTTTTTTACTAATATTCATAAAATGCATTGCAATGCCATTTTCATTGACAAAATAATAAAAATTTTAATTGATAAATCGAATTGAAAGAATTACTGTTTATTATAAGTTTTGAATTATAAAAAATCATTTATATTTTAAATGATAAAAAATTTATTTATTTTTTCGATTTCATTTTTATGTAAGAAATGAAATTATATAAAAAAATTGAATTATATATATATATATCTTTTTCAGAAAAGCACACAAATGTTAAGGTTATGTCGGTAATTTTAAAGAAAGAAAATATAAAAAAAGAATGGGATGGTTGGTATTGGCATGGGGATAATGTTAGTTTAGTTGGAAGTAAATGGAGAGTTAGGATTGCGGTGGGTGATATGGGTTGCCTACTTCCGTCTCTATCTTATTTATTAGACATAGACGCTCACATTATTAATTGCCTACACCATAGTTTTACCTTTTCACATTATGAATTGCCTGCAATTTTGATGGGGATGTGCTGTTGTTGCTTATTAAGGCTGTGTAAAATCGAACAGATGGAATGGATTTTGGTCCATTTAATTCGATTTTTGATTCGTTCGGTTCTGAACCAAAATTAAATTTCGAGTGTTTTGGTTCGGTTCATATGATTATAAAATCGAAAAAATCAAAATGATTGAAGTTTTTTTTTTTATATATATATATATATATATATACACACACACACTAAACCTAAATATACACTATAGTTATATTTATTTATATGTATATTTTTTTTAATTGGAGTACATTGAATATATTATTAATAAGAATTTATATTATATTTATTTTTAATATATATTTTTTTAGTGTAATTTTGCTTAGTATTCCGTTCCTTATTATCTGTCACTTTTGTTGTTTTCACTAGAATTAAGAAATATTAATTAGACTTAAATTTGATATAAAATTGAGTATTTCAATGCAAAAATTTAAATTTAATTGGTCAATTTGCATTAAAAAAGAAAATTAAATTGAAAAAATAAAATAAAATTGCATTAAAAATCTAAAAGTGACAGATAAATGAAATTTGGAATTTTTTTAAAAGTGACAGATAAAAAGGAACGGAGTGAGTATTTATTAGGAACATAATATGAAAAATTTATATATGTTTTTTCTTTTAGTTATTTTAAATGGTTTTATTTTATTGAATATAAGTTAATTTAATTTATGGACGTTATAAAAAATCTAAAAAAAAGCAAGAACCGATTAGACCAAACTGGCCGAAATTATTTCGGTTTATTCGATTTCGTTTTTAAAAATTTTAGTTTGCGGTTCGGTTCTAAAAATTTATCAAGTTCGATTTTCGATCTGTTCAGTTTGGTCCAAAATCGAACCGAACCGACCATTTGTATAACCCTATTGCTGCTTATGGGTGTGGCCAGTATGTGTTTTTTTTAAAAATAATTTTGGACTTATTGAAAATAAATAGGATTTTAATTGCAACTTTAAGCCTTAATTTGAGGGTTGATAGAATGACAACGACTCAATTTGTAATCCCTTTTTCTTTGGTTTTCCACACATGAATACAAAACTTCAATTCCATCTCAAAATAATTTCCACAAATGAAGAAAATTTGCAACCGCTATTTATCTATACCGTACTATACATTGCTAGATTACTGCGTTATCGATAATATCCATTATTAAATTGGATTTGGGTAAATTCCAGCTAAACGACCAACAAAGGCTAAAGGTCCAAACAAGGACTAAAGGCTTACAACGCAGTTCGATCGATCAGGAAGTGCAGACAAGCAGACGCTAGGCACCAGGGAGCTGGCAGCGTTACATGCAGAACTGATATTACACGCTTCTTGTCAGTACACTTGTACACAGTAATATAGTCACCTTATAACGAGTAGGGTCAATTCACTCCACTAAATTATAAAAATTTCAAAATTATTTATATATATTTTTAATTTTTTAAAAAATGACACTATTTAATTATTAAAAAATTAAAAATAACTCAATAAATTTAACTTTTTAAAATTGACTACGTTAAAATATTTAAATGAATTCCTTATTTTTTAATGATAAAGTCTAAATTTACCTTTAAATTATTAAAAATAGTACGTATTTGCCTTTAATTTTTTTTTTTTAAAATCTTTCAAGTTATTTAAATGATATAAATTTGCTTTTATTCAATACTTTGACAGGCAAATATAAATCATTTCAAAAATTTGAGATAAATACGAATCATATTTTTATATATGCCATCAATTAAAATATTCATATTTGCCTTTGTAAAAGCAAATATGTACAATTTTTAATATTTTAACACATTTTAAAAAAATAAATTTTAGTAACCAATTTATACCGATTTAATATTTTGAAAAAAATGCACTTATTCATATTTTTATATAAATAAATTTCTTATAAGTTGTTGTAATTTTTTATCCCACTGGACTAAATTCTTAACTACGCCACTGGATACATGCCAAAATCCATGCGTCCTGCCTACTCTCTGTCATATCGCCACTCACCTACTTTAACACTAGAATAGATCAATCAAGCGGATTCTCCAATCCTTTATAAATACTTTCGAGAACTGTAGACCCAAGTAATATAAGAATTTTTGAAACTCTCTCTACTTTTTCCCTCTAAAAGCACTACATTAGAATAGATCACTCAAACGGACTCTTCAATCCTCTACAAATACCCCCGGGAACTGTAGATTCAGTTAATGTAAAAATTCTTGAAACTCTCTCTAAAAGCACTACTGACTTAAGTTTTGTAGTGCTCACGCATGTTTCGACTGGGCACATTTTATTGCAAGAATAATATATTGCTAATCCGATCGGCTCACATGTCAACTATCATCCGATCTCATCAACTTCTGACATATCGGAGGTTATTAGTTATTTTTTTTTAAATACTTTTGGTGTATTGCACTAAACTAATAAAATGTTAAACGGAAAAAAAAAATATAGAATAAAACCACATATGCTGGGTATCAATATTTCAAGGACTTGGTGCATATATAATTTCAAAAGTGGATTCCACCAAAATTGTTGGAAAAATGTTAACAAAAGTCATGAAGATGATGACTAAATTAATATTGATGATTAATTAATCTAATTTCATTATGTTTTGCCCTTACAATCTTAAAACAATTTCAATTTCAACAACCATAAGATCTCCACCTACTCAAGAATAGTGTGAGATGACATGACATCTTCAAGAGAAAATATTTCTACTTATAATAAATGCATTAAAAATATATGTTTTATCTTTTAAAAAAAACATATATATATGTTTTAATTTTTAAACATTCCATATAATTAATTTCCTACCTCACATATCTGCTATATATGGTTTGGTGGAGACACTACTACAGTCCACATACCTAGATTTTATTTGGTGAGCAAGCTGAAAATCTAGTACCTTTTCTTTTTTTAATTATTAATGTTGCATCTATTTAAATACGTAATTCACCACTGTACACAAGAGTTGGTGCACTAAAACCACTTCCTAAATCTTAATACAACTCAACTACTTACTGAATCATGTTACGTTAAAATATATATATATATATATACTTACTGATTACTTTTTTATTTATTTTTTAAGTATTTAACTTTTTTTCTACTACAAAATGTTGATGATTTGTACGATAGCATGAATAATTGGAATAGAAATCATCATAGTATAGAACAGGAAAATAGAGAGATCGAATATATGGAAAATTTGGCAGCATGTATTTATTAGGATTCAACATAGTGCTTAATGACTAATTATCTGTTATCAAATTATTTGTAATGTCCATTTATATTATTTTTATTTAATTAACTAAGTTGATCCAAACTTATAGTGTCAGGTTTAGTTAATCCGGTTATCATCCATATTTTTTAAATTAGATTAGAATAGATGTATTATTATTTTTAAATTAAATACAAAAATTCAAAAGCTAGCATATAAACTTTTTATATTATTTTTATTTGAAATAGCTTTAAAGTCAATTATGTGGTAGCAACAGAAACTTGTAAAAAAAAATACATGAGTTTGATAAGGACAGGGCTTATTAAATTAAGTTGCTTACATAATATGAATTAGACATGGTAGAATTTGTCACAAAAATTAAAAAAAAAATAATACAAAACTACAAAATATTTTCCAGAATTGACGGAATTGAAAAAAAGAAAATTCTGTTTTATTCAGATTTTATTGTAGATGCATTAGTTGACCATTGAGGTAGTGCTTAATAAAAACCTTTATAATTCATTTGCCTTTAGCCACCGTAAAACCTAAGACGACATTAGTTGGCCGCGACGAGTGGAAAGATTTATAAGACTTTGGTATGCTTTCTTTTTCAATTTACTTTCAAACTTTTCATATGCTGGATTTGTTTAATTATAGAGAAATAGTTGGAAACCAAATATTTTATTTTAGTAAACTCTATTGGCTGTGAGCTTTGCGCACATCATGAACTCAATATAATCTCATAAGAAGGTTTTATTAATGAAATTGAAAATTTATTTTATTTCAACATATCTCAAATTTCTTGTATTTTTCTTTTTTTTTTTTGAAAAATAAGCTTTGGAGCAAATCAAATGTCATTAAAAAAAAATTGAAGATAAAATCCGATGCCTGCACGTAATCGTACACCTAATATAAAACTTTTGACTAATTTTCACTTTACAAATAACCTTAACCTTCTTTTGTCATGACAATTTGAAATTTGCTATTAGATCCATCAACTAATAAGTAGGAATTTTGGTAAACCGACTACGCTCATTTCCATCTAAAGCCAAGAAAATGGACTGGTAACAAGTACGGACCCAAATTTAATGGTTCTACAAAATTACTAGGGCTTAAACCTAATACCTATTGTATTGTTTTAGCAGGAAAGCCCATCAAAAGCAAACGCAAATACAATGTTTATATGGCTGAAATAACAATTTCCCCAGTTTTTCTTTCTACCAAATATGGCATGTCTAACCGCCTGCTTCCTGCCTCAAAATTAAGAGTATTTTTTATTTTTAAAATTTAAAAATTATTTTTAATTTTTATTATTTATTTTATAAAAAACTGTTTTATATATTTAAAAATTTTATCATATTTTTTTAATTATTCATGTATATTATAATAATGATTTTGCTGATGGTAATGGCAACAGCGGTAGTGTGGTGGTTGATGGAGGCGGCAGCGGTGTGGTGGAGGCGACGGTGTGTTTGTGGTGGAGGCGACAGTGTGATTATGGTGGTGGCGGTGGAGGCAGCGCTAGTGGCGACAATGTGGTTATGGTGGTGGCAGCGGTGTGGTTGTTATGGTGACGGCAGCAATGTGGTGGTGGTAGCGACAGAGGCAGCAGCGATGGTGGCAACGATGTGGTTATAGTGGTGGCAGCGGCGGCGGTGTAGTGGTGGTAACGGTGGAGGCATGGTGGCGGCGGCAGTGTAGTGGTGGCGATTGCAGTGTGGTTGTGATGGCAGCGACAATGTGGTGGTGGAGGCGGCGGCGGCGTGATGGTAGTAGAGGCGGCAGCGGTGTGGTGGTGGAGTCGGCGGCGACGATAGCAGCAGTGTAGTTGTGGTAGTGGCGGTGACGACGTGATGGTGGTAGTGGCGGCAGCAATGTGATTGTGGTGGTGATAGAGGTGTGGTGGTGGTGGTGACGGCGACAGTAACGGTGTGGTAGTAGTGAAAACAGCAACGGCGGTGACAGTGAGAGGACAAAGATGGTGATGATGGCAGTGACAGTGATGATAATAAAGATAAAGTAGTAAAATCCTAAAAATCACATTTTGAAGATTTTTATTTTTATTTTTTATTTTTATTATGAAAATTATTTTTTAAAATTTTTGCAAAAACTGAAAACGGACAAAAATTTACCGAACATATTTTGATTTTATTTAAAAGAAAAAACAAAAAATGGAAAACAAAATCCTTTCCAAACCCTTTCCAAACGCATCCTAAAAAACCAACCCTAATTTCCAATTAACAGTTACAGTCAAAAAGTGAAAAATAATATCGATACGGTCAAAAAGTAACAGAAATAGATGTAAGGCAGCCAAGACGGGAAAATTCAGCAATTCTTAAACCTTAAAGGGGGTTCTATTGCTCCTAAACCAATCTAAGCTTATTATTATTATGCTATTTTACTTTTCTCCAATAATAATGAAAAACTTTTCGAAGCTTTCGTATCATCTGAATACTAATTGGCAAGAAAAAAAAATTATACCTGAACAATGTTTTCCTTTTGCAGTTTGTAATTCTTGGTGTTTTCTCAGCTACCAAGCAGAATTAAGAAAGTGAAATCAATAGAGAAAGCAAAAATGTGGTATGTAAATGGACTTGCCATTTCCTTGCACTGGATTTTTCCAAACTTTCTAGTCTTATTTGCAATCACAATTAGTCGATTTCCCTTGGGACATCAATGTTCACAGAATTAACAGAGCAAGATGCAATAAAATTAAGCTAAAACAAATCCATATTCAAGATAGTTTGATCAGAAAATACTGATTTCTCATAAGATCAAACATTGAAATACTGAAAACCATTATTCACTCCGCTCCTTCAACTTCCGCCGGGAACTTTTCCTACAAAGAAATCCAGAAGATGCCTTTTAATAGCACAAAATACAACAAATCTTCGCAATACAACTGACCCACTAACGCCTAAAGATCTTCTTCCATAAATCATCAAGCATGGTTTTGATTTTGTTGTGAAATTTTTAATTAGAGAATAAGGAGAAAAGTGAAACAATAAAATAATTAATTAATTAAATTGGATCAGAAAAAACTGGACAAAAAACACCAATACTTTTTACAGATCAAATCAAACACATCCTTAAAATCAAAAGAAAACCAGCCAAATAAGAAACGAAGAATCACCTGAAAAAGTGAGGCGCTTCTCAGGGTTCTCTGATTTGTCCATAAAAGAAAGCATCTTTGACTAGGATTATAAGGAACAATCGCAAACAGATCGAGATCCAAGTTCGGGTCATCTCTTGGTGAACATAATCTGCCATAATCTCTTGTGTCCCTTCACTTATATGCAAGAGTATCCTAGCTGGGGAGCGTTTGCCGCTATGGTAGGAGCTGAAGCGGAAGAAGGAGTAGCCCTGAGATAGGCGGTGGTATGGAAGAAAAGATTGGGAAGTCGAATATGGTGTGGGTAGGAAGTTTCGAGTTGGTGAGTTGAGATTGAGTTTGTGTTGTGTGAATGAGGTAAAAGAAGAATAGGGTTGAGGAGAAGGAGAAGAAGGAGGAGGGCGGCTGAGGATGCGGCCGATGGGAGTGAGTGAACGCCGGAGCATATTGATTGTTGCTTTCCTTGTGCTACTGCTACACATTCGGAAAGGGTAAGGGAAAGGGAAAGGGAAAGGGAAAGGGGTAGACTAGAGAGTACACCTTCGGGCTTGGGCCGGCTTCGTACCAAGTTTAAACCTATTAATTCAATCCAAGTCCACATGAACAAAAGGTAATCGGGTGTGGATTAGTCCGAGCGAGACCACCTATTGAAAAAATATTTAAATAGAAAATAATTTTAATGTATAAAATGATGTATTATAAATTATAAAAATATACTAACCATTTAATATATTAATAAATGTAAATATATATATATATATTTATTATAAAATTTAATCTTTTATTTATATCTTAAACATTTTAAAATATGTCATTAACGAAAATTGAGAAAACTAGAAAGTTATAAAAATAGTATAAATCGACCGAATTAGTTTGCAATTTATATAAAAAATTCAAATTCTATTTTAATAAGTCGGCTTTTAATCGAAATTAGATTAAATCAGACTTATATATGAAATACATGTCAAGCTGGTAAAATTTGCGGAAAGATCCCACCAGATGGAGAGGCACAGCCATTAGTTTTTCCACAACTGTTTATAAGTGGAGAAAGACAAAAAAGCCGTCGTGGTTTTGATTTTTGATTGGTTGTTGTGAGCTATATTATTTTACTTCTTTTAAAAAATTATCATATTTTATTTGAATTTGATGGTAACCAATCGGATCGGTTTAAACAATAATTCAAATGAGTCATAGTTAAATAGATTATAAATGGCTCAAATCATTAATGGGTAAAATTATTTTATGATATTATTTTTTGTTTTTTTAATTTTTTTTATTAAAATAAAAAATTTTATGTACATATAATTTATAAAAAGAATGTTTTTATATTCATATATTATATATAAAAAAAAATTATAAAATCATAAATAATATAAATAGATTGGATTATATGAACCATGTCATGTGAAAGTCAAATAAGTCGAATCATAAATGAATTATATGAACACCAAATTAAATTTAAATTTTATTTTTATTGACGAATTAAATTGAATTCGCTGCACCTTAAGTCCCACACAAGTTTTCAAGTTCAACTTTTTAAGTGGAATTGGTAAAATTGATTTTTTTTTTTCCGAATTTGTACAATACACAACATTAATTTACACAAATATTTTTTTTTTAGGAAACAGAAAATTACTAATAATTTAACAAAGCATTATTCTAATAAATCCCTAAAAAAATGCAAATGTATTTAGTTTCCAATGAAATTTGAAACTTTTGTTTATTTGTTTCATGGAACTATAAAAGCACACAAAACATCTTATTATTATTATTATTATTATTATTATTATTATTATTATTATTATTATTATTATTTTCCGTTTGGTGGGTGAGTTCAAAATTCATGTTTAGTAAATTTTAATGGCAAAATGTATTATCAAACCCTTGTTCTTTTTAACTTTTTTATTATTAAGTTTTTATACTTTATTTTTCAATATCGAGCCTCCAAATTTTTATTTTTTTACTCTTTGAGTCCATAATAGATGGAAAATAAAGTTAAACTGGATTTATAATTGGCACTTCAATATCAAAATTGACAATGATATTAACGATAACACGTTAAATTGATATTGAGGTGTGAATAATAAAAGCGCGTGAAATAAAGTATACAGTTCAATTTTATATTTTTTGGTTGTGGACAGCTTAACGAGTAAAAAAAACAAACAATTAGGAGTTCAATATTGTAAAATAAAATACAAAGACTAAATAAGAAAAACTCAAAAAATTCAGAAATTTCATGATACATTTTCCAATATTAACATGCAAAGTCTCCATGCCGCGTTATCGTCTTTTAAAGAGAGAATTTTGGAGTCGAATTGTAAGATGATAATGGACCAAGTTACTGTCTGGTACTTTATGGGCGTAGGGATTAGGTGTTATTTAAAAGTTGATTTTAACACTGTTTGTTTCAATGGAATGGAAAAGAAAAGAAAAGAAGAGAAGAGAAATGTTTTAAATTTCCTTTGTTTGGACAACAAATGAGCAAAAGAAACCAGAACAAAAGAAGGCAAGATTGGGAATTAAATTACTGAAATAGCCTTAAACAGTATAAGAACAGAACTCCCTCCAAGCTGCCTCTCTTGTAGCCACTTAGCATATTATAAAGAATTTTTGGGAGGGAATAACAATCTCCTCTGTTTTTTACCCAATAATGAATGCATGTTTAACAGCGTAATTCCTGCCCCAGGATTTGCCAATTTTTAAACCGTCAAAAAAACTAGGGGTTCTTACTGTTTACTGCCCATTCTAATTTTAACTTACTTCCAACAATCAAGTAAAAAAATGTTCCATCTTCTCATTCATCTCAAAACTAATTGGCATTTTCTAATTCCTTGCATTTTCTCAGCAACCAAATGAAATCAAGAAAGTAAAATCAATTGATGAATGAAAAATGTCGTGCCATGCGATTCGTAAATGGACATTTACTGGCCTAGTGGGTTCATTTCTTGATCTTTCAATAACTTTCCTTCTTTTATGTGCATCATCTCTTGCTTATTTCGCCTCTGCATTTCTCTCCTTGTTTGGATTGGACTTGCCATGTTCTTGCACTGGTTTTTTCAAAACTTCCAATTCTTGTTTGCAATCCCAATTACTCGATTTCCCTTCACAGAAAATCTCCTTCATTCAATACTCAGTAAAGAGCAAATTCCCTTTCCATTCGCCATACCAAGAAAAACACGATAAACACGATTCGGAGGGTGAGGCTGCCTCGTGCTTGTCATCTTCACACAGAAGAGGAGAACTCATTACTGAAGGAGATTTGGGTAAAATGGAGGAGAGAAGATTTGTTATGGGCGCTTCCCACTTTTCGGATTTTAAAGAAAGAAGATTCCCCCGCCACAGATCATCGAGAAACAACCTTAGGCGGCGGAGAAAAATCGGCTTTGATAATCACAAACTACAATGGGTTTCTTCTTTCAAATCTTTTTGCTCCGATACAAAAACTTCCCCACCACCAGAACCTCAAAATGATAATTCTAAAGGTAATTAAAACCTTTTTGGTATCTTATATTTTTTTCTTATAATTTGATATGCTAATGAATTGAAATTAAATCAGACGAGAAAGAGGAATGTTTATTAGACGTCGGATCAAAGCGAAAAATTTCACAAGGATTCGACTTGTGCGAATCCGTCGATGAGAATGATCCAACAGAAGAAAATGAATTTGATAATAATGTGGAGAATACAATAAGATTATTAGAACAAGCGTTGGAAGAGGAGCACGCAGCTCGAGCTGAGCTTTATATAGAGCTAGAGAAAGAAAGATCTGCCGCTGCTAGTGCTGCTGATGAGGCAATGGCTATGATATTGCGTTTGCAAGACGAGAAGGCCTTGATCGAAATGGAATCCAGGCAAAGGCAGAGGATTGTGGAAGACAAATATGCATATGATGAAGAAGAAATGAACATTCTGAAAGAGATTTTGGTGCGGAGAGAAAGGGAGAAGTATTTTCTGGAAAAAGAAGTCGAAGCTTATAGGCAATTAATAGGAAATTGTGGACAATTGGATGCTGATATGTACGGCATTGCTCCATCTTTAGCCAAAGGAGAACTTGCTCTGTATTTAAGTGATGATGAGTCGGTGGTGGTGATGCCACAGCAACAGAACATTAACAATCTACAATTCAAAGAATTACCCAATCCCAAATCTTCAAATGAGTCACCAATTCCTCCGTCATATGATGATGATTCGGATCAAAAAGGTGAGATTGATGATAAAGAAATTGAAGGAGTATTAGTTCATGATGTTCATGTGATTGAAGACAAAGACAAACAGATAGTTTCGAATTCAGCTACACCAAACACAACAAAAAGTGTTAACAGTCCAATTGTTATATCGAGTGGATTACCGCCGCTTAGTAGGAGAAGTTCCCTGCGGAGTTGTGATATTATTAGGAGCAGTGATCATACGCGGAGAAATTCGATGTCCTCGTTTGATGCAGAAAGGTACAAAATAGATAATGAAATATCCTGGCTAAGAGAGAAGCTGAAATTTGTGCAAGAAGGAAGAGAGAAGCTGAATTTCAATAAGAGCAATGGAGAAAGAGAAAAGGCTCAGTTGAAAATGTTGGATGATATTACGAGTCAGCTTAAAGAAATTCGAAACTTAACTGAACCTGCAAAATTAGACCGCCGCGCCTCTTTGCCACCCCTCACCTCTAATGTACGTACTTTTTCATTTTTACGATTAATTTTGTTGCATGTCAATTTATGATTAACCCTATTCCTTGATGAAAAAAAATGAATAAAATCTATATAAGTTAGTAACCTAAAAGATTTGAATTTTCAGGTAATGGGTAAAAGAAGGCGTTGGCGAGGTGGTCCTTGGCTTGTCCAAGGAAGTGCTTAATGATGGTGCCAAATTTCAATGTTAGTTATTGAGTTTTGGCATTCGTTAGAGGTACAGCTTTGTCTGTGAAGTTATATACGTATTGGTAGCAAAAGAATATTATGAATTGGTTTTATGTTTGTAACAAGTTTGCTATGATTATTGTTGGAAATCAGTAGTTTGTTGTAAGAAAACTAGTTGCTCATGTAATTAATGGAAAATGATGTAATTATATATATAGCTTGTAATATATTAAAATTTGTTCATGGACTGCAGAATTCCAAATTGCATGTTCTTGTGTGGGTACTTTTTTATTGATTACGGTCAAATGCAGATTAGAAGTTAGAATCCTACCTGAAATAAACTATTGAATTACTAATCAAACACAAGGTCTTTTAACTTTACCCTGAATATAAAATAATACAGCGTATAGCATTAAATAATAATAAATAAGATATGACCGACGTGTGAATCATACAGTGAAGCCAACGAACCTCAACTTTATATAAGTGTGCTTGACCCAATCATGGAGAACAACTTGTGTTGGAATAGAAGGCTTCAGGCCTAGTTCCTAATTTGATAATCTTTTGTTACAATAAAAAAAATATATCAATATGCTAAAAATTAATTATATTACAACAATTTATATCTCTATTTTTATGTTTTCAATTTACATAAGATATTATTATAACTTCTTATCAAATGTAATTAAAAACATTTTAAAAAATAACTCAGACAATATATAATCTGATTTTTTTTAAAATAAATATGATTTTTCATATGCCAAAAAAAATATACTTTTATCAAAATCATATTTAACCATCTACCATCGTCATATTTGCGTAGCTCGAGTTGTGGGCTAATTTTTTTTAATAAGAGAATTAACTAGCAAAGCAAAATACAAATATTATATTTTTTTTCTACTTTGTGATATATAGTTAAAGGCTCAATGCAATTGTTAATTTTTTTTTTAATTTTATTTCTAACATATTTTGTTGAAATATCTAAAATTTCATGAGTCTCTAAAAAGTTGTTGGAATACACTAAGTTTGATATGGATAAAGGAAATGTGTAAATAATTTGATATATAAATTTGTACAAAATATTTATCACGCAGTAATTAAATAACGGAAAAGAAATTTAAAATCTGAGAAATATTTCGGTTTTTAATAATATAATAATAAATAGTAAGACGGTTTTTCCATTAAAAAAATAAGAAATAAAGAAGGACGGTTTAGATTGACGGTGTTAAACTGATTAATATCTTGAATCTTCCATTTATACCGCCAACGGAAGCAAAAATCAATCCTACTCTCACAACGCTCATGGAATGGAATGCACTGTCCTAATAAATTCGAAAGGGACAAACAGGCGCGTGAAAATTGACGAACGTTGACTTCATTGGGCGTATGTAACGGCGTCGTATCTATCTCGGGAATGCAGTTTGAGGCTTCAATATATAACTTTCCGTTGAGAAGTTTCGTTCATATCTGCTGAAACGTCATAGCAACTATCTTTGGCTGCTACTGGAGAATGATCCATGAACGACTCCACTCAGTAGCAACTCGGTGAGTCATCATGTAACTCATTCTAACGTTGGTGTTTTGCCGTTTTATAATCTGTTTGGTTGTCGAGAAACTGGAGGAAAAAAGAAAATGTAAGATATTATGCAAAATTTTTCATTTGTATTTTAATTAATATGCTGCCTTTTCTTACTTTTTATTTTAATTTCTGGGTTTTGGTGATCCATTTAGTATGATTATCTAATTAAAAATGATAAATATTACATATTTTCCTCTTTATTTTACTTCAGTTTTCACAAAAATTGACAGGAAATTGGCGTATTTGGCTAGTAAACTGGATTGCTGAAGAATTGATGCCTGGGAAAAATGGCTTGTCATGAGATAAAGTCATGGACTTTTAGTGGACTAGTGGGTGCTTTCGTTGATCTTGCCATTGTGTTTTTGCTCCTCTGCGCATCAACTCTTGCTTATTTGGCCTCTAAATTTCTGGGTTTATTTGGGTCATGTTTGCCATGCCCTTGCAATGGACTTTTTGGCGTTCCCGGTAGTAAAAAGTGTTGGCAAAGAGTGCTTGTGGACTGCCCACCACAGAAGATTTACTCTGTTCAATTCTCTGTTAAAAGCAAGTTCCCTTTTGATTCGATATGGGACCAAAACCTGAATCCTCAATCTAATATCAATCTGGTGAACAAGAAAAATCATGAGAATGGATGTGTTGAATTAAATGATCAAGCATCATGTAGCTCGTTCAAAGATAGGAGGAATGAAATGGGTAGGGATGTGAATGAAGAAAGATTTGATATCAAGGGGAAGGGGGTCTCGAATCAGAAGGGAAGACATCCTATTAGGCGTCGTAGGAAAGTTCCTGTTGATGCTAGAAGGTTGTCTTCCATTTCATCATATGATTCCTTTCAGCTAGATGCACAAACTTTTACTCCATCTCCTGCTGGTGGCACTGAAATGGTGAATGGGAATAATGAATTTGGAATTGCCCCTGATAGTTCTGGTGATGATGCTTTCAGTTGTGAGTCCAACGAATTGATCTTATCTGTTACTATTGAACTTACTTTTAGTATGAACTTCCATGCTTCTCATATTTTACATTTAGAGTTAAACACACTTTCAGAAGATGAAAGAATAGAGTTCTGCAGCATTATACTTAAGTTTAAATTTAATTAATAGTTCACATATGTAAATTCAACCAAATATTGGTGAACTTGTATGTTCTTCCGTGTCCCATGAGATGGAGTAGATAATGGAGTCAAACTTTAAAACTTAGTCAGATGATTGGCAAATTTCCAGTGTGAGAGCACTTTTCTTACTGAAATAAAATTTTTGATAATACTTTTATAAATACAAGTTATTAATTAACTTAGTGATGACTACTTCTCATACTTTAATGCTTAAACACAGGAAAAATTGTGCATTTTCCATCAGCACATTTTAGGTGATGGCATTTAAATTAGTGTTGTGATCTTGAGTGTTTCTACTTCACCTAAGCTCCTCTATGTTTTCAAGAAAAATAAATGCTGAACATGATTCAAGAATGCATCCACATTCTTGCATGTTCACATGCTACTATTTGTGCTGCATATCCTAATGCTGCTTCCAGTAATGCATGTTTATGTATTTTTAGATGGAAGTTACTCTTCAATGGACATGGAATTGCTGGGGAGAGGGTCCTCTGGTTTTGAATCAAATGGAGCCACAGATGAAAATAAACCTACGGATAACCGTGCATCACCTGTTGATGATTTAAAATTTAATGCACAAGGGGAGATTTCACATGGAAGTGATGATAAGAATGCAAATAGAATCTTAGAACAAGCGCTTGAAGAAGAGCATACAGCTCGTGCTGCTTTGTCCCTTGAACTAGAGAAAGAGAGGAGTGCTGCTGCTTCTGCTGCAGATGAGGCCATGGCAATGATACTGCGTCTTCAGGAGGAGAAGGCGTCAATAGAAATGGAAGCTAGGCAGTATCAGAGGATGATAGAAGAAAAAGCTGCTTACGATCTTGAAGAAATGAACATTCTCAAAGAGATCCTAATACGGAGGGAAAGGGAAAAGCATTTCCTGGAGAAGGAAGTTGAAACCTATAGGCAAATGCTTTTTGGGGGTGAGCATTTGGATGCTGATCAAGATATAGGAATCTCACACAGAAAAAGGGCTTCCTTGTTGCTATATTCTGGTGAGGATCCAGTGGTGATGCTGCAGAGGATTAGTAAATCCTTTGCTGAGTCAGAAAAGGTGGAAAATGCAAACAACATTTCAGAATATGGTGCTAGATCTATTGAATTACAAGATTGTACACTCTCGTTTGGGAAAGAGTTATCAATTCCAGAGCTTGATAAAGTTGATGCTTTGAAACATGTTCCTAGGGATCCAACTATTAATGAATGTCATCAAAATTTGTCTGATGGCAGTGGAGAGATCTTTGAGGCATTTGATGAGGAGAAGCTATTAGCTCCAGAAGAAAGTCAATTTTCTCTGGATACAGAATCGAAAACTGTTGCCTCTGTTGGGGAACTACAGCAGCAAAGTGATGTCACAGGTACAAGCAAAGGGTTTACACCAAACCCCATACAGACCTGCAATGAAACCAATAGTACATTTTATTGTCGTGATGATCCAGAGAGGGATGGCAAGGATGCAAATAGAATGTTCAACATGGGTCCACATGCTAATGATGTTCATGTAATTGATGATAAAGTTAATCCGTATGTTGAAGTTGGAGAAAATGAAAGTGAAAAGCTCTCAGAAAATGTTGCCCTAGACATCTCAAGAACATGTGAAAGTCCAGTGGTGACTAGGCCACAGATTGAGCAGGACATCAGCAAAAGCTGCTCAGATATAACTAGTGGATTGCCACCTTTAGGTTGCTCACAAAGAAAACCCTTGCTTTCTGATATTAGGAGAAATTCCATGTCTGCAGTTGATTATGAGAGGTTTAAAATTGACAGTGAAATTGGGTGGCTAAGGGAAAGGCTGAGGATCATACAAGAGGGTAGAGAGAAGCTCAATATCTCCTTGGAGAACAGGGAAAAAGAAAAAGTTCAATTGCAGCTTTTAGAGAATATTGTGAACCAGCTTCAAGAAATTCGACAATTAACAGAAAATGGAAGGGCTGTTAGACAGTTTTCATTGCCTTCATTTTGTAAGGTAAGGTGTTCCATTTATCTGTGCAGTAATCCTTTTTCATAATACACTAAATTCTAGAGATTTTTTTTAGTAAAGTTGATTCCTTCTTGTTCTTCTGTGCTGTAGATTGAAAATCAAATTATGTGTGGAGATTTCTTTGTCAATTTCTTGTAGATACATGTTAATTATCAATGCAAATATTCATCTAGTCTATGTAAATTCCTGATATTCACTAGATTTATTAGCAGGGGCATATTGTTGAGAGTTTTTGCTATTATGACTATATTGTTCCTTCTGTATGTTTGTGCAATGTGACTTGTGGAATAATTGATCTTCTAGCGTCTCAATTTCTTCAGCTATCACAATAGATTTTTTTTTTTTTTTTCTGTTTTACTTTTATGTTCATCTTATGGCTACTGATGTTGCTTTTGGTGCAACTTATGTTTTATATTATTGTTGGTCTAACTACAACAAATTTTCAGATACCGTCAAAGAAAAGGCGCTGGCGAAGTGTCTCTTTAGAAGTTCATAGAGAAACATAGATATACAAATACCATGCTTAAGATAGTACTGGACGTGGCTGCTTTTGGTATTCCTGTGATAAAGGAAGATCTTGTTTGACGACCGTGCTTGAAGTTGCTATGTAGATTACCAGGCAGAGCTATACGAACTTCTCCAGGCATTTTTCTTTGCACCTACCTCATTACTAGCTAAACCAGAGGTGTCATGCTTTGTTAGAAACTACTGGCAGCCTTATATACATGGGATGGCATTAGAGGCAGATGGAGTGACCGTTCAATTTGGTGAAGTTCACTTTTTTAAACCGTTCTTCCTTTTAGTTGCCACTGGAGAAAAAATCACACTTATTGCCACATAGAAGTAAATTTCTGCAACAAACTGTTTTTTGTTCCTGGCTTTTGGGTTCAATCAGTTGGGTTGCAACTGTAATAAAGTTGAATTTCTTAGCATCCTTTGTTTTGGACTTTTGAGCAGTTGAATCTGATCTTGAAATTTTTCTTACCTAGTTCCAATAATTAATAGCTATAGCTGTTATGTTCTTTTTCCTGATATTGTATAATTGACAAATAAATTTATTCAAACACCAAATAACCCGTTCAGAATAACCAATCATTAACATTTCCACAAAAGATAGTGAAGTACAAAATTAAGTATGAAATGAAGTGAAACCGAGAGTTTTGTCAAACGCCAAAGAAATCTCAGGTTTGCTCAGTGTGGCTCAAAGAAACTTTGTGCTTGTAGCTACGCTGAGGTTCCTTCTTAAAGATTGCCCTTCCGAGATCAAAGTAGAGAGGGAGTTGCGCAAGAGCAAAAAAGGATATCGGCAAGCATGTTGCAGCATACAATGGATAAGCTGCGTATCTCGAGCATGCGCTGAGGACAAAGAAATGTCCTGCGCAGAATGAGATCAACATGGCAGCTATAGATGCAAAGAGTGTTGTTAAACCCAGAAAAAGCTTTCTTGGCAAGTCCATTGCAAAATCGCTTTCTTGGTACCGAGAGGTGAGAATCGTAAGAAAAAAGATGAGTGCAGTCACTGAGAAGGAGAAAGCTACCAGGGATGCAATGGCAAAGACGTTGAATCCTGGCTTATTTTGAAGAACTGGTGAACCATTCTTTTCATCGATGCCGCCAGGTACAGTTGCTAAACTTGGAAATGCAACTGTTGCAATGAGTGCAGCAACGACTGAGCAAGACTCAGAGGTTTTGGTTAGCCATTGACTGCCCTGTACTACAAGTTCTCTGTGTGTGTTTGTGAAGATTTCTTTTGGTGTCTGGCGCATGTTGTTGTGCTTAACGACAAAGTGTGGTGGCATCGAGTTCTTGACAAACTGCATAACAACATAAACTCAATTACTTCATTTTTTATCTCTTCCATAAAAAGTATCCAAGCCTTAAATTAAGAGTCAAAAGCAGAATATACCCTGTACCACTTGATTTCCCACTGCATCTGCAAGGCAGCTCCTGGTATAAGCTTAGGCCGATAGGCACCGAGTTTTGCTGCAAGATGCAGTGCACTGTTTCCTTGTTTGTCCAATTGACGGAACACACTCTCCTTAAGCATTGCCTTCTTGAGCAATAGATTATAAACATCGATTTGTCTGTGCTCAACTGCTTGAAGCACAACATTTTTCTTCTGAGAGTCCAGGTCTCGGATAGCCAAGGGGAAAACGTCCAAGATTTTATCCACAAGTTCTGTCACTCCCATCTTTGCTGCTATCAATAGAGGTGTCTCCTTATACTTTACTTTGTGAGCTTCCTTCTTCTCAAATGCCAGTAGCACAAGATTTTTCTGAGCTGTGTTCAATTCTTGGATTGCCATCGGATATGTATCAAGGAGCTTATCCACCATTTCGGTAAGTCCAAGCTTGGCTGCAACTAGTGTTGGTGTTTCACGTTTTCCTGTTTTGTGTGCAGTTTTTTTGAGTTGATGAACATGGCTAATATCTTAAAAATCCATAAGAACCTGAAATAGACCTAGTTGTGCGTATGTGCTTTGTTAATTTCTTAAGTTAAAAGATGCAAATATTTACCTCCAATCAAGTGTAATAAGATTGTGTATCAGCAATGATCTACCTAAAATCTAGTCATGAAATGAGTTAACATACCTTTTCCATGCTTGTCCTCCCCTTTTCTATCTTTTTCTTGGTTAGCAGTAAAGGAACTTAAGCCTTTATTTATATCTGTATCAGGAGATTCCTTGTGTATTTCTGATGAAGGTGAAGCTGCAAGAATTTCAGATCGATTATCATGTTCTTCAGGCCTAGTATTTCGAGGATCCTGGCCATTATCTTCATACTTATACAAAGAACCTCTTTGAACCAATTCATTCATTATTTGATTAGCCCATACGTGTCGCTTTTTCTTCTCTCTGATATGATTTATCTTTGAAATGCCTGTAAGATTCAAATTGATCTATTTTTCATGAGATTGTTTCTCCATCAATTATTATTACACATTTTAATACGGTAAGCTACAAAGCATGAAAGAAGGGTATAACTTATAGAATGAAAAACTTACCAAAACCAAGAATGACGAGTATTAAATCTAACACAACTTTGACGAATAGAGAGAATGTTTCATAGTTTGGAGGATAGATCCTTTTCACCCCTTTCTTTGGGAGATTACTGTCTAGAAAATAGCACTATGTATGTTAGTACCCACCAATTATAGTTTTTGCATGAGAAATTAAGATGAAATGGGTCCAAAAGGTTATTGTTTACCATAGGATAAGGTGATGTTTTTTGGTGCATTCTCTTCATCATTCAACTTGTGATTTTCACTTACTCCCTTCACTCGAAGGAGTTTTTTCGTTTGATGACACATACCATTTTCCTCTCTTTTAGCTGGAGAAAATGTAACAAAATTGACATTTGAAACTTTGCATAAAAATGTACTGAAAAAATAAAGTGTGAAAATTCACTCACTTAATACTTGAAAGCAAGTCCGGAATGCGTGCAAGATGTTCATCCAAGTTTCATAATTCTGTGGATACTTAGGACCTCCGTTGACTCCTAAATCTTGTAGGCACAATTCAGGATCATGTGTTTCTTCTTGAACCTCATTAACCATCATGCCTAAATTACAAGAGAGAGTTGTTAAAGGCCAAGATTGTAGCTTAGTTTACTCTGTTTTAGTTCTTCTGATTCTGTTAAACTGTTGCACAAACTTTCATCTGCTGAGCCTAAAAATCTATACTAAGTTTGAAATTCTTACAGTGGTAAATGAGACGATCAACTGGTAGGAGCACGCTGCCACTTTTGAATGCATTAGGCTTACTGGCTAAGATATGCAGAGGAGACTGACCATCCTCATTAACAGAATTCACAAGATCCGGATAATCACATATTATCTGAAATGCCAAACCTATTAAAACAAATTAAAAATGTGTTAATGTAGTTAACAAAATCATACATTATAGGCGTTACAAAATGTAAATACCACTTACTTAAATGTTCTCCAGATATGGCAGCATGAAGAATAGTGTCCCCATTACTTTTTCTGCATAATGAATATTCAAGCTCTGCATATGCTTGCTTGTAAAGAAAATGAAGGCAAAGAAAGGCCTCTTTCTTGCCATGAAGAGCTGATAAAAAGAGAGGTGTTTCATTCTCGGAGTTTCGAACTCTAATTAGGCTTACATCTTTAGTAGCAAGGCAATGGCACATTCTGACATCACCAAGTGAGGCTGCTAGATGGAGCGGTGTGTTGCCTCTTTCATTGTTGATGTGTAAGATTGTTGATGCATTTTGACCTAGTATTTCTACCAGTCTCAACACAACCTCGGTCCGGCCATCGGATACTGCAATGTGCAATGCAGTGTCTTCTGATATAGTTATCTTGGCATGTTGGATGGTAGGATTGTTGGCGTAGGCCTCGACAACAGCATCCCACCTGCCTTTCATTACACTTTCAAATACATCATTGGGTTCCATTTTGTAACAAGTTTTACTCCTCAATCAAGGGCATTGATTTTTACATATAGGCTGTCCTTATCTTTATATATAATGCACACAATTAGGAAAAGCAAAACCTCTAGTATTTGGTAAGATACTGTCACTTTTGTCATGAAATGTGGATCCTAATTACTATCCGACCCGAATTGGAGAAAAAAAAAAATGGAGATATGCTTTTATGACCTAATGTATTTTTCTGTTGTGAGTGCCATTCGGTGTGTAGACATTTTGGAAGTCACAAGGTGTTTTTAATGATTTTGTAATAGAAATACATTTATGTACTCTTACTATACTATATATTGCATGGGGTTGTAACTTTGTTAAATTTTTGTGTCTATTTTCTTTTTCCTCTCTTTCGTGTATGTGATTGTGCGTGCAAATTACGAATTTTCATAACATATTCACACTCATGTATCTGCTTTTTTTCAAAATTCATTGTCACTTGAATTCCTTGAGATGCTTCTATGCTTAGCCAAGAAATGCTTTGTCTTTGCCAGATTCTTATCAGATATCTAATTTTATAAAGAAACTACTTTGATAAAGTTATTTAAATCTTTTGGAATTCCTTCCTTGCCGCTATCTACTTACTTTAATTCAATCAAGGAAATTTCATTGTAGAGTACTGTAAGTATGGTCACTTTTGTTGTCAGTACGTAAACATTCCATATATTCTTGTGCATGCATTCTTATTTGAATTCTGTCATGAAAATTAATTACAAAATCAATAAGGTAGGTTTAATTTAGTGTTAGTAATATACTAGATTGTAAGATTCTAAATTCAATTGTAAAACATTGAAATACATACCTTTAACTTGCTTGGCATATTATGACTTCCATGTCATATTGTATATATAAAGATTAAAAAATTATCTTTGTAAAATATTAAGTGAGAAAGGGGTTGGCTATAACTATATGAGCCAAAAAGCAATTCCCAGATTGGATTCACATATACAATTATTAATGTACCATTTGGTCTTTTGTATTAATTTTTTATTATTATTGGTTCGAATGATATATTATTATGGTTGAGTGTTATTTATTTTAATTTATTAAAAATAATATAAATTTATTTTTATTATTTATATAATTAATTAATAAATAAATAGTTGTTAAAATTTAAGTGACTCCTTATTGTTACTATGTCTTTTTATTTGTTTTAACAAAAGAGAATGTTGAAGTTAAAAAAAATGACACGATCTCTGAAAAGGAAAGAGAAGGGCAATATGGTCAATGGAAACAGAAAATCAACTAAAACTGAAAAATGCAAAACTCAGTTATACCTTATAACATCGAATATTAGAACAACTGCCATGCCCCATGTGGTCTGATTATTGTTAAGAACAGTAACACTTTCACACGTGTCCACCCGTCAATCGCCCTCATGTCTCCATTTTTTTAACCTATTTTTATTTATTTATTCTAAATGCCCCTCAAATAATAATAATAATAATAATAATAATAATAATAATAATAATAATAATCTTGTGTAAATATCTTTGTCCAGTTTGAATAAAACTAGGTTGTCTTTTCTCAGTCTATTCTATATAATTAAGTGGCCATGTCCAAGGTTTGGAGATTCAAACGTGTTGGAGGTTGTATTCGATTTAATAATAATTTTGTCAATAATTAAAAATAATCAGCACTTATTTACATGGAAAAAAAATAATGCTGGGTGATGGGCTCTAATTCTTTTTTATTAAACTACTAAAATTAAATATATACTTTGTTGAACCGAAAAAATCAAATCGAATTTATCGTACAAGTTTTTCTAAATTATTTCTATCATTTCAAAGTGCTTGGATGTATGGTATCAGTTTTGCTATTATAATTTCGAGATTTTATTGTATTTTACTTCTTTGGTTATATCATGTAATAAAATGGTACATTATTACGGGATTAATGGAATTTTTACTGTTATGTAGAAAGGTCAATAATAGACTATAAATTTATATATTTAGGCCTATTTTTATTTTTCATTTTTTTTAAATTATGTATTTAATCTCACTAATCAATCAATATAAGAATTGTTTTTTGATTTTCAAGTAAAGTTTTAAGATATTAATTATATGATATTTATATTTTTAAGTACTTTAAATGTTTTAATTTTTTTATAAATGCATTTTATAATCGTAATAATTAATCGAAATAATATTGATTAATCGGTCCTAAAATTTAAAACATATTGACTTGTTAACTGATAATAATGGACTAATTAATAGTTAGTATTTTGAAAAATTGATATTACTGGATTGATTTTTTGGACACATAGACCGATTAACCGATCAATACTCATTTCTATCCTTTATGGGTATAATTGCAATATTAAAATAATTCATTGAAAGACAATTTTAATAGAGTAAATACCAAAATTTAATAAATAATAAATTGGACTTAAAAAAATATCTTATTTTTTAAGGAGTTAAAATAAATAAAAAACAGAAAACCATATAATACATTTATATTGTGGATTAATTTTGATTTATAATTTTAAATTTTATAATATTGAGAAAAAAATATTATTTACCGTACCAAAATAATAAATGATTTACAATATATCACACTATAAGAAATTAACTTTTTTTGACGAAAATTCTCAATGGAAAGTCAGAATTTTCCATTGAAAAATAAATTTGTCAACAGAAATTGCCGATGGTCAATTCCGTCGGCATTTGAACCATAAGCAAAAATGCCGAAGAAAAAAATTTAATTCCCTGATGGAATTTGATTTTGTCGAAAAATTGTCCCGACGAAAAATTAAATTCCATCGGAAAATTTTTGATTTTTTTTAATTTTTATCGACATAATTTTTCATTAGTAATTTTAAAAATACTGACAAAAAAATTAAATAAAGCATTAAAATATCTTAATTAAATAAAAAATAGATAAAAATTGCAAATATAACAATTACATCAAATACTATATTCCAGCGCAAAAACAAAACTTCTATTTGGTTTGAGGCTAAATTCTAGCAGGGTTAAGTACAATAAGGTCACCTGGCCTTCATGAAACTTATTCCATTATATGACTATTCTACTAGAATTTGAATACTACCGGCAGTTCAGTTAAATTTTATCACTTGACACTTTATAAATTTTCAATTAACATTAAAATACAACCTATCATCTAATCATAGCATCATGAAATAAATTTTCACACAACTCAACTAACAATTAGACCAATTCAATCAATGGGGGTGGGGGGGGGGGGCAATATATTGGGAGTCCAAAAAAAAAAGACAATTGTCGTTGAAAAGAGATAAAAATAGGAAACTTTTGGAATTACACGGAATGAGTTTTTCACTTTTTCCTATTTAAAAGGAAAACACTATTAACACAATAAGTCCAACAGAATCCAGTTTGTGGGGTTTTAATTTTAGAAAAATATATATTTCTTTCTAAGAAAAAGCACTTCTATTCTTCCACCTTCACTTCATCGACAAACAAGGTCAGTTTTTATTTCTATACAATTTTTTTCTGCAATTTTTTTATGTTTCCTATATGTAATTGTTTTATAAATTTGATGACTTTTCAAAATTATTGGATTTAGATTAAAGGCATAACCTTTTTATTGCTTAATATAATTTGTGAGTAGAAATTGAAAGATTTATGTAAGAATTTATCACTTTCAATGTAATTGGAGATGTTGGCTTAGATCAAAATATTTATCACTTGGCATTGATCTTCTAATAAACTGAATATATATGTTTTTTTTTTCTTTTAGAATGTCAGATCGTCCAACAAAAAGATCAAAACAAAGTTCACTTTTGTCAGTTTTAAAGAAGAATGATGAAGCTATTCATCCACCTCCTCCTCAACCTCCATCTCCACCCCTTTCTCCACCTCAACCACCATCTGAAGCTCCACCCCTACCTCCACATTCATCACCTACTTCGCCAGTTTATATACCTAATGTGGTTGTAGTTGCTAATCCTGATTCTTCTCTTCCATCAATTGAGATTGAGAGGGATCCCGGTTTAAGGAAGAAAATATGGGAGTACCCAGTCAATCAATAAGATGAAATTAGACGTGCTTATATCAAAGTGGGGCCTTATCAACCTAAACTTACTGAATATCCCAAAACCAAATTTGGAAATCAATTTCGTAAATTTCAGTATTGTTGGTTTAAGCGATTCTCGTGGTTAGAATACTCACCTACAACTGATAAGGCCTATTGCTATCCATGTTTTATTTTTGAGTCAAAAGATAATCAAAAGACTCGCTCATCTTTGGTTGACGAGGGGTTTAACAATTGGAAAAAGGTAAATGATAAAAAGAAATGTGCATTTCTTCTCCATGTTGGTGCTAATAATTTCAATCACAATAATTGTGTTAGAGCTGTGACTGATTTGAAGAATTCATCTCATAGTATTGATAAGGTGTTGAATGCTCAATCGAGTGAAGAGATTAGAAAAAAATCGTTTGCGCTTACATACATCGATTCGGACTGCTCGTTGGTTAGCTATGCAAGGTTGTGCTTTTAGAGGTCATGATGAATCTTATAGTTCATCAAACCGTGAAAACTTCATTGAATTCATAAGTGAGTTAGCAGATGTGAATGAAGAAATTGCTGATGTTGTGGAGAATGCTCCAAAAAATGCAAAATATACATCTCCAATGATTCAAAAAGAGATCTTGAACATTATGGCAAGTAGAGTTAGGCAGATGATTCGTGAAGAAATTAGCGATGGCTATTTTTGTATACTTGTTGATAAAGCACAAGATGAGGCAAAACGAGAGCAAATGGCAATTGTTCTGAGATTTGTAAAGTTTTAAGATATTAATTATATGATATTTATATTTTTAAGTACTTTAAATGTTTTAATTTTTTTATGAATGCATTTTATAATCGTAATAATTAATCGAAATAATATTGATTAATCGGTCCAAAAATTTAAAACATATTGACTTGTTAATTGATAATAATGGACTAATTAATAGTTAGTATTTTGAAAAATCAATATTACTGGATTAATTTTTTGGACACATACACCGATTAACCGATCAATGCTCATTTCTGTCCTTTATGGATATAATTGCAATATTAAAATAATTCATTGAAAGACAATTTTAATAGAGTAAATACCAAAATTTAATAAATAATAAATTGGGCTTAAAAAATATCTTATTTTTTAAGGAGTTAAAATAAATAAAAAACAGAAAACCATATAATACATTTATATTGTGGATTGATTTTGATTTATAATTTTAAATTTTATAATATTGAGAAAAAAATATTATTTACCGTACTAAAATAATAAATGATTTACAATATATCACACTATAAGAAATTAACTGTTTTTTGACGGAAATTCTCAATGGAAAGTTAGAATTTTCCATTGAAAAATAAATTTGTCGACAGAAATTGCCGATGGTCAATTCCGTCTGCATTTGGACCATAAGCAAAAATGGCGAAGAAAAAAATTTAATTCCCTGAAGGAATTTGATTTTGTCGGAAAATTGTCCCGACGAAAAATTAAATTCCATCGAAAAATTTTTGAATTTTTTTTTAATTTTTATCGACAGAATTTTCCATTAGTAATTTTAAAAATACTGACAAAAAAATTAAATAAAGCATCAAAATATCTTAATTAAATAAAAAATAGATAAAAATTGCAAATATAACAATTACATCAAATACTATATTCCAGCACAAAAACAAAACTTCTATTTTGGTTTGAGGCTAAATTCTAGCAGGGTTAAGTACAATAAGGTCACCTGGCCTTCATGAAACTTTATTCCATTATATGACTATTCTACTAGAATTTGAATACTACCGGTAGTTCACTTAAATTTTATCACTTAACACTTTATAAATTTTCAATTAACATTAAAATACAACCTATCATCTAATCATAGCATCATGAAATAAATTTTCACACAACTCAACTAACAATTAGACCAATTCAATACACACATAACCGACAACTCAAATACAAGTAGACATTACACAAAAATCCCAAGCATTTTTAGAAAATCCAAACAGAACCTAAGCTTCTTCAAGCTTTAATTTAAGAAATCTCTTTGCCTTCCTTATTTTTTCCCCTTCTTACAAATAATTAAACCATAATTCTGAATCAATTCCCACATTAGAAGAACAAATACATGTCCAAATAACAACTCAAGTTAAACCGTACTTAGCCTAGCAATAATTAGGGGCGAGCATGGACCGTTCCATGAGCCCAAAATTTTTTTTTTCAAAATACTAACTATTAACATGTCCGTTACAATTGGTTAAACAGTCAATCGGTTTCAGTTTTTCGGATCGGTTAACCAATATTTTTCAGTTAACCACTATAATTATAAGATATATTTATAAATAAAATTAAAATATTCAAAATACTTAAAAATTAAAATTTTTTCACTTTAATATAACATCATTGTTGTTAAAATAAAAATTTTTAGTAGATATAAGCAACTTTATTTTTAAAAATTAAACCAATCCGTTACAATCGGTTAAACAATCAATCGGTTTCAGTTTTTCGGATCGGTTAACCAATATTTTTCAGTTAACTACTACAATGATAAGATGTATTTATAAATAAAATTAAAATATTTAAAATACTTAAAAATTACAATTTTTTCACTTTAATATAACATCATTATTGTTAAAATAAAAGTTTTTAGTAGATATAAGTAACTTTATTTTTAAAAATTAAGACTTAATAAGTAAATAAATTAATCGGTCCTTGATCATCCTAATTAGATGGATGGTTACACTTACTAATTGCCAATTAAAAAAACACTTGAAAATTTCAAAATAATTAGGATAATAAAAAAATGTAACAAAAATAGTTAAAAATGCGAAATTATTAAAATAAATCTATCTAATATTAACAACTATTTTCCTTTATTTTTTTTAACTTGACACACATTATTTTCATATATATTAAAAATTATATATTTTTTTAAATTATTAAAAATTTTAGTTAATATGTTAATGTTATATAATTTTTTGAATATATTTTGATTTTCATTGATGGAAAATTGATAAATCAAGAAATAATAATAAATATTAAATATGGACATATTGAACAATTAATAAATTAACTAAAATATTTTTTTTAAAAAAAGTAAAATAAATTTGAAATATATTTTAGAGTAATAAAAATTAAAAAAATATAAATAATTAAATATGAAAATAAAAAAATAAAAAAATTGTAATATATATATATATATATATATATATGGGTATTTATGTATCGGGTATCAGTTCGATTAACCAGTCCATGAGTTAAAAATATAAATCAGTCCATTAATATCGATTTTTTTAAAATACTAACCGTTAATAAAAAAAAATCGGTTCAGTTAACCTATTTTTCGGATCAATTTTGGTTTGTTTTCTCAATTAACCAAGTTCAACGGGTTTTTTGCTCACCCGTAGTAATAACAATTCAAACCATCAATTAACTTGATTCAATGCCCTTACACAACCACTAATTCATCACCCCAATGAAATTTAATTAAAATAATTATCAGGAATAGAAGAAAGGAAGCCGTATCAAGAAACCATATAAGGAAACTCATATTTCTTAAATTAATCTTTAATTAAACTTTTCTCTTTTATTCTCCTTTTTCAAATATAGACCACAAATAAAATAAATGAAAAAAATATAGACCACAAATGAAAAAAAATAAATTATAAAAAAAAAACAGAAAACTGACCCGATAGGAGGGGCGACCGACGAGGGTTGGGGTGGTGAGCGGCAGCAGGCAGATCGGCTAGCGAGAGGGAAAGTGACGGCAGATCTGGTGCGAGGGCCATAGTCTGCGAGGGGGGGAAGGCTCGCTGTGGGGTAGATCGCCAGAGGGGGGGGGGGGGGGGTGGCGCAGTGGGGCAGATCGGCAGGGAGGCAGCGGCAGGAGGAGGTGATGATGGCTGCGGGAGGGGGCCAAGGAAGATCTGGTGCGAGGTCTAAGAGAGAGAGAGGGAGAGAGGGAGGCGGCCGTCGGCGGGGAGGGCAATGGCTGGAGGGGGGCATGACAGATTTGGAGAGAGAGAGAGAGAGAGAGAGAGGGAGGGAGAGAATAAAAAAAAGTGTATATATATATATACAAGTATTTAATGGAATTAAATTCCATCGCTATTGTAAATTCCTTTGCTATTATAAATTATGTCTCTAAAAATTAGCATAGGAAATTATATTTTGTCGCTAATTTTCACAGAAAATAATGGCACACAAATTGTCTCATCTTTTAGCGATGGAATTTTGTTTTTCGTCGCTATTTAGCTACAAAAATTGTATTCCATCGCTAATTTTTAGCGAAAGAAAGTATTTTCCGTAGAAATTAATGGAGTGAATTTTTTGCACCATATTTACTGACGGTTTAAGTCTTTCGTCACTAAAATCCATCGATCAAAAGTGAGAGGAATATTTACCACATTTTTTAGCGACGAAAAATTTTCTATCGCTAAATTCCGTCGCTATTTCACCACTTTTTTATAGTGTCAACATGTATTGCGATAAGCATGCATATTTCCACGTAATAATCTTGGCACTCATTGCAGCAATCCTCACATGTGAATATGATGATCACTACAAGAAAAATTCAATTTTGCGACGAGAAAATAGCGACGGAACACATTTTCGTCTCCAAAATTAGAGGAAAATTTATTGGCCAGTTTTTAGCAAAAGACTTTAGCGACGGAAAATAATGACCGTTGCTATTTAGGGCACAAAAAAATCCGACAGAAATTGCTGTGGAAAATAGCTACAGAATGTGATTTTCGTAGCTAAAAATTGGCAACTAAAAGGTCCTTATTGACTGACGGGGTCCAATGTCGAAAACCAATTATATTCATGGAATGTGAGATGGTGTAATTGTCTACTAAGTATCTTTCTCCATAATTAATTTTTTATTTACAAAACTAACTCAACATAACATTTTCTAATAGCCATTTTACAGCCTTACTTGGAAAAGAAATTGGGAAAAATTTTGTGATTAAGCTTTGTAATAATTGATTTGAATAAGTTGTCAGTGGAAAGAAAATATTAAAACGGATTGTCTTGCAGGGCGGATGCAGAAAAAGTAAAAAATGTGGGCAAATATACCGGTACTCATTTTGCTACTGATTTACACAATATGTTGTCGTATTACAATGGAGTAATGCATAAATCGCTCTCCTATGTCTTAAGAATACATGTACATATACATATATATGTATATGTATATGTATATATACATATACATATACATATACATATATATGTATATGTATATGTACATGTATTCTTAAGACTTAGGAGAGGGATTTAGGCATTACTCCATTGTAATACGACAACATATTGTATAAATCAGTAGCAAAATGAGTACCGGTGTTTAAAATCTAATCAAATCTACAAATTTCGTGTTTAAGTTTATATATATTACATATACATATGTATATGTATATGTGTATACACACACACACACACACACACACACACACACACACACACACACACATATATATATACACATATACATATGCATATGTGTACATATACATATAAATATGCATATAAATACATATACATATGCATATATGTACACATGTATATGTACATATACATATACATATGTGTACTTATGCATATACACATATGTATACATATGTATGTATGTATATATATATATATATATATATATATATATATATATATATATATACACACACATATGTGTGTGTGTATATATATATATATATATATATATATATATATATATATATATATATATATACACACATATGTGTATATATATATATATATATAAATATATGTATATGCATATATATACACATACATATGTGTATATATATGCATATATATATACATATGTATGTGTATATGTACACATACATATGTGTGTGTGTGTGTGTATATATATATATATCTACATATATATAAGATGACAAGTTAACATCACATGGTTGGTCAAGTTATTCAAAAAAATAAAAAAATTTCTAATTATTTAAGACTTTAATGATATGGGAGTTCCTGTTTCTAAATATTTGGCATGACTCCATTGCAAATTTTCTAAATCTAGTCCCAAATACATTGTAATTAAGTGTTTTAAACTTGTTCCAATTAATTTCTAAGTTGGTTACACTATAAATAAACATGTGATATGCTAGAAAAGCAAATGGAAGAATAGTCACGTTTTGGCAATGTTTAGACTACACGTTAGGCAATATACCTAGTAGGGCAGAGTAGTTTAATTAAGAGTCATGAAACCTATGCTAACTCATAAATAGAAATCATATTCAAACATTTAGGAGCCTATACATGTACATATGCATTTTTAGCATGCAAATTCTTTCACTGTCTGTATCATAATCATCACCACAATCAAAATAGGAACATCACTAAAAAAAAACCAAAAACAGCAATGGAAATACCAAAGCAAACAGCAAGAGCCAGAAATTACATGTCATTCTTAATAGCAAATAGACTGAGAAATTGCATTTAGTTATGGTACATATATTAGGAAATAGACTGAGAAATAGCAAATAGATTACATTTTAACTTCTGATTATTAGCATAAAAAACATTCTCAACTGGAACAAATAACAAATAGATTACATTTTAAGTTCTTAATAGCAAATAGATACACTAGTTTCAGGTCTCATCACCCCACAAACATCAACAAATAACATCCAGAATAGAGGAGGTGAAGTGGAACATAACTGTCCTGTGCAAACACCTACGTTGGATTTGCTTCTGCTGCCAATAATGAGCTACCTTCTCCTTCCACCTCCTCGACTCCAATCTCGCCGGAAACCTCAACAAAATATATCAATTTTAGCAGCTCATCCATTCGTTAAAAAAAATACACTGAAAAGGAAGGGCCAGATCCACTTGAAATACACTTACCTCTCGCCGAAATGAAGAAGCTGGAGATGATGTCACCGATTACGCCGCCGGTGATCATGGCTATCTACAGCGATTTGTAGGATGGGCGATTTTTGGGTTCCCTTCAGTTTTTAATCAGAGAGATGAAGTAATTTGGGGGTTTAGGTTTATTTCGTCCTATGTTTTAATCGAAAAATAGCGACTGAATACTTCAATCGCTACATAAATGTATGACGTCATAAACTATTGGTATAGCGACAAGAATAAATGTCGCTAAAAACACTATACCATTTTGCGACTGCAGTTCTCTCGCTATTTATTCGCAAAATAATTTTACACAATTAGCGACTAGAATTCAGTCGCTAATTATTTGCGACTGAAATTATTGTCGCAAAATTAGTCGCTAAAAAAGGCGCCTACATTTGGCGCCCTTTTTAGCGACTGAATTTCATATGTAGTCGCTGTTTCGTCGCTAAAATGTCCTTCCGACCTGTTTCACGACAAATTCACCAATTAGTCGCAAATTAGTGGCAAAATAGCGACTAAATTTTATAGTCACTATTTAGCTATTTTTTTATAGTGGAACAATCACTTGAAAACGAAAAATTTTAGCGGATTTTCGATCAAGGATACTCCGACGGTCAAATCAGGAAGATTGATGATAAAGGTAATTCTGTAATCGAAAAATAATCAAGAAGAAAAATATACCTGGATTCCCCCTTTTATAGAGTCAAGAATCAGTGTTAGAGTAGTAATTCTTTTCCGCATATGACAGATATTCCTAGTAGAGCTTGAGCTGGGAGCTAGAGCTAGGAGTCCTAACTGGAGCAGGACTTTGATTCTGAATAGATTAGAATACTTTTTTATCAGATAAGGATATTTCCTATTTCGATAAGGTTGAATTACTGACTAGATAAGATTAATCACGTAGAAAATGCGTTACAAGGGAGTAGAAGTCCATGGAGGATTACACCAATCCTGATGATTTCAGGGGATGAGCTCTATCCGAGCTTCTGGATAGTACCGAGCTGTTTATTGAGAGATTTTAGTCAATTCGGCCGTCTGGGCTCAAGAGCAAGACAAAACTGAATTTCTAGGAGGAGTGTCCGGTTATTATAAGGCCACCCCTCCTCCCCCCCCCCCCCCACCCCAAATAGATGACATTTATGTCATTTAGGCAGCAGCCCAAAAATTCAAAAAAAACTGTCAGGTGCGTGAGGCACGAAAAACAGGAAAGACAGCACCTCGTTTCACGAGAAGTGACGGCTAGGGCAGTTACATGCCATCATTGTGATGCTTTTTGATACCTGTGCTTGTCTTAATGACTGATGACAGCCCTCAGCATTTGCCATCTGTCTCCCAATCACTGGCTTACCCTGCCTATAGATATACTTTATTTCGTTTTAGGGATTTTACTTCTCTTTCATGCTTTCGATTCCCAGCTTTACTGTTTATCTCTCTGGCTTTTCCCTCTTTTTTACCTCTCCATTTCAGATTTGCGTTCCCCTCCCCCTGTTTCCCAGATTTGCTGCTCTCGTAAGCGATCGTCTCCAGGCATCCCCTGATTTAGCTACGTTCAGACTTACTTCGAAGCCTTTCTCTGAGATTTCCTGAGATTTTCTGGTTTGTACTGTTTTCCTTATCTATTTTTACCATGAGTGCTTTTGAGATTTCTGTCAAAAGATTAAGGGTGGAGGAAGGGCTTATTGCTCAAAGTCCTCCCGATTCTCCCAGCACCAGCCAACAAAGACAAGAAGGGAGAAAAGAACCACAGAGGCTTCCCAGGGTAGGTAGCATAAGCTCCATTCTGACACCCAGCGATATGAGTACGCTGAGGGAGAAACTTGGTATTCCCTATGAGTACAAGATGCGTGCTGCCGGCACTTCTCTAAGAGCCAATGCCAAATTCCAAGGAAAAAAGGCAATAGTCGTCTATGAAGCGGACTTCGAAGTCGGAGTGAATCTTCTATTGATGGCCTTCGAGCTTGAGTTTCTGAACTTCTACGATATGACGATTGGTCAGTTGCATCCTAATGCCTGGCGCACTCTCTCAGTACTGCAAATATAGTCTGCTGAGCACGATATAGACCTTACTGTCCGACTCTTCTGAGCTACCCACAATGTCGGGCTCCGGGCTAACAGGGAAGATTATAACTACATACAAGCCCGACTTGGATACGGGGTATTTACTGGGAACCTCGAGTCTTTGAAGAAGTGGAAGGACCAGTTTTTCGTTATACAGAGTGAATCAAACTTCCCCTTCTGAACCCAGTAGGGTCTGTTCGTAAATAGGAATGACAACCCTCTGCTGCTCAACGATGAAGAGGAGAGGATCCTATCTTGGTGAAGGGAGCTGGCCTAAGAGAAGACCAACATAAACCTGCAACTCTAGTGTGACCTACCTCCACCCCCTCCAAAACCGAGCACCAAGAAAAAGGGTAAACTTCACTTCTATTTCTTGGGTTCTGATTTGTTTCTTATTGTTACTTTTTTTGTAGCCATGAATATAAGCTCCAATCCTAGCATATCCGAGCTAATAAGAGCCAAGAGGCAAAAATCTGGGGAAAGCCCTTTTATCGTTACTCCGGATGAAGGCCATCTGGCAAGCCCGAACTTGAGCTGTCCCATGACGTCTCCAAGCCCAAACACTCCAGCCTGGAGTCCTTTGTCCACAGCCCCGCCAGCATCTCCAATAGTGGTTCCTGGTCACTCTCCCCCACCGACTACCTCTTCTAAAAATCCCCCAGAAGGCAGAGAAAAATGCATATGCTCTCGACCGGAGGCTATAGGCTGAGGAATTGAAAACTCCGGCCGATGATGTGCATAGATTCTGGCAGCAATAACGGAAGTCCTGGTCAAAAGATAACCCCGAATTTTAACACCTTCGCTCATCTGATGGCGTATGTTCCTATCGAAACCATGCCGTTGTTGCAACTTAGTGCGAAACAACTAAGCCATGCCATAAAGAGGCATGAAGTGGAGTCGATAATTGTTATATGCTTGGTCTAGTAGGAATGTTCATTTACAACTGTGCTTTCAGGGAAGCATGCTGACAGGTGCTGCCATCGGCAAGATGAATGTCTCCAAGCCTAAACACTCCAGCCTGGAGCCCTGATGAAGCAAAAATATTCCTATTTATTTTTCATGAAAAACTCCTATTTTGTGCTTATTTAATAAGATAAATATTTGATTTAATTTCTATTTAATCCTTTAGTAGGAATTCATGCTCAATGGGAAAAAGAAATCAAAAAGTAGGAATTTAAAGTCAAATAAAATCTGGAGCTAATTGGAAGTCAAGAAATGGAGGTGAGAATCAAAGAAATCAAAATTGGAAGTCAAGAATGGAAGCTGAAAGTATCAGGTCTACATTTTCAACATGAAATCACACTTAAGCGTGCCCACGGTCCCTTGCGCAGAAATTATGCAGTGCAGATTTTTCAAGAATTGCTGCTATTGGAAATCAATTTAGCCAGATCTTCTACCCGATTTTTGGCAGCAAAAATTGGACCTTTGAAAAGTCCTTGAGAAAAATGATCAAATTCCTAGTCTAAGTTTTCTATAAATAGGATCTTTGAGATGAAGGAAATCAGATCTTGAAACTTGAAATAAACTTTTGAATTACTGTTTTCTTTATTTTCTAGTTGATTGTTTTACAGCCATGAGTGGCTGAATTTTCTTTTCTAGTCAAGGATATTAAGGTATGATTCATGAATAAATTGTGAGAATTCGTTTTCATTGTTTTCTCTTCTCAAATATCTAAATATTTTCTATACTTAATGATATTTTGTTCCATTAAAATTATTGACGTCTGATTTTGAAGGAATAAATACTGCTAGTCAGATTGGTAAATCCGTAATTGTTTATTTAATTTGGCGAAGTGGCAAATCTGTGCACTCATTGAATTGAATCTTTGAGTTTAGTGTGGGTGAATTTATTTGGTCCAATTTAAATAATCGAGCTTGTGTATTATTGATTGGAATTGGTAGCTTTTCTAATTCTTAATGCTATTTCTCAATTAAATCCTAAGAGCTTGTTTAGTGGTTGTTGAGAAATAAGATTTACCAGCTGATCTTATCACTTTTAAATTAATATTAAGGAAGAGCAGAATACTAGAGCTTGTTAGTGTTCATAACCAATTTATTTGAAGAAGTAAGAATTTATCCAATTGTATTCAATGATCAATTTGAATGAATCATAACCAAGATATTCCTTTGACTAGAAGTTTTCAAATATTTGATTCAATCTTTTTAATTTTCTGCTGCACAATTTATTTGTTTTAATCTTATTTTTCATAAACAAAAACCCCCCTTCTTCTTTTTCTTGCTTCATAAATTCAGATTTAATAATTTGACCAATCTCTTGGGAGACAACTCTACTCATACTTTGCTATAAATATTTATAGAGTAGAATTTTATTTTTGTTGGATTCGACACCCATCAAATTTTGGCGCCGTTGCCGGGGATTGGTGTTATTATTGATCTGAATTTTATTTTACTTTATTTTGCATTTTTTTTTATGACTCGTACTTCTCGTGGAAGTGAATTAAATTTTGATTCAGAAATAGAGAAGACAGCCCGAAGATTGAGAAAGACAACTAAACAACAAAAAGCTTCCTCTTCCTGTTCATCACAAATAGAGACAATTGTTGATTTGTCAGAATTTTTCAAAGAACCTGAAATCATGGCTGAACCAGAACAAACTTTGAGAAGAATGGCTAATCCGGATGTCAACCAACAGCCCTTGTGCATTGAGCTCCCTAATGTAGAGGTAAATTTTGAATTAAAATCTGGTTTGATTCACTTATTACCCACTTTTCGTGGCCTTGCAGGAGAAGACCCTCATAAACATCTCAAGGAATTCCATGTAGTATGTTCCAGCATGAAACCACAAGGAGTAACAGTTGATCAAATCAAAATGCGAGCCTTTCCTTTTTCTTTGACAGAAAAAGCTAAAGATTGGCTGTATTATCTTCCACCTGGATCAATAACGACATGGAATGAATTGAAAAGGCAATTCTTAGAAAAATTTTTCCCTGCTTCTCGAGCCACATCCATTAGAAAAGAGATTTGTGGAATTCGTCAACAAATTGGAGAAACTCTCTATGAATATTGGGAGAGGTTCAATCAATTGTGTGCAAGCTGCCCTCACCACCAAATTTCAGACCAGCTTTTAATATAATATTTTTATGAAGGATTATTGTTGTCAGATCGCAACATGATTGATGCTGCAAGTGGTGGAGCTTTGGTAGACAAAACTCTCAATCAAGCTAAGGAATTAATTACCAAAGTAGCTGCCAATTCTCAGCAATTTGGCTCTAGACAAGATCATCCAATTAAGAGGGTTAATGAGGTAAGTGTAAATTCCATTGAACAAAGACTTGATAATTTAACTTCTCTTATGCAGAAATTTATGGTGGGAAATCAGCAACAAGTGAAGTCGTGTGGCATTTGTTCAAATTCTGATCATCCTACAGATATGTGTCCAACTCTTCAAGATGAAGAACATTTAAATGCTATACAAGGACAACAATACCAAAGGAAATACGATCCCTTTTCTGCTACCTATAATCCCGGATGGAGAGACCACCCAAATCTGAGCTATGGATCGAGACCCAACAACTACCATCAATACGGGTATCAACCGAGACAACCAGCCCCTGCTCCACCTCCACAAGGATTCCAAGGATTTAAATCTGATGCCCCTCCACCATCAAAACCAGGTATGTCTTTAGACAATATAGTTGCTGCTTTAGCTACTAACATGCAACAATTTCAACAGGAAACCAAGGCTAGCATGTTGAATTTGGAAAATCAAATGAGCCAACTCGCTACCACAGTGGGCAAATTAGAGAACCAAAATTCTGGTCGCTTGCCATCTCAACCCGAAATCAATCCTAAACAGAATGTGAGTGCCATGACATTAAGGAGTGGAAAAGAATTAAAAGAACCAGCAAAAAGGGCCACAAAATTCGTAGGTGAAGAGGACATAGAGAAAGAGATGGAGCTGCCTCCACCAAATACCTCAGAAACATCTCAAATTAAATCACCTTTGATCATACCACCTCCCTTCCCGAGTAGACTGGCCAAATCCAAGAAGGAACAACAAGAAAAAGATATTTTTGATATGTTTCGAAAAATAGAGATCAACATTCCTCTTCTTGATGCCATTAAACAAGTGCCAAGGTATGCAAAGTTCCTTAAAGAATTATGCACCAACAAAAGAAGGCTGAAAGGAGATGAAAAAATTCATATGGGAGAAAATGTGTCTGCTGTCTTTCAAAAGAAACTACCTCCCAAGTGCAAAGACCCAGGTATGTTCACCATTCCTTGTACAATAGGTAACTCAAAATTTGAAAAATCATTGATTGACTTAGGAGCATCTATAAATGTCATGCCTAGCTCTATTTATCATTCTTTAAATATGGGACCACTTAAAGGAACTAATGTTATTATTCAGTTAGCAGACAGGTCCATTGTTTATCCGGAAGGAATTTTGGAAGATATTTTAGTGCAGGTTGATGATCTAGTATTTCCGGCTGATTTTTATGTGTTAGATATGGAGGAAGAACGTTCCTCAAAATCAGTTCCTATTTTGTTAGGAAGACCTTTTTTGAAAACAGCCAGAACAAAGATAGATGTTGCAGAAGGAACGTTATCCATGGAGTTTGATGGAGAGAAAATAAAATTTGATATTTATGCTGCCATGAGGTATCCTTCTGATGTTGATTGTGTTTATGGAATTGATACAATTGATTCATTGACACAGCAGGTTTTTGATTTAACTGGAGAGGATGAGTTGGAGTTAGCAATAACTAAGAGTTTTGATCCTAAGGAATTAGACAATTTGGAGGAAAAATTCGTTATACAAGACGAGTTGAAAGACTCCATCTTTGAGCTGGAATCATTACGACCAATCAGGTATAATTCTTCCTATATTGAGTTACCAGTATCTCACAACAAACTTCTTCCATCTATTTTGCAGGCCCCTACGTTGGAATTAAAGATTTTACCAAGTCATTTGAAGTATATTTTTCTAGGAGAAAATCAGACTTTACCAGTAATAATTTCCAACAAATTAACTCCCCTTGAAGAAGAGAAGTTAATTCGCATTCTCAAAGATTACAAAGAGGCCATAGGATGGACTATCGCAGACATAAGAGGAATCAGCCCCTCCACTTGTATGCATCGCATACTATTGGAAGAAGACTATAAACCATTTAGAGAGGCTCAACGCAGACTTAATCCCCCCATGATGGAAGTAGTCAAGAAGGACATCCTTAAATTACTTGATGCAGGTATGATCTTTCCAATTTCTGACAGCAAATGGGTAAGTCCAGTTCAGGTAGTACCTAAAAAGACTGGTTTTACAGTTACAGAAAATAATAATGGTGAGTTAGTTCCAATTCGAATGTAAAATGGCTGGCGAGTTTGCATAGATTATAGAAAATTAAACGCCTCCACCAGAAAAGACCATTTTCCATTACCTTTTATTGATCAAATGCTTGAAAGGCTGGCTGGGCATTCTCACTATTGTTGTCTTGATGGATTTTCAGGTTTTAATCAGATCCCTGTGGCACCTGAAGATCAGGAAAAAACTACCTTCACCTGTCCCTTTGGAACATTCGCTTACCGACGCATGCCATTTGGTTTATGCAATGCCCCAGCAACGTTTCAACGATGTATGGTCAGTATTTTCTCAGATTATGTGGAAAATATTATTGAAGTGTTTATGGACGATTTTACTGTACATGGTGATTCATTTGATGGCTGTTTGGAAAATTTGACTAAAGTGCTTAACCGTTGCATTGAAACTAATCTTGTGCTCAATTATGAAAAATGTCATTTCATGGTCGATCGAGGTTTGATATTAGGACATATAGTATCTTCTCGAGGAATAGAAGTTGATAAATCTAAGGTTGACCTGATTAAATGCTTACCTTACCCCACTTCGGTGAGGGAAGTACGCTCTTTTCTTGGTCATGCAGGATTTTACCGAAGGTTTATTAAAGATTTTTCGAAGATTACCCAGCCTCTTTGCAAGCTGTTACAAAAAGACACTCTATTTGACTTCAGCACTGAATGCAAGGATAGCTTTGATCAGTTAAAAGACAAGCTGACATCTGCACCAATTATCCAGCCCCCAGATTGGGAACTACCCTTTGAAATTATGTGCGATGCCAGCAACTATGCCGTTGGAGCTGTACTTGGTCAAAGAATTGGCAAGAGTGCACACGCTATTTACTACGCTTCAAGGACTCTTGATAATGCTCAGAGAAACTACTCTACTACAGAAAAGGAGTTACTTGCAGTAGTTTTTGCTTTAGAAAAATTTAGATCATATTTATTGGGTACTAAAGTTATAATTTTTTCTGATCATGCAGCTTTAAAATACCTGCTTGCCAAAAAAGAGTCCAAGCCAAGATTAATAAGATGGATACTGCTCTTACAAGAATTTGATTTGGAGATTCGTGATAAGAAAGGAACAGAAAATTCAGTGGCAGATAACTTGAGCAGATTGATCATGAATGAGGAACCTCAACCACTTCAAGATGCATTTCCAGATGAACACCTCTTTGAGATTAAATCTTCAATACCATGGTATGCTGATATAGTAAATTATTTGGTAGCTAGGACATTGCCCAGTGAGTTGACTATAGCACAAAAAGATAAAATTAAAAGTGAGTCTAAATATTATATCTGGGATGATCCTTATTTGTGGAAACAATGTTCTGATCAATTAATTCGCAGGTGTGTTTCCGAGTGTGAAGTTCCATCCATTCTAGCATTTTGTCATTCTTATGCATGTGGTGGACATTTTGGTCCAAAAAGGACAGCACGTAAGGTGCTGGAATGTGGGTTGTTCTGGCCTACTTTATTTCGTGATGCCTATTTATTTTGTAAATCCTGTAGCAATTGCCAACGGACTGGTAATTTAGGACATAGAGATCAGATGCCTCTTACTCCTATTTTAGCTTGTGAAATTTTTGATATATGGGGAATTGACTTCATGGGTCCATTCCCATCTTCTTTTGGTAATTGTTACATTCTTTTAGCTGTGGACTACATTTCTAAGTGGGTGGAAGCAAAAGCCACCAGGACTAATGATTCTAAGATTGTCGTAGGTTTTGTCAAGAGTCATATTTTCAGCAGATATGGAGTACCAAGGGCAATCATCAGTGACAGAGGCACTCATTTTTGCAATCGTACGTTTGAAAGTCTGTTAAGAAAATATGGTGTGACTCACAGAATTTCGACGGCCTACCACCCACAGACTAGTGGTCAAGCAGAGGTATCCAATAGAGAAATCAAGTCTATTTTGGAAAAGACTGTCAATCCCACTCGCAAAGATTGGAGTATACGTCTAGAAGATGCTTTATGGGCATACAGAACTGCATATAAAAATCCAATTGGTATGTCTCCATATCGCTTCTTGTTTAGTAAGTCTTGCCACCTTCCTGTTGAACTAGAGCATAAAGCGTACTGGGCAATAAAACAGTGTAACATGAACATGGAAGAAGCAGGTGAACAGAGAAAGTTACAACTCCAAGAGCTTGAGGAACTCAGACTTGATGCTTATGAGAATTCTAGAATTTACAAAGAGAAAATTAAACTTTTTCATGATAAAAATATTTCTAGAAAAAATTTTCAAATTGGTCAGAAAGTTCTCTTGTTTCATTCTAGACTTAAGCTTTTCCCAGGAAAATTAAGGTCACGTTGGACTGGACCTTTTATTGTTACTAATATATTTTCTCATGGTGCAGTAGAAATTCAAAGTCCCATCACTGCCAAAACGTTTAAGGTCAATGGGCATCGTTTAAAAACTTTTTATGAGGGATTTCAAGTGACAAATATTGAAACAATTCAATTGGAAGTTCCAAACTATGAAGAATGATGCTACATTATGTCTAGCCTTCAGACATAAAATAAGGGCGCTGGTTGGGAGGCAACCCAACATCTTTATCTTTAATTTTAATTTCTAATTTTTTTTTATTTTATTTTCGTTTTAAAAAAAAAATAAAAAAATAAAAAAGAGAGAAGCTGGTGTGTTCTTTTTGAATTCTGGGTAGAAGCTTGGTTTTAATGGTTAATGTGCTAAATCTTTACGTTTTCTTTTATTCTCTTTGTTATGTTAAATTTTTTTGCTTTTTCATTTCTCTTTCTTTGTTGCTTTTTAACAATTGTACTTTGTCTTTTTATTGTTTGTTCCTTTGTTTCACGATTTTTCATTCTCCTCTCTTCACCTTTCTTTGTTACTTTTTCATAATTGTTTTTCTACTTTGCCTTTTTGTTGTTTGTTCTTACTTCTATTTGTTCACGATTTTTCATTCTTTCTTTCAATCTTCATCTTTCCCTCTTACTTTTTCTTTTAATGATTATTTTTACTTGTTTATTTTATTCTTTGTTTTTATTATTTATCTTTCCTCATAATTTCTTCTTTTCAAACATCTTTATTTTTAATTTTTCTACTTTTTTTTTTATTTATTTTCACCTTCCGAAAGAAAAAATTAAAAAAAAAAATATATATATATATATAATAAAAAAAAAATGAGAAAAGCTGGTGTGTTTTCTTCAATTCTGGGTAACAGGTTGAGTTTTAATGGTTAATGTGATAAGGTAAGTCTTTGAGTTGCGTTTTATTTTGTTTTATTCTTTTTTATTTTTGATAATTTCCTCTTTATTTGACTTTTACTTTTACTTTTTATTTTATTCTTTGGTTTGTTTTCACAATTACACTTTTACTTGTTTATTTTAATCTTTACTTTTGTTACTTCTCTTCTTCTTTTCACACCCAGCCGACACCTTCCCCTGTTCTCACCATTTTTTTTTCTTTCTTCTTGCTGCCGTCGAAACGCCAACCAGCTGCCCACCGGAGTACGATCAGCTGTCCAACGAGCGCCGTCGTACAGCCGCTGTCCACCGAGCGCCGATCAGCAGCCACCTCTTCGCCATCTCTCCTCCACCAGCACTTCACCGACCATCAACGAAAATCACAGCAGCGATCTCCCCTTTGCTCCGCCACACAAGAAACGGAAATCAGCAGCCCCTTCTCCACCGTTCACTTCACCGATCACCATCTCCACCGGAGTTTGCACATGGGTTTGGTTAGTTTTCTTTTTTTAATTTGGTGGATTTGAGGTAGTTAACAGTTAATCTATGGTTGCATAAGATTCGAAATTTGAGATTAATTGTGATTGATTTTGGATTGAATTTAGATTGACTCTTCAATTGACTTATTTTCTTTGTTTTTAACTGTGGATCTATTCGGGTTTGTTCGAAATGTTGGCTATTTTGGGTTATTTGGCAACTTTGAGCTGATGAGATTTGTTGCGATTGTTGGGTCATTTAGGACTTTGGGCAAAATTCAATTGAAAATGCTGGGTTGTAATTGATTGGTGGAATTTTATATTGTGAAGTGCTAGGTGCCCAGGCCACACGATTACCCTGTTTTGCATTATATTCTCTGGGTCCAGTTTTTGCAAATATTTGTTGGGTAGAATTTAAAAATGGTTAGAAGTTTTGGATCTCAACAATACTGATATGCATATTGCTTGTGAGGTTGGTCCATTGGACATTGATTGTTTGCACAGGATAGGAGAGGTGGAGAAATTACCCAATGGCCAATACAGAGCAGCCCCTTCTGGCCCTGGTTTTTATACTCGGATTGTGCGCAACAAGCGAGCTCACCCAACTGAATCTAATGATGACGCTGGCCCATCTCAACCGTGGCGTGAGCTGACCTCTAGACTTGACAGATTAGAAGGTCAATTGGGCAGATTGGAGCAATATATGGACACCATTTTTGATCATTTCGGGTTACCCAAATCCCCTCTCTAGTTCTTTTCAGGGCAGTATTTTTACTTCCCAATTTTGTTTCATTTTTATTTTTGCTGTATTTTGATCCTAGCTTTACATTTGGGACAATGTAAAGTTTAGGTGTGGGGGAGGGAATACTATATTATGTCTGTATTAAATCTAGCATTACTGCATTTACACATTATTGCACTTTTATTTATTTTGATAATTTGTTTTCAGCTGCTATTTATTTTGATATTTTTATTTGTTTTGATGTTTTTAATTGCACCCCTTTGAGTGTTTTTGAGCAGAAATATGGAAATGTCCTTTGGCTAAGTCTATTCTCCTTTGAAAAATGGAAATACAGGTTCTCATGTCTCTAATTTTGATTTTTAAAGTTTTGTTTTGACACATCATTTAAGTGTTCTGATTTGTATGATAAAGTTGCAAGATTTAAACACCAATTTTAACCCTTAATATTTGTTGTGAGTTTTTGAGCTTAAATGAACATACATTATATGTGTTTTTATTTTTCTTGGGAGTGTGTCCAATATAAATTGTGAATTCTAGAACTTGCCATGAGATTCATTTTAAGATCACATTCCTAATTTATTTCATTAAAGTGATAAGGGCATTTAGGATAATAACCATTTGTTTTAAACCTTTTTCTTGATATCCTACCTTTTAATCCATTAGTTAACCATTTTGAGCCTATAACCATATTCTTGGAAATAACTCTTAAAATTGTTAGCCTAAGCCTGTTTATTGAAGCCATAATGTTGAACCCTTATTTGTTGAACTAATAGATAAATTATCTAAAGAATATCTGCATAGTTATAAGGAGGATTCAAAAAGAAAAAAATAATAATAATAACAGCATTTCTGGCCGTTAAATTTGAAGATGAATAAAGGTCAAGTCAAAAGTCTTAAGGGAATTAATTTTCTCTTCAAAAAAAAAAAAAAAAAGAAAGAAAAAAAAAATTGAGAAAAGCTGGTGTGTTTAAATTCTTTTTAAATTCTTTAAAGGCATTTGTTTATTATGTTCAACTTATTTAAGCCTAAATTTTTCCTTTTTCCATCCCTTTGACCTTAGCCCCATTATAACCCAATTGAAGACCCTTTGATTTTTGGATGAATTAATGGTTAGTGGTGGAGATTTGATTGAATGGCAAGCCTATGGTAATTCCTTTTTATTTTTGTGACTTGGAGTGCTCTATTGTTAAATACTTAGCCTAAACACTTGAGTGATTTGAGTGATATCTTTTGTGAGGGTGTTAAGTCTTGCATCTTTGGATAATATTGAAAGATCATTTGAACTGATGAAAATTTTTATGAATTTATTTCTTTGAGACATGTTGAGTTTTGAAAAGAAAATTTGAAGGGGAGAATATGGCAAGGTTATGGGGTGTGGAAATTGATTTGCTTGAGGACAAGCAAAGGTTTGGTGTGGGAGAATTTGATGAAGCAAAAATATTCCTATTTATTTTCCATGAAAAACTCCTATTTTGTGCTTATTTAATAAGATAATATTTGATTTAATTTCTATTTAATCCTTTAGTAGGAATTCATGCTCAATGGGAAAAAGAAATCAAAAAGTAGGAATTTAAAGTCAAATAAAATCTGGAGCTAATTGGAAGTCAAGAAATGGAGGTGAGAATCAAAGAAATCAAAATTGGAAGTCAAGAATGGAAGCTGAAAGTATCAGGTCTACATTTTCAACATGAAATCACACTTAAGCGTGCCCACGGTCCCTTGCGCAGAAATTATGCAGTGCAGATTTTCAAGAATTGCTGCTATTGGAAATCAATTTAGCCAGATCTTCTACCCGATTTTTGGCAGCAAAAATTGGACCTTTGAAAAGTCCTTGAGAAAAATGATCAAATTCCTAGTCTAAGTTTTCTATAAATAGGATCTTTGAGATGAAGGAAATCAGATCTTGAAACTTGAAATAAACTTTTGAATTACTGCTTTCTTTATTTTCTAGTTGATTGTTTTACAGCCATGAGTGGCTGAATTTTCTTTTCTAGTCAAGGATATTAAGGTATGATTCATGAATAAATTGTGAGAATTCGTTTTCATTGTTTTCTCTTCTCAAATATCTAAATATTTTCTATACTTAATGATATTTTGTTCCATTAAAATTATTGACGTCTGATTTTGAAGGAATAAATACTGCTAGTCAGATTGGTAAATCCGTAATTGTTTATTTAATTTGGCGAAGTGGCAAATCTGTGCACTCATTGAATTGAATCTTTGAGTTTAGTGTGGGTGAATTTATTTGGTCCAATTTAAATAATCGAGCTTGTGTATTATTGATTGGAATTGGTAGCTTTTCTAATTCTTAATGCTATTTCTCAATTAAATCCTAAGAGCTTGTTTAGTGGTTGTTGAGAAATAAGATTTACCAGCTGATCTTATCACTTTTAAATTAATATTAAGGAAGAGCAGAATACTAGAGCTTGTTAGTGTTCATAACCAATTTATTTGAAGAAGTAAGAATTTATCCAATTGTATTCAATGATCAATTTGAATGAATCATAACCAAGATATTCCTTTGACTAGAAGTTTTCAAATATTTGATTCAATCTTTTTAATTTTCTGCTGCACAATTTATTTGTTTTAATCTTATTTTTCATAAACAAAAACCCCCCTTCTTCTTTTTCTTGCTTCATAAATTCAGATTTAATAATTTGACCAATCTCTTGGGAGACAACTCTACTCATACTTTGCTATAAATATTTATAGAGTAGAATTTTATTTTTATTGGATTCGACACCCATCAAGCCCTTTGTCCGCAGCCCCGCCGGCATCTCCAATAGTGGTGCCTGGTCACTCTCCCCCACCGACTACCTCTTCTGAAAATCCCCCAGAACGCAGAGAAAAAAGCATATGCTCCCGACCCGAGGCTATAGGCCGAGACATAGATTCTGGCAGCGACAAGGGAAGTCCTGTTCCAAAAATAACCCTGAATTTTAACACCTTCGCTCATCTGATGGCGTGTGTTCCTTTCGAAACCATGCCGTTGTTACAACTTAGTGCGAAATAACTAAGCCATGCCATAAAGAGGCACGAAGTGGAGGTAAGTGTAGACACCGGGTCCTGAGTCAACCTAGATCGGAGTTACCCAATGATGATAAAACGACATTGCAGGCAAAAATAGTTGGAAGTGACGATCTCCTTGTCAAATTTGCTTTTTTGAATAAAAAAATAACAAAAATATTTTAAAAATTAATTTTAAAGATATTTTTATTAATTTTTGTGTTTTTTAGACATATTTAAAAATATACAAAATTTAAAAAAAAAAAAATTTTTTTTTTGAGCGTCGGGCCTCGGCAGCCCCCTGCGGCAGGGCGCGCGCCTGCGCAGGCGCAGCGCCCGCGCACGCCGAGGGGCACTGCTGCGTAGCGCAGCATGCGCTGCGCGTGCAAGGGCGACGCCCAGCCGCGTCGCTAAAGCGTGCGACTGCGCGCTGTCTCCCCGATGGGCAAGATTTCTCGCCCATCGGCGAGAATTCTCGCCTGGCTGGGCGAGATTTCTCGCCCATCGGCGAGAAATCCCGCCGCAACCGCCCCCAAACTCCCAAAATTGATTTTTTTCACTTTTTTAGGTTGAAAAATATTTTTTTCTTGTGTTTTTTTCAGATTTCATTCAAATTTAATAAATATTGGTCAAATTGGGTGGGAATTAAAATTCAAAAAATGACAAAAATAATTAAAAATGTTAATTGTCCAAATTTGACTTTAGGGATTTAATTTTGGATTTTTGAGTGTGTTTTGTTGAAAATTTGTGAGGGGGAATCTTGGGGAAATCTGGAGGGAGCTGGAAAGGGGCAGAGCTAGTGAGTTTTTACGGGGAGGACAATTCATTTTTGAAGGAGGAGGAAAATTGGTTTTTGAGTGGGTAGAAAAATTCTCTCTAAAAAATAGATTTTTCTAAGTCATTTGGGAGGTGTTCTTCTTGAGAAAAGATAGTGGATTTTGCTGGAAAAAAACAAAGAACTCATTGTTCTTGAAGTTCATCTCTTCTCAAAATTAAAATCAAAATCATTTTTTCTTCAATCTCTTTGATTCTCTTTTATTAAATCTAAAAATTTTCTTCTTAAGATTCTATTCTAGTTTTTATTTACATCAAAAATTTTTATTGAGCTTGAAAACTTTGAGAAAGGAAAATCAATTCCTTAACTTGAGTTTTCTCATCAAACATCAAATACAAAAAAAATCAAATCAATTTTAAATATTAGTGTTCTTGAGTTTTTGAGACATAAACTTAAGAATTTTCTTGAATATTTTTTTTAAATTTATTTTCGGATCTTTACAAGAGATTAGATTGGGACTTCTTGCTTCAATATCATTTAAATCTGAGGGTAAACATTCTAGACTCGATCTCTTGATTTAATTTTTATTTTTATCATTTTTGCTAATATTTAAATTAGTAAACATGTAAATCTACATATTTGTTGTTGATTTATTTATTTTATGTCATTTTAGATGTAGATCTAACTTTTAATATTGTTCTTAGATGTAGATCTAACTTTTAATTTCGTTATTTGTTCCCATTTTCTTTTAATTGTTCATCCTTATTATCATTATTGTCATTGTTCATCATTATTTTCATTGTTATTATATATTATTGTTGTTCTCATTATTATTATTATTATTATTATTATTATTATTATTATTATTATTATTATTATTATTATTATTATTATCATCATCATTATTATTATTATTTACCTATTTACCTATTTTTTTTGTTATCATCATCATTATATATGTCATTAGTATATTGTTATTAGTGTTATTTATTGTTACTATCATCGTTTATCGTTATTATTGTTATTATTATTTTTGTTGTTGTTGTTATTGTTATTATTATTGCTTTATGTTTTAGATAGTTATCTATTAATTTGTTAATTTATTTTAATATGTCATTTAATTTATTTATCACATGATATGCATGCTTCATTTAATTATTGCATTGTTATAAATGTCTAATTGATTTTTTTGTTTCGATTACTAACATTAAGTTTATTTGCGTTTGTTGTCGGTGTCAAATACTTGTGTTCCCCTGTTCGAGCACCCGTACGAATGAAGGAGGAGATACAAGGAGTTGTTATTTCATTATAATTGTTATTTTTTCCTTTATTTATTTTATTAAGTTATTTGGCATGTAATAATTAATTAAACCATTTATTTTATGCACGCTTAATCAAAAATCACACAAAAAATATTTCTATAAATAAAATTGAATTTTCTAATAAAATGGGACCAATGTCCTGGTTGTCCATCCAAAATAAATTATCACTTCAAAATGAATTTTTAATTATGCATGAGAGGACCAATGTCCTCAACATCAATAAATACCCCGTTTTATGTATGATTTATATTTCATTTACAATAGGGGTTGTATTCCGCCCCTAGTTTTATTGTAATTTATTTTTATCTTTATTTTTATATTTATTTATCGTTTTATATATGATTGATATGCGCTTTAAATTCAATGCATTAATCGCGTGAGATGAGGAATGAAATTTTATAATTTAAAAACTCATTTATAATTAACCAAGGCACCAATAAGTGTGAAGTTCCGAACACCATCTCTGGTTTAGACCGATAAGAGGTTAAACTTTTCCAATTTCTTGTAAATTGGGTGGCGACTCCAAAATATCTCAAAAGTGCCTAAAGGTGTTATGGTGATGGATGGTCCTTTTCAATGTTCTATTGTGAAAGGAGATGCCGAAAATATCTCATAACACCTAAAATCGAAAAAGACGCTAACCTATCCCTCGAATCCTAAAAGTAGGTTCAAAGAGGGCCTTGCTGGTTCCGGCACGCGTCACTGTAAGTTATGAAACTCGATAATTGTTATATGCTTGGTCTAGTAGGAACGTTCATTTACAACTGTGCTTTTAGGATAGCATGCTGGCGGGTGCTCCCATCGGCAAGATGAGCAAACTCATCCAACTCCGAAACAAAACAGAAAAAGAGGCAACTCAGCTCCAACACCAACTCGGCGAGGCAAAGGCCAAGATGGGGGCAGCGGAGAAACGGGCTTTGGAGGCTAAAAAGAAAATGCTCATCCAGGCGAGCGAAGTAGCTAAAGCCCAGAAAAGAGCCACAGCAGTCGAAGCTCACCTCAACCTGGAAGAGTAAAAGAGTCGGGCTGCCGAATCGAGCTTGGAAGAAGCACGGCAAGCGTAAGAAGCCGTGAATAAGGAAAAAATTAAGCTGGAATAAAGGTGTTCAGACCTCGAGTACCAGGCAGCTAACATAGCGGCCGACAAATGTGTTTCATTCGGGGGTAAACTTATTCAATCAGTGAAGGACCGAAATCTGAGTATGGACTGGTCCTGGCTGGATGAAGTTTACCCTGATGAATAAAAGTCGAACTGCCAAGATTTTGTTTTGTAACTGAATTGTAAATCAATATAAATAAAACTGAGTTTTTCTTCCGAACTGAATAATCGAAGAGTTTGTTGAATAAAACTGCATCAGTAATTCCGTATGCTTGGATAATGATATAGTTACCACAAGTTACTTTTCATAATTCGTGTAAAAGAACTGAAAATTGACTGAATTCTCGTGGCGATATTGTCGAACTGAGCTTTTAATTAATAATAAGCTATGATCGGATAACAATTTAGCCATACCAAGCTTACAATAATTAAAAATACTCGTGGCGAACCTGCCGAAATGAGCTTACAAAGAATAAAAATGCTCGTGGCGAAAAATGAGCTTACAATAATTAAAAATGCCCATGGCGAACTTGCCAAAGTGAGCTTACAAAGAATAAAAATGCTCATGGCGAACCTATCGAAATGAGCTTACAATAACTAAAAATGCTCATGGCGAACCTGCCGAAATGAGCGTAAATATTACTTCAGACTGGAGATGTTCCATGAATGGGGGAGTAACTTTCCTGAAAGATCCTTCAACCTGTAGGCACGACCTTTGACTTCATGTACCATATAAGAAACTTCCCAATTCGGGCTTAGTTTGCCGACCTCAGAGGTTGTATGAACCGCAATGAATTTCTTAAGAATAAGCTATCTAACCCGAAAAAATGAGATTTAAGGTTTTGATCATGATACGATGACATTCTCTGCTTATATATGGCCAATTGTAAGTGGACGGACTCTCTAATTTCCTCCAACCGATCCAGGTGATACAAGAGATTTGTGTCATTTTCCTCAGCATCATATGATGAAGTTCGGATGCTCGGAATGCCGATCTCACATGGGATGATAGCTTCCGCCCCATATGTCAAAAAGAAAGGAGTGAGGCCGGTTGCTGCTCTTGGGGAAGTTCGGTATGCCTAGAGAACATTGTTGAGCTCGTTAACCTAAAGACCCTTTGCCTCATGCAGCCTCTTCTTAAGCCCAGCCAAAATAGTTCGGTTTGTTACCTCCGTCATACCGTTTGATTGGGGATGGTATACCGAGGTGAAACCTAGTTGGATGTTCAGATCCTCGCAGTAACTCTTAAAGAAAGAGCAATCGAACTGCTTGCTATTGTCAGAAATGATAGTGTGTGGGATTCCGAACCTTGTAATTATAACCTTATGCACAAACTTTATGATGTTTGCCGGAGTAATTGTAGATATCGGGTCCTGAGTCAGCCTAAATCGGAGTTACTCAATGATGATAAATTTCCTATTCACGGGCGAAAAGGTTGAAAGTGATAATTTTCTTGTCAAATTTGCATTTTAGAATAAAAAAATAAAAAAATAATAAAAATATTTTAAAAATTAATTTTGAAAAATGGAGTGTAAAAATTTTAGTGTTTTTTAGTTATATTTAAAAATTAAAAAAAAAATTCAGCCGTGCGTTGCGGCAGCCCGCTGCGAGGAGCCAGCGCGCGAGCGATGCGCGGAGCATCGCTTGCGCGAGAGGCATCGCTCGCGCCGACGCCTGTGGCGTGCACCGACAGGCGTCGGTCGCCCCTGATCCGCCAAAAATGCCATTTTTTCCGTTTTTTTCGTTTTTTCTTCATTTTTTGACTTTTTTACATTTTTCGGAATTTTTAATGGTAATTTCTTTTTTTGCATCCAAATTAAGGGAAATTTGATAAAAATCCTATTTTCTTCCTTAATTAATGATTTTTTTTTCATTTTTATTCATTTAAATAGAAAATTTGGGAAAGAAAAAAGGGGAATTCATTTTACATCAAAAATCTTGATTTTTCTTCTTCTCTTCTTCTCTAAGAATTCTCTCTACACTTTTCTTAATTTTTTTTCTCCAAATAAAATTGTTAAGGTTAAAAAATTCAATTTTTAACCAAAAATTTTTCTTAAAACAAAAAAAAATCATTTTTTGTTCTTAAGATTTGTTTTTTTTTTTTATCATTTATAATTTTTTGAGACAAAAAAATCAATTCGTTGTTCTTGAAAATTAATTTATTTTCTTCTATTATTTTTCTTAAAAAAATTTCTTTTGAAATAAAATTCCAATTTTTATTATTTTAATCCTATTTTGCGAATTAAAGTAAGAAAATCAATCATATTTCTCATCAATTGAATCCGAAATCTGGAGATAAATATTCTAGACCCGATCTCTTAATTTTATTTTTAATTTTATTTATTTTTGTTCATATTTAATTGGTAATAATGTAGATCTTTATATTTATTGTGTTTTTATTTATTTTATATAATTTTATATATAGATTTAACATCTCTAATATTCTTTTTGCTTTATCTTATTTAATTGTTTGGTCTTCATTTCTATTATTATTATTATTATTATTATTATTATTATTATTATTATTATTATTATTATTATTATTATTATTATTATTATTTGTGTTAATTTATTAATATGTTAATACTATTTATTTTAATATGTCATTTAATTTATTTGTCATCCATAATACATATTTTATTTATTCTAATCTATCATTTATTGTTTTATGTGTTTAATTAATTTTCTTGATTTGATACTAACATTAATTTATTTTGTGTTTTTTTTTTTGTTTTAATCTTTATTTTTCCTTGTTTGAGTACATTTGTAAGTGAATGAAGAGATCCGGAGAGTTATTATTTTTATTGTTTTTAATATTTTTCTTTTATTTGTATTTTAATTTACTTGTCATGTAACTATTAATGAAATCATTTATTTTATGCACGTTTAATTAAAAATCACAAAAAAATATTTTTATAAATAAATTGGATTTTTCTATTAAAATGGGACCAATGTCCTAGTTTTCATCCAAATAAATTGGCACTTTAAAATCATTTTTTTTAACTATGCATGCGAGAACCAATGTCCTCTTTCTTAATAAATACCCCATTTTATGTATGATTTACGTTTATTTTATATTGGGGATTGTATTCCGCCCTTAGTTTTATTATAATTTATTGCATTTCTTTTTACCTTATTTTAATCTTTCTTTTATTTACCGTTTTATTATGTGATTGATATGCGCTCTATTTATTACATAAATGTATGAGAAAAGCGATGAAATCTTAAATTCAAAATTCAATTGTAATTTAATCAAGATATGAATAAATGGAAAGTTTCGAACCATCTCTGGTCTTTGGGCTCAATGAGGCGAGAGGGCCACCTCAATGTTCTATTGGGGTGGGGCCTCCAAGATACCTCTTGTGTCCCGAAAAATGCTCAACTTGCATAGTTTTAGGCTCCACGAGGTGAGAGGGCCATCCTAATATTTTATTAGGGTTGGGCCTCCAAAATAACTCTAGCTTGTCCAAGTGTGAGACGAGAGGGCCATCCTAATGTTCCATTAGGGTGGAGCCTCCAAGACACCTCCAGCTTGCCCAAAATAGACATAGCAGTGCTGTCTTAGGCTCACTGAAACTAGATGACCTTTCCCAATGTTCTATTGGGTGGCGACTCCAAGAAACTTCCTTGTTGCCCAAAATGAACTCATTTGTAATTTCTTACAAGTTTTTATGAATCTCTCTCAAAAGCCCTAAAAGTGGGTTTTCGGGGCCTCCCGGGGTTCGGCGCGCGTCACAGTAATTATGGCCAAGGGCTTTGCTTCCACCAATTTGGTAAAGTGATCAACCGCCACTATTAGAAACTTTCTCTGTCCTGTGGCCAATGGAAAAGGGCCGAGGATATCAATTACCCATTTAGCAAATGGCCATGGACTATGAATGGGCACTTGCGAGGCAGACTTTTGGTGCAATATGTTGCCGAACCGTTGGCATTTATCACACTTCTGAACAAGCTCTTTAGCATCTCTCTCCATTATGGGCCAATAGTACCCCTGTAATAAAGCTTTCCAAGCTATCGTTTGTGCGCCCTCATGCGCACCATAAATGCCTTCATGAATTTCTTGGAGTACATAATCGCCCTCTTTGATGCTCAGACATAAAGTTCAGGGATGCGAGAATGATCGCCTATACAACTTATCATCCAAGATAGCATACCGGCTTAACCGCCGAACTATTTTTCGAGCCTCGACCTGATCATCTGGGAGAATTTTTGAACTAAGATACTGATAGATCGGTAAACGCCAACCATTCATCGGTTCATTCAACTGAACTTTGTATGTTTCATATGTTGGCGCCATTATGATTGACCATGCTATGTCCATCAAGGATATTATTTCCTGATAGGAGGCTTGTTTGGCCAAGGCATCTGCTCCCTGATTCTCTGTTTGAGGTATTTGCTCAATCGACCATGGACACCCCTTTTTCTCCAATTGAAACAGTAACAAGCAATGAGCTCCTTATACCGAACCATTGTTTTCTCCTTAGCCTCAACTGGCTTACGACCAATTGTAAGTCAGAAAAAATTGCCAATGAATCAGGCTTTATCTCAATGGCAAGCCACAGTCCAAAATAGAGAGCCTCGTATTCTGTTCGCAATGTTAGAGGTCGGGAATGTTATGTGAGCCATTCCTTTAATGTTTATCTTTTTTGGCCCAATAAGGATTACACTGACCCCGGCTCCTTCAGACGAGCAGGCTCTGTCTACAAACAACTTCCAAGAGTGGGCTCCTGGCTCTAGAGGTAGAGCATGTAACTCAGCCACAAAATCAGCCAAGACTTGAGCTTTCATCGACTGGTGGGCCTCATACGGAACATCTAATTCTCCTAAATGAGCCGCCCATTATGTGAGCCTTCCGGATGCTTCTGGCCTCTGGAGCACTTTTCTGAGATTAGAATTTGTCTAGACCACCACAGTATGTGCCTAAAAATAGGGCCAAAGTTTAATGGATAATATAACCAGTGACAAAGCTAACTGCTCCAAAATGGGATAATTGAGTTTTGCACCCCTTAGCACCTTGCTTGTGTAATAAATCGGGAACTGTTGACTGCCTTCCTCTCTGATTAAAAGCGAACCAACAGCTGTGGAAGAAACTGCAAGATATAAATACAAAATTTTGCCCTCCTGAGGCCTACTTAATAATGGCGATATGGTAAGAAATTTCTGAAGCTCCTCGAAAGCTTTCTGGCATTCTGGGGTCCATTCGAACTTTTTTAGGTCTTTGAGTGCCCTGTAAAATGGAAAACAACGTTTAGCCGAACAAGAGATAAACCTGCCCAGGGCTGTTACCTTGCAATTAAGCTTCTGCACTTCTCTAATGGACTTTGGGGGTTCCATCTCCAGAATGGCTTGAATTTTGGCTGGATTAGCTTCTATACCCCTCTTCGAAATCATAAAGCCCAAGAACTTCTCGGACTGCACGCCAAATGAACACTTCTCTTGATTGAGTTTCAAACCGAACTTCCTGAGAGTCTCAAAAGTTTCTGCAAGTTCGGTGGCTAGATCTCTGGAAGCCTTGCTTTTGACTATCATGTCATCCACATAAACCTCCATATTTCTCCCGAACTAATTGGCAAACAGCTTGTTCATTAACCTTTGATATGTAGCCCCCGCATTTTTTAACCCAAATGGCATAACTCGGTAGCAGTAAGTAGCTTGGTGAGTAATGAATGCCATTTTCTCCTCATTTTTCGGGTTCATTAGAATCTAGTGGTAACCAGATGAGACATCCAGAAAAGCATATTCTTCAAACCCGCTATTGAATCAACTAGGAGGTCGATGTTCGGCAATGGATACCTGTCTTTAGGGCAAGCCTTATTCAGGTTTGTGAAATCTACACACATTCTCCACTTCACATTATCTTTCTTTACCAGAACAACATTGGGAAACCAGTCCAAAAATAAGACCTCTCGAAGAAATCCATTCTTGAGCAGGATGTCCTTTTCTTTTGACATTGCTATCTGCCTCTTCGAAGCATGGTTTTGCTTTTTTTGTTTGACGGGCTTAGAGTCCAGTCTGATATTTAGTGAGTGGCATATGATATCGGTAGATATCCCTTTGATGTCTGAGGGCTTCCAGGCGAATACTTCTGCAAACTTCTGCAAAATTGCTATAAGGGCCGACACTTCTTCCCCTTTCTTGTTTGCCCCAATCTTTACCGCCTTGCCCGGTTCTATCTCAACTTTCAGTAATGAACCTATTGGCTCTGCTCTCCGAGCCTCACTGGTGGAAACATCCAAGGAATCCAACGGAAGGGCCTAATTTTCTTCTTTCAGCATCGTGACATATGTTTTTCAGGCCACCTTCTGATTTCCCCGCAGCACCGCAATGCCTCCAGAAGCAAAGACCTAAGCAACAGCTTTCACATAGAGATGTATGCATCCACCCCTGCTAGCAATGGTCTTCTGAAAATTGCATTGTAGGCCAATGGAATATCCACGACCATGAAACAGCTAGTGCCAGTCAGACCACTTCATCATCCCCGAGCTCTATAAACAATTTCATCGATCCTTTTACGTGATCGGCTAACCAAATATCCCGATTAGTGGGGTAGACACTGGTTTTAAAATGTTGTTCGACATTTTTAAAGCCTTAAATGCCTGCAAAGTGATGAGGTTGATCGCACTACCTGTATCCACCAGAATGCGCTGGACTAAGTAATCTTGAATTAAGGCCTCCACAACCAAAGAGTCCGTATGCGGTTGTTTGACATGATCACCATCCACCTCTGAGAACCTCACTTCGTAACTTGTTATAGGGGGGTTGGAATTAGGGAGAACACCTCCTTTGCCTTCCTGTAGATATCGGGTCTCGAGATAGCCTAAATCAGGATTACCCAATTATGAAATTAAGTGTGCCGATTTATAGACAAAAATAAAAGTTAAAAGTGATGATTTCCTTATCAAATTGATTTATTAGAAATAAATAAAAATGTATTTTAAAAAAATATTTAAAGTGTTTTAAAATTATTTTGGGACAAAAAAGGTATGTTTTGAAATTATAGTTTTTTTAAAAAAAATTTTAAAAAAAATGTCGGTGAATGTCGGGTGCAGCAGTGCGCTGCTGCGCACGGGCAACACTCGTCGGGCGCGCCGACGGGCGTCGCTCGCCCCCTGGCACGCTCACCTCGCCCAATTCCGCCGTTTTTTTCATTTTTTGGCCTAAAAATTGATTTTTTCTTTATTTTTTTGTGTTATTTAATTCTAAAAACCTTTTATTTTCCAAACCTTTCAAATTCATGAGGTTTTTTTTTGTGATTATTGGAATTAAATTGATTTAATTCGATTTAATAAAAATCTGATTTTCTTTGAATTTTTTTATCTATAAAATGATTTTTTAGAGAGGGAATTTGGGGGGATTTTTCTTGAAAAAAATATGCTCTCTCTTCTTCTTCTTCTTCTTATTTTTTCCTTCTTCAAGAAAAATTCTCCAAGTATTTTAATCTGATTTTTTAATTTAATTCTTGAGACAAATAAATCAATTATTTGTTCTTGGAAATTTACTTCTTGTTTTGCATAATTTTTCCTTAAGACAAATAAATTAATTATTTGTTCTTAAAATAAAATTTCATTATATATTAATTTCTTTAAATCAAAAAAAGGAATTATCATTCAACTTCATTCATCACATCAAATTTGAGGGTAAATATTTCTTGGCTCAACTTTTAATTTAATTTTTAATTTAATTTTTGTTTACAATTGATTAGTTATCATGTAAATTCTTTTAGATCTATTATTTATTTTACTTTTTATTTCTTGCATGTTTAGTTAATTGTACATATAATTATTTCTTATTCTTAATCTTTTATTTAATTGTTCATACTATTATTTCTTTTTCTTCATCTCTTATTTAATTGTTCATGTTCATATTATTGTCATTATTTTTTTTCATATTATTATTATTATTGATATTATTGATATTATTATTTTTATTATTATTATTAATATTAATATTATTATTATTATTATTATTATTATTATTATTATTATTATTATTATTATTATTATTAATTGCATATTTAATTGGATTGTTCATATTCTTTGATATCATTATCATTATATTTATTAGTCTTGTTTATTATTATAATTTATCATTGTTATAATCATCATTATTATTATTTATGTTTTCATGCATGTTAAATTTTATTGTTTTATTTATGCATGTTAAATTGTTAATATGTTAAGTTATTTATTTTATCATGCCATCTAATTAATTTGTCATGCATGATATATTTTATTTGTCTTAATTCATTTTTTACATGTTACATGTTTAATTCATTTTTTATTGCTAACATCATCTTTATTTGTATTTTTTATTTCAATACTTATTTTTTATGTGTGATTTTCCAATGGCAAGGGGGAGCCTATGGAGGTTTGGAGACACAATTTTTGTGGGATGCATTTTTAGTATTATTTTAATTTTATTTGCTTTTATTTTTTAATATGTAATTTGTAATAAATTTATTTTTTTATGCACGTTAATTAAAAGTCACAAAAGTATTTTTATTAAATTAACTTGGAACTTTTTTCTAATAAAGATGGAAACAATGCCCTAATTTTTTACACCTAAATAAATCATCACCTCTAACACATTTTTTAATTATGCATGAGAGGACCAATGTCTTCATCTTTAATAAATAGCCCGATTTATGTATGAATTGTATTTTATTTACAATGGGGGTTGTATTCCACCCCTAGTTTTGTTGTAATTTATTTTGCTTTCATTTACTTTATTTACCGCTTTCTTTATGTGATTGACATGAACATTAAATTAAATTGCATTAAAATTGAATGAGAAATTGGATGAAATGCTAAATTCAAAACTCAATTTTAACTTAACCAAGGTATGAATAAATGAGAAGTCCCGAACCATCTCTGGTTTTTGGGCTCAATGAGGCGAGAGGACCATTTCAATGTTTCATTGGAATGGGACTTCCAAGACACCTCTTGTGTCCCGTAAAAAGGCTTTAACTTGCATAGTTCTAGGCTCCACGAGGCGAGAGGGCCATCCTAATGTTCTGTTAGGATGGGACCTCCAAGACCACTCTGACTTGCCCAAAATGGACATAGCAGCGCTGTCTTAGGCTCACTGAGACTAGACGAAATTTTTCAATGTTCTATTGGGTGGCGACTCCATGAAACCTCCTTGTTGCCCAAAATAGACGCTCTTGTAATTTCTGACAAGTTTTATGAACCTCTCTCGATCACCTTAAAGGCGGGCGGGGTTCGGCGTGCGTCACACTTCCTCTTTCGGGAATTATCAAAAATATCGTAATGCTTTCCCCCCGTAATGACATGTATGACCCCGGTTGGAGCTCTCTTACTTATACTTGCTCTATTGTCTTGCTTCCGAGGTGAGCGAGACCGATCTCTGCCTTTATCACTTTTGACAAATTAGGCGAGCTTCCCTTTCCGAACTAGGAATTCAATCTCCCTCTTAAACTGATTACAATCATTCTTCTCATAACCCTTGTCCTTATGAAAGGCGCAGTAGAGGCTCTGATCTTTATTAGAGCTCTCTCTCATGGGTCTCGGCCAGTTCACCCTGTTATTCTCCTTTATCCACTTCAAAATTTAGGCCCTTAAGGCATTCAAATGTGTCCACTTCTCATCACTCTAATCCCCAGACCTTAATGAGACTACATAAGCTCGATTGGAGCTGTCAGACCCACGGTTTCTCGACTTTGTTCTCCCACTGCCTCTCTTTTGTCCCGACCTATACGAACCCCTGGCCATATCTTCATACAGGGTGCTATTGCGGAGGCATCGAGCCTCATCGATCCCAATGTACTTGTGAGCTCTGGATATAAGCTAGATAAAATTCCCAGGTGGTTTCTTGCTCAAAGAATCTCTGAAATTCTGACACCGGGTGTTACGTATCAGGGCATTATTGGCCACCTCTAAGTTCAGGTTCTGAATATCCATTGCCACAGTGTTGAACCTTTCCTTATATGTACATAATATCTCCCCTTTATCTTGTCGAACCAGGTTGAGGTCGGCTGAGACTTTCGTTGGCTGAATAGATGCCACAAACTTTGCGATGAATATATCGCTAAACTGTTCAAAACTTGCAATGGAGTGCTTGGGCAAATTCAAAAAACAAATTTGAGCAGACTCAGTGAGAGTTTGAGGGAAGATCTTACATATAGCAACGTCATCTGAGGTATGGACGAGCATAGTATGGTTGAATTGATCCAAATGAGCCCGAGGATCTATACTGCCATTGTACTTGGGCAGATTCGGTAGTCTGATCTTTGAAAACGGAGTAGCTAAAATGTCCCTGGCTAGAGGTGACCGAAAATTGCTTTGGTACTGCAGAGTATTTTGGTTCTGGTACTTTTGCATTCGTTCCTCGAAGAGCCTCTCGAATTGATCTGAGGTAAGGGTTATGGTCGAACCCGGGGCCAATGTGGGTGAAAAAACTAGCGGGGTAGGTGTGGGAGCTTATGGAGTTGGCGAAAAAGGAGCCGTGGGAAAAAATTGAGCGGGAGCTTAGGGGTTAGGTGCTTGGCAGGTGCTTGAGCGGCCATTGCACTTAAAGTAGCCAAAAAGGCTTAAGCAGTTTTGGGAGTAAGGCCTGAAATGACAGGCACAGGAATAGCTTGGAGAGCTGGATTTTATGCGTGGTAGTAAGGTTGAGGAGCTAGTAGTAGTGGGATTGGCTCATACAGAACAAGTGGAGGTTGTATCATTTGTCCAAATAATTGGACAGGAGGTGGCTGGATTAATTGAGGTTGTATTTGTGGAGGTTGAATTTGTAGGGGTTGGCTGGCCGGAGGGGCAGCAGCAACAGCTAAATTAAGGAAGAGATCCATTGAAAAACTTGAAGATTCCATCCTCACTGCACCAAATGATGACAGTCTAAAATTTCTTGAACTGGCTGCTTGGAACAATCACCTGAAAACAAAAAATTCCGGCAGGTTTTCGATCAAGGATACTCCGATGGTCAAGTCAGTAAAATTGACGATAAGGGTAATTCTGTAATCGAAAAAGAATCAAGAAGAACACATACCTGGATTTCTCTTTTTATGGAGTCAAGAATCAGTGTCAGAGTAGGAATCCTTTTTCGCGTAGGATAGGTATTCCTAGTGGAGCTTGAGCTGGGAGCTGGAGCTAGGAGTCCTAACTGGAGTAGGACTTGGATTCTGAATAGATTAGAATACTTCCTGATCAGACAATGATATTTTGTATTTGGATAAGGTTGAATTACTGACTGGATAGGATTAATCACATAGAAAATGCGTTACAATGGAGTAGAAGTCCATGGAGGATTCCACCAATCCTGATAATTTCAGGGGACAAGCTCTATCTTAGTTTCTGGATAGTACCAAGCTGTTTATTGAGAGATTTAAGTCAATTCGACCGTCTGGGCTCAGGAGCGAGACGAAACCGAATTCCTAAGAGAAGTGTCTGGTTATCAAGTACATATGCACGCACACCTACACCTTATCACGTTTTGAATTATATTTTTGAAATATACAGATGATATATATACAAAAAATAATGAATTTACTTTCCTTCCTTCATTTCTTTACCTTTGCCTTTACATGTTGCCATCAGAATTGTTTTTACATAAATTTTTTTTAGATCAATATAAGGATAAACTACCATGATATATTCTCTTACTAAGTAAGCTAGTTATAAAAATATAATAGTTTGAACACTCTTTATTTTACGAGCTAATTTATAAAATTGAATTAGATCCAAACACATTAATTTGATGCCCTTTTAATTTACCATCAAAGAAGAAAAAAAAAATTATTCTATCATTAACATTGAGCAAGGAAATAGTAGTACACATATTAGTATATTTTGAATTAGGATAGAATTGTTTATATAAGATGATTACAAGATGTCTGAAGCTGAAATAGATGGACTAAAGGGGGAGGTCAAAACACCTAAAACCAACACTATGGCAGCTGTATATATATAGATAGGGATAGCTATATACCTCGTTTTTTCATCATTTAGAAATAAATAATGTCTAGAACAGAAGGACACCAATATGAATCCCAAAGAAAGAAGCAGAGATGTGATGCCCCTAGAAAGCTTCATAGGCAAACTTGTACCAAAATCTTCTATCTTGAAACCTGATGTTCGAATCGCCAGGAAATACACTAAGGAAATTACAGAGAAACAAAGAGCAAGGAGTGCTGAGATTGAGTATAGATCGAATAGCGAAACACCTCCAAGCGTTGCACTGTCAATTTTGTCCGCAGGAATGATAGTTGCTGATGTTGCAAATGCTACCGTAGCAATCAATGCAGCAACAACAGAATATGACTCCGAGGTCTTTACTAGCCACTTGCTTCCGCTCTTCACAAGCTCTTTGTGAGTGTCCTGGAAGATCACATCTGGCGTCATCCCAATCCTATTGTGAAGAGTGAAAAATCGTGGTGGCATTGACTGCTTCACAAACTGCATAAGTACACTATCATACATTACAAACATCTTGTATACTAAAAGGGTAAGGGAGCGTGTAGTATGTGCGTACCTGGTACCATTTATATGCGCTTCGCAATCGGGTTGCACTGTCGGGATAAGTATGCCGAGGGTGATCAAAGAATTTTGCGACAAGGTGCAAGACGCTATTTCCTTCGCTGTCCAGCCGGTACAGTATGAGATCCTTTATCGAAGATTCTTTCTGGAGCAAGATGTTGTAAACTGCGATTCGTTTGTACTCAGCTGCTAAAAGCGCCACATTCTTCTGTTCAGAATCCAAGTCAAAGGCAGCCACTGGAAATTCAATCAGGATTCTTTCTACTACTTCGGCCACTCCTATTCTAGCTGCTGCCAGAATTGGTGTGTCCATCTTCCTACTTTCCATTGCTGCAACACCACATATATAATGCAACACGCATACATTTATTCTCTACTTCCCTATTCATAGAAAGTTGACACAAAATTAGGTAAAAGAAAAGATATTCTTACTTGATTCATTTGGTTGATGATCAAACGCATTGTTTTCTGGAATTTCTGGAATAACGGGAGGATGATACTTATACATGGAAGAATGACTAACCAGTTTATCCAATAGCTTACGTGCCAATTCCCATCTCAGTTTCGTTTCTATCAGCATGTCTCTCCTCTCATGTAACCCTAAAACATTTCATGTGATCAAGGGAAAAAAAACTACAAAAACAGTTATTGATAAAACTTCTGAAAATTAAGAAAATTTAATTTTTAAAATGTTTTTTATGTATAGTTGAGAATGAAAAAAGAATCACATATATAGTATTGTTATCACTTCTCAACTGTTAAAAATTCACACATTTAGGGAAAATTATAAATGGGAGTTACACTTTGATGATGATGGATGATGATATTCTTCAGTAATGATAGTAATACTAACCAGTTAAGATTAAATTTCTAAAGTCTAGCCATCCGATGGTAGCAATCTTGATGAATTTGTTTACTGAAACAAGGACGCCACACAAAATCCAATCTATAGCAGCACAAAAACCTGAAATATTCACCCTATTTCGACATCCTGAAACAATTTAAACAATCAATCAAAGCAGTACCTCTTAGAATGGTGTTTGATAAACTTGAAGCCTTAGAGCTTAATTGACAAACAAAAAAAAGAAAAAAATTGTTGTATTTTGCGATGATAGTTTTTCTTTTATTAATTACCTGGATAAAAGGTGCCTTCCAGCTGGAGACTCTCTTCATCTCTGAATCTGTTGCCGCTGGTTTGTGAGTTGTTGCCGCTGGTTTCTGGGTCGCTGCTTTCATCTTCATCTTCTAGAAGTCGATGGTAGAGCTCAGGCTGTTCCAGTTCTTTCTTTACAAGCTTATCGACATTTATATCTTGTCATAAGCCCGCAAAATTAGCTTTCTTATTATCTGCTCTGAATATGGAGAATTTTGGAAGCTTTTTTGCCATTTTAAAAGTTTATTATTATTATTATTATTATTATTATTATTATTATTATTATTATTATTATTATTTTAGGGTAAATACGGGTCAGCATTCGATCCATTCTATTGGAAACCAAATTAAATAGACCAAATTTTCTTTAGACAATAACTAAATGTTAAATGCTATTGTTAGTGTATCAATCTTGTCCTTAGATGTAGCCTTAACCTTAGCATCAGATGATATCAAATCATATATATGATTGCCCCTTGTTTTCTTTCTTATTTTAGCTAGATAGTTGTGTAAGAAAACAAGTGTTTCTTCATATTCATTTATCAGCAATTTCATGTATTTATACAATTTAATGTCTGCTCCTATATTCAACTATGTCTGCTCTATGTTCAACTATGTCTGCTCCTATATTCACTCCTCTATCTACTCCTATAATCACGTTGACAGTCTGTAACACTTCCCCTCAAGCTGGAGCATAGACATTGATCATGCCCAGCTTGTTACATAAATATTTAACTCGCGGCCCATTTAAGGACTTTGTAAATAAATCATCTAATTGTTCTGTTGTCTTCACATGTCCTGTTGAAATTACATTATTTTGAATTTTTTCACGAATGAAGTGACAGTCCACTTCAATATGTTTGGTTCGCTCATGATATACTGGATTTGAGGCAATGTGGAGAGCAACCTGATTATCACACCAAAATTTGGTTGGAGAAGAGGGATTTATACCAATTTCAGCAAGCAAATGACGAATCCATAAGATTTCACATGCGGCCTGTGACATGACTCTATATTCAGATTCTGCACTTGACTTAGAAACTACAGTTTGCTTCTTGCTTTTCCAAGATACTAAATTTTCTCCAACAAAAACACAATATCCTATAGTTGACCTTCTATCAGTCTTAGATCCTGCCCAGTCTGCATCAGTAAAGCACTCAATGCGGTTATGCCCATGATCACTGTAGAGTATACCTAGTCCAGGAGCCCTTTTCAAATAACATAGGATATGCTCTAAAGCTTCCCAATGTTTGATTGTTGGGGCCGTTATAAACTGATTAACAACACTTACTGCAAATGCAATATTTGGACGAGTGACTGTAAGATAATTCAATTTTCCAACTAACCACCTGTATCTTTCTTGATCATTAAAGAAATCACCATCATCCTTTATGAGTTGTACATTTGGGGCCATAGGAGTACTACGTAACTTAGCTCCCAATTTTCCAGTTTCTGCAAGTAAATCAAGAACATACTTCTTTGAGATAAAAGAATTCCCTTCTTACTTCTTGAAACTTCTATTCCTAGAAAGTATTTCAGTTGACCCAAGTCTTTAGTGTGAAATTTGTCATTCAATAAAGACTTAAGAGAAGATATTCCTTCATAATCACCTCCTGTAATTACAATGTCATCGACATATACAACAAGGAGAATAACACCAGCTACTAATTGTCTATAGAATACGAAATGATCAGTTTCGCTCTTTTTTAACCCAAACTCTTGGACAACCTTACTGAATTTGCCAAACCAAGCACGAGGACTTTGTTTTAGTCCATACAGAGATTTCTTCAAACGACAAACTTTCCCATACTTCCCTTGAGCAACAAAATCAGGTGGTTGCTCCATATATACCTCTTCTTGTAGATCTCCATGAAGAAATGCATTTTTGATATCCAGTTGATGTAATGGCCAGTGCTGAGAAGCAACAAGAGAGACGAATAGACGAACAGAAGCCAATTTAGCTACCGGAGAGAAAGTGTCAGAGTAATCTACTCCATATGTCTGTGCATATCCTTTGGCTACAAGTCGGGCCTTAAGTCTGGCAATAGATCCATCTGGATTTACTTTAATTGCAAAAACCCATTTGCATCCAACAACCTTTTTGTTGTGAGGTAAATCTACTAACTCCCAAGTGTGGCTATCATCTAGAGCTTTGATTTCTTCAAGCATTGCAGTACGCCATCCAGGATGAGATAAAACTTCTTTAACTGTTTTAGGTATGGAAATGGAGTTTAAAGAAGCAATAAAAGCACTAGATGGTGGAGATAAGTGATCATATGAAATAACGTTAGCAATGGAATAAGTAGATTTACAATTACGTTTACCTTTGCGAAGGCTGATGGGAAGATCAAGATCATTTGGTGGAGGAACCAATGACGAATTTGATTCTGGTGTAGGACTTGTATCAGTAGTCACTGTTCTCCTTGAATAACCTTGAACAATAGGTGGCTTGTCTGGAACTGAAGTCTGATCAGCATGAGAAACATCATGAGGAACACTATCATCCACTGATTGTTCAGAATTTGATATAGATTTATAGATAAGACATTCATCTTCCTCCCCTTGACTGATAGAAGTAGACTTGGTAGAGAAGAATGGTATTTGCTCTGAAAATGCTACATCAGTAGAAATCACATATTTGTTGAGATCAGGAGAATAACACCAATACCCTTTTTGAAGATGAGAATATCCCAAAAATACACACTTCAAAGCTTTAGGATCTAGTTTTGTAACACGGGGCCGTACATCACAAACATAACACGTGCTTCCAAACATTCTTAGCTCTATTGGGAATAAAGGTTTATGAGGAAAAAGGACATGGTAAGGACTATTACCATTAAGTATCGTAGATGGCATCCGGTTAATCAGAAAACATGTTGTGGATACAACATCAGTCCAGAATTGCTTAGGAACTTTCATCTGAAACAACAAGGCACGAGCAGTCTCAAGGAGATATTTGTTCTTCCGTTCAGCCACTCCATTTTGAGAGCGTGTATTAACACATGATGATTGATGGAGAATACCATATTGAGTCATATAGGTTTGAAATGGTTCTGACAGGTACTCTTTAGCATTATCACTCCGTAATATGTGCACAGAAACATTGAATTGAGTCTTAATCTCAGCACAAAAAGCAAAAAAAATGACTGAACACCTCAGAACGATTTTTTATAAAATAAATCCAAGTCATTCTACAAAAATCATTAATAAAAGTAACAAAATATCTGAATCCTGCTTTGGATACAACAGGACATGGACCCCACACATCGGAGTGAACTAATTCAAAAGCAAACCTAGCTCGTTTATTCATTCTAGGACCTAATGAGCCTCGATGATGTTTTGCATAGTGACAGGACTCACAATCTAATGACGAGACTTTATTAAATTGTGGATTTATTTTCTTCAAAATAGGCAACGAGGGATGTCCCAACCTGCAATGATCTTCAAAAGGTGAAGTAGCACTAGAACAAGCCACGGAGCGAGGTACCCATGAATCCAGAACATAAAGACCATCAGATACATGTCCTCTACCAAGTATCTGCTTCGTTACAAGATCCTAAAATAGACAATGGTCAGGAAAAAATGAGATACAACACTTTAGGTCTTTAGTAAGTTTGCTTACAGAGATCAAATTGAAAGCGAGATTAGGTAAACTTAGGATTGAAGATAAAGTGATAGAAGATGTGGGTTTAAAAACTCCTGAACCCTCAACATGATAAGTTGATCCATCAGCTATTGTTACAGGAGAGGATACTTTATGAGGCTGAAAGGTAGAAAAGGTTCGAGGATTACCTGTCATATGATCCGTAGCACCCGAGTCAATGACCCATTAATTTGAGGAAAAAATAAGGCAAGTTTTACCTAAATCATCCATTGGAGTGGATTCCCTCAGAAGACGAGCATACTCTTCAGCTGGAATAATAACAGACTTCTCAAAAGATGAACTAGACGCAGCAATGTTAGCAGTTTGAGTTCTCTGATTGCGATTTTGTAGTTTCCTACAATATCGCTTTGTGTGTCTAGGTTCTTTGTAAAAATAGCAAGTAATATTGCTAAAGTCATTATTTATGGTAGCATTCCCTCCTCTATTGCGATTCCTTCTAACTTCATTTCCCTCTCCTCCTTTAACAACTAGTACACTGGGCTGTTGAGATGGTTGAGCATTCTTCTCTGTTCGTAACAGTCTGCTGAAAACGTCTTGAAGTGTGGTGAGTTCAGGGCTAGACAGAATTTGAGATTTGGTAGTCTCAAATTCTGAAGAAAGACTGGCCAAAAAACTCATAATAGCCATTTGTTCCCTCTGATTTTGTAGCTTCTAAATGTCTGTGCTAAGAGGCAATAAAACATTCAACTCTGCATATACTTTGTTGAACTCCATAAAATGGGCAGTGAGAGATTTGGCCTCTTCTTTTTCAGAACGGTAAAAAGCTTTACAGACATCATAGATGCGAGTAACATTTCCTTTACCCGAATATAAGAAAGCTAAATAATCGATTAGCTCTTTGACGTACTCACAGTGATCTACTAACCCCACCACATCACTTTCAATAGAATTCGTAATTTGTAAGAGCAACTGAGCATCATCTCTAAGCCAAATTTTGTCTTTCGAGGGTTCTTCAGTTAAATGATCATCTTTCTCAACACTTCTTAAATAAATTCTAATTTTTCTACTCCACTCTAAAAAATTAGACCCATTCAATTTATGGTCAGTTATTTTAGTGGGTGCTGAAATAATTTCAGTCACCGCAGATTTATTATCATTCGCCATTTTTTTTCTTCTTTTTTTTTTTAATTAAATCTCAGAAATATAATTTTAAGCAAATTGCTACCACCAATATATTAAGACCAAATCTAATCTAATATTCAGCAAAGGCGTAAAAGACAAAACTTTCTAATTTCAACACTGCAACAGAGAGAGAAAGCCAGAGAGGGAAAACCACACGCAGGAGGCTAAGTGAGAAGAGAGAGCGTAGAATATACCAGATGAGGAAACCGACCCTACGGTCTGGTCGGAGACACCCAGGCGACGCCGGAGATGAAATCGGAGGACCGTTGGACAAGCCACGCGCCTCCACTCGCCGACGCGTGAGGAAACGGCAACTTCTTTGATCGGCGCGTGAGCTTCAACCGTCGGTCGGATGGTCATCGGAAAACGTGGAGAGGCCATAATGATGAAGGAGCTCCTTCCAGTGGTGGCGGTGAGACAAGAAAACGGTCACAAACTGGTGACCCAATTAGACCAGTTACTGTACACAGTAACTCACTGAAGAAGAATCCCAAGAGCAACCCAGAAACCCCAGAAATCTCAAATTTTCCAAAGGAGCCTAAGGCTCTGATACCATGTAAGAAAACAAGTGTTTCTTCATATTCATTTATCAGCAATTACATGTATTTATACAATTTAATGTCTGCTCTATGTTCGACTATGTCTGCTCCTATATTCACTCCTCTATCTACTCCTATAATCACGTTGACAGTCTGTAACATGTTGTATATAAATAGATGTACAATCTTTTGTTCAGTAAAAAATATACAGAATATATTTTGCTCTTTATCTTACATGGCACCAGAGCTTTGCTTGAGATATATTTTTTTTTTGTTATTTCTTCTTCTAACTCTTTGTTTGGTTCTTCTCTTGTTTTTCTTGATATGGAGAAATCTCTAGTCCTATTAGTACTACTCTAGATGGCTCTAATTATATAATATATGATCTCAACGAATAAAAAGTTTTTTAATTGGGCGGTGTATTATTACTAGTGATATTGTCACCCCAGTCCGAAATGCTGATGAAATTGATACCAAGTATGTAGAACGTCTTGAAGATTGGGATAGCAAAAATCATCAAATAATTACCTGGTTTTGTAACACCTCTATTTCTGCCATTCATATTCAGTTTGCTGATTTTGATAATACAAAAGAAATTTGAGATTTCTTGTCTAATCGATACAAAACTACTGGTCTTACACAGTATTATCAACTGCTCTCTACTCTTGTCAGTCTTAAACAAGACTTTGGCCAATCTGTTAATGACTTTCTTACTATTATTCAACCTATACGGAATCAATTAGCTCAAGCTAAAATTAGCAATGATCATATTCACCTTATCCAAGTTCTTATGGCTTTGCGCCTTGAATATGAATCTGTTTGTGTTGCCCTGTTACATCGAGATCCATTGGCCTCTTTAGATACTGCTGTTAAAGAAATATTATTTGAGGAAACACGTCTTAGTTTAATCAAGTCTCCTCCATCAGAAGTTGCTCTTGCTATCATTCAGCCACGCTCTGTATGTGGCTCATCCTTCTATAAGAATTGTAACAATACTGATCATTTGTTTGCTAATTGCCCTACTATTTAGTGCAGATACTGTCATAAGCATGGTCACATTTTAGAAAATTGTCCAACCTATCCACCACGTTCTCAGGGCACTTCAACAAAATCTAAGGCCTTCTCTAAGTCTGGTTCTTCTTCCATTGCTGCTGTCATTGCCCTCTCTGATGAGTCCTCTTCCCATGTTCTAACTGTTAGTGATCTTGAAGCTCTTTGCAAACAGGTGATATCTTCCAATTCTTCATCTTCCACTGCCTTAGCTGTCACCACAGGTGCTTCATGGCTCCTTGACTCTACTTGCTGTAATCATATGGCTTCTCAAATTTCTCTCTTATCTAATAAAACTTCTACTAGATTTCTTCCTCCCATTCAAACTGCTAATGGTAATTGTATGCCTGTTACCCATACCAGAACAATTGCCACTTCTCATTTAAATCTTCTTGATACTTATTGTGTTCCTAATTTATCCTTGTTGGTCAACTGTGTGATCTTGGTCTTACTGTTCTTTTCTCTCCCCATAGTTGTCAGGTTCAAGATCTTCAGACGAGACAAATAATTGGCACAGGGCGCAAGGTGGGATGATTATTTGAGCTGACTTCCCTTCATGTTTCTGTTCCCCAATCAATTTCTGCTTCCACCACCATTCCTTTAATATATCAGTGGCATATTCTTCTTGGTCATGCATCTACTAGTAAACTTCAATCCTTAGTTTCTAGTGGAACATTAGGTCTTTCCAAATTTTAATCTTTTGATTGTTTACATTACAAATTCGCAAAACAACCTATTTTATCTTTTAGTCTTAATAACACTAAATGTGATACTCTTTTTAGTTTGATTCATTCTGATATTTGGGGTCCTGCTCCTACTCTCACTGTGAATGGTTACAGATACTTTGTTTTATTTATTGATGACTATTCTTGATTTACATGGATATATTTTCTTAAGCATAGATATGAATTGTCACAAATTTATATTAATTTTGCTACCATGATTACAACTTAGTTTTCTTGTCCTATCAAAATTCTTCGTACTAATAATGCAACGAAGTATTAAGATTATGTTCTTTCTCAGTTTCTCAAACAACATAGAACTATTGTTCAACGATCATGTCCTCATACCTCCCAACAAAATGGTTGTGCTCAATATAAACATCGTCATATCTTAGATTTTGTTCGTGGGCAACTTCTTTTAGCACCCTGTCTTAAAATTTTGGGGTGAGGCTACACTTACTTCTGTTTACACCATAAATCATCTACTTACTCCTGTCATTCAGAATATATCTCTTTTTTAGCGATTATATGGTAACACACCTGATTACTTGAACGTTAAAGTTTTTAGTTGTGCTTGTTTTATTCTCCTTAACCCATGAACATACTAAACTTGAACCTCGTGCTTGTCTTTGTTCTTTTCTCGGGTATGGGATAGAACATAAAGGATATCATTGTTGGGATCCTATTTCTGATCGACTACAAATTTCTCGCCATGTTACTTTTTGGGAACATACCATGTTCTCCACTTTGTCCAAATTTCATACTTCACTTTCCACCTTTCAACCGTTCTTTACTGAACCCTTTATTGAGTTATTTCTTTCCTCTGGTACAGACTCTTCAGTTGAGCTTAGTACTTCTACTTACACTTTTGCCCCCAAGCCTACAACATCTATCTCCTTTGATGATCCTGATCCTCCTCTTCGTCGCTCTAATCAGGTAAGAGAAACTCCTCATCATCTCCAAAGTTATCATTATTTTTTTTATTATTGTTTCTTTAAAAGAACCACATTCTTATCATGAGGGTAGTACTGACCCTCTCTGGCAGCAAGCAATGGATGATGGATTTAGTAGACCTTCCTTTCGAAAAAAAAATCCTATTGGATGTAAGTGGGTTTACAAGATTAAAACTCGTTCTAATGGTTCTATTGAACATTATAAAGATCGTTTAGTTGCTAAAGGCTATACTCAATAATATGGTATTAATTATAAAGAAATATTTGCTTCTGTTGCTCGTTTAACTTCTCTTCCTAGCCTTTTAGCTATTGCTGTAGTGAAACATTGGCCACTCCTTCAGATGGATGTTAAAAATGCTTTTTTCAATGGTGATTTCGATGAGGAAGTTTATATGCATCCTCCTCCGGGCTACTCTTATCCTCCATAAAAAGTTTTCCTTCTTCGACGAGCTTTGCATGGTTTTAAGCAAGTTCTGCGAGCATGGTTTGCTAAGTTTAGTTCAACTATTGCACGATTTGGTTTTGCCTCTAGCCCTTATAATTCAACCTTATTTATCCGTCACATTGAAAAGGGTATTGTGCTATTGTTACATTATATGGATGTTATGATCATTATATGTGATGATTCTATGGCCATTTCTGCTTTGCAAGACCATCTCAATCAACATTTTGATATGAAAAACTTGGGGCCACTCAGTTACTTTCTTGGGCTTGAAGTCTCTTCTAGTTTTGATGGTTACTATTTGTCTCAAACCAAATATGCTTCTGATTTGCTTTCAAAATTTGGTCTCACTGATTCAAACACTGCCTCAACACCATTGGATACCAATGTTAAGTTAACTCTATTTAATGGCTCACCTCTTTCTGATCCTACTTTATATCAGCAGTTGGTTGCTAGTCTCGCCTATCACTATAACAAAACTGGGTTTTAACAACTAAAATTTAACGAATGGATAAAAATTTGGTCGTAAAAAGATACAAAAAACGAAGGGAATTTAATCCGGTCATCAAAACTCAAATTGCATTATTATTTAACAAGGCATTTAATTTCGGTCGTTAAAAGGCTCAAAATCTAGTTATTATTAACTAAAAGAAAATAGCGGTCCAACCATTTACCTCCTAAACTATCCAAACCATATACCTCCAAAACTGACCTAAAATCACAAAATACATTTTCCCATATGCTAACTTCTTCAACTCTCTATGCCTCTCCCTCACGTCGCCCCCTCCTTCGCAAGCCACCAGGCGCCAGATCCGGCGTTGCCCTCAACCCGCCACCACTCGCCCTCACCCCACCATCGCCGATCCGGTCTCGCAGCTGTCTAAATCAATAAATTGTGCCTCTCATTTTTGTGTCTGCCTTCGATGTCGCCTCTCCTCTGCCTCTCCATTGAAGTCGAACACCTCTTATTTTCTTTGTTTTCTTTTCTTCGCTTTGGTGCCATTCTGTTTTCTTTTCTTCACCACTATTGGAGCAGAGCTTGAGCTTATTGTCTCTACTTTTAATCGTCGCTTTGTTTGAAATCTGCTTGTCAAAGTTTAGGTATGTAAAATTCAACTGCATTTTGTTAGCATTGTAAAATTATGTTGATTAATGTTGGATAATTAAACAAAAAGAATATATGTCTTCGTTGATTAATGTTGGCTTTGAATACTATAAAGATAGATATTCTTTGAATTCATAATTGGTTTTCCTTTTTTTTTTTGAAAATTCTAAAGGCAAATGGATTGTGGTTTGTTCTTCTTCTATAGGAACTAATTGTCATTGATGATCTCATTTCTGCTTTGGTTGGAACTGAAGGACAATATATCTCAATCAAGAGAGTTCGTGGAAAGGAGGATGATGTTACTTTCCAGGTTGATGCTTCAATGGATTTGGCACTATAGGTGTGTTCTACCCTACTCTTTGAATTAGGCAGCATAGAAAAACATTATTAATTTGAGTTTTTAGTAAGGCCATTTGGTTTTACTATTTTCCAATAAGTAAATTATGCCATAGTTTGTTGTATTTTTGCTTGTTGTTGCATTAATCTGTTATTAGAAAAAGTGAGTAAATGAAATGAATTCAGAATTGTATTTTAATAATTTGTGACTTTAGCTTTTGTCAGTTTGAAAGAAATATTAGTGTAAGGAAATGATATCCTTACTATAAATTTAAATATAATTTCAAGGCTCTAGGGTGAATGTAAATCTCTCGCGCATTTCTAGAATTTAATGTGCATAAGAATTTGGAATTCCTAAAAAGTACTCTTGAACCTAATGTTAGAGTTTGTCCTTTAAGAATGCTTTCTAGTGCACAATTGTGATTATGAAAAGGCTTTTGAGCTGGAGGTGAGCACTTTGAAGGATTATACTAAATTTTGGAAAGCTCATTATTGTTTAGCTGAAGTTTATTGAGGCTTATTGATACACTAGTACTGCCATCCTATCGTTCTAATTTAGAACAGATAAAGCTATCATTGCAATGATGTGGAAAGGAATGCTTTCCTAAATAAATATATTCTTTTAGGGTTTGAATGGTTAAATATTTGGAGAGAGAATCCTTATTGTCTTTTCTTATTAGAAACTTATGTGCCTATTGCATGAGACCAATGCAACTTCACAGTAAAAGTACTGCATGGTTTGAAGATTAATGGTTTATCATCTGAAGTGACCTGCTTATTTAGTCTTTGCAAAGACAGTCTTTCTTTGTCCTTAAGAGGTGCTTGCTTCCTTTCTGATAATTTCCATGTTCATTCTATTTCTAGAAGCCTGCCTTCTTATGATAAGTTTATGGTCCTAAAATTGACGATAAGAACAATGGGTTAGAGTTTTTTGGATTGAAGGTTACTGGTTATTTGTGTTATACTGATGTCGTGCGCTCATTATTTAGTGTAGAATTATTGATATTTATCCAGAAAAGTTTTGTTCATCGTGTGTAATAACATTGATGATCGATACAGATAAAGACGGTAGACAACCGCATCCTCCAAGAACAATTGCAGAATAAGGTTATAATGTTAATCACTATACTTGTCCTATTTAATTGCTTTTGGTCTAACTTTATACCTTAATCTTATCAAGTTCAATGCCTTCATTTGTAGATTGTGAGCCTCTTCTTTAACTTTGAATTCCATTTTTATTGATTTCTTTTTGCTTTCATTGTTTTGCCTAATGCTACTTATGATTTCATCTTCTTCATGTCATTAGCAGTGTCCTGAGAACAAGGAATTCCAAGAAAAGATACAGCTCCTAGAGCAGCAGTTGGCTTCATTTTCTAGTGACAGATCATCATTAGGTTATGAGCATGTGTATGTGCAACATGTTGATGAATTGAAAAAGAAAGTTTAGGCACAAGTAATTGCATCTGTGCTGGCATGCAGTAATGTTGATGAAAACTTGTATGGGAACATAAAAATTTCATAATCATAATTGTGCACTAGAAAGCATAAGCTGTAAACTTGTATGGGAACATAAATATATATAGGCTTAAACATGTCGTGCATGTGTGTTTTATTTTATTTTAAGTAGAATATTTACTTGCACCAATGTAGATTTTCTCATTTGTTAAAGAAGCAACAAGAGAATGTTATGTATATAAAATAAGGGAGAACTCAATAGATGTCCACGAAAGAATCAAAAAAGGAAAAGAAACTTGGAATCGGAGATCAAAGAGGCACACAACAAACAACCAGTAGGTGTAAGGAACCCTGAAATTCTTTTTTTGGATACCTTGTGTGACTCTGTTCCATAAAGCCTTATTTCAAATCTTCTCCTCACAAAAAATAAATAAATAATAAAAAGATTAGACAATTCCTCATCATTAACCATTTAATTCCTCAGTTAATGTGTTGTTCTAATTTTTTTAATCTACTTACCTGTGGCAGAACTTCAGGGGAACAAACTTGCATATGCTATGTTATAATAGGATCAAAGTTCATTTTGCTTATATTAATTTCACATAGTTGGGATCAAAATTTCAGGCAGCAATTCATGATTTGATTTAAATCCACGGTTGTCTAAGCATTCAAATTTAGCTATGCCTACTCTCTATTATTGATAGTAAGCTGTTAAATATGAATCTATGTGGCACCTCGGAGGTCATAAATCGCCTACTCTCTATTATTGATATTTTCGTCTGTGCCTGTGAATATTATGTTAATTTTATCTTTTGTTATACATTTTGCAGGTCTTCAAAATTTTGGACAACAAAGTTAGGAGGTTTATTTTTCACATTTTATAGAGAGGAGCTATTTTCTTGAACTTGCATGTCATTGGTAGTTTTTATTTTGTTTGGAATTGTAACAAATAGAATGATATTCAATTTGTAAATATGGCTATATACTTTGTAACTTTTCTATTTAAATATATGAAAAGAGTTTATTATATTTTTGTATAAAATATATGTGAATGATATATACTAATATTATAAAATGGTTTATATTTTAAAATACCACTTTGGTATCCATGTCTGTTTGTTAGTTGTAACACAATTAGCGAAAGAAAAAATCGATCGCTAAAAGGTATCATTAACTACCGAAAATTCTTTCGTTGAAAGTGAAAACAATTAGGGAAGGAAAAATCCGGTCGCTAAAAAATATTTTTAACGACCGAAAATTCCTTTATTGAAAGTGAATACTTTTAGTGAAGGAAAAATTCGGTCGCTAAAATATATTTTTAACGACTAGAAATCTCTTCGTTGAAAGTGAAAACAATTAGCAAAAGAAAAATCTGGTCGTTAAAAATCACTATTCAACGACCGAAAACATTCCGGTAACGACTAGATTCAAAATTCGATCGTCTATACTTTAATAAAGGGTCTTTTACAGATGGGATTTTTCGGTCGTTAAAGGTTTTTAATGACCGGATTCCGACTTTTAATAACCGAATTTTCCTTCATTAAAGGACATTTTGCTTGTAGTACTGTGACTTGTCCTGATATCTCCTATGTTGTACATGTTGTTAGTCAATTCATGGCTGCTCCTCGGACTATTCACTTTACTGTTGTTCTTCGTATTCTAAGATATGTCAAAGGCACTCTTCTTCATGGACTTCACTTTTCTGCACATTCGTCTTTAATCCTATCTAGCTACTCTAATGCTGATTGGGCTGGTGACCCTACTGATCGTCATTCCTTGACTGGTTATTGCTTCTTCTTGGGTGACTCACTTAATTCATGGAAAAGTAAAAAACAAACTATTACATCTCGTTCAAGTACTAAATCTGAGTGTCGGGCACTAGCCGATGCTACTTCTTAATTACTTTGGCTCCGTTGGTTACTTAAAGATATGGGTGTTACACAGTCCTCTACTACCATTCTCCATTGTGACAATCGTAGTGCAATTTATATTGCTTATAATGATGTTTTCCACTAGCGCACCAAATACATTGAGATTGATTGTCATTTTATTCGTCAACATCTTCAACATGGAACATTACAACTTCTTTCTATCTCATCAGAAGATCAGACTGCATATATTTTTACTAAAAGTCATCTTCCTGGTCAGTTCACTTGCTTATTTAGCAAACTCAAGTTGGTATCCACTATCCCGTCTTGAGTTTGATAGGGGTGGTAGTGTATCAATTTTATCCTTAGATGTAGCCTTAATCTTAGCATCATATCATATCAAATCATATATATAATTGCCCATTGTTTTCTTTCTTATTTTGGCTAGATAGTTGTATATAAATAGATGTACAATCTCCTGTTCAATAAGAAATATACATAATATATTTTGCTCTTTATCTTACAGTTATATTCACCTAACGAAATTATTTTGGTCAATTTGTTTTGATTTTGGGCCTTTTGGCTTTTTTTGGACTTATAGAATAATGAGAAATAACAAATTTTTCTTTTTATGATATATATTTGGAGGGGTAAGGGTTGTTCAATTGAAAAATTAATCAGATTTTTAACCGTTTAAATTTCAAGTGATTTCTAAAAATAATTAATTTAGTAATTTAAAAATTTGAATAAAAAAAATTAAATCATTATATTAAAACCATAAATCTACTGTCAAATATCATATGAATGGGTTGAAATTCTTTGCAAATATCAAACCATCGTACGAACATGGATTAATTAATGTCAGCAAATGCAAACAACTTCTTTATAAAATTATATTTGAGTTGTTCAATGTTTATCATATCCTTATTTAATTACTATGTACAGTAATGAACAAATATAAAGTATTATTTAGTGCTTTACTAAGTCTTAATTAATATAGGGACATAATAGGTGTATTTGGGAAAAATGAAGGCATCAAAATCTTACATGAGATTAGGCGCCAATCAAGTGGATCAAGTAGACTACAGCTTCGGAAGGCACGACGCTTGTTGGCTAAAACATGGAGAGGTGACTCACCCAACTCGTTTACAGTATTCACAAGATCTGGGTATAACTCTATTATATGAATTGCCAGACCTATGTATAATTATCACATTCTCAACAACATCATATATCATAAACTCATAACTCGTTGTAAGTGATAATAATAATAATAATAATAATAATAATAATAATAATAATAATAATTGATAGGAAATAGCAGTGGATCTTACCGAAATGTTCCCGGAAAATGGCAGCATGAAGGATTGTGTTGCCATATTTATTTTTAAACGAATAATACGCATCATTTGGTAGTGTTGCTGATGATTGTTGGAAAAGAAAATCAAGACAAAAGAAGGCTTTCCCTTTGCCATGAAGAACCGACAGGAAAAGAGGTGTGGCATCATCGTTATTTTTAACAGTTAAAAGCTTGGGATCTTTTCTGGCTATATGATAGCAGAGGGTCACATTCCCAAGCGCTGCTGCTAGATGGAGAGGCGTGTTCCCACTTTCATTTTTTATACTTAGAATTCTGAAAGCTTCAGTTTCTCCAATTTCTCCAATTGCTTCAGTTTCTCCAGGTTCTCCAATTGCTCCAGTTTCTCCAATTGCTCCGGTTTCTCCAGTTTCTCCAATTTCTCCGGTTTCCCCAGTTTCTCCAATTGCTGCAGTTTCTCCAGTTTCTCCAATTGCTGCAGTTTCTCTAGTTGCTTCAGTTTCTCCAGTTGATCCAATTGCTTCAGTTTCTCCAATTGCTGCAGTTTCTCCAGTTTCTCCAATTGCTGCAGTTTCTCTAATTGCTCCGGTTTCTCCAGTTTCTCCAATTGCTGCAGTTTCTCCACTTTCTCCAATTGCTGCAGTTTCTCCAGTTGCTTCAGTTTCTCCAGTTGATCCACTTGCTTCAGTTCCTCGAATTGAATTCAACATTTGCTTCACAATCTCTGTTTGCCCAAGGCTTACAGCTACATGGATGGCTGTATCTTCTGATGAAGTTATCTTTTTTCCACGAATTAGTTCATTTCTAATATACACCGCTGCAACTGCTTTCCAGTCTTTTCTCATCACTTTGTTAAATAAGATATCGTCCTCCATTTTTTATTTTTCTCACTTTGGTTTTAGATTGATATATGGCCTATGGAAGAAGAAAGGATTTCCAGCTTTTCAAATTTAATAAATAAAACAAAAACACCAGTAGTTAAGCAGTGAATGCAATAATTCAAACAGTACCACTGATCAATAATTCTCCTAAAGTCCAGATGATGACAATTTGGTCGTTAATTCCTTCTTGTCGGATAGTTTATTAATTTCCCAATCCCTATCAGATTACTCTTCCTTCTAGATTGATTGATACTTATTTATTACTATAACCAGTATTAAATATTATCTTATATTTATGTCATATACCTCTAATAAATATAAGAATAAATTAGTAAACATACAGATAAATTACATAATTTTAAGAAAATCAATTGCATCTTTTTTAATGTGTAAACTTGATAATGTACCCAACAATACAAAACAAAATGTTTACTGCTCCCTCCATCCCACTTTTAAGTTTCACTTTGATACGGAACTTAAAAAAATTATTAAAAAACCTTTGATTTTATAAAAAATATTAATAATTAACTAATTTTTCATTTTTAATTTAAAGTACACAATATAATTTTACATGATTAACAAAATTTATCACTTTATTAAATCTGGTGCATAATAAGTAGAGATAAATATATAAACTTTTTTCTTAAATTTTTAAGATGATCGATATTTATAGTGAAAAAAGTAAAATAGTGAAAATAATTACTTAAAATGGAATGTAATAAAGATCGAATGGATGCAAGAACTTTGATTTAAATTTTTATTGGACGGTTTCATGTGTTGGAGTCTTCTAATTTTTGTTTTGCCAATAGATTGTCAGATTCGGACTGATTATAAAATCGTAAAAAATAGAAAGCCAATAGTTAAAAGTTTAATTGGAACTAAATCCAAATTAAACAGGAGTTAAGAGATATAATTAATATATACTTGCCGACATTAATATATAAAAATTATTTAATATTTATGTTAATTTTTTATTTGCCCACTTAGAAGTTTTCATTGGATGGAGCTGCCCAATAGGGATTGGTCCCTGTCCTTCTAGGTCAGGTCCCTCTATGAAGCTGACATGTGGTATATTCATTTAAAAAATTACAAATTTTAAAAAATAAATTTAGAGACCTTTTCATAAATAATTTGTTTGAAAAAATTATTTAAAAAATTGGAGTGTTTTGAACAATAATTGAAAATTTTGAATTTTTTTAAATTGTGCGACACAATATTGCGGAGTTTTATGTATTGACCAACCTAATACAGTAAAAATAACACAGAAAAGGCAATAATTGGACAATTTGATTCCGCAATACTCTATTGGGGAATTAGATTTATGGGGCCAACCAAACACAGGAAAACGCAATAATCGAATTTTATGCAAATCCACCTAATTTCTCATATTTATGTAGAGTTTTAACTGCTCATTGTCAGATAAAAATTTCAATTGCCTACACCTTTGAAAGAATAAAGTGCTTAATCTAACAATTATATGGTTATTCTTTATATGAGAATTGAGAATATAATACCAATTTCATATCTTTTAAAATATAAAGGAATACTATAATGATATTACATGACTTATCATTTTTATACTAACGGATTTGTTGATACCCTATTGGGCAGCGGTGGGATTCACATTTAATTTGATTCAGCAAATCCTTATGAGGAGGAATGTGCTCATCTAAATGTCCCAGTAATCAAAATGAAGAAATGAATGATTTTAATAAAATCATTTTATTTCTAAATTCTTACCTATGCATCGCAAAATTTCAGCATTTATAATTCTAAACATAGCTTTTATAATTTAATGAAACCTTAAGAGAGATTTATTTTTTTTTAAAAAAAGAAAGTAAAAGAATTCAAGAAAAATAGAAATAGTGAAAATGAAACATTGTGTGCATTGACTTAAAAAAAAACAATATACTGTTTTCTGTATTTTATTGTTTTTAGAAAATTACAGTATTTATTTTCTACAGAAAATTTGAAAAATACGTCCATTTATTAAAAAATTAGAATATTTGATAGAGTTGGGATACGCCCATGACTTTATAATGTATTGAGTTCCAATCTAAATTAAATTGAGTTATTTAATCTGATTAAAATTATCAAATCTTATCTCAGAAAAAGTCTGAGTTAAACTAGAGTTAGGTCTCTAACTTTTAGAATTTCTATAAATAGAGGTGAGATCCTTATTATTTGGTAACGAGAAAACATACACGCCGCAAGACTACTCGTTCCCACTCTCAAGTTTTCTGTCTTAATTTTCAGGAGCATTTAGATTGTGATCTAGCTGCTCTTACCCTGAGTGGGTAAAAGCCGGACCAGTGAACAAAAACAAACGGGATCTTGGTAGACGCTTTCGCAACGAGTTTCTGCGTTACAAGAGATAAGTACCATTATTTAATGTTACCTTCATGTGAATTATACTCGTTATAATTTATCCTTCATTGGTATTAGATCCTGGTTTTTGCATCCTGGCATGTGGGTAAATAGATCTAAAATTTTATGTGTAAAATTATTAGATCTGGAATGCATTAAACACAACAAATAATTTGTTTTTTTGTGTAAAAAAAAATATATACGTGTATATTTCGGCTCGATTTCGTGTATGTGTACACCGAAACTCGAGGGGATGAACATGAGTGTTCTAAACGGCTAACTAGAAGTCAGAATTATTGATTTTTGACCTCACCATTGGATTCACAGACCCTGAAAACCCCCCACCGACCAGAACCGGAGCGTCAGATTTGGCAGGGAAGGCGGCACGTGGACTACACGTGTTACATACGTTCGGCGCGTGCGCATGGGCGGTGGCCCACACGCGCGTCGCCACGCATCAGCTGTGATGCATCACGCTGACACGTGGACCAATCGCTGAACGCCACGTGGATGGCTGAGGCCATGCCACGTGGCAGATGAGAGGGTTAGACACGTGGACCAACTAGAGGGTGACACGTGGAAGACTGTGGCCATGCGACGTGTCCCAATCAGATGGTGCCACGTGGCCCAATCAGGGGTCGCCACGTGTCAGACCGAGGTCTGCCACGTGGCAATGCTGACGTGTCATATGTGACACGTGGTCCAATGAGACCCCGTCACATGGATGGCACGTGTCATGCCACCTGGCGGTGACGTGTACCTGGATGCCACGTGGGCGACAGGTGAACCAGTAGGAATCGGACACATGTCACGTTGTGGTGTTGACACGTGTCTGGTCGAGTGGGAGGTGGCGCGTGAGGGCGTCTACCTCCCTCCCGTCGGCTCGTGATGGCGCGTGCGACATCCTCCGACCACCATTTCAGCTCCGATTTTTGTCAAATAATTTTTTCAAATTATTTCTGATTTTTTGGTCATGTTTTCAAAATTTTTTAATGACCAAAAAATAAATTGTGTATTTTTTGATATTTAAATGTGTTTAATTTCAAAATAATATATTAAAAATTTGTAGAAAATGTGTTTTCTGCTTTCGAAAATTTTTAAAAATATTTTGAAAAATTTTTGAGGTTCTACCCTTACTTATTGATTGAAATGTGTTTCAATCATGAGTATTTATACATGAGTGTCTAAAAAAAATTTATATTATGTTACAGAAATATTGAATAAGGACAGTAGGTCTTCTTTAAATTCACATAGATTGCTTTGAAAAGTACAATAGTGCAATCAATAAGCAACATGAGAGTGCGAAGGAAGATTTGAGCTGATGACATTGATACAATAGTGTATCATTAAATACATGTGTAAGAACAAATGCAAGAGTGCATTTGGATTGGTGGTCTGAGTATAAAAAATAAAACTTTGGTTCGAGTTGCCAAAAGGAAAGTGTTGAGAAGCAACACTAAAATCTGTGATGGTGTTGAGAAATTGGCGGAGCGTACATTGTCCATGTTTTCATCAATTGACTTATGAGTCAATTGATGAATTAATAAAATCGGTCAAAGAAATAATCCTAATAGCTAAAAAGATTTTATGAAATCTGGACTTCTAGAATAGTTGACATAAGTGTCAATTTGAGTTGGCCTTTGTTGTTATTAAAATAGGATTTATGTTTCCTATTAATATTTGATATGAGTGTCTTATTTTGAAATTATTGAATTTTATTTATTGGTTAAATAAATGCGTTTATTTACTTATCATAATGGCATTTAACTTTATGATAAATGAGTTTATTTTAATTGGTTAATTGCCTTGCGATATTTTATGAGTAAAATAATTGCATACTTATTAAGTAAAGGCTTAATAAAGATCCCCTCATAAGTCTGAGAACTTAATAATCCAATAATTCAGATTTATTATTCATGAAATTTTAACCTGTAAGGTTTGACATTAGGACTTAGAGGGTAATTAGATACTATAAGTAGCCTTTTCGAATTTGAACCTAATAGAAAATTTTACTAAGTTATTATTTCAAGTGCATAATAAATTGCATGTGTTGCCTTATCTTCTTTAAAAATGTGCAATATTATTCCATTTGAGATCAGAAGATCCTAATGGATGCTGCTTCCAAGTGACAATTATGAAATATGGAATACAAAGATCCAGTATGTACTTGAAGAGCAAGAGGCTCTTAAATCCTAAAGTTCGGTTATGGCTGAACCTAGGGATAGCACTATAGCCCAGCATAAGTAGGACCGAGATGCCTATGTCACATCACATCACTTAGCCATTTCGCAAGTATCAAAATGCAATGGATCTGTAGATCGCTTTGCAGGAGAAGTTCAGAAATGTGACTCTGAATAAGCTCCGATCATTGACGATCAAATTTAATACATATCAGAAAAAGTCTGATTATTCAATGCGAAAACATCTAAGAGAGATGAAAAAGAATAAGTGAGTTTAGTGACTTTGGTCATAAGTTGACTGACGAGCAGTAGGTCCAAACTGTTATCCGTTCCTTATCCAAGAGTTGGGAGTATATAAGGATGCAACTAACTCATGTGGACAAAGTAAAAGGAATAGAATCATGAAAGGTCCGAAGGCAAAAAGGTGGTAAACAATTCAAGAGTGAAATATTTCAATTGCCTATAGAAAGGACACTATGCAAAGAGACTGCATTGTGCCTATAAAGATACACTATTTTGACTCAAGAGTGAGTAAAATTTATGTATCTAGTTCTGAATTTCATCATTTGTGGGTGATAGATTTAGAAGTATGGACTATTTAACAAGGGATCGAGATACCTTTGTTATGAAATTTAGATTATGTTCTTACTTTATTGAAATTTATTTTCAATTTATATTTTAAGGATGATAGTACATGCTTATGCTTGAATGATATATATTATAATTCTGGTTATATTCTGAATAATTTTATTGTTATGGATGTGAACCATAACTATTTGACCATGACTATTTTCCTTTAATTTATTATTTTTCACATTGTTATGAGAATAATGTGAAATTATGGCATGCTACAATAAACCATATTGGATAAAACCGAATGAGTCGGTTAGTCAAAGAAGGTTTAGTAGGCGATTTAAATAAGGTTGAATTGCCTACACGAAAACATTGCCTAAAAGGAAAAATTAGTTAGAAAATCATTCGAATAAGGAACTAAAGCCAAATTTTCATTGCAGTTAGTCCATTTTGACAAATGTGGTCAAATGAATGGGGCCTAATATTTCATCACATTTATATATGACTATATTAGGTATAGTCATGTCTATTTGATTTCTCACAAGTTAGAAGCATTGAGTTGCTTCACGACTTATATGAGTATAGCTGAGAATCAATTAGATACAAAGATCAAAGCTTTAAGAACTGACAGAGGTCAGTAATATCTTATAGATGAATTTAAAGTTTTATGTGATGAAAAAGGATTGAACATCAGTTGTTCATTTCTAAAAATCCACAACAAAATGGTGTTGAGAAAAGAAGAAATAAGAGTCTCTTATATATGGTTAGATCTATGATGACAGAAGCAAATTGCCTATCTCCTATTGGGGAGATATTTTATTGACTATCACATATGTTCTGAACTATATGCCCTCTAAATCTGTCATTATCATAACTTATGAGTTGTGAACTGGTCGACAAGTTAACCTAAGCCATTTACCTCAATTATGGGCTGTAATGCTTGCGTCCATGATACCTCAATTTGGTAAATTTGAGACCAAGAGGTGAAAAGAGTGTCTATGTGAGATATTCTTAAGTATCAAGAGGATACATTTTCATGGGTAAGTAAGAAAATGGCATAATGACAGAATTTGAATCACTAGATGTCATATTCTTAAGAGGATGAATTTTCAAAGTGGGCAAAGTGAATTAAGATTTCACTTTCAATTAATCTCAGGAAGATGAACCATCAGGATCACTCTATCCGAGTGAGAGGGATTTAGAGGGAGAAGGTTAAGACTCTCATCCTTTAAACGATCCGAATGTTTGAGACCTGATTCGAGTGTGAGTATTCTTGACTCCAGTGGGATGAAAGAATATGGTATTTCATGACGAATTTATATGTTGCAAATAGTAAATTTTTCCGTTATATTTTTTTTCCAAAAGAAAAAATATTAGAAATTTTTCTTTCATATCAAAGGTGATGAAATTGTAACTCGTCACAGTATATTAATTTTTTGTGATAAATTTATTTTTCATAAATATAATATTTATTTATATCGATATGTTATTCGTGATAAAATGATTTTATTATCACTAATTTATTTAATTATGACAAAAATAATTCGTAACTAATTTATTTAATTATGACAAAAATAATTCGTCACGAAAAATAAATATTTTGTGACGATTATATACGTTGCAATAAGTTATTATTTTGTCATTAAATTTTTTTCCTCTAAAACAATGGTGGGAAATTATCCCTCCTAAATAAAACATGACGAAATATATTTTTTCGTCACCAAATTAATCTTTTAGTGACGATAATTAAAACATAAAATGACGCAAGATAATTTCGTCACAATAATAAATAGTATGGTGACGTTTTAAAAAATTTGTCGTTGTAAGTTACAATTAGTGACTAAATTTTATGTGTCATTAAAAAATTCATCACAAAAAGTCAAATTTCTTGTAGTGATGAGACATGTTCATCAAGATTCAAAACTGTAAAAATCTAAAAGGATAAGTGTTTCATGCTGACAATTTAAAATCGAAGGCTGGAATGAAATCCTTTTAGTTATCCCACAAGACAAGAAAGAGCATAATAATATTCAAAAAGCTTTTTCATGCCAATTTAAGAGAAAAATGGACTAAAGCAATGGAAAAAAGAAATGGCATCCATGAGATCAAACAATGTTTGAGAACTAGTTGATCTACTGAAAGGACACAAATTGAGAATAAATGTATTCTCAAAGTAAAGTGAAGGGCTGAAAGAGGTATCGAAAGATATAAGACTCGGTTAGTGGCTAAGGGGTTCATACAATAGAAAGAGATTGACTATGAGTAGACTTTCTCATTTGTTGTAAAATTTACATACATAAGATTAATACTGGCCATAGTGGAGAGTTTAGACCTAGAGTTTCATCAAATGGATGAAAAGACTACTTTTCTCAATGGAGAATTGGATGAAACAATTTATATGTTTCATCGAAAAAAGGCAGTAAACATAAGGTTTGTTGATTGATGTGTTCAATCTATTGCCTTAAGCAGTTTTCAACACAATAGTGGTTGAAACTTTATCATACAATCATGTCGAATGTGTTCAGCATGATTGATGAAGATCATTGTATTTATAGTAAAAGCTCTGAAAATGAATTTATCATTTTGGCATTGTATGTATACGACATACTTAAACCTGAAAATGATAAATGGTACGTAAATGAAATCAAAGATTGGTTATCGTCCAACTTTGAGACAAATGATATGAATCATGCATATTACATTCTTGAAGTTAAGATTTCAAGAGAATGTTTGAAAAGATTGTTGTCTGTTTCTTGAGAGAAATATATCAACAAAGCTCTTGAGCAATTTAATATGCAGAACTGCAAACTCATAGATTACCCCATTGCCAAGAATCAGTTTCTTAGCAAAGATATGTGTCCTAATAAGCCAGAAGAAAAGAACGTATGAGAAACGTTCTATATGCCAGTGCCATGGGTAGTCTTATGTATACTGTGTTGTATACAAGACATGATATATGCTATGCAGTGAGCATGGTAAACATATATCAATCTAACCTAGGCAAAGCACATTGGAAGAAATTAAAAGGATACTTATATATCTTAAAAGTACTGCAGACTATTCTCTCTATTATCAAGAAAATGATCTGTATTGAGAGAATACAGAGACGCTGATTGGGCAGGAGATGTGGATGAGAGGACATCCACTCCAGGTTACATATTCTTGTTTGGCAAGAGTGTCATCTCGTGGAGTAACAAGAATTAAACCTGTGTAGCCTTATCAATAGTGAAAGTTGAATTTGTCACTTCCTCAATTGCAGTACAGGAGACAGTTTGGCTTAAATGATTTGTGAGCCATTTAAGAGTAATTGTCTTAGAGGTATTAATGACAGTTTATAGTAACAGTCAGTCATTTATAGCTTATAGTAGAGCTAAGCATATCAACATTAAATATCTATATGCAGGAGATATTGTTGCACAAGGATAAATGTAAACTTGCAGTATGTTTCTACGCATGCAGATCCATTGAGTAAACCTATAACGAGATACGTATTTTGGGAAATTCATTAGATCTCGAGGTTTGCGTAGAATTTAATTGGTACTTTATAATTTATATAATCCCTTAACGTTATTATTTGTGAATAATAACTAAAGTTTATTATTGGCAATACATGAGTGTGAATGTTTATGTGTAAACATTTACTGTTATTAAAATGAGATTGAGCATGTCGGACAGAGAAGTAGCCCACTCACAAGGGTGTTTACCTTAGTTTTGTCAATGAGTTGGCAAAGACTAAAATGAGGCAATTTTTGAACATATAAGAATGCTCGAGAGCCTGTTCAAAATAAAAGTGCCGTCTTGCCTAAATTATAAGATGAGTCTTGTTAAGGTGTGAGATAAAGACATACATAAAGTTGTATGATTTGGATTGAGATCTAAAAGAAGGATTGTATGGAATCCGATGGTCAGTTATATGAAACTACCATGTTCTGTCTAAAAATCCAGAAGTAGTCCTTAAGTAAGCGGACTAAAGTTGGGTACTTCGGTACATCGCAACCTTATGCTTCTGTATGGTATTTAATATACACATTATTGAAATGTGAGACATGCACTCCTTTAAGGGAAGGATAGAACACCATAACACATGTTTTATACCGTGTGTGCTTATGTGACCACAAGGATGGAAATTTAATTATATTAATGATCTCAACTTTTCCTATTGTGAGACCCTATTTATATTTTGACCCTTAGAACCCTTAACTTATCCCTGAAGTATGGTTCAATGTGGCTAGCTTAGTTAGTTTCCAAGAGGTCCGGAAAAAGTTTAGGCCTGGAGGATATAACTAGAAAAGCGAGTTGAATCATGATAGATGGCATACAGTAAGAGGGGAAGATAGCCTTTTGATCACTTTCATAAGGTTTCGTGGTTCACTAGCTAGCCTATTATAGTTTCTATGAGTAGAAACATAATAGTGAACACGAAAATTATTTTATGAGATCATGAGTTAAAACAGTAAATGTGAGAAGGCAATCTAGGGTTAGGCATACGTAAAAAGGAGGATCTTATTTTTGAGATGCTATATATTCCTAATAGGTATATAGCACTAATGCTCTTTAAGTATGCTGGTCACACAATCTATCTGCCAGTATAACTAAAGATTAAGACTGAAATGCGTTCCGTCATGTGCGAGTGGGAGATGATAGAGTTAGGATACGCCCATGACTCTATAATGGATTGAGTTCCAATCCGGATTAAATTGAGTTATTTAATCTGATTAAAATTACCAAATCTTATCTCAGAAAAAGTTTGAGTTAAACTATAGTTAGGTTTCTAGTTTTTAGGATCTATATAAATAGAGGTGAGGTCCTCATTATTTGGTAACGAGAAAACGTACACGCCGCAAGACTGTTCGTTCCCACTCACAAGTTTTCTGTCTTAATTTTCAGGAGTATTTAGATTGTGATCTAGTTGCTCTTACCCCGAGTGGGTAAAAGCCGGACCAGTGAACAAAAACAAACGAAATCTTGGTAAACGCTTCCGCAACGAGTTTCTGCGCTACAAGAGATAGGTACCATTATTTAATGTTACCTCAATGTGAATTATACTTGTTATAATTTATCCTTCAATATTTATTTTCAATATATGTGTATGTATGTATGTATATACACACACATACATATATATACACACACACACACATATATATATATAATTATATGTGTATGTATTTGTATGTGCATACATAAAAATCTATATGTATACTTATTCACACATATATATTGTATGTGTATGTATTTGTATGTGCATACATAAAAATCTATATGTATACTTATTCACACACACACACACACACACACACACACACACACACACACACACACACACACACATATATATATATATATATATATATATATATATATATATATATAAAAGTACATACATACACAGATAAATATACATATGTATGTGCAGATACACATACATATGTATGTGTGCACATACAAACACAAACATATACATATATATTAAGATATTTAGAAAATTTAAAAAAATATTTTTTATTAGTTTTTTAATCTTTTAGAAAACTGAAAAATTTTTATATTCTCTATTTTAAAAAATTGAATAAAATAAATATGATGGCAGTGGAGAGATCAATAAGGCATTTGATGAGGAGAAGCTATTAGCTCCAGAAGAAAGTCAATTTCCTCTAGATAGAGAATCAAAAATTGTTGCCTCTGTTGGGGAACAGCAGTAAAGTGATGTCACTGGTACAAGCGAAGGGTTTGCACCAAACCCCCAGACCTGCAATGAAACCAATACTATATTTTATTATCGTGATGATCCAGAGAGGGATGGCAAGGATGCAAATAGAATGTTCAACATGGGACTTATGCTAATGATGTTCATCTAATTGATGATAAAGTTAATTCGTATGTTGAAGTTGGAGAAAATGAAAGTGAAAAGCTCTCGGAAAATGTTGCCTTAGATATCCCAAGAACATGTGATAGTCCAGTGGTGACTAGGCCACAGATTGAGCAGGACATCAGCAGAAGCTGCTCAGATATAACTAGGGGATTGCCACCTTTAGGTTGCCTACAAAGAAATCCCTTGCTTTCTAATATTAGGAGAAATTCCATGTCTGCAGTTGATTATGAGAGGGTTAAAATTGACAATGAAATTGGGTGGCTAGGAAAGGCTGAGGATCATACAAGAGGGTAGAGAGAAACTCAATATCTCCTTGGAGCATAGGGAAAAAGAAAAAGTTCAATTGCAGCTTTTAGAGAATGTTGTGAACCAGCTGTTGGAGATTTGATTCAAAATCTGTTAGATGAAAATTCTGATAATTAGTTATTTTGTTAGCTGTTAGATAGGAGTAATTTATGTTATTTACTCAGTCAAAATAAATATCAGCTAGTTGCTGATTTTTCTCATTTTTCTGTTACGAGATTAGCCTACAAATAGGCATTGTTTATTGTCTTCAATGTAGTGAAAAATAAGTCCTCTGTTTTTCTCAATAGTGCATAATTTCTCTTATTTCAGTTCATTTATAACAGCTGATTTCCTCTTAAAATAGACATTTGGTATCAGAGCCACCTTTGGGGCATTTCGACATGGCAAATAATAGCAGTGCAGTGAATATAGCCCAACCTTCCATGCCAATTTTGCATGGAGATAATTATCAGTTTTGGAGCACCAAAATGAAAACGTTGTTCAAGTCACAGGAATTGTGGGACTTGGTGGAAAATGGCTACAATGAGAAAGATGAGGAGACCAGGCTTAGAGAAAACAAAAAGAGAGATTCGAAGGCCCTTTTCTTTATACGGCAAGCTGTTCATGAATCATTTTTTTCAAAAATTGCAGCAGCCTCAACAGCAAAGGAGGCATGGACAACCTTGCAGCTGGCATTTCGTGGCTCATCCACGGTAATCACGGTAAAGTTGCAGACACTTCATCGTGAATTTGAAAATCTGCAGATGAAGAATAGTGAATTAGTGCAGGATTTTATGACAAGAGTTGCAGCAATTGTCAACCAGATGAAGTCCTATGGAGAAGACATCACTGAAAGCATAGTTGTGCGAAAAGTGTTAAGGAGTTTAGCTCCAAAATTTGACCACGTGGTTGCAGCTATTGAGGAGTCCAAAAACCTGTCCACCTATTCCTTTGATGAGCTGATGGGATCCTTGCAATCTCATGAAGCAAGAATAAACAGAAGAGAAGAGAAGACTGATGAAACAACATTCCAAGTGAAAGGAGTGGGTTCAACATTGAAGGAGCATGAAAAAGGTGCAGGTCGTGGGAAAGGCAGAGGTGGATTTCAAAGAAAAAATTACAACCAAGGCAGAGGAGGCGGCAGAGGATCTGAGCAAAGATCAAACAACAATAAAGGCAACATCCAATGTTATCATTGCAAGAGATATGGACATGTGAAAGCAGAATGCTGGTTCAAAGACAAACAGGCAAACTTTGCAGAAGAAGTTGATGAAGAGGGTAGACTGTTCATGGTATATTCAGACACATCTGACACACAAGCTGAAGTGTGGTTTATTGATAGTGGGTGTTCAAATCATATGACCAGCAGGAAGGAAATCTTTAAAGAGCTTGATGAAACTCAAAAGAAGAAGGTCAAATTGGGTGATGACAAAGAGATGCAAGTGGAAGGCAGAGGAACAATAGCTATTAAAACTAGCCAAGGTAAAACTAAGCTTTTACATGATGTTCAATTTGTTCCTAACCTAGCTCATAATTTGCTGAGTGTTGGACAGCTTATGGCTAGCGGATATTCTATTATGTTTGACAATGGTTCATGTGTGATTAAAGATAAGCAATCAGAACAAACAATTGTCACTGTTCAAATGACCAAAAACAGAATGTTTCTATTTGAAGTCTCCACTTTGAATGATTTTGCATTGGTTGCGAGAGAACAAAACGATTCCAAATTGTGGCATCTACGATATTGACATCTGAATGCAAAAGGATTGCAATTGCTGGAAAAGAAGAATATGGTCCATGGATTACCAAAAATTCAATCTCTTGATTTATGTGAAGGCTGCATTTATGGCAAGCAAACCAGGAAGTCCTTTCCTACCGGGAGAGCATTAAGAGCCTCAACATGTCTTGAATTGGTTCATGCTGACCTATGCGGTCCCATGAATACTGAATCACTTGGTGAAAGTTATTACTTTCTCTTGTTCACAGATGATTTTAGCAGAATGAGTTGGGTATATTTTCTGAAATTCAAGTCTGAAACATTTCAGAATTTCAGAAAATTTAAAGCATTGGTAGAAAAGCAAAGAGGCACAAGTATCAAAGTACTTCACACAGACAGAGGTGGTGAATTTCTGTCAAAAGAATTCATTCATTTCTGTGAGGAGAATGGAATTCAAAGGGAGCTGACTGCACCATATACGCCAGAGCATAACGGAGTTGCTAAACGTAAAAACATAACGGTGGTGGAGATGGCAAGGAGTCTGATGAAAGAGAAAGGCCTACCAAACCAATATTGGGCAGAAGCAGTTGCAACAGCAGTGTACCTGTTGAATCTCTCACCAACAAAAGCCGTTCAAAATATCACTCCATATGAAGCTTGGAAAGGGACCAAACCAACTGTGAGTTTTTTGAAAATTTTTGGTTGCATTGCTTATGTTTTAATTAATGCTCAAAATCGCCAAAAATTAGATGAAAAATCAATTAAATGTATTTTTGTTGGTTATTGTACTGAGTTGAAAGCATATAAATTGTATAATCCTATAACTGGCAAGACAATTGTCAGTAGAAATGTAATTTTTAATGAGGCAGCCAGCTGGGATTGGGGAATTAATGATGGGAATGAGGAAGATCAGCCCCAAATTCCATTAATGGAGGAAGCAAATTCAGCCCCAATTCTAACTACTTCAGCAGCGGTAACTCCCAGCAATTCTACTCCAACTCCAAGCAGCTCAGCAGCTACACCTAGCAGCAAGAGTTCAAGTGTATCTTCAGATGAGACACCACCAAGGAAAACTAAATCACTGAAGGAGATTTATGAAACGGGGGAGTTTGCACTAATTGTTCCAGATCCTACAACATTTGAAGAGGCAGCAGAAAAAGATGAGTGGAGAAAGGCAATAAAAGAAGAGCTTGTTTCCATAGAAAAGAATTCAACTTGGGAACTGACAAACCTGCCAAATGGAAAGAAAGCAATAGGAGTGAAGTGGATATTCAAAACAAAATTTCATGCAGATGGAAGCATTCAAAAGTACAAGGCCCGTATAGTTGCAAAAGGATATTCCCAACAGCAAGGGGTAGACTACGAGGAGACATTTTCACCGGTAGCTCGATTTGAAACAGTAAGAATGTTCTTGGCATTGGCAGCTCAATTCAAATGGAAGGTGTATCAATTTGATGTAAAATCAGCTTTTCTTAATGGTGAACTTGAAGATGATGTTTATGTCTCACAACCAGAAGGTTTTGTGATTAATGGGCATGAAGATAAAGTGTACAAGTTGAGAAAGGCTCTCTATGGCCTAAAACAGGCTCCAAGGGCATGGTACAGTAAAATTGATGCATTCTTTCATGAAAATGGCTTTAAAGAAGTCCAAATGAGCCTACTCTTTATCTAAAGAAGCAAGGGGAAGCTGAGTTTTTAATAGTGTGCTTATATGTAGATGATATAATCTACATGGGGTCAAGTTGAAAGCTTATAGAAGAGTTCAAGTTCAGCATGATGAGCACCTTCGAAATGACAGACCTGGGACTGATGCACTATTTTTTTGGATTAGAGATACAACAAGATGAAGATGGAGTATTCGTTTACCAAAAGAAATATGCAGCAGATTTATTAAAGAAGTTCAACATGTCAAATTGCAAGATGGTGGCTACTCCAATGAATAAGAATGAAAAATTCAAGAAAGAAGATGGAGAAGAAGCAGCAAATCAGAAACAATTTAGAAGTTTGGTTGGTGGGTTAATATATTTAACACACACAAGACCGAATATTTGTTTTTCAGTTGGAGTTGTGTCAAGGTTCATGAGCAATCCATCAAGACTACACTATGGAGCAGCAAAGAGGATCCTAAGGTACATTGCCGGTACAATCAATTATGGAGTTTGGTACACTCATGTAACAAATTTCAGATTGGTTGGATTTACTGATAGTGATTGGGCAACCTCATTAGATGATAAAAGAAGCACTTCTGGAAATATGTTTGGACTTGGATCAGGTGCTATCACTTGGTGTTCTAAGAAACAACCAATAGCAGCATTGTCAACAGCAGAGGCAGAGTATGTTGCCGCTACTACAGCAGCTTGTCAGTGTGTTTGGCTTAGAAGGATGTTAAGCGATTTTCACCAGAAGCAAGAGAAGGGAACTGCACTTTATTGTGATAATATTTCGGCAATTGCGATGGCAAAGAATCCAGCATTTCATAACAATACAAAGCATATTGAGCTAGGATTTCATTTCATTCGTGAGTTAGTGGCCAAGGGAGAAATAACTATGAAGTTCTGTCCCACTGATGTCCAAGTTGCAGATATCTTCACCAAAGACTTGACTAGTCAAAGACATGCTTTTCTTAGAAGCTTGCTTGGAGTATGTGATTTTGAATCAAGGGGGAGTGTTGGAGATTTGATTCAAAATCTGTTAGATGAAAATTCTGATAATTAGTTATTTTGTTAGCTGTTAGATAGGAGTAATTTATGTTATTTACTTAGTCAAAATAAATATCAGCTAGTTGCTGATTTTTCTCATTTTTCTGTTACGAGATTAGCCTACAAATAGGCATTGTTTATTGTCTTCAATGTAGTGAAAAATAAGTCCTCTGTTTTTCTCAATAGTGCATAATTTCTCTTGTTTCAGTTCATTTATAACAGCTGATTTCCTCTTAAAATAGACACCAGCTTCAAGAGATTCGAGAATTAACAGAAAATGGGATGGCTGTTAGACAGTTTTCATTGCCTTCAACTTGTAAGGTAAGGTGTTCCATTTATCCGTGCAGTAATCCTTGTTCATAATACACTAAATTCTAGAGATTTTTTAGTAAAGTTGATTAATTCTTGTTCTTCTGTACGTAGATTGAAAATCATATTCTGTGTGGAGATTTCTTTGTCAATTTCTTGGAGATCCGTGTTAATTATCAATGCAATATCTATGTCAATTCCTGATATTCACTAGATTTATTAGCAGAGGCATATTGTTGAGAGTTTTTGCTATTATGGCAATATAACCTTCTTGATTATAGCTGTTGCATAATTAGAGTTTCTGCAAACTTTACAAGTATCCACCAATAGATTATAGAACAATACATTGAGGCTCATTTCATGCCATCCTATTGTTCCTTCTGCATGTTTGTGCAATGATTTGCGGAATAATTGATCTTCTAGTGTATCAATTTCTTCAGCCATCACAATAGATTTGTTTCCTTTTCTGTTTTAAGTTTTATCTTATGGCTAGTGATTTTCCTTTTGGTACAATTTATGTTTTATATTATTGTTGGTCTAACTACAACAAATTTTCAGATACCGTCAAAGAAAAGGAGGGGAGAAGTGTCTCGATCTTTAGAAGTGCATAGAGAAACTTAGATATATGTATACAATGCTTAAGATAGTATTGGATGTGGCTGTTTTTGGTATTTCTGTGATAAAAGAAGATCTTGTTTGACGTCCGTGCTTGAAGTTGCTATGTAGATTACCAGGCAGAGCTATACCAACTTCTCCAGGCATTTTTCTTTGCACCTACATCACTACTAGCTAAACCGGAGATGTCATGCTTTGTTAGAAACTACTGGCAGGCTTATGTACATGGGATGGCATTAGAGGCAGAGGGAGTGACTGTTCAATTTAGTGAAGTGCACTTTTTTAATCTTCCTTTTAGTTGCCACTGGAGAAAAAATCACACTTATAACAGTTCAGTTGCCACTTAGAAGTAAATTTCTGCAACAAACTATTTTTTGCTCCTGACTTTTGGTTTCAATCAGTTGGGTTGCAACTGTAATAAAGTTGAATTTCTTAGCATCCTTTGTTTTGGACTTTTGAGCAGTTAAATCTGATCTTGAAATTTTTCTTTCCTAGTTCTAATAATTAATAGCTATAGATGTTACGTTCTTTTACCTGATATTGTATACTTGACATACAAATTTATTCAAACACCAAATAACCCGTCCACAATAACCAATCATTAACATTTCCACGAAAGATAGTGAAGTACAAAATTAAGTATGAACAGAAGTGAAACCGAGAGTTTTGTCAAACGGCAAAGAAATCTTAGGTTTGATCAGTGTGGCTCAAAGAAACTTTGTGCCCGTAGCTACGCTGAGGTTCCTTCTTAAAGATTCCCCTCACGAAATCAAAGTAGAGAGGAAGTTGCGCAAGAGCCAGAAAGGATATCGGCAAGCATATTGCAGCATACAACGGATAAGCTGCGTATCTCAAGCTTGCGCTGAGGACAAAGAAATGTCCTGCGCAGAATGAGATCAACATAGCAGCTATAGATGCAAAGAGTGCTGTTAAACCCAGAAAAAGCTTTCTTGGCAAGTCCTTTGCAAAATCTCTTTCTTGGTACCGAGAGGTGAGAATTGTAAGATAAAAGATGAGTGCAGTCACTGAGAAGCAGAAAGCAACCAGGGATGCAATGGCAAAGACGTTGAATCCTGGCTTATTTCGAAGAATTGGCGAACCATTGCTTTCGTTGATGCCTCCTGGTACAGTTGCTGAAGTTGAAAATGAAACTGTTGCAATGAGTGCAGCAACAACTGAGCAAGACTCAGAGGTTCTGGTTAGCCATTGACTGCCCTTTACTACAAGTTATATGTGTGTTTGTGAAGATTTCTCTTGGCGTCTGGCACATGTTGTTGTGCTTAACAAAAAAGTGTGGCAGCATCGAGTCCTTGACAAACTGCATAACAACATAAACTCAATTACTTCATTTTTTATCTCTTCCATAAAAAGTAGATGTGAACTTGTATGGTAAAATCTTTATATTTCTTGTATTGAATTGATACAGTTATATAGCTATACTTATATAGCTATACAAAAGACTGAAAAAGGAAAGAATCCTAGAAAATAATTGACAGCTCTGTACATAGGCTAGTATAGGAAACTAAAAATCAAATCACACTAATTTAGCATAATAAATCTCGTGATTCTTGCAACACTCTCCCTCAAGCTGGCTTGAAGATGCCTTCCATAGCTAGCTTGCTAACTAAAAATTCAAATTGTCCTTTATGCAGCCCTTTGGTGAGTATGTCAGCTATCTGATCTGTAGTTGGAACATAAGAAAGACAAATTAATCCACTTTCAATCTTTTCTTTGATTAAATGCTTGTCAACCTCAATATGTTTCGTTCTGTCATGTAAAACAGTGTGAGCAATTGAGATGGCTGCCTTGTTATCACAATATACTTTCATAGGATAAGACACCGAGATCTTCAATTCTTCAAACAATCTTTTTAACCAAATCGCCTCGCTAATCCCAAGAGCAAGAGACCTGAATTCTGCCTCAGCACTACTTCGAGCCATAACATTCTGTTTTTTACTCCGCCATGTAACTAGATTTTCTCCAATGAAGGTGCAGTATCCTGAAGTAGAACATCTGTCAGTAATAAAACCAGCCCAATCTGCATTAGTGTAAACTTCAATTTTTAGGTTGTTATTTTTCCGAAACATAAGACCCTTTCCAGGGGTTCCTTTTAGGTATCTTAGTATTCTATAGGCTGCATCAAAATGTTCTCGTCCAGGTGAGTGCATAAATTGGCTAACCATACTTACAGCGAAAGCTATATCAGGACGGGTATGTGATAGATAGATTAACTTCCCTACAAGCCTTTGAAATTTCTCCTTATCAATGACATCTTCAGCTTTAGCTAGCTCAAGTTTCAAATTGGCATCAAGTGGAGTAAATGTAGCTTTACATCCTAGAAAAGCTGTTTCACTAAGAAGCTCAAGAATATATTTTCTTTGGTTAACAAAAATACCCTTCTTAGATCTATCAAACTCCATACCAAAAAAAATATTTTAATATTCCCAAATCTTTAATCTCAAAATCTTGTGCCAACTTCCTTTTTAATTCTGCAATTTCTTCAGGATCATCCCTTGTCAAGATTATATCATCTACATAGACAATTAAGATAGAGACCTTACGTTTCTTCGATTGCTTATAAAACATTGTGTGATCAGCCTGGCTTTGATGATAACTACCATGGCTTTTCACAGATTTTTTAAAATGTTCAAACTAAGCTCTCGGAGACTATTTAAGGCCATATAGGGATTTTTTAAGTTTATAGACTTTATCTTGTCCCATCACCGTCTCAAATCCTAGAGGCAGGTTCATAAACACCTCTTCTTCTAAATCCCCATTCAGGAATGCATTTTTTACATCTAATTAGTAATAGCCAGTCATAATTAGTAGCTATGATAATAACACCCGGATGGAATTGATTTTAGCAACAGGGGCGAAGGTTTCCTGATAATTAACCCCATATGTTTGAGTAAAACCTTTAGTAACTAATCTTGCCTTGTATCTCTCAATACTCCCATCTGCCTTACACCTCACTGTAAATACTCACTTACACCCGATGATTTTCTGGTCTTTGGATAAGTCAACAACTTCCCATGTCCCACCTCTCCTCAGAGCATTAATTTCTTCCATAACTGCTGATTTCCAGTCAGGATCATCTAGTGCTTCTTGTATGTTTCTCGAGGTAAGCAAGTTAGATAATTTCGATATAAAGGCATTATAGTTCTTTGAGAGTTTAGCGTAAGAAAGATATCGGGATGTGGGATGATAGGCACGTTTAGCTCTCGTAATAGCTATAGGAATATCTAAATCACTAGGCTCAGTATTAAGAACAGAATAAGGAATAGGATCAACATTTGAATCATTAGGCACAAAAGAAGTATGAGAAGGGGAAATATTATGAATACTTAGAGTAGTTTCAAGTTCTGTCCTCAGAGCAGCTGATTGAACTGGTGCTAAAGCAACCATGGCCTTCTTGTTTTTTTGATGACCTTTCTTTCTTAAATAAGTTAGGAGCTCTTTACCATGTTCTGTAGGAACAATGGGTAGTATTTCTCCCCCTGTCGAGGATTCAGAAATGTTTGGCAAAACAAATTTATCACTTGTTTCCTCAGTAAAATCAATAGTTTCCTCTGTTGAATTAATGGCTTTAGGTAAAGGAATAGTAAAAATATCAAAAACATTTTCTTCTTCTTCTATCTCCCCTTAAAGAGAAATTTTTTGAAAGAAATGTTGATTTTCAAGGAATGTAACATCCATAGAGACAATAGTTTTTTTTAGTTTGGGGATTAAAACACTTGTATCCTTTTTTATTTGGAGCATAACCAATAAAAATATATTTTTCTGCCCTCGGATCAAGTTTAGACCTTCATTTACTATTTATGTGAACATATATTATGCACCCTAATATTTTAAGAGGAAGATTTGAAGGTATGCGGGATTCAGGGAATTTTTTTTTAAATAATCAAGAGGAGGAATATAGTTAAGAACACGGTAGGCATTCTATTAATAAGATAAGATGCAATTAAGACGGCTTTCACCATAAATATTTTGGAATATTCATTAAAAACATAATTGCTCAAGAAACTTCAAGAAGATGTTTATTTTTTTGTTCAGCAATACCATTTTACTGAGGAGTATCGACACAAGTGGCTTGATGATAAATCCCTTTCTCGGTGAAAAAATTTCCAAGAATTCCTTTAAAGTATTTAGTTCCATTATCTGTGTGAAAAATCCCAACCTTGGCTTCAAAAAGGTTTTGTAGAACATTTTAAATATTTTTTCAACCTCAAATTTTTTTGTCATCAAATAAATCCAACATAAATAGGTATGATCATCAATAAACGTCATAAACCATTTTTTTATTTAAGGGTGTATTAATTCTTGACGGACCCCAAATATCACTATGGATTAAGTAAAAAGGTTTTGAAGCTTGATAAGGTTTAGGATGATAAACAGTCTTATGATTCTTAGATAAAATGCAGTTTTCACTATAAAAATTAGAACAATCTAATCCTTTAAATAAACTAGAAAATAATTTTTTAAGATAAGGAAAACTAGGATGCCCTAATCTATAATGCCAAAGCATAATTTTATCCTTAACTAGAGTAGAACTAATACTACTCAAACCTTGAGTTCTATTATTTTTTGAATCTTGATTTTCAAAATAATAGAGACCATTGATTAATTTAGCACTGCCAATCATCTTCCCCGAGTTCAGTTCCTGGAAAACACAATAAGATTTAAAGAAAGTAACACTACAGTTAGCATCTCTGCATAATTTGCTAACCAATAGAAGATTACAAGCAAGTTTAGGAACATGTAAGACTTTCTTCAAGGAAATATTTTGTGAAAGATTGACCAAACCTTTGCCTGCTATAGAAGAATAAGATCCATCTGCTAAATGATTTTTTTCATGGCCAGAACAATGATAGTAAGAATGAAAAAAATTAGACAGACTTGTCATATGATCAGAGGCTCTCGAATCTATAATAAAATTGTTACCTGCTTGTGCCATAGAAGCATTAGGAGCACTAGATGAACCTGAGTTAGATTTCAGCAATTTTAGAATTTGATCAATTTGCTCTTTGTTGAGAGGGGATGAATCTGCCTCATGTGCAGTAGGAGTCTTATTAAACCATCCTTCATGAGAGCCCTTCCAGTTTGCTGGGTTTCCATAAAGTTTCCAATATATCTCACGTGTTTGATGTGGTTTGTTACAATAATCACACCTAACACGAAATTTATCATTGGATTTTTTTGTAAGTATTTTGGCTAGCATTCACCCCAGCTACAAGAGCAGAATTTTCAACAGGGCTGATAGGATTTTTCTTACCGAGCATAACAAGACGGTAACTCTCCTCACGGCGGACTTCAGAGAATACTTCACCAATCGATGGAAGCGGTTGTCTACCGATGATTCTACCTCAACTTCATCAAATTCCATATTAAGTCCAATATAAAATTTAAAAATACGATTATCCTCCACCATTTTTTATATTGGTTACAGTCATGAGTACATTTCCATTCATAATCGTTGAAGAGATCCAAGTCTTGCCAAAGATGTTTCAATGAATTAAAATACCTAGTGGCAGTATCCTCACCTTGACGAATTTCTTCTAATTTTAAAGTTAACTCATATACCTGAGATTGATTTCCCAAGTCTGAATACATTTGGTTGACATTGTCCCAAAGCTCCATAGCTGTATGATAGCACATATAGTTGAAGCTGATGTCTTCCTCCATTGAATTCACCAACCATGTCGTCACCATAGAGTTCTCCGCATCCCATTTAGCATAGCTAGGATCACCACGTGTAGGTTCCTCCTTTTCTCCAGTTAAATATCCCATCTTGCCCCTATCGCTAATATACATGAGCACAGATTGGGACCAGCGTAAGAAATTCTCTCCATTCAGTTTGATCGTAGTAATTTGAATAGAGTGGGATTCTGAGGTGGGAACCTGGGTGGTAATAGTGGATATAGGCAAGTCTGCAGTAGTAGTTATTTCAGAAATCTCAGACATGATGATGAAAAAAAAAAAGAGGAGGAAGGAGGTGGGCTAATATAGATGAAGGCTAAGGATTCTGAAATAGAATTCACGCTTTGATACCATGTGAACTTGTATGGTAAAATATTATATTTCTTGTATTGAATTGATACAGTTATATAGCTATACAAAAGACTAAAAAAGGAAAGAATCCTAGAAAATATTTGACAGCTCTGCACATAGGTTAATATAGGAAACTAAAAATCAAATCACACTAATTTAGCATAATAAATCCCGTGATTCTTGCAACAGTAGCCAAGTCTTAAATGAAGAGTCAAAAGTAGAATATACCCTGTACCACTTGATTTCCCACTACATCTACAAGGCAGCTCCTGGTATAAGCTTAGGCCGATAGGCATTGAGCTTTGCTGCAAGATACAGTGCACTGATTCCTTGTTTGTCCAATTGACTAATCACAATCTCCTTAAGCATTGACTTCTTGAGCAATAGATTATATACATCGATTTGTCTGTTCTCAACTGCTAGAAGCACAACATTTTTCTTCTGAGAGTCCAGGTCTTAGATAGGGTGACGCCCGCCGGATGTACCCAGCAAGGGCCCTCACTTTGAATCTGCTTTTGGGATTCGAGGAAGTGGTTTGCGTCTTTTGATCATGGGCGCCATGAGGCATCATCGGTGTATTCCTCCCAATAGAACATTGGGAAGAACAACCTAGCCTATTGACGCCTAAAGGCACCTTTGAGGTATTTGAAGTCGCCACCTAATTTGCGTGAAATTGGGAAAGGTTTCTCATCTCTATTGGTCTAAACCAGAGATATGGTGTCCGGAACTTTCCTCTTATTTATGCTTTGGTTAATTATAAATGGGTTTTTAACCTCTTAAAATTATATCTCTTATCTCACGCGATTGATGCATTTAAATTAAATAGCGCATTCCAAGCATACGAAAGCGATAAAAGGAAAGCGATAAAGTAAGTAAAGAAAGCGATAAATGAAAGCGGTAAACACGCAAGCACACAATTACAAGAGAAATGGGGGCGGAATACAACCCCAATAAAATGAAATTAAAGATATAAATGGGATGGAATACAATCCCCAAAAATAAATAAAGTTACCCCAAAATTAATTACAAGGGCCCAAAAAGAAATGAACTTGAATTTAAAACACTCACACAAGGTCAAAATAAAAAGACATACATAAATCGGGACATTATTTTAGGAACATTGGTTCCTTCGCACTTATTCGAAATTTGGGAATATTGGTTCCTTCGTATTAATTTAAAGAGGGTTCGCAGAGTCGTTTTGATTGTTTGGTGAAAACCGGGATGAGTGATCCCATTTTGGAGAAAATCGACTCTTCGTTTTATTGTGATATTTTTATTATTCGGCTAAGACAAAGGACATTGGTCCCAATTTTATTAGTAAAAATTTCAATTTAATTATAGAAATATTTTTGTGACTTTTTATCGCACGCGTACACAAGTAAAATAATTATTTACAAATGAACACAACAAAAGGACAGAAAATTAGAGAGATCTCACAGAACTGATGTGACCCTCCACGCATCGCGACTCATCCGGGGAGTCGCGAAGACACTCGCATAACCCGACTCAAGTTAAACTCATACAAAAATAATATCGAAACTATTAGTAAATATTCCAAGTAAACTAATCAAACAAATGCGAAATATAATAATAATAACAATGATAGCAATGCAATAAAATGAATCAAATCATCAACAGTAATACCAATGCAACAATAAATAAGATAAATAATAAATATAACAATCATAATAAAACCATATAATAATAATAATAATAATAATAATAATAATAATAATAATAATAATAATAATAATAATAATAATAATAATAATAATAATAATAATAATAATAGGGGTGAGCAAAAAAACCGATGGACTTGGTTAACCGAAAAAAAATCCGAAACCGAACCGATGGACTGGTTAACCGATTGTAATGGACTGGTTAATGGTTAGTGTTTTGAAAAAACCGATATTAATGGACTGGTTAATGGTTTTTGACTCACGTGACTGGTTAACCGAACCGAAACCGAATTTTTAGTTAATTTATTAATTTTTTAATAATTTATAACAATTTATATAATAATTTATCCTAGTTAAAGGTGATCATGTATTTTTTTTCATTAGACTAATTATTTTTAAATTTTTAAGTTTTTTAATTGGCTATGTGTAAGTATAACAATTTATCTAATTAAAAGTGATTATGAACTAGTTAATATATTTACTTATTAAATATTAATTTTTAAAAATAAATTTGCTTATATCCACCAAATATTTTTATTTTATCAACAATAATGTTATATTATAGTGAAAAAAATTTAATTTTTAAGTATCTTGAACATTTTAATTTTATTTATGAATATATTTATAATTATAGTGGTTAACCGAAAAATATTGGGTAATCGATCCGAAAAACCGAAACCGATGGACTGGTTAACCGATGACAATGGACTGGTTAATGGACTGAAATTTCGAAAAACCGATATTAATGGACTGGTTAATGGACTGGGGCTTATGGACCGGTTAACCGACCATGCTCACCCCTAAATAATAATAATAATAATAATAATAATATATTAATACCAATAATGATTATAGTATAAAGTAAATAATAATAATAATAATAATAATAATAATAATAATAATAATAATATAACATCAATAGACATAAAATAAACATGTGATAATAATGATAAAAACATAATAATAATAATAATAATAATAATAATAATAATAATAATAATAATAAACACAAAATGAACATATAATAATAACAATGATATAATAGCAGGATAATAATAATAATAATAATAATAATAATAATAATAATAATAATAATAATGGTGAGGATGGTGGCAGAATAGTAACAAGCAATATGAACACAAATGTGATAATAATAATAATAATAACAACAACAAAAAATCAAATTGAAGCAAACAAATAATATATTAATAGTGATATTAACACATTAAAATGCTAAAAGTAAATAATAGACGTGATAATAATAGCAAAAATAATATTAACAACAATAAATAATATACAAGAAAAATAAATGAGAACAAGTCCAAAAATATTTACCCTCAGAATTTTTAGATCGAAAAACGGTGTCTCGATTCGTTCCCCTTGTCGATTTTGTGGCGATGAATGCTTGAAGAAAATGTAAAAATCGATGCTTTGAAAATAAAATCAAGAGAATACCTTGATAAAAATACTTTTTGGTGGGTGATTGAGCAAAGGAAATTAATTTTCCAAGCTTAAATCACCCAAGAAATGGATTATTTTTTTTAAGAACAATTAAAGATTAAAACTTGAGCAAAAGAAAAAGAAATTAGGAATATTTTGAAGAAAAGGTTGAAGAACCAGTTGCTGGAGAGGAAAAAAATTAGAGAGAAATGCCAAGAAATTCCCCTGTCCAAATGTTGTCGTCCCCCAGAAAATGAAGATTGAAATCCCTTTTAATTTTCAGTCTTGACTAAAAATAGGAATGGACAGAAAGTCTTTATTTTTAGTTAATCAAAACTAGCATAAAAACGTGAAATAGACCCGAAAAAAATGGACTGGAAAGTAGAAAAAATGCAGGCGAAAATGACTGGGCGGGCAAATATGCCCGCGTGTGGAGACAGGTGACGCGCGCGCCCGCCGTGAGACGCGCCCCAAGGGGCGCGGCCACTGAATTGCATTTCCAAAGAAATGCAATTCATTAAATCTTTTTTTTTTTAAATATTAAATCTTTTTTTCAATTAAATTAATTAATTAATCTGATTCAATTAAATTAATTAACTAACCTAATTTCCCCCCTTTTTTCAAATATCAAAAATAATAATATTTTAAAAAATTAATTCAACTAAATTTTTTTGATAATAATATTTTTTTATATATATTTATTTTTATTTAAAAATAATGAGAATTTCGACAAGGGAAGCATCATTTTTGACACATTTAATTGTGGGTATCGTTTTTCATTATCGGGTAATTCCGATCTTGGACCGCCTCAGGACCCGATGTCTACAGATAACCACGGGGAAAAGTCCAAGATTTTATCCACAAGTTGTCACTCCCATCTTTGCTCCTATCAGTATAGGTGTCTCTTTATACTTAACCTTATGAGCTTCCTTCTTCTCAAATGCGAGTAGCACAAGATTTTTCTGAGCTGTGTTCAATTCTTGGATTGCCATCGGATACGTATCAAGGAGCTTATCCACTTTTTCGGTAAGTCCAAGCCTTGGGGGTAACTAGTGTTGGTTTTTAACATTTTCCTGTTTTATGTGCAGTGTTTTTGAGTTGATGGACATGGCTAATATCTTAAAAATCCATAAGAACCTGAAATAGACCTAGTTGTGCCTATGTGCTTGTTAAGTGCCTAATGTTGCATATTTTAGCCTATTTTTCCTTACTTTAATGCATTTAATTTTAACTTATATTAGTACATTTTACTTGTTTTGTGATTTTGGTTATTGTAGGGTCAAAGTGGTAAAAAGGAAGAAAATTGGAGTTAAATGGAGTGAATTTGGAGCAACCATGAAAATTCAAGAAAATTGGAAGCAAAGAGCTGATTTTGGGCTTAGTCTTACCCAAGGCTAAGGGGCAACGGTAAGGAATACCTTACCCAAAGCTAACGATCAAGGCGCGACAGCAGAGTGCAGTTTTTATATTTTAATCCGAAGTTGTCTTAACCGCCAGCTGTGCTTCATCATATTTTTGGGGATAATTAGACCATGATTTAGGGGATATTATGCAGTATTTTTAGGAAGATAATATTGCATTTAATATTTGTGATTTATTTTCAAAGTTTGGATAGGAATTAATGACATTCCTAACTTATCTAGGTTTTATTCCTATTTAGCTAGGGAAAAATGTGAATAGTGACATCTATGCTCCTTCTCTTTCATCTGCATTTTTCTCAAGGCTGTAACAGGGAGTTTAATTTTTTAATTTAATTTTATTTTGTTTCTACTTTAATGAAGTGTGGCTAATTTCATTTGTTTCAGTTAAAGATTAATTCAAAGCCAGGTTTTTATTCACCGAGAGATTGTTGTGCTTGTTTATTGTTCTTAATTTCATATAATGTTCATGTTATTTACTGAAATTTAGAGAAACCATACATCGATTATTATTTATTTTATGTTCAATGAGGCGCCATTGTTCATTTAAATAAATAAAATAATGCTAGTTGAGTTTGCTAAATCCGTAATTATTTAGTAAAGTTAACAATAAGTGGCAATCAATATAACTTTCTCATAAGGGCTGTTATATTGAGTAAATGCATGATTTGGTCTAAATCGGTCTCGCGTGAGGTCGGTTGGCTTAGGTTAGGTCTTTCTATTCCTTAATGTTGTCAATAAATTAAATTCTTGCACATGCTAAGGGTTATTTATTGGCTATGAATTAAATATAATCTTACTTGATTAATTCATTAATACGGAAAGATTAAGTCGGCAGCGCGAAGCTGACGGCTATAACTAGCCCATTAATTGATTTTTAGATTTACTCTTTCGTCAATGATCGGTTGAATTAATCCTGTGTTGCGAATATTTTTAACTGGAATTTATCATCTATTGAATTTATTTTGATCAATTTACTGCTTGTTTTTTTTTTCTTTAAATTCAGCATTTGTTAGCTTTTATTTTATAAAAACCTCCCCTTTATATTTTTATTGTTAAAAATCTGGTTATTTAAAATTATTTCAGTACTAGTCTCTGTGGATTCAACCCTTTCTTGCCCTATTTACAATTTAATTGATAGGATAATTGAGGAATTTATTTTTTTTGGCTTCGACACCCATCAAATTTTAGTGTCGTTGCTGGGGACTAGTCTAATTTGATTTAATTTATTAATGACTAGGTCTGAAATTCTAGAAGAAATTTTGTTCGATTCAGAGATTGAGAAAATAACCCAGAGATTAAGGAAGGAGACAAAGTTACGTAAGGAACTTGCTGGAACTTCTTCCAAACAGCAACAAAAGGAAGAAGAAGCTGATTTTACTGAATTTTCAGCCGAAGAAGAAGAAGTAGAGATAGCAGAACAGACTTTAAGAGAGCTTAATGCATCTCTTTTAAATCAGCAGCCCTTGTGCGTAACTTATCCAGCTTTGAACACTGGTTTTGAACTAAAATCGGGGCTGATTCACTTATTACCCACTTTTCGTGGCTTAGAAAATAAAGATCCTCATAAGCATTTGAAAGAATTTCATGTGGTTTATTTAGGTATGAGGCCACAAGGAGTTACTGAAGAACAAGTGGAATTGAGGGCCTTTACATTTTCATTGGCTGATTCGACAAAGGAATGGCTGTTGAATTTACAATCAGGAACAATCACAACATGGACTTATATGTTGAGAATGTTTTTAGATAAGTTTTTTTCGGCCTCCCGAGCTGCTGTAATTCGAAGGAAAATAAGTGAAATCAGACAAAAATATGTGGAGTCACTTCACAACTATTGGAAAAAATTTAAGAAATTATGTGCAAGCTGTCCCCAACATGAAATTATTGATCAATCCCTTATTCAGTATTTTTATAAAGGTATGTTGAGTATGGAAAGGAGGATGATAGATGCAGCAAGTGGGGGAAGCCTCAATAATAAAACCCCAGCACAAGCCCGTGAGTTGATACAGAATATGGTAGCCACTTCCTAATAGTTTAGAAGATATCAAGACCCCCCAAGAAGAGTACATGAGGTAAATTCTTCTTCCATTGAAGATAAACTTAATGCTCTAACTGTTCATGTGCAAAATATGGTTGTAGGTACATCTTCACAAGCAAGGGTGTGTGGAATATGTGCATATGCTGGACATCCAACAGATATGTGTCCCGCACTTCAAAAAGACTCACAAGAGCAAGTAAATGCGATGGGTGGATATTCAGGACAACCCTATAGGAAATATGATTCGTATTCCAGTACATACAATCCGGGGTGGCAAGATCATCCCAACTTCAGCTATGGAGCGAGGCAACAAAATTCACAATAACAATTTCAACCAAGGCAACCACAACAGCCCTCTCAACCAGCTCCTAAATAAGATACGAGTCTTGAAGACATTGTTCATTCTTTTGCTAATAATGTGCAAGATATTCAGCAGCAGGCAAAGAAATTAGATTCAAGAATTCAGAATTTGGAGACACAAATGAGCCAAATAGCACAATCTTTGAGTAGAATAGAGTCCCAAGGATGTTTGCCCTCATAAACCATAGAAATTCTGAGGCAAAATGCGAGTGCTATCGTTCTAAGGAGTGAAAAAGAGCTGGAACAGCCCCTACCCAAAGGAGAAAATCAGAAAAAGCAAAAGGGAGTAAAGAGAAGCGAAAATTGAGCAAAAAGTGCAGCCCACAGGTGAAAATACAGAGTAGCCCCCTGTTTTAGTTGTGCAACCCCCATTTCCTGAAAAGCTAGCTAAATCTAAAAAGGAAAAAGAGGAAAAAGACATCTTTGAGACATTTCATAAAGTTGAGGTAATTTTTTTTTTGATTGATGCAATTAAACAAATACCAAAATATGCGAAATTTCTTAAAGAGCTTTGCACTAATAAGAAAAAACAGGTTGGCTATGAGAAAATTACTGTGAATAAAAATGTTTCAGCTGTTATTCAAAGCAAAATGCCCAAAAAATGCAAGGATAAAGGTATGTTTGCTGTTTCATGTAAAATTGGTGATTTAATCGTTAAAAGAACTATGTGTGATTTGGGTGTATCTATAAATGTCATGCCTAAGTCTATTTATACCTCTTTAAATGTTGGACCCTTAGAAGAAACAGGAGTAGTTATTCAATTGGCAAACAGGTCAATAGTTTATCCCGAGGGATTGTTAGAAGATGTGTTGGTTCAGGTGAATGGGTTGATTTTTCTTGCTGATTTTTATGTGATCGACATGGATGATGAAGAAAATTCAAGTGATTCAGCTGACATTTTATTAGGTACGCCATTTCTTCAAATAACTAGAACTAAAATTAATGTGTACAAAGGTACTCTTACAATGGAATTTGATGGTGAAATAGTGCAATTCAATATATATGATGCTATGAAATATCCATGTGAGATGGCTTCTGTATGTGGAATTGATGTTATTGAACCATTGACTCAAAAAATGTTTGAAATGAGTGGGACTGACAAATTGCAGGTTGTTTTAAATGAAAATATTTATGGGGACAGGTTTGATGCAGTGGAAGAAGAGCTGAGTATTAAAGATGAGTTGCAAGAAGTAGTGATGGAGTTAGAGGCTTTGAAATCGGTGGTACGTGCGTCTAATCCTTTGGAATTAACTAGCACTGACAAAACGCTTCTACCATCTGTGTTGCAGGCACTAGAATTGGAACTTAAGGTGTTGCCTGATCATTTGAAGTATGTTTATTTGGGTGAGGAGAAAACACTCCCAGTGACAATTTCCAATAAGCTGCAGCCTAAGGAAGAGAAGCTACTAATCCAAGCTTTGAGAGAGCATAAATAGGCAATTGGATGGACCATTGCCAATATAAAAGGCATAAGTCCCTCTACTTGCATGCACAGAATCCATTTAGAAAAAGATATTACACTACAAGAAAATCATAATTTAGCGATGTAGTCATTTCCGTCGCTAAATAGCGGCGAAATTTATTTTTCGCCGCAATTTAGCGACGGTTTTTATTTTTCGCCGCAATTTAGCGACGAAAATTAAATTCCATCGATAAATAGCGACGAAAAATAAAATCCATCGCTAAAAATGGCGCCAAGAATTCCCTCCAACTTCGCCAACCGAAATTAGCAATGGTTCTTAGAAACCATCGCTAAAAATAGCGATGGGATGTCTCTTCCGTCGCTAAATAAATTAGAAAATAATTTAATATTTTTAGCGACGGATTCTAATAATCCATCGCAAAAATTAGCGACAGAAATTTAATTCCATCTCTAAATATGGCAATGGAATTAATCTTGTATCGCTAAATAAAAAGTAATTATTAATTTAGCGACGGAAAAAAATTGTCGCTAAAAATTGCGATGGATTAATAAATACCGTCGGCAAAAATTTTTATACTTAATTGTAGCGACGGAATTTAAATTTCGTCGCTAAAAATAACGACGAAATTTACTATGTCGTCGCTAATAAATTTTCATTTTCAATATTAGCGACGGAATCTTAATCCGTCGCTAAAAGTAGCGACGGATGGAATATTTCGTCGCTATTTTTAGCGACGAAATATGCCTTCCGTCGCTAAAATCAAATTAAATTCTGATTTCTCTCCTTTTTCTTTTCTCTCTCTCTCCTCCCTCTCCCCTCCCCGTTTTTGGTCCTCTGCCCACCCGCTGCCAACCACCAGAGAAGCTCCCGCAGGCCGATCCGCCCCTCCCCCTTTCCTCCGGCGCCGATCGGCGTGCCTCCTCTCCTCCTCCCCCCTCCCATCCCCTCCCTCTTTTCCCACTCCTTCCCTCCTCCGCGCGGTGCCTCCTCTCTGCCTGCGTTGACGAACGATGCTCCTCCGGCGTTGGGCCGCCTTCCCTCCTCCTCCTCCTCCTCCGACGTCAGATACGTAGATCTGTATCTTTAGTTTTTTTTTCTTTTATTAAATTAATTAATAAATATTATTATTATTTTATTTATGTTAGTTAAATATTGTTTAATAAAAATATGGATTATTAATTAGTGTTAATTGTTGTTGTTAGAATTATTTTAATTCATTTATGTTAATTAAATATTTTATTATTGTTAAATAATACTATGAATAATTTGTTTCTAATATTATTAGATATTATTAGTGTTATTAGTTAGTTTATTAGTAAATAATGGTTTGAAAAATTTATTGTTATTAGTATTATTGGAAAATAATAAACTTTATAATTTATTTGAGCATATTAGTAGTATTAACATTGTCGGTGAATTATAAAATACGCATATTTGGAAAATTAAGTTGTTTATTAATATTATTGTTTTTAATGTGGAATGTTATTGTTGTTAGAATAATTGTTATTTTTTTATGTTAATTAAACATTTTTTTAAAATAGATGATTTATTTATTTATGTTAATTTGTATTGTTGTTATTATTTTTTTGGTTAGATAATAATTAATATGAATAATTAACGTAAATAAATTGATTATTATTATTATTATTATTATTATTATTATTATTATGTAGATTATTATTAAATAATATTCTTATAAAATTATTTTTTTATTATTATTGTTGATTTTATTGTTATTGTAATGAAAATGACTATAATATGACAATTTATATTTTTCTTTTTATTTAGCATAATAATCAGTATAATTATTGTTTAAATGACTAGCAATTGTCTTAAATAATTGTGTAATTTTTGTAATAATAATTGTATTTTGAATTTCTAGTTTTATTAACTAATATATTAACTTTTTTTTTTTGGGAATTAGATATACATAATTCTAATTAAGATGTCATCTTGTTCATGTAACAATTTTGGAATTAATTATGAGTAACGTAGATAGATCTTGGATGTATAGAAGAAAAACAAATGATGGTTACATTAATCCTGAATTTGTGGAAGGGGTTCAGTCGTTTATTGAATATGCAAGTTCTCAACCTGCACATATGGACGGGGCTAAAATAAGATGTCCATGTAAAAAGTGCAAATACCTTAGTTATCTTCCAGTTGATGAAGTGTATTTTCATTTGTTAAGAAAGGGATTTGTCCAAAATTATTTTGAGTGGACACGACATGAAAAACTGATATGAGCTTAAATAGCTCATAGTTAATCTATATTTTGTGGTTAGAAGTAATATTTTAAGTGTTTTTATTTGTTGGAATTAGGTATGTTTTATGTGTTTTGTGTGTAGGAGGAAAATGGAGAAAAGATGGAGTAAATGGAGAAAAGAAGCAAAAATAAGCCAAGGCAAAAAAGCTTCTGTCGCGAGCGCGACGGGTGGCGCGAGCGCAACAGAACGCGCTAAAGGAAGAGCAAGAAAGAAGAGAGAAAGAGAAGAAAGAGGTGCTGTCGCGACCAAGGGAAGGTGTCGCGAGGTCGCGACAGGGAGCAGAAAAGGCACATGCGAGGAAGGGCGAGCGAAGATGAAGGCGTGATCTGTCGCGAGCACGACAGGTGTCGCGATCGCGACAGAGAGATCCATTGGACACAAAAGTTCAAAAAGTCACTTGAAGAGTTATGCCTTTCCACCAACAATTACAACCTTTATAGAATGGCATCTAAAGGGGCACAATTATAGTAGTATAAAATGTATTTTCAACTGTAAATTTAGGGATGAATCATTTGAATTACGATTTTGGAGTAAGTTAGAACATAATTTTCTTTCTTTAGTTTTATTTTCACAAGTAGAGTTTATGTATTGAAGAGAAGATAGCATACAAAGAAGAAGACTACCTTTGGTGATTTGAAAAGGGTTGAGAGATCTCCTTTTTCATCTCTAATCTTTTTATTCTTCTTTGTACATTCTTATGATGTAAATTCAGAACTTGAGTATTTAATATCAAATGTTTTATTGTTCATATTAATTCAAGTGTTCTTGCTTGTAGAATTTCTCATTAGTACATTATTTATGCATGATTTTTACAAGTTTGAGTTTTGTCGAGAGAGAAATTCATTCTTGAATCTAATTGGAATTCATCATTAAGATATTGTTTGAGAGATCATAATATTGAAATGGTTGTTATAGGTTGTGTTTTATTCCTAAGATTTGCATGTATAATCATCTAGTTCTTGAATGAGAGTTTGGAATTAGACTTATATATGCATATTTTAGGCAATCCTATTTATGTCGAGAGAGTAAGTAGGAAATTTATTCAACTTGGCTTGCAAGATAAGAATGCTAAAATCATTAAGAACAATTAATTCAAGTTCCATTTTTATACTTAGCATCATTAATCTTTTCTATCTTCTTGGACTATCATAAACTCAACTTAATTAGTTTACATGTTAGATTAGTTTAGAATCACTTTTCCATCATTTTACTATTGTAAACAAGATTAAAATCGAGTAGTAATAGTGTGTAAACACGTTCTCTGTGGGATCGACATCTTAAGTACTATTACGGTACACCGTATACTTGCGGTCAATAAGCATATATAGAAAATGCTCAACAAAAACCATCAATATGTAGTACATCGATGGGAAATATGGGTAACATGTCGGCAAATGATGGTCAATTTGAAAGAGAGGGGGAATTTACTACATATGATGTAGGGGTCACTGATAATCCATACGTCCAAATAGTTTCGATGCAGTTGGTCGTGATTTTAGGAAAAATACACCCATGCTGATGAACCCAACGAAAATGCGACAAAATTTTATGATTTGGTAAATTCAGCAGATCAAGAGTTATGGTCAGGCTGTAATAACATGACTCAGTTATCTTCGGTAGCTCAAATATTTAATATAAAATCTGAAGGCCATATTTTAGATCGAAGTTTTGATAAAATTCTTGCTTGGTACAATGAATCATTGCCTCCTGACCATAAAATGATTGATAATTTGTACAGTGTGAAGAAAATGATCAGTGGTTTAGGTTTGCCTGTTGAGAAAATTGACTGTTGCCGGTTGGAATGTATATTATTTTGGAGGGATGATGTGAATTTACAAGAGTGTAAATTTTGCAGTCAACCTAGGTACAAACCCAGGAATTACAGCAATAAGCAGAAATTTGTACCTTGGAAACGTATGTATTTTTTTCCATTAACTCCTAGGCTTCAAAAACTATATGCATCTGAAGTTACTGCACCTCACATGCGATGGCATGATGAGCACGAAAGCACAGGTGGAATAATGAGCCATCCATCAGATGCAGTTGCATGGAAATATTTCAATAACACCCATCCTGATTTTGCTGCTGAATCTCAGAATGTTCGGCTGTGTTTGAACACTGATGGATTTCAACCTTTTGGTCAATCAGGGAAACAACATTCGTCCTGGCCAATCATAATTACTTCTTATAATTTGCCTCCATGGATGTGTATGAATGAGGCATATATGTTCTTGACAGTTATTATTCCAGGACCTAGAAATCCAAATATTTTTCTATTAATTGAATTTTTTGTAATCTAGTATATTTTTTGTTGATTAATTTCTCATGTAATTTGGTTTGTAGACAATAATTTCGGGTTCTTCGGGTCGGACACAATAATTTTCGGATTCATCGAGTTGGGCCCCTACTATAATTTAGAGTCGACTCAAGTTGAGATTTTAGGTAAATTTCGAGTGTCAGTGATAATACTCAATATTATTTTTTGCTGGATCTGAGCCAAGGTTCGGCCTAAAGCCCGAGAGAACACCAAGAAGCAAGGCCCAACGTCGTCTAAGCCCAGTGCCTCTGAGGCCTGGTGCGTGATTGAACAGATGCGCACAGGAACCAAAGGAGCAAGGCTCTCAGGCTGTCCAATCGGACTGATGGGGCACGCTTTTCGATAGCCCACTGACACACTCCTCCATCCTATCCGTCACCTGCTTCGCGTCACAACTCCGCAAACCTACTTTGACATCAGGGTAGACCATTCAAGTGGATTATCTTGCTTATATAAATACTAGGCCACTTCGCACTCAAGTAACACAAGTTTTAAGACATTCTCTTACAACTTTCTCTCTCTAAAATACTGTTGACTTAAGTTTCGTAGTATTAATGTTTGGTCTAATCGGGGTACATTCTTTTGCAGGAAACAGACACTTTCAATCCGATCGGCTCTTCCCTATTCCTTACACTTGCCACTTGACTCACATCAACTTTAGATAATCTTGAAGTTATCACTTAGTTTCATATTAAATATATTCAATTCTTATAATTAATTATGAAAATTTTATTTTTCTTTTGATTCTTTTAATGGATATTATATTTAATTTATATTTTTCATTTTTGAAACATTTATAAGTATTAAAAATAATGTTATAAATTGTATACTTTATTAAATCTATATATTAAATTTTTTTAATTATTAACCATTAAACCGATTCGAATAAATTGGTTAAAAAGTAAAATCAATATAGCGGTTAATTGAAGTTAATGGACTGGTTAATAAAATTGTTAATGGACTGGTTAGCCGATCCATGCTTACCCTATACTCTTATAACGAGACAAAAGTGTTTTTTGAAATTTTATTTATGATTAAGCATAAATATTTTTAATACCTTATTTTCAAATTAAATATTACGATTCTTTATTATCTTATAGTGAAAGTCTTATAGTAACTGACGTTACAAATTATAAATTCCATTAATAGATTCTTATTAATTAAAATTACAAAAATGGAACTATACATGATTTTTTTTTTTTTTTAAAAAAAAAAAGTGCCACTAAAAGTTTTGTGGTTGATTTTTTTTTTCTCAATTAAAATGGTGCAAAAATTTTGAGAATTTTAAATAGAAATATTCTTTTTATATAATGACATGGAATGAAATGGATGGAAATCGAATATTATATATTAATTGGAAATTTTGATAACCTACGTGTGATTTTTCAAACAGAAATATTTTTAATTTGTTACAAAACCTATTTTAACAATGCATAGATTAATGACTTCCTTAATTTATTATTCAAAGATAATAAAAGATCTGATCAATAGCTTCAAGCAATCAATCTCTTTAATTATTTTTCTTATATGAACAAAAAAAATTAACTCTCTCTCTCTCTCCCTATATATATATATATATATATGCATTTATCATCCTAATAACTTGCGGTATCATATGACATTTTTCTGTTGTTATTCCCACCATAATTTCCAATTCTTCTGTACTGTAGATTGAAAATCAGATTGTGTGTGGAGATTTCTATGTCACTTTCTTGTAGATATATGTTAATTATCAATGCAAATATTAATCTAGTCTATGTCAATTCCTGATATTCACCAGATTTATTAGCAGGGGCATATTGTTCAGAGTTTTTGCTATTATGACTATATAACCTTCTTGATTATAGCTGTTGCACAATTAGAGTTTCCGCAAACTTTACAAGTATCCACCAATAGATTATAGCACAATTGAGGCTCATTTCATGCGATCCTATTGTTCCTTCTGTATGTTAATTTGTGCAATGTGACTAGTGGAATAATTGATCTTATAGTGTATCAATTTCTTCAGCCATCACAATAGATTTGTTTCCTTTTCTGTTTTATGTTTATCTTATGGCTATTGATGTTGCTTTTGGTACAACTTATGTTTTATATTATAATTGGTCTAACTACAACAAATTTTCAGATACCGTCAAAGAAAAGGAATCTGATCTTGAAATTTTTCTTACCTATTAATAGATATAGCTGTTATGTTCTTTTTCCTGATGTTGTATACTAGACATACAAATTTATTCAAACACCAAATAACCCGTTCACAATAACCAATCATTAACATTTCCACAAAAGATTCGTGAAGTACAATATTAAGTATGAACAGAAGTGAAACCGAGAGTTTTCTCAAACGCCAAAGAAATCTCAGGTTTGCTCAGTGTGGCTCAAAGAAACTTTGTGCTTGTAGCTACGCTGAGGTTCCTTCTTAAAGATAGCCCTCACGAGATCAAAGTAGAGAGGGAGTTGCGCAAGAGCAAAAAAGGATATTGGCAAGCATGTTGCAGCGTACAATGGATAAGCTGCATATCTCAAGCTTGCGCTGAGGACAAAGAAATGTCCTGCGCAGAATGAGATCAACATAGCAGTTATAGATGCAAAGAGTGTTGTTAAACCCAGAAAAAGCTTTCTTGGCAAGTCCATTGCAAAATCGCTTTCTTGGTACCGAGAGGTGAGAATTGTAAGAAAAAAGATGAGTGCAGTCACTGAGGAGCAGAGAGCTACCAGGGATGCAATGGCAAAGACGTGGAATCCTGGCTTATTTCGAAGAATTGGTGAACCATTGCTTTCATCGATGCCGCCAGGTACAGTTGCTGAAGTTGAAAATGCAACTGTTGCAATGAGAGCAGCAACGACTGAGCAAGACTCAGAGGTTTTGGTTAGCCATTGAGTGCCCTTTACTACAAGTTCTCTGTGTGTGTTTGTGAAGATTTCTGTTGGTGTCTGGCGCATGTTGTTGTGCTTAACAAAAAAGTGTGGCGGCATCGAGTTCTTGACAAACTGCATAACAACATAAACTCAATTACTTCATTTTTTTATCTCTTCCATAAAAAGTAGCCAAGTCTTAAATCAATAGTCAAAAGCAGAATATACCCTGCACCACTTGATTTCCCACTGCATCTGCAAGGCAGCTCCTGGTATAAGCTTAGGCCGATATGCACCGAGTTTTGCGGCAAGATGCAGTGCACTGTTTCCTTGTTTGTCCAATTGACGGAACGCACTCTCCTTAAGCATTGCCTTCTTGAGCAATAGATTATATACATCGATTTGTCTGTGCTCAACTGCTAGAAGCACAACATTTTTCTTCTGAGAGTCCAGGTCTTGGATAGCCACGGGGAAAATGTCCAAGATTTTATCCACAATTTCTGTCACTCCCATCTTTGCTGCTATCAGTATAGGTGTCTCCTTATACTTAACTTTATTAGCTTCCTTCTTCTCAAATGCCAGTAGCACAAGATTTTTCTGAGCTGTGTTCAATTCTTGGATTGCCATCGGATATGTATCAAGGAGCTTATCCACCATTTCGGTAAGTCCAAGCCTGGCTGCAACTAGTGTTGGTTTTTCACGTTTTCCTGTTTTGTATGCAGTTTTTTTGAGTTGATGAACATGGCTAATATCTTAAAAATCCATGAGAACCTGAAATAGACCTAGTTGTGCCTATGTGCTTTGTTAATTTCTTAAGTTAAAAGATGCAAATATTTAGCTCCAATCAAGTGTAATAAGATTGTGTATCAGCAATGATCTACTTAAAATCCTGTCATGAAATGAGCTAACATACCTTTTCCATGCTTGTCCTCCCCTTTTCTATCTTTTTCTTGGTTAGCAGTAAAGGAACTTAAGCCTTTATATACATCTGTATCATGAGATTCCTTGTGTATTTCTGATGAAGGTGAAGCTGCAAGAATTTCAGATAGATTATTATGTTCTTCAGGCCTAGTATTTCGAGGATCCCGGCCGTTATCTTCATACTTATACAAAGAAGCTCTTTGAACCAATTCATTCATTATTTGATTAGCCCATACGTGTCGCTCTTTCTTCTCTCTGATATGATTTATCTTTGAAATGCCTGTAAGATTCAAATTGATCAATTTTTCTTGAGATTGTTTCTCCACCAATTATTATTACACATTTTAATGCGGTAAGCTACAAAGCATGAAAGAAAGGTATAACTTATAGAATGAAAAACTTACCAAAACCAAGAATGATAAATATTAAATCTAACACAACTTTGACGAATAGAGCAAATGTTTCATAGTTTGGAGGATAGATGCTTTTCACCCCATTCTTTGGGAGATTACTGTCTAGAAAATAGCACTATGTATGTTAGTACCCACCAATTATAGTTTTTGCATGAGAAATTATGATGAAATGGGTCCTAAAGGTTATTATTTACCATAGGACAAGGTGATGTTTTGTGGTGCATTCTCTTCATCATTCAACCTGTGATTTTCGGTTACTCCCTTCACTCGGAGGAGTTTATTCGCTTGATGACATATACCATTTTCCTCTCTTTTAGCTGGAAAAAATGTAACAAATTTGACATTTGAAACTTTGCATAAAAATGTATTGAAAAAATAAAGTGTGAAAATTCACTCACTTAATACTTGAAAGCAAGTCCTGAATGTGTGCAAAATGTTCATCCAAGTTTCATAATTCTGCGGATACTTAGGACCTCCGTTAACTCCTGAATCGTGTAGGTACAATTCAGGATCACGTGTTTCTTCCCGAACCTCATTAACCATCATGCCTAAATTACAATAAAGAGTTGTTAAAGGCCAAGGTTGTAGCTTAGTTTACCCTGTTTTGTTTCTTCTAATTCTGTTAAACTGCTGCACAAACTTGAATCTGCTGAGTTTAAAAACCTATACTAAGTTTGAAATTCTTACAGCGGTAAATGAGACGATCAACTGGTAGAAGCTGACTGCCACTTTTGAATGCATTAGGTTTACTGGCTAAGATATGCAGAGGAAACTGACCATCCTCATTAACATAATTCACAAGATTCGGATAATAACGTATTATATGAAATGCCAAACCTATCAAAACAAATTAAAAATGTGTTAATGTAATTAACAAAATCTTACATTATAGGAGTCACAAAATGTAAATACCACTTACTTAAATATTCTCCAGATATGGCAGCATGAAGAATAGTATCCCCATTACTTTTTCTGCATAATGAATAGTCAAGCTCTGCATATGCTTGCTTGTAAAGAAAATGAAGGCAGAGAAAGGCCTCTTTCTTGCCATGAAGAGCTGATAAAAAGAGAGGTGTTTCATTCTCGGAATTTCGAACTCTAATTAGGCTTACATCTTTAGTAGCAAGGCAATGGCACATTCTGACATCACCGAGTGAAGCTGCTAGATGGAGAGGTGTGTTGCCTCTTTCATTGTTGATATGTAAGATTGTTGGTGCATTTTGACCTAGTATTTCTACCAGTCTCAACACAACCTCTGTCCGGCCATCAGATACTGCAATGTGCAATGCAGTATCTTCTGATATAGTTATCTTGGCATGTTGGATGGTAGGATTGTTGGCGTAGGCCTCAACGACAACATCCCACCTGCCTTTCATTACACTTTCAAATATATCATTGGCTTCCATTTCTAACAAGTTTGCCTACTCCTCAATCAAGTGCATTGATTTTCACATATAGGATGTCCTTACCTTATATATAATGCACACAATTAGGAAAAGTAAAGCCTCTGGTATTTGGTAAGTTATTTAAATCTTTTGGAATTCCTTCCTTGCCGCCATCTACTTACCATAATTTAATGTTTCTTTTTTTTTTTTTTCTTTAATTTCTTAATGTTTCTTTGTAATATAAAAAGACTAACTGCGATGCTCCACTTGTAAATTAATAATTTATAAAGAAGAAACAATTCCTTTTTCCTAAATTAATTTCTTTAGGTTTGGCTTTAAATGATTATGATTTTTTTTAATGTTTCTTTTATAGAAAAAGGAATTCAACTTACATATATAATATTAACCTATATATATACTTTAATTCGATCAAGGAAATTTCATTGTAGAGTACTATATCTATGGTCACTTTTCTTGTCAGTAAAACATTCCATATATTCTTGTACATGCATGCTTATTTGAATTTGTATGAATTCTGTCCTGAAAATTAATTACAAAATCAATAAGGTTTAATTTAGTGTTACTAATACACCAGATTGTAAGATTCTAAATTCAAGTTCCAACCGCCGGATTTATTATATATATATATATATATATATATATAGAAAGATTAAAATATTTTAACTTGCTTGGCGCATATTTCCACGTCTTTCCATTTCATACATTTTTTTATACTCCTTAAATTTAATTATAACATTTTTGTTCTTATTCAATTTGTGAGAAAAATCATCTTGGAGAGCGGATGTAGAAAAAGTAGAAAATGTCAGCAAATATAACTATTAATTATTAGCTTTTAGTGATGATAGGAACATATTAATAAAATGTATTAATCTAATCAAATCAACAAAGCATTTTTAAACTTTGGAAAAAAAATAGGAGTGGAATTATCTAATTATTATTATGATATGCTCGTATACTCTCGTCAGATTGGAAGTTAATTTTACCCATAAACACTGAATTTTCACTCAAATAACACTAATTTAATAAAAAGAAAATTATTCTCTTAAAAATAACTGAATTTATAACATTTTAACATAAAAATCACTTTGGCCGTTTTTCGGTGAAAGGATCGCCGAAAAATCCAACTGGCGTGCCCACTCAGCGATCCTGTACACGTGGCTTAACACATGGCATGCCACATGGAAGAAATAACATGTAAGCATGCCACGCGGCACGCCACGTTAAAATTTTGCCACGTCGTCATGACACGTGGCTTTTATGCCTACCAACATGCCATGTCGGCATGTCACATAGACCCAATTATATACAACATGTGCCATTAAATTATAAAAAAAAATCACAAAATTCGCAGTACCTAGCAATTTTTTTTCCATATGTTTTGTTTTAGTACTTGTCGCCATGAATATTTGATGGGTTTTAGTTATTTTGAAAATTAGAACCGAGATAAATTGAATAAAATTTGAATTGATTAATTTATCGTAGCGGGGCAAGTCACTTAATATCTACATTTATGGTACAAATTAAATAAAATAATATAATTTCAAATAAATCAACGAATCAACAATTTCTTTTAGTTCAGGTTTTGATTCCATCTATGCTAATATTTGCTGGATCACAGCCTCAGCATTTCCATTATACTGAGCCAAAAGATGAATGGCATCAGCCCCTGGTAAGGCAAGAAATTCCTGCGCCAATTCAAATAGATGGGTCATAAATCAAACATGTAGCAACATCCAAAACCTAAATCACAGACTCATCAAGGGAATCACAGGAAAAGTGCATTCACCACATACAGCCGTACAAAACCAAACACGAGGAAAATGTAACATTATATATGTGGATTATTTACTGAGAGCAGGAAATGAAATTCTCCATTGAAGCAAAATGAAAGATGATTCGTATCCCTGGGTGCAGCTATCAGCATTTGATTTTGATATAGAACAAGCAGATGATAGGTCCCAGTCAAAGCCACAATAGTTTTAATATGACAGAGTTCTACTTAGGGCGAGAATAAGCCACAAGTTTGTTTTTGAGGGAACTTATGCCTTTCTTCTTCTTTTACTAGAATTTAAACCACCACTTCCTATTAAATAGCAAATACTTGGGCCCATGACTCACAATCATAGTTGAGCCAACTTCATAACTGACACTTACCAAAACAGAAATTGACTCATTCTAAATTAAAGAACAATAGTAAAATAAAATTGACAGGTCTTGCATAATTCACGTAGTGCAGTACTTCCAATTTTTAATGGGTACTCTTGTAGACTTTTTTGGTGTAAACACTGGGTTCCGAGACAGGTTAAATCAGAATTACCCAATAATAAAATTAATTGTGACTATTTATAGGCAAAAATGAAAGTTGAAAGTGGTGGTTTCTTTGTCAAGTTAATTTATTAAAAATAAATAAAAATGTGTTTTAAAAATATTTTGAAAATATTTTAAAATTATTTTAAAATAAAAAAATGAGTTTTGAAATTATAGCGTTTTAGCAAAAATTAAAAAAAAAAATTCGCGAGCATCAGCTTGTGGCGGCGCACTGGGCGTCGCTCGCGTGCGGGCACCCAGCGCACGGCAACGCCCGTCAGGCGTCGCTCGGTCCTGTCAGCTTCCAACAGCCCTTTGGGCATTTTTTTTGCTTTTTTTGAGTTTTTTTACTCATTTTTTTTTTGTAAAATTTAATTTTAAAATCCTTTTGTCTTCTAACCCTTCAAATTTTTCAATTTTTGGGTTTAATTGGGAATTAAATTGATTTAATTTTTTCATCAAAAATTGATTTATTTTGAGTTATAAAAGGAGTTTTTTTGAGAGAGAAAATTGGGGATTTTTCTTAAGAAAAATATTTTTTTTCTTCTTCTTTTTCTTTTTCAAGAAAAATTCTTCAAATATTCCAATTGATTTTTTCAAGTTAATTCCTAAGGTAAAAAGAAAAATTTTTGTTCTTGGAAATTTTTTTCTTTTTATTTAACAATCTTTTTTCTTGAGACAAATAAATTAATTATTTGTTCTTAAAATAAAATTTCTCTTCAATATTTTATTTTTCTAATCTTGATCTTATAAACCAAGACAAGAAAATTGATCACGTACTTTCATTCATCACATCAAATTTTGAGGGTAAGCATTTTAGGCTCAATTTTTAATTTAATTTTTAATCTAATTTTTTTATAATTAATTAGTAATCATGTAAATTTTTAAATCTTTTATTTTTTTAATTTATTTGTGTGATTTAGTTATATGATTTAATATTTTTAGAATATTTTATTTTATTCTTAAATATTAATTTGATTGTTCATCTTTTGTTGTTTTTATTATTATTATTATTATTTAACATGCTTTAACATGTTTGGTTTATTTTATTTCTTTTTATTTTTGTTTTACTTGATTGTTCATCTTATTTATTGTTATTGTTTATTATTATTATTGTTAATATCATTATTACTTTTGTTTTATTATTATTATTATTATTATTATTATTATTATTATTATTATTATCATTATTACTTTTATTATTCTTGCTTATAGTTATTATTATTTGTTATTGTTATCATTATTATTATTTTTATCATTTATGCTTTTTCATGCATGTTAAATTGTTAGTATGTTAAGTTACTTATTTTTACTATGTCATTTAATTAATTTGTCATATATGATATATTGTATTTTATTTATTTTAATTCATTTTCATATGTTATATATTAAATTCATCTTTTATTACTAACATCAATTTTATTTGTATTTTTTTTATTTCAATACTTATTTTTATGTGTGAGTATTTTTAATGGCAAATGGGAGCTCATGGAGATTTGAAAATACCATTTTGGTGGGATTTGTCATATTTTAATATTTTAATTATTTTCCATTAATTTGCTTTTATTTGTTTTTATTATGTAATATGCAACAAATTTATTTATTTTTATGCACGCTAATTAAAAGTCACAAAAAATTTTATATTAATAAATTGAATTTTTTCTAATAAAATGGGACCAATGTTCTAATTTAAATCAATAAAAACTCACTTTAAAAAGAAGAGTCAATTTTTTTAAAATTGGATCACTTATCCCGATTTTATCGATAAATACTAAAAAATAACTTTTCGACTTTCTAAGTGAAAGTGAAGGAACTAATGTTCGTAATAAACGTCCCGTTTTATATATGATGTCTTTTATTTTATTTTTCTTGTGTAGTATTTCGAGCCCTTGTAATTAATTTCGGGGTAATTCTATTCATTTATTTATTTATGCTTTTTTATTTTGGGGGATTGTTTTATCCTATTTTTATACTTGTAATTTTTTATCGCATTCTTTATTACTTTCTTTACTGCTTTTGTGAAAATGCTTGAAATTCGCTTTAAATTTATTGTATGATCGCATGAGATGAGAGATGAATTTTAATTACTAAAAACTCATGTATAACTTAATTTAAGGCATTAATAAGAGTGAAGTTTCGAACACCTTCTCTAGTTTAAGACCTCCGAAATTAGACGAACTTTTTCAATTTCCTGTAAATTGGGTGGCGACTCCAAAATGCCTCAAAAATACCTAAAGGTTTCATGGGATTAGATGATCCTTCCAGTGTTCTATTGGAAAGAGGTGTCCAAAAAATCTCATGATTGCCCAAGATCAAAAGATGCAATCCCCTCTCGAACCCTAAAAGCTGGCACTCTGGGAACCAATCGGGTCCGCGTGCGTCACAGTGGCGACTCCACTGGGGACTTTGAAACTTTGCTCCGAAACTGTCTTGGTTAATAATATAATTGGATTTTTTAAAATTAAAATTCTATCTCTCTTCGAAAAATTGCATTGCATCCATATTAGAGCCTTAAAATTATGTTAGTTTGGTCCCTTTCTTAACCCCAGTGCATTCCCGAAGCACAACCCTACGTTCACTCAATGTGAAAAAGTGTTAAGGATAATCACCAGTCCAAGCCTCGTACCTTATGGTATATCAAATGGAGACTCAGTTGGTCATTATGCTCACGATGAGGTAGACCCATTGGTAGGGACCATGCTTGGGTAGCCTTAAAGTAACACTACCTTTGACCAAATCTCATGTAATGGCAATAAAAATCTTCATTAGGTGATATGTACCCTAACAATGTGCTTGCTATGTGGGCCCTTATATATTGAACAAATTCAAACACATTAACTGGACACTCATCAAAGGCTTTCATGCTCCGGTGGGCCCATTTTTAGTCTGTTTGAAAAGTCCAAATACGTAATGGCCAAAACTTATACGCATGTGCTTTAAATTAAGAGTGTTATACTGTTGGTTTTCCACCATGCACCATACGCACCCATTGGGTTCTCCGCTGACCCATAGGTCAAGCCCACCTAGGAAAGAGACTGTATGACCCCTTGTGTGAGAGCAACAAGATTGGAAGGATCTACCTGCTTGTATGTGATTGTCTATGCTGCATCAACACGATCATGCATTGTATATATCATTCATGTATCATTCTAACAGTTTAAATCTTTCAGCCATCATAGATTCACCTAAGTGGACTAAAGGTTCTGACGGTTGGCTGGTGAGGATAGATCTGCCCCTTGGGTTAACAGAATTAGTGTCTGATTGGAATTTCGAGCCACTCTCAATGACCAAGGAATCATCCATAGAATCATCAATGGCAGAAGAGATCGGAGCTTTAACCACTCAAGACCCTGCTAGAAGACTAGAGGATTTTGAGCGAAGAATGTTAGAAATGATGGGCGCCATGGCCGATAGGGTTGCTCATCCTCCTACTCCACAACCACCGGTAGTCCATGCTGGGGGGCAAGGTGAATCTCCTGCTCACGAGGAGGCTCCTCTTGTTGATAATGTTGTCCACCAACCCGTCAATGAGCATGGAGTTGTAGTGCCAATTGAGCCGAGAAGGGCAAGGATCCCTAATCCCGAGGAGGGCTCTGTAATGGAGGAAAGAGATCAAGAGACAATAGTGCCTCAAGTTGTGAAGGGTAGAGTACCTAGGGCAGAAGATAAGGTAATGAGGGGGATGAGGCAACAGATTGATGCAATCACCCGTATGCTATCAGCTGGAAAGGGGATCAACCCTGAAGATATAGATCTAGGGGATGAAGAGTTGCTACCCCAAAGGTTCAAGATGCCTGAGCTGCCGAAGTTCGATGGTACTTTGGACCCATCCACACATATTAAGCAGTATACCCTGGTGATGAAAGGCACAGGGTTGACCAAGAAACAGAAGGTGGAATATTTCTGCCTTAGTCTGGTGGGTCCGGCGGGTCCGGCTGTGGACTGGTACCATGGGTTAGACAGGAGGTCCAAGAAAGATTGGGACCTTTTGACTGAGGAGTTTATGAAGCAGTATGACTGCAGCACCAGAATGAAGGTCAACTTAAAGGACCTCGAGCTTTTACAGCAAAGAAGTGATGAGTCGTTCCATGAATACCTTACAAGATGGAGAAATAAGATCATAGAGATGAAGAGAAAGCCTGACACTGCTGACCAAATCAGGCTATTTATCAGGAACTCTTGCCCTTACTTGAGGGACTTGCTCAGCTTTAAGGGACTCAGAGATTAGGAGTCGCTTAAGGACATTACTGTAGAGGTTTAGGGGGGCTTACCTAGCAAAGAAAGTAAGCCAAAATAACTTTGCTGGGAAAGGTTATGGCAACCAATCAGGGTTCAAATTAGGCGGTGCTGGAAGCAGTAATAATAGAAGTGGTAAGACGGCCGAGGTTTTAGCCATCGAGGTTAGACAGGGTTAGAGGTACTACTCTAATTTAGGCCGCTCTCTGTCTTGGGTGTTGGAGAAATTGACAAAAAAAGGCAAGCTGAGACCATTGCCACCCAGGCCAGCCATGAATCAAGGAAAGCCGGGGCATATAGATGATCAATACTGTGCTTACCATCAGCACACTGGGCATTTAACAAATTACTGCTGAACCTTAAGGAACAAAATTCAAGACCTTATTGATTCCAAGGAGATCACTGACCCCGAGAAGAGAGACAAGAAAAAGAGGACAGGCTATAATGCAGTCCCCCCACCAAGAATATGATCGGAGAAGATTATGTTTTTTAGTTGCTTTTTATTCCAAGAACTTTTTATGGCAATATTGGCAATTTCAATAAGATGAACAATTTTGCATATTTGTATAGTGTCTCTAATGATTTCATTTCTCATGATCAAGATGCATTCATTTTTTGATATTAATTCAATTAATACAATTATATTTAATCTCGGAACTTTGGAAAACCCAAAGAAAATCTTGATATCATCTGATAAAACTCCTGAAGAGAGAAAAATTCCGAGAGCTGAAAATAAAAAGAGAGAATAAAAATAAAAAGTAGAGAAAAAAAACTAGTTGCAATTAGGGGATTGGATGAAAACTCACTAAGAACACTAGAACCTTTCTGATTACCCGTTAAAGCGATCCCTGGATAAGACGGAACCTAGAAAATAATTTAGGCAGCCCATCTTCGTATAGCTCTCTAAATGACTGTTTTCTACATTTATTTCATAATAGCTTGCTAGCCCGTTGAGCCTTTATACTGGTATGCTAAATACGTACCGATTTTATTGTTACACATGTAAAAACTACCCGTTCGCCTAAAATGATTTTTGCCTCCCCTTAAAAGAATGGCCGCTCTAGTAAGGATGGATGTATATCATTGATAATTCTTTGGATTATCAAAAATTGCCCTAATAAGGATGAGTTTACACTTCAAGAAGAAGATTTAGTCATTCACAAACTCTACATAGTCAGAGGCAAAAACGAAAAAAAAAAAAAAAGAGCAAGGAAAAAAGAAGTAGAGTTCAAGATAGTAACCCCTTGATGAGTTTCTATGGTTATCTTTTTAACTTTATTGTTAATTTGAGCTTGATAAGCTAAAGTATTATCAAACCCAAATTCAAGAATACCTTTATAGTACGCAATTGAGCTGAGAATGGTCCTCCCATCAGTCGACTAAATATTACGGCCATTTTTCTCTAGCAACCTGATCCTCCTTTGATAGCCATCTACCTAAGCCTAACTCTACAACCAAAGTAAGACCTTTTGATTCTTGGTTCAGTCTTATCTAATTAGCGGAGATGACCTTCTAATAAGATTCGGTACGTAAAAAGAGACATATGGTGTTTCTTGAGCTTCAAGCAGGGAGCCACAAGTGCATTTATGCATTTGAGTTGAGTCTCATCCCCAACGTTGCATCTCGAATTTGCTTTAAAAAAGAAAAAAGAAAAAAGAGCATCCTGGGCAAAAATTAAGGGCAGAGAGAAAATTTTCAATCATGAAAAGCCGAGAGAGCTGGTTGATAATAGGAGTTTGATGATTTCAAGATTTATCACGAGATTAGATGAGGTCTTATATTCTTTGAGTTAACGCCAAATAATGATCATGTGTTACGAAATCAAATTGAAACATATGCATTTATGCAATATTTAATGTGGTCAGAGCAGTTCATTTTGCATACTCAAAATTGTCTAGTTCCGACCCGAAGGTAGCAATTGTTACTATCTGCCCTCTGCTTTTCTCGCTACTCGGGTCCTTCAGCTGATGCATTCTTCTGTCAACTATGAAATCAATTCTACAGCACCTCATGATAAGAGTTAAGCTCATACAATCATGATCTAAGACGTAAGTACATGCCGATCATGCCTGAAAGATTTTTGGCAACAGTTTCAGCCTCCTTTACAATCTGCAAAAAAAAAAAGAGCCGTTAGACATGAAAACCGTAATTGGCGCTCTAAGTAAAAGTTAGGCAAAGGGATAAGGTGAAAACCTTAAAACAGGCAGTCAGTCCTTCAAAAAAAAGAAGAAAAAAAACCGCTGGATTGGGTTGGGTCCATTCCAAGCAAAAATAAGGTACAGGGTTATGTGGAAATCCGCAAAGGACGCATTTTTCGCTAAGAAAAGCTTGTATAAAAATCCACAGGAGATACACTACCTTCAAGAAAATAACTACAGGTATCAAATGAGAACCTTGCAATCCCAAAGGCATGAAATTCAAAAGGCATCGATCCTATTGTAAATTGCAGCCAGACCGGTCATCATCTTTAAGTCCACTTAAATGAATTCTTATCCTGCATTTCTGCATGACCCATGCATTTCATGTGCATGCTCACTATTTTTCCTGCATATTTGGTTTTCCAATTTTGCAATAAGAGAGATTCGATGCGGACATCGACAGAAGGCCAGTGAAGACATCAATCCAAACATCAATCCAAATATCAATTCAAGCATCAATCCAAGCATCAACCGAACACCTCTCAGGGGGCAATTAACCAAAGGGCTCACAGAATGAACCACTTTAAGTCTCAGAGGGTTAGTGTAGACACCGGGCCCCGAGACAGTTTAGATCAGGATTACACAATGATGAAATTAAGTGTGCCGATTTATAGGCAAAAATGAAAGTTGAAAGTGATGATTTTCTTGTCAAATTGATTTATTAGAAATAAATAAAAATGTATTTTAAAAAAATATTTTAAGTGTTTTAAAAATTATTTTGGGACAAAAAATGTATGTTTTGAAATTATAGTTTTTTAGAAAATTTAAAAAACAAAAAATTCGGCGAATGTCGGGGTGCAGCAGCGCGTTGGGCGCGCGCGGCAACACCCCAGCGCGCTGCTGCCCGCGGGAGACGCCCGTCGAGCGCGCCAACGGGCGTCTCTCGCCCCCTGACGCCCCCTATTCGCCAATTTTTTATTTTTTTCCGTTTTCGGTCCCAAAATTTGATTTTTAACTCGTTTTTTTTGCATAATTTAATTCTAAAAGTTTTTTATCTTCCAACTCTTCAAATTATTCGGTTTTTTGGGTTTAATGTGAGTTAAATTAATTTAATTTCTTTATTAAAAATCTGAATTTTGTGGGGATTATAAAATAATTTTTAGAGAGAAATTTTTAGGGGGGATTTTTCTTAAGAAAAATATTGTTTTCTTTCTTCTTCTTCTTATTTTTTCTTTTTTTTATTCTTCAAGAAAAGTTCTCCAAGTATTCTAATATGATTTTTTAAGTTAATTCTTAAGACAAACAAATCAATTATTTGTTCTTGGGAATTTAGTTCTTATTTTTCATAATTTTTTTCTTAAGACAAATAAATCAATTATTTGTTCTTGAGATAAAATTTCATTATATATTTTATTTTTTCTAAATCAAAGCAAGGAATTTATCATCCAACTTCACTCATCACATCAAATTTGAGGGTAAGCATTGTTGGCTTCAATTTTAATTTAATTTTTAATATAATCTTTGTTTATAATTAATTAGCTAACATGTAAATTCTTTTAAATCTATTTTCTTAGTTCTCATTTAATTGTTGATATTATTATTTCTTACTCTTATTTCTTATTTAATTGTTCATATTATTTTTGTGTTCTTATTCTTATTCTTCTTCTTCTTCTTCTTCTTCTTCTTATTATTATTATTATTATTATTATTATTATTATTATTATTATTATTATTATTTATTTAATTATTCATATTATTATTTCTTATTCTTATTTTTTATTTAATTATTCATATTATTATTTCTTATTCTTATTTTTATTTAATTGTTCATATAATTATTTTTCATTCTCATGTTTATTTAATTGTTCATATTATTATTTCTTATTTTCTATTTAATTGTTCATATTATTATTTCTTATTTCTTATTTCTTATTTAATTGTTCATGTTCATATCATTGTCTTTATTTTTGTTCATATATTATTGTTATTGTTAGTATTATCATTTAACATGTGTTATCATGATTGGCTTGTTTTATTTTCATTTTATTTTTTATTTGATTGTTCATCTTTTTTGATGTTATTGTATTATTATTATTATTATTATTATTATTATTATTATTATTATTATTATTATTATTATTATTATTATTATTATTATTACTTGCATATTTAATTGGATTATTCATATTCTTTGATATTATTATCATTATTATTATTTGTTATTATTATTGTGATTAGTGTTATCATCATTATTATTATTATTATTTATCATTACTATTATTATCATTATTATTTTTATTAGTTTTGTTTCTTATTATAATTTATTATTGTTGTCATCATCATTATTATTTTCATGTTTTCATGCATGTTAAATTTTATTATTGTTGTTATTCTTATTATTTATGCATGTTTAATTGTTAATATGTTAAGTTACATATTTTTATTATGTTATCTAATTGATTTGTCATGCAAGATGATGCATTTTATTTATTTTAATACATTTTTACATGTTATGTGTTTAGATCCATTTTTTATTACTAACATCATCTTTATTTGTGTTTTTATTTCAATATTAATTTTTATGTGTGAGTTTTCCAATGGCGAGTTGGAGCCCATGGAAGTTTGGAGACACCATTTTGGTGGAGTTTATATTTTCAGCATTTTTAGTATTATTTTTATTTTTAATTTTATTTGCTTTTATTATTTAATATGTAATTTATAATAAGTTTGTTTATTTTCATGCACGTTAATTAAAAAGTCGTGTAAAGTTTTATATTAATAAATTGGGATTTTTTGTAACAAAATGGGACCAATGTCCTAATTTTTTCATCCAAATAAATTGTCACTTCGAAATTATTTTCTTTAATTATGCATGCAAGAACCAATGTCCTCACTCTTGATAAATAACCCGTTTTATATATGATTTATATTTTATTTGCAATGGGGGTTGTATTTCGCCCCTAGTTTTGTTGTAATTTATTTTTTTATTTTAATTATGCTTTCATTTACTACTTTCTTTGGATGACCAACTTGCGCTCTAATTATTGCATCAAAACGTATGAGAAAAGGGATGAAAACTTAAATTCAAAGCTCAATTTTAACTTAATCAACGTATGAATAAATGAGAAGTCCTGAACCATCTCTGGTCTTTTGGGCTCAATGAGGCGAGAGGACCATTTCAATGTTCCATTGGAATGAGACTTTCAAGACACCTCTTGTGTCCTGTAAAAAGGCTTTAACTTGCATAGTCCTAGGCTCCACGAGGCGAGAGAACCATCCTAATGTTCTATTAGGATGAGGCCTCCAAGACCCCTCTGGCTTGCCCAAAATGGACATAGCAGCGCTGTCTTAGGCTCACTGAGGCTAGACGACCTTTTCCAATGTTCTATTGGGTGGCGACTCCAAGAAACCTCCTTGTTGCCCAAAATAGTCGCCCTTGCAATTTCACTTGTAAGTTTCATGAACCTCATCCCGAAACCGCTAAGAGCGGGTCTTCAGGATGCACCGAGGTTCGGCACGCGTCACAGTGGCGACTCCGCTGGGGACATAAGAGTCTTCGATTCGAAAGTACCTTGGTTAAAAATTATAATTGAGTTTTAGTTTAAAAATTTTATCCCTTTTCAAAATTACATTGCATTTCATTAGAGCCTTAGAACTATGCTAGTTTGGTCCCTATTCTTACCCCGGTACATTCCTGAAGCACGACCCTACATTCACTCAATGTGGGGAAGTGTTAGGGATAATCACTAGCCCAAGCCTCGTACCATCACAGTATATCAAATGGAGATCCAATCGGTCGTTATGCTTGTGATGAGCTAGACCCGTTAGCAGGGACCATGCTTGGGTAGCCCTAAAGTATCATCACCCTTAACCAAAGCTCATTTAATGGCTATAGATACTTCCCTTAGGTGACATGTACTTTAATACAATGTTTGCTATGTGGGCCATTATATATTGAACAAAATCAACCAAATTAAATGGTCTTTTATCAAAGGCTTTCATGCCTCGGTGAGCCCATTTTAATATAGTTGAAATATTTAAATACATAAAGGCCAAAACCCATACGTATGTATAATAGGCAAGAGATGTTATGCTGCCGGCTTTTTACCATGCACCATACGCGTCCAATGGGTTTTCTGTTAATCCATGGATCAAGTTCACCTAGGAAAGAGAATACACTATCTCGTGTGTGGGAGTGATAAGGTTGGAAGGATCTATCTGCTTGTATGTGATTGTTCATGCTGCATCAACACGATCATGCATTGTATATATCATTCATGCATCATCCTAACAGTTCAAATTTTTTCAGCCATCATAGATTCACCTAAGTGGACTAGGGGTTCCGACGGTCGGCTGGTAAGGATAGATCTGTCTCGTGGATTGACAGAATTAGTGCCTGACTGGAATTCTGAGCCACCCTCAACGACTAAAGAGTCATCCATAGAATCACAAATGGCAGAAGAGACTGGAGCCTTAACAACTCAAGACCTTACTAGGAGGCTAGAGGATTTTGAGCAAAAAATGTTGAAAATGATAGGAGCTATGGCTGATAGGATTGTTCATCCTCCTGCTCCACAACCACCAGCTGCTCCATATCCGCCCATTGCTCCACAGCCCTCGATGGTTCATGCTGGGGGGCAAGTTGAACCACCTGCTTGCAGAGAAGCCCCCATTGTAGTTAATACTGCTTGCCAACCTGTTAATGAACATATAGCTGTTGTGCCTGCTGAGCCAAGAAGGGCAATAATCCCCAATCCTAATGATGATTTTGTGATGGAGGACGAAGACAAAGAGGCAGTAACACCTCAATTTGTGGGGGCTAGAGCACCCAGGGCAGAAGATGAGGCGATGAGAGGGTTGAGGCAACAGATTGAAGCAATCACCCGCATGCTATCAACTGGAAAGGTGATCAACCCTGAAGACAGAGATTTAGGGAATAAAGAGCTATTGCCCCAAAGGTTCAAAATGCCTGAGCTGCCGAAGTTTGATGGTACTTCGGATCCATCTGCACATATCAAGCAGTATACCCTGGTGATGAAAGGCATGGGGTTGACCAAGAAATAAAAGGTCTGCCAACCTGTTAATGAACATATAGCTGTTGTGCCTGCTGAGCCAAGAAGGGCAATAATCCCCAATCCCAATGATGATTTTGTGATGGAGGAGGAAGATGAAGAGGCAGTAGCACCTCAATTTGTGGGGGCTAGAGCACCCAGGGCAAAAGATGAGGCGATGAGCAGCTGAAAAGGGGATCAACCCTGAAGACAGAGATTTAGGGGATGAAAAGCTACTGCCCCAAAGGTTCAAAATGCCTGAGCTGCCGAAGTTTGATTGTACTTCGGATCCATCTGCACATATCAAGTAGTATACCCTGGTAATGAAAGGCACGGGGTTGACCAAGAAATAGAAGGTGAAATATTTCTGCCTTAGTCTAGTGGGTCCGGCTGTGGACTGGTACCATGGGTTAGATAGGAGGTCTAAGGAGGATTGGGACCTTTTAACTGAGGAGCTCATGAAGCAGTATGACTGCAACACCAGGATGGAGGTTACCTTAAAGGACCTCGAGCTCTTACAGCAGAAGAATGATGAGTCATTCCATGAATACCTTACAAGATGGAGAAATAGGGTCATGGAGATGAACAGAAAGCCTGACACTGCTGGCCAAATCAGGCTATTTACCAGGAACTCTTGCCCTTACTTGAGGGACCTGCTCAGCTTTAAGGGGCTCAGAGACTGGGAGTCCCTTAAGGACATTGCTGTAGAAGCTGAGGGTGCTTACCTGGCGAAGAAAGCAAGCCAAAACAACTTTGCTGGGAAAGGTTATGGAAACTAATCGGGGTACAAACCAGGCGGTGCAGGAAGCAGCAATAATAGAAGTGGTAAGATGGCCGAGGTTTCAGCCACTGAGGTTGGACAGGTTCAGAGGTACTACTCCAATTTGGGCCGCTCTCTGTCTTGGGTATTGGAGAAGTTGACAAAGGAAGGCAAGCTGAGACCTTTGCCACCCAGGCCAGCCATGAATCAAGAAAAGCTGGGGCATAGAGATAATCAATACTGTGCTTACCATCAGCACACCGGGCATTTAACAAATTATTGCCTGACTCTGAGGAATAAAATTCAAGATCTTATTGATGCCAAGGAGATCACCAACCCTGAGAAGATAGACAAGAAGAAGAGGGCAGGATATAATTGTAACACTCTTATAACACTATACTATACGTACGGTGACCGGATGTCTCAACTGTCCCGTTGTACTAATGTCACCATGATATGTTATAGTACACAGTTAAGTAAAAATTTTTCACATTTAAACATTCAACGATACAATAAGATAATTAATCATAACACAATAGTGAATACATAGGTCTATTACAAACTCATACTTATCATATATAAAACATAAATCCATACCAATCCGATATGACCATATACATGCCATGTTTATACTACTGTCTACGCTACCTATCACTTCTTCCTAGTCAACATTCATATGTCGGCCACTTCACGCTTTCTTTTTCTTATAACCTGCACGCAGTTACAACATTACGTGCTGAGCATTAAAATGACCAGTGGTGGATACATATCCTAAACTTTTCATCTAAGGCCACACATGCATGCATACACACTTCATATTACTTTTTAACTATTTTTATTTATATCCATAATTGTCTATATTTACTTCAGTTTCTTACCTTTTTTTACCATTATTATTACAATTTTGACTATCATAAATACTTTTATTATTATTATAGTTATTATGGCAGTTGACATTATAATTATTCAGTTGTCATTTCTTTCTTTTTTTTTTCATTTTTTTCTTACCTTTTTATCTAAACATTTTTAGTTTAACTATAAATTAACTTTTAAATTTATTTACTTACAACATTTGTTCATTATTCATCCTTAGATTACTATTTATATTATTTTAATTTTTCTTAATCATTCCACTTGTGTAATTTCTAATAATTTTCATCATCTCGTTTTCCCCTTTTATCACTGTCAATTCTATCATAATTTATTTACTCTCTATTAACTATATTTTTCATAAATCTATGTTCATCATTTCATTATAATTATTAATGAAAAAGTAACTTATAATTTTATTTGCATTACAGTTACTAGTATAATCAATATTCACATTTCATTATTTATGATTATTAACTTGCTTCCAGTATTTTCTATTACAATCACTCTTTCCGTATTTATTCATATTTTCTTTTCCTATGCTCATTTCACTCTCTTAAAAATTAATTCAATTTTAATCGCTATCTTTATTATTTCTATTAACATTGGTATCATATTTCTGTTAAGCTACTTAATTTAATTTATTATACATTTATAATCACTTCACATTATTATTAACATTTACATGAGTATAACTATTAACACTGACATTATTCTCATTATTATTAGACTATTAATTTCCCCAATAATATTTTATTACCAATCTAATACTTATTTAACTTGTAAATTACACTTAATTCTTTAATTCACAGTCATGTTATTCTTCTACAGTATAATCTGTAGACTTTTATTTAATCTACAATATTACTACTTATCTAATTCAATTTTTACATATTTATTCATTCTATCTTTTCTATTTCTTTTATTAGCATTAATACAATCAATTTACATTTTAAATTCTTCTATTAAGTTAACATTTCAATATTTATCCTTTTATTATCTCTTTATCATTACTTTATCATTTATCATTATATACTATTTAAATTCCTCTTTTAACAATTTCTACATATCTTATTAATATGACCGCAACTATTATTATAATCATTTTATTTTAAGTCATTAGTTTCTTTATCTTTAATTATTTATTTAGCTAATATTTATAATGCTTGACAATTATATATTACTATTATCAATTTACCATTTACCCTTTCCTTACCACTTATTTATAATCATGCCATTAAATAACTTTATCATTACCTTTATTACATTATTTAGCATGCAAATTACCAATTAGTCCTTACAATATTATTCTAATGCTAATTTACTCTTAAGTCCTTTTTAATTTTATTCAAATTACAATCTTACCCTTCAATTATCATATATTTACAAGTATACCATTAAGATTATTTCTTTTTCACTTTTCACATTAATTGCATTTCTTATATGTAAAATTTCCATTTAATCCTTAAATGTCATTTTGGTATCAATTTACGTTTTTATCCTTAATTCATTAATATCTTTACTTAATTTAATATTTAAACACATATAACTCTATGTCTTTTTTTTTATTCATTCTTTTACATAATTACTATTTTGCCCCTGTTACTTTAAAATCTCTACATTTTAGTCCTTCTTTACTCTATATTCCTTTATTAATATTCATTTACTCATTTTAATTTATTTTGACATACAATTTATTATTTAATCCTTAAATACTATTTTTGTGTCATTTTACATTTTAGTCCTTATACTATAATCAATTTACTTGCTTTACCAATTCATTTTCTATTCTCCCTTATTAATCTTATTAATTATTAAATTTACACTTTTCCCCTTTTTATCATTTAATTCCTCAATATTATTAATTATTTACAAATAAGTCCTTTATTACTCTATTTCTCATTTTAATTTTCATTTACTTACTTTAATTCATTTCTTTAGCATTTTAAAATCCATTTCATAATTTTGCCCATAGTGTCAATCCGATAGAAATCTCTGAACCGGATACACGAGACGTGGACCCCACAGATCCACTACATACATTTTAGAGTGATTCCGAGGAACAACCCATACATTCCATTTCACATTCCATTTCATTTCATTTTACATTTCAACATTTGAACATTTCAACATTTAGTAGACCGTCATTGGCCTACTTAAGCGAGTCACCATGACTCGTACCGCGGTGTGGAATTCTTATGGCTAGCCAACTATATCCTGAACTAGATTACTACCAGACCACTACTAAGGGCAATTAATCATTCATTCACTTTAATTTCCATTATAACAATCACTTAAAATAAATTATACTATTAATTAACAACATAACCAAACCTTATAATATTCATTATTTTCTTACTAAATCATATTTTTTTCCCACCATTTATTTAATAACATGATCATTCCAACCATAATTTCATTAAAGCTACTAATTTAATTTCATTTCCATTATGAACATAATGTGCTACTTTACTCTAAAATATTCATTTTTAATTAATAAATTCTAATTAAATTACTATATACTCAATTTTTATTCTTTACTCATTTTATGCCATATTATCAACTAAGTTACACAATTAACTTAATTTTCAATATAAACATAATATACTAATTAATTCTAAAATATTCATTTATACATAATAAATTCCAAATAAATTATCATACACTCAATTAATGTCCTATATTCATTTTATGCTTTTAAACTTAGTAAATTAACCAATTTGACTATAATTTCTCCATGTTAACCACTCGGCCAACTCATAATTTTACCATTAAAAAATTCTATTCCACCCATTTATTATTATTTAAACCAATTAGCATCTTAACTAACATGTATACTTTCTCAATTTACAAATACACCTAAAATATACCCTAATGTTCTTAGGTATACCATTCGGCCACCCTTTGATTTCCACCCTAAAATTTATTTCTTTTTCAATTAACCCTCCAATTCATCATTTCTAACATCATAAATCCTTATTATCACATTTATTTCAATTATACATGCATAAATCATACACACACCATATAAACATAAACTAAAAACATGCAAAATAAATGGAAAGGATGGGATATTGCATCCACTAACCTTAGTTTCATTTTCTCCACTCCTTAACCCTCTTTTCCTTTGCCTTAAACCTTTGAAACACCACCATCTCTTCAAACTTTCTTAAGTGGCTGAATTCTTCCATCAAAGAAACACCCATTATTTCACTTCATTTATTCAATCTAACTACATAAATATCTTCTACATACCCTAAAATACCTATTTGAACCATTAAATTAAATTATGGACCTCAAAATCTCTTACCTCATTTTAGGACATAAACTTGAACACTTGGTTTTTTCCACTTATTTCACTCTAATTGAGCTTTTGAGACCACCATTAATGAAAAGAAGGGTTGTATTTTACTTAGGAAGGTTAGATTTGGGGAGAATTTAGAAGAAGAAAGAAGAAAATAGTAGAGAAATGGAGAATGCTCTATACGGCCAAGAGAAGAGAGGAGAAGGCTGGAGAGAATTCTGCAAATCTGATGATTTTTCAGCCTTATAAAGGGTTCTTAGACGGGTTTAGGCTTGGTTCAACTAATTGGGCCAACCCAAGGCCCATTAGGGTTATTAAGCCCATTTTTCAATCCAAAAATAATTTTCATCACCTTCCAAGTTCAATTCCTCCCTAAATCAATTTCATAATTCATAAAATATATTTATTAAGCTCCATACAAAATTTCAGCCCAATCGAAGACCGTTCCCTGGTCCGGTAATTTCCTACCAGTCCGATAATTCAGTTTTCTATCTCACCGTAAAATTTATTTTTCAATACCATTTAACGCTTCATAATTTTTCAAGTAAATCCATACTTTCAAATAATTTTTCTGAGCTCTACAATACCAATTAGAGCTCAGTTAACTTTTAGTCAAACCGGTCAACTGCTGTGAAACTGGTCCGGCCGGTTCGATTCCTGGGCGCGCCGACGCCCCCTATTCGTCCATTTTTTATTTTTTTTCCGTTTTTGGTCCCAAAAATTGATTTTTAACTCTTTTTTTTTGCATAATTTAATTCTAACAGCTTTTTTTCTTCCAACTCTTCAAATTATTCAGTTTTTTGGATTTAATGTGTGTTAAATTAATTTAATTTTTTTATTAAAAATCTGAATTTTGTGGGGATTATAAAATAATTTTTAGAGAGAATTTTTAGGGGGGATTTTTCTTAAGAAAAATACTGTTTTCTCTCTTTTTCTTCTTCTTCTTCTTCTTCTTCTTCTTCTTCTTCTTCTTCTTCTTATTTTTTCTTTTTTTATTCTTCAAGAAAAATTCTCCAAATATTCTAATCTGATTTTTTAAGTTAATTTTTAAGACAAATAAATCAATTATTTGTTCTTGGGAATTTAGTTCTTATTTTTCATAATTTTTTCCTTAAAACAAATAAATCAATTATTTATTCTTGGGATAAAATTTCATTATATATTTTATTTTTTCTAAATCAAAGCAAGGAATTTGTGATCCAACTTCACTCATCACATCAAATATGAGAGTAAGCATTCTTGGCTCCAATTTTAATTTAATTTTTAATATAATCTTTGTTTATAATTAGTTAGCTAACATGTAAATTCTTTTAAATCTATTTTCTTAGTTCTCATTTAATTGTTCATATTATTATTTCTTACTCTTATTTCTTATTTAATTGTTCATATTATTTTTGTGTTCTTATTCTTATTTTATATTATTATTATTATGAAGGATTTATATATCAACATGCCACATGCATCTATGGAGGTAACATAAACGGGTTATATGCTACCTACCTCTTGTAGCTCAGATACTTTGGCGGAAGCGATTACAAGGATCCCTTCTAGCGTCACTGGTCTGGCTGATATCCACGAGCGGGATAACGGCAACTCTTTCACAGTCTAAAAACCACTTGGAGAGCTAAAACCGGCGAGGGGAGAAACCGACAGAGTTTCGGTATATGGATGTTTTCTCCCCTCTTCTTCAAAGGAAGAGCCTCCTATTTATAGGCCTTCATCTCCCAAAGGAGATGAATGCCCCATAAATAGGAGCACTAACTCCCATTAAAGGGAGTAAGTAACTTCCCTTTAATAACATATTAAAGGGAAGGTTATAAGGAGGAGGAAAATCCAAGGGACACAATCCTTTGATTTTCCTTAAATTATGGAACTCTTTCCATTTTAGTAGTATTCCCGGTCCAATACATATATCCCGGGTCAACCCGAAAAGTCATGGGCGCATCCCGACTCCAACATCTCCCACTCGCACATGACTGAACGATTTTCAGTCGAGTTCTCCAGTTATACAGGCAGATAGACCGTGTGACCAGCATACATCGAGAGCACTAGTGCTATACACCTGTTAGGGATATATAGCGTCTCGAAAAGACGAGATCCTCTTATACACGTATGCCAAAACCCTAGACCGCCTTCTCACATTCACTGTTTTAACTCATGATCTCATAAAACAATTTTCGTGTTCACTATTATGTCTCTACTCATAGAAACCACAATAGGCATGCCGGTGAACCACGAAATAATTGAATGTGATCCAAAAGCTATCTTCCCCTCTTACTATATGCCATCCATCAAGATTCAGCTCGCTTTTCTAGTCAGGTCCGCCAGACCGAAATTATTCCATGGCCTCTTGGAAACTAACTAAGCTAGCCACACTGAATCATATTTCAGGGATAAGTTAAGGGTTCTAAGGGTCGAAATATGGTAGGGTCTCACAATAGGGAAAGTTGAGATCAATAATATTGACTTTCCATCCCTTGGTCACATAAGCACACATGGTATAAAACATGTGTTATAGTGTTCATTCCTTCCCTTAAAGGAGCGCATGTCTTACATTTATATAACACCATACAGAAGCGTAAGGTTGCGATGTACTGAAACATCCAACTTTAGTCCACTTACTTAAGGACTACTTCTGGCGTTTTTAGACAGAACATGGTAGTTACATATAACTTACCATCGGATTCCATACAATCCTTATTTGGATCTCAATCCAAAGCATACAACTTTATGTATGTCTTTATCTCACACTTTAATAAGACTCATCTTATAATTTCTGAAAGACGGCACTTTTATTTTGAACAGGCTCTCGAGCAATCTCATATGTTCAAAATTCGCCTCATCTTAGTCTTTATCAACTCATTGACAAAACTAAGGTAAACACCCTTGTGAGTGGGCTACTTTTCTGTCTGACATGCTCAATCATAAATAAATAATAGTAAATGTTTACACATAAACATTCACACTCATGTATTGCCAACAATGAACTTTCGTTATTATTCGCAAATAATAATGTTAAGGGATTATATTAAAGTATAACAGTACCAATTAAATTCTACGCAAACCTAAAGATCTAATGTGTTCCTCAAAACACATCTCTTATTACAGGTTTACTCAACGGATCTGCATGCGTAGAAACGTACTATAAGTTCACTTCTCCTCGTGCAACAATATTTCTCGTATATTGATACTTAAATGTCGATATGCTTAGCTTTACTATAAGCTATCAACGACTGACTGTCACTAATACCTCCGAGGCAGTTACTCTTAAATGGCTCACAAACCATTTTAGCCAAACTGTCTCTTGTACTACAGCCGAGGAAGCGACATATTCAGCTTTCATTGTTGATAGGGCTACACAGATTTGATTCTTGCTAATCCACGAGATGGCACTCTTGCCAAACAAGAATATAAAACCTTGAATGAATTTTCTTTCATCCACATCTCCTGCCTAATCAACATTTCTTTATTCTCTCAATTGCAAATCCTTGCCTCAGAAAATTGAGAATAAAGTGTTGTACTTTCGAGGTATCTAAGTATCCTCGTAACTGCTTTCCAATGTGCTTCGCTTAGGTTAAATTGATATCTGCTTACTATGCCCACTGCATAACATATATCATATCTTGTATGCAATATTGCATACATAAGATTACCCACAGCACTGGCATATGAAACATTCCTCATACGTTCCATCTCTTTCGGCATCTTAGGACATATCTCTTTGCTGAGAAACTGATTCTTAGCAACAGGGGTATCAATGGACTTGCAATTTCGCATATTAAATCATTCAATGACTTTGTTGATATATTTCTCTTAAGAAAAGAACAACAACCTTATCGAATGATCATTTGAAATTTTAACTTCAAGAATGTAATATGCTAGACCCATATCAAAGCTGGACAATAACCATTCTTTGAATTCATTTACGTACCTTTTGTCATTTCTAGCTATTAGTATGTCGTCTACATACAATGTTAAAATGACAAAATTACTTTTAGAGCTTTTATTATAAACACAATGGTCATGATCAATCATGTTGAACCCATTCGACATGATTGTCTCATAAAATCTTAAATACCATTGTCTTAAAGACTGCTTGAGGCCATAGATTGAACTCATCAATCAGTAAACCTTATGTTCGCTGCCTTTTTCTACGAAACCTACAGATTGATCCATGTAAATTTCTTCATACAGTTCTCGATTGATAAAATCAGTCTTTACATCCATCTGATGTAGCTCTAGGTTCAAACTCGCCACTATGGCTAGAATTAACCGTATGTACATAAATCTTACAACAGATGAGAAGGTCTACTCATAGTCAATCACTTCCTATTGTATAAACCCCTTAGCGACTAGCCCAGTCTTATATCTTTCGATACTACTTTTCGGCTTATCGCTTTACTTTGAGAATACATTTATTCCCAATTTGTATCCTTCCACTAGATCAACTAGTTCTCAAACTTGGTTTGATCTCATTGATGCCTTTTTTCCATTGCTTTAATCCACTTTCCTTAAATGGGCATGAAAGAGCCTCTCGAATATTTTAGGCTTTTCCTTATCTTGTGGGGCAACTAAAAGAGCTTTGTTCGAGCCTTAGATCTCAAATCGTCGGCGCATAACTCTTTTCCTTTTAGATTTTTGCAATTCTGAATCTTGATAAATATGTCTCATATATTCATCGTAATTCAAAATGCTCCCACTGGAATCATGTTCCCTTACTCCCACTGGAGTTGGGAATACCATATTCTTTCCTCCCACTGAAGTGAAGAATACTCCCACTTAAATCAGGGTCTCGAACATCCGGATCATATGGAGGATGAAGGCCTTGACCTTTTCCTCTAATTTCCTCCCACTCGGATGGAGTGATCCTGATATTCTCTTCCTGAGATTAATATAAAATGAAATCTTAATTCACCCTGCCCAACTTTGAAAATTTATTCCCAAAGATATGATGACTCGTGATCTGAATTCTGTCACAGTGCCATTTTCTTGCTCACCCATGAAAATGTATCCTTTTGATACTTTAGAATATCTCACATAAATACTCTTTCTATCTCTTGGTCCCAATTAACCAATTTTACATGAGGTATCATAGATGTAAACAACACAACCCTAAGGTCGTAAATGGCTTAGGTCAGCTTGTCGACCAGTTCACAACTCATAAGTTATAGATGTGACAGAGATAGAAGGCACTTGGTTTAAAAACATATGTGGCAGTCAATAAATTATCTCCCCGATAGGAGATTGGCAAATCTGCCTCTGCCATCATAGATCTAACCATATCTAGGAGAGTCCTATTTCTCCTTTTCACAACATCGTTTTGTTGTGAATTTCTAGAATGAACAACTGATGTTCAATCACTTTTCATCACATGAAGCTTTAAATTTATCTGTAGGATATCACCGACCTCTGTCAGTTGTTAAAGCTTTGATCTTTTTATCTAATCGATTCTCAACTAACTTCATAAAAGTTTTGAAGCAACATAATACTTCTGGCTAGTGAGCAATCAAATTGAAATGACCATACCTAGTATAGTCATCCATAAAAGGTGATGAAATAGTAGGCCCCATGCCTTGCCCTCACATTCATTTGACCACATTCATCAGAATAAACTAACTGCAATGGAAATTTGCTCTAGTTCTTTTATCGAATGATTTTCTAATTATTTTCCTCAAATAGTCATGGTACACATCCATAACAATGAAATCATTCAGCATTTAACCAGAACCATCATAATCATCATTTAAGTATAAGCATATACCGTTATCCTCAAAACATAAATTGAAAACAAATTTCAATAAAGTAAGAACAGAAACAGAACTCTTAACAAAGGTATCTGATCTCTTATTACATGATCCTTTGCTCTTGAATCTATCACTCACAAAGAATGAAATTCTGAGTTGGATACACAAATTTCACTCACTCTTAAGTCAAAATATTGTATCTGTTTGGGCACAGTGCAACCTCTTGCATAGTGACCTTTCCGTTGGCAATTAAAATATTTCACTCTTGAAACATTTACCGTCTTCTTGCCTTTGGACCTTTTAAAATTCTGTTCTTTCTTTTCTTTTTAAGGTTATTGAGCCTTTTTCCTTATCCTACTTTTGAAGCTTCTTATCTTATTCTAGTTAGAACTCATTTCACCAGAATAATATTGTGCCATATACACAATGACATTGACCTTAATCAGTGCCAAATAGTCCTATTCAAGCTTCAAATGACAAGCGACATCCTCAAATATCTCAATGCTTGTCCGTTTGAGTTAGTTGCATCTTTATATGCTCCTAACATTTGGGTAAGGAACGGATAACAGTTAGGACCTATTGCTCAACAGTCAACTTATGACCAATATCACTAAGCTTACTAATCATTTTCATCTCTCATAGATGTTTTCGCATCCAGCAATCAGACTTCTTCTGATAAGTATCAAATTTGATCATCAATGATCAAAAACTTAGTTAGAGACACACCTCTAAAATTTTCTTGCAAAGTGATTCACGGATCCATTGCATTTTGATACTTGCTGAACTACTTAGTGATATCATCTATTGCACTTAGCAAGATGACATGAGCAGTGAAATTCTTCTTTTCTATGCCATATAGGCATTACGGTCTCGCCTATATTTTGATGTAGTGTCGTTCTTAGGTTCAGCTATAACCGAACTTAAGGGTCCAAGAGCCTCTTGCTCTTCAAGCACGCACTGGATTCTCATACTCCAGAATTCACAATTATCACCATTCATCTTAATACTTGTATGAAGTTCTACGATAATTGATTTGGAAGCAGTATCCATTAGGATCCTCTGATCTTAAATGGAACAAAAATGCACAATTTTAAAAAAAATAAGGCAATACATGCTATTTACTATGCATCTGAAATAATAACTCAGTAAAGTTTTCTATCAGGCTTCAATTCGAAAAGGCTACTAATAGTATCCAATTACCCTCTTAGTCCTAATGTCCAACCTTACAAGTTAATATTTCATGTATAGTAAATCTGAATTATTGGATTATTAAGTTCTCAAACTTAAGAAGGGGATAATATTGGTTTAAATTTATTAAGCCTCTACTTAATAAACATGCAATCATTTTACTCATAAAATAATGCAAGGCAATTAACAGTTAAATAAACACATTTATTATAAAGTTAAATGCTATCATAATAAATAAACGCATTCATTCAACCAATAGAAAAAATCCAATAATCCAAAATATGACACTCATGTCAAAATAACCATAGGAAACATAAATCCCATTTAATAAAATTAAACGCTAACCAAGATTGACACTCATATCAACTAATCTAGAAGTCTAGATTTTCATAAAATCTTTCTTGACACTGGGACTGATTCTTTGACCATCTTCATCAATTCATCAGGTAACTCATAAGTTCGTTGATGAAGCCATAGACGATGCACATTACGTCCACTTCTCAATTTCATCACAGATGTAGTGTTGTTCCTCAACACTCCTCTTTTGGCAACTCTAGCCAAAAAGAGGATGATAGATTTTCTATAAATTCTATCTCCAATGTACCAGGTAGTTTCCAATAACTCCCTGAGTTCTGGATGATATTCAAATGAGTCAGCCAACGCTTTGATCAGGACTCTATCATCTTTTCCCATACTTAAACCACCTAACCAAATGCACTCATGCATTTCTTCATGCATAAACATTATGTGATGCACTATTGCATCAATGTCATCAGCTCGGATCTTCCTTCGCATTCTTAAGTTGCTTACTAAATGCACTTTTGCATTTCTTAAAGCAATCTCAAACGGAGTGCGAGGAACAATCGGAATCCTTATCATCACCATTTCTGTAACACATCACAGAAATAAAAAGATAGTTAATACACTTATGTATAAACATATATGATTGAACCTCATTTCAACCAACAATAGGACAGATCCACAAAAAATTTTCAAAAATATTTTTCAAAATAATTTAAAGGCAGAAAACACATTTTCCATAATTTTTATAATATTTTTAGTAATTTAAAAATAATAATTTATTTTCTGGTCATCAAAAAATTCTGTAAAAATGACCAAAAAATCAGAAAAATTTTGAAAAATGGTTTCGAAAAAAACTGGAGCTGATTTGGTGGTCAGAGGAGGACGCACGCGCCCACACGCGCCGCCTGGGGAGGGAGTGACGCGCTCACGCGCACCACGCGCGCCTCCCATCTGCCCTGCCACATGGCACAACCCTACGGTGCCACGTGTCATAACGCCATTGGTCCACCTGTCTGCCACGTGGCAGAAGGTGGACATGTCATTGCCCACGTGGCACGACATCTGTCCGCCACGTGTCAATCACCCATTGGTCCACGTGGCGGCAGTGACATGTCACTGTGCTGACATGGCACGACACGTGGCACGATCCCATTCGTCCACGTGTCACCCCCGGAGTGGTCCACGTGGCACCTGGTGGACCCTGTCTGCCACGTGGCGTGACCTGGGTCAGCCACGTGGCCGAATCCCATTGGGCCACGTGTCCACAGCTGTGGACCCGTGTTGCGCGCGTGTGAGCCACCGCCCACGCGCACGCGCCCTTCGTCTGGTGGCGCGTGCAAGCCACGCGCCGCCTTCCCGACGGATTCAGGTCTCCGAATTTTTTCCGGTGGGGGGTTTTCGGGGTCTGTGATTTTAATGGTATGGTCAAAAATTACAAATCTCAATTTTAAGTCTAGCGTTTTGAATACCTATATTCATCCCCTCAATTTATGGTACACGTACACGTATTTTTAGACCCGAAAAATATATACAAATATATATTTTAACACAAAATAAATATATATCGGGTTCATGCATTCTAGATCTACTAATTTTACACATAAAATTTTAGATCCATTATTAGCCACATGCCAGGACGCCAAAAATATTGGCTCTGATACCAATGAAGGATTTATATATCAACATGCCACATGCATCTATGGAGGTAACATAAACGGGTTATATGCTACCTACCTCTTGTAGCTCAGATACTTTGGCGGAAGCGATTACAAGGATCCCTTCTAGCGTCACTGGTCTGGCTGATATCCACGAGCGGGATAACGGCAACTCTTTCACAGTCTAAAAACCACTTGGAGAGCTAAAACCGGCGAGGGGAGAAACCGACAGAGTTTCGGTATATGGATGTTTTCTCCCCTCTTCTTCAAAGGAAGAGCCTCCTATTTATAGGCCTTCATCTCCCAAAGGAGATGAATGCCCCATAAATAGGAGCACTAACTCCCATTAAAGGGAGTAAGTAACTTCCCTTTAATAACATATTAAAGGGAAGGTTATAAGGAGGAGGAAAATCCAAGGGACACAATCCTTTGATTTTCCTTAAATTATGGAACTCTTTCCATTTTAGTAGTATTCCCGGTCCAATACATATATCCCGGGTCAACCCGAAAAGTCATGGGCGCATCCCGACTCCAACATATTATTATTATTATTATTATTATTATTATTATTATTATTTCTTATTCTTATTTTTTATTTAATTATTCATATTATTATTTCTTATTATTATTTTTTATTTAATTTTTTATATTATTATTTCTTATTCTTATTTTTATTTAATTGCTCATATAATTATTTCTCATTCTCATGTTTATTTAATTGTTCATATTATTATTTCTTATTTCATATTTAATTGTTCATATTATTATTTCTTATTTCTTATTTAATTGTTCATGTTCATATCATTGTCTTTATTTTTGTTCATATATTATTGTTATTGTTAGTATTATCATTTAACATGTGTTAGTGTGTCTGGCTTGTTTTATTTTCATTTTATTTTTTATTTGATTGTTCATCTTCTTTGATGTTATTGTATTATTATTATTATTATTATTATTATTATTATTATTATTATTATTATTATTATTATTATTATTACTTGCATATTTAATTGGATTGTTCATATTTTTTGATATTATTATCATTATTATTATTTGTTATTATTATTGTGATTAGTGTTATCATCATTATTATTATTATTTATCATTACTATTATTATCATTATTATTTTTATTCATTTTGTTTCTTATTATAATTTATTATTGTTGTCATCATCATTATTATTTTCATATTTTCATGCATGTTGAATTTTATTATTGTTGTTATTCTTATTATTTATGCATGTTTAATTGTTAATATGTTAAGTTACATATTTTTATTATGTCATCTAATTGATTTGTCATGCAAGATGGTGTATTTTATTTATTTTAATTCATTTTTACATGTTATGTGTTTAGATCCATTTTTTATTACTAACATCATCTTTATTTGTGTTTTTATTTCAACATTAATTTTTATGTGTGAGTTTTCCAATGGCGAGTGGGAGCCCATGGAAGTTTGGAGACACCATTTTGGTGAAGTTTATATTTTCAGCATTTTTAGTAGTATTTTTAATTTTAATTTTATTTGCTTTTATTATTTAGCATGTAATTTATAATAAGTTTGTTTATTTTCATGCACGTTAATTAAAAAGTCGCATAAAGTTTTATATTAATAAATTGGGATTTTTTGTAACAAAATGGGACCAATGTCCTAGTTTTTTCATCCAAATAAATTATCACTTCAAAATTATTTTTTTTAATTATGCATGCAAGGACCAATGTCCTCACTCTTGATAAATAACCCGTTTTATGTATGATTTATATTTTATTTACAATGGGGGTTGTATTTCGCCCCTAGTTTTGTTGTAATTTATTTTTTTATTTTAATTATGCTTTCATTTACTACTTTCTTTGGATGACCAACTTGCGCTCTAATTATTGCATCAAACGTATGAGAAAAAGGATGAAAACTTAAATTCAAAACTCAATTTTAACTTAATCAAGGTATGAATAAATGAGAAGTCTCAAACCATCTCTGGTCTTTTGGGCTCAACGAGGCGAGAGAACCATTTCAATGTTCCATTGGAATGAGACTTCCAAGACACCTCTTGTATCCCTTAAAAAGGTTTTAACTTGCATAGTCCTAAGCTCCACGAGGCAAGAGGGCCATCCTAATGTTCTATTAGGATGGGGCCTCTAAGACCCCTCTGTCTTGCCCAAAATGGACATAGCAGCGCTGTTTTAGGTTCACTGAGATTAGACGACCTTTCCCAATGTTCTATTGGGTGGCGACTCCAAGAAACCTCATTGTTGCCCAAAATAGACGCCCTTGCAATTTCACTTGCAAGTTTTATGACCCTCTCTCGATCGCCCCAAAGGCAGGCGTTCGGGATGCTCCGGGGTTCGACGCGCGTCACAGTTAGCACAATCACGGCACTACCACTTCAAGTTTTAGAAGGGTTAGCATGATGGCGGCACTACCATTTCACGGAAGGTTAGCACGACCACGACACTACCACTTCAGAAGGGTTAGCACGATGACGGCACTACCACTCCAAGGAGGGTTAGTGTAACAACCCAATTTGACCCTAGAAGTTTTGGCAAAATTTTTGTCGGATTTTGACAAGTGGCATCGTAGGAAAATGACACATGGCAGCTTGAGAGTGGGACACATGGCAAGAAGATGTAGTTGTGTTGCCTAATTTAGAGTGATAAGTGGCATTGTAGGGAAGAGAAACTTGGCTTGGCTTAAATTAGTGATGAATTAATTGTAATTAGTGGCATTTATTGGATTTGGTGGACTTGGATGAGGATTGACCGTTTGCCTTCCTTTCTTTTTCTTTTTTTTTTTTATTTCTGCTTTGCTTTTGGCCCTCATTTCTTTCTTTTATTGGTTTTGCCGTGCTCTTTTGATTTGCCATTTCTTTTACTTTTCTTTCTTAATTTGCTTTGCTCCTTAAGTGAGTTAGCCACTTGGATTGGTTTGAAGAGTAAGAGAAGAGGTACGTAGTTTGATTTCTGATTAGTATTGGTCTTCTTTTTCTGGGTTTTATTTTTGATTTAAAGTGATATGAGGATTGATTCAAGTGTTTTTGTATGATTTGTTGAAGCTATGGATAAGAAATTGGATAAAGGGAAGGAGAAGATCGGAAATGAATAGAGAACAGAAATTGAGCTTCGTAGAGGTCGGGATCATATGTGATTTTAATTTCTATTCATTTTGATTGCTTGCAGTGTTTTTGTAGTATATGTGTATATATGTTTATTATATATGTGTTTATATATGTTTATGAGTATGTGACTTGATCATTTGAGTGTGTGATGATGATAAAGTTTGGTTTTGGCAAATTCTGTTCATTTTGCATCTGACCTCTATGAAGTGTTTTTGTCATACGTAGAGTTTTAGACTTCTAAATTGAGTGATTCTTAAGCCATTAGAACCATGACTTCTATACCTATAAAAGTCTCAGAAATGACCTTGAGAAAATTCTTTCTCTAAAACCCTAAAAATTGGCCAAAACAGAGGTGTCTCTACCTTGGCCGGTTCATTTGAGCAAGTCAGATTGTTTAGATCATATCTAATGTTATAGATGTCCAATTGACCTAAAATTTATTCCATTTGAAATTTAACATCCTAGGAAACATTTGTAAAGAAGAGACTATTTCCTAAAAGTGAGGTTTAGACGTTGGTTTAGGCTGTACAAAATAGAGTAATGAAGCGGTCCTGAGTTTTCGCTTCTGTTTTGCTATTTTGGGTATGTCACGGTCACAACCAATTGGTTGCCACTGTGACCAATGCCCAGAAAAGGCAGAATTGAATATATTTGGATCTCACGGTCACTACCAAGTGGTTGCCACCGTGACCATCCCCTGTTTTGCATATTTTTAGTGTTTTTCTTCCGGAAATGCACCCGAACTTAATTACAAGTTCCTATAGCATGTCCAACTCATATCTAACCTTATGAAATGAGTATATGAATGGTTGTCAATGGAAGTTATAGGTAATTAAAACTTGGCATAAGAGTTTAATAATGGAATTAAATGTATACTTGCTTTTTAATTGTTGAACATGACATGGCATGTGATATTGATCATATATGATTGAGGCATGATATAATGCTTGAGTGATTGTAGTGCATATGATATAGTATATTGAATCATAATGTATGGAGTCTATAAACATGTAAAATGGAATGTGCATTTGATTAATTAGTTGTGTGTAGTGCAAAGATTCGTTGATATTATATTGCTACATGTGAGTATATGCATAGGTTATATGTATGCACATGGTTTGCTCAGTTAATATGTAAATAGTGTATAGTGTTTGTAATGAACATTAGAGTACATGCAATGTATATGATTCAGTTTGTAGAGTCTTTATGTCGAGCCTGAACAGTCATAGTAGTGGATAGATAAGCATGCTTATAAAGGGATACCGAGTGCAGCTGCCCAATTCGGCCCCATTTGGGCCAAGCGGCCGACCTCCGAGATGGTCATTCTGATAAAGATAGAGAAAATATTCTGAGATTTCGGTCTTCTATTTTGTAATGTGTCCATATCCACCATTGTTGAGAGTTCAGGCTACTTTATGTTTTGTCGTGTTTCTCAGGCTACTATATGGTTTGTAGTGTACAAGAAGTGTAATAGAGACTTGCATATATATAGAGATTCATATAGATATATATGAACATAGCATAGCGTGATATCACTATTATCTTGCCATATTGCTTGGATATTTGCACATGAATATAGCATGACATGAATATAGTAGAGACTTGTACATGAATATGAACATAGTATGACATGACATCGCTATGGTTCGCTATATTTGGATTTTCTGTATATGAATGAGTTAAAGCATGACGGTACTTGCTTACAAGATTGTGTACATAATTATTGGTATATGACATGATTATCGATATGCTGGTATTATATTTGTGACTTCGTTCGAAGTCTTTTGCTTCTATTTATCCCCGCTAAGCGTCATTGCTTAGCAAGGGTGTTTTTCCCGTGTAGGTTTTCAAGATACGATTAGAGAGTTTGCATCTGCAGGTCATGGCCGCTAGGAGCTTGATGAAGATCTATTTGCATAAGATAGAGTTTTTGATGTTTTGAGTAACATCATTATGTATATCGGAAGTATAGTATAGACATGTAAATGGTAACTGTTTTGTACATGTACAGAAAATGATAATGTATTAAGTATAAAGCTTTTGTAATATGTACAGTTTATATATTAGAAATAGTATATGTTTGGCCCAAGTTATTCTAATTATTTTACTGTTATCGCTTCTGCCTTTGTGTATGCATGTGTACGCATATGTGTGTGTCTGGCTTGCGGCATCTCGATATTCCTTCCCGGGGGTATTGGGGCATTACATTTAGCACGATCACGGCACTACCATTTCAAACCTCAGAAGGGTTAGCACGATGGCGATACTATCATTCTACGGAAGGTTAGCACGACCACGGCACTACCGCTTCATAACTTCAGAAGGGTTAGCATGATGGCGGTACTACCATTCTACGGACGGTTAGCACGACCACGGCACGACCACTTCAGAAAGGTTAGCACGATGACGGAACTACTACTCCACGGAGGGTTAGCACGATCACGGCACTACCACTTCAAACCTTAGAAGGGTTAGCACGATGGCGGCACTACCATTTTACGGAAGGTTAGCATGACCACGGCACTACCGCTTCACATCTTTAGAAGGGTTAGCACGATGACAGCACTACCACTTCATGGAGGGTTAGCACGATCACGACACTACCGCTTCAACAAGGGATAACACGCCGACGATATGGCGATAACCACCACAACAACATCGTCCAGTTCGGAAGAAGGCCGCCTCAGGTACGCACTTCTTTCTCTTTTCTAAATTTTGGCTCACCTAGCCACCCATGCACTAGTCTCCCCAAAATTGGGGGAAACTGTAGACACCGGGTCCCGAGATAGCTTAGATCAGGATTATTCAATGATAAAATTAAGTGTGCCTGTTTATAGGCAAAAATGAAAGTTGGAAGTGATGATTTCCTTGTCAAGTTGATTTATTAAAAATAAATAAAAATATGTTTTAAAAATATTTTGAAAATGTTTTAAAATTATTTTAAGAAAAAAAAAATGAGTTTTAAATTATAATGTTTTAGCAAAATTTTAAAAAAAAATTCGCGAGCGTCGGCCTGCGGCAGCTCGCTGGGCGCGCGCCAGCCCAGCGTCCTACTACACACGGTGACGCCCGTCGGGCGTCGCTCGGCCCTGCCGCCCCCCAACAGCCTTTTGGGCATTTTTTTGCTTTTTTTACTCATTTTTTTTTGTAGAATTTAATTTTAAAATCCTTTTGTCTTCTTACCCTTCAAATTCTTTAGTTTTTGGGTGTAATTGAAAATTAAATTAATTTAATTTTTTCATTAAAAATTGATTTATTTTGAGGTATAAAAGGAGTTTTTAATGAGAGATTTTTCTGAAGAAAAATATTTTCTTCTTTTTCTTCTTCTTCTTCTTTTTCTTCTTTAAAAAAAATTCTTCAAATATTTCAATTGATTTTTCCAAGTTAATTCCTAAGGCAAAAAGAACAATTTTTGTTTTTGGAAATTTTTTTCTTTTTATTTAACAATCTTTTTTTTTGAGACAAATAAATTAATTATTTGTTATTGAGATAAAATTTTTAATCTAATTTTTATTTACAGTTAATTAGTCATCATGTAGATTTTTAAATTTTTTATTTTTTTTAATTTGTTTGTGTGATTTAGTTATATGATTTAATATTTTTAGAATATTTTATTTTATTCTTGCATATTTATTTGATTGTTCATCTTTTATTATTATTATTATTATTATTATTATTATTATTATTATTATTATTATTATTATTATTATTATTATTATTACTTTTGTTCATATATTATTATTATTATTATTATTATTATTATTATTAGTATTATTATTTAACATGTTTTAACATATTTTGTTTATTTTATTTCTTTTTATTTTTGATTTATTTGATTGTTAATCTTTTTTATTGTTATTGTTTATTATTATTATTGTTAATATCATTATTACTTTTGTTTTATTATTATTATCATCATCATCATCATCATTATCAGTATTATTATTATTATTATCATTATTATTACTATTATTATTACTCTTGTTGTTATTATTATTATTATTATTATTATTATTATTATTATTATTATTATCATTATTACTTTTATTATTCTTGCTTATAGTTATTATTATTTGTTATTGTTATCATTATTATTATTTTTATCATTTATGCTTTTTCATGTATGTTAAATTGTTAGTATGTTAAGTTACTTATTTTTATTATGTCATTTAATTAATTTATCATACATGATGCATTTTATTTTATTTATTTTAATTCATTTTCATATGTTATATGTTAAATTCATCTTTTATTACTAACATCAATTTTATTTGTATTTTTTTTATTTCAATGTTTATTTTTATCTGTGAGCATTTTCAATGGCAAATGAGAGTCCATGGAGATTTGAAGACACCATTTTGGTGGAATTTATCATATTTTAATATTTTTATTATTTTCCATTAATTTACTTTTATTTATTTTTATTGTGTAATATGTAATAAATTTATTTATTTTTATGCACGTTAATTAAAAGTTACAAAAAGTTTTATATTAATAAATTGGATTTTTTCTAATATAATGGGACCAATGTTCTAATTTAAATCAATAAAAACTCACTTTAAAAAGAAGAGTCAATTTTCTTAAAATGAGATCACTCATCCCGATTTTATCGATAAATACTAAAAAATAACTTTTTCACTTTCTAAGTGAAAGTAAAGGAACCAATGTTTCTAATAAATGTCCCGATTTATGTATGATGTCTTTTATTTTATTCTTCTTGTGTAGTATTTTGAGCCCTTGTAATTAATTTTGGGGCAATTCTATTCATTTATTTATTTATGCCTTTTTATTTTGGGGGATTGTTCTGTCCCATTTTTATACTTGTAATTTTTTATCGCATTTTTTATTGCTTTCTTTACTGTTTTTCCAAAAATACTTGAAATGCGCTTTAAATTTATTGCATGATCGCGTGAGATGAGAGATGGAATTTCAATTGCTAAAAACTCATTTATAACTTAACTTAAGGCATTAATAAGAGTGAAGATCCGAACACCTTCTCTGGTTTAAGACCTCCGAGGTTAGACGAACTTTTTCAATTTCTTGTAAATTGGGTGGTGACTCTAAAATACCTCAAAAGTGCCTAAAGGCTTCATGAGATTAGATAATCCTTCCAGTGTTCTATTGGAAGGAGGTGTCCAAAATATCTCATGATTGCCCAAGATCAAAAGACGCAAACCCCTCTCGGATCCTAAAAGCGGGCATTCCGGGAATCGATCGGGTCCGCGCGCGTCACACTTGGTTTATCAATTCCCTCCCCATCCAGCGGAACCTTGTCCTCAAGGTTCAAATTAATAAATTGATACCGCAATTGTGCAGTGTTTTCCCAAGTAGCATCTTCAATTGGCAGATGTTTCCATTTCACAAGGCTTTCTTCAACAAGAAATGACCCCTTTTTGAGCCATCTGGTATCTAAAATATGCTCAGGTGTCATGATAATTTGACCATCAACAACAGGTGAAATCGTTGAGCTAGTAGGGTCGAGATCACCAAGTTTCTTTTTCAGCAATGAAACATGAAATACAGGGTGAATACGGGAGTCTTCTGGAAGCTTTAGTTTATACGCCACCTTGTCAATTCGTTGTTCAATTTGAAAATGACCATAAAAATGACTTGCCAATTTCTGATTTGCCCGACGAAACAGAGAGTGCCGGCGGTATGGTTGAAGTTTAAGGAAAACCCAATCTCCTTCTTGAAATTCAATATCTCATCTCTTAGAATTGGCCATTTATTGCATTCGATTGTTAGCAGCACTGAGATTGGTTTTAAGCTGTTGCAAAATTTCATCTCTGGACATGAGTTGCTAATCTACTTCATGAACAGAAGACCCTCTCATTGAATGATGAGGAACAGTTGGAGGTAAACCACCATACAATGCTTTAAAAGGTGTCATTCCTGTGGACCCATAGAAGGAAATCGGTCCATTTTCAAGGTTATTGATGAGTAAAACATCGGAGATACTGTTCAAGGCAGCGATTGACAACTTCGGACTGACCGTCAGTTTATGGGTGATATGATGAACTCATCTTCAATTGAGTGCTAGACAACTTGAAGAATTCACGCCAAAAATTACTTATGAATAATGGATCACGATCACTGATAATAGTCTTTGGCATCCCATGGAGCTTGACCACAGCATCTACAAATTTTTCAGCCACAAGCTTTACGGAAAATGGATGAGCAAGGACAACAAAATGAGCTAACTTACTAAGACGATCCACTACCACCAGAATTGCATTCATGCTATTGGATTGGGGCAGACCTTCAATAAAATCCATTGTGATATCCTCCCATACCTGACATGAAATTGGCAAAGGTTGCAAGAGACCAGCTGGTGAAAGTGTTGAACATTTAGCTTATTGGCATATGTCACAAGAAGAAACATATTCTTGTACAATTCGATGAATTAATGGCCAATAAAATTGTTGTGCTAGCCGCTTGTACGTTCTCAACACACCTGAATGTCCACCAATTTGTGAATCATGGAATTCTCGCAAGAGCAGTTGAATAACTGGAGAATTTGGAGGTACCACCACTCTGTTTTTATAGTATATCAGCCCATCACACAAAGTATATAGAGCACCTGGATTTTCAATTGCCATTTTGCTAATTTTTTTCATGTATGGATGGTTGAATACTACCACTTTAATTTCTTCCCAAAGTGAAGATTGTGAACACGATATGGTAGTTATGGGTTGTTACTCATACGAGAGAGTACATCTGTAGCTGAATTCTCTTTCCCTGGTTTGCAGAGGATTTCATAGTCATACCCCAGCAATTTGGACACCCATTTTTGTTGATCCGGAGTGACGATACGTTATTCTAAAAGATATTTGAGGCTCCGTTGGTCTGTTTGAATAAAGAATTTTCTGCCCATCAAGTATGGTCGCTGTGACGGGCGCTGAACCCCGTAGGATGCCCCAAATGCCTGCCTTTAGGGTGATCGAGAGAGGTTCATAAAACTTGTAAGAAATTACAAGGGTGTCTATTTTGGACAACAAGGAGGTTTCATGGAGTCGCCACCCAATAAAATATTGAAAAAGTTCTTCTAGTCTCAGTGAGCCTAAGACAGCGCTGCTATGTCCATTTTGGGCAAGCCAGAGTGGTCTTAGAGGTCCCATCCTAATAGAACATTAGGATGGCCCTCTCGCCTCATGGAGCCTAGGACTATGCAAGTTAAAGCTGTAGACACCGGGTCCTGAAACGGTCCAAGATCAGAATTACCCGATGATGAGAATGATACCGATTTACGGGCATAGGCGTCAAAAGTGATGTTTCCCTTGTCGAAATCCTTTTTTTTTATCATAAAAAAATTATTATTAATTCTAATTCCAAAAAAAATATTATTGGAAAGTGTTATTTTGATAAAACAAAAAATTAAATTAGTTATTTAATTGAACTGAATTAATTAATTAATTTAATTTAAAAAAAAGGGGAATTAAATTAGTTTTCTTAATTTAATTGAATAAATTAAGTAATTGATTTAATTAAAAAAAGGGAATTAGTTGTTAAATTAATTAATTAGTTTAATTAAAAAAAGATTTAAAAAAAAAAAAAGAAATTATTTTTTTTTTTGTTTGGCCACCTGCCACTTTTATAAAGTGGCCAAAATGGCCACTTTATAAAAGTGGCATGTGGTACCACTTTAAGGAAGTGGTAACACGCGACCACTTCCTTGAAGTGGTCGCGTGGTACCGAGGTTACCGCGCGCGTTGTTACGCGCGGTCTCCTTCACCACGCGAGACTTCATTTTCTGCTTATTTTTCAGCTATTTTCTTACCGTTTTGACCGAAAAATTTTCCGTTTTCGTGTAAATTTCGGGAAGACAAATTAAAAGAAGGTTTTGTCCTTTTTCTATTTTGGAACAATCAGATTAATCAAATGGGATTCAATATTTATTTTTTGAGGACGGCAATTTTTGGTTCAAAAGGATTTGGTTTTACTTTTCTCTAAAATTTCCTTCTCTCCAGCAAATGAATCTCTTCTTCAATTCCTTCTTCTAAATTTTCTTAAGTTCATTTTCCTCTTCTCAATCTTTAATCTATTTATTTTTCTTCATAAAAAATACATAATCCATTTTTTTGAGTGGTTTGAGCTTGGAAAATCAATTTCTTTTGCTCAAATCATCCACCAAAAATATTTTTTATCAAAGTATTTTCTTGATTTTATTTCAAAATATTAATTTCTACATTTTCTTCAAATATTTATCATCACAAATCCGACAAGGAAAATCAATCGAGACACCGTTTCTCCGATCCAAAAAATTCTGTGGGTAAACATTTTTGGACTTGTTCTCATTTATTTTTTTTGTATACTATTTATTGTTGTTAAATATTATTTTTACCATTATTACCACATCTATTATTTATTTTTGGCATTTTAATGTGATCAATATTACTGTTGATGTATTATTTGTTTGTTTCAAGTTGATTTCCTTTTTATTTCTCGTTGCCATTTATATTATTATCATTATTATTATCCTGTCTAACTATTATTACTATTATTATTATTTGTTCTATTATTATTGCCGTTATTAATTATTTTGTTGTTACTAATATAGTTTGTTATTAACAGTTATTACATATTATTATTATTTTATTGTTATTTTTATTATTGTTATTATTTATTATTATTATTATCATATTTATTTATATTATATTCACTATTATTTATTATCATTGTCCATTATTATTATTATTATTATTATTATTATTATTATTATTATTATTATTATTATTATTATTATTACCATGCCATGATTATTTGTTATGATTTTATTATTATTATTATATTGTCTTCATTTGATTAATTTTTGGAGTTGTTACTAATATTCTTTTTGGTGTTGATTTTTGTATGAGTTTTAATTTGAGTCGGGCTATGTGAGCGCCCTGTGACTCCCCGGATGGGTCGCGATGCGTAGACGGACACATCGGTTCGGTGAGATCTCTCTAATTCCCCATCCTTTTGTGGTGTTTATTTGTAAATAATTATTTTATTTGTGCACGAGTGAGATAAAAAGTCACAAAAATACTTTTACAACTAAATTGAGTTTTTCACTAATAAAATTGGGACCAATGTCCCTTGTTTTAGCCAAATATCAAAAATATCACAATAAAACGAAGAGTTAGTTTTCTCTAAAAATGAGATCACTCATCCCGGTTTTCACCAAACAACCAAAACGACTCTTCAAACCCTCTTTAAATTAATACGAATGAACCAATGTTCCTAAATTTCGAACAAGTGCGAAGGAACCAATGTTCCTAAAATAATACCCCGATTTATGTATGTCTTTTTATTTTAACCTTGTGTGAGTGCTTAAAATTCAAGTTCATTTCTTTTTGGGCCCTTGTAATTAATTTTTGGGGCAACTTTATTTATCTTTGGGGGTTGTATTCCGTCCCATTTACATTTTTAATTTCCTTTTATCGGGATTGTATTCCGCCCCGATTTCTCTTGTAATTGTGTGCTCGGGTGTTTACCGTTTTCATTTATCGCTTTCTTTACTACCTTTTATCGCTTTCATTTATTTTCTTTATATGCTTGCAATGAGCTGTTTAATTTAAATGCATTAATCGTGTGAGATGAGAGATATAATGTTAAGAAGTTAAAAATCCACTTATACTTAACCAAAGCATAAATAAGAGTGAAGTTCCGAACACCAGATCTCTGGTCTCGACCAACAAGAGGTGAGAGACCTTTCCCAATTCTTTGGAATTGGGTGGCGACTCCATGATACCTCAAAAGGTGCCTCTAGGAGCCATTAGGCTAGGTGGTTCTCCCCAATGTTCTATTGGGAGGGACGCACCGATGATGCCTCATGGTGCCCATGATCAAAAGGCGCAAACCTTCATACCTCGAATCCTAAAGCGGATTCAAAGCGAGGGCCCTTGCTGGGTACCTCCGGCGCGCGTCACAAAAGCCTTTTTATGGGACACAAGAGGTGTCTTGGAAGTCCCATTCTAATGGAACATTGAAATGGTCCTCTCGTCTTGTTGAGCCCAAAGACCAGAGATGGTTCGAGACTCCCCATTTATTCATACCTTGGTTAAGTTTATAATTGAGTTTTGAATTTAGTATTTCATCCCATTTCTCATTCAATTTTAATGCAATTTAATTAAAGCGCATGTCAATCACATAAAGAAAGCGGCAAATAAAGTAAATGAAAGCAAAATAAATTACAACAAAACTAGGGGCGGAATACAACCCCCATTTGTAAATAAAATAAAAATCATACATAAATCGGGCTATTTATTAAAAATGAGGACATTGGTCCTCTCATGCATAATTAAAAAATTAATTTTTAAAGTGACAATTTATTTTGGATGGAAAAGCTAGGACATTGGTCCCATTTTTATTCAGAAAAAAATCCAAGTTAATTAATAGAAATATTTTTGTGACTTTTGAATTAACGTGCATAAAAACAAATTTATTATTACAAATTACATAATAAAATGAATTAATCCAAAATAATAAAAAAGCAATAAAAAATAAACAACTCCCAAATGAATTTTCAAATCTCCACGGGCTCCCACTTGACAAAAAACTCACACAAAAAAGTAAGTATTGAAAAATAAAAAAAAAAATAAAAGCCATGTTAGTAATAAAAAATGAATTTAGAAATATACTATAAAATAAAGCAAATAAAGATGCATCATGTATGACAAACCAATTAAAATAACATAATAAAAATATGCAATTTAATTAATTAACAATTTAACATGCATAAAAAACATAATAATAATAAAATTCAACATGCATAAAAGCACAAAATAGTACTAATAAAATTTAACATGCATAAATGCATAAAATAATATCCAATCATGCATAAAAAGTATAATACATATAAAATTCAGCATGCATAAAACATATTAATAATATTGATAAAAGCCAACATGCATAAGCAAATATAAAATAATAATTATAAAACTCAACATACAAAAAAACATGAATAGAAAATACAAACATAAAATTCAGCATATGTAAAAACACAAAATAATAGCAACAATATCCAACATGCATAAAAACCAAAGGTAATAATAAAAATCAGCATACATAAGAAATATAGATAATATTATTAATAATAATAATGATACTAGTATCAAATATTAGTAATAAACAAGGATAATAAAAATAAAACTAGCAATTGCAACTATAATAATAATAATAATAAACATAATGAAATCAAAAAATATGAACAACCCAAGTTAAGCATGCCAGAATAAAATAATATATGGCAAACTAATAAAACATGTTAAAACATGGGAAATAATACCAACAATAATAATATGGACAATCATATAAGCACATAATAATAATAATAATAATAATAATAATAATAATAATAATAATAATAATAATAATAATAATAATAATATATGAACAATTCAATATGAACAATATGAACAATTAGATAAGAAATAAGAAGCAAAAAAAATAGATCTAATAGAATTTACATGTTAACTAATTAAATAAAAACAAAAGAATAAGAAAATAAGAAGAAAATTATTGAACTAAAAGAATTTACATGTTAACTAGTTAATTGGAAAAAAATGAAATTAAAAATGAAATTAAGAAATTAAGCCAAAAATGTTTACCCTCAAATTAGCTTGATGAAATGAAGGTAAGGAGATCCAATTTCTTGTCTTGATTTGAAAAATATGATGAGAAAAATAAAAAATTAAAAGTGAATTTTTACTCAAGAACAAATAATTAATTTATTTATCTCAAAGTAAAAATTGTTTGATGAAAAAAATAAAAATTCCCAAGAACAAAAATTTTTATTTTTTGTCTCAAGAATTCACTTGGAAAAATTCTTTAGAAAAGTTGAGAGAATTTGGTTTGAGAGAAGAAAGAAGAAGAAAATATTTTCTAAAGAAAATCCCCCCCCCCCCCCCCAAAATCCTTACTAAGAACCCCTTTTTATAACCTCAAAATTCAGAATTTTTATTAAATTGAATTAAATAAATTTAATTCCAATAACTACAAAAAAACTCATGAATTTGAAGGGGTTGGAAAATAAAATGTTTTTGCATTAAATTACACAAAAAAATGAAGAAAAAATCAATTTTTAGGCCAAAAATCGGAAAAACAACAAAAACGGGCGAAATGGGGCGTCAAGGGGCGACCGACGCCCGTCGGCGCGCCCGAAGGGCGCTCGGGAGACGCAGCGCGCACTCCGCCTGTACGCTGGGGCGCTACCGCACTCGACATTTGCCGACTCTCTTTTTTTAAAAAAAAAATCTAAAAAACTATAATTTCAAAACATACCTTTTTTTGTCCCAAAATAATTTTTAAAATATTTTTAAAATACATTTTTATTCATTCATAACAAATCAAAACGACAACCAAATTATCACTTCCAACTTTCATTCTTTTTGCCTATAAATCGGCATACTTAATTTCATCATTGGGTAATCCTGATCAAAACTACTCGAGACCCGGTGTCTACAGTTTCCCCAATTTTGGAGAGGCTAGTGCGTGGGTACCTAGGTGAGCCAAAATTCAGGAAATGGAAAGAAGCGCGTACCTGAGGCGACAACCTTCCAGCTGCTCCCTCGGGAACAGTGTTGTGATCTGAACTGTGAGATATCCACTTGAGTTGTACTGAGTCGCTGACAAGACTACGAAGTGCCGGGAACCATCTTAAGACGGCGACGCGCTGGGTTTGCTACAGACTACAAAAAACGCGAAAAGAGGATTGCACCGAGTCGGTTACAGACTACTAAAAGTGCAAATATCATCCGTAGATGACGCTGCGCCGAGCCTGCTACAGACTATAAAAAACGCAAAAGAAAGATTGAACCGAGTCTGCTACAGACTACAAAAAAGTGTAAAGGAGGACTGCACCAAGTCTGCTACAGACTACAAAAAGTGCAGCTGCCACCCGCGAATGACGATGCGTCGAGTCGCTGATAAGACTACGAAAAGCGCAAGAGAAAGACTGCACCGAGTCGCTGACAAGACTACTAAAAGTACAGGTGCCATCCGCAGATGACGATGCGTCGAGTCTGCTACATACTACAAAAAGTGCAAAAGAAGGAGTGCACCGAGTCTACTGCAGACTACTAAAAGTGCAAGAGCTATCCGCAAATGGCGATGCGCCGAGTCTGCAATAGACTACAAAAAGCGCAAAAGGAGCAGTATTGCACCGAGTCTACTATAGACTACTAAAAGCGCAAGAGATGCCCTCTTAGAGGACTGCACCGAGTCTGCTACAGACTACTAAAAGACTCTTGCCCTCTTAGAGGACTGCACCGAGTCTGCTACAGACTACTAAAAGTGCAAGAGATGCCCTCTTAGAGGACTGCACCGAGTCTGCTACAGACTACCAAAAGTGCAAGAGATGCCCTCTTAGAGGACTGCACCGAGTCTGCTACAGACTACCAAAAGTGCAAGAGATGCCCTCTTAGAGGACTGCACCGAGTCTGCTACAGACTACTAAAAGTGCAAGAGATGCCCTCTTAGAGGACTGCACCGAGTCTGCTATAGACTACTAAAAGTGCAAGAGAAAGATTTGTCTTTTAAGGGACCTCGGAGAATTGCCTCTTAAGAGGTCTTGGAGACTTGCCGGTGTAGATTCTATCTTAACCTGATTGTCTAGCCAGGGTGAGTACTAACATTGTTGTCCTTGACTAGCTTTATGTGTTTGGCCTTCATTTGGACTTTCCTGCAAAGCTGTGTGCATAGAAATATATACAATAGATTGTGCATGCAAATGTAAATGACCATATGCAGATGTTTGCTAAAAAAAATGGTATGAAATGCATGCAAAAATGGATAGGCCATGTCCTGAGTGGTTAAGGGTCCGTTGAGGATATGGCTTGGCCGCTCCACCATCCTGAGTGGTTAAAGGTCAGTTGAGGATATGGCTTGGCCGCTCCACCATGCTGAGTGGTTAAAGGTCTGTTGAGAATATGGCTTGGCCGCTCCACCATGCCCCCTGAGGAACTAGAAATGGCATCTTTGCTTAGGGACCCTGACCCGTAAACTCTTCAAAGAGAACCGTCAGGTGTGCATCTTTGCCCCCCGGTCAATGAGCAAATGCCCGGGATTCTGACCCATGTCCTAAATTACGTCTTATCTAACTGAAAGGAAGATTATATGAAGTAACGCCTTATTGCTCCAGGCATCGAAAATCATTATTTTAAAGGTAGTGCGTCCCTTGTGGATTTTCACACTATTTTTTCTTTATGGGAAATGCGTCCCTTTGGGGATTTTCACATAACCCCGTGCCTAACTTTTGCCTGGAATGGACCCAACCCATCCAGCGGCTTTTATTCATTTCATTTTTTTGTAGAGTAGACTGCCTGTCTCCAGGTTTTCACCTTACCTTTTGGCCTAACTTTTGCTTAGAGAGCCAGTTACGATTTTCATCTCTAACGGCCTTTTTTTATTTTTTTTAAAGGCTAAAATCCTTTTCGGTTCTTGAATAATGGTCATATGGAGTTTGTGCTGACAAATAGTTCGAAGCCGATGTCGGGGCAAGTTTGCTGAAGCATCAAGATGAAGATGGCAATGAGGGCCACTTATAGTAAATTGCACATATACGAAGAGAAAATAATGCACTACTTTTTATACTGGAACTTAAACCATTTTGAGTATGTAAGATAAAGTGCTTTGCTTACATTAAAATATTATTGTATAAATGCATATGTTTCAGTCTGATTTCATAACGCATGATCATTATTTGGCATTAATCTAAAAAATACAAGACCCTATCTAATCTCGAGATGGATCCATCAAACTCCTGTTATCAACCAGTTCTCTCGGGTTTTCATGGTTGAAAATTTTCTCTCAACTCTTATTCTTTGAATGCAGATTCTAGATGCAACGTTGGGCACAAGACTCAACTTAAATGCATAAATGCACTCATGGCTTCTCGCTTGAAACTCAAGAAACACCATATGCCTCTTCTTACGTACCGAACCTTATTAGAAGGTCATCTCCGCTAATTGGATAAGACCGAACCAAGAATCAAAAGATCTTACTTTGGTTGTAACGTTAGGCTTAGATAGATGGCTATCAAAGGAGGATCAGGTCGCTAGAGCAAAATGGCCGCAATATTTACTCGGTTAATAGATGAACCGTTCTTAGCTCAATTACATACTGTCTAGATATTCTTGGATTTGAATTTGATAATACTTGAGCTCATCAAGATCAGCATAAAAATTAAAAAAAAAAAGATAACCACTGAAACTTATCGAGGGGTATTGTTCCGAACTCTATTTCACTCTTTTATTTTTGTTGTTTTTTATTTTTTTTTATTTTTTTAAAAACTACGCCTTTAATTACACGAAGATAATAATCAACCCCCTTTCTGAAGTGTAACCCATCCTTATCAGGGCGATTTTTTATAGCCCCAGAAATTATTGAGGATTGAAACTCTCTTCCCAAAGTGTAAACTCATCTTTATCAGGGTAATTTTTGATAGCCCAAAGAATTGTCAATGATGTAGAACTATCAATGTTGTACATCCATCCTTACTAGAATAACCATTCTTCTAAGGGGAAGCCAAAATCATTTTAGGCGAAAGGGGTAGTTTTAATGTGTGCAACAATAAAATCGGTACGCATTTAGCATACCAAAATAAAAGCTCAACGAGCTAGCAAGCGATTATGAAATAAGGGTAGGAAATAGTCATTTAGAGAGCTATACAAAGAATGGTTGCCTAAATCATTTTCTAGATTCAACCTTATCCAGGGATCGCTTTGACGGGTAATCAGAAAGGTTCTAGTGCTCTTAGTGAGTTTTCATCCAATCCCCTAATTGCATCTAGTTTTTGCTTTCCACTACTTTTTATTTTTATTTTCAGCTCTCAGGATTTTCCTCTCTTCAAGAGTTATATCAGATGCTACAAGATCTCGAGATTATATGAAGGAGTATTCATTAAGTTAATATCAAATATAAATGACTTGTGATTGTGATCATGCATAATGAAATCATGAGAACATACACAAAAAGTCATTAATATAGTTAATGTAAACAGTACCGCATACATCAAGACTGAAAAAAGTTCAAATATGAAAAACATATCTTCTAGAAGGTTTTCTCCCCTATTTCTTGCGGCGCTCTGGATCAGTAATCTGTTTATTATCGATCAGATCTTGAACCTCATGCCTTAGCCTCACACAATTGTCTGTCATATGCCCAGTGTGCTGGTGGAAGGCACAATACTGATCGGCCTTGTGATTGGGTTGTTCCTGGTTTCTGGCGGGCTTAGCTGGTAGTGGTTGTAGCTTACCTTCCTTCATTAATCTGTTGAGCACCCAAGATAAGGATCTGCCCAAATTAGAGTAGTGCCTCTAATCCGCTTTAATTGCTGACACTTTCCTTGCCCTTTGAGTACCACTGCTATTATCATAGTAACCAACTCTTGGACTTGCGGGGCCAACAATAGTTTTATTAAGAGGTGCCCGGGTAGTTGCAAGCTTGGACTTCACAATCTCTTCTTCAAGATTAGTTAGCTTCCTTTCGGTGTTCGAGGGACTGAGGAGGCCCATTGACTGTAAAGGCTCTAGTCCCTTTGCTCCTCCTAGTAGCTTGATTGGTGAGTCGAATAGTGCCTTGTGCCTAGGCTCGGGAGTGGACGGGAACATTACAGCCATCGTTGCATGAGCCTTCTGATTCGGGGTCGAGTTAACCTGGCTAATAGAAGTCATCATGAATTGGGCTTGAAGAATAAGTGCCATGGCATCCATCCTCTCCTTAATCACGGCCAACAACTTTTTCCCTAGCTCTTCAAATCTCTCATCTATCTCTTGGGCAATTAGGGCACGAACCTCTTCAATTTGTTGTGATGGATCAGCCATTTCTAATGCCTGTGGATATTCTGATAAAGATACTAGATCTCTGCCAACCAATTTGAACTCTATTCGTCCCTCGAGCAACTGCGGGGACCCAAAAACCTCCCAGGTAAATGGTTATAGTGGCTGAAAAACCAAGGGGTTAGAATGATACATGAATGGCATGTAATGTATGATCGTGCTGTGCAGATGGTCCTCGACGAGTGAAAGATCAATAGTTTACAATAATATAATGCAATGCATGGAAAAATGTGAAGGATAATATGCAGACAAAAGGATATACACACACAAAAATGAAATGCATATATTATTTTTTTTTAAAATTTTTCTAAAAAACTATAATTTCAAAACATACCTTTTTTTGTCCCAAAATAATTTTTAAAATATTTTTAAAATACATTTTTATTCATTCATAACAAATCAAAACGACAAGGAAATTATCACTTCCAACTTTCATTCTTTTTGCCTATAAATCGGCATACTTAATTTCATCATTGGGTAATCCTGATCAAGGCTACTCGGGACCCGGTGTCTACAGTCGCCAAGTTTGTACTACTTTAATGATGGCAAGCATTTCTCTAGCATAAGTGGACCATGATTTCTTAGATGGACCTAAAGTATAGCTCATGAATACTATAGGCCTGCTTTATTGAGTCAAGACGACACCAATTCTATCACCTGATGCATCTGTTTCAGTGACAAAAGGAATAGTAAAATTAGGCAAAGCTAGAGTTGGGGTAGTAGTCATGGCTTGCTTGAGGATGTCAAAAGCAGCTTCTGCCTCATCATTCCATTTCCATTGCCCTTTCTTTAATAAGTTGGTGAGCGGCCGAGCTAGAAGTCCATAGTTACGGACAAATTTTCTGTAATATCCTGTTAAGCCTAAAAAACCATGCAACTCAGAAATATTAGTAGGTCGTGGAAAATTTAATACCACTGTAATCTTATTTTGGTCCACTTTGACTCCTTGAGAAGAAACAATATGGCCCAAGTATTCGAACTCCTGTTGGCCGAAGGCACACTTGTTGAGTTTAACAAAAAATTTGTAATGCCTCAAAATTTCAAAAGCTTGACGAACATGTTCGATATGCATAGTCCAATTGGGGCTATAAATTAGGATATCATCAAAGAAGACTAATACAAATTTACAAAGGTAGGGTGTCAAAAAATGGAATTCATAATGGCTTGAAAGGTGGAAGGGGAATTACAAAGACCGAAAGGCATAACTAAATACTCATAGTGGCCATTGTGGGTACGAAATGCAGTTTTATGAATATCAGATGGTTGTACCCGTACCTGGTGATATCTTGCCCGCAAATATAATTTAATGAAAAAGGCAGCCCCATGAAGTTCGTCTAACATGTCATCTACGGTAGGGATTGGAAACTTATCTTTGATGGTGATAGCATTAAGGGCTCTATAATCAGTGCAAAATCGCCATGTACCATCTTTCTTTTTCACTAAGAGAATAGGTGATGAAAATGGATTGGTACTAGGTCTTATAAGCCCCAATTGTAACATGTCATAAACTTATTTTTCAATTTTAGCTTTTTGAAAATAGGCATACATGTAAGGCCTTACATTGATGGGCTCAACCCCTTCTTTGAGTGTGATGTGGTGCTCAATTTCCCTGGTTGGAGGAATTTGCCTTGGCTCTTGAAAGATATCACTGAAATTTTGCAATATTTGCTTCATGTCAGGGTGAACTTTATTTGGTGGCTGTTCCACATCAATTTGAACACAAATGGCAAACACTGAATTTCTTTGGTGTGGTTCCTTTAAGATGGCTTTTAGGGATGCCTTTTGAATTGAGTGGACCCCTACTCCTTATAATTTTTAAAGTTGGTTATTCCATTGGAACTCCATGGTCATTTTCTTCCAATTGCACAAAACTGTGCCTAATTGCTCCAACCACTGAACTCCTAACACCATGTCAAATCCAATTAGCGGCAAAGAGTAGAGTGTAAGAGAGAAAGGGATACCTTGGAGCTGCACATTGACGTGTTCAAACCTCCCTCGGCACTGAAGTGGAGCACCATTTGCTACTTTGACTATAAATGGTTCAATTGGCACCACGGGTAGCTGCAACCTCATTGCCATTTTTTCGCTGATGAAGTTATAAGTGGAACCGCTATCGATAAGGACCACAATTTCTTGACTGCCAATATATGTTGTGGCTCTCATGGCTCAAGAGTTTGTCCATCCCGTTAAAGCATGGAGTGATATTTCAAGTTCCTCCTGCATTATGGTTGTGCCTTCATTATCTGCCTCGCCTGGCATAAGCTCACCTTCCAATAATAGAAGTTGAGGTTTGCAACATTTATGTCCTGTGATGAGGTATGACTAGTCATTTCACGGAAGAGGCATGATTAGATGCTGGTGGAGAAGAAGTATTAATTTGGGAGCGGTTGAGTGGACTTGCTTTGGTAAATTTCTGTTGCCGTGCTAGTTGTTCATCACGCATCCGTGCCAGGCTTATTGCTTCTTTCAATGACTTGGGTCTAAACATGCAAATTCCATCTGCGATTTCAGGTTTAAAACCTCCCATAAAAGTCCCAACTAATGCTTTTTGTGTCCAGCCCTGCACACGATTACCAAGCTTCTTAAAATCTTCACATTCTGTAGGTCCAAATCGAGCCCAGAGCTCTTCTTCAAAAATTTCCCATGTGACTCTTGTCCTTCCTCACTGTACGCTCTCCTTAGCCAATGCCACCATTAATTCGCCTCACCCATGAGATAATAGGCTGCCAATGACACCTTTTGGGCTGCAGTTGTGCCATGAAATGTGAAAAATTGATCCACCTTATTGAGCCATTCTGTAGGGTCATCACCTGAGTATTTTGGGAACTCGAGTTTAGCAATTTTAGATGAGAGCAAAGATCGTCCCACCTTCTGATTCTCCATTGTATCTTCTTGATTATTGCGAGTTCCTTGACTATTATTGCTGCTGGATTCTTCTTTATGAGCTTGCAAGGCTGCTGTTACTTGGTAAGTGTCCCTTCGAGGTGCTGCAATTTGTCCGTTATGCCAAGCTCCAAACGACGCAAGCTATCTTGGAGTCCTGTTAATCCTCCTTCTAGAATTTCAATTCGTTCCTTGTTAGTAGTCATAATAACCTGGCTCTGATACCACTGATAGGTCCCAGTCACAATAGTTTTAATTTGATAGAGTTCTACTTAGGCCTTTCTTCTTCTTTTACTAGAATTTAAATACAAATAAAATAACCATCACTTCTTATTAAATAGCAACTACTTAGGCCCATAACTCATAATCATAGTCGGGCCAACTTCATAACTAACACGTACCAAAACAGAAATTGACTCATTCTAAATTAAAGAACAATAGTAAAATAAAACTGACAGGTCTTGCATAATTCATAGAGTGCAGTACTTCTGATTTTTAATGGGTACTCTTGTAGACTTTCTTGGTTTATTAGCAAAGAACATAGGGGTATTAACTTCTTTTAAGGAATCAATCCTCAAGAGAGTTTCGAAACTATCTTTACACATTTGAAGTTTAAACCACTTGTTGTGCATGTGAAGCATCGCTTTCATCAGTTTCATGAGCAATGGCTCTTCAATACCAGTTGCAACCTATCCAGGATATTAAAATTAATACTTTTAGGCATATGAATATATAATCCTTAGATATAACAGAGTTGAGTAATGAAGCTCTCTATAATGCTAAATTCAAACTTTGCAGTTGTTGCCACTGTTCGAGCCTTCAATACTATTTTTAGATGAAATTGAAATTTTTTTAATTGAACCACAGATCCCCAGAGATGCGTATTTGCAAACTTTATTACACTTTTTCTTCCGAGGGCGAGGATGGCCAAAATGTTCTTTTATTACACCAGTTAAAATCACTTTTAAATCCCAAAATCAGCAACAACGATCACAGTTTAGTTTGTGGAGTGGCATAACAACAACCGTTAACAGCTTAGATATGCAAATAAGCAAATTCCATTTAAGCTTCAAATAAAAATAATTACAGAACATTGTTTTATCACTGCAGTTGACTCCACCAAATCATAAAATAGCTGGAGTGAAGTCGCAAGGGCATGGAAAGGCACGCCTTTTCCTAGAGCATCTTCGTTAGGATGTAGCAATGCCAACAAAGTCTCTTTCGAGGGCTTTAGCAGAGCAGGATCACAGAGATCGTGGCTACAGGTGAGAGAACGATGGACCTGCTATGGGTGAGAGAACGACGGAGCTGACGTGGGTGAGAAAATGACGAATATGCGGTTCTGGTGCTGTAGATCTGCAGTTCGCGATGGCGGAGTTATTGGCGGCAGAGAAGCTTCTCGGATCTAGAATGGGACCAAGAGGAAAAACAAAACGAATGGGAAAAATAAGTTAGGTACTACTTAGGGTTTGAATTTTGTGATTTTTTTTTTAAATTTAATGACATGTGTCGCATTTACGTTGGTTCACGTGGCATTCTGACATGGCATGTTAGCAAGCCTGCATGGCAGAAGCCACGTATCATGATGACATGGTGAAACTTCCACATGGTGTGCCACGTGGCATGCTTAAATGTCATTTCTTCCAAGTGGCATGTTATGTGTCAAACCACGTGTGCAGGAATGTTGAGTGTGTACGCCAGCTGGACTTTTCGTCAATTCCTTCACCGAAAACCGGTCAAAGTGCAGGAGTGTTGAATGTATACGTCGGCTGGATTTTCCGACGATCCTTTTGCCAAAAAAACGATTAAAGTGATTTTTATGTTAAAATATTTTAAATTCAATTATTTTTAAGAGAATAAAAATTCTTTTATTACATTAGTGTTATTTGAATGAATGTTCAGTGGGCATAGATAAAATTAACTCTTAGATTGGATGAGAGCATACAGTGGCGGAGCCAGGACCCAGGGTCAGCGGGGTCCTGGCGCATTAAAAATTTATTATAAAAAATAAAAAATATATATAAAAAGACTGTAAAGTACTGACGGTCAGGAGTGGCGATAGGAAAGAGAGAGAGACATGCAGATGAGGGGGTTGAAATAGGGAAATATCGGGAGAAAAAGAAAAGAAAGAAGAAGTGCGTTTTGGCCATTAGGCATATTAAAATTATATTATAATCCCTACTTATTTACTCTTAAACCCTTAATTTTAATTTTTTATACCATATTTTTATTTCATAAAAATTTTAAAGATAATTTATATGTTCAAATATATTGGGACACTCAAAATTTAAAAGGTAGCACTTAAAATAAATTAGGGAGTTCCCATTATAATTTTTATATATATATATTGAGGGTATGCCTGTGCACACCCTCAGCATAGAGTGGCTCCGCCACTGAGAGCATATCACGTTTCAAATTATCTTTTTGAGATAGACAATGATATATTTAAAAAAATAATAAATTTATTTTTCTTCATTTATTTCTTTGCCTTTGCCTTTGCCTTTGCCTTTCCATGTTGCCATTAGAATTGTTTTTACATAAATTTTCTTTCTAGATCAATTTGGGATAAACTACCTTAATCTGATCTTACTAAGTAAGCTAGTTATAAAATCATTATAGTTTGAACAATATTTATTTTATGAGCTAGCGTATGAAGTTGAGTTAATTAGATTCAAATACATTAATTTCTTTATACATGTCTTGTTGCCCTTTTAATTTACATTCAAAGAAGAAAAAAAAATTATTCTACCATTAACATTGAGCAAGGAAATAGTAGTACACATATTAGTATATCTTGAACTACCATGTAAAAATATTTTTAATTAGCTAGGATGGAATGGTTTATATAATTAAGATGATTACAAGATGTCTGAAGCTGAAATAGATGGACTAAAACTGAATACTTAAAAGGCCATGATAAAAGGGGAGCTGAGAAGCAGCTAAAACCAACACTATGGCAGCTGTATATATATAGATAGGGATAGCTATATGCCTCGTTGTATCATCATTCAGCATTAAATAATGTCTAAAACAGAAGGACCCCAATATGCATACCAAAGAAGCAAACAGAGATGTGATGCCCCCAAAAAGCTTCATAGGCAAACTTGTACCAAAATCTTCTACCTTGAAACCTGATGTCCGAATAGCCAGGAAATACACCAAGGAAATTACAGAGAAACAAAGAGCAAGGAGTGCTGAGATTGAGTACAGATCGAATAGCGAAACACCTCCAAGCTTTGCACTGTCAATTTTGTCCGCAGGAATGATACTTGCTGATGTTGCAAATGCCACCGTTGCAATCAATGCAGCAACAACAGAACATGACTCCGAGGCCTTCACTAGCCACTCGCTCCCTTTCTTCACAAGCTTTTTGTGAGTGTCCTGGAATATCGCATCTGGCGTCATCCCAATCCTATTGTGGAGAGTGAAAAATCGCGGTGGCATTGACTGCTTCACAAACTGCATGCGTACACTATCAGATATTACAAACATCTTGTATTCTGAAAGGGTAAGGGAACGTATATTATGTGCGTACCTGGTACCTTTTATATTCGACTCGCAATCGGGTTGCACTGTCGCGATAAGTATGCCGAGGGTGATCAAAGAATTTTGCGGCAAGGTGCAAGACGCTATTTCCTTCGCTGTCTAGCGGGAACAGTATGAGATCCTTTATCGAAGATTCTTTCTGGAGCACGAGGTTGTAAACAGCGAATCGTTTGTGCTCAGCTGCTAAAAGCGCCACATTCTTCTGTTCGGAATCCAAGTCAAAGGCAGCCACTGGAAATGCATTCAGGATTTTGTCTACTACTTCGGCCACTCCTATTCTAGCTGCTGCCAGAATTGGTGTGTCCATCTTCTTACCTCCCGTTGCTGCATCACCACATAGATAATGCAACACACACATACATTTATTCTATACTTCCCTGTAATTCATCGAAAGTTGACACAAAATTAGGCAAAAGAAAAAATATTCTTACTTGATTCAAGTGGTTGATGATCCAACGCTTGGTTTTCTGGATTTTCTGGAATAATGGGAGGATGATACTTATACATGGAAGAATGATGAACCAGTTTATTCAATAGCACACTTGCCAAAACCCATCTCGTTTTCGTTTCTATCAGCGCGTCCCTCCTTTGTAACCCTAAAACATTTCATGTCCAAACGCAAAATTGTTGTCAAGGAAAAAAAAACTATAAAAACAGTTTAAGATAAAACTTGTGAAAATTAAGAAAATTTATTTTTTAAAATGTTTTTATGTATAGTTGAGAATAAAAGAATAATCACATATATAATATTGCTATCACTTCTCAACTGTTAAAAATTGACACATGTAAATATGATGATGATGGATGATGATATTCTTCAATAATGATAATAATACTAACCAGTTAAGATTAAATGTTTAAAGTCTAGCCATCCGATGGTAACAATCTTGATGAATTTGTTTACCGAAACAAGGACGCCATACAAAATCCAAGCTATCGCAGCACAAAAAACTGAAACACAATTGCCAAAAATATTCACCCTATTTCCACATCCTGAAACAATTTAAACAATCAATCAAACCACTACCTCTTAGAATGGTGTTTGATAAACGTGAAGCCTTAGAGTTTAAAGATCAAATATATAATAAAATTGACCCCCAAAAAAAAATTGTTGTATTTTGCAATAATAGTTTTCCTTTTATTAATTACCTGGATAAAAAGGGCCTTCCTGCTGGAGATTCTCTTCATCTCTGAATCTGTTGCGGTTGGTTTCTGGGTGGTTGCCACTGCTTTCATCTTCAGCTTCTAGAAGTCGAGGATTGAACTCAGGCCGTTTCAGTTCTTTCATTACAAGCTTATCGACTTTTATATCTTGTCATAAGCCCACAAAATTAGCTTTCTTATTATCTGCTTTGATTCTGAATATGGAGAATTTTGAATATGGAGAATTTTCCATTCGGTTGGAATGGAAAATTCTCGAAACTAAATAGAACAAATTTTCTTTAGACAATAACAAAATTATTTCGGTCAATTTTTTTTGATAATATATATTTGGACACGGTGGAGAGTTGACTTCGAACTTTGTTTAATTGAAAGAGTAATTAACCTCTTAACCATTTGAATTTCAAGTAATTCTAAAAAATAACCAATTTAGTAGTTTAAAATTTAAAGAGAAAAAAAAAATTTAATCGTTATATTAAAACCATAAATTTACTGTCAAATATCATATGAATGGGTTGAATTTCTCCGCAAATATCAAACCTTATGATACGAACATGGATTAATTAATGTCAGCAAATGCAAACAACTTCTTTATAAAATTATATTTGAGTTGTTCAATGTTTATCATATCCTTATATTTAATTACTATGTACAGTAATGAGCAAATATAAAGTATTATTTAGTGCTTTACTAAGTCTTAATTAATATAGGGACATAATAGGTGTATTTGGGAAAAATGAAGGCATCAAAATCTTACATGATGATGAGATTATGCGCCATTCAAGTGGATTAAGTAGACTACCGCTTGGGAAGGCACGACGCTTGTTGGCTAAAACATGGAGAGGTGACGCACCCAACTCGTTTTCAATATTCACAAGATCTTCGTATGACTCTATTATCTGAATTGCCAAACCTATGTATAATTTTACATTCTCAACAACATCATCTATCATAAACTCATAACTGATTATAAGTGATAAAAATGAAATAATAATAATAATAATAATAATAATTGATGGGAAATAGCAGTGGATCTTACCGAAATGTTCCCGGAAAATGGCAGCATGAAGGATTGTGTTGCCATATTTTCTTTTAAACAAAGAATACTCATCATTTGGTACTGTTTCTCTTGATTGTTTTAAAAGAAAATCAAGACAAAAGAACGCTTCCCCTTTGCCATAAAGAACCGACAGGAAAAGAGGTGTGGCATCGTCTTTATTTTTAACAGCTAAAAGCTTGGGATCTTTTCTGGCTATATGATAGCAGAGGGTCACATTCCCAAGCGCTGCTGCTAGATGGAGAGGCGTGTTCCCTCTTTCATTTTTTATACTTAGAATTCTGAAGGCTTCAGTTTCTCCAATTGAAATCAACATTTTCTTCACAATCTCTGTTTGCCCAAGGCTTACAGCTACATGGATGGCTGTATCTTCTGATGAAGTTATCTTCTTTCCATGAATTTCTCCATTTCTCCTATACTCATCCCCAACTGCTTCCCAATCTTTTCTCATCACTTTGTTAAATAAGCTATCCTCCTCCATTTTTTATTTTTCTCACTTTGGTTTTAGATTGATATATGGCCTACAGAAGAAGAAAGGATTTCCAGCTTTTCAAATTTAGTAAATAAAATAAAAACACCAATAGTTAAGGAGTGAAGGCAATAATTCAAACAGTACCACTAATCAATAATTATCCTAAAGTCAGCTAGATGACAATTTCGTGGTTACTTCCTTCTCGTCGGATAGTTTATCTCCCAATCCCTTCTTCTGAATTGATCGATACACTTATTTTCTTTTTTAATTTATTTTTGAGCTAATACATATTTCATTTCAAATTATTACTTTTTTTTAAACTAATCGAACTAAATTTTTTAAAATTGTCATATTATCTTTATTTAATGTTGATTATTATTTACAAGTATTAAATATTACTCCCTCCGTCCCACTTTAAAAGGCTATTATCCTTTTTTCACGGTAATTAAGAAAATAATTGAAATACATTAATTTCATAAAAAAATAATATAAAATGACAAGAATGTCCTTATTTATTACATTGGGAAAAGAAAAAGTAAGTGATATATATTTAATAAATTATATAATAAATAGGGATAAATACGTAAATTTCTTTCTTAAATTGCGAAAAGAACATTTGGAGTGGAACAAATAAAAAAGGGAAAACAGCCTTTTAAAATGGGACGGAGGGAGTATCTTATATTTATGTCATATATTTCTACTAAATATAAGTATAAATTAGTAAAAATACAAGTAAATTATATAATTTTTGAGAAAATTAATTGCATTTTTTTAATGTGTAAAATTGAAAATGTATCTATCAATACAAAATAAAATGATTATTACTCTCTCCATCTCACTTTAAGTTTCACTTTGATATAGAACTTAGGAAATTATTTAAAAACCTTGATTTTATAAAAAAGTATTAGCAATTGACTAATTTATCATATTTTAATTTTAAGTACACAATATAATTTTTACATGATTAACTAAATTTTTCGCTTTATTAAATTAGTAGCGCATAGCATAATAAATAGAAATAGACATATAAACTTTTTTTCAATTTTATAAAAAGGACATTTAAAGTGAAAAATAAAGTAGTGAAATAACCACTTAAAATGAAACAAATGAAATACTAAATTGACCGATGAATAGGAAGTAATAAGAAATAAATTGAGTACTAAATTGACCGGTGAATATGGAGTCAATAGTTAAAAAATTTAACTTAAAATAACTATAAATCCAACCGAGTTGAGAAAATAATTAATATATACTATTTAAATATATTTTAAAAAGGTAATCTCCCTAATAATTAATTTGTTTGAAATACTAATATTTATCGTAATAATGTTAATATTAATATAATAAATATATTTTAACATAAATAAACAATTTAAACATTATAATGTATAGTATTATGATTGAAAATCTGGGTTAACACTACAGACAATTTTATGATTATTTTCTTCTTATGGGATATATATATACTCTCTCCATTTCCTTATAAAAATTAAGTCCCGGATTCCTTTTTTTTTTTTTAATTTCCCATTTGGAAGTTTTTAGTGGATGAAGCTGCCCAAGAGGGATAGGTCCCCTCAGGGCCTGTCCCCTCTAAGTCAGCTCCTGCTATAAAGCTGACACGTGGCATATCTGTTAAAAAAAATAAAGTTACATATTTAAAAAATAAATAAATTTTTATAAAATTATTTAATATTTTATTGAACCTTTGTACTTATTAAATGATAAATGGACATTTTCAACCAAATTAAAGGTATAACTTTAAATATTAGTCTCCTCCTCCGACTGATATGTCCCGTAGAATCTTAACAGTTTTAATATCTTAATCCTAGAAATTTTTAACAGTGGTTATTTTAAAATTTAACAAAATATTAAATATAAATAAGTCGGATTATATTGGATCACTTAGCAAATCAAACAAAACGGTATGAGTTATAAAATAATAATAATAATAATATGAATTAGTTTGCCAATTGGCTAACGTTTTGACAATACCCAAAATATCATGTGTGTTATAAATTAAAAATACAAAGAAATAATCATAATTTATTTCCTGACACTAAGTCGGCAGAAATTTACATTTTTGTTTAGATTATTGTGATATTGATTGTTAAATTACTGTTTAATTTGTCTAATTGAATTATGCCGTGGAATCAAAATGAAGAAATGAATTATTTTAATTCTAAATTCTTACGTGTGCATCGCCAATTTTCAGTATTTATAATTCTAAACGTAGTTTTAATTTAATGAAATCTTAAGAGAGATATCTCTTTTTTTTTAATATATATGTGATAATACTCATTATTATTGCACCTGACCCAACTTCAACTCAAGGACCAGTAGAGGCCAAAGGCCCAACAAAAACCAAAGGCTCACAGTCAAGGCCCAGCGGGTGATGAACGGACGCTCAAGAAAGTCAGAGAGCTGGCAGCACCACATGTCTAATCGGACTAACAGGACATGCCTCTGTCAGTTAACAGACACATGCCACAATCTACTCCTACTATCTGCACTTTATCACATCGCCGCCTATCTACTCTGACACCAAAGTAGACCACTCAAGTGGTCTTCCAAATTTCAAGTATGAGGAGTTTTGAGACATTATCTCTACATTTTTTCTCTAAAACCACTACCAACTTAATCTTTAGAGTGCTTATACCTGATCTGACCGGGCTTGTCTCATTCCAAGTAGGGCTGTGCAAAACCGAACCGAACCAAATGAATTTGGTCCATTTGGTTCGGTTTTTTAGGTTCGATCGGTTCTGAATCGAAGTTAAATTTTAGGTATTTCGATTCGGTTCTTATGATTATAAAACCGAAGGAACCGAACCAACCAAAGTTTATTAAATTCACCATTTTGTTTTATATATATATATATATATAAATATTTATTTATTTATATAACCTAACTGAATATTCACTATAATTATATTTATTTACATGTATGTTTTTTTTTAATTGAAGTACATTGAATATATTATTAATAAGAACTTATGTTGTATTTATTTTTAATGTATATTTTTTTAGTGTAATTTTGCTTAGTATTTATTAGAAATATAATATAAAAATTTTTGTATATTTTCTCCTTTTAATTATTTTAAATTGTTTTATTTTATTGAATATAAATTAATTTAATTTATGAACCCATATAAATTAAAAATATTTAAAAAAAAACCTATATTTGTGAAGAGCTGATTGGACCGAACCGAACCGACCGAAATTATTTCGGTTTATTTGGTTTCGGTTCTAAAAATTTCTCAAGTTCGGTTTTCGATTTGTTCGGTTCGGTCGAAAACCGAACCGAACCGACCATTTGCACACCCCTAATTCCAAGTATGAAGTGCTACTGATCCGTACGGTTCGCTTGCAACTACTATCCGGCCTTATACAACTTTTGACATTTCAGAACTTATCAATAAGAAAGTTAAAGAATTCAAGAAAAATAGATACAGTGAAAACGAAACATTAAGATTATTAAGAAATTAAATATTTATCACATATGATGACTCAAAATTGCTCCTTTTTCTTTCACCTAAAAATGGATGTTAGACTTCATTAAAAAATAAAAAATAAAAAACATGAAAGAATAAGCTTTTATAAATTGAAATTATACTCTATGATATCAAAGTAATTGCTTATATAGTAGGTTTAATATGCAATTTACCCCTTCAACTTGTAATTGTTTGTCATGCCATCTCTTTAAGTTACAAGTTTACCATTTAAATACCTGAAGTTGATTATAAAGTTACTTATAAACGCTTCATACTGACTGTACAACTTATATGGCATAGCAATGATTGACGTGGCACTAGCAGTGTGTTTCACGCATAAAAAGGCACGTGACACTGTTAGCCCCTTCCTTTTTCTTTTATGAAACCCTAATCGTCAATTCTATCACACACCACCATCACCTACATCTCTTTTTCCTGTATGTGTCGATATCCATCTCTCCATCCTCTTCTTCCCTTTTCTATTTTTCCCTCTTCTCCTGCCTTTCACTTCTCATTGAATGGAATCTTCAGAGGATGAGAAATTGGAGCAAGTCGACTTGTAACACCCCAATACCCCCTTAGAGGATATAGGAGCGCTACACACAAACTATACAATTCTAACCTTGCATGGTTACCTTAATCATAACACATTAATCAAATTAATAAACCGTATAATTATTATTATTATTTCTTTTTAGACCCTTGAAATTAACATTGCTTGATTACTTAAACAATGAATATAATTTTCATAACAAGTCATACATATACATATATAAACTCTAAAATATTTATATCATATTTACATTGCACTATTACAATATCCTTTACATATTCACTATACTGTTCATTACAAAATATATGTATATCAAAAATAAAAAGACTTCAAGCTTCAATCCTAGTGGCCTGCAGATGATAACTCAAGTTGGCACATCCAAAAACTTAAGAACCTACACGGGAAAAACACCCGTGCTGAGTGAAGGCTCAGTGGGGAGAAAACAATCCAATTGACTTCTTACGAAATCACAATAATCATAAAATCATATGCCAATATCAATGTCGCACAATAACATTCATTATGAATCATATACTCATACACTAGCATTCTAAGGATCACTAAGTCATTTATACAATTGTCAATAATCACTTGTCATAATTATGCAATTATTTCACTTCAATCGCCTGAATTCTTATCAAGAATGGATAACGGGAACAATCACTAGATACTGACGAGCAGTATCGAACACTGGGAGACGTAAGTCTTAAATCATTGGGATACCAAGTGGTATCAAACACTAGGCACCTTTCGGTGCAAACACTATGTACCTTTTGGTGCGAACACTGGATAGCTGCCAACACTGACCCTAATAGGCATGCCTATCTATCCATTTCTATCCGAAATTCAAGCTCTCACTTATAGTTTTATCAATAATAATAATAATAATTACATTTATTTCCTTAGATTTCATCTAAATGCATATTTCCATATATATATAATTAATATTATAATATAAAATAACACAATTGACCAAGATTTCTATTTCATTACCACGTTTCCATGGCTTCCCACTCATAATATAATAATATATTAAAATAAAAACAACAAACTTAACATGGAAAATGCATCAATGGAACAATTAATTCAAAAGGAACACTACAAGAAAAATGCTCTTTAACGAAGGGAAATCCGGTCGTTAAAAGTTAAAATCCGGTCGTTAAAAATCTTTAACGACAGGAAAATCCGGTCGGTAAAAGTCCCTTCGTTAAAGGTATAGACGACCGGATATTGCATCCGGTCGTTGAAAAGTAATTTTTAGCGACCGGATTTGTCCTTCGCTAATTATATTCACTTTTAACGAAGGGATTTCCGGTCGTTAAAAATGCCTTTTAGCGACCGAATTTTCCTTTCGCTAGTTGTATTCACTTTCAACGAACATACCGAGAATGTTTGGGCATCCAGTCAAATATGGCAATGGCTTAACTTTGAGCATATCACAGACAACATGAACACAGTAAGAACACCCAGGGAAAAATGGCAACAGCATCAACATCCAAAAAATGATGGCAACAGCTTAACTTTGAGCATATAAACCACAGACAGAACGTATAAACATCATGAAAATTAATTGGTCCAGAATATGACATTGAGCAGAAAAGAAGAAAATTAACAATTACATTGAGTCAAAGAATAAAATTTAAGAAGAAATCACAATTTTACCTTGCAAATTTGAAGACTTGAAGACTGATAACCTGAAAACAATCAGAAATTATTTGAGAATCATTCAACAGCAGAAAGAGAATCAGACAAGAGCAGAATGGGAATCAATCAAAAGCATTTAGAACTGGAATCAAAAGAAGAACGAGAATCAAAAGAAGACTGATAATCAAAAGAAGAACGGGAATCAAAAGAAGACTGAACGGAAATCAAAAACAGAACAAGAATCAAAAACAGAACAAGAATCAAAAGAAGAACGAGAATTAAAAGCAGAAGGGGAATAAAAAGCAGAAGGGGAATAAAAAATAGAACGGGAATCAAAAGATAAACGGGAATCAAAATGAACAAGAATCACATATCACCAAAATCAAATCAATCTTTTTCCAATAAAAACATAAGCAGATACGGTTTTAAAAATCAAATAATCCAGAATATCAAAAATAGCAGATACGGTTTTGAAATCAAAAAGCCAGAATATCAAAAATACCCAATTTATTGAACTCACCTATTATAACAGATCGATTGGCTTAGTAGAAATGCAATTCCTCAAAACATCTCAGAGTTGGTATGCCCTATTTTCCTATTCGACGAGAAGAAGAGAAGATTAGAAATAAATAGAATGATAATGGTATCAAGGGAGAAGAGAAAGAAATTTTTTCAGTTTCTTACCTGTAATCGTAGATCAAATGAAACCCTAGATCGAAGTTTAGGTTGGAAGATAGGAAACTGAAAAGGGTTTTGCGATTTTTTGCTATTTTTTCATCTGCCGTGTTTGTTGTTTTTTGAGCTACGTTTTGAATAGCAAAAGTTTAGTTTTGTGCGTGAATGGCAGTTTTGTGTTATATTTTTAATGAAATAATGAACAATGATTTTGGAGGTAAGTTTTATTGAAGTCCCGCCAATTTTCCTAGACCAGTAACGACCGGATTTATAATATTTCAACGACCGAATTTTAAACTCTTCGTTAAATGGTAATAAAATTTAAACATTAACGACCGATTTTATTTCCCTTCGCTACTGATAAATTTTTACGACCGGATTTTATGCCTTTTAACGACCGAAAATAATTTCATCGTTAAATAATAATAAAATTTGAGTTTTAACGACCGGATTAATTTTCCTTCGTTATTTGTATATTTTAACGACCGAATTTTTATTGTTTTAAAGACCGGATTTAATCCCCTCGTTATATAACAATAAAATTTAAGAACTAACGACCGGATTAATTTTTCTTCGTTATTTGTATATTTTAACGACCGGATTTTTATCCCTTCGTTAAATTTTGGTCGTTAAAAGTCAATTTTCTTGTAGTGGAATTAAAATGGGAAAGGATGGGGCTGTCACGAGTCGTGCTCTATGTCACGACTCGTGACAGTGGCTTTCTGTGGCGAGTCAACACAGAGGCCAGTGGTGCCAACTCGGCACATAATTTGCACAGGGGCAGATTCTGCTTCGAGTTTGGGGACTGATTTTGGACTAAAAAATGGCATTTTCTGCCCAAGTGGTCTCTAGATTGTTGTTCCTCTATATCTTAGCTTTTCATAAACACCAAAATTAGTTCATTTTGACATCTACAGAAAGAGATATTTACAAAACACTATAGACTACTCTGGTTAACGGGACAGCCACTAACACTGCACTATAATCAAGAAAAGAGTGGTCTTAGAGGTGGAATCAGGTTCTAGCCTCTCATATGAAATTTAGATATGTATTTCTAGTTTATGATCCAATTGGAACCATCCCAATTTCAGCTCTTTAACTCTAGTTATAAGCAAAATAGTCACTAATGGTCAAAAGTGATCTACACTAGAATTCACCCTACAAGCTTATCTCTACACTTTCCTTCCTTAATGACCACTTTACCACTTAATTCACATTCATAAACATTTTACACAACACTACCATGTTTCCAACCATCAAAATCATGCACAACATTAACACAAACATGCAAACAAACACTCCCATACCTCTAAAAATCTTGATCTTTCTTTCTCTTACTCAAACCTTCTTTTTGCCCTTATCCTTCACTCTAACCTCAGCTACCAACACAAATAACCATCCAAAAATCATACACAAACCAATACACAAATCTTAAATCACATGCAAGGGAATTATAGAGGAAGAAAGTGACCATCTAAGATCAAAACCTTTATTACTTACCTTGCCAAGCTCTCTCTCTTTCTCAAGTGAACCACTCCCCCCAAGAGCAGAAAATGGAGATTTACACGAGTGAGAAATAATAAGGGAATTTAGTGCTTTGTGGCCTAATATGGCCGGCCAGCTGTATCCCCAAAGAGGCAGTTTTTTTTCCACTTCAATTAATACAATCTCATTTAAATCCACTAGGTGTCACTTTCCCATTGGCCCAATATTTTATGTTATTGGTTAATTTCCATTAAATTCCTCTCTTAATTTAACTTTCCACATGCATAAACTACCATTTCTTCCTTTAAATAAATCCGTAAGTCATTAATTCACAATTACTTTTATGCCCTCAAACAAATTCAAAAATATCGATCACGTCCCAAATGTACAATTTGGGGTTAAATGCACTATAACTCACACATAAGCATGCCTAACATGTTCTAATCCTCCTGAGGTATATTTTGGGGCCTTACACTACTCACTTCCTGACACAGAGATACTCATTGAGGTACTAGCTCCGGAGACCTCTCTACAACCAGCGGGAGCTCCGATGAGATTTCGGCAGTGGTAACGGCGGCAGTTGTGCCGAGGGAAACGGAGGCAGGGGATTATGAATTATGAATTCTTGAAAACACTTTTGAAAGAAGTTGAAAGATTCAAGCTAAGAACTAAGCCACCACAAATTCCATGCAATGGTCTCAAGAAAAAGCTAACACTTTACAGAGCTTTCAGTGGATTAACACATATATACAATCACAACCCACCAAAAAGCCCTTCTTCTCCTTCCACAACAGACATTAAAGCTAACCAATTTTGGTTAATTTTATGAACTATGATGGCTCTCAGAGCTATGAAACTACTTTTCTTATGAGTCCTGACGAAGAAGGAGAGTATGAATTGATTTATTTTAGAAGACTAGATGATGAACTGAATAAGGTGAACAAGTTTTATAAGGAGAAAGTTGATGAAGTTTTGAAAGAAGCTGATATGTTGAATAAACAAATGGATGCTTTGATTGCTTTTAGAGTTAAAGTTGAGAATCTTATTGGTTGGTCTGATAGATTAGGTGACATGACTCGCCTCACTTTTGATGTTACTTTATCTACTGCTGCATTGGTTGCTTCTACTCCTTCTGGAGCTAGGATTAGTAATTGATTTTACTCTGATCAATGTTAAAATTTTGTTGATTCATTTTTAATGTAAGATTTACTAGTATTGTGGATTGCAGGAAGAGTTCATGTTATGGATGTTTGTTTTGGTTGTAAGTTGAACTTAATAATTTTGAGTTGGGTTTTATTATTTGAAGGATTTGTTCTTGTGGGAAGTGGAGATGGCGAAGCAGAAAGAGAATAAGGTGAATGTTTTTGGTAAGCCAAAGCATTCACTGGACACGAACTGTAACAATGGAACCAACAATGGCTCAACACGTAGTGCTGCTACCATACGCCGACTTTGTTTTTATATTAGCACAATAGAGATATCCACACATGATTGTTAAGCCAGATTGCAGGGTTGTGGTTTGTAGGAGATTGGTACCAGCAAATGTTACAATAAAGCTCAGAAAGAAGAATCGCATAGTTGAAATATTAGAAATCGTTTCTTTAGGTGTAGTTTTTTATTTTATTTTTTTAATATGGGATGAAGAACATATTATTCTGTAAAGAAGAAGAATTGCAGAGTGGAGATTGCATTGTTATTTTATTGTTCTGTATATATATTTATAGATAGCTTAGTAAAAGGAAACCAAATAGATCTTGGTTGAAGAAATAGATGGAGATGCAACGATTACTGTGATCGACATAAAAAAGAAGTGAGAGAAAAGAGAAGGGAGACAGGGGTGATGGGCAGTAAATTTTTGTTGAATTTTTTTTATGCACGTGAATGTAAAGCGACTTGTCGGCCACATCAAACGAGTGTACTGCATGCATTACCATCCGTTATAAAGAGTGTTTATTTTTGTGTTAATATTCAACTTAAGGTGTTTAAATGATAAACTTTTAATTTAAAGGGGCGACATGACAAACAATTACAAGTTAAATAGGCAAATTGCACATTAAGCCTATATAGTAGTATATCAAGCACATGCCTTTTGATAGAAAAATAAATAAATAAATAAATACACACATGCTAAAATGACTGGGAAATTTTTTGCATTTTAGTCATATTCTAGTTTTCTGAAATTTTATTTATGATTAAGCATAAATATTGTTAATACACTATTTTCAAATTAAATATTACGATTTTTTATTATCTTATAGTGAAAGTCTTATCGCAACTGACGTTACAAATTATAAATTCCATTAATAGATTCTTATTAATTAAAATTAAAAAAAGGAACTATACATGAATTAAAAAAAAATAAAAATAAAAATAATATATTTGCATTTATCATCCTAATTACTTGCGGTATTATATGACATTTTTGTGTTGTTTATATACCCACGATAATTTCCAATTTTATATATTGATTTTGTTTTTCAAAATAATTGTAGAGAATATAGTAATATATATATACCCTAACAAAACTTATACTTTGAGGAATTAAATCCTTATCTTTGATAACAAGATTTGGATTTAAATTTCACAATTCAAAGTCTTATCTTTAAAGAAAAGGTAAATGAAAAATTAACAAAGAAAGATTAAAAATGAATCAATTACCTAAAATTAATTCCATATTTAACCAAATTAAATTAATATAGTCAAATCTCAAAAGAGTTTGGTTAATGGGTGGTGATGATTATAATTAAAGATTATGGTAATTAAGCATATACTAAATAAGGAGTTAATGAGTTTTTGGAGAGGCAAGAGAAAATTATGGGATGAATGGGACTTATTCTAAACTCTGATTAAATGCCTTAATTATTAATTAAGGGACGCAGCTGTTACGGCACCCATATCTCCCCCACCCTTCACACCTTCTAATTTCCATTTTATTTATTTTCTCTAATATTATTATTATTATTATTATGATTATTAGGATATTTTATGGCAAAAATAAAAAAAATATAAAAGATATTGCCGTTTCAACCGGGCAGTCAATAGGACACGTTTTTGCCACCTATTCATTAAACTTTCATCTCCAACTCCAAACCCCCATTTTCACCAACTTCCATTATTATACCCACCACCATTAACAACATATTTAATTTATTTGTTAATTAATAATACAAATTTAATTTATTTTATATATCTTCTCAAATATATTTTTATTTTCCTATCCCAAAAATTACTACTATCTTCCATTTTTAGTTCATTTGATTTGGGCACTCACTCCATGATTCTTGATAACAGGGCACTTCCATCCTCAAAATTCCCAAACTACCCTTCAATATTTGGAGATAGACGAGATAAAATGAGGGTGAAAATGTAATTGGGTTATTTTTGTGTCATTTCATCTTATTTTTTCTCCGCCATTTCTCATCACCATACACAAATTATCAAAATAGGAAGGGAGAGAAAATAAACATATAATATATATTTGTATTTTATATATAATTTCTCCATTTTTGTTTATTAATAAGGGTTTTATTCATAAGCTGCTTCCTTATTGTCATTTCATTTCATTTTTGCATGCTTAATTCTGCCCTATCTCACTGTAGGTAAGTCCTATATATATATATATATATATATATATATATTTCATTTTTTTAATATTTCTTTAAATAGTCTGCTTATTTTAAATTCTGTTACAGTCATTTCTTCATCTGGGTTTCTATTCTATTTTTCATATAAAACAAACAAATAATAACAAGAATATTATAGTGTTTATTAACATTAAGGTAATAATAATAATTATAAAAATAATGAAATGTTCAGTACTGTATTTTATATATCTAATTGTGGGCAATTTTCTTTTGTTTCAATTATTTATTATTTTGTGTTTTCCATTAAAGAGAATATAAGGGAGAAGTAGAATTTTTCTGATTTCAAATTTCAAGGTGGGTCTTTTAAAGTAAAGATGGGTTTTTTTTTTTTTTTCTTCTTAATTTTGGGTTTATTTCATATTAAAGACTGTTGCTTTACATTTTCTTTTCTGATTGATGGATGATGCCCTCTACAAACAAAGCCCCACCATGGTCTCTTTCATATATATCTTTTAAGTTTTAACCCTGAAACAGTGTCAGATAATGAAGAAAGGCGAGAACTTGCATCATATGATCAATTTATTTTATAATATTATGCACATTTATATATGTAATTGCATCTTTGCAGTACACTTTCGATGTCAGGATATCTATAGAATGTCAGGCGAGGGAAATAGCTGCTGCTAATTTAGCATTGTATAGGCCTGTGAACTGTTCTTTAAGAGGGAGAAAAGAGAGAGACTTTTTTAGCATCTGGGTGTTTATTGCTTGAGTCTAAAAGGTTCCTCTGTCCATTTGAAAAAGTCTGAACTTTTGTTCTTTTGCCAATGGCATCTTAATAGGAACATGAAGGGATTCATGGCCTTGACAGCTTTAATGTACCATCTTTGAATTTCCTGTTACAGGGAGTTATTACATCAACTGAGGTTGTTGATGACCATGAACATCATGTTTTTAATGATAATTTTGATAGTATTTTAATCCTCTTACTTCTCAACTGCAATCTACATTATATGAGTTTTAAAGGTTACCTTTTGGTTTGTTCAATAAATTATAATCGACTTTTTCCTGTATGTATCTGTCAGTATGTATTGAATTTTTGGCTTTTCTTTTTTGTTTTTGTTTTTATGCATAAAAGAAAAATTTTTACAAGTTTGTCTTTGTTAAAGTTCTTTTTGTTTTTTGCTTTCATTTCCCATCTACTAGTTTCATTAGTTTGCTGATCTTGAACTGTTCTTTTCTGTTTTTTTTCCCCTTTATCCTGATTTGTTTCTTGTTCGTAGCGCAGTTAAGTAGTGCACGGGTTTTTTTGATGGTTGATTAGGTTGTGAAAAAGAAAAAGCTAAAGAAAAAATTAGGCAATGGCTTCAACTTCTTTTGCGAAGCAGAGCCCAGTGCCTATGAAAGAACCGGTCCTGAACTATGTCCAATACCCACCACCTCTTGCAGGCTATGAGGATGTTGCAGCTGATCCTAAGCTCTTCATGGAAACTTTAGAAAAGCTCCATGCTTCCATGGGGACCAAGTTCATGTAAGTTTCAACCATGTCCTTGCCATGCCCTTTATAAATTTTGACAATAAAACCTTTTCACAATTTACTTTCACTCCTCGAGTAGCCATAGATGTTCTGTAGTAAAAAGCATGCTTATTGCAGAAATGTTAATGTCTTTGCTGCTGAGTGTAAGATATGGTTTCGTTGTGCCAGGAAAAAAGAATATTTTTTAGTTTCTTTCTCTTCAATTTTGGATGGTATTTATGCTGTTCAGGTTGAAATTTATGCTATTGCTCTGATGTCATGCTTTTTCCTTTACCTTTTGTAGTTCACTTCACATGTCTGTTTCCCTTGTTTATCTTAAAGTTATTCTTAAGCATTCAACTGCAGAAACAGTTTGAAGTTCTTTAGGTGTAGGTTTCGCTTCTGTTCACAGTTGGTTTTGTGAGTAACAGTAGTCTTAACTATAGTTTACCCAGAGTCTGGGTAGAAACTTAATGGTTTTATATATTAATAGAATCTTGCTGCTTTATTTATTTATTTAGTTAGTTAGTTAGTTTTTTGTTTGTGAAGTGGTTTTAACTGCATTATATTTGCTTATTGGTAGTAAGACTAGGTGACTTATGTTAAAGATTTGTTGCTCATTCTTGGTGATGGTTTTACAGATGGGTAAAGTAAATGTTGCCTCCAATATTTTAGCTAATTGACAAATCAACGGTTTCCTATAGTTGAACCTTTTCCCCTTTTGTTCCATATCTATCTGAGTTAATTCTCCCTTTTCAGCAAGTCTTTGGCAGTCCTCCTAGTGACTGCATGTGCTTCTCTAAAATTTCAATTAAAGAATGTTACTGAGCATTTGCATTATTTTCCTTCAGTCTATATTAATCTTTCTCCCCAGGGAATTGTTTTTCATAATGATTGATTTCTCTGGGATAAGTCTACACAACAGGATGGGGTTTTCCAACTCTTGTCATGCTTTTCTTGGTCAAGGGACATGAAACTTTAGCTAAAATGGATATTTTATCTTGTTTTTGCTTGAAAAATTTTGTAGTATAATTGCTGCAGAACCTGATCCTTAATTTTAATTATTGCAAACAGTAAAAGATTGAATGCTAGCAAATGACAGGGTCTTCTCAAAATATGAAAGAGCAAAGTGTTTATTGACTCTGTAATTTTTGCCTAAAACCTTATGAACTTACTTTGTTTATGCCAGCTTTATTTCAATTTATGGGCCTGGCAGACATTTTCTGGTTGACATTAGAATGTCCTGTTGAAGAATTGATAATTTTAGTTTCAGAGGAGCTCATCTCTTAATGTGTGCTGTATCTGCATTCTTATTATAGGATTCCGATTATAGGAGGAAGGGAGTTGGACTTGCATCGGCTCTTTCGCGAGGTAACTTCTCGAGGTGGTCTTGAGAAGGTGAGACACATTTCAATGTTTTGTCTCCGATGGAAGACGATTTCATTTATTGTTCAATTAGATGCCTATGTTAGAAATCACATATATTTTTTGCCAACAATTGATGTTGACCTCTAAAGGTGACTAATCTGTTTTGGCACGTGTTTAATTTATCCAATGCTTCCATATTATTCCTATGCATGACAAATTTCCTGGAATTCTAAAATTCGGTTTCCTCGACATGTGAATTACATCAAGAATATTAAATTACATGTTGCCTTCCTGTTTTGTCTCCATCTGCCTACCATGCATTCCTGTGCATCACTTCTCTTTGGTGAATGATAGTTTCTTTCAACTTTCCACCACAGAAATTGAAATAATGACTTATATATATGCCTACTTTTTGACAATGGTTTGCTTGATTCCACCTTGTCTGTGGGCTTTTACTTTTCTTTCTGATAATATTTGCTTTTCGGCATGCCTCCTGGTATTGCATGCCTACTCCATATTTATTTCCGCTAGGTGTAATATGGTTAATGTCTAAATGATTTGTGGTTTCTACAAAGTGCAATGTTGATAATGTGATCAAATTTGTGTCTAATTAGCAGATTGCTCTCCACAAAATTTCAGTTTTGATAAATTTTTGTTTATGGCAGATTGTTGAGAACTAACTGGACAATGAGTGAATTGTAGATTAACATCTTTTAGAAGCAAATGAAATTCCTAACTGTGTGTTACACGGAAAAAAAGAAAAATGATTTCTCGTTATTTGTTCATTAATTTAGTATGATCTCTAAATTTGCTGCTTGTTATCTCCTCATTTTGTGTTTTATACTGTATTTGGAAATGCAGTCATATGTAAATGCCACTTTTCTGTTTAATCTATTATTCTATATATTAATTAACAATCCAAAGCAATTCTAGTTGGTGAACATGTTAGTTAATGATCAATCGCAGAGTACTGTAGTTACATTTATTTGCCTGGAATTGCAGATCATTCGAGAGAGAAGATGGAAAGAAGTGACTGCCATTTTCAACTTTCCTTCTACTGCTACAAACGCATCTTTTGTGCTGCGCAAATACTATTTTTCCTTGCTTCACCACTACGAACAGCTTTACTTCTTCAAAGCCAGGGGCTGGACTCCTGGTTCATCTGGTGTGTATTGATCATTCAACCTATTTCATTTTATGTTCGGAGGTGTTCATTATTATTAATAGAATGCTTCTTTTCGCAGTTCCCTTGTCAAGCCCATTGGCTTCACAGCTTCCAGCACAAGTGCCTGTGCAGCCGTCACCTGAATATCAAGCAGCTACAGCCCAGCACCAAAAGACAAACACTGCAGAGCTGTGTGGAGGTCTCTTCTTGTTTGTTTGTTCTTCAGTTCTGTTATTTTTCCCATACCTTTTCCATTTACTTCTTCCATTCCTCCCCTGAAACCACGGAGCACTAGAATGTGCCGTTTGTTTGTTTGACTAGTAAGTTAGGGAAGAAAGAAATTTTACCGATAAATTTATTTCAGATGCATTTTTTGTCTATTTATTTCGATTGATGAGTAGAATTGAAATGCATTTCCATTTAACTCTTTCTATCTTTTCAAATATCTCTTGCAATTGCAGCAAGGGCAGCGTCATCAGGAAGTTCTCAAGTTATAGGGGTGATTGATGGGAAATTTGAGAGCGGATATCTTGTGACTGTGACAATCGGGACAGAGAAGCTCAAAGGTGTTCTTTACCAAGCACCCCATAACCAATCAAGCCACGTGCCAGAGCATACTATTGCTTCTGCAAACTATAATGCTCGATCTGCAACAGGCACACAACGCCGTAGACGCAGAAAGAAAAATGAGATTAAAAGGAGGGACCCTGCTCATCCTAAACCTAACAGAAGTGGCTACAATTTCTTCTTTGCCGAACAGCACGCAAGGCTGAAGCCTCTTTATCCAGGAAAGGACAGAGAGATCAGTAGGATGATTGGTGAACTATGGAACAAGCTAAATGAAACTGAAAAGGCAGTAAGGAATACATTATATCTCATATTTATCTCTGTGATGTGAGTCTACTCATTTTTAGTTATTGTTCTTATAACTTCTTTGATCATTGTGATAATCAGGTTTATCAAGAGAAAGCTGTTAAAGATAAAGAAAGATACAAATCGGAAATGGAGGATTACCGTGCAAGACTGAAAACAGGACAAGTAATTAGCAATGCAATTCCCCTACAGCAGTGGCTACCTGAACACGATTTAGATATGGTAGAAGCCGATGTGAAGACTGATGAAACTGGAGGAGATTCTCTGCATACAAACGATAATGACAGTAGTTCTGTCGAAAGTGATTCGGAAGATGAAAGTAAATCTGCCGAAAAGCATTTGGAAAGGGTAGCTTCATTCAGTGAGCAATTAAATGTCCACGCTGACAATATGGATGTTGACACTTCAGCTGAGGAAGCAGCTTTTAAAGCAACTAATGGAGATGAAAGGGTGGAGAAGGTTGTCAATGTGGGTGATGAAAATTTGGAGAATATCACGATAGAGACTGAAAAAATACCTGCTGAAGAACAATGAAGCTCTCTATTGAGAAGTAGGATTTATTCATGACTTTCTTCATAGCAGATTTTCAAGATCACTGAAATTCTAAATGGTATTTGACTTAATATATATTCATCTGTTTTTAAGTAGGTTTTTCAATTAGTTTATGATGCTGTGAAAATTAGTTTAGTAGTGATTTTAGGGAGATGCAGAAGTTTTGCTGACTTCTGAAAGTTTTGTAGTTCTGATGATTTTGTTGAACTCACATTGCGGTTGCATCTCAGCCTATGCTTTTAATACAATTCCTTAATTAATTGCAGATTTCAGAGGAATATTTTCTTTGCATTTTTTGTGAAATTCTTACAATTGCACCTTTAATTTTCTTGGAAATTATTGCTATATATATTTGAGGCCTTTCGGTATACCAAAATTAGCTCTTATCGTTGGAATGCCTTCTTGAAAACTATATTATATTATGTTTAAAGAAAATCAACAATAAATGGAGGAATGCATAAATATATGAAGAGGGAAAATGCACATAATTTTGAACGATCATGGTTATATGTACGTGGAAAAATATTATACTCCCAAACTTATATAATTACTGGTCCTAAGAATAATGCATGTCTTTGACTAAATATAATTTTTCTTGCTCCCTATAAAACTAGCGGGCCATAAATTATATGGTTCATGCAATTCCACCTTGCTATATTACAATTCTTATTTATTAATTCGTTGACTTTGGAAATCAGAAGCTTCGTTGGCCACCATGTCTAGTCGATATATAAGATGTCCATTTCCTCGAGTAAAAACCACAGAAATCATTAACCTACATAGTGATCTTTGTCCTATCTTCGGTCCTAAAAAATGGCAGTATTTTCTTGTTCTTCGAAGTCTAAGCTTAAATTGAAGCTGAAATCTATAGGAAAAACAGGGAATGAAGAAAAGAAAAATTATGCAAGAATGAAGATAGAAAGGGAGCTTGAAAGAGCAAATCATCATCCTCCAACTCATTGTAGCTATGGAGTTAAAGGAGATAATAATAATAATAATAATAATAATAGTAATGATATATTTAAATGGCAAGCTGCAATTATTGGTCCTTCTAATACTCCTTATGAAGGTGGTGTCTTCTTTCTTTCTATTGAATTTCCTCATCTTTATCCTCATCAACCTCCCAAAATCAAGTTCCTAACCAAGGTACTTTTCTTTTCTTTTTTCTTTCTTATTCCTTGAGAAGGGAAGACATCCGTGCACTACACACTGTCCGATTGAATAATCAAAACATATTGACAGTTTTGATCATCCAATCGAACCGTGTATAGCACGCAGAGCATCGAATTAACACATTTTAAAAAATATATTTGTTCAAAAGAAATGTAGAATTGTGGATTGATTTTGAAATATTTGAAATGTCAGATTTTTCATCCAAATATAAACCATGATGGGAGAATTAATATTGATATTCTGGGAAGGAGATGGTCACCTTGCATAACAATTGAGAAATTGCTGCTATCAATTTGTTCACTTCTTGGAGACCCAGATGTGGAGAAATTTCAGAGTCCTATTTGCAATCTTTACAAGTTTAACAGGAAAGCTTACAACCTCAAAGCAAAACAATGGACTTTTAAGTATGCTGTATTATAGGCCTCAATTCACATATAATATATCTTCTTCTTTTTTTTATAGAAGATAAAAGACAGTGAAAACTTGAATCCAAAACTTTTCAGTAATTTTACTGCTAGTATGTTCCAAAAAAAACCACTTAACATGTTCTGATTTTACATATTTTTGACGTTTTTGGGTATAAATATGAACTAAGGGCTTGTTTAGAATGCTTCAATTAAGTGTTCCTTTTTTTTTTCATCTAATGGGTTACAATATTGGGTAGGCCTGTCATACATGGCCCAAATCCAAACAACCGACTCAACCTGCTCAGAAAAAAACTGATCCAAACTCAACCCGACTCAAGGAATGGCCACTTGACCCAACCCAAAAACAACCCAACTAAATCTCAACCCCTTTGGGCATGTTTCATGTGCCCAACGGGTTGTTGCTGTCTTTCTTACTCTTTTGTTGTTCTGAGTTCTTTTTCTTCACTCTTTCCCCTCCGTTGAATAGTACACTCGGGATAAAAATTATCCCCAGAGAAGAAAAATATTTTATTTGACCATCGAAAAAAACTAGTCATCATGAGTTCAATGGTAAAATTTGGAGTGAAAATGAATTTAAATAGATTTTCAAAAATCAAAAATAAAAAAAAATCCTAGGCGATATTAAGGGACGCCGGTTTGACTAAGGTTTGACCGGATCTCTAAAAATATTAAATAACCTCCAAAAATTATTTTAAGGGTATGAAAAAACTTAGAATAATATTTAGAAACTTTTGATAGTGAAAAATTAAATTTACGGTAAAAGTAAAAATTGTCGAATTTGACCGGTTAGAATGAATCAGTTCCGGAAACGGATTCTGATTGAGCTGAAAATTTTTGTGGAGGCTTAATTTATTATTTTGAGCATTATGAAATTGATTTTGAGCTCACATATAAACAAACACATCATCAAATGGGTGTCGACCTACATCTCGATCAATTTGGATGTCTACCCGGCCTGTTTGGGTCATCCGACCGATTTGAACCAATATTTTTTATAGTAGTCGTTTTAGTATCCTGTTATTATTATTTAAAATTATTTTTTGTTAAAAAATGGGTCAAATGGGTCGATCGACATCTCTGCCCATTTGGGTCCGTTTGGGCTATACGACTCGTTTGACCTAACATTTTTTAATAGTAGTCATTTTAGTATTCCGTTATTATATTTAAAATTATTTTTTATTAAAAAATTGGTCAAATTGATCGACCCACATCTCGGGCCCATTTGAGCCTCCATACGGCCCATTTGAGCCTCCATACGACCCGTTTGGGCCATCACTTTACCTATTTTGGCCAATATTAGTAGTTTTTTTACATCCCGTTATTATAACGATAATTATTTTCATTAAAAAAATTGGTCAAATTTTTAGCTCATGGGTAGATCCAACTCGACCAACCCATTTGTGCAGTTGACTCATTTATGACCCATACTTCATTTAGGCCAACATTTTTATGATAATTATTTTAGTATCCGTTATTGTATCGAAAATTATTTTTCGTTAAAAAAAATGTGCCGACACACATATCGGTCCATTTAGGTCTCCATTCGACTTATTTGAGCCACCCAATGCATTTTGGCCCTTTTGAGCTATCACCTGACCCATTTAGGCTAATATTAGTAGTTTTTTTTTATATCCCGTTATTATATCGAAAATTATTTTTATTAAAAAAATTGATCAAATTTTTAGTTCATGGGTCGACTCAACCCGTCTAATCCATTTGAATATTTGATTCATTTATGATCTATACTTTTTGGTCTATTTAGGCTAATATTAGTAGTTTTTTTTATATCCCGTTATTATATCGAAAATTATTTTTATTAAAAAAATTGATCAAATTTTTAGTTCAAGGGTCGACTCAACCCGTCTAATCCATTTGAATATTTGATTCATTTATGATCCATACTTTTTGACCCATTTATGACCCATCCATTAATGACCCAACCCAAACCCACCCAGCCCGCTTAATTTGCCACCTCTAATATTGGGCTTAATTAAGGCTGCATTAAGTTATTGGGAGCTTCTCTATTGCTGGGCTGCTATCATCAATCTAGGGCTTATTGGGCCTACGTTATGAGAAATACAGTTTAACAGGTTTCAATGTAATCGGATTAAACATGTAACAGAAACGAGTCCAACTATTAAATAAATTTACTGGCTAATATATATGTATTAAATTGCCACTCTGCTTTGCTAAGGTATCAAATTGCCTTGACCTAATTAAAGTTCCAATCAACAATATTCAACTCACACATTTCTTGAAGAGGGAACTTAATGTCTTAATGTAGAAAGCACAAATTTTTGAACTTCTCAAATTGAGGAAAGGGGCCTAACCCATCCAATAATAATACAACATTTCTACTTTTCTCCAATCATGCTTCAATGGAGGCTGCTATGATAACATTATCTTTGACTTAAGTGGCATCTTCCGATGGATGGGATGCGATGATGACAAGGCTACATTTGAATTCTAGTTTCGGATATATGATATCTTTAAATACTAGAAAATGAACATTTTGTACTGTTTATAAATTTATTCGGCATGAATCTAAATAATCATATTACTGAATTTTTTAAAATAGGCAATTAAACTAAATAATTACACCTAAATTGAATTAAATAATTATTATTGTGGTTATGGTAGTCCATTCATTAGTTTAATTAATTGATAATGCTACAATAAACGTCAATATCATATAGAATACTTCCCCATATTAAATGCCCGACCAAAATTTATAAATTATGATGCACCTTAAACTCTTGGACCACAATCAGAAATTTGATTTTAATTTCTCCTTTTTGTTGGGCATATTTGACTTTGGAAAAGGATAATGACCCAAATATCCCCACCCACCCTTATTCTAACTTTAGCAAATGGCTGCTATATATTAAAAAGAAAAAAAGTCAAAATTAAAAACAAAACCAAAGAAAATAAACAAAATTCAAATACAAAATCAAAATATATTATCTATAACTGCAAATTCAAATTCAACTCCAAACAAAATACCCTAAAGGAGCTTCCAATATATGTAATAGAACAAAATACTAGTAATTAGGAATATTATTTGTACATGCTATTCAAGGCAAACATAACTCTATAAAATTACAATTTAATGGAAAATGTGAAAATTAAATTAAGAAAAAAGAAAAATAAATATATATCATGATGAATCAGAGACTAACAATGCATCCCATATCATGTCCATATCCAAAGAAGGCATTCTACTTAACTGAACAGCATCAATATCATCCTGAACTTTCTTATTATTGTTGTTCTCAATCCCATCAAATTCAATTCTTGATGGGTTTTGGCCTAAACCTTTGACCTTATTTTCAGACACATGCTTGTTTGTTGAAATTGATGGATCAGTTTGCTTTTTCTGACTTGAAATTGCTTGTAATTTTGCTTCAAGAAGAGCTGCTGTACTTCCACTTAAACAATTGGCCTTAACTTGATGCTTCAGATCTGGAAAATTCAAATGTGCATAATCTCCTCTTAACATGTATGCAGCCGTATCATATGCCATTGCAGCTTCTTCTGCTGTATCAAAAGTACCTAACCATACTCTTGTTCGGTTCCTTGGTAATCTAATTTCTGCTACCCATTTCCCCCAATGCCTTTGCCTCACTCCTCGAAACAGCTTCCCTTGCGATGATGACGACGACGATGGTGATGATGATGATGATGAAATCGCGAGCGAAAACGATGACTTCTGATACTTATTTTGCAACTTTCGACCCGTATATTTCATAGGCTGTGTCTTGGTTGCGCTAAGCCAATAATCACTAAACCCTTTTGTAGGACAGTTTGATATAGTTTGGTTGATTCGCAGCCATTCTTGGCCCAGTTGAGAAAACTGAGGTGTGGAAAATGAAGAAGAATTAGGGTTTGAGAATTCAAATCCATGATTCTGATGAGTTGCTTGAGGTTGTTGAAGGAGCAAGGTCAAGTTTGGGAATTTGGTGGGAGAAGAAGGCTGAGATAGCTGAGGTTGGTTTATTATTTTGGGAAAAGATTCCAAGAAATTCATAGGAATTGAACTTTCTTTCGTTTCAGGTATTGAAGAATTCAATCCTGAAAGAAAAGAATTTGGTTGATTTTGATTTGGAACATCCTGTTCAACAAATCCAGGAATGTTACCAATCAAATTATTGTTACCTGAAGCTTGATCTTCGGTCGAAGAACACGATGATGATGACGATGGTGATGATGCTGAAGCTGATGTTGATTTCACGATCTCATTATTGCAAGAAAGTATTAGATCATGAAAATATTTGGATCCATGAAAATTATAATTTGGTGATGATAATAATTCCTTGTGCATAAAGTTTTCCATTTTAGGAAACTGATCCTCCATTGTATATGAGAAAGAGAAGGTAGAAAAATGGAGATAGGAAATGATGCATATGAAGCCACTATGCTTTATATATCTTTAAGTACCCCATCATGTGATCATACTATTAAGCCTTAATTTAAAAATTAGTTAATTTAGTTACTTTATGTTGATAAAGAAATGTTAATTATCGTCTGAGTCAGATCTAATACTTCAAACAACACTTTCTTTTTTCTTGCTTTTCCATTCATAGATGTGTCTACCAACATAAACCAATCAAAAGCTTACACTTCGGTCTTCTTTTGCCTATCTGTCTTCTAGGGTTTGGATATTTTACCATGACAGTGACTTAAAAGAACCTCAAATCCTTTATTTTCATGGCAGTGTCCTAGCTATTATAGGTGCTGATTTATTTTTAGCCAATAATAATGTGACTTTTCCAATCACTCGCATGTTATAATTTCCTTTTTCACTTTTTTTGGGTGGTTTTAAATTAAAAATCAGACCTCATTATATGTATATGTATGGACAAATTGAGTTGGCCATCCTAATTCATGATTACTTATGAAATCACAAATATTATTAAATATTATCATGAGCTTTCAACAAGCATTAATTCTAATAAAAATGAAAGAATTATGTCTAATGAGGAAATAATGGATGCTTGTTAGAGACTAATTAAACACTAAACAAAGAGGCAAAGACCATAGCTAGAATAACATGTATATGTTTATTATTTGCCTTTTCTTGGAGAATCATCCACATGTCCTTTGAGATGTGTTTAAAGCCACTTCATTAGTAGCATTTTATTGATTACGAAAAAAGGGTAAAAAAAAAGAATTAATTTAATTAAAGAAAAAGTTAATGGGAATGGGGAATGGGGCATCTCCACCTTGTCCCCCTCCTCCTCCTCCAAATTGTTGTGCTTCAAATGATTAGAATACCCCATTGGGTTTTATTAGTTTGCAGCAATATCAAGCTAACTCCTCTAGTCAATGACACATGTAGTAATTAATTCTAAGTAAGGAAAAAAGAAAATTAAGAAAAACCCATTAGAGAAGAGATTCCAAAGAGCAAATTCGTGTTTGAATTAAATTATTATGTAAATGAAAGGCATTTGAATAGTGAAATTATTTGTCATTACCTAAATTTTATATAGAGAGAGCACATGCGTGGTGTTGGCTAAGCAAGACCTATGTGTTTTTTATGCGTCTAATTAGTGATGAGTAAGTACAGGCTAAGAGAGAGAGAGGCATGAGGCCATGTTTCTCCAATCTCTGCTTTTTGCCTTATACTTTCTTTCTTTACCGATACTTCTTTATTCCTTTTCTTCTATTTTGGGCCTCAAAATTGAATAAAAACAACAATGGAATATGAAAAAATAAATTAAAATAATTTTTTTTTAAAAAAAAAAAATTGCATCTTTGCACACATCACTGTATGTACCTGTTTTGGATGTAAAAGATGGGTTGAGCATGTGCAACTAGTAGAGACAAATCAATGAATGGAGACCCCATTGATGAATACCTAATTATGAGCCTTTTATGCATTATTTCTTTTCTTATTTTTAAGATCTCTACAAGCATTTCTACAAAATCTACCCCTTTTCACCCCATCATATACTTATTACAAATAATATGCTCAAAATTTTAACAACTTCATCAAAAATTTAGTGTTGGGCTCATTTTTTACCATTGAAATTTTTGAATTCCATTTTCCTATTTTTACTCTTAAATTAAGTTTTAAAATAGAGAGAAAATATTACTGGTACCTATAACAAATAATCACATAATATCACATATTTATATTTTAAAAATAAAATATGTTATATTTTGATAAATTTGGTATCAAAAATTACCTATTTTAAAAAGTATGCGAAACAAAATTTTATCAGCGGTACACTTGATTTATATGAATCAAAATAAAATGGCATTCTGTTATTGGGTTCGTGTTGCCTATGCAATATCAAATAATTAATTTCATTCTTCTACACAAATGCAAATTATAATATTTTTTCCACATCTATTCCTCATATCTCATAAATCTTGTGGAGATGAGATTTTGCAGCCTAGCTAGCTACAAAATTAAAACTAATTGATTAAATTAAAGCTGAATTCTGTAGCTTGATTAGTATAGTGGCTGAAAATAAGGTTAAGGTTGCCAGCTCAATTAGTAAAACCTTTGTCTTTTTCGAAGCTGAAGCTAAGGAGACATATAAACATACCCTGTAATTATATATAATAATTTTAATAATTAATTTAAATTTCCATTTATATATACAACTAATGTTCATTGCACAATCAACAGATCCAGTCTTCCTTAGTTTTATATAAAATTTTAAGTGAATATTCTACAAAGTTCTGATGTATGAAGGAGAGAAATGATATATATATATATATATATATTGTAATTAATTTCTATAATGTTGGACTCAAAATTAACCTCCAAACTACCCTAGTAACCTTGTGGGCGAAGGCTAATCGGATTAATTTAAAGATTAAAAAAAAATGTTCTTGTAAGAATTATATATATATATAGCTAACTTTTCAAAACATAAAACAAACATATATATTTCTTCCTAATGCAACAACTCTTAGCAACTTCCCACTTTTACTTTAATCCTTTTATAGTGAGAATTAAATTAAATGTGTTTCTGGATTATATAATTAAATTATGGTGAAATTAAGTAGCCCACAGATATACGTAATGTTATTCCAAAGCTGAGCCACATGCATAAAGTTGGATGAGAAAAAAACAGAAGAAAATTAAGTGTAAAAGATGAAGAAATGCATAAAGAGTGGAATCCTTCTTGTACAAATTATTCTTTCTTTTCTTGAATGGAGGAGCTTGTCTACCAACAGAATCTCATCTTTTAATTTTGAATATTTCTCCTCAATACCAATATAATATTCCATCAAACAAATTTATATATAAGCCCCTCAAACTATAGGTAAAAGACAATTTGCACACTTTCTTTCTAAATTTTTTAAAAATGTCACATGTAGTATGAGCGTGCAACGAACACAGACGTGCTATGGTTTTTTCGATGAGTATTTCATGTATCTCTTATAATTTTTAATTATTAGTATATGGATAATATTATTAATTGAATATCCGTCTGGTAGTATAAGGGATGAAAAGTTATATATATTTCTCTATTTTATTCTTTTAAAGAATTTCGGATATACTAAAAAAAACTTGTTACATTTTATAAAATCATGTATTTTTCTTTTCTTTCTTTTTTTCTTTTATAAATTGTTAATATAATATAGGCAGCTTTTACGTCTGCCGATCTAACAGATTTTACCCTTTTTTTTCAAAGAATAATTGTTATTTGTTTTGTAGAAATACTAAAGTTTATACATACGAATGCAAGTATAAAGATTTTATTTTGGACATATGTTGTCTTGAATTTTTTGTAAAAAAACTTACAAACCAAATCAATAAAAAATTGTTACCTACGCTAATTAATTTGCAGGTATTATATTCATCAATTTGCTACTATATAATTAATTTGTAAATGTATTTGTACATAGGGTTTAGATAATATGTTATGGTATATTTATTTATCCAACACAAGAGGAGAGAGGCTAATAATAAAAAAAAATTATTATAAATTTAAAAAAAATCAAAAAAGGAAATACTTTTTTTTGGATCTTAAAAGGATACCCATAAATATTTTTTTATATCTATCAAGAAATAAACAAATAAAAAAATTACCAGTTACAAATATGAAAGATAATAAAACTAAAAAAAAATAGTGCTTAAAAAAATTAATTAGTTACATAAATGAAAAAATAAAAAGTAGAGATTATAGTAAATAAAAAATTATAAAAAGAGCTTAACCATTAGGTATAATTGTACTTGATAAAGAGAATGAACTATTTTTTAAGAAAACTAGAGAGGAATTGGCCTTTGATTTCAAATAGCGAAAAAGCCTTTGATTCAGTTTTTAAATTTTTTTTTTTTTACAAAAAATTCAAGAAAATATATATCAAAAATAAAATATTTATATTTGCATTAGTCTTATGTGAAAACTTTAGCATTTCGACAAAAAATATTAACAATTATTTTTTTTTTTTAAAAAAAAAAGTAAAAACTGTCGTACTGACAGCTGTAAAAACTATTAGATTGACATTAACAATTTTTAAAAAAAAAAACTGTTAAATTGACAGCTTTTAGCTGCCTATCTAACATTAACAATTTATAAAAAAAAAAATTAAATTATTGCAGTTTCCTACTTATTCAAAATTCATAAATATTTTTCAAGATATCCCACTTTTGTAATTTTTTTTTAAAAAAATATTAATTAAAAAATTGTCCCTCATTGTTTGAAAAACAAAAAAAAAACAAACGAAATTGACATTGAATATAAAAGTGGTTACATAAATATAAATTTTATAATAATAATAATATAAAATCTATGACTTTGTTATATAAATTTATAAAATACAGAGAGAAAAGAAAATACGTGGGGAGGCAGCAAAGCCTAGAATTAGAAAATCTTATCTTGTCCTGCGAAAACTAAGTTGTACTGACCTATCCTCCTCAGCAGCACCACCATCATGACTTCCACCATTGCAAGTAATGTTTAATCAAAATATTATAATTAAACAAATGCACTTTTTGCTTATCATAATTATAACTATAATTATAATTTTACATTATTATCAAACGTCTTACCGTTAACATCATCTACTGATTACTTTATAATTAAACTAAATTAAATAAATATGTCAACAAAAGTCACCGGAATCTAAACCACCTAGGTTAGGTTATTGATTGATACGTCTGTACCCAGCAAGCGGCTATCCACTCGTCTTCTGCCATGTGTCCAAATGTTTGTGGTCCTCTATTTCTGACCGCACATTTCTATTACACATTAATTCTTATTTTTCACAAAATACACATCAATTCCATTGGAGTGTTACTGTGATGTCTGCAGGGTACAGTTGCATAAATTAATATTTTTTTTTTAATTTTTTATCTAATAGTGCATAGAATGCGGTATTAAATCCTCCATTCATGCACAGTTTTTTTATTTGATTTTTTTCTTTTCTTTGAGGTATACTAAACAAGCTCAAATGGAGGAAGAGTTTGAAATCCCTTTGTTTAATTAGTGTACTCAGGCTATTAATTATCTCTCTCTAACTTAATAAAAGAATTATAATGCACTTGTCATATCATCATTAAAATCCAAATATAGATAGAGATGACAATTTGATCATTTATGCATGATAATTAATTCATATTAAAAAATAATACTTATATATAATTAAGGTTTACCATTCGGTGCATGATAATACCAAATTTAGTTTACGGTCATATAAAATTAATTATGTACCGAATGAACTAAATATTTTTTTGAAATAATAAAAAAATAATATAATAATTAAATATTAGCTGGGAGGGGTTGGTTTTGGATGGATTAGAGGTGGATTTATGTGGGATGATTAATTCCTCGAGGGCATGTGGTATCCTAAGATAAGTTTGTTTAGCACACCCATCTTCCCTCCATTTAACAAAGTCATTTTTTATTACATAATTCAATAGCAAACAAACACAACTACTCCATCGCAGCAACTATTTTATTTATTTATTTATTTTAATATCATTGACTTGTTTTTTTATATGCAGATAAAATTAACTTTTATTTTATGCTCTTTTTGATGGGTGACCACACAAGACAAATAAACATTAATCAATCAATTTTAAAGATTAATGTTATATAATTTCTGAATGACATCATATATAATATATTAATAATGTAATTACATGACATTCTTTTATTTATCATAAATCGAATTTTGATGAGAAAAATCTAATACTAATTTAAGATTGAGATTATTAGGGGTGTTAAAAAAACAGATAGACTTAGTTAACAGAAAAATCGAGCCAAAATCGATCCGAAAAATAGGTTAACCGAATCGATTTTTATGGTTAATAGTTTTTATGAATTTCGGTTTCGATTAACCGATCGATAACCGATCGGTTTTATACAATTTTTCACATGTATTTTTGGTTTCGATTTTGGTCTTCGGTTAGCCGATAGGTTTTATATACTTTTATATATATATATATATATAAAGTTAAAAAAAAAATTAAGATGAAACCCTTTATTAAATTATATATATATATAATATATTAATAAATATATATATAATATAATATGCGTGAAATTTTTTTGTTTAACTAGTTGGATCATTATATTTTCAGTTTGTAATTTTAATTTTCAAATATTTTGAACATTTTTAGTTTATAATTGTAGTTTGAACATTATATTTAATTACTATATTGAATTATATTTGTTTTCTAATTTTAATTTTTAAGTAACTTGAATATTTTAATTTTTTTATAAATGCATGTTATAATTATAGTGGTTAATCGAAAAATATTAGTTAACCGATCCGAAAATCCGAAACCGATGGACTGGTTAATCGATAGTAATGGACTGCTTAATGGTTAGTGTTTTTAAAAAATCGAATTTAATTGACTGTTTTTTTTTTTGGCTTATGAACCGATTAATCGGTTCAAGAATACCCCTAGAGATTATTATTACTCCCTCCGTCCCACTTTAAAAGGCTGTTTTCCTTTTTTTATTTGTCCCACTCCAAATGTTCTTTTCGCAATTTAAGAAAAAAATTTACGTATTTATCCCTATTTATTATATAATTTATTAAATATATATCACTTACTTTTTCTTTTCCCAATGTAATAAATAAGGACATTCTTGTCATTTTATATTATTTTTTTATGAAATTGATGTATTTCAATTATTTTCTTAATTACCGTGAAAAAAAGATAATAGCCTTTTAAAGTGGGACGGAGGGAGTATTATTTAGCTTGGCATAACGATAATTTGTTAGTCATTTTATGAACCTAATTAATATTTAAGAACATTGACATTCCGATTCCATATGTATATGTTAGCAGTCATAATTGATTAAATTTGCATATTATTCAGTGGTTGAGAATATATATTGATTTATCTATACATACAGAGGCAAATTAATGAGTGAACAGCTGGATGAAAGAGCAGAAGAACTTGAGTAAGGATAATGCTTCAGACGGTAAATTGTTTACTGCGTCATACATACATGGAGTGCTTCGTAAGTGGCGTGGATGTCACGTTACTTAATTTTATCAAACCTTCACATTCATACCACCACATTATGCCATTTTATTTAATTCCATATATATATATATATATATATATATGGATGTAATAAGAAATTTGGTTCGGTTAAGTAAAAAATTACAGTAATTAATAAAAAATTCATTCACGTAAAACATTATAAAAAATAACTTTATAAATTATAATCTAATTTAGCAACAATAACTTTTAACACCAAGTTTAGCTAAAAGTTAGCAAGAGACGCCGTTATAACAACTATACTCTTCTGATTAATCAGAAAAAGCCTTGATTAGCGACGCTTTAGTTTAGGGTCGCTAAAAGTCATTATTATTTTTTTATAGTGATCAATTATACAAAGAGTTGATGAAAATTAAACTCAAAAATGAATCTGAAAGGTATCAGAGATCTCAACCGTTAGGCCGTCCTTTGATTCTTACCTAGCAGACATACTTTCCTTGTAGCCTTAAAAAAATTAAATTTATTTCTCTCAATTAATTAATTAAGTTCGAAATCTCTTTATGTTTATATCAGCATTCCATAAATATGCATGTTTATATATCTTATTGGACATGTATGTCTCATGTCAAATTTTTTTTTCTAGTTATTATTACATTTGATCACCATACATATAATACTCCCTTGCATAAACTAACATGTCGTGCATGTGCATGATTAATTTTACAAAATATATCATTTTTAATTTTTAATAAAAATGTATAAAAAAATATAAGAGTCAAATTTGTTTCTAAAATATTGAAAATAATATATTTTCCTTTAAAGATTTTTCTTTAAAAAACACCCTTAAAGTATTGAAAATAGCACAAATAAGGACTTTTTAATTGATAACAAATATGAAAAAAATAGTTCATATTTATCCTTATAAGTATTAAATGATTGCGAATTTGTACCATTTTAATACTTTAAAATTATTTTTTAAAGAAAAAACTTTAAGTATAAATTTATATAATTTTTAATATTTTAAATGTAAATTTAACCGGGACAAAGATTTGATTAGGGTTATTTAAAAAAATATTTACGCAAATAGGATCGTTTGGGAAATAATTCCGGGGGTGGGGTTGCGTCAGAAGCCGCAGCTGACACCTGCGGCTTCTGACGGTGGGACCCACATAGTGGGTCCCTTTTTATTGAAGGATGCCGCAGCTCTTAGCTGCGGCATCCATAGGGGCAGCTTTGTGCTGCCCCTTAATTTGAGTAAAGGGGCAGCAGGCAAACCTGCCGCCTGCTACCCCTTTATTATATATATATATATATTCTAAAAAATAAAATAAAAATTTTAATATTATAATAAAATAAAATTATAATAGAGATAAAATAAATATAATTATAATAGAATAATATTTAAATAATATGTAATATATATTACATAATTTTTTTATCACTATTAGTACCTTTTTTAAAAATATATGTTATTATTTTTTTTTTATTTTTTTTAATTAATACATATACATAATATATGATAATTGTTTCATGCATTTATGAAAATTTATATTTTTTAATTAGTTTTTTGCACTAAATTGTTTATTTTAGTTACTTATAAAATTTTTATATTATACTATCTATAAATTTTCTACCTTACGCATAAAAAATAAAAATATAAGAAAAATGTTAAAACTTTATGAAATTTTAATATTTTTGTAAAATTTATAATTAGAAAATTAAAAAATAACATTTCATTTTGTAGGGGTGAGCAAAAAAACCGATGGAGTTGGTTAACCGACAAAAATTCCGAAAATCGAACTGATAGACTGATTAATCGATTGTAATAGACTGATTAATAGTTAGTGTTTTGAAAAAACCGATATTAATGGACTGGTTAATGGTTTTTGACTCATGTGACTGGTTAACCGAATCGAAACCGAATTTTTAGTTAATTTATTAATAATTTATAACAATTTATATAACAATTTATCCTAATTAAAGGTGATCGTATATATACTTTTTTTTTCATTATACTAATTATTTTAAACTTTTAAAGTTTTTTAATTGGATATTAGTAGGTATAACAATTTATCTAATTAAAAGTAATTATGAACCAGTTAATATATTTACTTATTAAATATTAATTTTTAAAAACAAATTTGCTTATATCCACCAAAATTTTTTATTTTAACAACAATAATGTTATATTATAGCGAAAAATTTTAATTTTTAAGTACCTTCAACATTTTAATTTTATTTATAAATATATTTATAATTATAATGGTTAACCGAAAAATATTGGATAACCGATCCGAAAATCTGAAACCGATGGACTGGTTAACCAATGGTAATACACTGGTTAATGGACTGGAATTTCAAAAAATCGATATTAATGCACTGATTAATGAACTCGAATTTCAAAAAATCGATATTATTCTATTATAATTATATTTATTTTATCTCTATTATAATTCTATTTTATTATAATATTAATATTATTTATTATTAAATTATTATTTTAGAAAATATATATATATATATATATATATATATATATATAATAAAGGGGCAGCAGGCGGTAGGTTTGCCTGCTGCCCCTTTACTCAAATTAAGGCTGCCCCTATGGATGCCGCAGCTAAGAGCTGCGGCATCCTTCAATTAAAAGGGACCCACTATGTGGGTCCCACTGTCAGAAGCCGCAGGTGTCAGCTGCGGCTTCTGACGCAACCCCATCCCCGGAATTATTTTCCAAACGACCCTATTTGCGTAAATATTTTTTTTAATAACCCTAATCAAATCTTTGTCCCAATTTAACCTTTATCCATATAAAAAAAATCTCATAATTAAGTTATAAATGATAATAGGACTATTGGCATAACTGTTTGGAACCTCATACAAAGATGATCAGTTCGAATTGCACGCTACACATTATTTAGCTGGTGGGACACAAAATTCGTATTATTAAGGGAACGTTGCAACTATTGCACTCTCACAACTGCTACATTAGATAATTAATGGCGAGTAATTATCCTGACTTAACTGGACGTGGATGTTAATGATGAGCATTCAAGTCAATAATGTACGTACTATATATAGCTCAACAACATGGCCAGTCAGGTATGATTTTCTCCCCTTGTGATTACACCTATTTCTTTTCGGATTCTGATTTGAGTCCCTCACGGAACATTTATCGAATAATCCTTTTTTTAAGTTATTTATTTTTTTACTGCAAGTCAGGCTGTAGATATTTGACTTTAAAAATGATCTTAGCTAATAGTCGGAGCTGTTACAAATAAATATAAATATAAAACAAGTTTAACTTAATTTAAGTCAATGTTAATTTCGTATATACTTTTTGGTCAAAATTAACACGTCATTTGGATGAGCATCATGATTTAAGCATTAATTCATCATGTGTTTTAAATTAATTTGGATATACGCACAACAATTCTTTTTAACAGTATTTAATTTCAAACTATACATAAGTATCTCACAGTTACAAAAGACTAAACTTCCTTAAATTAAGCCCAAATTCTATAGAATTTTAATTTTAATTAATTTTAGAGAATTAATTAACTCATTTAATTTATTTAACCTATATATAGAAGATTATTTTTATGAATAAAATTAAAATATGATAGTATTATCATCTAGAAAAAGTTTTTCTTAGCTTGCGATATACACGTACATATATGGTCTCTTTCCATTAATATTGTTATGTTTATATCCGGTAGACAATACGTCGGTACATGTATTTCACATGTCAGATTTTCTATTTATCCTTGCATTTTATTAACATATCTTATACTATATATTTAATTTTTAAATGCTTCTGCCAAATATAGTCTAAGCTTCAATTTCTAAAACCATATGTTTTAGTTTGTATTGTTTTGCCGATAATTTATCATTCCAACAATAATAACTTTAACTTATTCGAATATATATATATATATATTAAACATATTATAGTTTTTTATGTTGCATGCACTTGCACTTCTGCCTTTGAAAATTACTACCAAAAATCAGTGAGTTTATATATAATTATAGTGGTGTAGATTCATTGTGTGTATATAAGAATAAAGGATATTAAAAATTATACCTAGAATATGTCTTAGGATATTTTCTTTAGATAAAAGAGAGTTATATGTGAGTGTGTATATAATTCTAATGCGTACATGGTCATTATGTGTATATAAGAAAAGAAGTTTTAGGATATTCTGTTTAAATAAAAGAGATTGTTATATGGCATCATTTCATCGGAACCTTGAAGATGATTAGGGGGACCCTATATTTTGGCACATATCAAAGGACATTCTCGAAAATTGAGTGACGAATATCTTGATTCTTAAATAGTAAATACGATGATGGCGATGGTATGAGAAAGCAAAAGCAGCCAAATTCTAGGAGTTCAAGTAAGGAATAAGAATAATAATTTCTTTTATAGTGTGTATAAAGTGGCCCTTTTTGTTTTATTCTTTAATTGAATTCAATTTATTCTTATACATTCCTACTTCAATCCATTTAGCTCTTCAAACAAACTTTCATTTTCTTTTTTAAATTATTTTTCGTTTTTGCTAAAGAATTATTGCAAGTATTGTGAGTCCACATCTTAATTTATCATGGATTTCACTGTTTATTATTATTATTATTATTTACAGCTGCGTATTTGTAGATAAGTGTATATAAGAAGTATTCATAGACGTAATTTTTATTCTATTTTTATTTTACATTATGTAATATGATTAGATTACGTAATGCATACGAAACCTTATAATATTTAAACCCATCTCTATATCCTCTACTCTTCTTTATTCCACTTTGATTTTGACAGTTTGTCTAAATTACCCAAAAGATGGCATAAATTTTAATATAAATCAATTTTGAATACTTAAAAGAAAGCATTTTGCAATCAAATACGCGGGCTTCTAATAATTAATGGTTATATAATAATAATAAATGGAACTAATCTTATTGGCCTTTGCAATTGAAGTTGAGTTTTAGGTCTTGAATCAGGAGAAGATGTGATCGCTTTCTCATCTCATCAATTACTTAAATCAATTAAGTCAGCCAATACAAGGAAAGCAAATACAATACATCCAAAATTTCTTAAACACCATAGTTTAGTGGTATAACATCAAATAAAATAAGTTAAACAATTTTCAAGTTAACAAATTGAGGTTTTAGGGTTGAGCCAGTGGGAGTTCTCAGCCAAGATGCCTTCTCTACGTAAAAGAGTCCATGTCGATGCATCTAACAAAAATATTAAAATGCAGTGGTTTAGTAATCATGCATCATGCCATGTAGGAATGCATGCCCCATTCACATGTTTTTATACAAACATTGTTCATATTCTTGACCTTCAGGAAGGATGCTCCACCACTAAAGTCAGATTTTTTTTATCAAACTTATGATCATGGAACCACTGAATCCATTGTTTTGATGTCTGCACTTGTTCAATGTTCAATTTCATTCCAACTCCTTGTCCCCTTGGAACAGCCAGATGATAAAGGGCTTCTTGCCCTTCGGAAGATCTTGGTTTCGATACCTCTTAGTTGTAAATCCCTCCCAGGCTTGGGGTTTCTACTAAACAAAGAAGAAATTATAACTATAAATCTTTCCGGAAAAAAATAATTATAAATATATCAAACTCCCCGATTTTCGTATATACACTCGAAACATAGAAGTTGAATGCACAATACTTGGTCTAAGCCTCTTAGGTTTAGAAAGATTCGAGAACAAGTCACTGATGTTGAATTCCACTTCTCATATTTGAACCATTGGCTCTGCCACCACTATCTCACATGCACTCATTGATTTCTAATGCCATATTGTCCACTGCAATCAGCCATTGAGATTAAAACAGTGGCCTAATTACAATCGAATGCTTAAAGTCAACTGACTCCAATTCAGTTCGATCTGCTATAATATATAATCCAAGTAAAGGAATAATCTGATATCCAGGCACAATGGAGTTGCTGCATATGCGCAAATAGTTGCACCTCTTGGCTGCTTATAAGCTCACAAGTAAACAAATTCAATCAAACAAACCCATTTTCAGTTAGATGTTTCCAATATTCTTCACAAATTTAGCCGCAATTTTCTATGAATGATTAGTCCATGTTCATAATCCGAGAAGAACCAGAGTGTGCAAAGTGCATAATCCCAGTGCTACAAAAGCTGCCTTACAAAAATATTCTGACACATCCATTTGTTCTCAAGTTAAAAACAGCCAACACACTTTACCTGTATCATAGATGAACAACAGCAACAAACCGCCTATATGTGCAAAACAATTTGGCTGACCTCTAAACATGGCAAAAGACTTGTCCATTCCACTGGCAAGGCTTAACATACAAGATCACTAAGTGACCAGTTTGCTGGCTCTAACAGAACATTATGAGCTAGGGAACGAAAATTTTTTGCCTCAACTAGAATCTCAATCCCTCATTAACAAGCTGTGTTTTAGGCCTTGTGAAAATCCAATGTCTGTTGGGTAGAAGTACCACCCACATTTTACTTTTAATTGCTGATAGACTGCCAAATTTTCCTTCTCCAATTCCAGTAATATCAAAAGTTACAAAGTGCAATTCAGCATATGTAACATGCACTTAATAGCCTAAACATCTCCATTTAACAGACAGGCTAATGATATACTAAACTAGAAAGTAAGTATCCAACATCTTTGTCTCGAAATAACATAGAAAACTGTAGAAAGCCTCCAAGTTATTCTCCCCCATAATAACTTCACTTAAACAAATATCTTGTACATATGTTTTGCAGATATCTTACATTCGTATGCATGTAATAATATAACATGTAATCTACAATCTAAAAAAACCAGTAATAAAAATTTTAGAAGATTTTACTCTAGGATTTTCCATCACAAGCAAAGGTTGAACAATATTAGTAATGCAAAAAGCAACCAAAACTGACAATAAACAATTCAGATCATATATAAATAAATTCATTAACAACAAGTTAATAACCCATTGAAAAACAAGCCCACAGAGATTCTTAAATAACACATCAACCATTATCCAAAAGTTATCAAGGTTTTCAAAAACTAAAAATAATACACAGGAATCTCAAACCCACTTCACATTGATAACAACAGAATAGCAAATCCTCAAATTAGCACATTCTGATAAATTTAAAACAAAAAAGAAAAAACCCCCAATCAACATACCCAAAGGCGCTCTCTATTTCTTATCGTTTTTTCCTTTACCTCCGGAAGATTGACCTTCTCCGGCAGCCTTCTTCGCCGCCTTCTCTTGCAGAGCTTTAGCGTCTCTATACAAACAAACCAAATAGAAAAAAAGATCAAAACTTTTCCAAAACCCATATGTCTAAAGACTCAAATGACTACAAATAATCAAAACTAAAACCCAATTGGATCTTCCAAGAGAAAAGACCAAAAATATTGCGAGCAAAATTAGTACCTCTCGCGACGCTGTTCAGGGGTCAATCCGTCGTCCTTGCCCTTGCCCTTGTTTCCTGAGCGAGCCTGAGCTCTTTCACGATCGCGCTCTCTTTGGTTTCCGCGTAAAGAAGGGAATCAATTAAGGAAAACGCAGAATTGTTGTTTCGCAAACTAAAAATTGAAAAGCCAAAAACACATCAAGATCTGAAACAAAAACAACCAAAATACACAAAATTAAGATGAAAAAGAAAGGATATGAGTCATAATTGGCGTGGAAGAGCAGCTGAAGGAGAGATTATTTTGTTCGGATAGTTTGATTCTTGGAGGTGGAAATCTTAAGCCAAATAAAGTCAAATTCGTAGATGGAGAGAGACTAGACACCAGAGAGTCGGACTTTCATTAAGGCCGTGTTTGGACGCATAGGTAATTCCATTCCTAATAGAATGTTATTAGGCATGGGCCGAGCTGGATTTCTGTGAACGTCGAGGGCTTGGGCTAATATTATGACTTCAATATTTGTTTTCTTTTTCTTTCTTTTTTTTTTTCATTTTTCAGAAAAATATATATTGGAAAACAAATTATTTTCAATATTTTATTTCTTTTAATAACTTTAATATTCAATTTTTATTTCTTTTTTGAAAAAATTCAATATTTCATTTCAATATTATTAGATGCAAAACTATTTTATATACTTAGTGTGTGTTGAAAGTATGTAATTTTATTTCAACATAGAGCATTTCGGAAATGTTTATATATAAATATTTGGAAAAACACATATTGGGTCCCTGAATTTTAATCTTTTTTTTTTATATATTAAGTCCCTATATTTTAAAAAAATAGAATTGAATCCTTATATTTTTTAAATTATTCACATTAGATTCAATTTAGACGAAATTGAAAGAAATGAAACATACGATTTGTTAATATCGCGTGAGGTAATCATGTATAAAGTTATGAGTTGGCATTTTCTTCAATTTTTATATTTTAGTGGATCACATAGTCCATTTAAGTTAATCTCACTCGATATTAACAAACTATGAGTTTCAGTTTTGTTAATTTTGTCTAAATTAGATCCAATATGAGTAATTTGAAAAGTATAGTAATCGAATGTCAACTTTTTAAAGTACATGAATCTAATATAAAGGGTAAACCTATATACAGCCCTCTGAACTTGTTAACAAAATTATTTGAGTACCTAAACTTTAAAAATGATCATATTATAAACACCTGAACTTGTTAATTATGCAACTAATAAACACAAAATCGTAATAGATTGGAATTTTAAGTGCGCGTGAGGTACAGGCACGCCGATGTGGAACAAGAACCAGTTACATTAAGACACGTGTCCATATTTAAAATTTTATTTATTTATTTATTCTTTTTCTTCTTCTTCACCGACGACCCAACAACATCTTTCGTTTCTGCCATAAGCACATCTTCAACCACACCTTCATTTTCCTTCTTGTCAGCCACACTGAAGCTGTTGAGGCATCACCTCGAGGCGAAGCACCAAGTGCATCTAAAAGAGTATAATATTTCCTCATCTTGAAAAATTTAGGAGAACCTTTCCATGGTACTCATAATCAAGGGTTTCTTTTTTAAATCTAAAAGAATATTGCTTTGTTTTCCTTCACCTCTTATAACACAAACATTCAATTTCTCTTTGATACTTGACCATTGACTACAAAGCTGCTGGGAATATTTTTTTTTTTAATGATCCCCTTTTATAATTAATCGTCAGTTTTTGTTAAGATCCAATCACGGGAATAATCTTGAAGGAACTGCCGTGAACCCACTAATTTCACAAAAAAAGGAAGAATAATAATTAAAAAAATTGACGGGAAAAGAAAAAAAGTTAAGCAAAGCGTGTGAAATAAGAATGGAAAGACCTGTTTGGCATTAGAGAAAGGATCAAAGAGATTCCATCTTCGTGAGCTAGGGAAGCCAATCCTTCTGGTCATGGATCCGCTCCGCAAACGTGAATACTCTTTGAAAACGGCAATTTCTAGAGCAATTTCTTCCACTAGCAATTTCTAGAGCAACAATCCCAAAACTATAAACATCGGATTCCTTGCTTGCCCACCCAGTATGTTAGATTTGTGATCTAGTTATGAACAAATAGCAGTAACTTCTCTACTTGACTGCACGTAGAAAATTTATCAAACAATTTGTGGGCAAGAACAACACATGAAGAGAACTCAAAAAACAGTTTTATTCATTCAGCCAACATACTTATATACTGCAAAATACAATTGAATTTCTACTTTGTAATAATATCAAAAGTAAAGAAGAAGACGATACAGGCATTACAGAAAGAGCCATGGCCAAAGCAGAATTCCATGAACTACTAGCCACGCATTCTGATACAAATCGGGAAAGCAAACAGGAACTTCATTGGAGCAACATAACCATTCAAGAGTACAAATCCACATCACCAACATAACCATCATCACTTCTTCAATTGGAGCAAAGATTGTCCTAACAACTGCAACTCAAGAAAGGATGCCATAATAGAGCAATCTTTCGATCTCAAAACCATAACAGCTTTAGTAAAAGAGCTATCGCTGCCAGCGACTCCTCCATAATTAAGAGAGCATCCAAGATTACCACCACCGATCGGTGGGAAGCTGAGAGCCACGAGGGAGCGATTTGAAGGAATCGAGATGGAAAGAGAGATGAGACAGGTAGAATTTGAGGAGAGAAAGAGAAGGCTAGTCAGAGTCGTAGAAGGAGGAATCGGAGGGAGAGAAGATAATGAGTGAGGGGGAGCGAGGGATGAATAGAGAATCGAAGGGTGAAGATTGTAAAATAGGGGGAGCGATGGATGAATAGAAAAATCAGAGGGTGAGTGAGAGGAAGACAGATTTCTCTTTTCTTTTCTGGAGAAGTCAAAACAGTCAACAGTGAATTATGGGTTTGCGCTCTTCTAATAAAGTGTAAATCACGTGTTTGGCCACGACAGTTTTTGTATTTATTTATTGTATAAAAATCAAGTTTAGGTATTTATATGGTTATATTAAGAGTTTAAGTGTCCAAATGATTTTTGTTAACAAATTCAGGTGCCTATATATATGAGTTTAGCCTAATATAAAATAACGTTAAAGTTCAAAGATTTCAGGTTGTGTTTTTGCTAAATATTTTATTTTTATTTACAAATGAGCATAAATGCATGGTTATCCTGTATTATTCGTGAACAAAATGGGTTTGGACATAATTTAACTGTAATAGTTATCTTTAAGGCGATGATTGTTCAAGTTATTATAAGGAATATTACAATTGTATAACAGCTGATATGGAATACTTAATTAACACAATCCCTCAAGCCTAGAGCCTAAAACATATAAAAAAGTTAGAGCTTGAAATTTATAGGATTGGATATTTGGGAGTGGCCCTATATCAAAAATTGGTGGTTAGATACCATGTAAAAAAATGGACTTAGCCTACTCAACCTTAAAAGCTAATTGTTTATGTTTGTGAGGTGCGAATTGTCCAACATTTATAAGGAGGATTAAAATTTTATAATTAGCTTATTTGGAATTGTTAATATTATTAAAGTAAACAAACGTTTTAAATCCCATTTTAATTATATGAATCTTTGAACATTAATAATATCTCAATTTCAACAAGAAGTCCATCCATGATATACTAACATAGACAAGAAAGGGGAGTGAGTGTTAGAATTTGAAACCATCCAAACCATCCAGTATATTAAGACAGTTTTATCGATAAAATACTGGACAACATAGTAAATTAATTAATGACACTATAAATGCTATAATAAATATACTTTCCAAAAATAATGGTAGAGATTTTTAAATGTTTTTCGACCACATAACTTATATCATGATTTTGGTGTAAGAAAATAATTAAAAAAAAAAAAGAAGTTGGCAACTTTGACTTTTCAAAGTTGCCAACCCCCCAGCCGCAATTTGCAATTGCAAAAGGACCGCGTGGACAGCTAATGAATTAGCTGTCCATACACGGTAAAGAATGCCTATAAATAGGCATGTTCTATTTACAATTTATATATTCGAAATTCAAGCAAACATGTATGGTGAGTTTGTTTGTGAGCATAAGAAAATTAGTGAGAGTTTAAGGGTTTGTTCAACAATCATTGGGATACTCTCTGGGTAGTTTTCTTGTGTCGAGGGTATAAGAAAAATATTGTATTTGTTATTATGTGGTTGTAACAATTTTCCACATAGTGAATATTTTTCTTGGTTGTCTTTTGGCAACGGCAGTGGTTTTTCTCCGGTTTTGGAGTTTCCACTATAATTTCTTGTGTTGTGAGTTTCTCCTGATTTATTCCGCATTTATTAGAAGGGTCATTTTTCCCAACATTTGGATGAATATCAATTTATTTAAGAAAGAAGGAAAATAAAAGAAAATTGGCAAAGTGATAAAATGGAAAGAAAATAGTATTGCTCTTTATTCAATCTCGTATCCTTCAACAAAAGAAGTGAAAACTGTGATAAAATATAATTGTGCGAAGTTAAGAAAAAATACAGTGAAATAAAAGATATAATCAAGGACACTTAGGGCCACCTTCTTTGGTTTTCCAATTGTTATAGCAAGGACACTCTTCCTTGTGACCATAAGTCCCTGAAGGAACACATAAGCATTTCTCGCAGCACTTGTTGCAAAATTCTAAGCATGCATTTCTGTATTGAGTATCCGAGCACCTATAATTGCATGCCGCCGGACATTCTGCAATTTTTCAAATGTTAATCTTTTTATTCATTTTTTTAACTATTAAAATAAATATGACTCAAAATACTTTTCGAAATCACTATACTTAAATCTTTACATATTATCTTGTTATTAACAATAGAGATCTAATGTAATTTTTATTATAATTAGTGTTTTTGCAGCTCTTCTATCTACTTTTTTTCACCTAAAAGTACTGAAAGAGATTAGCATATTCTATTTCCGTATAGATATAAGTTTTGAAAAATATAAAAAATGCTCAATCGTGCTATATATAAAGATTAAAAATTTAAAATGTTGTTGTTATAATTTCTTTTATTTTATTATCATTCAATCTTCATAAACTTTTGTAAAAAAAAATAATGCAAGAATAAATGAAAACTAATTATTTAACAAAATATATTTTAGTCCTTCAAGATTCCACATTACTTGGCGATAGTGGTGTGTGGGGATATAAACATTAGCACGCTTTGTCAAAATTATCATGGTTTTGATAAAAAGTATATTCATTCTCTGCCCTATGTGTGTCTTAAAAAAAATTGAGCGTAAGGCCCGCTTCTAATTATCATGGTGTGGGTGTCGTACTGCTGCGAGAGTAGGGTCTGGTTTTTTGGGATCTTATATCGCTTTTGGCGATATTGGTATATATACAGTTATAAGGATTAGTACAGTTTGTCAAAATTACTATGGTTTTGACAAAAAGTATAGCAGTGTTTGTCTTGTGAAAAAAAATATATATATATATTTCTAACAACCAATTTAAGGGGTTGCTAAAGTCGTAACTAACTATTGACACTTTGCTTAAAAAAACTACTTATTTAGGTTTTATATATAAGTAAACGCATCTAAAAACATGGACGTACGTTGTCGAGTCAGCGAGCCCTCCCCGCCAGCCTGTGGAAGTTGCAAAAATCAAACATGTTAATATATGTTTTTGCGAAAAGAAGAAGATACATATATAATCGATTATAACTATATATATATATATATATATATATATATATATATATATAGTGAAAATATTGAACAATTTTTGAAAAAAAAAATAATATTTTCATAAAGGGCTTTTGTGTTAGCATTTATCGGAGAGAAAAAAAAAAACAATACTCACGTAGGAGAAGTCAATTAGAAAGGCAATGGCAAAGAGAAGAAAGAAAGCATAATAAATCAAAGAAATTCTAGCCATTATTATGATCTCTTAGGATGATGGCTTGTTTAGAGGCATATGAGTGCATCTTATATATTGTATATATGACTTACAGATATGACAGTTATCATTAAATTGATCCATGAATTTTTTACATATTCAAAATTAAGAAAGAAAATTCTAACCAAAATTAAAAATAGGGATCCAATCAAGAAATCCAAAAATCAAAATTTCTTTATAAGCCAAGTCGTATATAAGCTTGTACGAAAATTAAAGTTTATTCCATATTTTCAAGGTGACAGAAATCTTCTTGCTGTATTAATCATGGCAAAAGAAGAATGTGCTATGGCAGAATCCTTATGAAGATTTTGTTGCCATGAATATTACGAAAACCCTAATTTACTGCTGTGAACTTTCCAATTTTAATACCGCAAATCACGCCTGTGCCAAGAATATTTGAACTTTCCAATTTAATACCCAAATCATGTCGACGCAAAAATATCTTTGCAATTTAACTAGGGTTTGTAGTTTCAAGAAAAAAGAAAAAAAAAAAACTAGGGTTTATATTGCTTGGAATTATTTTTTTATATGCAAAGCAAAGTGCCCTATATTAGAGATTTGAATTCAAAATTTCAGAGTCCTGACTACTAGACTAATACTACTAAACCAAAACTTATTGGTGTCTGGAAATCAATACCGAAATGGAGCAAAATCTAATTTAGAAGCAGTATTTGTTTATTTTGCTTAAGATTCTTAGATTCAGACAGGATATAAAATCATAGAAGATAATAGATCAAAGGTAAAAAGGTTTAACCAAAATTGAATAAATAAATAATATATAGTATTTAAATATGTTTCATATTATAATCTCCATATTAAAAATAATATTTAAAATATTAATATTCATCATAATAATGTTCATATTAATATTTAATATAGTAACAATAGAAAAAGACAATTTAAAACTAATATTATCTAAATTATGGAAAATTTAATAATAATAAATTTATTATATATATATATATATATTTGACACACAAAGAAGCACACAAAATTTTAAATTATATCTTAATATAAATATAAATCATATTCATTATATTTAAATATAATTATAATAAAAAATTGTATTTAAATATTTATTTATCATAGATAAATATGCGTTAAAGGCTAATTATAAATATATTTTTCATCACATCAGAATCCATCGAAAAAGCCAAAATTCAAATTAATAGAGTATACTTAATTAATGAAATATAATATTAGAGTTCAATCGCTAAATAGTAAATATGATAAAATTAAAGTCAGAATGCACCAAAGTGTAATAATTTTTAATGGTTCTAGACTAAAATTTAATAATTAATAAATTTAAAGGAATAAATCATTAAAATAATAAATCTAGGTATATTTTTTATAAAAAAAAATATGTATCAAGATCTAAAAATAATATTTAAAACTAAAAGAATCAATATGCGAGACTTGTCTCTATGCGAACTTATTAAATCAGACTGAATGAATCGATTTATGGTTCAACCAATTAATTTTAAGTGTTGTGATTCCGTTTTATTTTATAAGAGTTTTATATCATTTTTTATCGGATCAGGATCTAGTTCCCAGTTCTTCCCTTCAGATCGGCCAATTTAGTTCACTTTTTACAACAATGATTTTGCTCGACTCACTATAAAATCAATTTTCATTTTCTTATCCTTTCCCAATATTAGTCAGTTCAAGGATAAGGCACTTATTTTTTTTAAGTAAAGTCTCAAATTTAAATCTCATGAATGTGAAAAAATTAATGTTAAAAGAGGTTCATTTTGATAGTAAGCCGCCCAACTCGAATTGGATTAGTAAGAGTCTATGTGACTCCAGATACCACTAACAAGGAAAAAAATAATTTTCTTTAAACTTCTCAAATTTGGAATAGGAAATCAATCTCAAATTTTCAACTAAAAAAATCATATGAATATTCGTAACTATTTATTTTGTAATTTATTCATTTATTTATTATTTTATTTTATTAGAGATAGCACTAAAAAAAACTAGCCTAAAAAAGTAATGACCTAAAACGCTAGCGTGTATTCAGGATGGTTTTGATTTTTGTTTTTAAAAAAATAAAAAATAAAAACACATTCGGGAAGTTTACACTTTACACGGATTGAGTTTTTCCTAATTAAAAAGAAATGTTTTTTTATTTTAGTTTTTAAAAACTAAAATCTATTTTTAGTTTTTTGTTACAAATTTTTTGAAAATATGTTTTGGTTCTTCTAAAACCATCCAATAGATACATAAAACACACTCAATGTAGCATCATACATATAACTTGAGATATGGACATTTCTAATTGTGCATGCTATAATATATTCATTTTTAATATAATAACTTTTTTTAAAAAAAATCAACTGGTATTTTTTTCAAAAATAGTTTCACTATTTATAATTTCAAAAATAGAACCAAAATTAAAAAATATAGTATTGCAATAGTTCTTTATTTATATTAATATATATTAACTTTTATATTAGTTAATTGCTTATTATTTATTATATCACTACAAGAAAAAGAGAAAATAGAAATAAAATTTTAGAGACGGAAAGATTTCCGTCTCTAAATAGAGACGAAAAACAGTTTTCGTCTCTAAATAGAAACGGAAATTAAATTTCGTCTCTAAATTTAGAGACGGAATGATCTTTCCGTCTCTATTTAGAGACGGAATTCATTTTCAGTCTCTATTTAGAGACGAAAAAAAAAAATTTCGTCTCTAAATAGAGATGAAATTTTATTTTCGTCTCTATTTAGAGACGAAAAGTGAATTCCATCTCTAATTTTCGGAGTATAAAAATCATTTTTCCTTTTCTCTCTCCTTCTCTCCCTTTCTTCTTACCCACTTCTCCCCACTTCGGCAGATCCACTCCCCCTTCACCCCCTCCGCCACCGACTGACACCTTGCACCACCGCGCCGCCTCCGCATCACCGTCTCTCTCTTCTCCGGCGTGCGTTTGTCAGTGCAGTGCCAAAATCGGTCCTTCCCCGCCGCCCCTTCCGCATCACCGTCTCTCTCTTCTCCGGCGTGCGTTCGTCCGTGCAGTGCCAGAATCGGTCCTTCCCCGCCGCCCCTTTTCTTGGTTCTTCCCCGCCGCCGCTGCAGCTTCTCCGGCGAGATTTGCAAGTAGGTATTTTTTTTCTGCATTATTATATTTTTGTATTATTTTAATCTAGTATTTTAAATCTATTTATTGTTTATTTAATATTTATTTTATTATATAAATTAAAACAATTTTAAATTTAATATTATTTATTATTTTATATATTTTAAAAAAAAACCTTCAAAAATTAGAGACGTAAATTTATTTTCCGTCTCTAAAAATAGAGACGAAAATATAATCTTCGTCTCTATTTTTAGAGACGAAACGGTGATTTTCGTCTCTAAAAAATAGAGACGAAAATTATTTTTCCTTCTCTATTTTTTAGAGACGGAAAGCGAATTTCCGTCTCTAAAATTAGAGATGAAAAATTTTCGTCGCTAATTTAGCAACCGACCAAATAGAGACGGAAAATTTTCGTCTTTATTTTTTATTAGAGACGGAATTCCGTCTCTATTTCTCTGGATTTTTGTAGTGATATGTCATATTATTATTAAATTCAAGTTATTTATAAATAATAAGTTATGAGTGATATTATTGGGCCATTATTTATATTAACTCCAATAAATAATAACAAAATTAGCTGACCACAATTAATAACTCACATATTTACGTATAACAACATACCAAAACCTTGGAAATCACAAATTGTGGTTTTCGATGTTTACAAAATTTTAGCCTTAAAGCGTTTTGGATGCAAAATAATAAAACCAAAATCCACCATTATATCCGAACAAGTTTTGTTTTATTTTTTTTTTTTAAAAAACAAAAATTCATAAACAACAACAATAACGAACGCACCACACAATCACGTAATCCATAATTCTTGGTTTTAAGGGTTTTAGTTTTAGAAAGTTATATATTTATTTCTAAGGAAACTTCCTTCTATTCTTCCACCGCCTACTTCAACAAGGTCATTTCTTATTTCTACACAATTTTCTTTTGCTATTTTTTGTTTTTTCTATATGTAATTATTTTATAAATTCGATGATTTTTAAAAAATTATTAGATTTAAATTAAAGGCATAACCTTTTTATTGCTTAATATAATTTGTGAGTAGAAATTGAAAGACATCAATAAGAGTTTATCCCTTTCAGTGTAATTGGAGATGTTGACTTGGATCAAAATATTTATCACTTAGCATTGATCTTCTAATAAATCGATTGGAAGTATGAACCAAGAAACCAAGAGTCTAAATGTTGAAAGAATGAGAGTATAAAACATAAAGTTATTTGGCAAAGAACTGGAAGTATTGTAGGAATTATTAACAGCAGCAAATTAAACAAATAATAGACACTAGCTAATGATAGCAATTTGCTCGAGAAAGTGAAAGTAAAGTATATATGTGTCACTTTTGTATGTAAGCATTTTTTTTTTCAGATTGGATAAATGGATTTCCACTTGTCTCTTGCACATGTGAATAATTCACTTGAGTTAATTACAATTTCTTAAAGGGAAAATATATTCAGTTGTGGAAAAGAAAAAAGTCATCCAATTATACTTATGTAATTTGAGTTATAGTTAATTTTATATTTTAATTTTGTTTTGTTTTATTTAGATGGAGAACTTAGATCAATAAGTGAATATAAATGATAGCAACACTATTAAGGTTGAACATAATGGAGCAATCTGGTCTCCACAAAATGAAGATTATTTTATAACATTAATGATTGAGAAAAATAATGAAAATCGAAAAACAACCACTCTAACTAAAAGTGCATGGGCACGAATTAGAAATCTTATGAAAAGGAAGACCAACTTAGAGTATAGTTCAGTTCAATTCAATTCAAAAATAAATTTAATAGTCTTAGAAGCCAATGAAAGCATTTAAATAATTTATTGAAAATAGGTATCGAATACAACTCAATGACTGATCAAGTTATTATAAGTGAGGATGTGTGGCAAAAATTATACAAGGTATATTTTCATATTAATGAATTTATTTATTAATTATTATAGTGTATGATGAATATTATGGGCTTTTTTTGAAAGTGGTGTTGAAAGGTAAAAAAATTAGCAAAATGGTGCAACAGTAAACGAAAATGGGATTCTGGGGTGACGAAAACCGGCTGGGTCAGGGGCCGGTTTCCATTTGCCAGAAACCGGCGCATACTTGCGCCGGTTTTTGACAGAAAATGCCAGAAACCGGCTGCACAGTAAGCCGGTTTCTGGCACTTTATTTTACTGCAGCACTGCTGTTTGCAGTGCTGCAGCTTTGGTGCAGCTTCACTTGAAGCTGCACCCGAACAGTGTATTTGGTGCAGCTTCACGTGAAGCTACACCAAAATAATGGGAATAATTTTTTTTTTCAAAACTCATTGGTTTACTCGGACTCTTCCTCCTCCTCTCATTGCTGTGAGTTCTTTCATTTCAAAACATCTATCTCCTCCTCTCTCTTTTGCTTTCTAAATTCCCTTTCATTCTACCTAATTAATCCTTCATTACATTATTTGTTTATATTTCTTTGCCTTCTCTTCTTGATTAAAGGTAAGAATTTGAAGGTTCAATTATTTATTTTTATTGTATGAAGTTTATTTTGTTATTAATCTTATGTTAATGTTTTATTTTGTTATTAATCAAATGTTAATTGTTTTATTTTGTCTTTTTGTTTATATATGAGACTTATGTTGTTATTAACATGATATTAATGTTTAATTTGTAGGTAGTTAAAGTTTTGAAGCCCAGTTACTTTCAAAATTAGAGGTAAGATTATTTAATTTTTTTTTGTTATTGAATAATTTGTGTTTATTTTGACTAGTTGTAGCAAATATATGCCTGAATACCTGAACATGAAAAAAAAATAGCATTATTAGTAAGGAGACATGTCATGTTGTAAAAAATGATGCTTCTATAAGTATTGTATACAGCCAGATGATATGATGGGGACAAATTTTAAAAGTTTTTGAAAGTAAATGATATGTATAAGATGTGGACATTTAAATTAGTTAAATAATTCTAATTTGCATGAATAGTTGTTAATATTAAAATTTTTTGTGTTTGGAATTGCAAGTCTGGAAATGGATCCATACCATTTAGGAGCTGAAAGAATTAATCCGGGTCCGATGAATGGAGAGTTGCTGACGATGCAAGGAAAACATCGATCTGATGCGATATGGCATAATTCGGTAATTTTTTTATTATATATATTATGTAGATTAGTATATATATATTTTGTAAATATATACTTTTTATTACTTATTCTTTGTAGATTATTTTTTTTAGATTAAATTTCGTAGATTATGTGTATTTTCTATCTATATATTTTTGGGCATGTATAAAGTTTAGATGGAATTAAATATATGTAATGTTTTTTTATTATATTAAATGTTTTTGGAAATTATATTTTGTAGATTATTTAAATTTTGTGTATATATAATTTTTTGATGAAATTATATATGTTTGTGTATATATATTTTGTGTGTATATATATTTTTCAAGTATATATATTATGAAAATATTTCGTAAATTATAATTTATAATTTTTTTTAATATATATATGTGTGTTGTAGATTATGGATGAAATTATGTATTTATTCACTTGTATATTTGATAAAATTATGCAAAGGTTGAAAGAGATGTGCTGAGAACTAGGAGAGGCAGTTTGGAAGGGCACTACAGACATATTGATGAGAGAATAATGCCATTTATAAGATCGGCAGGGTTATTAGGTATTGCCCGAATTGGGGTTATAAGTGTCGACTGGACTCTAATCACATCACTGATTGAAAGATGGAGACCAGAAACACATTCATTCCACCTCACGTGCGGTGAAGCAACAATAACACTTGAGGACGTAGGGATTTTAACGGAGTTACCGATTGAGGGTCGGCCTGTGACAGGAAGAACCAATTATGACTGGGAGGATGTGTGTAACAATTTGCTCGAAGTGGTTCCCTCCGCAGCGGACATGAGGGGGGGACAAATAAAAATGACTTGGTTGGATAGGGTATTCGGTGATATTCCCGATGATGCGACACCCTTAATATTGCAACAATATGCCCGTGCTTGGATATTACGATGCTTTGGTGGAATGTTATTTTCGTCACAATCATCCAGCACGGTGCATCTGATGTTTTTACCGATGTTGGAGGATTTGAATTCTGTTGGACAATATAGCTGGGGGTCAGCATGCCTAGCATGGTTGTATAGAGAACTATGTAGGGCGATACGTCCAAATGCTAAGGGAGTTGCTGGATATATGCAACTCTTACAACTGTGGGCGTGGGAGAGACTACCCATGTTTAGGCCTGAACATGTCGAGGCACATCCATTAAATAGGGACTTGCCATATGGGATCAGGTAAAATATAATTTATGAATATGTATTTGAATTAAATTTTTATGTGATATTAATTCAAACAACGCGATCTGATATTTGAACATTTTCTTTGCGTAGGTGGAGTGTTGTATTGGACAGGAATATCATGTCCAGAAGAGATATATGGACGTATCGGGAAATATTAGATACGCAAGGAGTTGAAGAGGTAGTCAGTGAATTTCATATGTTGGTAGATTAAATTATGCTTAAAAATTAATTTTAATGAATATTTAAGATGACCTGTGATGATTTGCTATGTAGTTTGAATGGGAGCCGTACCATAATGTAATTCAACTGCTTCCCGATGTATGTAGGAGTGGGCAACAAAGTTGGATGGCTGTCGTTCCGTTGATATGTTTCTATATCATAGAGTGGCACCATCCTGACAGGGTCATGCGTCAATTCGGTTTCGACCAGCAAATCCCATCGCCCCCACTTATACAAGACAATCTGCATACAATTGATATGCGTGGACAAATTCAGGTGAATTGGGCGATAGAGTTTGCAGCCTTTATAAATGAATGGAATAACCGGCATGGTCGTGTTGTTGTTGGCCAACTTCGAAGACGGCCATTGCATTTTCGATCTGAATACATGCAATGGTACGTGCAAAGAACTAGACGGTGGATAACCCCAGTTGGTGCGAGACGAGGAGCTACAGTAAGTTTTCTTCTTTATTTTATATTACACAATTACTATATATGTATGGTACCGATTTTTGATGTGCAACGGCGTTATCTATAACTGTATATTACAAGTTATTTAATAAATATTAACAAATATTAATAAACATATATATATATATATATATATATATATATATTAACAAATATAAAATATATTTACACATATATAATATTAACAAATATTAATATATATATATATATATATATATATATATATATATATATATATATAAATGGAGGAGCACCTGACGCAGGTGCTCCTCCATTTATACATATATATGTATATATATATATATATTAATATTTGTTAATATTATATATGTGTAAATATATTTTATATTTGTTATATATAAAATATATTTACACATATATAATATTAACAAATATTAATATATATATATATAAATGGAGGAGCACCTGAAGCAGGTGCTCCTCCATTTATACATATATATGTATAAATATGGAGGGAGACTCCATTTACATATACATATATATATATATTAATATTTTCTGAATATTAATATATATATATAAATGGAGGAGCACCTGACGCAGGTGCTCCTCCATTTATACATATATATGTATAAATATGGAGGGAGACCTGACGCAGGTCTCCCTCCATTTACATATATATATATATATATATATATATATAATCTTCTATTTTTACAATATTTTTAATTAATAATTGGGTAAATGTTGTAGAAATATATTGACAAAAATATTTACACTATGTAGGCTGATGGTCTTGAGAGAGTCTACCACGAACACCCCGGATATGTGGATAACAATAGGATATTTGAAAGCATCCTGGGTGCAGTTGGTTATGAGGATAGGGTCTCGAATGAATATCAGCGACAACCGTGTCCACAACCTGTGACTGTTGCCCCTATGGAACAACAATTCCAAGATTTCCGTACCCGACGACATCGGACCGGAATGATTGACAGGCGAAGAAATGTTGAGCAAACTTATTATGATCCACAGGTAACGCAAATTCCACCACCCATGGCGTGGCCTTATCAGGACTCAGGAGTTGCTCATCATTTTGAAATGGGTGGAACCAGTTACACACCTGGAGATACCGCTGGTCCCAGTAGCTCATACCATGGGATACCAATGTCCGTTTCGATAGAGCAAACACCGCATGCATTCACACTTCCTGCATTTAATACGCAGTCCACCCCAACTCAAGATGTCTATGGAAATGAATTCTTCCAGCAATTATTTGTAACACCAGAACAGGTCAATCCTCAATCAAGTTCCGAGGGACCTTTATTCGGTAATGTCCATAATGATATGATGGGGGGTGATGTTGGGCCAAGTAATGCAGAGGAGGGTGATGCACAGCAAGGGGAAGGGCAACGGCGTTATCCCGGCCGAAATAGAAGGCCTACGAGATGTGGTACAGGGTCACATTTCATTAATTAGACGTGCAGAACTGTATAATTGTTTTTGAAACATATATGTACATATATAGTTAAAGTGTTAGTATATATATGTTATACTGGTTGGAAATAATAAGAATATAAATTCTCTAATATTCAACTTGTCCATTACAATATAAATATTAATACATGTAATAAATATAAATTAATATTACTTGACATGTTATTATTTATTACAAATCAATTAATAAATATTAACATATATTAATAAAGATATATATATATATATATATATATATATATATAAATAAATGGAGGAGCACCTGACGCAGGTGCTCCTCCATTTATACATATATATGTATAAATATGGAGGGAGACCGTCAGGTCTCCCTCCATTTACACATATATATATATATATGTGTGTAAATGGAGGGAGACCGTCACTCCATTTGTTTATATATATATATATATATATATATATATATATATATATATATATATATATATATATATATATATATATATATATATATATAAATATAATATATATATACAATATTCTATTTTTACAAAATTTATAATTAATAATTGGGTAAAAAAATTAAGCTATTCATAGTTGGAAGTAGTATCACAATACATATGCAAATATATATATACATCATACATATTTCAAATGACTGCAAATATTTCACATGATTACGATTGTTGTACTACAAGATTTCCATGTCAGTCTGTGTAATTCGATGGTCCAGCTGCGTTCGGGCAAGTTTTCCTGTTATGTCCCTCATTTCTGCATAAAGTACATCGGTTAGGCCTGAATCGATCTCTCCTATCCATTTCATTCCGATAGCGCGAAGTTCTTGCTCTCCCTTTTTTCCGTATCAGCTCTGGATCAGGCAAAAGAGTTGGACCAACATATGATGGCCAGTAATCACGGTGTGCAAGCGGTTGAAAGTGTGCGCTGTAACAGCTCAATGCTTCTGTTAGTTTATAACATTTGTCGACATATGACCACATGTCGACACGTACATGCATACAAGCTGCTATAGCATGTGAACACGGCATTTTGGTCCCTTGAAATTTACCACATTCACAATGACGACAATCCAAATTAACAGATTGCGTGTTATTGCCTTTCCTTTTACTTTTCTGATTTCTGGTCCTAATTGTGAAAATCCCCATTCGCCTATCAAAACTCTGAACTCTGTGGCCACTAGCTTTTTGAGTGCATTTTTCCATCTCCTCCAAACAATTCTGGGTGTACGTATTGCCGGCTGCAATTTGAGCGCGATACATGCACCTTCTGTCATCAAAAAACTTGACAAGTCTGGCAAATACGTGCTCAACAATACAAGAAACGGGCATCATCCTTACACCCTTTAACGCGCTATTTACACTCTCTGCAATGTTCGTCGTGGCGTGGCCATACCTGTGTCCATTATCATGGGATAGAGTCCACTTGTCTAATGAGTTTTGCATTGCCCAGTTGTAAGAGTCGATGTCAAGCGCCTTTATCTCATCCATCCTTTTTGTAAATTTTCTTGGTTGAAAATTATTGCCTACATTGCGGATGACAAATATTAGTGACCAGCCCAACGTTATACTTGAACATTACAATATATAAATACATAAGTATATATAAATATGTAAGAAAATGATATTACATAACATGTTATTATTAATTTACAAATTAATAAAAAATTATTTGTTAGGAAAAAAAATTATTTATATATATATATATATATATAATTGTGGAGGAACACCTGACGCTGGGTGTTCCTCCACAACTTATATATATATATAAGTTGTGGAGGAACACCCAGCGTCAGGTGTTCCTCCACAATTCTATATATATATAGCGTCAGGTGTTCCTCCATAATTCTATATATATATAGCGTCAGGTGTTAACTTTTATATATATATATATTTAAATTTAAATTTTTGTTCATATATTCACTATCCATTTAATAATTATATATTAATAAATTTAACAATTAACTTAGCATTTCATAATTATGTAATAATTAACAAAGATATCTTATACATACCGGCCTTATATAACATGTCCTTAATTGCTGAATTCCAGTGAGCAGTGTTGTAATTGCTTACGAAATGACGGAGACAAAATCTGTGAAAAGCTAATGGCTCCTTCCAACCGCTATTATCGTCGCGAAATAAGGCCATTATCCCTGCATGCCGGTCGGATATAACAGTTATCCCTGACTGCCTTGTCACGTATCGCCTAATGCACGCCATGAACCAAGACCAGCTCGACTTATTCTCGCTCTCGATAATAGCAAACGCTACTGGGTATAAGAAATTATTGCCATCTACGGAAGTTGCAATCAACAAAGTTTGATGAAAATTTCCTGTCAAAAAGGTTCCATCAATTAGTAACACTGGCTTACAGTGAGGTAGTCCCTCAATGCATGGCTTGAACACCCTAAAGAGCCTTTTGAATTTTTTGCAATTGGGCCTCATACTTTCGTCAACAACAAAGTCATATGCAGTTCCAGGATTGTATGTATCCATTGCTTTCATGTATCCCGACAACCTACCATAAGAACCCTCATAATTACCGAAAATCTCCTCCAAAGCCTTAGTTTTTGCATACCAGGCTTTACTGTAAGAGATATCATAATTGAACCGATTTCTCATATCAGCAATTATTACGCTGACTCTAAGATCAGGTGCAGCACTAACCATTTCAAGTATACAATCACAAATAATTTGCGAATCAAGCTGTCTATGGTGTTGTGACACCGCTGAAGCATTACAGTTATGAGGTCCCTTATAAACACTAATGCTCCAATAGGGACAAGTCCTTTTTTTAATTGCTCGCAATCTCCACGGACAACCTACTTCAGCGCGTGTACAGCATACCGCCCAGTACGTTGGCTTCGACTCTACCACTTTGTACGACACATTATTAAGAATTGAGAACTTTTTCACACATGCCTTCACTTCGTCTTTCGACGTGAAGGCCAATCCTTCGCATAACTCTGAAACACCATCCCATCTTATCATTGGAAAATCGCCATACATGTTAATCTCCGCTTCATCAAAATTAACGGACGTGTGGTGAACTGATGAAAACTGAAACTGTGCAAGGTTTGACTGCCCACTTACCCGCCCACCTTGTTCATTTAATTGCAGATTCTGTATGCGTTCTGTCACATGTATTGAACTGCTTGGAATAATGTCGTCATCTCCTTTGTCCCCATTGCCTTGATCAACTTCATTTAAATCTATTTCTTCATCATCATCTTCAGGATCGCAACTTGGAGATAAATAACCGTTAGTGGTCATTTCGGCGACATGTCCATCTGTATTTTGACCTGCTGTTTCTGCACGAGCAACACAATCAAACTGCCCAAAATTTACTTCATTTGGAACCCTTAACTCTCTGATCGGACTTGCATCTATTGTCCCAGTTTCATCATTATTTTCAAATTCTGTTGGCACCTCAAACTGTGTACATAACTCGGACTGACTAACAGTTGGATACTGTGTATTACCACCCAACTCGTTTACTTCGTCCATAGATGGTCCATCCCCTATTTCTCCTCCAGTTCCCATTTGATTAAAATTATTCAATTCATTTTCGGGATCGCCAATTGCTATTTCTTCCGTCATGACTATTAGCTCCACAATACTGTATCCAGGAAAATTATTAAAATTTTCATAAATTTGCTCAATATCATCATCATCCAATATATCCATTGTAGCCCAGGAAATCGCTCCCTGACTGTAAACTGGACACTTATATATCACCCTACAGATTCTCACTTCTGCAGCCAATTCCAATTTAACTGACAATTTGTGAAGAAGTTCTGCAAATGTCGGTTTATACCTTAATTTCATTCTTCTCGATCTAGCTGAAGGGCTCGAAGCATCATAATTAAACCCAGATGCGCCAAACGTCGATTGCCCTCCGGTATGAATTATAAAAGTTGTTGGAATTGACATTTTTCCTGCATCATATGCACACATATCATGAATTTTTATTGCCATATTTATTATCTAATCTTAAAAATACTTAAATACATTGTTTATTTAAATTAACGAACACTTATAACATACAATTACACTTAAATTACAAATTATATAACTTTTCACAATTACTCATACCAGCACATTAACATTTATATAATATAACTAACGATTTTTCTTCACGGAATGATAAATTAAACATACATTACCTTTAATGCAACGCGTGTTAAAATTTGATTTGCAATATCTTGTAATGAGTTTTTAATTCTGTTTTAAATGGCGTGTTTGAAGGAGAAGAAGACAGGATTACCACCAATTTGCTAAATATTTTTGATTTCCACCCCACTTTAAAATTAAGCCCCAAAATAGATACAAATTATTCAATAACAAAATAAAATTAAATTGTCTTACCTCAAAGTTTGAAGATATTTGGACTTCAAAATTTTAAGTACCTATAAATTAAACAATAATATCATGTTAATGACAAAATAAACCTCTTATATAAATAAATTGACAAAATTAAACTATCATAAACTTACTTTTAATCAAATAAAAAAGAGTGAACAATCGCTTAAGAATAAATTGATTGAAGGATGAGAGTTTGATCTAAAGAAATAGATCAAAGCAGAGAGAGTAAATGGCAACAATAATTCCGAGCGCAAAGTAATTGAATGTAGTAGAGACAGCGAAGGGAAGGGCTGCTGGAAAGTGCCAGAAACCGGCTCACTGTGGAGCCGGTTTCAGGCTGCCAGAAACCGGCTTACTATGCAGCCGGTTTCTGGCACTTTGTCTGACACCGGCGCGTACTTGCGCCGGTTTCTGGTAAATGGAAATCGGCCTCTGACCCAGCCGGTTTCCGTCACCCCAAAATCCCAAATAAGTTTCCTGTTGCACCATTTTGCTAAATAATTAACCTTTCCACACCAATTTCAAAAAAAGCCCGAATATTATGATCCATTTTTAGAATAATATATATATATATATATATATATATATATATATATATATATATATATATATATATATATATATATAGAGTTTGCCAATATAGGTGAATAAGATGTCAAGAAAATTAAGAAAAGAACATTATAAGAAATACATGAAGTTGTGCATTATTTATGGAGATATAACTGCTACCAGAGCTCATTATCATCCTTCTATTAAAAGCCATTCTATTAGTGAAGAAGAATAAAATAATAAATAATTTGATAGCTATGATGAAAAGAGTGAATACAAATAAAAAAAAAAAGTTAAAGAAAACAAAGTGATGAAAGATTTAATAGTAAAATGAAAAGAGAATTATTTCAAAATACAATGGTTCAAGCATTGATAAATTGGAGAAAGTTCAAAGGAAAAAGTTGATTTTTTTGAGAAGAAAATGAGTTTAGGAGCAACATTTACCGCAGTTGGTAATTTAGGAGATAATTTTGGAATATAATCAAGCCATAATAAAAAAAATTAATTTTTAAATGTCTTAAAACATTGCAAATCTTGACAGAATAGATGGATTGTCTTTTGCAAAAACTGTTAAACTTATCCATGGTGATTCACTATGAAGAGAGACATTTTTAGCCATGTCCGAAAAAAGAAAAAAAAAAAGAAGAGAAAGATTAGATTTTGAATATCCAAATTTGATTTCTTGTTATTATTTTTTTTGTATTTCTTTGGTTTATTATCTATTACGTTATACAAAATTTTTCTTTGATCTTTGGATTTTTTTTTAATTTACCTAAAAAATTTGGTTATTATTAAAAATTGGTTGGAATATATTTCTTTATTTTATTATAGATAGATATCATTTTTAATGATTTTTTGGATTAATTATTTTTATTTTAACAAGGATATGGATTTTGATGTTCTTTTTTCAATTCTGATATGGAAATTGAACAATTTTTGATGATTTATGTGAACTATAAGTACAATTTTATGTGTAATGATAAACCTAGATCTCAAATAATTTCAAAATTGACAAGTCATTAATGGATTGTTGAGGTATTAAATGATTATCCCATGACATGCTCTGATTTATTTCGAATGAACAAAAATATTTTTATTAGTTTATGTGAGGAATTAAAAAGGAGAATAACATTCAAAAATTCCAAATTTTTAACAGTGTAAGAACAAATGGCAATTTTTCTTCTCATCATTTGTGAAAATGACCGTTGGGGAGTAGTAGCAGATGGTTTTCAACATTCAACAGACACGATTTCTAGACATTTTCAAATGTTATGTATGCTATTGTTTAATAGCTAAACAAGTGGTTGTTCTTTCGTTTGATGAAACACTTTCAGAGATTTAAAAAAAAAATCTAAAGTACTATCCATTTTTCAAGGTAATAAAAAATTTAAATTTTTTTATTGCTTATTAAATTTTCAAGGTAATTACAATTAATATTGCTCATTAATTGTTACTTTCAGAGGTATAGATGGTACACACATTTTTGAACGAATTTCAGTCAGTCAACAAATTTCATACTGCGGGAAGAAAACAATCTCTACACAAAATATCATGTGTGCTTGTTCATTTGATTTGCAATTTACATTTGTCCTGACTTGTTAGGAAGGAATAGCAAATGATTTAAGAATTTTCTTAGAATGTATTTCTAATCCAGCAAATAAATTCTCTATGCCTACACGAGATAAATATTATATGTTTAATTTAGAGTATACTAATATGTCTGGATTTCTTAGTCTGTACCATGAATAACACTACCATTTACGTGATTATAGAGAATTATCAAATCCACAAGGTCCAGAAGAATTGTTTAATTATATGCATTTTTCGTTATGCAATATCATAGAACGTTGTTTAGGAGTTTTGAAGGCACGTTTTCCTATTCTTAGAGATATGTCTTCATATGACATAAAGCGGCAAAAAAATATATCTCTTGTATGTTATGTGATTCATAACTTTATTAAAATGCACGGAAGTGTAGAATCTTTATTTGTAAAATATATAAATAAAAATATTGTACTTGAAGATTATCAATAAAATAGTGAAGCCGGCACTTCAAAGCCTTGAAAAACTGTTAATATAAGTACAAGGCAACTTCATCAAAAGAATAGTATTCGAAATTGAATACCGCAGAGATTGTGGTTGAATTATAATAATTGACATTTATATTGTTATTTTTTTGTCTTAAATGATCATTAATTTTTTTTGTTATTATAAATCTTTTTAATGCCCGAGTCAGTCTCAGCTTAAAGCCCTACATAAAGCAAAAACTCGAGACCAAGGCCCAGACACGTGGCTGGCAAATGCCCAAAGAGCTAGAAGCCGGCGGCATCACTTATCTGATCGGACTGACAAGGCACGCCCCCTGTTAGTCCACTAACACACGCTACAGAGTTGCACCTCTCACCTGCTCCTTGTCACGTCGTCGCTCACCTGCTCTGACGTCAGAGCAGACCACTCGAGTGGGTTATCTCTTCCTTTATAAATATTCCAAGGCACTGTAGACCCAGGTATGAGAATTCTTGTAACATTCTCTCACTATTCTCTCTATTTAAAAGCACTACTGACTTAAGTTTCGGAATGTTCACGCCTGATCCGACCAGACATTTCTTATCGCAGGAACAAAGTGCTACTGACCCGATTAGCTCAGACACAGAATCTCCATCTAACCTCAATTTCTGAAATCTTAGAGTTTATCATTTAATATTCAATATTAATAATTAGATAATATATATGCATAATATCTATCAATGGATGTTAGAAACATTATAATTATTTGCAAAATAGTTTTTGGAAAATAAATAACAAAAATTAAAAATAGTTTCTGAATTTTAATTATATAAAAATAAAACACATACAAGCTTACTGAATACCGAATACCGAATACATCCTTAGCTTTCAACTTCTTAAAAGCTTAAAAGATGTGTATTACGGCTATGGTTACCATAAGGAGCAAAGCATTTGGCATTAAACATAAGAAGAATCAGATTGTATTTCGAAGACGGGATTTCAATTGAGTTGCAATCCATAAGCAACAAGCCAATTTGCTTTATAAAACCCACACTTCATTTTAATTTATGATAATTTACTTTTCAAAAATGGATCTTATATTTTTATAATCGATTCTTACTAAATAAATTTTACTTTTTTTTCTTTTGAAAAAAAAAGCGAATGACCCGAAATAAAAACTGTTGGAGTCGGGATGCGCCCATGACTTCTCGGGTTAACCCGGAATATATATGTATCGGACCGGAAATCCTACTAATATGGAAGAATTCCATATTAGGAGAATAACAAGGGATTATACCCCTTGAAATTCCTCTAAACCTATAACTTCCCCTTTAATATGTAATTAAAGGGGGTAACTCCCCTAATGGGAGTTAATTTCCTACTTATGGTGCGTTCATCTCCTTTGGGAGATGAATGCCTATAAGTAGGCTCTTTTCCTTTGAGGAAAAAAAGGTGAAAAATTCCTGAGATACCGAAACTCTGTCGGATTGGTCTCTCGCCGGTTTTTGCTCTCCAAGTGATTTTTAGACTGTGAAAGAGTTACTGTCGTCCCGCTTGTGGATAACAGACAGACCAGTGATGCCAGAAGTGATCCTCTCTGACGCTTTCGCTTTTGTCTGCACTTCAAGAGGTAGGTAACAAATGACCCGATTTTGTTACCTCAATTTGTGCATGTGGCATGCTATATTTCCTTCATTGGTATCAGAACCAATAATTTTGGCGTCCTGGCATGTGGCTAAAATTAGATCTAAAATTTTATGTGTAAAATTGATAGATCTAGGATGCATGAACCCGATATATATTTATTTCGTGTTAAAATATATATTTGTATATATTTTTCGGGTCTAAAAATACGTGTATGTATACCGTATATTGAGGGGATAAATATGAATATTCAAAACGCTAGACTTAAAATTGAGATTTGTAATTTTTGACTATACCATTGATATCACAGATCCCGAAAACCCCCCACCGGAAAAAATCCGGAGACCAAAATCCGTTGGGAAGACGGCGCATGGCTTGCACGCGCTGCCAGACAAAGGGCGCATGCGTATGGACGGTGGCCCACACGTGCGCAAACGCACGTCCACAGTGTTGCGTCACTGTGGACACGTGGCCCAATCGGATTCGGCCACGTGGCAGATCGAGATCACGCCACGTGGCAGATGACGTGTCCAGTGGCACCACGTCGATCAATCAGGGGGTGACACATGGACATAGTATATCATGCCACGTGTCAAGCCACGTCAGCACGATGACGTGTCAACCTGTTGCCACGTGGCAGACAGGTGGACCAACCACAAGCTGACATGTGGCACACTATGGTTGTGACACGTGTCAGATCAGTGGGAGGCGCGTGAGCACGTCACTCCTCCCCTGGCGGCACGTGTTGGCGCGTGCGGCCTCCTTTGGCCACCAAATCGGTCTTGTTTTTTCCCGGAACCATTTTTCAAAATTTTTCTGATTTTTTGGTAATTTTTCCAAAATTTTTTGATGACCAGAAAATATTTTTTTTATTTTTATATTATTAAAAATATTATAAAATTATATTAATTGTATTTTCTGTCCTTAATTAATTTGGAAATTTTTTTTTTGCTTTGAAAATTTTTTGGATCGGTAGTTATTATTGATTAAAATGTGTTTCAATCATATATGTTTATACATGAACTATTTTTTATTGTTTATGTGATGTGTTATAGAAATGGTGATGATAAGGACACCTATGGTTTCACGTACTCCTGAGGGTATTGCTAGGACAAATTCAAAAGTGTATGAGGTCCGAAATATCAGGATGGGCAAAAACAGCCGGATTGGTGACCTTGATGCGATAGTGCATTATATTGAGTTTTTGCATGAGCAGATGCAAGAGTGCATCTGGATTGGTGGTTTGAGCTATGGAAGAGATCAAAATGAAATAGCTAAGGTAATGATCGATTCTTTTGAGCATCATCCAGTTCTGAGGAACTTGATGATACATGTGCGGGAATCAGAAGTTGGATCTTACAGACATGTTATGGTTCAGTTTATCTTAAAGGCTGCCAAAATAGGAGTGTGGAGGTTGGACGAAAATTCTGTGATGACTTTGAGAAGTGGACGTAATGTGAGCCGTCCATGGCTTCGTGAATGGCGTAGAGGTGTGCCTTCTCCATTGCTCCGAAGGGTCGTTATGACTACCCCAGTCCATAAGAAGACTTTGTGAAGTCTTCACTCATTATCTGGTTGACATGTGTGTCAAAGACTTATGGAGTTAGCGTTTACTTTTTCATTTTAAATAAGACTTATATTTCTTATTACATTTTTGACGTGAGTGTCATATTTTGGATTATTGGTTTCTTTTAATGTTGGTTGAATGAATGAGTTTATTTATTATGATGGCTTTTAATTTTATAATAAATATGTTTATTTAACTGCTAATTGCCTTGCATTATTTTATGAGTAAAATAAATGCATGTTTATTAAGTAGAGACTTAATAAATTTAAACCAATGTTGTTCCCCTCTTAAGTTTGCGAACTTAATAATCCAATAACTTAAATTTACCATGCATGAAATTTAAACTTATAAGGTTGGACATTAGGAATTAGAGGGTAAATGGATACTATTAGTAGCTTTTTTGAATTGAAACCTAATAGAAAACTTTACTAGTTCTTTATTTCAGATGCATAGTAAATTGCATGTATTGCCTAATCTCCATTAATTTTGTGCAATTTTTTTTGTTCCATTAGAGATCTGAGGATCCAAATGGCTACTGCTTTCAAATCCATTATCGCTGAGCTGAACAAAAATTTGAAATTGAATGGCAAAAATTATGAAATATGGAGTATGAAAATCTAGTATGTGCTTGAGGAGCAAGAGGCCTTCGAAACCTTAAGTTCGGTTATGGCTGAACCTGAGGATGGCGACACGGTCCAATATAAGCTGGACCGAGATGCCTATGTGGCATGGAAGAAAAAGAATTCCACTGCTCGGATCATCCTGCTGAGTTCTATGCAAGATGATCTTACTAAGCAATTTCGCAAGTATCAGAATACAATGGATCTGTGGATTGCATTGCGAGAGAAATTCAGAGGTGTGACTCTGACTAAACTCCGATCGTTAATGATCAAGTTTGATACCTATCAGAAAAGGTCTGATTACCCTATGTGAAAGCATTTAGAGAAATGGAAATGGTCATAAGTTGACTAACGAGCAGCAGGTCCAAGCTGTCATCCATTCCTTACCAAAGAGTTGGGAGCATATGAAGATGCAACTAACTCACATGGACAACATTAAGACATTTGAGGATGTCTCTCGTCATCTGGAGCTTGAAGAAGATAGACTGGCATCGATCAAGGTCAATGCCGAAGTGCATATGGCACAGTCACATTCTGGGGGAATGAGTTCATACCAGAACAAGAGAAAAAGCTTCAAAAGTCGAGGTAAGGAACAAACCAAGACAAATAAGTGGCATAAGAAAGAACAGAATTCAAAGAAGTCCAAAGGCAAAAAGAAAGTGAACATTTCAAGAGTGAAATGCTTTAACTGCCAACAGAAGGGACACTATGCAAAAGACTGCACTGTGCCCAAAACGGTACACTATTCTGACTCAAGAGTGAGTAAAATTTGTGTATCTAATTCTGTATTATTAACTAAATTTCATCCTTTGTGGGTGGTAGATTCAGGAGCAACGGACCACGTGACAAAAGATCGAGATGCCTTTGTTGAATTCCAGCGAATGCCCAGTGGAGCTAAATGGATTTATGTAGGAAATGATGCCAGAGTGGCGGTTCAAGGGATTGGCACATGCAAATTAGTCTTGCATAAAGGCCGAACCCTACTCCTACATGATGTGCTCTACGTCCCAGACATTCGAAAGAATTTAGTTTCTGTTTTTGTTTTAGTGAATCTTGGTTTTGATTTACATTTTAAAGATGACAATGTAAGCTTGTGTTTGGATGGTGTTTTTTATGGTTATGGTTTCATTTCAAACAATTTGATAGTTTTGGATATTGATCCTAACTTCATGAATAAAGCTAGTTTTTTATTTATATCTTCTACTTCACATAGTTATGAGAATTATATGAAATTATGGCATGCTAGATTAAACCACATAGGGCAAGATCGAATGAGTCGGTTAGCCAAAACAGGTTTACTTGGTGATTTAAATAAGGTTGAATTACCTACATGTGAGCACTGCTTAAAAGGAAAATTAGTTAGAAAACCGTTTGGAAAAGGAACTAAAGCCATAAATCCATTGCAATTAGTTCATTCTGACATTTGTGGCCCAATGAATGTGAGAGCAAGGCATGGGGTCTATTATTTTATCACATTTATAGATGACTATACTAGGTATGGTCATATCTATTTGATTTCTCATAAGTCAAAAGTATTGAGTTGCTTCAAGACTTATATGAATTTTGTAGAGAATCAATTAGACATGAAGATTAAAACTTTGAGAACTGATCAAGATCGGGAATATCTTTCAGATGAATTTCAAGCTTTATGTGATGAAAAAGGAATTGAGCATCAATTGTCCATTCCCAGAACTTCACAACAAAATAGTGTTGCAGAAAGGAGAAATAGGACTCTCCTTGAAATGGTTAGATCTATGATGGCAGAAGCAAATTTGCCAATCTCCTATTGGGGAGAGGCTCTATTAACTGCAACATATGTTTTAAACCGTGTGCCTTCCAAATCTGTCTCATCTACGCCTTATGAAATGTGGACCGGTCGACAACCTGACCTAAGCCATTTACGACCTTGGGGTTGTGCAGCTTACGTCCATGATACTTCAAGCAAATTTGGTAAATTGGGACCAAGAGGTAAAAAGAGTATCTTTGTGAGATATTCTGAAATATCAAAAGGATACGTCTTCATGGGTGAAAAGGAAAATGGCACTGTGGGTGAACAGGAAAATGGCATTGTGACAGAATTTGAATCACGGGATGTTATATTCTTAGAGGATGAATTTCCAAGATTGGGCGAAGTGAACCAAGATTTCACTTTTTATGAAACACGGGAAGAAGAAAAACTATCAGGATTACTCCATCTGAGTGGGAGGGAATTAGAGGATGAGGGACCTTCAACCACAAAATGATTCGGATGTTCGAGACCCTGATTTCAGTGAGAGCATTCCTGACTCTAGTGGGAGCATGGAACAAGGCCCAAGTGGGAGCATTTCGAATTATGATGAATATATGAGACATGTTTATCAAGATTCAGAAGTGCAAAAATCTAAAAGGAGAAGTGTTCCTCGCCGGCGATTTGAGATCGAAGGGTCGAACGAAGCCTTTTTAGTTACCCCACAAGATGAGGAAGAGCCTAAAAATATTAAAGAAGCTCTTTCAAACCCATCTAAAGAAAAATAGATTAAAGCAATAGAAGAGGAAATGGCATCTATGAGATCGAATCAAGTTTGGAAACTTGTTGATCTACCTGAAGGACGCAAACCTATGGGGAATAAGTGGATTCTCAAGGTAAAGCGAAAAGCTGATGGTAGTATCGAAAGATATAAGGTTCGGCTAGTTGCTAAGGGGTTTACACAACAAGAAGGGATTGACTACGAGGAGACTTTCTCGCCAGTTGTAAGATTTACGTCAATAAGGCTAATTCTGGCCATAGTGGCAAGTTTAGACCTAGAGTTACATCAAATGGATGTAAAGACTGTTTTCTCAATAGAGAATTGTATGAAAAAATTTACATGGATCAACCTGTGGGTTTCATTGAAATGGGCAGCGAACATAAGGTTTGTAGATTGAAGAGATCAATATATGGCCTCAAGCAGTATTCGAGACAATGGTATTTAAGATTTCATGAGACGATCATGTCGAATGGGTTCAACATGATTGATCAAGATCATTGTGTCTATAACAAAAACTCTAAAAGTAATTTTGTCATTTTAACATTATATGTACACGATATACTGATAGCTGGAAATGACAAAAGGTACGTAAATGAAATCAAAGAATGGTTATCGTCCAACTTTGAAATGAAAGATATGGGTAAAGCAGACTACATTCTTGGAGTTAAGATTTCAAGAGATCGTTCAAGAAGGTTGTTATCCCTTTCTCAAGAGACTTATATCAACAAAGTCCTTGAATGATTAAATATGTATAACTGCAAGCCCATTGATACCCCTATTGCTAAGAATCAGTTTCTCAGCAAAGAAATGTGTCCTAAAATGCCAAAAGAGATAGAACGTATGAAAAACGTTCCATATGCCAATGCTGTGGGTAGTCTTACGTATGCTATGTTGTGTACGAGACCTGATATATGCTATGCTGTGGGCATGGTAAGTAGATATCAATCTAACCCAGGCGAAGCACATTGGAAAGCAGTTAAGAGGATACTTAGATACCTCAAAGGTAGGGGTGTGCATCACCCGACCCGACCCGAACAACCCGAGGGCCCCGAACCGAACATGTAAATCGGGTAGGGTTGTATTGTTAGTGGTTATGCCCTAGGCCAAGCATTTGGACCTTGATGTAATCATTACTTTTTCATTTATATAATGGTTTTCTTCGTATTGATATTATTGGCATGTTACATTATTGTAATGTTTATGAATAACAACGTTATTCATGTTGTCCCTAGTCATTTATCAATAAAGGGCATAAAGATAAATTAAGACTAGTATAGATTTGCATTGATAATCATGGGATGATTATATATGTTGATATAAATCAAATCTATATGTACTTGCTAGAGAACAAAGTACTGGATAGACCCACTATAAGATCACTTCATGGGTTAATGTCATAAGTGATCTTATAATAGATATATTATTGAATCCTTTGACCTGAGGTTATCATAGTTTCCTACATAAGGATCATTATGTTTTGACATAATCAAACGTTATCTTTAATAGGATAATTATAAAGTTTATGATCAGACATAATGAGAATTATGAGGAGGAAAGTGAATAATCAAGATGGAATTTGTCCCTCTCTTATGAGAGAGATATCTATAGGGCCCCTCGATAAGTAGGACTGTAAAATGCATGGCCGTGCTCAAATGAATTGATAGTGTGATTAATGTCATTTGAATTTATCAGTCTACTTGGTGATCGAGAAATTATATGTTTGAACAATTTAAGTTTGACATGAACCATGACTTATGTTCGAACAAGATATCGTGTGACAAAAGGATAATAACATGTTCTATTGCAAGGTTAAAATCAGACTAACGATATTTATATTATTTGGGTAGTCATAATGTCTTGCTAGAGACCAATTATGACTTGTGGGCTTTTATGGGATTAGGCCCACTGCCAACATAATATAAACCTATTGGGTTACACACCAAGAGCAAAATGAACAGAATGGATTTTATTGGGTTATTTTGGAATAAAATATAAATATAGGTATTTATATTTAATTTCGAAATTACATATTTATATATATATATTTATGCATATAAATATCTCTTATTTTGAATATGAGATAATAATATGTATTAATAAATTATTTCTTATTATTTAGAATAATAAATAAATAAATATATATATATAAATATATGTATATATATATATATATATTATATCTTAATTTTGAATTAAGAGATAATATCCTCATTTATCTTTTCCTAACAGGAAAAGGATTTGAAAATATACATACAGTTATATATGAGATATAACTCTTAAGGAAAAAGAGTTTTAACCCTGATAAAATAACCTTCAATCACGTTATTCTTATATAACAAGTTCTAAAGAGTGGCTGTGATTGGCTTGATCTTTAAAAAGAAAAAGAAAACAGCAGCCATCGTTCTTCTTTGAGAAAGAAAGAAAAGAAAACAGAACCAGCCACCATTACTCTTTGAGAAAGAAAGTAAAGATAATCCATTCGCATTCAAGGGAGCTAGCACCCCTGCGACTTCTGTGCATTTGTTCGTGCGTGTGGATACCGATAGAGGACGTTCGTGTTAAAGGCAGCGTCTTCAGTCCGAATCAAAAGGAGTTAATTTCATTCTAAAGGTTAGTAATTTTAATCTCTTCCTTTTGAATCAATCGAAAATACTTGGATTCTGTTTCGGGTTTCGAATTTTTCGGCTGCGTTCAATGTTGATTTAATCCGTTGAAACCCAACATGTTTGGTTTATACGGGTCGGGTCGGGTGTGAAAAATAGGGACTGTTCGGGTTCGGTTCGGGTCGGGTTAAATCTGACTAAACCCGACCCGACCGAAATAAAGAGAGTTTATAATAAAAAAACAAAACCCAACTTAACTTCAATTCTTGTTTTCCATTTTCCCCGATTTCCCTTATCTCAAAATCCCTAAAATCCCAAATCTCTTCTGCCCTTGCGTCGCCGCCGCCGCCTAGCGCCACCGAATCACTCACCACCGGTCGCCGTCGCATCTCTCCATCACCTAGCGCCACCAGAGGTAAGCATCGTCTCTCCTCTTCTTGCCATTTTTCGTATTTCACATGCTGTGGAGCTTGCTTAACTCTGTATAAATTCTTAACTCTGTGGATTTTTCTCTTTTCCTTGAAATGAAAATCTAAGGAATATATCTGTAATTTAGTCTTTGATTTTACGTGGGGAAGCAGAACTGATGTTGGTTTTCAAGGTAAACAAACTTTGCACTTTTATAAAACTAAATTCTTAACCGTTGGCTTTTGTTGATGTATTATTCTCTACTAACTTTAAGCTTTTCCTCAATCTAAGGAATATATATGTAATTTAGTCTTTGTTTGTTTGTTATTTGTTAAGAATAAAATTAGAAGTATCTTTAATTGGACCTCTAGTGGCTTAAGATTTGAATGGTTTTCTCCTGGCGTTTTGCTGCTCTGTTAATTGGGGAGAGATGTTTTGCTAATTCTCCATGCCGGCTGGGTTTTTGTTGCTCTCTGCAGATTTTATAATATATAATTAGGTTGTTGGTGAAAAAATTGAAGACTGAAGAATGGTTACTTCAATGGATTTTGATGTTTATTATTATTAATTATTATGTAATGTAAGTTTTAAAAATTTTATAATTTTTAGTTTATTGTAATTTTTATGTGTTTTATGATGGGGGAATGTTATATTAGTTTAATAGGATTTTAAATTTTATGTTATTTAATGTAATTTTGATGTTATTTAACTTTATTTTTTATTTTATATGTTTTATGATGGTGGAATGTTATATTAGTTTAATAAGATTTTAGATTTTATGTTATTTAATGTAATTTTGATGTTAATTAACTTTAATTATATTTTATTCTATTTTATATATATATATATATATATAATTTTCGGGTTTTTCGGGTTATTAGGGTCGGGGCCCGACAAATCTCGGGTTGGTCGGTTCGGGCCCCTACTCTTAAACAAGGTCGGGTCGGGGGGGGATTTGGTAACTTCCTCGGGTTTCGGGTTGTTCGGGTTCGGGTCGGATTGACCCGAACCCGACCGTTGCACAGCCCTACTCAAAGGTATAGCAGATTATTCTCTATGTTATCAAGGCTAGGATCTGCGGTTGAGAGGATATACAGATGCTGATTGGGCAGGAGATGTGGACAATAGGAAATCCACTTCAGGATTTATATTCTTGCTTGGCAAGGGTGCTATCTCGTGGAGTAGCAAGAAACAAACCTGCGTGGCCCTATCAACAATGGAAGCTGAATTTGTCGCTTCTGCAGCTGCAGTATAAGAGGCGGTTTGGTTAAAACGGTTCATGGACCAACTAAGAGTAACCGCCTCGGAGGAACCGATGACCGTCTATAGTGACAGTCAATCGTCGATAACTTATACGAAAGATCCAAAATTTCATAGTAGGACAAAGCATATCGACATTAAGTATCAATTCATAAAAGACATTGTTGCACAAGGAGATGTGAACTTACAGTACATTTCTACGCATGATATGATAGCAGATCCGTTGACTAAACCCATAGCTAGAGATGTGTTTGTGAGGCACATTAGATCTCAGGGTTTACGCTGAAATTGAGTAGTACTGTAGTTTTTTTTGTAACCCCTTTAAATTGTTATTCATGAATAATAATCAAGTTCTTTATTGGCAATACATGAGTGTGAATGTTTATGAGTAAATATTTACTGTTATTTTTGAGATTGAGCATGTCGGACAGAGTAGTAGCCCACTCACAAGGGTGTTTACCTTAGTTTTGTCAATGAGTTGGCAAAAAGATTAAGATGAGGCAAATTTTGAACATATGAGATTGCTCGAGAGCCTTAAAAGTGCCGTCTTGCAGAAATTATAAGATGAGTTTTATTAAAGTATAAGATAAAGACATACATAAAATTGTATGCTTTGGATTGAGATCCAAATTAAGGATTGTATAGAATCCGATGGTCAGTTATATGTAACTACAATGTTCTGTCTGAAGAGCCAAAAGTAGTCCTTAAGTAAACGGACTAAAGTTGGGTATTTCGGTGCATCGCAACCTTACGCTTCTGCATGGTATTTTAATAATGTAAGACATGCGCTCCTTTAAGGGAAGGAACGAATGCCATAACACATGTTTTATACCATGTGTGCTTTTGTGACCAAGGGATGGGAAATTAAATATTAATCTCAACTTTCCCTATTGTGAGACCCTTCCATATTTAGACTCTCAGAACCCTTAACTTATTCCTGAAGTATGATTCAGTGTGGCTAGCTTAGTTAGTCTCCAAGAGGCCATGGAATAATTCGGACCTGGCGGACCTGGCTAGAAAAGCGAGCTGAATCTTGATAGATGGCATATAGTAAGAAGGAAAGATAGCCTTTAGATCACATTCAATATTTCGAGGTTCACTGGCTAGCCTATTATGTCTCTATGAGTAGTGACATAATAGTGAATTCGAAAATTGTTTTATGAGATCATGAGTTAAAACAGTGAATGTGAAAAGGCAATCTAGGGCCTTAGCATACGTATATAAGAGGATCTCGTCTTTTCGAAACGCTATATATCCCTAATAGGTGTATAGCACTAGTGCTCTCGATGTATGCTGGTCACACGGTCTATCTGCCTGTATAACTGGAGAACTCGACTGAAAATCATTCAGTCATGTGCGAGTGGGAGATGTTGGAGTCGGGATGCGCCCATGACTTCTCGGGTTGACCCGAAATATATATGTATCGGACCGAGAATCCTACTAATATTGAAAAATTCCATATTAGGAGAATATCAAGGGATTATGCCCCTTGAAATTCCTCTAAACCTATAACTTCCCCTTTAATATGTAAATAAAGGGGGTAACTCCCCTAATGGGAGTTAATTTCCTACTTATGGTGCATTCATCTCCCCTAATGGGAGATGAATGCCTATAAGTAGGCTCTTTTCCTTTGAGGAAAAAAAAGTGAAAAATTCCCGAGATACCGAAACTCTGTCGGATTTGTCCCTTGCCGGTTTTTGCTCTCCAAGTGATTTTTAGACTGTAAAAGAGTTGCTGTCGTCCCGCTTGTGGATAACAGACAGACCAGTGATGCCAGAAGTGATCCTCTCTGACGCTTCCGCTTTTGTCTGCGCTTCAAGAGTTAGGTAACAAATGACCCGATTTTGTTACCTCAATTTATGCATGTGGCATGCTATATTTCCTTCAAAAACTATATAGAGCAAAGCTTAAATAATATTTTTGTTTGATTTGATGATATGATTTAAAAAAAAATAATCGAATAAAGAATGTACAAAAAATATATATTGGTGGATGCAAAGAACGAAAAAGATGGTTAAGTCCGCTGAGAAATGTAGTGGATCAGACAAGAGCATACTTGCATTTTAGGGTCTTGTCTACCGTCCATGCTGCTTTGCTGCGTGGAAGGCAACCACTCGATCCAACAGTCAAAATTTAGAAAAAACAAATTAATTGTGACCGTTGGATTGGGTGGTTACCGTCGACGTAGAGTGGATGGTAGCAATTCCCCATTTTTGGCTAGACAAGAAAATAAATGAGGTGGATATGTTTTTTTTTTAATTAAGGATAAACATAAAAAATTAAAATAGATGTCTTTAAAGAGCAATCTGTATTATATTTTAAACTTTATTAAGGGCATTTTGAGAATATCAAGTAATTAAATCATGGGAAATCACTAAATTTATGGCTTAGAAAACCAAGTTAATTTCATGGTTTAAAAACAATGACATTACAATTTACAATACTAAACCATATAATGAGGATTTAAATCATTTCAATAACTATAGCTCACCGTACAATTTTGTCTTTAAAAGTTGCCTAAAATATGAGGGGTGGTTATACATCGATTAACCGGTTTATTAACCCAAAAATTAATCAATCTATACTAATAAGTTTTTTCAAAATATTAACCATTAATCAATTCATTACAATCGGTTAATCAGTCAACAGTTTCGATTTTTCGCATCGATTAATAATTATTTTTTCGATTAATCACTACAATTATAAAAAAAATTAAAATGTTTAAGATACTTAAAAATTAAAATTATAAACCAAACATAATTCAACATAATGTTTAAACTACAAATATGAACTAAAAATATTCAAATTAAAATATGAACAACAATATGTATGATAAAAAAATAACGTATATAAAAGTTAATCGGTTACTTTATATAAATATTACTTTATATAATTAAATAGAGTAACATGATTTAAATATAGTTTAAAGTATCATATAAAATTTATAGAAAAATACAAACACTTAAGGTATACAAATAAAAATATAATTTAAATGTACTTTAAAATATTACTTTATGTAAGTTGTAGATATAAATAAAAAAAATTAAGGTATAAAAATAAAAATATAATATAATATAATATATATACACCGATTAATTATGGATTAACAGTTAAGCGGTATCTAAATCATTAAACCAAAAAAATAATTAAACCGCTCAGTTAACTGAAATTTTCGATTTTTCAAATCGTAGACCAAAACAAAAAAAAAACTAAATATTACTAATCATAAATCGAACTAACTAGTTCGATTAACAAAACAATAAATTCGATTTCGGATTGATTTTTCAATTAAATGGGTTAACCAATTTTTTTCTCAACCCAATGAAAATTTAATATTGATAGTAAAACTTACATGTAGATTTGAATTATTTAATAAAGATCAGACTAAATTTTCATTTAATATATTATAAATTGCAACACAGAGAGTCATGTATTAAACAATTTAAATTCATACAAAATTTTAAATTGATTCTAATTTTTTAAGGACACCATTTTTTTAAACCTTGCTTTGTTCTATCTGAATTTTGAAGTGACTTCATCTAAATATAGATTTGAAAATTGAAAGATTTATACTACTGCAATAACATTCGGTTAATATTGACCATGCTGTCGTTTGTTGATCGGTGACTTGACAAGCAACCATTGGACACGTCGGATTATACATGGCACGCGTGCATGTCACGTGATTAGTGGCCAAAGGTAAATTTTTTTCTCATGATGTTTGCCAAAAAGGGCAAATTTATCTTCAGATATTTTCATGTGGTGCTTTATTTTTGAAAATTGAAAAATTTATACTACTGTCGTAACATTTTCGTCAACGTTAACCATACTATCATCTATTAATCGTTAATGTCCACAAAGGGTGATATGTGTCAAGTTGCCGTTGGATATGTCAGATTACACATGACACGCATGCATATTAGGTGATGGTAAAAAAAATTCATTCATTCTTGCCTTTCTCTTCTTCACTCACACACATCAATTCTCTATTCTCTCCTCATCTCTTTCATTCTGATTCTAATAATGATTTATGGCTTATTAGAATCATAATAAAGAGTTGATTATTGAGTATTTTATTTTTTGAATTTTGGTTTTATGGTGAAGATTTGGTTTTACTGGAAATCTTGAGTTTATAAAGCTAATAGATGTGATGTGATCATTTTCTCTAGTTGTGTTATAGTTATCCAGTCGTATGTTGATTCCATATGTACTCTTTTTGCAGTTGGGCTTCCCAGAACTAAAAGACAGGATGCCACTGATGTTTTATTTGGTAATTATGGTTTTACTTGCAAGTTTTCTAGTACATGGTCTAAGACAGTTGATAAATTGCCTATAAACCATGCGATAAATACTATAAAGACATAAATAATTTTTCATTGTCCCATTTACTACACTGTCTCTATTTTTTGCTCAGCCATGTTCAAAAAATTATTTTCAACTTGTTTTCGGTTTCAGATTGAGAATAACAAATATTTGTCTTCAAAATTGTATAAGACTGGTAAAATAATTTATGTTAATCATTAAGATGTTGACAACGGGAGGAGATAATCTCCCTCCTTTGTTTTGCTTCATTTGTTCAAATCAAACCAGAGATAATCATAAGCTAATTTTCATTCTAAAAAAAATAATGCTTGCTTGACACGTATCATTTTTCATCCATGTCATTGATCAACAGATAGCAGTATAGTTAACGTTAACGGAATGTTATGATAGTGGCATAAATCTCTCATTTTTTCAATATGTGAGGCAAAATTGTATCATATAAAAATATTAGCAGCAAGTTTGCCTTTTTTTAACAAAAATTAGAGGCAAAAATATATTTTTGGCCACTTATCACATGCACACATGTATATTATGTGCAATTCGACGTGTTCAATAGTTGCTTGATATGTATCAGCTTTAATTCACGTCATCGATCAATAAACAGTAGTATGATTAATATTAACATAATATTACAGCAGTGCTATAAATCTCCTGATTTTCAAATATAAGAGTAAACTTGCATCATATAAAATATTGTAGATAAATTTGTCTTTTTTTGACAAACACTAATAGCAAAAAAGCAACCTCTACCCCAAAAAAATTGATAAAACCCGATCCAATTTTACCGATTACCGCCGTTTTTCGCCTGTGTCCCGGCCCATCCTGTCCCAGTGATGTAGTATGCAGAGGAGTAGAGGGTGCGCCATTTGCCCAAAACCCTTCAAAATCTTCACGCTCCTCTCTTCTTGTCTTTTTTATTTTTGGTTTTTCTTCCTTTTCTTGCTCTCTCCATCTAACTTTGCTTCTTCGATCCTAATCTTCAAAGCTTCCATCTTTTCTTTTTTCTTTTTCGACCCATGTAATTGTGCCTGTTGATTTTTTCTCCCACCAAAATCCGGTCCTCTTCTTCCTCCAGATTTGAAGGTAAAAGCTTTGGTTCATTATAATTAATAATTTTTGCATCAGAAATTGTTCATTATGTTTGAAACTTAATCTTGCTTCATTCCTTAGATTGATTTGAAGCAACTGTTTGCACTTCCTAATCCAAATCAGTATCTGGGTCATATCAACAGTCCCAATTTATATAAGCTGCTCTATGTTCATATGTAGAGTACTATTTTTAGATGGATGCTTCCTTGTTGAATTTGGCTGCTGGCTCTAGTGTTTGGTTTTAGCTATGCAGTTCTTGTGGTATTAATTGATCGGATTGCATTCAATTTTCCTTGCCTTCTGCTACACGTTTATCCATGTTTCTGATTGCTGTATATTTTTGTTGTTTGTGGATTTTGCTTGCATTGTTCTTTCTGGTTTGGCGGTGTTCAATGGGTTTTATTGTCTTGTAGGGATTGATGGGGAAGAGGGTTAAGAAAAAGAGCCGTGCAGTGCAGAAGGACAAGAGGGCTACAGCCCATTCTCCTAAAATTGCACCCCAACAAAAAAATCCTAGTGTTGATACTATTATTGATGGAGTTGCAGTAGTCAAGGAGAGAAAACCATGCGCCCATATTGAGAAGGGTTTTAATCTAAATAATTTGACCGAGAAACTTGGCTCTTCAGACCCTTTGAAGTGTGAGGATTGCCGGGAAGGTGTGGCTGATAGGAGAGGGGCAAAGGGAAAGGGTAAACATGGTAAGAGGAAAGGATCAGTTGATTCAAAATCCGAATCAAAAGCCATTTGGGTTTGTTTAGAATGTGGGCATTTTGCTTGTGGAGGGGTTGGTTTACCAACAACCCCTCAAAGCCATGCAGTTCGGCATGCTAGACAAACCCGTCACCCCTTGGTAATCCAATGGGAAAACCCTCACCTCCGTTGGTGCTTCCAATGTAATACACTGATTCCAGTTGAGACAACTGAAGATGATGGTGAAAAGAAAGATGTGCTATCTGATGCTGTAAAATTGATGAAGACACGGTTGTCAGAGAGGCCATCAGTGGATGTGGAGGATGTTTGGTTTGGAAGTGGAACTGTTGCAAGTGAAATCAAAGCAGAAGGCTCAATGTTGAGTAGCTTGGAGGGAAGAGGCGGTTACTCAGTAAGGGGCTTGGTTAATCTTGGGAATACTTGCTTCTTTAATTCAGTTATGCAAAATCTTTTAGCAATGGATAAGTTGCAGGAATACTTCTTCAATCATGACGCATCTTATGGTTCGCTTACAATTGCTTTGAAAAAACTCTATCATGAAACAAAGCCAGAGACTGGTTTAAAGAATGTGATCAATCCAAGATCCTTTTTTGGGTGCATATGTTCCAAGGCTCCTCAGTTTCGGGGATACCAGCAGCAAGACAGTCATGAATTGTTGCGTTGTTTACTCGATGGTTTGTCTTCTGAAGAGTTGGTTATGAGAAAACAAATAAATACTTCTAGTGAAGATGGAATTTCTTTGAAACAAGGTCCTACATTTGTGGATGCTGTATTTGGTGGTCGCATTTCTAGTACTGTTTCTTGTATCGAATGCGGGCACTCTTCAACTGTTTATGAGCCATTTTTGGATCTGTCCCTCTCAGTTCCAACCAAGAAGCCTCCAACCAAAAAAGCCCAACACTCTAGACAAAAGAAAACAAAGCTGCCACCAAAGAGAGGGGGAAGGGTTCGGGCAGTAGCTAGCAAAGATGCTGATTTAATTCCAGCTGAAAGTATTTCTAATAGCTGTGGTTCTCCATCACAAGCTCAGTCTACCATACCTGATGTGAAAAATATGATGGCTTCTTCAGGTGATATTGCAGGACCAGGGTCTGATACTGCAGCTGATAAAAATGGTTTGGCCTCACAGAATATCGTAGTTGTTCCCAATATTGAGAAGGAGCAAGTTGCAGTTGCTGCAGTGGAACAAACAGACACTTCATTTGACAATTTCTGGATGGATTGTATTGGACCAGAAACTGTATCAGATGATCAGGATATTAGTTCACAAAATAATGATGTTTCGAGTTATCAGCATTCTGGAAATATGATTCTGAACAATGGCTCAATGGAGTGTAGTCAGTTATGCTCTGTTGATCCTGAGCCAAATCTAAAACTTGATTCTTCTTCTGTGAATCCTTGGGAAGAGGAGGTTCCATTACAGGTTAATAGCTCTGAAGTTCTGTTGCTTCCATACAAAGAGGAGAGGTATACTGATGGGGCAACAGTGAAAGGAGAAGCTGAGGCCTCCTCATCTGCTGTTGGATCCAGACAAGATGAAGCAGACTTTGATGGCTTTGGTGATTTATTCAATGAACCTGAAATTTCTTCTGGACCTGTTGTAGGGCCCTCCTTAGGCAAGGAAGCTGTAGGAACTGGTTTTGCAGCAGCAAACAGCAGTGAGTCTGATCCAGATGAAGTTGATAATAGTGATTCTCCGGTGTCTGTCGAGAGTTGTTTGGCTCATTTCATAAAGCCAGAACTTCTTTCTAATGATAATGCTTGGGAATGTGAAAACTGTTCAAAAACCCTACAACGCAAAAGACTGGAAGTGGAGAAGAAGCAAGCAAAAAGTGGATTAAAAACCATGGTAAATGGAGGTGAGACTCAAGTTCAAATTCACCCACCAAGTATAGACAAAGACATCTTATGTTCTATTAACACTGATGCTTTTGTCAATTTTGCAGGTGAAAGCTTGGTTTCAGATAATGGGAACATTGATTGCTCTAATAAAAATTGCGTACAAACTGAAGGTGGTCAAACAGATGAGCAGAGGCTAATTGTTTCTCAAACCAAAGAAAAGAAGGGCGAGATGTCTGCTGATTTTGTGGAGCCATTCAATTCTTCTGCTCCGTACAAATCATCGAGTCAAGAAAATTTCAGTTATCCTGCTGTTAGTTCTTCTACTGTTGATGAACCAAGCAGCACTGGTTATGCAACTGCTAAAGATCAGCTGAGTGATTCCCATTGCTCTGGAAATTGTGAAGCAGACGGTGATGAACATCAAGATGAAGAGAGAACTTCTAGAAAAGTGAAAGTGAAAAGGGATGCAACTAAGAGAGTCCTTGTTGATAAAGCACCACCTATTTTGACTATACATTTAAAAAGGTTCAGCCAAGATGCTCGTGGTCGGTTAAGCAAATTGAATGGCCATGTAAATTTCGGAGTTATACTCGATCTTAGGCCTTATATGGATGCCAGGTACTTACTTACACTTGCTTAGAGTTTACTATGACTTATTTAATACCGTAATAGCCCCATTGCTTTAAAATATCTTGTTACCTTTTATTTTAAATGTCTTGAAGTCTGTTTTCTGAAAAGCATGCTTTTCTAAATTTGGAAAGCGTTAGTGGCAATGAAAACAGCTCATAGTTTTTTATTTTTTTTTAATTTTATTTCAGATTCTTCAATCTTATTTCTTTGATGCACTTACAACACTTATTGTACCATAATTTCACGAAACCTTTATGTAGTTCCTGTGCTTAGTTCAATGTTCGAGTTACTTCTCCTGCTTTCTGGGTCCATTTTTGACAGAGAAATTGACTTTGTTGAGTTTGAGGGTTGCTTTTGCTGTTGCATATAGATTTAATGTCTCTATGTTGGTTTATTGGATGTCCAAGTAAAGCAACTGAAGAGACATTTATTGAAAATCTTGGGTCTGAAAACTGAATAATTCATTCTTTGGAGAGTTGTCTTTCTGCTATTTTAAGGTTATATTGTTGTGATACATATTCTTCAGATCTACTCCATTGCTATAAGAACTCTTTAAAGTTCCCTCTGCATTCATTTCTAAAGGAAGTAAAAATAAAGAAAAACAAATGTTATTTTTAAGACATTCATTTACTGCTATTATTATTGTTACTATTATTGCCTACCTGGTCAAAACTTTGCTAAAAATTATTACTATGGAATATGAGATTCAAAAACTTTGGTTTGATTTAGTGTTTGTTTAGTTGTTCACGGAAAAAAAAAGGGTTTCTGAACAATTTGATAATTGTGTAAGTAATGTTTCTGTGCAATGATGGGTTTAAATACAAGAAAGAAGGGAGAAGAGGTGAGAAATTAAATCCTAAAAATTTAGGGGAGTAGATCCTAATGATATTAATAGAATTACAAATATGGACAAATGAACAACAATTAGGAAAATAACTATAAAAATTTTTGTCCTGTAAGTCAAGGCAAGAATCTTGAGATTCTTCTGATCTCCAACAGTATCTATTATGGTCTTACACTTTTTTTAGTCTTTTCTCCATAATATTAAGCTCTGAATGATCACCCATTTGATCTCTGGGATCTTATTCTTGAATGTGGAGAAACAATCTAGAGTGGAACGTGTGACCTGGTCTCAATATTGGTGTTTGTGCATCTAATTTCTTACTTGGATTTGGCAAGCCTGATTGGAAAGTATTTCTTGTTGGAATTTACGGGGCCTACAAAGTATTAAATTTCAATATTTAGCTAGAATTATGTGCTTCAAGTGGTATCCTTTATGTGTCATGGTTCTCGTCCTAATAATGGTTTTAAAGAGCTCAAGGATCTTTGATTTTAATGGCAGATAGGTAGGCTGTGGGGAGTGGGGGCTTCCACTGTTTCTCTAGGCTTTTGTTCCAAATTTTGGAGATATAAGTTTGGGTTTCCCTCCCAAATAGGTAATAGCCAACTTATGTTTTGATTAATCTATCGTGATCCCATGTCTTAATTATGTAATGTCTTGTTCCTGTGGGTAAATATTTTTGCTTGATGGTTCCACATTTTAAGTTCTCGTGTCACATATATCTATGAAACTAGATGGATTTAGCAACATTGGTCCCTTGATAGGTGCCAATTTATCAGCTGAGAAAAACACAGCCGTCGTTTGGGTAGATTTCATGGTTTTACTTTTCCTTTTTCTTTCTTCACCACCCATTGCTTGACGAATAGGAATTTCAAAAAAAATAGGTGCATCCAGATTCTATATGCATTAGGGGAATAGAAAAGGGGGAAAAAAAAATTGAGGCACCTTAATTATGCGTCCAGTCTAAAAAGTATTAAAGGGCTTCGAATGGAGGTCATGCTTATTAATTTCAAATGCATTGATTTGAGATGAATTTACCTAAAAACTTTCAAGTGAAGGGAACAGAATTTCAGCATTCCTTGCCCTCTATCTATTTGTACAAAATCTGTGCTCCTTTATTTGTGTTCTGTTTCCTAGTCAATGGAGATCGACTTGAGTGTAATTTTGTTGTTGAACTGGTGGTCGACTAAAACTGGTTAGAGAAGTGAGTTCCTTTTTTCCTTTTGTTTTGCCACGTGGGTGATATTTTTTGATGCAAATGCTGCATGTGTATCTTCATAGTTTCTGATTTGCAATTTTTTACAAATGATATTATTGTGTGTTATATATTACGTGGATTTCATAATTAATTACAACATTTTTGGGCATATACAGGTGTCCAGACAGAGAAGGGTATGTGTATCGTCTGCTAGGGGTTGTGGAACATCTGGGAACAATGAGAGGAGGGCACTATGTTGCGTATGTGAGAGGAAGTGATAGGAGCAAAGGCAAAGCAGAGAATGAAAATGGGAGTGCTGTATGGTATCATGTCAATGATGCTTACATACGTGAGGTTTCATTGGAAGAGGTTCTAAGCTGTGAGGCCTACATATTATTCTATGAGAAAGTCTAATATTTTGATACTCATTTAGAGAAAGTCTAATATTTTCATAGTCTTTTATTCTTCTGATACGTGTGATTCTTCTTTTAAGTTAGTGAAGGGTCAATTTACAACCCTGAGAGAGAGAGAGAGAGAGAGGGAGAGAGAGAGAGAGAGGCATTGAATTTGGAGAAGGTGAGTGTACAACAAGAATTATCATATATTTGATACCCATTTTTTTGACATGTAATGACCACTACGTGCATTTTGATATCGACGATGAGAAAATCCATTTCCCCTCGTTTTTCTTGTTAGCAAGCTCCAATGTTGCAATGGTTCTCTGTGATGCTCAGTTAAGGTATGCACTTGGCCATATCGTTCACATTGTTGTTTGGTTTGAAAGTATCTGATATATAGCCATCGATTTTGACATTGTTTTCTAGTGATAATGAGGAACTGTTAGCCGTACAGGGCTATATTGGAGTTCTGGCTTCAGATAGTGGTCTGAGTCTGCTCTGTGTAATCTTTTGTGATGAGTTGAATAGTGTATGAACTGCTTTGTTCCATAATCTCATATAATATGGTTCAGCTGGTGCATCCAGTATGTAAGCAAAATGAAATGTGCGGATCTAATGAGTTAGTATTTTACAGATATGAATAGGCATCCCCTTATCCTCAGGGGTACATTCAACCAAGAGCTAGTCTACTGTTGACAAGCTTTACTCTGTTGTTTGTTGGCTGACGCTGCACAGTGCATAGCACAGCCGCCAAAATTGATGAAAATGGGACTGTCATCAGAACCATGTAATGAGCCTATAAGTTGTTTATTTTTGCTCCAAATCTCGTGCGAACTATTTTGCATATTCGTACGTTTTTAAGAAAAGATTTTAACTTTTTCTGTGTCCATTTCAATTACAATGAGCTGAATAACACCCATATAATCTAATTTTCAATTTTTATTTACGTTTTTTCTTCAATTTTACTAAAATTTGTTTTACGATTTAATAGCAAATAATATGAAAGAATTAAGTCATTCATAAATCTTTTTTTCTGTGATTACTAGTGAAAAGACAATACTGGACAGGTTTTGTTTACTTCGTTGCCTAAATAAATTATAATAATGTGAAATTTTTTCATTTATTTTTAGCTGGAATCTAATACAGTTTTATGTATTAGCACAAGAAATAGTTAAAGACTTTTCTTTTTTCATCTAATCAAGAACTAATTAGATTATTTACAAAAGGTTGGAGTTTATATATATATATATAAAGGGACAGCAACGTAAATTCCGATTTTCTTTTTCCATAAAACATTTTCAAATCAAAGTTTATACGTATAAATTTCCACAGCCAACAAAAAGAAAAAGAAATGGCCAAAAGAAGTAAAAGAAAGAACTAAAGAGCTTTGCTTCCTTTTCTCTCCCTCTCTCTTTTGCTTTACCAACTCAATCCATCAGTCGTCCACTAACTCAGCCTCCTATAACACACACATACTTTCCTCACCACCATGGCTACACTCTCTACCTCCATCATCGTCACCATCTTCCTTGTCAATATCATTCTGAAACCTGTTTCAGCTGCGAACTGGTGTGTGGCAAGAAGTGATGCAAGTTACCAAGCATTACAAACTGCTCTAAACTATGCATGTGGTGCTGGGGCTGATTGCACTCCAATACTCTCTAATGGTCTATGTTTCCTCCCCAACACCATGCAAGCTCATGCTTCTTATGCCTTTAACAGCTACTTTCAGCGCAAGAGCATGGCCCCCGGCTCCTGTGATTTCTCTGGCACTGCCACTATTGCAAGAACTGACCCAAGTTTGTAACTTTTCTTCATTTTTTTAACTTTTGAGCTTCAATATCAATACTTTAATTCTTTTTTGTTTGTGGGTATTTTGTTTTTTAGTTGGTGTTTCTCATTTTTAACTTTTGTTTTTCTGGTATAGGTTATGGATCTTGTGTGTATCCATCTTCTTTAAGGTATGTTTCTTGAATTCTTGAATCTTGATTCTTGATCAAGCTCTTCTTGTTTTCTGTTGCACAACTGTAGGTACTACTTTCTTCAGAGGATTTTATTATCCTTTTAAGATTGTGCTTAGAACAAAATAGTTTCTTCGTCTTCAAGTAAATGGGTATTTGCATGTTTTGTTTATTCTTTAATTAGTGTAATAATAATTGGGTGATCAACTCTCCAAATCTCCTTCCATGTTCTCTCTCTGTACCAAATTTTGTGTATTCTATATTTGGTTGCATCGCACGTGTCCTTTTGCATGTCAGAAGGTTAAGCATCCAACGGCTAAATGTCAATGGCACTTGTTTCAATTTATTTGTCATATCAGTATGTGTTTTCTCTTTTCAAAACCTTGGGTTCCTCACTTTGTTGTATTATTTTCTATACAGCTTGAGTTTAGACCGTTGGATTGCCCTTTAGTTCAAAGATCATCCAACGGACAATGATCCTAGAGATGTGAGACACTATAGAGGGCCCAGTGGCCTCTTCCGCTTGTGGGTAATACCTGATGCAAAATTTTGTCGTCAGGTTTATAATTATCTATGCTGCATTGCCTATGCACAGAGGAGAGTGTGGGTTCACACCTATGTTCCACTTTTAGCCCACTTGCTAATAAGTTTAGGTTGTATAAAATAAATAATCATAAATTTAGTATAGAATTTGCTGTAATGGCGTCTTGTTCTTGTGTTTTATGCAAGATTTGCATGTCTTGGTTTGAAATCATCACTAACACCAAACATTCAAGAGATTTTTATGGACCATTATTTTGAATTAAGTGCGCACATATTACCACAAGAGCCAGTCATTCCCATTTTCCTTTTTGGAAGTTTTAGGATAGTGTTAATTCATTGTTATTTGCTCTGTCCACTTTGGAAAATTTTTTTCCAAAAAAAAAAAGTTATTATGGGGAAAGGGGATTGCAGCCAGTCCATGCTGTAGTCTGATTTTGCTTTCACATTTTAAAGGGACAGAGACAATGCATTGGCTAGCCCTCTTGATTGATCTGAAGGACATTTTAGAGGTTCATTTGGATACTGAAGGATTTCAAACCTTGACAAAGATTAGATTTCATTTAGGTGATATAATGTACCATGAGAAAGCCAAATTCTGAGCCCACTTTATTACTCTTGTATAATAAGTAAAACAAAAAATAATATTATTTTATAAGGAATCTACATAACCTGTTGCATGGACTATGATTTAAGATCAGAAGGAGAATTTTGTGCTAGAAAAATGCTATATGTTAAGGCTAAATGTCTTTAAGGCTGGTGCTAGAGTATAGACATGGTTTGGAGAACCCCCATTCGCTGTCTGGTGGTCATAAAAGCCGCATAGATATGCAACTTTTGCCTGTTTGCAACTTGACTACAGCTTAGCCCCACAAGGGTAGATAAAGATGCTTATTTGTAATTTTTTGGTGCTCATCATACTTGGCATTTTCGAAAAGAATTTGTTCAGTGGTTGGGACCAGAACAGAGGGTTTGGATTGAAATTGTCCTTTGCAAGCATAGGAGATGAGGGGATTAAATCTTATGTGGTTTAAAAATCAACTTATTCAGCATGACAGTTATCTTTATACTAGCAGGGGCTGTTTTTGACTCCATGAAATGCAAAGAGCAAAGACGATACTGTGTTACAAGAACTTGTTCCAAGGGAAAGTGGGTGATGAGATTATTGAAAATATTCCAAGATGCTTTTAGATAGCACTTCAAAAGAATCTACTACTTTTAGGACCATTGCTTGCTGCTTTTCACATGGGTTCTGAAATTATTAGTCACTGCTTCTACTTAATGATGCCTCTGTTGCTTTGTCACACAATCTGATCAAAATCTTATAATTTTATGAGGAACTCATCATATTTAAGTATTGGGATGTAACTTGACATTTAGACATGGGAAAGCATTTACAGTAACAAGATTCTGATTCGTAATTTGAATTTAAAGTTCAAATTTTATCTTGTTGCTTACTGATTTGTGCTTTTTGCATGTATTAATATATAGTAGTACCATTGCACCTCAGGTTAATTAGTTCTCATAAACAAATTTTCTTGTGGCCACATTGGAAAATTTGTCCATTTCTTCTGACAGATGTAAGATTATCTGTGTCCATAGGTTAAATTTATCTGGATTAGGCTGGATTAAAACTCTTTTGCCTACAGAATGTATCTTGAACATCCCATTAAACTGTGTTCTTTTTTTATTTTATTTTATTTTTTATTTTTTAGATTTGAGTCAAGGAAACATTGCTTATGACTCTTGAATCATGAAATTTACAGCGGTGCTGGAGGGGCAACTACAACTTCATCCACAAATAACCCGGGCACGAATTCATCTACAATGCCGTCAACCAATACACCAGCCTCTGGTGATGGCACTGCTGGATTGAATCCCGGAACAACTCCAACTCTACCTGCAGACAACTATGGAGCTTCTTCAGGGCTTGTAGCTCCAACAATCTTGGTGCCTGTGTCCCTCTTTCTGTTATCTTGTTAACTCTTTGACAAATGTCAGTCTTTTAAGCTAGAGTTGCATTCCCCTTCATTTGAAGGAAAAAGGTTTATACAGTTTTGTTAGAAATGGGATCCATATAGTTGCTATGATCTGGTGTCCCTCTGTAGCATTTGATCTTCTATTTCTGCTTTCTTTAATTTGGAAGCTATTTTCAGCAAAATTCAAATTGGCCAGCTTAGAGACTTAATTGTGATAGCTGCCCCTCTATTGTAATCCAGTCCTTGTAGTTCCACAAATTCAATTCAATTGTCCAATATTTTTTTTTTTTTCAAACTCTGTTGTGACAAATTAAACAGCATGAAAAGCTTGTCAACAAAAATTGATTGGAAATAAGAAAAAAAGAGAGGAGAGAAACCAATTAGCATATGGTCATGTACTTAATTTTGGCAAGAATCTAGTAATTGAGCTGTTGAATTGAACCTGAATTAGAGGGCACCAGTACTAAGTATAAACTGCTAATACACTAGGGGAACATAGAGGGCACCTATTGGCAAATCATAACTTCAACAACCTATAACAAACAAAGTATGTGCTTAATTACCTTTGGTTAACCAGGCACCTTTCAGGTTCCCTTGCTATGTAAATGATATCCCGGGCATTTTCATAGAAGTCCTCATTGCAGTGCCAACTCCATAAAGCATGAGTCTCATTCTTCACCTGCTATGTGGGAAAAAAGAACCGATAAATTTGGGATAGATAATAAATTGAATTAACAATGATAAGGTAACCGTATCTATATGTTGTGCCTGTGTATGCTTGGGATAGAGATAGACCTCTAGTATCCCATGGCCATAGCTGCTTTCTCTGTATGCGCTATACTCAGGTTGCTGCTCCCAGCAAAACATACCAGCAGCAGGGCCTGATGTAAAATTGAATGCGCAGAAGCCACCAATATCTTCATCTGGTGTAGTATATGGCTCTGGACAATTACCAGGATCATCGGCATGGCTAATTGCAATTCCCTCCCGACTTCCACCATCACCTACTGTGATATAAACAGGACCACATGGATCCAAAGAGTAGTTGTACACTCGATTTGACCGCTCGTAAGCATGTACATGTGCATTAAAGACAATGTCAACACCATATTCATACAGCAGATCCTCCATTTCCACTCTCATACATTCTGCTTCTCTATAATGGTCCTTGAATGTGCTATACCAAGAAGGATACCAAGCAGCCACCAACCAAGGAGTCACCATCCTATCAACATTATAGAGGTCCCCTTCCAACCATGCATATTGATCAGCTGCAATAGAAATCAGAGGAACTATGACCAGCTGAAAAGAAAGTTTAAAAAGGAAAAGAAGACTGGGTAGATACTTGGTAAATTTACATGATTTGTCATAGGAAATGTAAGCATTGAGCATCACAAAATGCACACCCCCTGCATTGAAAGAGTAGTACAATGTGGATGATGAGCCACTTTCTTCAGATGGAAATGCAAATCGAGAACTATAAGCAGCAAATATCTGATCTTCAGCCTGTTGTTCAATTTCATGCTTCCCCCCTACCACCATTGTCGGAACATTAGCCAGCAGAGGCTGCATGTACCTGCTAACAAATGAATGATTCTCTAAGCTACAGAACCACTAGGAACTCTTAGCAGAACTTAATTTTAACAAACTGCGAGAGCGAAAATGAGACTAATGCAGTTTTTGTTTCTGCTGTTTTCAACACTATGAGCATTGACAGCAATTTAATTTTATCAAACTGTAAGAGTGAAAGATGAGAATACTGCAGTCCTGATGTAGGTTGTTTCCAACAAATCTCTTGTTTTCTTGCCATTTATCTAATCCTATAGAACTGATTTAACTTCAGTCTTTTTCTTTTCTTTCTTTTTTTTGGGTGTCCCATAAGTCCTCATAAGTCCTGGCCTAAAGTCATTCCGCTTGTACCTTCGTATTAAACCATTAAACAGCAGTTCGAAACATAGATTTTGAACCCCTAATCCATTACTAGGAACATTATTTAAAGAACTAATGACAATTCCATTGTCATGCATAATTTGCAATTTCCATCTGAAAATTTGACTTCACCTATCTTTCTAGCTAAAGCAACTGAAGCAGCTGCAGATGTTAATATAAAACATTTCAACAAATTTGTGGACTTAGCAAGATGGATACTGTAAAACAAGTTTGAGTCGTTAATATTTGACCTTCCCCAATAGTCCCAACGCGGCTGATACGTTTCCCGGTTGGGAGTTTGTGAAAACAAGCCAGGGTAAAAGTCAAACCCAGTTCCATTGGTGAGATACATGTCAGCATAACTTATACCCCCAACTAAAACAAGAAGATCAGGATGGTTACTGAGCAAGTGACGGAATGTTGTATTCGTTCTGTAGGTAAGCCCTAAGTCTCCCACCACTGCTATTCTTCTGGGATATTCTGTAGGACTGGAGACTGGCATAGTTCTAAAATAAAAGATGTCACTCATTAGTGGTATAGAAGGATCTCCACATTGATATTGATATAGTGTACCAGGTTCCAGTCCTGCAGAAAGACATTATAGGCAATGTGACTCTAAGTGAAAAGTCCAACAAGTTCTTTCAGATTGTTTGCCTAAATCTAACTCATCTATGTACGCCATGATCTAAATTCATGTTACAGAAAAGGATGATACCAGAAATCTTGCCAGCAAAAAGCAGAGGAAACAAATTTCTTGAACGGAATCACAATATACCTGTGAGAGGAACATGATGTATGATGCCAGAAGTGTAGTTTTGAATACCTTCAAATGGATATAGTTGATTATAAACAAGTGAATAACCTACTGCTTGATAAAATGTCGATGAGCCCAATATTCCATACTGAACTACACTAGAAACTAATTCAGGATCTAATGGTGTTACATCATCTCCAATTTGGAAATCCCCTGTATTTCAAGTCAAGCAACATTCTCATCAGTTTATAAATGAAGTAAAAATAATCTAAAACCTCCAAATTTGTAAAGCAAATCATATGTTTTACCATTATTATTTCCTGAGCTTCTCTAGTTAAGTTCATTGCAATTTCCCAAATAGGGTACTTGTGATACATGAAAAACTTCATGGTATTCCAATGGTGTAAAACAATTCATTTTCCACTTATCCTTATCTCATTGCTAACTGCATACATCTAAGAGCGAAAGGTCATTTCTTTAAACAGTATAAAACCCAGTGATTTTTCCAAAGCAAGGATCTTACTCGGGTTATAAAACAAACTTTTCAAGGAAAAAACAAAAAGACAAAAAAAAAAAAAAACAAAAGTTTCTTGCATAGGATGGAAAAAAGTTTCCACTTTTCCAAAATTTTTTGAACACCATTATCCCCTACTAGTAAATTTTGACAGAAAAGAAATGGAATACCCAAGATAAAGCAAAAGAAAGAAACCTGTGATCCAAGAGACAGTGAGCGAATCATAATTTGAAGAGAGAGAGAGTGAAATTTGTTCAGGCTGAAAAGGTTCACCATTCTTCTGAAATTGAGGGTAATTATCGGGCAAGTCAGGAGCATTAAAATGGGAGGTATTATTGTCAAGAGGGGCAGTGACAGGGTTGAAGGGTCCCTGAAAGGTAGTAGGAAAATCGCCATGAACAATGGGTGAGCTCCAAAGAAGTGAGAAAAATAGAGGCAATAGAAACACCGAGGCAAAGCCCATTTGCTGGGTTGTGTTGTGAGGGCAAAAAGCAAGGATGTTATATTAACTCTCTCCCCTTGCTTTTGCGGTCTGAGCCTACCATAAAAAGTTCACGGGTCGTTCGGATGGTGACTGCTGACCTGAGTATAGCTATTAACAACCAGAGATTAGCGTGGCTGCATGCATTCTATAGATTTCACATGCCACCAGTTGCTGATTGTACAATTGACTTTTTTATATTTTTTCAAAGGTTAAATTTTTTTTTTTTTTCCTATTCAACTTTTTAAATCCGTTAAAACTTAAAAACACACACTATTTTTTCGTTAAAATTTTAAAAATAAACAACTCAATCACGTAATATCACTTATTTTTCATTTTAAAAATAAAAAAATATATATTTTAATAAATATAATTATAAAAATTATTTATTTTAAAAATTATAATTACAATTTTTTAAAAAAATTAACAAAAAAATAGTGTTGTCTTTATGGTAAAATGTTATCTTAATCCTTTTTTTAACAGGAAAAGCCACTATTTTACTCAAAAAATTTGCTTGTTATTTTGCTTCTTAATTTTTTTTTGAATTTAAAATAACGTTATAAATAATAAAAACAAAAAAGAGTAATCTTAGAGGAACAATATCTTTTTTTTTTTTGAATGAAATGACCTTTTATTAAAACAACCGTTAGATACAAAAGGGGAGACGTAAAACTGACTCTCGGTGATTCAACAGATGTCCTAGCAAAAATATAAGAAATATCATTCCCTAATCTTCTGACAAACGAGAAAACACAATTAGAAAAATATAGACTGATTTCAATACACTCTCTAACAATAACTCTAAAATGAAAAATAATAGTAGAGGGTTTCGAAAGAGCATAAAAAAGAACAAAACAGTCAGTCTCCCATTTGCACATGCGTAAAGCCTTTATTCTTCAACCAAATTAGAGTTTCCTTCATGGACATAGCGCAAATAGCAGATCTAAAGGGCATAGAAGGAAGCCATATTTAAGAGTCCCTACATATCCAACCAAATCTCTCCTTATTAATTGGGAACAAAAGAGCAGCGTCACAATTGCAACAACTTTTCTTATTTCAGAAAAAAAAAAAAAAAAAAAAAAACAATGTTTCTATATCATTGAATTTTTATTCATAATTTAATTATCCTGTTTAAAAAATACTTTTATTTTAACGAAATTCATTTGTACTACTGGGTTGGAAATTGCCCAATTAGAGTCCTCTGGTGGGTTAGGCTTCATGGCCTACTATTAAGTTCAAGGATTAATCTGGTGAGAGAAATAGCCCAATTGCAGTTTATTTACTCCATGCAGGTCCAATTAATTTTCTTTTTCTTTTTTTTTTTTTTTATAATAATACATATTTGGATGCTGTAATGGATGGACTTCGAATGCTGGTCAAATGAAAAAAAATAGTCAGATTATATCTAAGCCATTTGAACTAAAGCTAATTACCTCTTCTCCTTTCTCAAAAGCATATGTTAATGGGAAAATGCCATTAACATGTTAACTTCAAATAATGTTTTAATCTCTCTAGAAAGAGAACAAATGGATTCGAATATCCTTGATTATATGTCTTTGCTCTTATTGCACAATATGATAATATTGGTCATTAACTTCAAGCATGAGAGAGCTTTTTCACTGGTGAAATCATTATGGATTGCCCTTTTCCAGAAAATTTTTGTTTGGGCTTTGAGATACCGTTGTTTTGCAGTTAAAACTCATATAAGCAGTCCTCAAGAAAATCTAGATTCAAAGAGAATTGCTCTCTCAATCACCTTCTTCACCATTTTCCTGCACAACTGGTAACAAAGGTTATGTTCACGAAAAGAAAAATTAGTGAAAAAGCAACGCTCAGATGATTTACACAGCTCAAACTTTGTCTTTTATTCACATATATTTGCTCGATAATTATCAAAGAATAAATGAGATTGTTACTGTATTACATTACATGTACTTCAAATTTAATCCTGGAATTTTATCAAGAGTTGGTTGCAACACTTGAAGCTTCTCATATTTCTTCACAATCTTCGTTTCTGTTACTTGGTTCTTCTGTTTCTGATCTCAGCTTGTCTTCTTACAAGACCAACTGGATTGACCCTATATATTTGGTTCATCAGATACAGTGATGATGTAAATGTAGTGAGTTATTTGGTTTTCATAAGCTTACATCAAATTGGTATGCATTTCAATAAAAGAATTGGGTCAGAGTTAAATAATGAATGTCACCGTAATTTGCTTCATTCGCCTATTTTCCAGAGCTTAATTACCTTTGGTTCAACAGGGCACCTTTCAGGCTGCCTTACTATGTAAATCTGATCTCCAGCAGCATTGTACATGTCCTGATTTCGGTGCCAAGTCCATAAGGCATGAGTCTCGTTTTTGACCTGCAACATTTCATATCACCGCAGTTTTCATTCTTCAACAAGGTTGATTAATCAAATTAGGCATGATGCAGGTTATTGGCTACGAATTGTAGTTGTGTTATGCCTATGAGCTAAACATGATCAGGAAAACTTATGGAATCACCTCTAAAATCCCGTGACCGAAGCTACTTTCTCTATATGCACTGTAATCAGGCTGCCTGTCCCAACAGAATTTTCCTGCTGCTGGTCCTGATGTGAAATTGAATGCACAAAAACCGCCCATGAACTCATCTGGTGTGGTGGATGGGTCTGGGCAGTTGCCAGGTTCATCAGCATGCGTAATTGCCATCTTCTCTCGGTTTCCACCATCACCAACGGTGATATAAACTGGACCACAAGGATCCAACGTGTAGTTATACACTCGGTTAGACCTCTCGTAGGCATGTACCTGTCCATCAGAAAAGATATCAATTTCCATCCTTAGATGCATCAAGTGGTGACAAATATGTACTAGTCCGTGCACAGTATTATACTTACGTGTCCATTGAAGACTAGATCGACGCCATATTTATATAGCAAATCCTCCATTGCTACCCTCATACATTCTGCTTCTCTGTAATGTGCGTTATAGCTGCTATACCACGGAGGATGCCATGTAGCCACCAGCCATGGAGTCACTTTTCGGTCAACACTAGCTAGATCTCTTTCCAACCAACTATACTGATAATCTACCAAAGATATGAAGCAACTCAGTTCATTTCTACTTATTAAACCTGAGCTAAAATGGTTAGGACCGATGTATTTACCTGATTTGTTATAGGCAATGTAGGCTCCAAGCATTATAAAATGTATACCGCCTGCATTGAAGGAATAGAATAGCGTAGATGGCGACCCACTCTCTTTGTATGGGAATGCAAATCGAGAACTATAAGCAACGAATGTCTTGTTTTCAGCTTGTGGTTCTATCTCATGGTTCCCTTCTACCACCATTATTGGGACTTTGGATATTAAAGGCTCCATATACCTAATAATAATATTAAAAACCGACGGTAAGCAACTAAAACATCATCATTTTACTTCCAAAAGCGAAACATTCTACATTCTTTACCTTCCCCAGTAGTCCCATCGAGGCTGATAAGTCTCATGAATCGGAGTTTGTGGAAATGAACATGAATAGCAATCCGCTCCAGTTCCATTGGTTAGATACAAGTTAGCATATGAAGCATCACCAACTAATAAAATAAGATCAGGCCGATTACTGATCATGTGATCAACTGTTGAAGTTGTATTATATGTAAGACCTAAATCTCCAAGTATTGCTATTCTGCTCGGGTAACTCTTAGGACCTGAAGCTGGCATAGTCCTGAAGTAGTATATATCACTCATATGCGGTATGCCAGGATCTCCACACTGATAATAATACTTTGTGTTGGGTTCTAATCCTGCAGAAAACATATCAATGGAATCAGTCTAAGCATTGATTGAGCAGAATATTGAGGCCTGTAATTCCAGGCAGCAGTGATTTTGCTAACATACCAGTAACAAAAACATGGTGTATAATTCCAGAAGTGTAGTTTTTGAGGCCTTCAAAAGGATAGAGCTGATTATATATAAGGGAATAACCAATAGCTTGATTAGTTAATCGAGATCTTAACCTTCCATATCGAACTACACTAGCTACTGTTATAGGATCTAATGGTTTTATGTTTTCCCCAATTTGATACTCACCTGCGAATTTAATCCAGAACAACATCAATTAACAGGTAACAACATTAGAAAAACAACTGAATCAAACTCTAGCTGACCGATATAATCTGCTCATTTCAGTCAATCTAATCTGGATGGAAAGTACTAATTAAAAATAACAGCAACTCCTTTACATGAAATCAAGTTTGTAAATTTGGTCTAACGCTTCATTGATTTCATGTTGTAGCTAATTTCTCAACCAATTAGACTTTAAATTGTGAAGAAAAATACTACCAAATAATGCACACAGCATGCGGGACCATAGCTGTTAGGCAAAGTGAAGTTGCCAATTTCATAAGATTTGACATAATTTTTGGCATTTTCCTAAAACAAAGCCATCATAAGAAAGATTCAATTTTTAATCCAAAGCACACAAAAATATATACATAGAAGCTAAATAAATGAAAATCAATAATCACTGTATCTGCATATAAATATATAGAGAAACGATAAATGAAAATCAAGAAAAAGGGATAGAAACAGACATGTAATCCAAGAAATCCAAACAGAATGATGGTTAGCAGAAAGAGAAACTGAAATCTGTTCAGGCTCAAAACCATGAACCTTCCTCTGTAAACGAGGATCTGTATCAGGCAAGTCCACGGCATGCCCACGAAAGGTCTTGTCAAGAGGAATAGTAACTGGCTTAAATGGTCCATCAAGGGTTGTTGGTATATACCCATTAACCACTAAATTTAAGCTCACCAGAAGATAGCACAAACAGAGAGCAACCACAGGCTGTGAGACGAACCCCATAACGTGGAACTGGATTGTGTTTATGGGTTAATGGAAGATTGTGAAAAAGGGAAAGAACTTGAAGTTGAAGGAAGAAAGGATTTGAAGTTAAATATATAAAAAGAAGAACGAAGAGGGAGAGACGGGAATCATGTTTTATGCGGAGAAGATGAGAAGAAAACTGCTCTGTTTATTTCCTATTTAATTGGCTTTAGGAGGTTGAATGGTGGCGGTTTTTTTTGATTTCAAGAAATGGTGTACTGGCAGTCGGGTCCATTGATCCACTTGACCATATTCTATTTAATAGTATTTATTTTATATATATATTTTCTTTATTCACAGCTCCTCCAACTAAGTTTAATCGCCGTGATAATAAATTATTATTTTATAAAAATTTAAAAATAAAAATAAAATAATAGTAATTTGTAAAAAAAAATATTAATTACTCTATTTTAAAAAATATATATTTAAATTTAAATGTTGTCATGTAGGGAAGGGTATTTATATGTGGATGATAATAATTAATAACCATAGAGATCAATATGGATGAAAATGAAATTATATTCTATATGTGTTCTGAAAATAATGTTCATAATGCCATTTGTCATTTTGTGTAATTTTTATATTTTATGGTTAAATTATTCATTGATTTATATTTTAATTTTATTGTTACAACCTAAGATGATTTTATTTAAGGTAGTAGTAAGTATCCTTCTTTTAAATCATATTCCCTCCATATTAAGTCAAGTATCACATTTTTATTTCCCTCTTTCCCACTTAATAGTAAAGTAATCATCGATTTTTTTTTCAATTTTATTAAAAAATAATTTAAAAAAATTATAATATCATCTTTTATATTTAATGAAAATAAATATAGTAAAAAAAATATGTTAAAAAGGGAAAAATTAATATAATGTTAATACCGATAAAAAGACAAAATTAGGATAAGTGTAATAAATATTATTTTAATTTTATAAAATGATATTTTAGGTGAAATAAATTTTTTATCAAAAAAGTGACATTTGATTGGAAGTGAAGGAGTGGTGGCATTATATTAGAGATAAAGTTACTCTAGCTTAAATTGTTGTTGCAACTTTAATATTTATACTAAATTAATAATTATTTGGGTATATAACTTAAAATTTTAAAACCTTGCTGATTATAAATAAGGAAACTTTATTATAAAGTTTTGAAGATAGAATTAATTAATATTATTACTCCCTCCCGTTAATTATTATCTGTTACTTTTGTTGTTTTCATTAGGATTAATCAGTATTAATTAGGCTTAAATTTAAGTTAAAATTGAGTATTTTAATGTATAACTTAAATTTAATTGGTCAACTTGTATTAAAAAAATTAAATTGTATTGAAAATTTAAAAATAACAGATAAATAGAATTTTATTTTTTCTCAAAAATAACAGATAAAAAGAAACGGAGATAGTACTAAATAAAAATTTATAAGTCTAAACCTTATGGATGAAATGTAAAAATGTGACTCTTTCCATTGACTTGTACGTGCACAAGATTTAAAGGAATAAGAATAAGATAATATGGATTAGAGATTAGGAAATAAATCCTAATGCTTTGACTAATTTTTACAAGAAAATATTTCTTTTGCGTTCAAATATTCTAAATTCTATATTTTTTCTTCTAAATTACTTTTTTTTAAGCTAATATATATTTATGCATGAAAATGAAACGACAAGGAACCAAGAATAGAGGACGAGTCGACACGCTTAGCTGATATGCCCATTCCTAACATCCTCGGGGAATGTTGCTAAAATAAAAGTATTTATGTCGATTATTATAAAGCATTTTATACACTATTTTAAATAATTACACAGATATTTTTGTTAAATAATAATTTAAAAAGCAATATAGAAGATAACAAAATAATAGCTCTTCCCTAAACCCGGCAAATGGGTCGAATCGGAGAGGTCGGGTTAATATGGATTTATCTATCTTTAAACCTTGTGTTAGATACAATTTCAAATTAATATTGGCAGTTGCACAAATTAATGTCTAAAACATGAAAATAGATATTCAAAAGTATTGAAAAAAAATAAAAAATGAATGCATATTTCATCATTTCGGTCATGAGTCATATGGATCAATCTAATCCACTTGATTTATCGGTGACTCAATCCGATACATATAACCTATATATTGATCCAATTTAATTTTTTTTTTTCAGTCATATGGATTGGATCATATATAAATTATTTACACGCCAAATTGAACTTAAATAAAAAATTTTATGGGTTATATAAGTCAAGCTAAAATTTGACAGTCTACCCTTCCCATTTTTATTTTAAAGAATGAATATTACTATAAATATAATTGTTTAATAATTTATTGGTGATTAAATGGTTGAGCATTACGAAAAAGGCAGGATAGATTTTAGGATGTGAAGGAAACTTTTGGTGGGAGCTACCCATGACGTTCTGCAACATTCTCATTATGATTTTATTTATTCATCTTCATATAATGATATTTAAATTTTATAAAAAATGTAGATATTGATGGGAAAAATGACCAACAACGGAAACACTTAATTTGCGGAATGAATTTTCGTTGTTTATCTTTCCCTACTTGAATGAACCTTTTAGGTAAACTAACAAATAGAGCAATATCCAAAGCAAATAATCCAGCAACAAAATCTGAACTCTACACCCACAATCAACACAAGAACACGCAAGATTTTTACGTTGAAAACCTCCTAAATGTAAGTAATAAAAACCACGGGACCCTTAGGCCGCTTAAATCTTTCACTATCAATTAATGGGCAAATACAACATGTATTCTGTCTCTTACAGCAAATCTTCTCTATACTGAACTAGAGGTATATAATCATCATCATCATCATCATAATCTTGGAATAAACATCAAGATATATGGAATAAATTAAAGACAAAAGCAAGAGAGCTAATACCCAGAAATTTCTATTCTGTCCCAGCCACGAACTGACCTCCGAATCTCAGAATCCAATCTTTACCGTTCAGAATGAAGATCAAGATGTGAGTAAGATGTTGTAAAAAATACAGCTCAATCCAACGGTTAAATCTCTAGAAAATAAATGATTCGTCAGACTGGTCTGTTGTAGAAGAAAGTTCTGTTGTCTCCACCACGAAATAACTTCTGGACTTCAGAATCTGATCTGCACCGTTGATAATTAATATCGACGTGTGAGTAAGCTTCGTTTAAAATTTCAGCCCGATCCAACGGCTGAATCTCCGGCAAACGGAAAAATCGTGGGACTGGTTTTGTGTAAGAAAAATCAAATTTCTTCTTCTTCTTCTTTCTTCAACTTTTTTTTTTTTTTTACGCACACACATATTCAAACACACAACTGTAAAAATACTACCTAACACAAATGGTCAATTTGTTAGACTCTTCCCTCATATGGAAGAAAAAGTCCAACAAATCTCCCCCTTTCTGACTATGAGGAAGAGTCTGTCATCCCAGCGATAGAGCAACACACTTTTAGCTTCTCCTTAGCTAAAGCTTTTGTCAACATATCGGAACCATTATCATCGGTATGAACCTTATCAAGTTCAAATAGCTTCTCTTCAAGAGCATCTCTAATCCAATGATACCTCACATCAATATGTTTTGTTTTCTTGTGGTAAGTCGAGTTTTTAGCAAGATGAATCGCGCTTTGATTATCACAAAGCACCACATAACGTTGTTGCTTGAAGCCTAACTCTTGCACAAATCTCTTCAACCATAACATCTCCTTACCTGCTTCCGTTGCTGCTATATACTCGGCCTCTGTAGTAGAGAGTGCAACACATTTTTGCAATCTTGATTGCCATGACACAACTCCCCCTGCAAAAGTCATCAAATACCCAGAAGTTGATTTGTAACTATCCTTGTCTCCTGCCATATCAGAATCTGTATACCCAACTAGTACTGGCTTTCCATTTCCAAATGTAAGACCCAATTTGGAAGTACCTCGAAGATATCTAAGTATCCACTTAACTGCTTCCCAATGCTTCCTACCCGGATTTGACAGAAAACGACTAACAACACCTACTGCATGAGCTATATCAGGCCGTGTGCACACCATAGCATACATTAAACTTCCTACAGCTGAGGCATATGGAACTCTATCCATCTCTTCCTTCTCTTCCTCAGTAGAAGGGCAATCTTTTTCAGTTAGCTTAAAGTTGGTTGTAAGAGGAGAACTAACCACTTTAGCTTTATCCATGTTGAACCTGCAAAGCACCTTTTCAATATATTTTTCCTGTGACATATGCAATTTCTTAGCAGCCCTGTCTCGAGTAATTTTAATGCCAAGAATTTGTTTTGCTGGCCCTAAGTCTTTCATAGCAAAAGACTTACTCAACTGTTGCTTCAACTGGACAATCCTTCCAGCATTCTTTCTAACAATTAACATGTCATCAACATACAGCAACAAAATGATAAAATCATCACTACTAAACCTTTGAACAAATACGCAGTGATCTGAAGTAGTCTTCCGGTAGCCTTGCTCCCCTATAACAGACTCAAACTTTTTGTACCACTGCCTTGGTGCTTGCTTCAAACCATATAGACTTTTCTGAAGTCTACACACATACCTCTCTTTGCCTTTCATCTGAAACCCTTCTGGCTGCTCCATGTAAATCTCCTTATCTAAGTCACCATGAAGAAAAGCAGTCTTGACATCCATCTGCTCAACCTCCAAATCAAGGCTAGCTGCTAAACCGAGAACAACACGAATAGATGCCATTTTCACAACTGGAGAAAAGATCTCATCAAAATCAATACCTTTCTTCTGGCTAAATCCTTTGACCACCAATCTAGCTTTGTACCGTAGTTGTGAAGAGTTCTCATCTTCCTTCACTTTGTACACCCACTTGTTCTTCAAAGCTCTTTTGCCTTTTGGTAACTCCACCAACTCAAAGGTGTTATTCTCATACAAGGACTTCATTTCATCTTGCATGACATCAATCCACTTCTTCTTGTGCTCATCTTCCATAGCTTCTGCATAACTTTCAGGTTCTCCCCCATCAATCAACAATACATACTCATCAGCAGAATACTGTGTAGAAGAATGACGATCTCTAATAGACCGCCTAAGTGGAACAAATGGTGGTGCATCTGGTACTGGTAACTCTTCATGGATAATCTCATCCATATCAACTTGTTGTGGAGCATCAACATCATCAGTAACCTGCTAGTCAGCATTCTGATCATCATCTCCAATCTGGGCATCAGCATGCTGAGGAGGAACTGGATCCAAATCAATAAAATCATCAGTACGCTGAGGAACTGTCTCTGCCTTCTCAACATCTTTCAAAGTCTGATCTTCCATAAAGATAACATCTCGGCTTCTCACAATTTTCTTCATAATTGGATCATACAACTTGTAACCCATCTCATCTTATCCATAACCAATGAACACACATTGCCTAGTCTTCACATCAAGCTTAGATCTCTCATCTTTTGGAATATACACAAAAGCCTTGCATCCAAAGACGCGCAAGTGATCATAAGAAACATCTTTGCCACTCCAAACCCTGTCAGGAACATCAAAATGCAAAGGAACACAGGGTGTTAGATTTAAAACATGTACCACAGTACTCAAAGTCTCACCCCAAAATGATCTAGGCAATCCTGCATGTGATAGCACACATCTGACTCGCTCAACCAATGTCCTGTTTGTTCTCTCTGCTAAACCATTCAGCTGCGGGGTCTTTGGAGGAGTCTTTTGGTGCCGAATACCTTGTTGTCTGCAATATGCATCGAAAGAGCCTATGTATTCCCCTCCATTGTCTGTCCGGATACACTTGAGTTTCTTCCCAGTCTGTCTCTCAACTAGAGCTTGAAACTGCTTGAATGCATCTAACACTTGATCTTTAGACTTCAAGGTATAAATCCAAATCTTCCTTGAATAATCATCGATGAATGTAACAAAATAAAGAGAACCACCAAGTGTCCTTATAGACATAGGACCACAAACATCGGAATGCACTAAATCAAGTATTTTCTCTTTCCTGAAAGGAGGATGACTCTTAAAAGAGACTCTTGTCTGTTTACCTGTCAAGCAGTCAGAACATTTCTTCAAGTGAATATCCTGCACACCAAATAGCAATTTCTTCTTTGACAACATAGACATGCCCTTTTCACTCATATGGGCAAGTCTCTTATGCCATAAATCAATCACATCAGTATTCTCCACTACATTAACAAAGCTTTTGGAGATCTTTGGATGCACAGTGTACAACTTTGAATGTTTGCTACCTCTTGCCACAATTAAAGAACCTCGAGTGAGCTTCCATTGTCCATTACCAAGACTGTTGTAATAGCCATCATCATCAAGCAAGCCTGTAGAAATCAAATTCAATCTCATATCTGGAACATGTTTCACATTATGCAAAACCAACTCCATCCCAGTGTCAAATTTCAAACAGACTTCTCCAATACCAATAGCCTTTGATATCCCATCATTACTCATCTGTACATCACCAAAGTCACCTGGAGTGTAAGATGAAAAATAATCCATTCGTGATGCAACATGACACGTAGCACCACTGTCAATTACCCAACTCGACTCATCATGTGCAAGGTTAACAATATCACAATCACAACAAACAAGATAGTTATCAGTAGTAGCATTAACCATAGCATTTTCATTACCACTGTCAGTATTCTTCTGATTGTTGTCAGCCCGTTGTCTGTTATCAGTATGTTGTTTGTTCTCTCTCTTCAGTTTTCTACAAAACCTTTTAGTGTGCCCCTTCTTACCACAATGAAAACACTCAATATCAGCAAGCTTACCCTTAGAACTGCTGCGCTGATTTCCTCTATTCGGACCTCTACTCTTACTTCTCCCCCGCCTTTCTGTGACTAAGACTTCTGAATGTGAGGAGGAACCTTGTGACTTTCTTCTAATCTCTTCATTCAAGACACTTCCCTTAGCCAATTCCATGGTAATAACCCCATCTGGTGCAGAGTTAGACAATGACGTTCTAAACGTCTCCCAAGAGTCCGGTAAAATACCAAGAACCCACAAAGCCTGTATCTCATCTTCAAACTTGATCCCCATTCCTTCAAGCTGATTTATAATTCCTTGAAAGGCATTTAAGTGATCTCCCATAGGAGTTCCATCTCGGTACTTTAAATTCATCATTTGCTTAATCAAGAATAACTTGTTATTCCCTGTCTTTTGACCATACAACTGCTCAAGTTTGTTCCATAACTTGCGTGCATCTATCTCACCACTAATATGGTTCAAAACATTATCATCCACCCATTGCCGTATATACCCACAAACCTGTCGATGCAAAATAGTCCATTCTGCCTCCTTTTTATCATCAGGCTTATTTTCCATAAACACCGGTAGATAATAATCTTTCACATAAAGAAGATCCTCCATTTTGCCTTTCCAGACATGGTAATTTGAACCATTTAAATTAATCATTCTACTTGTATTAGCTTCCATTATTCAAACAAGTCTAACAATAACAATAACAACCAAATGCTCTGATACCAATCTGATGGGAAAAATGACCAACAACGGAAACACTTAATTTGCGGAATGAATTTTCGTTGTTTATATTTCCCTACTTGAATGAACCTTTTAGGTAAACTAACAAATAGAGCAATATCCAAAGCAAATAATCCAGCAACAAAATCTGAACTCTACACCCACAATCAACACAAGAACACGCAAGATTTTTACGTGGAAAACCTCCTCAATGTAAGGAGTAAAAACCACGGGACTCTTAGGCCGCTTAAATCTTCCACTATCAATTAATGGGCAAATACAACATGTATTCTGTCTCTTACAGCAAATCTTCTCTATACTGAACTAGAGGTATATAATCATCATCATCATAATCTTGGAATAAACATCAAGATATATGGAATAAATTAAAGACAAAAGCAACAGAGCTAATACCCAGAAATTTCTATTCTGTCCCAGCCACGAACTGACCTCCTGATCTCAGAATCCAATCTCCACCGTTCAGAATGAAGATCAAGATGTGAGTAAGATGCTGTAAAAAATACAGCTCAATCCAACGGTTAAATCTCTGGAAAATAAATGATTCGTCAGACTGGTCTGTTGTAGAAGAAAGTTCTGTTGTCTCCACCACGAAATAACTTCTGGACTTCAGAATCTGATCTGCACCGTTGATAATAAAGATCGACGTGTGAGTAAGCTTCGTTTAAAATTTCAGCCCGATCCAACGGCTGAATCTCCCGTAAACGGAAAAATCGTGAGACTGATTTTGTGTAAGAAAAATCAGATTTTTCTTCTTCTTCTTCTTTCTTCAACTCTCTTTTTTTTTTTTTTTTTTTTTACGCACACACATATTCAAACACACAACTGTAAAAATACTACCTAACACAAATGGTCAATTTGTTAGACTCTTCCCTCATATGGAAGAAAAAGTCCAACAGACATTACACAATAATATTTTTCTTTTTAAACGCCATCATTGATTTATTTATATATATATATATATAGTTTTCAACTACCTATTTCCGAAGATAAAATTAGTTAATTATTTTTAATTTTATAAAATGACAATTTAAATAAAAATATTTTTTAAAATTACTGTGTAAACTCCATGTTTACAAATTACAACTTAGAAGAAAAGCTTGTTTGTTAAAATAATTTTGGAGTTAATGGGAAAATAAAATATTGAAAAATTAAAGGTTTTATAATATATAGGTAGTTTTGCAGAGAAATTGATGATGTGATATGGGCAGGACTCACTTGTTAAGCTGCCTTCAATCAACAATCATAGAGATAAAGTATTTAGAGATATTTCAATATAAAACATTACTTGCCTTTCAATACAAAATACATCAGGAATTCACAGCTTCCAAATATATATATATATATATATATATATTGCATTTAATAGACGTTACAGTCACCATTTAACTGCCTCAAATAATCACTTATACTCTTTTCTATAATGGGACCAAAAAGAGTTGAGTAATTTGAATTAAAAAAGGAGTTGAATGCAATTTTTGTTCTCAAACTTTATGAAATAGAGTGATTTTATCTCTATAAGCTATTTTAGCAAAAATTGGCATTAAAATGAAATAAAATGCCATTTTTTTGGGAATGGAATGTTTATGCGGCAAATATAAGTAGTAGCAATTAGTTAAAAAATGGCATGTGGGTAGGGGTGAGCAAAAAACCGATGGACTTAGTTAACCGAAAAAAAAATCCGAAACTGAATCGATGGACTGGTTAACCGATTGTAATAGACTGGTTAAGTGTTTTGCAAAAATCAATATTAAATGACTGGTTAATGGTTTTTGACTCATGTGACCGGTTAACCGAACCAAAATCAAATAGTTAATTTATTAATTATTTAATATGTCAATATTTATTATTTTTTATTATTTCTTGATTTATCAAATTTTCAATAATGAAAATCAGAATATATTCGAAAAGTTATATAATAATTTATACTAATTAAAAGTGATCATATACTTTTTTTTTCATTATACTAATTATTTTAAAATTTTTAAGTTTTTTTAATTGGCTATTAGTAAGTACAACAATTTAGCTAATTAAAAATGATTATGGACCGGTTAATTTATTTACTTATTAAATATTAATTTTAAAAAATAGATTTGCTTATATACACCAAATATTTTTATTTTAACAACAATAATGTTATATTATAGTAAAAAAATTTTAATTTTTAAGTGTTTTAAATATTTTAATTTTATTTATGAATATATTTTATAATTATAGTACTTAACTGAAAAATATTGGGTAATCGGTCCGAAAATGCGAAACCGATGGACTGGTTAACAAATAGTAACGGACTGGTTAATGGTTAGTATTTTGAAAAAAAACCGATATTAATAGACTGATTTTTTTTGGCTCATGAACCGGTTAACCGGTCCATGTTCACCCCTATATATGACAACTTTGTTTGCCTTTACATTTTGCAAATTTATCACTATAATTTTTAAAATAAAGTAATTTTATCCCTAAATCACTACCACTGAACTTATTTAATTGATTGCCATTATTGCTTGTTAAAAATAATTTTAACCATCTTGCAAACTTCAAAGGCCAAAAACATACCTTTAGGATATGCAAGAACTTTACGAAATAGAATAATTTCACCCTTGAAAATTTATTAGACAAAATTGCCCCTAAAATTACATAAATTGGACAAAAAAAATTCTTTTTTATTATGTACTGCGTGCATGGCAAAAAGAGATAATGGAAACAGGACAACTATTTTTGCTTTTATATTTTTCGAAATAGAATCACATGTCATCATTTAATTGGGTGGCTGTGGTTAGTACTGATATAGAAGGACATTTTTGCACCATTTCAATGAATTTAATTATTTAAGACTAATTTCCACTCAAATATATTTTCAAGACAATCGATTAGAAAAAAAATGGAATAAATATGGTAATTTATACAATTAAGATATATTTGAACTAATATATGATTTTAACGTGTAACTCCAAGTAATTGAGATTAAATTTGCAGTAAAGTTAAAAGTTAAATTAAAAAGAATAAAAATAAAATTAAGCAATTTGGAATAGTAGGCCCAATTTGATGTTCGTCGTTGAGAATGAATTTCTCTTTTTGCTAATAACACAATGACACAGCGATTTAAACGGACCCCATGAGTGCAAGCGGACATTCCTCGTGGATAAAAAGGTTGAGAATAAAGTCAAATAACAGGAAAAGAGAAGGAAAATCATTTTGTCTGTCGTCGACAATCATCACTTAATTTAATTCAACTTAATAGTGTCCATAATAGACAAGATGGGATGGGAGAATATGTGGCGCAAAATGAAATTTTTAAAAACTAATTTGGTCCAAAATTAAAATTTCGAAGGACCAATTTCATAAAAAATAATAACTTTGCTAATTCCTGTAACAACGGCTTATGACTTCATAATTGCCTAGCAAATTTTGGTCCATCATCATCAAATCACATGACAATTAGCTTTTGTTAACTCCAGTAATGGCGGATGCACTTGTATCCGTCGTCTTGCAGCAACTGACTTCTATCCTTCAAACTGAGATTCAACAAGAAGCCAGGCTGCTCTTTGGGGGGCAAGAAGAGGTTCAAAAGCTAACAACTGCCCTCACTGCAATTAGAGCTGTGCTCAATGATGCAGAGAAGAAGCAAGTGAAGGAAAGTAGCGTTAAAGTTTGGTTAGAAGAGCTTAAAGCTATATCCTATGACTTGGATGATTTATTAGATGAATGGAACACCAAGATCCGTGGACCCAAAGTTGAAAAATTGGCAAAAAAATCTACCCTTTCCAAGAAAATGGTACGCTTCTCTCGATTTCTTTCTCCACGACTTTATTTCAAGCAAACTGTTATTCATCATGATATGGGTATCAAAATAAAGGGTATTAAAGAAAGGTTAGATTCAATTGCAAATGAGAAAGAAAGGTACCATTTTGCTTTAGAGGGTAGTGATGAAGAACATCATAGACTAGAAAGTACACCCTTAATTGATGAATCAGAGGTTTGTGGTAGGGAATTGGATAAGAATATGTTAATAAGCAAGCTGTGTGATGATTTTTGTGGAGAAATTAGCTCCAGGGGTCCTCTTGTTGTCTCCATTGTTGGAATGGGGGGAATGGGAAAGACAACTCTGGCTCAGTTAGCCTTTAATGATGAAAAGATTGATGCCCATTTTGAGCATAAAATCTGGGTTTGTGTTTCTGAGTCTTTTGATAAGACCCAGATAGCAAAAATGGTGATTGATGCCATTGATGTACTTTACACCCACATAAGTTGGTCTGGATTGCAGGAGCAACTACACCGCTCCGTTAATGGAAAGAAGTTCCTTCTCGTGCTTGATGATGTGAGGACCGATGACTTCCGAATTTGGGAACCAATAAAAATTGCCCTAAGATCTGCAGCATTAGGGAGTAGAATTCTTGTGACTACAAGGAACGAGAGAGTTTCAATAATGATGGAGGCTGCCTACATGCTTCCCTTAGGGAAATTGTCATATGAGGTTTCTTGGTCATTGTTTAGCAGATATGCTTTTTATGGAAAGAGCAGAGAGGATCATGTTGATTTCGAAGAGATTGGTAAGAAAATCGCAGAAAGGTGTAAAGGCCTGCCTCTTGCTGTAAAGACTCTAGGGAGTCTAATGCGTTTCAAGGAAACTAAGCAAGCTTGGGAGAATGTACTTGACAGTGAACTGTGGGAACTAGAAGAGGTTGAAAGGGGAATTTTCACTCCTTTATTGTTGAGTTATTATGACTTGCCATCAGCTATGAAGCGGTGCTTTACTTACTGTGCTATATTTCCAAAGGATTATAAGATGGACAAGGACACTTTGGTACAGCACTGGATGGCACAGGGTTTCCTTGTACCTACAGGAAGCATGGATATGGAACAAATTGGTGCTGATTATTTTGATAACTTGGTTATGCGTTCATTTTTTCAGGACCTGGAAAGAGACATGGATGATCCTGGCAAGATTATATGCAAGATACATGATATTGTGCATGATTTTGCGCAGTTCCTTACGAAGAACGAATGCTGTATCATGGATGTTGATAAGAATGCGCCAAGGTTGGATCTGTTGCATCCAAGAGTCCGACATCTGACCTTATTTGGTCCAATGGAGGACATCTATCCTTCTGTTTGCAAATTTACACATCTTCGGACACTGCAGGTCTTAGAAAAAGACATGATGACAGGTTCAGGTAGTATATTTAAAATAAGAAGAGTTTCTGGTTACGTGTTGAACCTCCTAACATCTCTTAGGGGATTAGATTTAAGTCATACTTTAATTATAAAGCTTCCAAATGAGATTGGCGATCTTTTCCATTTAAGATGGCTTAACTTGTCTTCATTGGAATTGGAGGAGCTGCCCAATACACTGGGTGATTTGTATAATTTGCAAACCTTGAGACTTGATTGTTGTAGACGTCTCCAGAGACTTCCTGGAGGACTGGGAAAACTTATTAACCTCAGACACCTTAATCTTAAAGAGACTGATTGCCTCTCTATCTTGCCATCAAGTATTGGGAGATTAAGCAATCTCCGCACCTTAAGCAAGTTTGTAGTACATGAGATAAAGGAAGGGTGTAGCATTGCAGAACTGAAGAACCTGAAGCACCTCAGGGGACGTCTTGAAATGAGTGGATTAGAGAAGGTTGTGGATGTGGATTCAGTGAAAGAGGCTGATTTGAAGAACAAGCATCTTCGCAGTTTGGACCTAGTATTTTCATTTGGTGAGAAAGAGGTGATGGAGAATACAATTGAAGAATTGCAACCACATCCAGACCTAGAAGCTTTACAGATTTATGAATATGGTGGATCTATTTTTCCCAGTTGGATAACCTTACTTGCCAAACTGAAAGATCTGAGACTCCTAAGTTGTGCAAACTGTGTACAGTTGCCTCCTTTAGGAAAACTTCCATCTCTGGAAAAACTCCTGATAGGGCATTTCATTAATTTGAAATCTGTGGGTGTCGAGTTTCTCGGTGTAGATCCTTTCACTGATGCTCAAAGTACAGATTACTTTTTGGCTTTCCCAAAGTTGAAAGAACTCACTTTTCGGTTCATGGTCGAGTGGGAAAATTGGGATACAATAACACCCTCTGCTGCCATTGCTGGAAGTTCGAGTTATAGCAACTATAATGCAAATGCAACAAGAAGAAGGGCGATGCCATCTCTGGTCTCTTTACATCTTTATGATTGTCCCAAGCTATGGGCAATTCCGCAAGACCTTCAGTCGATGTCGCAGCTGAATTTGGTCACTGAGAGATGTCCCATTTTACAGCAAACCCAGTCCCAATAACCTTCCAATGGTTAGCACCTCATACCGCACTGGGAGATATGATTCAGCAGTTAATTAATGTTAAGGTATCATCAAAGCACCTGTGATATTTGTTTCTTCTAATCTTTCATTTACCAGTTACAATGCATGTTTATTCACAGAACAGACAACTTGCCAAAATTTCAGCAATGCGGTACCGAGAGATGATAAATCTTTGACACTGCCATTCCTGTTTTGATTGAGGCCGAAGTCAATGTCAGTTCCCGGTTGCAAAATTATGATTTGTATAGCTGCTTCATTAATCAATAATTTAACCATTGCCTCATATTTCTTTCTCTTAACTGGAAAATATGTGTGATATTATAGATTCTAACATATATTAATAATACCTTAATCCATGAGGCCGATTTTAAAATCTGCACATCCTTGATTTTTAAACACCTATCAGTTCTTCCATCTACCATGTTGCATATGCCTACAAAATCTGATGTTCTTGATTACTACTAAATATGAACCCAATGCAGGAAATTGTTGGAAACCAGGGCAAATGTAGTTTTGATTTTGTTCTTCCATCTTGAAGTCCTGAAGCAGGGCAAATATAACCTTCAACGTGCTTATTGCTATTTCCATCTTTATTGCAATTTCCTGACACTATAGTTTTATGAAAATCTTCTAGTATTGGTATTAAACAACACATTGTACAGATAATCAGAACATGAAATCTCCTTTCTTCAATTTAGGCACCATATGGAAGTGAAATTTCTAATATCTATGCTAGGTTGTGGAGGAAATAATTTTAAAACTGTAGTTTGTTAAAGCATAACAATATTTTAAACTTATACAAAACGAGATGAATTTAATTACTTGGCCAGAAAATTAGAAATTTAACAGAAAAACGATTAGTGTTTGAACAATGAGATTCCAATCAAATTGAATACGTGAACTACCTGCAAATTTGTTTAGCAGGCAATTATGTTGCAAAAAGTCACCCATGATATTTTTCATTGAAATATGCTAATCAACCACATAAGTAAATATAATTACGATAATCATATCAGAAGTACTCATAAAGCTTCAGTTCCATAGAAGATTGAAACAGAACCAAATGGCAAAGATGAAGTTGGCAGACAATATTAACTTCTGGCATATGTTAGATTTGCCTAATGCAGTTACTAGTCAACAGCAAATGTAACATTATAAGCACTTTCTAAGATTCTAAGCTCCGTTCTGTGGAATAAGGACATCAATGAGAGAACCATCCTCCAGATTGAGCTACAGATGCAAATCAAAATTTGCCATATATTAGATAGTTGTGGTGAACATTCAGCTGATCTTGGGGGACACGAAGCATAAATTTAACATACCTCTGCTGGTGTTTTCTCCTTGTCAAAGCGTTCACAGTCAATTACATAATCAATAGTTTTAATATTCAGATGCCTTCGCTCACAGTAATTAGTCAAAAGCCTGGATACTGGCTTATCCCGCCTGGTCCTAAAATAAATAATACGCCCATCCTGCAAATCAAAACGTACAAAAGATTAAAGAGTGCGAGAAGTAATGGGAGATTATACAGCAATATTACTTCAAAACAAGAAAATGCAGGGTCTTATTTTACTTATTCTTGCATGAAGTTTCACATAAAAAGTAGTTCAAAGCCTGAAAAGATTTAAACATAATGTCCTAATAAGTTGTTCTTGGCCAAAATAAGACATTTCATCAACCTAATGCATTAGAGTTCAACCAGTTCAGTTCATTTGCAAAATAAAAAGATCTCAATGACCACGTCCTACAAAATCAACATTATGGATCTGTAGACACAAAAACCATAATCATTTTTCAACTAGCAATCTGCTTTATAAGTTTTTAGCACCAGGAAAACATAAAGTTCTCACCTTTTTCTTCTTCTTTTTTTTTTTTTTTTTTTTTCTGAAAATGACTGATTTACCATGAAAACAATACAACACAAACAAACAATTGTGGTAGGCAGCTACATGTGTCCGCCAACAAAGGAACATTTAAATAACTAAAGAGGGAGAAATAAACCTGGCCTTGAACACCAATGTTGATTCTCTTGGGGCCCTGATCCATTGTTTTTCTTAACACCAACTAAGCCTAAGCAGCCCTGCAACCAAAGAAGATAAGAGAGAAAACAAAAACAAAAGTAAAAGAAGGAATGAAGAGAGAGAGAGAGAGAGAAACGGAGAAGGAAGTCACTGCTATTCTTTCCATTAATGCTACGATCTTTTTCTGATTTAACGAAAGTTTCTGAAAGTACATTACTCACACTTTTTCAATGACCAGACTTCGTAAAAGAAAGATTCTGAACAACTACTCTGCTCTACTCCACGCTATTATTTTCATGAAATAAATTAACAACCATCAGAGTTATATGAGTAATTATTTTATTGAAACAAATACATTTCTCTTATTTTTTTTTAAACTACATTTATAGGTTTATTATTACTTTTTTTTATGTTAATTAATATAAGGAAAATATAATTTTTTGTTTTTTGGATAGAAAATAGGAGACTGTCATTAAAATTAAAGGAAGAAACAACTTAAGCTACAAGATCAATAAAAAAAGACATTCTTCAACCCAAATGAGCTCCTCACAAGAACCCGAATTAAACTTTGCCAAGGCATGAGCAGCCCTATTTGCATTTCTAGGGAAAAAACTCCAAGAATAAGAGGATAACCGTCTTCCAAATGCATGACAGTTCTTAAGGATAGTTCCAAACCCAGTCCTATGAAGAACACCGGGCAATCAGAAAACACCATTACATGAAAGAAAGAGAGATCGTAAGCAAGCCGACGTCCAAAGGAAAATACAATTAATTAAGAACATTTCTTGTTTTAATTATCTTTTAAGAGGTGTGTCCAAAGTTAAAAGAGACACTAATTAATATGTGTATAAAGAATCAAAAGAGACCTTAAAGATGAGTGGAGAGAGGGAATGTTTTCTTTTCTACAAAGAAATTAAGGATGGGAAGTTGTAGAAGTTATAGATTTTGCATTTCATTAACCTAATGCATAAGGGTTTACTACCAAATTTAATTCTTTTTTGAACATTAAAATGAAAAAATTTATTTTCATTCGACAATAAATTCTAATGGAATTAATCAATAGAGCCATAAATTATAAATATAAGCATTAGTTAATTTCATTTTGTTTGTTTTCATATACAAATATAGTTATTCATTAATTTATGTAGCATAAACCATAAACCAAGATAATAGTTCTCATAAAATAAAAATAAAGAATTTAATAAAATTGTTGTTCATTATAAAATAATTAAATATAGGAATATTAGATAATTCATTCATTACTATATATAATCTATTATCTATATGTTAACTAAAATCTTATAAAATGGGACTACATGACACCTGAAAATAAAAATTAGGCCTATATTTATGGGATCATTACTTCTCCATATTCTCTTCAAACTAGAAGCCCCAATGGAAAATTCATTCTTATTAACAAGACTCCGTATAAGCAAATTGTATAAATTAAGCTAATAATATGCAAGTTAACACTGCCCCAGCTAACATAGATAATAAAATCCAAATTTTATCAATTATAAAATAAAAATAAAAACAAAGAGCATTCCAAAAATAAAATAAAAGAAAAAAAGTACTAAAAAGGCTTTTGGCCTTATTTCGAAAGCAATAAAATACTTTTATAATTAATTTTGAAACAAAAATAACTCCTAACACTAAATTTGGGTTCTGGGTAAACTAAATGACTTTTTTGCCCCCACTGGAGTGTGATAAATAAGCCTAAATATTTTCTTGTTTGAGGGAGAAATGAGTCTTTTGATTATTGGGTCGCATAGAGAGTGCAGAACTTCTGCCTGCGGCTCACACCAACTGAGCCATGGTCCCAAGGCTTTCACAACCCACGTGCCGTTGATTAAATTAATTAATAGTTAGTAGAGCCTCAAAAGTAGGGGTGAGAAAAAAATCGATAGATTCGATTAATCGAAAAAAAAAAATCGAAAGCGAGTCGATGAACTGGTTAACCGATTATAATTGACTGATTAATGGTTAGTGTTTTAAAAAAACCGATACTAATGGACTGGTTAATGGTTTTTGACTCATATTATTGGTTAACCGAAACCGAAACCGAATCCGAATTTTTAGTTAATTTATTAATTTTTTAATAATTTATAACAATTTATTCTAATTAAAGGTGATCATGTACTTTTTTATTATACTAATTATTTTAAAGTTTTTAAATTTTTTGAATTGGTTATTAGTAAATATAATAATTTATCTAATTAAAAATGATTATGGACCGATTAATATATTTACTTATTAAATATTAATTTTTAAAAACAAATTTGCTTATATCCACCAAATATTTTTATTTTAACAATAAAAATGTTATATTATAGTAAAAAAAAATTAATTTTTAAGTAAATTGAACATTTTAATTTTATTTATGAATATATTTATAATTATAGTGGTTAACCGAAAAATATTGGGTAACCGATCCAAAAATTCGAAACCAATGTACTGATTAACTGATGGTAATGGACTGAAATTTCAAAAAACCGATATTAATAGACTGGTTAATGAACTGGCGCTAATGAACCGGCTAACCGACCAAGCTCACCCCTACTCAAATGGTACTGAATTGAACTGGGGTTAAGGAAATTGGATTTTGTTCTTAAAATATAAAATATATATTTTTGATGGTTATTACAGGTTACTTCCCAACTAAACTTTATACTTTGCACGAGTTTTTAATCTGTGCAGGTACATGATTTTCAGCATAGTTTCGGGAACATTCCGTAAAGTCAAAGCCAACGCAAGTTAGGAGTAAAATGTATAATTGGATTCAATTTGCATACAGCTATAATATGTAATTATGAGATTATTCATCCATATAAGAACTCCCCGATATGTAAATGTAATTTAAAAATTAAGAAAATATAAATATGTAAATTCACATGTGTACGGAACTTTATTGTTAATATATATATATATATATATATATATATATATATATATATATATATATATGTTTAAAACTAATTGAAACAAAAATTATTTTGAATAATTTACAAGATTATCTGATATCAGTATTGTACTGTTGTGGCATCCCATCGTTATAGATAGAGCTATAGTTCCGCTAGTAAGGGTGTTACGGTCCATTTAGAAAATTTTACTAAAATTAAAAAAATCGTTAATTAGTGTTACACTTTACTAATTACCTTTAAAAAATATTGAATTTAATTAATTACTTCATTTTTTATCTTATTAAAGGGTTATATTTGGAACAAAGTGTACAAATTATCATTTTCTTTTTTAAAAGATCACTTATTTTAAATAAAATTTTCATCCTAAAATGACACTTAATATGGAATTGAAGAAGTAATTAACTTTTAAATTTCTAATATAATTATTTAATTTCTTAACAGTCAACCATTTTCATTCAATTCTTTATATCATTTCTCAATTAAAATTTAAAACAACGTGATATTTAATAAATTAACTTTACATTTTTTTATTTATATACTTCACTTAATTAAGGTTAAATTAATTTATGACAATTTACATTTTTTATGTTATATTAATATGTTGGAGATTTGATTCAAAATCTGTTACATGAAATGCTGATAATTAGTTATCTTGTTAGCTATTATGTAGGATTAATATATGTCATTTACTTAGTCAAATCAAGTATGAGATATTTTCTGATTTGTTGCTGATTTCCTTCTTTTTCTAGTATGAGTAAGTCTTTTAAATAGGCATTTTTGCTGATTGAATAAAAAATGAAGAAAACACTTCGGTAAATTACTTGTCTTGCTCGTTTGTTTATTTGTCTCATCTATTAAAAATTTCAACATGGTATCAGAGCATTATGATCTTTAGAGGCCTGTGAATATTCGAAAGAAAGCAGCGGCATGGCGTCCAACAATACATCAACTCTTTCACCCCCAGTTTTTAGTGGTGAAAATTATCAAGTTTGGGAGATCAAAATGAAAGCTTATTTGAGAGGTATTGGCTTGTGGCAGTGGATTGAAGATGAAAGAGAAATAACACCTCTAGGAAACAACCCACCACTCAATCAAATTAGAGCTCACGAAGATGAAGAAGCCAAAGTTTCAAGAGCCTTATCTCAAATTCATGCTGCTATCTCTGACCCAATATTTTCAAGAATTATGGCTTGTGAAACAGCCAAGGAAGCGTGTGATACATTGAAAGAACTCTATCATGGCAATGATAGAACAAGGCGGATGCAATTGCTAAATCTCAAAAGGGATTTTGCAATTTTAAGGATGGAAGAAAATGAGACTCTACAACAATTTTCTAACAGGCTAATGGTGGTGGTAAATAAAATTAGATTGATGGGAGAAGAGCTACCGGATAGCAAGATTATAGAGAAAGTGCTTATAAGTTTGCCCGAAAGATTTGAGGCAAAAATTTTATCTCTAGAAGATTCAAGAAATATTGATAAAATCACCTTGACTGAATTAATTAATGCTTTGCATGCACAGGAGCAAAAAAGAATTTTGTGAAAAGAAGGAACTCAAGAGGTAGTTGAGGGGGCTAATTTAGCAAATGCATCATCTTCAAAAGGAAATCAATGTGATATTTGCAAGAAGCCTGGGCATAATGAAGAAAATTATTGGCACAAGGGAAAGTCTCAGTGTTTTAAGTGCAAGAAGTTTGGACACATACAAAGGAATTGCAGAACCAAAATTAAAGAAAATGTCAATTTGGCACATGTTGTTGAAGAAGATGAAAAATTGTTTTAAATATTGGTGAGAAGTGCACCAAGAAGCGTTTTTTGGAGAGAAGTGCTCCAACCATTGGAGGATGATGGGAAGTACATCATCAAGCACAACAATTTTTGCAGATATCTTCACCAAAGGCTTGTCTAGTCAAAGACATGTTTTTTCTTAGAAGTTTGCTTGGAGTATGTGATTTTGAATCAAGAGAGAGTGTTGGAGATTTGATTCAAAATCTGTTACATGAAATGCTGATAATTAGTTATTTTGTTAGTTATTATGTAGGATTAATCTATGTCATTTACTTAGTCAAATTAAGTATCAGATAGTTTCTGATTTGTTGCTGATTTCCTTTTTTTTTTTTCTGTTATGAGTAAGTCTTTTAAATAGGTATTTTTGATGATTGAATAAAAAATGAAGAAAACACTTTGGTAAATTACTTGTCTTGCTCCTTTGTTTCTTTGTCTCATCTATTAAAAATGTCAACATAATATTAGTCTTTTCTACACTAATCTATACATGATATAAATGAATGACATAATTGGTAAGCCATAAGTAAATTTATATTTTATTATAATAAAATTTAACTTTTTTAAATTGTAAAAAATAAAAGTGAAACTATTATTTTGAAACGAAGTAATTCGTATCATGGTATGATTTTTCATGTAGTATCATAAATAAGCTGTACCTGAAATATGAAATTAAAAAAATGTATTGATCAATATTCAAATTCCATCCATGAAGAAATAAAATAAAGAAATATTTAAGTATTTGGTAAAATTATATAAATTTTTTTTCGTTTGATTGTATAATTACCAAAATTGATATATTTTTTTAATGTAATAGAACATTTTTACCATATTAATAAACAAAATAAATAATAATATAATATAAAATTTTACAAATTTATCATTATAGATAATATAATTGGTAATTCAATGAATGAAAACGAGAAAAAAAAAAGTAGAAATAGCGAAGAGGTATAAAATATTTCAACTTAAAACTATAAAATTTAGAGGTGGCAAATGGGTGGGTTAGGCGGGTTTGGGTTGGGTCATAAATGGGTCAAAAATATATGGGTCATAAATGGATCAATATCCAAATGGGTTGGGTGGGTTTGGATCGACCTATTTGACCATTTTTTAATGAAAAATAATTATTAATATAATAACGGGATATTAAAAAAATTACTATAAAAATGTTTGCGCAAATGGATTAGACGGAAATCCAAACGGGTCGGCGGAGATTCAAAAGAGTCGGAATGTCAGTTAACTTATAACTGTCCAATTTACTATTTATTTGGTAAACATTTTGGCAGTATAACGGCTATATATAGGGGTGAGCATGGTCGGTTAACCGGTCCATTAGCCCCAGTCCATTAACCAGTCCATTAATATCGGTTTTTTGAAATTCCAGTCCATTAACCAGTCCATTACCATCGGTTAACCAGTCCATCGGTTTCGGATTTTCGGATCGGTTACCCAATATTTTTCGGTTAACCACTATAATTATAAATATATTCATAAATAAAATTAAAATGTTCAAAATACTTAAAAATTAAATTTTTTTCACTATAATATAACATTATTGTTGTTAAAATAAAAATATTTGGTGGATATAAACAAATTTATTTTTAAAAATTAATATTTAATAAATAAATATATTAACCGGTCTATAATCACTTTTAATTAGATTTATTATACTTACTAATAGCCAATTAAAAAAACTTAAAAACTTAAAATAATTAGTATAATGAAAAAAAAAATACATGATCACCTTTAATTAGGATAAATTGTTATAAATTATTAAAAAATTAATAAATTAACTAAAAATTCGGTTTCGGTTCGGTTAACCAGTCACATGAGTCAAAAACCATTAACCAGTCCATTAATATCGGTTTTTTCAAAACACTAACCATTAACCAGTCCATTACAATCGGTTAACCAGTCCATCGGTTCGGTTTCGGTTTTTTTTTCGGTTAACCAAGTCCATCGGTTTTTTTGCTCACCCCTAGCTATATATATAACCTACGTTTCTTGCAATTCAAACAATACACAGCCCACATAGGAGCACGACAACACAATAATTCATAAACCAAGTGCCTATTTTTCTATTTTTAAGTCCATTATGTAATCCTAAATTATTTCACTCATTTTCTAAACTCAATTTCTCCCAAAATTAATTTTATAATCCTTAAAATATATAAATTAGCCTCTCTGCAAAATTTCAGCTTAAACAAATTCCGTTTCTCGATCTGGTACATTTAAATCAATCCGTTTCGATAATTTTCAGTATTACCGAAAAATTAATTTTTCAAACTCAAAAATTTCTAAATATTAATCTAAGTCTATATATACAATTAAAATAATTTTTAAAAGTCATTTGATATTTTTAGAGATCCAGTCAAATTTTGGTCAAACAGAATAGCCTTTAAAACAGGCCGGATTTTTTTTTTTAACTTTTAGGGACGTATTTGAGGTTATTTTTTCTCCAAATTTTACTCTCGGACTCCTCGTAACTAGTATTTTCCGATAGTCAAATAAAATATTTTTTTATCTGCGGGTGTAATTTTTATCCCGAGTGCACTATTTACCTTCGGGAAATACTATTTACGATTAACCCGTTAACTCGGCCATTACAAATCTAACCAACAAAATTCGCATGCACATTACACAATAATAATACAGTTATGTATTTGACTATATGCTCATCATATAAATAATTATAAATATTATTAAAAATTTTACTTATTTTTAATTTGTACAATCGACTAATAAGTCACTTGAAATCTCTAAAATAATAGATATTTTCATAAATATTACTTTCTAATACGGCGAGACAGGCAAAACAAAAGATATTATGTATTAAGGCAAGCGTTTTTAATCTCTAAGAAATAATGGAAAAAAAAAAAGAAAATAACAAACAAACACTCATTGGATATAGGAAAAATGACCCAAATGGATTGTATTTTATGTGGGTAGATTTTGGCTGGATTTAAATAGGTCAATTTTTTAGTTGGGTTGGATTTTGCTCAATTTTTCTTGAGTGAGTTTGGCTGAATTGTTGGATTTGATTCAATTTTGACATGTCTATATAAAATCCTAAAATTGCTTGTTATATGAAACAAATCGGAAATATTTATAAAAGGATAATTATGTCTTCTAATATATAAAATAAAGGAAAAATGTACTGATTTGCCCTTCAACTTATTTGAAATGGTTGTTTTTTTCAGAGCAAAAATTATCTTCAACTTACAAAATTCGGACAAATATGCCTCTCCGTTTAGTTGCATTTAAGTCGGGTGTTAACGGCGCTGACATAATATTGACACATGGCAAAATATATCACGTCAGTGGCACATGTATTTTAATTTAAAATGGATAAAAATACTGAAATACCCCTGAAGTTACCTCAAGGGTACTAAAATGCCTTTATATTTAATTTTGGAACAAAAATGCCCCCTAATATTAATAAAAATATACTAAAATACCCCTGAATATTATATTTTTTGTATTTAATTTTATTTATATTTTTTTCTTATAAACATAAATATTTATTAATTAGTGATAATGCCCAAATTATAATTTCTTTTTTAGCCCGAAATCAAGCTCGACCCAAGACTCAACAAGGAGCACGAGTTAAGAGTCTTAGAAGCTCAATGCCTTTAAGGCCTTGCGTGTGAATGCACGGATGTACGCAGGAATTAAGGAGATGAGGTCAAAGGACTGTCTGATCAAACTGACAGGCCACTTTTCCCAACAGTTCAATAACACATACTACCAAGTACCACCATTTCTCCCGCCTTATCCCTGTCACATCGCCGCCTGCCTACCTACTCTGACACAGAAGTAGAACACTCAATTTCTGTCCATATAAATATAAGGTCATTTTACATCCGGTGACAGAGTAGGCAGGCAGGCAGGCTGCGATGTGACGGGAATAAAGCAGAAGGAATGACGGTAGCGTGTATCAGTGGACTGTTGGGAGAAGTGCCAAGTCAGTCCGATTAGACATCCCATTGGCCTCTTCTCCTTGGTTCATGCATGCGTCCGTGCGTTCATGCGCCAGGCGTTAAAGGCATTGGGCTTCTAAGACTCTCAGCTCATATTCATTATTAGGTCTTGGGACGAGCTTGACTTCGGCCCAAAAAAGAAATGATAATTTGGGTATTATTACGAATTAATAAATATTTATGTTTGCAAAAAAAAATTAAATTAAATATAACAAATATAAATATTCAGGGATATTTTAGTATCTTTTTTATTAACATGAAGGACATTTTTGTTCCAAAATTAACTATATAGGCATTTTAGTACCCTAGAGACAACTTTAGGTGCATTTTAGTACTTTTGTCCATTTTGGATTAAAATACACATGGCGCTTATGTGGCATATTTTGCTACGTGTCAATGTTATGTCAGTGCCGTTAACACCCAAAAAAAATAATAATTTGGTTATTATCACGAATTAATAAATATTTATGTTTGCAAAAAAAATAAATAAAATTAAATATAAAAAATATAACTATTAAGGGATATTTTTGTATCTTTTTATTAACATTAAAGATATTTTTGTTCCAAAATTAATTATTAGGATATTTTAGTACCTTGAAAATAACTTAAGGGATATTTTAGTACCTTTGTCCATTTTGAATTAAAATACATATGGCGCTAATATGACATATTTTGTTACGTGTCAATATCATGTCAGCGCTGTTAATACCCGACTTAACTGCAGTTAAAAGAAATGACAAATTTGTCCGAATTTTGTAAGTTGAATGACAATTTTATTTTGAAAAAAAATGAGCATTTCAGCTCCTTTCAAATAAATTAAAGGACAAATCAGTACGTTTTCTCTAAAATAAACAACAGCTCGCTTGCAAAACAACAGCTAATTGGAGCTGAATTAACTATCAACTCTGTTACCAGATACTTTCGAATCAACTGTTTGGTCTCAAATAGCCACAGGCTATTTTAAAAAGGTGAAACAAACAGCCGCGAGGTGATAGCCTTTTCCTCTTTTTTTTTTTTTTTTTTTTTTTTTTTTTTTTTTTTTCAATAGCACCCTTAACATATTCGATAACATTTTTAAATCACGTTTAACATCAAGATACCTGTCTTTTGAAAAACTAACTTCATGCAGCTTTTTGGATGAACTCATTATGTCTATACATATATTCTCTTTTCTATACCTAAATACAACAATTTTTTTAAATTTATACATATGTTTAAGTAAAAAATTAATATATATTTATTATAATACTTTATAAACTCATAACAAATTTATATCTTATTGATTAACATATTTTTCCTACACTAATCGTCTGAGCAATTTATAAATTTTTTATATTATACTATTATTTATTTTATTTATTAACATGGTAAAAATATACTCTTATGTTAAAAAGTATATCCATTTTAGTATATTATACAATCAAACAACAATAATTTTATATTATTTTATTAATTATTTAAAAATTAATTATCAATCATCTATTAGTAGCAGCTCTCAGCTACTAATAACCGTTATCAGTTACACCCCTTATATTGATCAGCTAAACCAAACGGGACCTAAGTCTTCGACTATCAACAAATGTGGCCTAATCAATGACTATTTATATGTTAAATGATACTCATTTCATTTCACTTCACTTAAAATGTCTTCAGAATTAAAAAAATAAAAAAAAATAAAATAAAAAAGAAAAAAATTGTTACATATTTTTTAGTTTACCATTATTTTAATATTTTAAATGCATTTATAATTTTTTATTTTTCATTTTAATTAATAAAATAATAATTTAGTTATTTATAAATATTTTTTCATTATGTATGCCAAGAGCTTAAAAACATACTGTTAGTGGAAAAGGGAGTAATGGGCTCTTAGCGTACATAATGAAACCAAATCACCACCAAGCTCATAAATAAAATTATTCCAATGGATATTATACAAGAAATCACATAAACTAAACTTCCATTTGCTAACAATAATGAAATAAAATATTCAGGAATTCAAATATTGAGATTAAAAGATCATAACTAAAAATACCCTTTTTGGCGAAAAAAAAGAGATAAGCTCTTCTGTGCAAATAGCATTGACTTAATTATGCCCAACTGAATTAATTTATGGGGTCACACTATTATTGCTTCTTTTTCTTGTTCTTGAATCCCCACTATATTATAATAGATGAGAGAGCGAGAGAGAAAGAGGAGAAGAAAATATCATATAGATGGATATATACAAACTAAGTTTGATAATAGCAATAGTTGTACTAATTAAGCAAAGAGTTACCTGTAGCAATCTAACTCTCACCAATCTTAAAGGTCCAAACTTTCATGACAATTACCAGATTCTATGGGGAGACAATCATGTTTGGTTGTCAAGCCAAGGCAGAAATATTCACATATCTCTTGACCAATCATCTGGTTAAAATCAGTTTCTCTTTCTGCATTCACTTTCTTCTGTTAATATTTTTATCTCAACAGTAATTAACAAGATCACTAAACAGGGTCAGCTTTCGAATCAAAAAGGGAGTACGGGTCAGGTTTCTTTCATCTCAATATAAAGCTACCAGGCAGGAACTCTGCTGGAGTTATTACAGCTTTCTATGTAAGTTTCTCTAGCATCTGAAAAAGCTTGGTTAAGTTCTATAACCCAGATAAAGAATGTGACTAAGTGATTACTTTCATTTCTTGTACGTGTTCTGTAGTTAACTTCTGCGTCAACAAATCTACATGATGAGTTGGATTTTGAATTCCTGGGAAATCAAGATGGGAAACCCACATACCTACAGACTAATGTAATACTAGATGGCAAAGGAGATAAAGAGCAAAGGATCCAATTATGGTTTGACCCAACAGCAAGCTACCATAACTATAGAATTCTTTGGAACAGATTTCAAGTTGTGTAAGCCAACATCTCTTGGCCTAAAATTTTAGATGCAGTTATCCCATTTCCTCCCTTCAATAAAATTTGTCTGTCCTACAGGTTTTTCGTCGATGAATATCCTATCCGGGTTTTCATGAACAAACACAATGTAGGAGTTCCCTATCCATCACAACCCATGAAGATAGTATCAAGTATATGGAACGGGGACAGCTGGGCAACAGATGGTGGCTTGACTAAGATTAATTGGAGCTATGCACCATTTATAGCTAGCTTTCGGAGCTTTACCATCAGAGGATGCCCTGCCTACAACTCCAACATGGATGCTTGCTATTCCTCTAAGTTTTGGTGGAATAGAAGGAAGTACTGGCAGTTAAATCCCATGCAAGAAAGAGCATATCAAAATATTAGAAGAAAGTATTTGACATATGATTATTGCACTGACCGGAAACGGTTTCCTAAACCTCCCCCAGAATGCCCATAATGAATACAGCTTGCAGTCAGATATACCATACCTAAAGGATTTTAAATAACATATCCTTGGGGCTTTCAGTTCCAGTGCATATAGAATCTTAGGTATAAAGAACGAGCTACATATCACTGCTGTATTCTATTTCATAAAAAGGATAATGAAAAAATTGTTATTAATTTTGATAAAATTTATCAATCATAAGCACCTCTGTAGAGTTTACACACTTCTAACAAGCAATGTCTTAATTTGATCATGAAAAAGAAAAAGATTTGGCTGAAATGTTTCTGTCCGACCAGCTCTTAAGAACTAACAACTCACAGAACTGACTCTAGGGGATCTAAAACTGAAAAAAGAATCCACACTAAGCATGGCTCGTATAAATCAAATGTAAGAATTGACAAGCATCTATGGCAAGGTGCTGCATTGAAAAAATTGCACCTTTGTATGAACTCAAGTAACTGCTTTACAAAGTAATTGCTACATGTGCTAACATAACATCAAGAAAGGAAAGATTAGCTCACGTATCTAAAAATTCTGCAGACTGAATTGTCCTCGTAAGCTCCTTCAAATTAGCTAGTACATTCCGGGGTCCTAAACTCTTTACACCAATATAATTCAAAAGCTGCTCCAAATCCTACAACCATGGAAAAGAAAGTTAGTTCCATCTGAAACAATACAGGACTCTAGAAACTTAATAAAGCCAACTTGATCATGAAAAATCATTTGTTAAGGAACCCATGGACAAAGAATCATCTGTCTACAGGAGGCTTGCAGGACAAGCTATGCTCCCCAAACTTCTATCGAAAAATATCAGTTAACAGATAATTAATAACACAAATATAAATAACTTAAAAGGCTTGCAGATAAACTAACAAGTCTTCCCCTTGGCCCAGCAACCTAATTCTGGGGTCGTCCAACATTTATCAGGGAAAAAGGAATGGGATATAACGAAGTACGATGAAAATAGAGATAAGGTCCAAAAATGGATCACCACCATACTCTGAGGGAACACTCCTCAAATTAAGAGTAACTTCACTATCTAGAAAAGAAGTCCAATAGCATCACACAGAATGATTAAGAAACAACCTTGATATGAACAAACATTTTAAGCCTGGGTGAGATAATTAAAATAATACAGCATGCAATCTGCGAAATGCAAGCCTTAGACAAAGGAGAAGGGCTGATGGTAAGTTACCTTGTTTAACAGGAATACAGCATAAGCTGCTCGAGTTGTATCTTGACCTTCCAAAAAGAGAGGAAACTCCGCAGGTTTTGTACTACCAGAGGATGACGAACTTGATAAATCAGAAGATGTAGGCTCTATGGAAGGTGCATAATCATTAATATACGATCGGGAACCTCCCAAACGCACAGGATAACGTAAAGGAACTTCTAGATATGAGGCAATAAGAGAAACGACCTGTGAGAAAGACCAGGATAAAGAAAGCAAATATCAATCTATTTGGACAAGGTAGCAACTAAAAGATTTTCTCAGACATCATGTGCACATAACATCAACAAAAATCAGATATTCTCTTTCACATGAAAACAAGGAAAAATCAACATTATCCATTTTTCCAGAATATAATATTAAAGGTTAGGTCAGGAATGCATCATTGACAGAATCTTGGTGATAAACGACCCTGATGCATTGGCAAAGATAATTTTAACTAATTCTATTATATACGTTAGGAAAGTGAAGAACATACATGTGCAACATATCCTAGGGCAGTTGCAGACTTCTGGATCTCCTTCTTGTCGGTGAAGAAGCTGATCTTTGTGAAAGGAACCATTGACAAATGAAGCCCTAGAATTGTCAAAGACCCTTGATTGGTAGGTTTAGAACCAGAGTAGTTACCTGTCAAAACAAGAAGAGCAAAATTAAGAAATAATCACCATGACATACCATAATTATTTGGCCAGAACCATAAACCAAAAATTAGAGCCTCCAGAAACCACAAGATTATATTGGGAAGAGAAACATAAACTACTGGATAGCTGAGACCTTGAATTCCAAAGAAGAGAAGGGGTTGCAAACAATAAGTCAAACAAAGATTAATGGAGTGAGAATCTGTGTCTCTTCTACTAGAGGCCCCCAAACAAACCATATATATCTACAAGTAACTAAAGCTAAAGAAACCTCACAATCAACTGAAATGCTCAAAGAAAGTCCATATACTTTTCATGTGAATACAATAGTATTTGTCAATAATGGTGAGCTTGGGCCACTTCAAAACATTTGACAGAAGTTAAACACCTGAACAGGGAACTAGTTTAGATTTAACTGTACATTTCTAAGTGATATGTAGACAATTCAAAATGTAGGTACATGATTGTGCAACTAAATGCAGGGAACACCCCCCCCCCAGCCAATAAAAAAGAAAAAAAGAAAAGAAAGAAAACAATCTTAATCATCTCCAGGATTAGAAATTTGCTACTGCATTTTAGGTTGAAATTTTGAGGAATAGATTCCCATTCTATTGTAGTTCACTACCATATTACCTGATTTACTAGTGCTAGGAAATGATTCAAGTTCTTGCTCCTCTGAAGGTCCAGCTGATATCTTTACAGGAAATAGCATTGCAATTTGTGATACCATGAACTGTTGCCTCATCCTGAGCTTCCTCTGCAAGTTTCTGAGATGACCATAACCCTTCTCTCCAGAAAGTGACATATTTGATTCCTGTAACATAGGAATAATCAGGCATTCCAGAGCAGTAACATTTACTGTATGAAACAATATTGGCAAAACCTAAAAATGTATGCACCAAATTTACATTTGATAAAACCTATCAAATATTAATAGCATTGCAAGAAAAAATAAAAACACAAAGATAAAGTTCTAGAACTCTCAGATGAAAGTGAATGGCCAAACAACCATAGATTGCCAAACAATTCTACGTTCCATAATCCAAAGGATGGAAAACAAAAGCAAATAAACATATGATGCAACCTCTGGAGCTCCAATCTCTTAGAGACAAAAATTCATTGTGATAAACAGCTCAAGTGTATAGCTAGCAGAAGACAACACATACACATCCACAACAAGAAACCTCCAGTTTTAATTGGACATGGAAAGTAGCCTGAAGGAAAAATTGTGCAGAGGATACAGCAGGTATAAGCAGCCAGCCTCCAGAATATTCTGAGAACGCCAGCCTCCAGAATATTCTGAGAACGCCAGATTTGTTAATATGACTTGAGGAGAAATGGAGAAAGACAAAATCCATGAGGCACAAGAGCATTCCCACTCTCAATCATTATCTAAAAAACCATCAAACCTAAAGAAAACATCAAATGGCACAACCAACAACAGTTGACTGCATAAGGGAGACAACCTAAGTACCTATATTGTTCCTCAAACTGAGGTAGGGGATTATAAGAAGATGAGAACTTAATGCTCCACATGCAGCAAAAATTGGCACGTAAATGTCAAACACAAATGCTTAATCATTTAAGTGGTATTGCCAAAGACCAAATACACCATTTTGTTCCTAAAAACTAAGGTATTTTCTCTTCTCTACATATTTAAAATTTTATCTAGTTGGATACCCTTCAGCCCACAGTGAAATGTTAGGTGAATAAACAACATTTACGGTACTGTTGACAAAAAACATATCAATCATAAAATTTGAACTGCATATTACGGATAAAACTATGAACTAATGTGTTTCCACATTATGTTTCATGCCTATATATCTGTATTCATACTAAGATTACCTGCAGTTTCTTGCTATCACCGGAAAGAGAAGTACCAGCAATCAATAGTGATCTAACTCCCATGCCAAGCTTCTCTTCTTCCTTTCTAGCATCCTCTGCTGCAACCTTCAACTGCATGGAAATGTTTTCCATTTCCAATTTTCTAGCCTCAAGTTTCTCTCGCATCTCTGCAAGCTCATTGATTTGACTTAAAGACTCAGCTTTGACCTGCCCACCATGTTTCCGCCCGCTAATCCGCGGGCTAATCAATTAAGGCCCAACATATCCATAAAGGATGATAGAAGAACAAAAAGCATCCACGAAACAATCAACCAAAGTTGCTTAAAAAGAAAGAGAAGGATTGCCAGTATATTTATTCTTCACAGAAAACTAAACAAATAAACTTAACTCATTATTCTTTAACAATTCAACTTAATTAAAGTCAAATTTCATTTGGAACTTCAACTCTTCCACAAATTTGCCAAGAGAGAATCATAAGTTGTTAGTGTCAATCTTTACGCAATAAATTAAGCACAAAAAGTTAAAACCGCAAAAACCCTAACATAATAGAAACTCATCGAGAAAATTATCCAAGAAAATTTACTAGCTAATTTTCATTTCTTTTCCGACTTCATCTCCACCATCAAACAAAGCCCTACTTCTAGAGTCTGATCAGATAGATACTAAAACCAATAAAAGAGAAAAAGTACTAATTTAAGAAAATCCTACCTGAATGAAAGAGTTGAGCTTTTGATTAATACTTAGCTTCTTTTCCTTGGCTTCTTTGAGGGCAGAGGACAGGCTCCACAACCTCGCGGCTTCTTGCTCGTAATCTTCCCATTCGATCAATTTCACTTTCTCCGATTCGCTCCCTCTTTTGTGTTCAGAAGAAAGATTTCGGCTTTTTTCCATCAATTTGTGAAATTAAAAATGTGATATTTTGATTCAAGAAGAGGTCATGACCTGACCTCATCGTACAGCTGAGAGGAGAAATTAGGTTCTGGTAATCATGGAGAAGGGGTTATTCGTTTTGGGTTTCAATTTCGTCGGAATAATCTGGTTGAAAATCTGGGAGAATTAGAGAGTAGATGGTTCAGTTATTTTTTTTTGGTTTTCTTGCTTTTTCCGGTCGGTAAACGCTAGACGAAGAATGGCAGGTAAGTGTGTTTTTAATCGTATGTGGAACCGTTTGTAGTTTGAGACTCGAGAAGAGTGCAGTTTATAAACTTAAGTAAAAAAAGTTAACGGTCTCTATAATTAATAATAATTATATAACTTTATTGTGTGATTTTTTTTATCAAAACAAAAACGTTATTATTATTTAAATTTCAGAGGATAATGCAAATTAAAATAAAAATACATTATTTCATAAAGTTACTTCCAATCTCACTTTTCTTTTTAAATTATCTCAAAATATAATAAACTTAATTTATAGATTACCGATAATATTTTTATTTAATTTCTCAATAATTAATAAATTTACATTCAAATTTTTATATCATTCCCTAATAGAACTTAAAATAACATGATATTTTATATTTAATTTTTTATCACTTTATTATCTATTTTATTGAAGTCATGAAAGATTTCACATCAACATCTATCTTAACAAATCTTTTCAAGAATGAGTAATGAAATGTATAATTGATAAACCATTAGTAAAATTATATTTTATAATTATAAAAATTAATTTTTTTAAATTATGTAAAAATAAAAGTGGGTTTATTATTTTGGAATGAAGTATAATTTTACTAATTGAGTCTCAAAAATATTAAAATCAAATAAAAATATGTTAAATGACAAAAATATCTCTTTTTGATAATTGTACAATAAGAAGTATAATTTTAATTGTTAATATTTTAGTATATACTCTGCCTAATTGTATGTATAAAATTTAGAGAATCAAAATAAAAGTACACTTTTAATTTTAAAATTGTTACAAATATATGTAAATTTTCTAGCGTTTGTTCCTCAGCTCATGTTCCGCCATTGGTATCATGCAACTCTAAATCTTGACAATAAAATTATGCCATTTTAGGTTGAAGGTACAAATTTGATCTTTTTTTTTGTAGTTGAAGCAATATTACTATTTAAATTGTAAAATCAGAGCAAATAATTATTGTCCATACAATCCATTAAACTTGACTGTATTTTATCTATTGATTGAGATACATGATATCTTATTCGTATATAAATATCACCTTACAATACGAATATGCACATTTATCCCTCAACTTTTTTGAAAACAATAATTTGGTCATTAAACTTATAAGCCGAACAATTTTGCACCTTAATTAAATTGTGAAAGCATGACAAATTGACTTCGGCTTAAATAAAAATTTAAATTTGATCATTTTTCATCCACTAAACTACGCAACTGTCATTTTATTGTATACACAGAAGACATATGTTGCGCAACTGCCAACACTCTCCACATTCCAGCAACAAGATGAGTGTTGCCAGGCTGAGGCTAGAACAAAACCAAACTCGTCACGAACCACCGCCCCCAAGCCTGCATCACATTGATCAGCAAGAAAAGCTGCATCCACATTAAGTTTAAAGGTACCTGCACAGGGAGGTTGCCAGCAAGCATTCTGCCTTGATGGCACAGGGACAGATGAAAACAACTTACCACACACCTGGAAACTAAGAGCATAAATCAAGAACCTGCTCAACCAGAAGACCCAAACCCCCATGCCAGATTTTGTTTCGGTTGAACCATAGGATCCATAGTAAAATGGCAGCTTCCCTGAATTGACAAAAACTCAAAAGAGTTCAGCAATTCCCAGATCCAATCAGCAGGAACCAGAGCTTTAGAATTCAACAACAACGCACCACAATCAACATGCTGCCGAACTAACTTGCTATTGCAATCTCTAAGGACATGAATTGGAGAATCAGCACCTTGGTTGCAAATAATAAAATTTGATAAAATGCCCATGTTTCGACAAGCAAAAGATTCAGAGCATGGCAAAAAAACCTTTAGCCAGACGCCATATGAAATGATTGACTTTTCGAGGAGTTTCCGCTTGCCAAATTTTTTTTCCACAGCAGAGCTTGCGATGAGGAGGAACTTGAGACACTGGATCTTCCTGAAAACACACAGGTTTTTGCAGCAAAATAACCTGATTTAACCGTGAACCAGCAATCTCTTGTAAGGATCCAGAATCTAGAATCTCTAGGACGCCGGGGACTGATAGGAATCTGTTGAATTGTCTGAGCTTCAAAAGGCAAAAGAACTCAGTTACAAGGTTCCTCCTCCAGCATTTGTTGTCCTCATCTATTAAAACCGAAACCATTGGTACCAAAGGACGACGAGAATTAAGACTGGAAATCCAATTATCCTGCCATATTTGAATAGACTCCCCCATTGCCAACCCTCCAACAGATACTAGCCTCCAAAATTGGAATAACACTAGTAATGCTTCCCGAGCAAAACCCACTTTGGCTTGAAGAATATCTGATGGAGGGAAATACTTAGCTTTCAAAATCTTAGAACTAAGGGAGCTCGGATCTTTCAACAACCTCCATCCTCACTTCATGAGAAGAGCCTTCTTAAGACACATAAAATGACGAAAACCCAACCCGCCATCAGTTTTTGGTATACACAACCTCCCCCAACTTGCCCAATGCATTTTCTTATTTTCTGTTGTGTCACCCCACCAGAAACGTCCAATCGGCTTCTCAATATCTGCACAAATAGTCGTGGGCAACAAAAAAACAACTCATTATATACTGAGGATTAGCCTGTGAAACCGTCTTAATGAACACCTCTTTGGCCGCCATTGAAAGACATTTACCCTTCCGACCTATCAACTTTTTCCATATCCTCTCCTTCAAAAAGCCAAAAACTAATTTCTTTGATCTTCCTACCCTAGTTGGGAAACCCAAGTATTTAGGGAATTAACAAACTTCATTAACTAGAAAACTATCTTTCAGATTTACCCTATTCTGCTCCGGCACATTTTGTCTGAAAGAAATTTCCGTCTTGTGAAAATTTATCACTTGCCCAGACATTAATTCATAAGACTTCAAGATAGATTTCAATATTATTTTTTCTTTCCTTGGAAGGACCAAGAACTCTGTTTTATTTTATTGGTATAAAAATAACTCGCAATTCTTAATCCGTTAGTATTAGACATCCTTATATATTTATTCAATGCGTTATGCATAATTTTACCCCAGGTTCTTTGCAAATACATTTTTTTAACACACTTTGCACAAGCAATGTAAATCGTAACAATAGGAGAAATTGTAACCAAGACCAAATAGATATCAATTTGATTGAAAAAGAAAAAATTTGGTCCAAACACAGCAGAAAACTGAGACCGCAACAGCATCAACAGAAACTAACATCAACTACAATTAAAACAGTACCAACTAAACCAACTAAACAATGGCACAAAAATCAGCTTTAGAGTAAATCAAACTAAACAAGTTTAAGCAGCTTGGAATCAAAGAGACTACACGGCAGTCTAAATGCAAAGAAATGGACACCAATCTGCTACTCTGCGTGCACCATTAATTCCAATTAAAAAAATTATCTAGGAAACATCAAGCATCGACCACACAAACAAATAAGAAGATAATAAATATTGACCTTAAAATAAAACAGGTAAAAACAATTTCAAACTCAACGAAGTATGCAAAATCACAAAACCAAACCATTGATCCTCGTACATATGTGCCACCACCGCCTGTCTAGCACCCAATTCTGGGTACTCCAACTAGACAACGGACACAAAAACTTCAAAATATAACTACTAATCAAACATCTTATAAGACTAGAATAACAGCATAAAATCTCCATGGCATTCATATAACTACTACACCGCACAATTCATTTGCCTCCCTTCTTGGCAGCAGACTTGGTGACCTTGGCACCACTTGGGTCCTTCTTCTCAACACTCTTGATAACACCAACAGCAACAGTTTGGCGCATGTCTCTCACAGCAAAACGACCCAATGGAGGGTACTGCGAGAAGGTTTCAACCACCATGGGCTTGGTTGGAATCATCTTAACAAACCCAGCATCACCATTCTTCAAAAATTTAGGCTCCTTCTCAAGCTCCTTGCCAGATCGGCGATCAATCTTGGTCAAGATCTCAGAGAACTTCACAGCAATGTGGGAGGTGTGGCAGTCCAACACTGGAGCATACCCATTTCCAATCTGTCCAGGGTGGTTCATGATGATGACCTGAGATGTAAAGTTGGCAGCCTCCTTTGCAGGATCATCCTTTGAGTTGGATGCCACGTAACCTCTCTTAAGATCCTTCACAGCAACATTCTTAACATTGAAACCAACATTGTCACCAGGAAGGGCCTCTTGCAGAGCTTCATGATGCATCTCAACGGACTTAACTTCAGTTGTCAGTCCAGTGGGTCCGAAGGTCACAACCATACCAGGCTTTAGGATACCAGTCTCCACACGACCCACTGGGACAGTTCCAATACCACCAATCTTGTAGACGTCCTGAAGTGGGAGACGGAGGGGCTTGTCTGATGGCCTCTTTGGCTCATTGATTTGGTCAAGAGCATCGAGAAGGGTTGGACCCTTGTACCAGTCAAGATTGGTGGACCTCTCAATCATGTTGTCACCTTCAAATCCAGAGATTGGCACAAACGGGATCTTATCAGGGTTGTAACCTACTTTCTTGAGGTAGGAAGAGACTTCCTTCACGATTTCATCATACCTGGCCTTGGAGTACTTGGGTGTAGTAGCATCCATCTGCAAAGATTTGAAAAGAATAGAGATAAAGTGTACCAGAATTACAATCAATTAATAAAGAAAAATCACCAAAAAAAAGTATGTTTTTTCAAATATAACAAGAACACACTGCAGACTGACAAAGATCCATGATTGACAAATCAGTACATCCCTTCCATATGCTAAATCGGATCCATCATGAATGCAATGACCTAATATAACTTCAGATGCTTAGTTCAAAAATGCAGCTAATTGTTTCATCATCTTAATATTGATGCAGCTAATTGTTTCAACATCTTAATATTGCATTTCTGTGCCACATAAGCATAGCTTACATTTATCCAAAAACCACACGTCATCAAGAGGATAAAACTCACAAGCAGCATAAAACTTGAGTCAATAACGATGCAGACTTTGAATTTTTTTTTTTACCTTGTTGCAGCAGCAAATCATTTGCTTGACACCGAGGGTGAAAGCAAGGAGAGCATGCTCACGGGTCTGCCCATCCTTAGAAATACCAGCTTCAAAACCACCAGTGGTGGAATCGATGATGAGAACAGCACAGTCAGCCTGTGAGGTACCAGTAATCATGTTCTTAATAAAGTCACGGTGTCCAGGAGCGTCAATAACAGTGCAGTAGTACTTGGTGGTCTCGAACTTCCACAAGGCGATATCAATGGTGATACCACGCTCACGCTCAGCCTTGAGCTTGTCAAGCACCCAGGCATACTTGAATGACCTCTTGTTCATCTCAGCAGCTTCCTTCTCGAATCTTTCGATCACACGCTTGTCAATACCTCCAAGCTTGTAGATAAGATGGCCAGTGGTGGTGGACTTGCCAGAGTCGACATGTCCGATGACCACGATGTTGATATGAACCTTCTCCTTACCCATTTTAGATATCTAGAGTCGACCCAACAGAAAACAGTTACCAAATATTAGTCAAATTTATGCTACTTTACAATATACTCTTTCAGAATTAAAACTTGAATATGCTAAAACAAGCTCATGATTCTCAATCTCAGGATCTATAAAAACATATTCACCTATATTACAATTCCACAATTAAAATTTATTAAAGTAGAGAAATCTAGAAACAATATAAATTGATAATCAATAGCGAAAACAGCTACAGATAAAGGGATAACAAAGCAAGAAGCTGATGGTAGAGAGACTAATATAAACAACAAAAGTAGTTACAGAAAAGGCTAAATCTATTACCTGTATAGAAGCGGCAAGAAAAAACCCTAATGTCGGCCGCTAAGAAGAAAGAAGAAGAAGCTGAAAATTGAATGTGTGATGCGCGTAAGGAAGCTTATTTGTTTATATATAGGAGTAGCCAATATAGCTAGGGTTCCTGAGAGTGAAATTTAAATGGACGATTTTGCCCACCAAATTTAGTCTTTATTACCTATTTTCTTCACTCTTTTATATTTATTTACATTTATTAGTTAAAAATCTGTAATAAAATAAGAGTATCATCCTATTCCTAGCAATGGTAAGGAACAAAAAACAGAAAATGAGGCTTGGTATGGGGACAAACTCTGGTAATTTAGTTTCACACTTTTTTTGTCTGTTTTTACCAAGGAATCTTAGATTAGATAATTCTATGAAAATAATAATTCAATATAGAAACTTGTACTTTTCAAAACATTCATACTTATTTTAAATTTAACGGTTTTGAATAATAAACCAATGCGTCTAATTTATTTTCAGCTTAAAGATAATCAATCAAAAAATTCATCAATGTGAGTGCTTCCAAAAAAGTAAATGAAATTAATGTTGGATTTTTGAAGTGAAATGATTTTACCTTTAAATTCAATGTGAGTTTTTTAAAAAGTAAAAATAAATAAATGTTGAATTTATGAAATACACAAATATAATGTAAAAATTTGTAATAAGTTACTCAATAACTTAATGATGTATTTTTGTTTAATACGAATGTGGGCCCACTTCAAATACAAAACTTTAAATTTTAATTTAGTGTGAATTTTTTAAAAATAAAAAGATTGAACGCAAATTTAGACTCATTTTTCCCTATTATTATTCGAAAGAAAAAATATTATAAGTTTATAATATAAAATTCACACAATATTCAATTTGGAATTGAAACTTTTCACTTTAAATGTTAATAATATTAAATCTTGATGTGATACGTACGTGTACAGTTAAAATCATATTGATTTTATAACAAGCTTCTCTTCATCACTAAATTGGAGATTGAAAAATATGGGAGAACTAGAAATTAAGAGGAAGGAGGAGTTGAAATTAACAGAGTCAGCTAAATGAATCACGAATGCAATGAGCTTTATTTTCCTTTTTTAGGTTTGGAATATTTTTTTTTTTAATATTATATGGGACGTCTTTTCCGTTGTTGATGATGTGGAATGGTTTTCTTGATTAAAATAATAATTTTTTATTATAAATTAAACATTGAGTTATTTAAATACAACTCATAGAAAGTTTTTCAAATTATTCCTAAAAAAAATAAAGTTTTTGAAATTATAAATCATTTCAAGAAAATAAGATTTTAAAAATATAATTATGCTTTAGTTTGAACTTTTGAAGTGTTTTAGCTGCATTTGAATTTCCATTAAATAATAAAAAAAAATTATTGTCCTGAAATATTTATATTTTCATATTTGTTATTTTCTATATAACTTGATTTGTTCCTAAATTTATTTCTTTTCTCTATTAGATAAATCTTCCTATATGGATCAAATCTTTGTGCCTGTATATATAATTATTATTGCTGTTTATAAACACATAATAATAAGAAAATAATAACCGTTTCTCTATTTTCTTGTTTTATATATTTTTTTAATTTTTCAATTTACTTATAATAATTATTAAATATTTTAATTCGTTGCAGTACCTTCAAAAAATTATATATATATATATATCCAAAGCCTAAATATTTGTAAGGGAGGTGGCAAATTTTGATTATCCATTAACTCGATTCAATATATTCATAAAAATATAATTCAAATTTGATTCAATTCATAATGATCCATTTTTTGACTCTCAAAATGACAAAATACAATTCGATTCGTTATGCGATTTATATAATCTGATGCATTTATACATATGTTTATAAGTCGTAGATATTTGATTTCCTAATTTTTTTTATGTAATATGCAGTTGGGGGACTAGGAGAGCCTTGCTCCCTCCAAAGTTTAAAAATTTTCAAAATAGGCATATGTGATTGTTAATACTTCAGAAATTAAAAGTTACTTAATTCAAAAATTGTTATATTGACTACCTTAAAAAATTAAGTTACATCTTTGATTTGGTTATAAATTTTAAAAAATCAATTTTGTCATTTAACAAATACAAGTTCAATAATAATTAAATAAAAAAATATTTTTATAAGATAAAATCTAATTAGCAATTATAATTTAAATTAAGTATGCCGATTAATTAAAAAAAAATGATCAGAGGTTCAGTTCGACACTGAAACTCTTTGAATAGCCAATTCACCAAAAATGAACTCTTTAACAAAATTAACATGAAGCTTTAATTTACAACCAATTGCTCCATATTTAATCCAAAATAACATTGATTTTAATTGTTCTTTCTTCATCATTACCTTATTCACGAAATGATGCAACAGAAACTCGTGGTGTAATAATGATTATTTATGGTAGATCAAATTATTTTATGGAAAAAATTGAAATTTTTATAATTTTTGTGATCATGAAAGGAGGTGAAACATTTTAATTAATTGAAAATTGCATACTAATTTTATTTAAAACGTAATTTTAGAGCAAATTGACTATCCTCAAATAATTTTAGACCAATTTAACTTTCATATAGAAACTTCTTAAGGTTTTTTTATAGTTTTGCCTTCACCCAAATAAAATTTTATAGCTCTATACCTGATAAGACGACTACAAATATAATTATTTTTATAGTTTATATTTATACATGTAAATTTAACGTGTTTATCAGTTTATGAGATGATGATTAGAATTTAGACTACGATAAAACAAAAAAACCAAAGTGTCTTTCAGACAAAACTGCACATACAAATAACAATGTCTTTCAAACTGAACTGCTCATCATTCTAACTAATATTAATAATTAAGCATCTGATAAGTTATTATTTGAAACTTTTAATTATGAGAAGGGGAAAAAAAAAATCTAAAAAAAAAGTGCGTATTCAAGGGCGTAACTAGGAATTCAGTTTAGTGAAATCAAAAATTACGACATCTTATAAGAAATTAATTTAAATAAAAATTTGAATAATTGTGATTTTTTTAAAAAAAATATTAAAATCGATACAAATTTGTTATTTAAATTCATTTTTTGAAAATCCATTAAAATATTAAAAATTGTACAAATTTAATTTTATAAAAACAAATATAGACATTTTTATTAATAGCGAATATGAAAATATGTATCACATTTATTTCAAATTATTAAAATAATTCATATTTACCCATTAAATAATAAAAGCAAATTTGTACTGATACACCGGCTCGCGTTGATGCCTGCAGATATTGTCCGCTTTAAACCTGAACTCTCACGGTTTTGTTCCTGTTGTACTGCCCCAAAAGGCCTCTAAAGGGTTAAAGGGAGTAAGATCCGCTCGATCCGCTGAATGCTTTCATAGCTCAGGGTGAGCACCCGCTTAGATATTGTCCACTAGACATAGGTCATCATGATTTTGTTCCTGAGGTGCCGTCTCAGGAGGTCTCAAAAGGGAGAAAGTGTGTACGGCCTTATAAGAACCGGTTCCAACTCTTCTCTAACCAATGTGGGATAGGAGATAGCCATGCTATCATGTACCATTTAATATCTTGAAGATATTTTAAAAAAAATAAATAAATTTTAGAGATAAATATATACTATTTATAATAATTTAAAAGTAAATTTGAGCTTTATTACTAAAAAAATGAATTCATTTAAATATTTTAGTGGAATCAATTTTAAAAAATTAAACTTATAAACTGATTTTTAAATTTTTTTTATAATTAAGTGAAATTATTTTTAAAAAAAAATTGAAACTATAAGAGCTATTTTGAAATTTTTTTATGGTTAAGTGGAATTAATTGACCCATGTGCATACCTAATTCCTTAGATTAATCTCAACATAAATTTTTCTAAAAAGAATTCTGTGCAGATTATGATTCTCGTCACCGTTTTAGAAAATAAACAAATTGTAGTAAAACATATATGTTATTTTACACAAGCATATTTAACTTACTGTTTTAGACCTTTGTTTAAGCTTGGAAGCACCCATTGCAGCAAAACAAAACTTGCTTTGAACTATGAACGTACGTTTAAGATACTTATAAACCGGAAATAGCCAACAATCACATTCACCACGTACCGAAATTGTCTGAACCATAGGAAAATCTAAATTCAAAACTTTCTAGAACATCCACCAAAATGGTATATGAAAACTACTGCGGCCACACACCCAGAGGGTAAATGCAGACGCAGCAACTACAAAATGTATACTGAACATAAGACAGCTATGAATTTTAACTTCTTAAAAAACAAAAATAGTCAACAATAAATAAAAATCATGGACAAAAATCTCACTTTTTCTTGGCAGCAGACTTGGTGACCTTGGCACCACTTGGGTCCTTCTTCTCAACACTCTTGATAACACCAACAGCAACAGTTTGGCGCATGTCTCTCACAGCAAAACGACCCAATGGAGGGTACGCTGAGAAGGTTTCAACCACCATGGGCTTGGTTGGAATCATCTTAACAAACCCAGCATCACCATTCTTCAAAAATTTGGGCTCCTTCTCAAGCTCCTTGCCAGATCGTCTATCAATCTTGGTCAAGATCTCAGAGAACTTCACAGCAATGTGAGAGGTGTGGCAGTCCAACACTGGAGCATACCCATTTCCAATCTGTCCAGGGTGGTTCATGATAATGACCTGAGATGTAAAGTTGGCAGCCTCCTTCGCAGGATCATCTTTTGAGTTGGATGCCACGAAACCTCTCTTAAGATCCTTCACAGCAACATTCTTAACATTGAAACCAACATTGTCACCAGGAAGGGCTTCTTGGAGAGCTTCATGATGCATCTCAACGGACTTAACTTCAGTTGTCAGTCCGCTGGGTCCAAAGGTCACAACCATACCAGGCTTTAGGATACCAGTCTCCACACGACCCACTGGGACAGTTCCAATACCACCAATCTTGTAGACGTCCTGAAGTGGGAGACGGAGGGGCTTGTCTGATGGCCTCTTTGGCTCATTGATTTGGTCAAGAGCCTCGAGAAGGGTTGGACCCTTGTACCAGTCAAGGTTGGTGGACCTCTCAATCATGTTGTCACCTTCAAATCCAGAGATTGGCACAAACGGGATCTTATCAGGGTTGTAACCGACCTTCTTGAGGTAGGAGGAGACTTCCTTAACGATTTCATCATACCTTGCCTTCGAGTACTTAGGGGTGGTAGCATCCATCTAAAGAGGAGAAAACCAGAAGAAAAAAGAGCAAAATTACTAAGGTAATTAGATCTAGAAATATAACTGACCAATGACAACTAAAGCCAGAACAGACCCTGCAACACAACAATTCGTGTGACAAATAATTGATTATTGAATTCTCAAGAAAACGACATTGCTGCGTTAAATTGAACTGCCTTCAAGCAGCTGTTCTTGCCTAATAGGTAGGGCTCTAGCATAAATATCTGTAGGTTCCTATAAGCAGCAAATTTGATATCATTATAACACATATTAGTTCTGTGGTAAAGATAATCTATGATGAAATAATCTATTTTAGAAACTAGTAAACAAAGTCAATAAACACAGAGGAGAGAGAGGGACTCGAACCCTCAAGAACTACCGGTTTTATGTCCGGGGCCATCAACCATTAGGCTATCTCTCCCAAAGAAGTAAAAACACAAATCTTCAATAAAGTTAACACCCATCATAGTTCTGGACACTGTCCATAAATGCCACAAAGACTATTATAAAATCAACAAGCATTTTCCTACAATGGGCATCCTTCATTGAAAGTCTAAGAATCATCAATATCCAAATAAACTCGCACATAAACAAGCTACCTCACCAAGTTAGAAAATTACCTTGTTGCAGCAGCAAATCATTTGCTTTACACCAAGGGTGAAAGCAAGGAGAGCATGCTCACGGGTCTGCCCATCCTTAGAAATACCAGCTTCAAAACCACCAGTGGTGGAATCGATGATGAGAACAGCACAGTCAGCCTGTGAGGTACCAGTAATCATGTTCTTAATAAAGTCACGGTGTCCAGGAGCATCAATAACAGTGCAGTAGTACTTGGTGGTCTCGAACTTCCACAAGGCAATATCAATGGTGATACCACGCTCACGCTCAGCCTTGAGCTTGTCAAGCACCCAGGCATACTTGAATGACCTCTTGTTCATCTCAGCAGCTTCCTTCTCGAACCTTTCGATCACTCGCTTGTCAATACCTCCAAGCTTGTAGATGAGATGGCCAGTGGTGGTGGACTTGCCGGAATCGACGTGGCCAATGACCACAATGTTGATGTGAACCTTCTCTTTACCCATTTTATATGTCTAGAAACAGAAAATTATGCATAATAAATGTTTAGCGATTAACACAAATTACTAACATCAATCTAGCGCAAATCCAAGCTTAAAGAGAGAGATTTTTGAAAATCTAAACAAAAAAACAAAAAACTATTTATATATGCCTTCAAGTTGATCCAATTCATAGGCAGTAGCTATGATTAAATGAATAATGCAAATATAATCTACCAATTAAAAAATTATTGAAAAAATAAAAAGCAAAATATGAGCAGAAAAGGGATCAAATAAACTGAAAATATTGAAATTAGAATGGAGACATAAAGGGACGAGGAGCTAACCTGAGAAGAAGACGGCAGAGGGAAGAAGATGGCAGAAACCCTAAATAGCTGAGCTTCAGACAATACAGAGAAGCAAAGCAAAGAGACAGTGTGTGAGGATTTTAGCTCGGGAGCACAAATGCCCATATTTATAGAGGTGAACGAACTAGGGTTTCACTTGAGGCTTCAAGATATTGATTGACGGTTTTGCCCTTCAATGGATAGGTTGAATGACAATTTTGTCCTCTTTGCTTGGGGACTAAGAATGGAGAACTCCCGACTTTCTCCATTCTTCTTTTTCACATCGACAACTCTTTAACGAGGCCAGTTTTCTTTTAACTCCACTAACCGGCCAGGAGCATTATTCGGTGCATCACTCCATTAATTCGCACCTATATGTATCGTTAAAAATAAAATTTTATACCATTATAAACTATTGGTATCGTCCAATTAGTGGATTGTCGAGCACCTAATTAAGCATGCATACTTGAATGACCTCTTGTTCATCTCAACAGCTTCCTTCTCAAATCTTTCAATCACACCCTTGTCGATACCTCCAAGCTTGTAAATCAGATGGCCAGTGGTAGTGGACTTGCCATAGTCGACATGTCCAATGACCACGATGTTGATGTGAACCTTCTCCTTTACCCATTTTTGATATCTGAAATGAAGGTATAAACGAATATTGTAAGTTAATATAGGAATTAGTGACTCAGAATAAGTAGCATAATCAACTTGGACCACAGCCAAAGACATGAAACAAGTCCTTCGATGCCGAGGAATTCGGCAATCCATTATGGCTTACGTACAATATACTCTCTCCGACACATCATAATAATAGGAAAACTTTTATTTTTATATATTTTAAGAAAAATTAAATTTTATGATTATAAGACATAATTTTACATGTGACTGATTAACTATGCCATTCATTTTGATTATGCATAATTATTACTTTAACAATAAAAATAATTACTACTATTGATCAATTAGAGTTGGAAATGTAAATTGTCATAAATCAATTGGCAAGTGGATAAAAAAATTAAATTTAAATAAAGTATATGATGGAGAGATTAGATGCATTAAATACATTATTTTAAAATTTATTTGGAAATAGTACAAGGAATTGAATGCAAATTTGTTCATTATTTAGAAATTAAATAAAAGTATTATAGTAATTAATAAATAAAAAATAGCAAGTGTTGTATATTTTGGAACTTACGTGCTTTTATTATTATCCCAAAATCTCGGGAATGCTGCAAGTTACCACAAATAAATAATCAAAGCACAAAAACAGTAACTTAAGTCATTCGCAAGCTAAAAAAGACATGTACAACAATTTAGGCGAAAGAAACAAAAGAGTGAATAGAGGATTCTCTCTAAAGCAAATCAGACATGCACACAATGCAGCAGGTTTAAGTATTGAAACCCTATCGTGGCCGTTCCCAGTTCTCGTAAAGAAGTAATTGGCCATCATATTTGAAACTAAATTAATAGCTAATTAGCCTGGGATAGAGGTAAGAGATGAGAAATAAAGACAAATCCTCAATTAGACACAGGAAATAATTGCTAATGAACACAAACCAATCAATACTAGCAAGGAAGCTTTTAAAAGCAATTTCACATTTGCATACCTACGTGGCAAGAATATAAGTGCAATGTTTACTTGGCACATGTACATAGTGATGTCGATAATAATAATAATTTTTTAAGCCTACATCGAGCATTATACTATAAAACTTTACTTGTAAAAAAATTATCATTTACACACATCTACTTATAAAAAATTTATCTACCTTAATAACCCACTCTTAATTTTTTCTAAAACACTAACTTTATTTTTTTATAATTCAAAATCTTATTCATTTTATCCTAATTGCCTATAATATTGAACATAATTACACTCTTTTAATTAAAAATTTAAAATTGCGTAACTATAACATATATTTTAGGAAGAAAAATAATTAAATTAGCATGAATACGATAGTAACCTATATTTTATGAGAAAGAATAAGTTAAATAATAAAGATTTTGCATTTTTGTATATATTATTCCTTTGCAATCCTTTTATTAATCTATAAGGAAAATAGACATAATTTATTTATAAATGAATTAAACAAATAAATTTAATAAATAGTTAGATATTATTTAAAAAATATACAAATATATCAATATATTTTATTCTAGGCCTTTCATTGATAGTACTTGGAAGTTGGAAACAAAATTTACGTCCAAGAAATAATTTTTTAAATCATCGACACAAACGATAATTTTACACAATAAAATAATAAAAGGCGTTTTTTCTATCTATAGTATTGACAAAAATAAAATAAAATTAAATAAATTTAAAAGAATAAATCAATCCACTGATATTAGAAAGAGTTTCGTATTAAATAAAATATTATTACTATAATAATGGGAATTGATGTAAAAAAATGTTAAAAAATTAGAAATATAATTAGTTTTGATATTTGCATAATGAAATTTCAAATATTTTATTTTAATGTGTATTATATTTTTACTTATAGTTTATTTTTTAAAATTGTAAATACAAATATATAATTATAATATTTATTTAAAATAATGGCCAAAAGTGCATTTTTGCTACTAACGTTTTTTTAAATATGCAAATTTGCCTCAAACATTTATTTTGGAGGAAATTTTGCCTCTAACGTTTGTAAAATGAGATATTTTTACCACTATTGTTACTTTCCATTATATTTGACTATTTAACCGTTAATTGACTGCTTACGTGAATGAAATAGAACATATATTGCGCATGCATTTGACACGTCACGTGTGTGAAAAAAGGTCAAATGTGCATTTTTGCCCTAACGTTTTTTCAAATGGACAATTTTGCTCCTACCATTTGTAAAATAAGATATTTTTGCCCCTTACCCACACGTAACGTGTCTAATTCATGTGCGACACATGTCTTATTTCATCAACATCAGCAGTCAACTAACTGCTAAATTATGAAACATAACGGAAAGTAACGATAGAGCAAAAATCTCTCATTTTATAAACGTTAGAATCAAATTTACTTCAAAATAAATTTTAAGAGCAAGTTTATACATTTGAAAAAACGTTAAGAACAAAAATGTAATTTTAGCCTAAAATAATTTATTACATGAATGCACGTATAGACTTAACTAGTTTAAATAAAATATATTATTTTAATTGTATGATTAATCTAATTATAATGAATTTCTTATTTAACTTTTACAAAGTCAACATAAAATTTTTAAGCTATTTATTTACTTTTAAAAAAGCAAAACTTTTTACAAGTCTGAAAATTTTTTATATTCAATTCAATTTCGCAAAAAATAGTACATATATCTAGTATAAAAAAAAAGGTTAAAATTTAGAAATCAGAATGCGTTTATCCAATAATATACTCCACATTCCATTAATTTGTAGAGGATATAAAGAAAACTATCAAGGGCATCAGAAATCACTCGTAGCTCTGCTATATCCAGCAAAATTCTTCAATCGCATTCTGCCATTTACAGAAACAGTACAAACTAATGTTTCATTACAGCTTAAGCACAAGAATAATTAAATAGCATAAAAAGCAGAACTAATTAACTTCGATAAGAGAACAAGTAAAAAAGCCACAAGAATCAATAATCTCCTTTATAACATTCTAACGCATCTGCCATAAATCCAATTTCAATTGCAAAAGGAATCTTTCTAACAAGCTATGCTACCAACATCAGTAATCAACAACATTAACAAAAGGCATAATAATATAACAAAATTCATTAAGAATACTCTCAATCATCTACCACAAAATGGTACAAGGAGGTAAACCGTCCAGAACTGACAGAAATTATCCAAATAGTCACCACAAAATAGGTGTAAAACACAATATCTATAACAGCATCACCACCGCCTGTCTAGCACCCAATTCTGGGTACTGCAATTAGACAATGGGCAGTGAGAAGCCAAAATAGAAGCTCTAGTTAAATATCTTAGAAAACAACATAACATATAAAGAGTTCTAAAGACCATTATTAAAACACGAAGCAGGCCAAAAAAAACTATTCATTTCTTCTTGGCAGCAGATTTGGTGACTTTAGCTCCACTTGGGTCCTTCTTCTCAACACTCTTGATAACACCAACAGCAACTGTCTGGCGCATGTCCCTAACGGCAAAACGACCCAACGGAGGATACGCTGAGAAGGTTTCAACCACCATGGGCTTAGTTGGAATCATCTTAACAAACCCAGCATCACCGTTCTTCAGAAACTTGGGTTCTTTCTCAAGCTCCTTGCCAGATCGTCGATCAATCTTGGTCAAGATCTCAGAAAATTTCACAGCAATATGCGAGGTGTGGCAATCCAAAACTGGTGCATATCCATTTCCAATTTGACCAGGGTGGTTCATGATAATAACCTGTGATGTGAAGTTGGCAGCCTCCTTAGCAGGATCATCCTTAGAGTTGGAGGCCACAAACCCTCTCTTGAGATCCTTCACAGCAACATTCTTAACATTGAAACCAACATTGTCACCAGGAAGGGCTTCTTGGAGAGCTTCATGATGCATCTCAACAGACTTAACTTCAGTTGTCAGTCCGCTGGGTCCAAAAGTCACAACCATACCAGGCTTTAGGATACCAGTCTCCACACGGCCCACTGGGACAGTTCCAATACCACCGATCTTGTAAACATCCTGAAGTGGGAGACGGAGGGGCTTGTCTGATGGCCTCTTTGGCTCATTGATCTGATCAAGGGCCTCAAGAAGGGTTGGACCCTTGTACCAGTCAAGGTTGGTGGACCTCTCAATCATGTTGTCGCCTTCAAATCCAGAGATTGGCACGAATGGGATCTTATCAGGGTTGTAACCGACCTTCTTGAGGTAGGAGGAGACTTCCTTCACAATCTCATCATACCTGGCCTTCGAGTACTTGGGAGTTGTGGCATCCATCTGCAAAGATTTGAAAAGAATATAGGCAAAATGTAACAAGAATTAAAAGCAATTAATTAAGAAAAATCACCAAACAAACTATTTTTTTTTCCTTCACTTTCAATATATAACAAGAACATACTGCAGACTGACAAACATCCATGCTTGAAAAAATCAGTAGAACACTTCCATATGCTACATCATGAATGCAATGACCTAAAACAGCTTCAGACGCTTAGTTCAAAAATGCAGCTAATTGGTTCAACATCTTATATTGCATTTCAGAGCTACATAAGCATAGAAACTATTTATCCAAAAACCACCCCATCCATCAAGAGGTTAAAACTCCCTAGAAGTATAAAACTAGAGTCAAGAATGATGTAGACTTTGATTTTTACCTTGTTGCAGCAGCAAATCATTTGCTTGACACCAAGGGTGAAAGCAAGGAGTGCATGCTCACGGGTCTGCCCATCCTTAGAAATACCAGCTTCAAAACCACCTGTGGTGGAATCAATAATAAGAACAGCACAGTCAGCCTGTGAGGTGCCAGTAATCATGTTCTTAATAAAGTCACGGTGTCCAGGGGCATCAATAACAGTGCAGTAGTACTTGGTGGTCTCGAACTTCCACAAGGCAATATCAATGGTGATACCACGCTCGCGCTCGGCCTTTAGTTTGTCAAGCACCCAGGCATACTTGAATGACCTCTTGTTCATCTCAGCAGCTTCCTTCTCAAATCTTTCAATTACACGCTTATCAATACCTCCTAGCTTGTAAATAAGATGGCCAGTGGTGGTGGACTTGCCAGAGTCGACATGTCCAATGACCACAATGTTGATGTGAACCTTCTCCTTACCCATTTTAGATGTTTATTAATCTGAAACAGAACAAACAAAATTATAGATTCCTAGGTAGAACAAATTGTGACATCAAATCAAACTGAAACCATGGAAAGAGTAATTGAAAAACACAAGGTTGCACCAGCAACAGACCATGCAATTCTCTGGACTAGAATATAGGGCAAGAAATTTTGACAAAAAATTACATTAACATCATAAAATAGAATATATCAGTCCAAAAGATACAAGAAAAACTGTCAGGATTCAACAAGAAAATTATTATAAAAGAAATCATATTTTGAGTAAGAAGTTCAGATTTATGAGCACAAAGACAATTTACATGTTAAAGAGGAATAACAAGAACAAATAAAGCGCAAAATCAGATAAACGAACAGATCAGATGGCTACTAACATGGCTTGCATAAACAAAAGAAATTGAAAAAAATAAATAAATAGATAACATCAAACCAAGAGAAAACAAAACAAATAGGTAACATCAAACCAAGAGAATACAACTGATCAAACAAAACAAATCCAGCATCCACATCTAAAAAGCTAACAAGTATATCGGAAGCATTCATACAATCTATCAAAATTAAATAAAAAAAAAAAATCAAAAGGTAAGGAAAATCAAAATTTCCATCTAATTACCAATATGCAAAGGCTGAAGCAACTATCAATGGATCCATAGCCACAGAATACAACGAAGAGTGTGAAGCAGAGCGAGGGAGTTTAATAAATTACCTGAAGTGATTAGTATCTGTATCTGAGAACTGCGCTACGAAGTTAACAAGGCAAGGAGGCAGAGAATGAAGTCAGTTTTTCAGATATGTCACTTTATATACACTAAGAGATGCGCTAGGGTTCCTTGTGGAGACCCCATCAGCAGCAACTTTGGTTTCTATTGATTTACCATTTTACCCCTACTGGCCACAGAAAAATTACTACCTACATTTTTTTTTCTTGGAAAGTATTGCTAAGTACCTGAACTTTTTGAACTTTTACTTTTGAACTCTTATATTTTTTATTTTAAAACATTGATTCTATAAACCTTTAATTTTTTTAAGGCAAAAGGTCCAAATTTGCCCCCAATGTTTCAGCCAAAGGGCAGATTACACCCTATCGTTTGCAAAGGGTCAATTAAGCCCCCAACGTTACGAAAACGGGGCAATTTTACCCCCACTGTCAGATGCTGTTAAGTTTGACTATTGGACCGTCAGTTGACCATGGACGTGGCAAAAATTGACAGGTGGCAAGAATCAGTTGGCCCACGTGGAGCCAACTAAAATCACCAAAAGTTATTCCACTGGCATAATTTAAAGAACCAAATTGCAACTCTTTCTTTTCCAAGGGTTTTTCATCCTTATCAGATGATGGCTTTTGCAACCATGACCTGATTTCGTCTTCAGTGAATGACCCAAATACCAGCACCTGCTAGGAAAGAGAAAAACTCGGGATTCAGAAACCATAAATCATGTGCAAGCTAGCCCCAGTGAGAGTAACAAACAATGTCTTCTGTGTGAAATCATTATGTCGAGCTCTACTAAACGCACATAAGGAAAATCAAATGCTTAAAATTTGATGATCTGCAAAGATATATATTTTTTTTGACTCTACGAATTGGAAAATCAAATCCGTAATTTTCTCTCCTCGTTACCGACAAAGACATTCAAAATTCCATCTTTCTACCTAAAATATTAAACAAGCCTTGCAATGTTTGTTCTTAATTAAACGAAGAAACCACAGGCAGAGAAAAAAAAATCACCTTCTTACTCATGATGGGCAAAAAAGAGAGCTTGGCAATCCAGAAAGCGTAAAGAAACAGAACCTCGATTTAACTTGTGGAAAGAAAGAGAAACAAATAAAACAAGAAAGGGTATAAAAAAAGATATGAAGAAAAGTTAGGATTTGAGAGGACTCTCACTCTGAACAACAAGGAGCAGAGGAAACAAAAGCGTGGATGGAAGACATGAAATAGAAGCAGACTGTGATGGGTGTGAACAGAAAGAGCATTTAGCGACGAAACCCTCTCTCTGGAAATTAAAGAGAAGAAGCTCCACGTTACTTTGCATATGTAGATGGCTTTGGGGAGGGAGAAGCAGAACCTCAATTGTGGAACTACTCCTTTTCTTGGTTTTTAGGGTTTGGATTTTATTCCTTCTCCAGGACAGGGACGGTAAGAAGTACCTCATCTCATGTCGTTTTAGCAGACTCCGACATCGTTTAGTTTCCTTGAACACTTTTTTTTTCTTCCCACCTCGCGCGTGGGTTGACGTTGGCTCCACGTGGGCCAACTGATTCTTGCCACCTGTCAATTTTTGCCACGTCCATGGTCAACTGACGGTCCAATAGTCAAACTTAACAGCATCTGACGGTGGGGGTAAAATTGCCCCGTTTTCGTAACGTTGAGGGCTTAATTGGCCATTTGCAAACGATAGGGTGTAATCTGCCCTTTGGCTGAAACGTTGGGGGCAAATTTGGACCTTTTGCCTTTTTTTAACATTAAACTCTCAACAAATAAAAAAGTAAAATTAAACAATATGCACCATTTTATAGGGATGAGTATTGTCGGTTAACCGATCCATGAATTTCAGTCCATTAATCAGTTCATTAATATCGGTTTTTTTAAATTTCAGTTCATTAACTAATCTATTACCATCGGTTAACTAGTCCATCAGTTTCGGATCGGTTACTCAATATTTTTTTGTTAACTACTATAGTTATAAATATATTCATAAATAAAATTAAAATGTTCAAAATACTTAAAAATTAAATTTTTTTCACTATAATATAACATTATTGTTGTTAAAATAAAAATATTTGGTGGATATAAGCAAATTTGTTTTTAAAAATTAATATTTAATAAGTAAATATATTAACCGGTCCATAATCACTTTTAATTAGATAAATTGTTATACTTACTAATAGCCAATTAAAAAAACTTAAAAACTTTAAAATAATTAGTATAATGAAAAAAAGTACATGATCACCTTTAATTAGGATAAATTGTTATATAAATTATTAATAAATTAATAAATTAACTAAAAAATCGGTTTCGGTTCGGTTAACCAGTTATATGTGTCAAAAATCATTAATCAGTTCATTAATATCGGTTTTTTCAAAACACTAACCATTAACCAATCCATGACAATCGGTTAACCAGTCCATCGGTTCGGTTTCGGATTTTTTTCGGTTAACCAAGTCCATCGGTTTTTTTGCTCACCCCTACCGTTTTATGCGTTTTTATTATCTGTACCTCAACATCAATTTATTTTAATGCATCAAATTTAACACTTTTATCAATTTGAGATTGAAATAACAATTCAAAATTATGCTAGTTAACTTAAAATTGACAAAAAATGTATTGGAACATATCAAATTGAGATTTATATATAAATATTAAAGGCATACAAAATATAACATATAGTTTAATTTCACATTTTCCGACTATTAAGAATTTAATATATAAAAAATAAAAGTTACGTGAATTAATATTGGAAAATAAAAATATAAAAATTTAATAACAAAAATTTTAAAAATTCAGAGATTTCATGATATATTTTTCCTTTTTCTTTTGACAAGCATGGTCAATTGTAATATGTATTTTAGGTAAATGCAATATTTTATCATTAATTATTCAAATAGATATCCATTAATTAAATAAACTTATTATTTTTTCAAAGGCAAATGTATTATTGATTTGCTTTCATAGTTTTCTATTTGAAACTTATTTATTTTTAACTTTTTTGCTTTCAATTTTGCCCAAAATGTTTATAAAAAAATCTCTACAACAATGATATCCAATTGGACAGCGAACTAACACCTATTTTTATTTTTATTGATTTTTCAATCAATTCACAACCAAAAAAAAAACATTAAGAAATAGATTTTTTTTTGTATATATGTATTTTTTTTCTCTCTCCCTTTTTTTCTTTAAGAGGCTAACATCTACTAAAATAATGAATTTTCTTATCTAATTTATCACAAAATAAAATAATAAATATGTTTTGCATATTTTTCTCACTTTTTTTATGTGCAATGCAGGGGAAATTTTTTAAATAATTGATAACATTCTTGAAAAGTTTTCCGTAATCTGTTACCTGCAAAAAAAAAATATAAAAGACCTGTTGAAAATTTATAAATATTCCGACGGTCAAATCAGTATCTTAACTAAAATATGAAAGTATAATGTAATTGAGAAAAAGATTTAGCCCCCAAAAATACCTGAATTCCTATTACTTATAGGGTAAAGAATCAGTGTTGTAATAAGAATCAGATACTAAATAGTATATGACTCATAAATTTCTAATTTGTGGTTAACTCCTAATAGAGTTCTATATTAAATTGAATTAGTTTTGTTATCATAAGTCCCCCTATGGTGGGCGACATTTATATCAGCAGCATTTGATGTGACATTTTTGAGTGGCTGCGATTTGGCATATGTAGCGATGATGAGGGATTCTTTTGTAGTAACCTAGCGATATAGTCGAACTCGGTGTTAGAATAAGCAGTTGAGTATTTGAACAATGATATAGCCGAAACGAGTAATTGACAATGAATAAGTATTCGAATTGGCTTTCGTGATGGTGTCTTTTGCAATGGTGTTATTCATTGGTCAATATGTGATGGATCGATACTATGCTTTTTGTTTGATAATTGGACTTTCAAGCTTTCTTTGTCATCAGGTGCTGTGCTTTGCCTTGAGCTCTGGTACAACACCATTTTGGTTCTTTAACAGGTAACATGGCAAATGTTGAAGTCTCCATTTATCTCTTGCTATCTGCCTTAACATCAATGGCTGGGAACTTTTAACAGGAAACATGGCAAATGCTGAAATATGCTTTAAGTTTATTACAGATTTATCACTCAAATTAGGCAATCTCACCATCCGAGTACAGTGATATTCAAAGCTCGTTCAGGTAGTTTTGCTGTTAGAGCATTTGTTTTATTTATTAGTTCACTCAGACAGTTTTGCCATAAGAGCATATATCTCATTATTAGCTCACTCAAACAGTTTTGCCATAAGAGCATATATCTCATTATTAGCTCACTCAGGCAGTTTCGCTATAAGAGCATCTATCTCATTATTAGCTCACTCAGGCAAGTACGCTATAAGAGCATCTATCTCATTATTAGCTCAATTAGGTAAGTTCGCCATTCGAGTATCAAGTTCGGTAATTTTGCCAGTTATTGCTCAATTAGGCAAGTTTGCCATTCAAGTATCAAGTTCGGTAATTTCACCATTTATTGTTCAAGTTCGGCATTGTCACCATTTGAATACTTATTCATTGTCAATTGCTCAGTTCAGCTATATCATTGTTCAAATACTCAACTGCCTATTCTAACACCTAGTTTGGCTATATCGCTAGGTTACTACAAAAGAATCACTCATCATAGCTACACGTGCCAAATAGCAGCCACTGAAAAATGTCACCTCAAATGCTGCTGACATAAATGTCACACACCGTATGGGGGACTTATGATAACGAAGCTAATTTAATTTAGTATATAACTCTACTAGGAGTTAATCGCAAATTAGAAATCTACGAGTCATATCCTATTTAATATCTGATTCCTATTCCAACACTGATTCTCTACCCTATAAATAGCAGAAATTCAGGTATTTTTTGAGGCTGAATCTTTTTTTCAATTACATTATACTTTTATATTTTAATCAAGATAGTGACTTGACCGTCGGAGTATTTGTAAATCTCCAACAGATCTTTTATTCTTTTTTACAGGTAACAAATTATGAAAATTTTTTCAAGAATGTTATCAATAATATTTTTTTAAAAATTATTTAAAAAAATGGGGCATTTGAGAAAATATTTGTGATTTTTGAGTGAGAAAAAAATCGCAACAAAAGGTTGCAGTTTTAGAATGTGGGACTCATGGGTTCCGAGAAGTAAATTACACTGAAACTACAACAGACTGTTGCAGTTTTAATATGTCAGAAACCAGAATCACAGCCATCTGTTACGGGTGGTCTGAAACTGCAAAAGTTAGTTGCAGTTTTAGATCTAACATACGCACTAACACTGCAATAGACTGTTGCAGTTTCAGTGAACGTTATTGAAAAATATTCTTGAACGGCTATATATATATATGATAAAATCGCTCTCGAAATTCCATTATCGAAAAAAAACAAATTTACTTATTCATATTATTTTTCAGTGCAAGTGAAGACGGCCGAAAAAATACTAGCTATTGAAGTAGGATATTTTATAAATTCTGTTATATTTATTTATTGTCATATAGGTTTAAATAGTTAATGAAAAATATGAATAAATACATTTTATTACCATAATGTATGTATATTGTCAATGTTTATATTTTTTATTACTTGCTTTTTATATAATATTGAAATTTTAATTATCATTAATGTTATTAAAACTGGATTGAGTTGAACCGGTTTAAAAATGTTGCATGGCTTGAAAATATTGTTTTAATATGACATTTATTTTATTAATTTCATATGATAAATGGTGTACACATACTTAACTCCGAAAATTATAATGAGTGATATTTCAAGTAGGGACGTAGCCAAGAATTCAGTCTAGTGAGGTAAAAAATTACAACAACTTATAAAAAAATCATTCACATAAAAATATAAATAAGTGCAAAATTTTTTAAAGTATTGAAATCAGTAAAAATTTGTTATTTATTTTTTTTTAAATGCATTAAAATATTAAAAATTGTACCTATTTACTTTTACAGTGGTATATATGAACATTTTTATCGATATCTAATATAAAAATAGGGTTCATATTTATCCTAAATTATTTAAATGGTCTACATTTGCCATTCAAATTATTGAATAAAAGCAAATCTTTACTATTTTAATCTTAAGGGGATATTTTTTAAAAAAATAAATAATAATTTTTAGAGGCAAATATATACTAATTTTAATAATTTAAAGGCAAATTTAAACTTTATCACTATGAAATAAGGATTTCGTTTAAATATTTTAGTGAAGTCATTTTTTTTTAAATGTTAAATTTATAAAGTGATTTTTAATTTTCATGATTAAGTGGGGGGAATTTTTTTAACAAAAATTGAAATTATACTAGAGGTTTTTTTTAAAAAAAAATTGTAGTTGAGTGGGGTTAATTGACCCCACTCAAAATGGAGCAGCTATGCCCCTATTGCAAGAGAAATCGTCACCAAAAAATGAGATCATTATTTTGTGGTGTAGATGAAATCGGTTGGTCAATTTCAAATTGCCTAAAATATCGATCAGATTGGTACCACTCAATAATATAAAACATACAAATAACATAACTGATCTTCAACTGTTTAGTTCATTTGTATAAAAATTTGGCAATAAGTGCATGATATTATTGTACAGCTCGCATTTCATAGTTAAAATTTCATTACAAGCGATAAAAATGTTTCTAGAAAATTTATTTCTAATGCAAGAGATTCGATAATTTGTTATGGCTAAAAAAATATATAAATCTAATCAGGACGCTGCATGTCTAACTCCAGACGACAATTATTAATATTTTATTATTATTATTTGTCAAATCAATAAGAGATTGCCACATGATATGCAATAATTAATGGTTTATTAGCATATTGTACGAACAATTAAATAAAAATACCCAACATAATATATAATAAATAAAATTTACCTATAATTGTAGGGAATTATCTGATTTATAACAAAAATGTACACAAAAGGCGGCCGAAATTGAGGTAATTTTTTCCATGCACACTTTTTTATTAATTGGTGATAATCCCCAAGTCCATTTGCACTTGGATGGGTTGCATGATGTAGATCTTTATATAACCATACCAAACAAGCTGATTCCCAACTATAATTTTTTACTTTATCTAAAAACTCCTATAGCAGGAGCCACATTAAGTGAATGTAATTATTAAAGTGCAACGGACATAATAATCTACAAACACAATGCAATATCCAAGCATGGGTAAAGTATTGCATACGATACTCATGAGCATGGGCGGTAAGAAACTAAAATTCTTTGTTAACTAAGCCATTTTAAAACTATGGCCTTTGAGAATGTCTTCTGAGAGAACTTATCCCAAAAGCTAACCACACAAATCCGTCCAATTATACTGTAAATGTTCAATCACAGCTAGTCTTTCAATAGACAGATCGGTCAGGATCTTTACATCCTGAAATTTAATTGTTGTTTCACTAACAATAAGGTGAAAAGTATGTATTTCCGGTCTCCACCTCTCGACAAGTGTAATTATTATGTTGACATCAACATACATTTCACCGATTTGTGACACTCCATAAAATCCTGATAATCTCAGGTATGATACTATTCTCGTATCATGCAAACAATACATCATAATCAAACTGAAAATAAAAAATTATCAATTATATATGTGTGTCTCTGAGTGTCTGTTTATAGATATAAATATACATACATTATTACTCCAAACTGCATATGCTCGGTATTTGCCTTGCAATTTTTGCAGATTATCGACATATGGATCCGAATTTATATATTGTTGATTTTCAAACTTATTCATTTTTAATAACTTAAGTGTAAATACAATAACAAATGCTATTTATGCGTCAAAAAATAATTGAAATAATTAACTATAAATGTAATTTAAAAATATTTCGCATAATAAAAAATATAAATCACATAAAATTAAGAATAAATAAAAATATTCCACATTTATCTATACAAAACAAAACTAATACCATTTCCATTATTTTAAATATAATTATAGTATTTTAATCCAAACAACCATTATTTTTTAATTTCAATATTTTAAATATTATTTTTCTAGTTTGATGTTACACTAATATTTTTTTCAAATCACTAGAAAAAATTTTCTACTATGACCAATAAAATAAGCAATACAGTCGAATCGAAACCACTATAATATTTGTATGTTAAAAATATAATATTAATTGCTAAAAATATATAAAAAAATCAATTGCTAATATTAATTTCAGATAACAATTCTGAGTAACGAACACATGCAAAAAAAAGTCAAATATATATTTTACAAGAAAAAAATAAGTCTGCATTTCTAAAATACATAAATTTTTCTACTGCATAGTTCTAATTTTAATTTATACTAATATAACAATTCTTAATACATAAATTTATTATTCTAATATTTTACATTATTAGATATTGCATGTTCAAATAAAAATATAAGTAGTAAATTTCCTTTTTTTCCATGCCACCAAATTAATTAACAAAATACACCTACAAATTACACAATAACAAAATTAAATATTTAATCAAAATAATATTTTTTATGACTTTAGTGCAATTAATTTTTTTCCGTTTATAAAAATAAATAAATAATTAATTAATTAAACCGAACTCATGTTACATCAATAAAAAAGTGTATATCGATTACTAATATTAACTTAATTTAACAATTTTCATAACCAAATACATGGAAAAAAATTGTCAAATACATATTACAAAAAAAAAAAAAAAACATTTCTATAATACATGAAGTTTTTCTACTTTAATATAAATATGTCTCATTATATGAATATGGAAATGAATGTAAAATACTAATTTATATTAATATAAAATTTTTGTTAGTACATAAATTTATTATTTTTATATTTTATATTATAAGATATTACATTATTAAATGAAAATATACATAAAAGCTTGCTTTTTTTTTCTTCACCTCACCAAATTAACGAATAAAATATACCTACAAGTTACACAATAACACAATTAAATATTTTATCAAAGGCATTAACATATAAATAATTTTAAAAAATATTATAAATTTTTCTTACTTTTAATTTGTTTAAATAACTGATAAATTATCTCAAAACTTAATGTATGATATATAAGTAGGAGAAAAAAAATCGTTGGATTTAGTTAACCGAGAAATCGAACCGAAAAATAGGTTAACCGAATCGATTTTAATGGTTAGTGTTTTAAAAAAATCGATATTAAATGACTAATTTATTTTTTTGACTTATGGATCGGTTAATCGAACCGATAACCGATACACAAACACTCCTATAATATATATATATATATATATATATATATATATATATATATATATATATATATATATATATATATATATATATATATATATTACAATTTTTTTATTTCATTGTTTTCATATTTAATTATTTATATTCCTTTAATTTTCATTACTTTAAAATATATTTCAAATTTATTTTAATTTATTTTAAAAAAATATTTTAGTTAATTTATTAATTATTCAATATGTCTATATTTAGTATTTATTATTATTTTTTGATTTATCAGTTTTTCATTAATAAAAATCAAAATATATTCGAAAAGTTATATAACATTAATATATTAACTAAAATTTTCAATAATTTAAAAAAAACTATAATTTTTAAATATGTGAAAATAATGTGTGTCAAGTTAAAAAAAATAAAGGAAATGAGTTTTTAATATTGAATGGATTTATTTTAATAATTTTGCATTTTAAAGTATTTTTGTTACACTTTTTCAATTATCCTAATTATTTTGAAATTTTTAAGTATTTTTTTAATTGATGATTAGTAAATATAATCATCTATATAATTGGTGTGATTATGGACCGGTTAATTTATTTACTTATTAAATCTTAATTTTTAAAAATAAAGTTACTTATGTCTATCAAAAAATTTTATTTTAATAACAATGACACTATATTATAGTGGATAAATTTTAATTTTTAAATATTTTGAACATTTTAATTTTATTTATAAATGCATCTTATAATTATAGTGGTTAACCGAAAAATATTGGTTAACCGATCTAAAAACCTGAAACCGATAGACTGGTTAACCGATTGTAACGAACTGGTTAATGGTAGGGGTGAGCAAAAAAACCGATGGACTTGATTAACCGAAAAAAATCCGAAAACCAAACCGATGGATTGATTAACCGATTGTAATGGACTGGTTAATGGTTAGTGTTTTGAAAAAACCGATATTAATGGACTGGTTAATGGTTTTTAACTCATGTGACTGGCTAACCGAACCGAAACCGAATTTTTAGTTAATTTATTAATTTTTTAATAATTTATAACAATTTATATAACAATTTATCCTAATTAAATGTGATCATATACTTTTTTTTTCATTATACTAATTATTTTAAAGTTTTAAAATTTTTTTAATTGGATATTAGTAGGTATAACAATTTATCTAATTAAAAGTAATTATGAACCGATTAATATATTTACTTATTAAATATTAATTTTTAAAAACAAATTTGCTTGTATCTACCAAAATTTTTTATTTTAACAACAATAATGTTATATTATAGCGAAAAATTTTAATTTTTAAGTACCTTCAACATTTTAATTTTATTTATAAATATATTTATAATTATAGTGGTTAGCCGAAAAATATTGGGTAACCGATCCGAAAATTCGAAACCGATGGACTGGTTAACCGATGGTAATGGACTGTTTAATGGACTGAAATTTTAAAAAACCGATATTAATGGACTGGTTAATGGATTGGGGTTAATGGACCGGTTAACCGACCATGCTCACCCCTAGTTAATGGTTAGTATTTTGAAAAAATTGATATTAATAGACTGATTTTTTTTGGGTTCATAAACCTGTTAACCGGTATATGCTCACCTCTAAGTAGGAGTGAACAAAAAAACCGTTAGATTTAGTTAACCGAAATCGATTCGAAAAATAAGTTAACCGAACCGATTTTAATAGTTAATGGTTAGCGTTTTAAAAAAATCGATATTAATTGACTGATTTATTTTTTTTATTAACCGAACCGATAACTGATACATAAATACTCTTATAATATATATATATATTACAATTTTTATATTTCATTATTTTCATATTTAATTATTTATATTTCTTTATTTTTCATTACTTTAAAATCTATTTCAATTTTTTAAAAAAATTTTAGTTAATTTATTAATTTTTTAATATGTCCATATTTAGTATTTATTATTATTTCTTAATTTATCAATTTTTCATTAATAAAAATTAAAATATGTTTGAAAAGTTATATAACATTAATATATTAACTAAAATTTTCAATAATTTTTAAAAAAACTGTAATTTTTAATATATGTGAAAATAACGTGTATCAAGTTAAAAAAAATAAAAGAAAATAGTTGTTAGCATTAGATGGATTTATTTTAATAATTTCGCATTTTTAAGTATTTTTCTTACACTTTTTTTCATTATCCTAATTATTTTGAAGTTTTCATGTGTTTTTTTTAATTGACAATTAGTAAGTGTAACCGTCTATCTAATTAGGGTAATCATGGATTGATTAATTTATTTACTTATTAAGTCTTAATTTTTAAAAATAAAGGTGCTTATATACACCAAAAATTTGTATTTTAACAAAAATAATGTTATATTATAGTAGAGAAATTTTAATTTTTAAATATTTTAAATATTTTAATTTTATTTATGAATGTATCTTATAATTTTAATAGTTAACAGAAAAATATTGGTAATCGATTCGAAAAATCGAAACCGATTGACTGGTAAATCGATTATAATGGACTGGTTAATAGTTAGTATTTTGAAAAAATTGATATTAATGGACTAATTTTTTTTGAAACTTATACACTAGTTAATCGGTTCATACTCACCCCTATATGTAAGTTACGAAGAAAAAAAAAATTCAAAATGGCAAATATTTGAAAATTGAAAGAAAGAAATGTTGAAGGAGACGTATGCAAATATTTGAGAATTGAAAGAAAGAAATCTCAAGAGAGAAAAAAAGAAGTTGGTTTTTATAGGCTTAAAAAAAAAAGAAAAACATTGTGCCTCGATCAACATACGCGTGATGTTCTGCATCCACATGATGAAGGGAGCGCAAAAAGGCAGGATTAAAGTCTGTCTCTTCTAAAACAGTAATATATTGCTGCGGTTTCAGGCATTGTCTGGCACAATATTGCAAAGGTCCATTATGGAATTGACCCAATATATTGCTATCTCCTGATTGGTTTTCAAAATGCACCAATTTTAGAAATAAAATTCAAAAAGACATTATTTAAATATTATCCCTGCAAGGCAAGTAGGGGTGAGAAAAAAAATTGGTTGATGCGGTTAACCGAAAAATCGATTCGAAATCGAATCGATTTACTGGTTAATCGATTGTAATGAATTGATTAACGGTTAGTATTTTAAAAATCAATATTAATGAACTGATTTTTTTTACTTATGAACCGATTAACCGAACCAGTAACCGATCATTTTTTATTTCATTATTTCATATTTAATTATTTATGTTCATTTGATTTTCATTTACTTTATAATATATTTCAATTTCAATTTCGTTATTTTTAAAGACATTTTAGTTAATTTATTAATTGTTTAATATGTTCATATTTAGTATTTTTTATTATTTTTTGATTTATTAATTTTTCAATAATAAAAATTAAAATATATTCGAAAAGTTATAACATTAATATATTAACTAAAATTTTTAATAACTTTTTTAAAAAAAACTAAAATTTTTAATATATAAGAAAATAATGTGTGTCAGGTTTAAAAAATAAAGGAAAAGAGTTGTTAGCATTGGATAGATTTATTTTAATGATTTTGTATTTTTTAAGTATTTTTGTTTTATTTTTTCATTATCCTAATTATTTTAAAATTTTTTTAATTGGCGATTAGTAAATATAACCATTAATTTAATTAAGAGTGATCATGGATCGGTTAATTTATATACTTATTAAGTCTTAATTCTTAAAATAAAAGTTATTTATGTTTATCAAAATTTTTTATTTTAACAATAATAATATTATATTATAGTGAAAAAATTTTAATTTTTAAATACATTGAATATTTTAATTTATTTACATTTAATATGCAAATTGACATTTCAAGTTATAAGTATTTGTCATGCCGTCTGTTTAAATTATATATTTACCATTTAAATATTTCAAGTTGATTATTAAATAGCTTATAAATACAAAATTGAAAGGGAGCAAATGCGTGATCGACAATCACCAGACGTGTATAACACATCATTTTTGGATTAATTAAAAAAAAAGACATGTGGATTGTTACAGTTCTCTCTCTTTTTTCTTTGCCCTCTCTCTTTCCTCTCTGTGTTCTCGTTCTCTCTCTCTCTATTCACCATGTCGTCGCCAACGCAGCCATGGAAAAAGTCCTTCAACTTAATACCTTTAACTCAAATTTCCATTGTTCATGTTTCCCACAAAACCCTAGCCCCGCTGCCCCTCCACCCACCTCTTACCCCACTTTTTATGGATTAGTTTAACTGGGTTGTCAAGTTTGGAAATTTTTTCAAAGGTTTTGTTGGCTTCTCAGGGATAGTGTAACCCAATTGTGAATTTGGATTAACTCCCGATTTTTGAATAATAATTCACAGGTTGAACCACTGATCATCTCTGTTTTGTGATTTGGTTGCCCAGTTTTTAAGTTATATTCAAAACAAAAGAAAACATACTCATCTAGCTTGCTTTCAATTTTTTCTACCAAAGAAGTACACTCTGTGCTTTTCTTGCATGAAAAAATATTGTTCTTTTGTTTCTCTCGGTAGTTTGGATATGTGAATTGATTGGTTAACTTTTATTGGATTTGTCTATTGTTGTAGCTTGCTGTTCTTGTTCAACAGGAGGAGCATCTTGGATTTTTTTAATTTTCATTATTTACCATGGCAAATATATTTAAAGATGGTGTTCAACTGAGAAGTGGTTGATTGAAGATGGGGTTTATATTTAAAGATGAGGTTCAACTCGAAAATTTATTTTTCTATGATAAATAATGATTCTCCATGGCTTAGATCAGATCAACCATCAACTTATAAAATCTAACAGTTAGAAGGATTGAGATTAAAAACATTTAAGAAAATTGGAAAGAGTTAGAAGACTTGAGATAAAAAAATTGGAACAAATACTGGTTTTAAGGAAGAATAATGTTATTTTTATGTGAAAATTAATTTCATCTAATGTGTTTTCACGCGCCTATTATGGATAAATTTCACGTACAACTGACATGTCAGCAAAATTTATACCACCTAAGAATTTAATGACGTAAAAAGTATTTAAAATATAGTGAATTAACTAATGTAGTTGTTAAAATAATAAACTTCTAGTATGTCAATTGATTGCAAGTTGAACGAATAATTAATATATTAAGTTTTTTATTTATAAATATATTTTATAATTATTGTAGGTAATTGAAAAAATATTGGTTAATCGGTTCAAAAATTTAAAACCCAACAAACTGATATTAATAAATTATTTTTTTTGGGACATGTTCAGACTCCCCTAAATGCAGGTGCAGTTTTACTACTGGTATAATAATTGTAATCAATCGATCCAAACACGCCCTTAAGCCAACCGTTTCGCTTTACCTCCTCGTCAAGCCAAATCCAAATACCCAACGCCATAGCTGCTACACCACGCAGATCGCGAAGCTGATCTTACGTAGCCGGACCGATTGATAAAAAATGGCGGGAGTATCCTTGCAGTGCGGGGACTGTGGGGTCCTCTTGAAGTCCGTTGAGGAGGCCCAGGACCATGCCGAGCTTACCTCTCACTCCAACTTCTCCGAGTCCACGGAGGCCGTCCTCAATCTCATTTGCAGTGCTTGCGGCAAACCTTGCCGATCCAAAACGGTGCCGATTTCTTCGATCTCTGTTCTATTTTTATTTTCCTTGGAAATCCATTTTGAGAAATCGGTCTTTTTTAGGTCTTACGGAGTTTGTGGTTTTCGGAGCTTGAAAAAATTGAATTTTGGGTTTTAAGAAGTTAAATTGGAACATTTTTTTTAAGCTGAATAAGACTTTTGGGTTTTGGCATTATTTTGTTTTGAAGGAAAGTGATCTTCACACAAAGAGAACTGGGCATACTGAGTTTGTTGATAAGACTTCTGAGGCAACAAAACCAATCAGTCTTGAAGCTCCCAAGGCACCAATGGATGTAGACGAGTCTGCTGATGTGAGCACCAGTAGCCAGCCTGAAGGTACCTGGTGCTATCAAATAGTTGTTTGACTTAGTTTCTCGTCTTATAAGAAGCATTTGTCAGTTATAACTGTTTTGTGTTAGTAATTATAGAATGTTTTGTTTTCTTCTTATTTGGCTATCCCTTCAACTTAGTGTTTTGGATCTTTAATTTCTCGATGCCATTTCTATTACATGCTATTAACTTAATTAGGTTGCACCTGCTTTCATAATTGTTAAGCGTGTTGTATCTAAGGAAGTGAGGAGGACCACGAATTAGTTGATTGCTCTTTTTGATTATGCCAAGTTGGTATTGTCACTCATGAAAAGTTTATCGTTGATGCTTCTGGTTGCATCGTCATTTTCTTTTTCTGGTGAAAATTTAAAATTGTTATTTTTGAAATTTCGTCCCATTTTGGGTTTGAATGTTTCCTCCATGAGACGTCCAGATTTAATTAGTCATCTAATAATTCTTGATATTTTTGAGGAGGTTGATCTTTGGCTTCCTTAACTATCGATGTCTCATGGGCTTGCTGGGGTTTATCCTTTTAGGAGAGGCAAGAGAAAGCTCTAATTGGATTCATGTAGGTAGTTTTTGCTATGCGAGAAAAAAGAATAAAGGAACATTTGAAGAGGGGAATTATATTTTCTTTGCTTTGTTAAGATAAATGACTAAAATTTCTGTTCAATAATATATTAATTATTATTACTTAAAATATTTATGTTTTATTGTAGATTTCCCTGAAAATTTCTAAATTCTCTATCTTACAGAAAAATGTTTTTATATGGTTGCTTTCCCCTTTGTGCCATTTTGATTATAGTTTCTCTTGCTAACACGAGGCTGAATATGTCCACATTTGCCTTCTTGTCCTATACTGATGCTTATTTATGTTCAATATCTAGAAATGGTTGCTCCAGAAGTTGACCAAAAGCTCCTCGAGGAACTGGAAGGAATGGGTTTCCCTAAGGCACGTGCAACCCGGGCACTTCATTATTCTGGTAAGGTCATTGTATGATACTATCTTTTTACTTCCATTTGGGTGTTTAGATATAGTCATCACTCATCATTGGCTGTGGCTGAAGGAGAGACTGAGGCTAGAACAATGTATGTAATATTTGGGGATTTTTTTTTGAGAAGTCTGTGCAATTAAAAACTATCTTCAATGCTTCTTAGAGATTCTTTGATGATTACTTGTGCTGGACTGTAGGAAGATGATCATGCAGTTCATTTCTATGTGTAGTATGTAAAAATTGGGTGTAAGCAACAGCATGGCTAATGGGTGATTAAATGACACTAGCTTTTACGTACACACATGGATAATGCAGTGCAAGTTTTGTAACTTTGTAGGACATTGGTATGACTTAGTTCTAGTCATATCAGCGATGTAACTTTCTTTATATGTATCATGGTACTGGCACCATTGCAATTTACCTGCAAAGCCTTAACTTTTTAGAAGGCACATTGATTTGGAAGATGCCTCCTAAGTCATTGGTGCAACAATTAGATGATAGGTACATCAAGTCAAAGTCATATGAATTAGAAGTGCAAATGATGGAAATGCATACAACTCTATAAAATCTATGTAGTACGTGCAATTAATTTGAAGATACTGTACAATTAAATGGAAGAAAGGAGATGGTCTAAAAATTGTAATTTTTTTGATGTATTTGTCTTGATAGTGGTCAAATCTGAGAGCTTTCATTGTAATGTTCTGTTTTATTTATCTTCAGGTAATACGAGTCTTGAAGCTGCTGTAAATTGGATAGTTGAGCATGAGAATGACCCAGATATAGATGAAATGCCCTTGGTATGAAATTGTTGATCACTTGCGTTGATTTGCATATACGCATCTTTCTGTTGACTTTCTTTTCTATTGCCTTCTCTTCTGTGTTCGCATCAGAGTCTATGCACTCGTAGGCATACATGGCTCCAATTGTAATATGTAAAGATTTTCTTACTAATCTAAAGTGTTGTCCCTTTATTGCTGGAGTCTCGAATCTCTTTATCTGTTCCATTACATCCAGGGGCAGAGCTAGAATTTAATTTTCGCGGGGCCATGTATATGATCAGGCATGTGTACACACACTCAAATGAGCGAAATAATAAGTTAAAATAAGATAAAAAAAATGATTTTTTTTTTACTAACATTTTGGTATAATGATGATAAAAGATCATGCTAAGTTGTAAAAGGAGATAAGAAACATTTAAGAAAAGGGCAATATTTTCCTTCTTAATTTGGAGATTAGAAAAGAGGTAAAACGCAATTTGGATTCTTGAAATTTAACCTTATGTGTGTGTGTGTGTTTACAATATAAATAGATATATATACACATATTTAGATATTCAACTTTTATTGTGTTCTATTGAGCCTTTAAATACTTATATTAATCTAGATCCAATTTTTACAAGATTGAATGAAATAATATTATTATTTTAGCATACATTAGGCCTGTAATTTGTCACTTCTTGTTAAAGACAAATGTGCATTAAAAATAAATGCTTAATACTTAAATTAAATACGATCAAAGTTGAATAACTATTTAGTGGAGTAAGTTTGAAGACCAAAAATGTGTTTTTCCCCGGAAAAGAAGTGATAATAAGACTTTTAATTTACTAACATTAAAGTATTTGTGTTTTAGATAATCACTATTTGTGTTTTAGATAATCACAAAATTATATTTTATCTTGTAAAAATAAAATTTTAGTGTTGCAACTAAAATGAAGGTTTATTTCAATTTTATATTTGTTAAATGACAAGTACATATTTTTAATGTTCCAACTAAAATGAAGGTTTATTTCAATTTTTTGGGGGACCAATAAGAGAGAACTGTAAATTTACTCTGTACTAAACGAGATTTTCTCCAAAATTTTGGAGGGCTAGTCCCTTCCTGATTCTGCCCTTTATTACATCAAATTCCTCCAAACATTTCTTCTGCTAATTTAACTTTCTTGCTTTTTTCGTAGGTACCTGCTAACACCAAAGGTGAGGCTCCGAAACCCTCTCTCACACCTGAAGAAATGAAGCTCAAAGCACAAGAACTGAGGTAAGATGCTTTAGCATGCATTATTAACTTCATTATCAACTATTTTTCTGTTATCAACTGCCTTCTGACTAAGGCTTGCTTAGATACTGTCAGTTCTTCCTGCTGCCCTCTTGCATCATTAGTTAAGAGATGGGTTCAGCTTAGGTTTGGGTTTGAAACTTGACTGGGATGATTAAATTGGGGCAAGTTCTTGTTTTTTGTTTGTTGGTGCTACTAGGTCATACGGTACGTTCATGTTCTTCGTCTAGTCCTCTGTTTTTAGTATCATGAAACTCTTTATACAAATAGCCTTTTGAAGTAGTTTTCAAGAATGGTGAACAGCCCTTGAGATTTCTTTTGGTGGAATAGGAATATGATATTCTTAAACTATTGTAAGTTTTGAACCATTCTGAATTTTCATTGATATTGTAAAAGTAAATGTACTAGCTCTGAAACTGTTATTACTATCGTTGGACAGCTGAAATAATCCCTCTAGGCCTTTTGATGTTTGTAGTGGTAAATTGCTCTTTGTTTTTGTTTCAAGTGATAGAATTTATCTGTAACTGTCAATTTTAGATTTCTGCATATGACTCAAAGTGTTATTGCTTTGAACGTTAATCCCATAGTTGGATTTTCAAATGGATCTTTGACGGACAAACATGTCTTGTATACTTTTTATGTCTACTCCCTGTTCTTCCATCTCCAAAAGCCTTACTAGCAGGGTTTTATCACATGCTTATATTTCATGTAAATGGTTTGAAGGGAGCGTGCTCGCAAGAAGAAAGAGGAGGAAGAAAAGAGAATGGAAAGAGAAAGAGAAAAGGTTCTTGTTGATTATCTTTACAATAACTCTTTATGTGAACTTACTGTTTCAGGCATTTTACTAAGTTTGTTCACATTTGAACTGGTGTGTGCAGAGTATCCATATTGCATATCTGAAAACTTAATGTAGTGAAAATAAAAAGATGTTGCTTCAAAAAAAAAAAAAAGAAAATAAAAGAATGTTCGCTTGGTTTTTATCTGTCTGTGGCAACTTTTGGTACTTTTTCATTATCCTTGTCTGTGGCAGCTTGGTTTTTATCACGTGACTGTCTCATGTTTATAGAGCTTGGTCATTCTATATCTCTTCTTGGAATTTAATGTATAATTTGTACCCATGCTTGTTTTTAATAAACTTTGTGATGCATCCATGCTGTTCCAAGTTTGTAATATGATATTTGTACTAGATTCACCAGATAAAAGCAGGATATTTCATGTATAATCAGGTGCAAGCTTAGATATCTATGAATAGATACTGCAGATTCCCTAATATAGTCTTCATGGTTCAAGCGTAAATAGATAAATGGCAGTTTGCACTCATTATATCTGGAGAGAGAAGATATTTATGCATTATTATATATTTTCTTCTAGCGAGTTTTGTCAAAACAACTAAATCTTTATACAGTGCTGGTTTTGTATGCATAAGCCCTCGTGGCAATCAACTCTTATGCTGAATTCTACCTCATGCATACTCAAGGAAGCTTTTGTGATGTGTTATTTTTTATCTTAATACTTTCATTTGGTGACATTCATTTAGCACTATTTTTAGGAGAGAATTCGAATTGGCAAGGAACTCCTAGAAGCAAAACGTATTGAGGAAGAAAATGAACGAAAACGGTATGTCTTCGTCTAGTCTAGTTTATAGTTATAATTAATTGTCCTTGCGTATTGTGTTTAGTATGATGTTAAATGCTGTTCTGTTGCAATACTAATTTGGATGAAATACATGTTTTCCTGTCTTAGTTTGCTTGCCTTGCGGAAGGCAGAGAAAGAGGAAGAAAGGAGGGCTAGGGAGAAAATTCGTCAGAAGTTGGAAGAAGACAAGGTTACTGCTAACCTTTTGCTTATTTTGCTTAATATGGTGGTTTTATGATTTCAAGTGCCTTCTTTTTTTAATTTCCATTTTCCCATTTAATGTGATACTTTTAAGAAAAGGACACAACATCTCTAGATGCTAGAAGGCAAGATCTAGGTAGATCTTATTTGGAAAATGTAACAACACAATGGGAAAATGATTTTTCTGTATATATTCCAATAAATACAACATGTATTTATACAATAATAGAGTCTAAGAAAGTCAACTTTATCCCTAAAAATCAGCCGCCAATCAAGCCACAATTCCTATAACTAAGTCAACAATTCCTATAACTAAATCAGCAGCCAATCAAACCACAACTCCTATAACTAAGTCCACAATTCCTACAACTAAATCAGCAGCCAATCAAGCCACAATTCTTACAACTAAGAAAACAATTTCTACAATTAAATCTGGTATTTCTTGTAACACTCCCCCTCAAGATGGAGAATAGATATTGATCATGCCTAACTTGTTACACAGATATTCTATGCGAGACCCATTGAGCGCTTTTGTAAACAAATCACCTAATTGATCTCCTGTCTTCACATATTCAGTAGAAATAAGATTATTTTGGATATTCTCGCGGATAAAGTGACAGTCAATTTCAATATATTTTGTCCGTTCATGATACACCGTATTAGAAGTAATATGGAAAACAACTTGATTATCACACCACAATTTTGCTGGTGATGAAGGATTCAAACCAATCTCAGTTAACAGATGATGAATCCATAAGATTTCACAAGTAGATTGTGACATAACTCAATATTCAGATTCTGCACTGGATCTGGATACTACAGTCTGCTTCTTGCTTCTTGCTTCTCCAAGACACTAAATTACCTCTGACAAAAACACAATAGCCAGTAGTTGACCTCCTGTCACTTTTGGAACTTGCCCAATTAGCATCAACAAAGCACTCAATACTAGAATGCCCATGGTCACTGTATAGTATACCTCGTCCAGATGCTCCTTTCAAATAACATAAGATCTGCTCTAAAGCTTCCCAATGCTTGACTGTAAAAACAGTTATAAATTGATTAACCACACTTACTGCAAATGCAATATTCGGATGAGTTACTGTGTGGTAATTAAACTTTCCAACTAACCTCCTGTATCCCTCTGGATCATCCAAAGGATCACCGTCATCTTTCGTAAGATGTACATTAGGAACCATGGGAGTACTACACGGCTTGGCTCCTAATTTTTCAGTTTCTGCAAGTAGGTCAAGAACATACTTCATCTGAGACAAAAGAATCCCTTTCTTGCTTCTTGAAACTTCCACTCCCAAGAAATATTTCAACTAGCCCAAGTCTTTAGTATGAAATCTATTATGCATGAAAGACTTAAGGGAAGATATACCTGCAGAATCGCTTCTTGTAATTACAATATCATTAATATAAACAACAAGAAGAATAATGCCTGCTTGTGATTGTCTATAGAAAACTGAATGATCACATTGGCTCTTCTTTAATTCAAACTTTTGAACTACCTCACTAAATTTGCCAAACTAAGCACGAGGACTCTGCTTTAGTCCATACAATGATTTCTTCATATGGCAGACCTTCCCATACTCCCCCTGAGCAACAAAACAAGGTGGTTGCTCCATATAGACTTCTTCCTGTAGATTTCCATGGAGAAAAGCATTCTTGATATCCAGCTGATGTACTGGCCAATGCTGAGAAGCAGCAATAGAAATGAAAAGACGAACATAAGTCAACTTAGCCACAGGAGAGAAGGTATCACAATTATCCACCCCATAAGTCTGGGCAAATCCTTTGGCCACAAGCCTCGACTTAAGTCTAGCCACAGATCCATCAGGATTGACTTTGACTGCAAAGACCCATCGGCATTCAACAGCCTTCTTGCCTTGTGGTAAATTTACTAATTCCCAGGTGTGGTTATCATCCAGAGTCTGTATCTCCTCTATCATTGCATTATGTCAGCCATGATGAGACAAAGCTTCTGTAACGTTTTAGATATGGAAATAGAATCCAGAGAAGCAATGAAAGCACTAGATGGAGGAGATAAGTGATTATATGAAACAAAATTGGCAATGGAATAAGTGGATTTACAATGACATTTACCTTTACAAAGGCTGATGGGAAGATCAAGATCATTTGATGGTGGATTCGACAACGAAAGAGATTTTGGTGCAGGATATGTATCATTAGGGACTGGTCTTCTTGAATACACTTGAACAATTGGTGGTTTGTCAGTTTGAACACAAGGCGAATCATCATTATCACATTTCTCAGTAGAACTGTCCGCCAACTGTTCAGAATTTGATACAGATTTATAGATAAGCCAGTCATCTTCTTCCGCTTGGCTTGCAGGAGTGGACACCACAGAAAAGAATGGCATTTTCTCCGAAAATACTACATCCTTTGAGACTAAATACTTATTGAGGTCTTGAAAGTAGCATCGATACCCTTTCTGAAGACGAGAATATCCCAAAAATACACATTTCAAAGCTGTAGGATCCAATTTTGTAACTTGGGGCCGAACATCACGAATATAACAAGTACTGTCAAATACTCGTGGCTCTGATGGAAACAATGGCTTTGTAGGAAACATAACATGATACGGGCTATCACCATTAAGTACCAAAGATAGCATCCGGTTAATCAGAAAACATGCCGTAGAAACAGCATCAGTCCAAAATTGCTTAAGAACTTTCATTTGAAACAATAAGGCCCGTGTAGTCTCCAATAGATGTCGATTCTTTCTTTCAGTCATGCCATTTTGTGCAGGTGTATCAACACATGATGATTGATGGAGAATGCCATGCTAGGTTGTATAAGTTTGAAAAGATCCTGACATGTATTGTTTAGCATTATCACTTCTTAATATATGCACAGAAGCATTGAATTGAGTCTTAATTTCAGAACAAAAAGTAAAAAAATGAGAAAACACATCAGAATGATTTTTCATAAAATAAATCCAAGTCATTCTAGAAAAATTATCTACAAAAATAACAAAATATTTTAACCCTGTTTTGGACACAACAGGACATGGATCCCAAACATTCCAATGAACTAATTCAAAATCAATCTCGGCTCGTTTATTAACTCTAGGACTTAACGAGCTATGGTAATGTTTTGCAAAATGACAAGATTCACAATCTAATGATGATGTATCATGAAACTGCGGACATAATTTCTTCAAAATAGGCAAAGAGGGATGTCCCAACCGGCAATGAGCTTCAAAGGAAGAGTTGATACTGGAACAAGCAACTGACCTAGGTATCCGCTTATCCAGAATGTACAAACCATCAGATATATATCATTTACCAATAATCTGCTTCATCATAAGATCCTGAAAGAGACATTGATCAGGAAAAAATGAGATACAACAATTTAGATCTTTGGTGAGTTTGTTTATAGAAATCAAATTGAAAGCTAGATTAGGTAAACTTAGCACTGGAGATAAAGTGATAGAGGAAGTGGGTTTAATAACCCCAGAGCCCTCAACATTATACGTGGATCCATCAGCTATTGTTACAGGAGAGGATACTTTTTGTGGCTAAAAGGTAGAGAATGTATGGGAATTACCTGTCATATGATCCGTTGCACCCGAATCAATGATCCACTTATTTGAGGAGGAAACAAGACAAGTTTTACCTAGATTAGCAATAGTTGTAACTGGAGTAGATTCTTTCAGAAGATCTTGAAAACGAGCATATTCATCAGCTGAGATAGTGATAATTTTCTTAGTAGATGAACTAGATGCAGCAATGTTGGCAGTTTGGATTTTCTGATTACGATTCTACAATTTTCTGCAATACTTCTCTGTGTGTCCAGATTCCTTGCAGTAATAGCATACAATATTGCTGAAATCATTGTTTTTAGTAACATTACCTCGCTTATTATTCTTCTTTCCAACTTCAGTGCCTTCTCCTCCTTTAACAACCAGGACACTAGACTGGTGAGCAGTTTGAGCATTCTTCTCGGTTCGTAACAATCTGCTGAATGCATCCAGAAGGGTAGTGAGTTCAGAACTAGAGAGAATTTGAGATTTGGCAGTCTCAAATTCTAGAGAAAAACTGGCTAGAAAACTCATGATAGCCATTTGTTCCCTCTGCGTTTGTTGTTTTTTTAATGTCTGTGCTAAAAGGCAAAAGAACATTCAATTCTGCATATGTTTGTTGAACTTCATAAAGTGATCTGTAAGGGACTTGGTCTCATCTTTTTCAGCACGATAAAAAGCATTACAAACATTATATATACGAGTAACATTGCTTTTACCACAATAAAAGAAAGCCAAATAATCCATAAGCTCTTTAACATACTCACAATGTTCTACTAAATCTATCACATTATTTTCAATAGAATTTATGATTTGTAACAACAACCGAGCATAATCTCTAAGCCAAGTTTTATCATTAGAAGGTTCCTCAATCAAATGATTATCTTGTTCAATACTTCGCAAATCAATCCGTATTTTTTTACTTCATTCTAAAAAATTAAACCCATTCAATTTATATTCAGTTATTTTGGCAAGTACGGAAATAATCTCGGTGACACTAGATTTACTTTCATCAGCCATCTTAATAATCCCAAACATCTCAAATAAAATAACCACAAATACCCAATAGTCAAATCTCAAAACAAGATAAAAATAAAACCTTAAACCAGCAGCACCTCAAGCATGTCAAACGACAATTTCCGGTAGCAATCCAGCAGCTAACATAGGAGAGAAGACAACACCTTCAAGGATGCCAGGTGTAGCAACTGATTGTAGGATTTGGCTGGAAACAACCAGGCGACGCCGGAGGCGAGAACCGGAGACGAACTGCCGCTGCACGTACCTCCAAGCGTCGGAGCGTGACAAAGAAGCCGAAACAGAAAGGTGGCGCGTGAAGACCACTCTCCGAGAATCCAGTCACCGGATTTTGGGAACTGACCGAACTGAGAGTCGCGCTCCTTCCCTAACCGGCGGTGAAGCAAGCAGGTCACCGGAACTAGTGACCTCTAGAGGAACAGAATCCTCACCTGCAGAACAAAACCCAGAAAACCCAGAAAATAATCCCAGACAACTCTAAGGCTCTGATATCATGTAACAACACAATGGAAAAATGATTTTTCTGTATATATTCAAATAAATACAACAGGTATTTATACAATAATAGAGTCTAAGAAAGTCAATTTTATCCCTAAAAATCAGCAGCCAATCAAGCCATAATTTCTACAACTAAGTCAACAATTCCTACAACTAAATCAGCAGCCAATCAAGCCACAATTCCTACAACTAAATCAACAATTTTTACAACTAAATCAGCAGCCAATCAAGCCACAATTCTTACAACTAAATCAACAATTTCTACAACTAAATCTGGTATTTCTTGTAACAGAAAATTTCAAATTTTATTGGTTCTATTCCTTCACAAATTACAGCATCCTACCATTTGATGTTTAGTTTATATTTGGAGTTTGGTTTGTTCTTTTCCTGATTATAATTGAATATTTTTCAGGCAGAAAGAAGAAGGAAGCTTGGATTGCCACCAGAAGATCCAGCAACAACTGCAAAACCTACTACACCTGTTGTGGAGGAGAAAAAGGTACGAGGAGTAATTGTAAGTTGGATGTTTGTCATTTAAAAATTTATAAATTACAGAATATACTTCACGGATGATGCGCAGAGCTCCTTGCCTGTTAGGCCTGCCACAAAGGCAGAGCAAATGAGAGAATGTTTGCGATCTCTTAAGCAGACTCACAAGGTAAATACAATAGTCTGTCTCATCTGTTAATGCAGTCAAGCGACATTTTACTCCTACTTTTGTCACAAGTATCTCATAATGTTGTGCATCATTGTTGAGTGGACTCAAATACTTCACATTGCTTTTTGTGAACTAGGATGATGATGCAAAAGTGAAGAGAGCATTTCAAACCCTCTTAACTTACATAGGGAATGCTGCTAAAAATCCTAATGAGGGGAAGTACAGAAAAATTAGGCTTAACAACCAAACCTTTCAGGTATGGAAAATTATTGCAGTTCCAGATATTGTAAGCTCTATGTTTATTCTCTATTCATGTAGGTTTTTTAACCTGCATACATTAGAAAACCAGAAGGATGACGATGAATGTCCATAGGCATAGCCATGTGATCTGAAGTTTGATGGAGATTTCATGTGGTCTGAGCCCCCATGCATTTGGCGACCCCCTATCCTTTTTAATTTAAATGTATCAGCATATATTGGCATAATTATCCTTGCTGCTAGCAGCTGTCTTGTGTGTTTCTATCTGTATTCTTCTCCTTTACCTGCAATGCTCCATGAAATCCTAAGTTCACCACTTCCACATTCTCCCGACTTAAACTGAGCTCTATGATCCAAACTTGTTTTTGAACTCAAATAGCTGCACTCCACCTAATTGATTATGTGATTAGTTATCACCTACTGGCATGTTTGTGGTGTCATTTTTTATGCTTCAGCTTAATCAGAGTTCTAAAATTACAGTCAAGTGAACGCCAAAAATTTACTTTTTATGTGCTCTAATTCTGGACTCTTTATTTATTTACTACAAGTTTGCTCTCATTCATGGAGGTTTTACTGCCTAAAACAGGATAGAGTTGGTTCACTAAACGGCGGGGTCGAGTTTCTGGAGCTGTGTGGATTTCAGAAAATTGAAGGAGACGAGTTCCTCTTCTTACCCAGGGACAAGGTTGAAATGGCAGTGCTGAATTCAGCTGGGTCTGAGCTGAACTCGGCAATTAATAACCCATTTTTTGGTGTTCTTTAAGTTACAAATTACAATGACTTCAAGTCTGCAAAATGTTCTCTTCCCAAAGTCGTATTTTCAGAAAGTGTGCTAGTAAGCCCCTTTGTGTTGGTTTTTTACATTGTTGAAAATGACCGTGTCATGATGATTTTTTTTTAATTAAAATTCAATGTTACAATGACCTGGTCAGCAAGTAAGCACTATATATTTTCTTTCAGCTTTTCTATTTCGGCTTAGCTGCTCCTCGGAACAACTGTATTTTGGTCTCCTATTTATTGTTTCAGAGTCCTGTACCCTATTAGCACGAATCAATTCACTGAGATTGGAGAAAACATATGATCTGCACTGGTTCTCCCAGGCTTTTTATAAATATCCTCCCGTCTTTTTTTTTTAATGTTCTTTTATTGAGCTACTATATGCTTCTCAGATCACATTAAATTTGATTTTGAACATTTAAATCATCAACTTTTTCGAGCATTGTAGTTTTCTATTGTATATTTTTTGATGAATGATTAACAATCAAACGATATGAATTCTTTTTACCCATGCACTCTCAAAAAGCACAGCAAAATTGCTTCATACGGCTTATTCATTCTCTTTTTTACTCTAATAAATTCACACTAGATTTTCCTCCACTATTTCTCCTCCGGCAGCCTCATTGTCGATCTCCTCGTCATCTCTGTGCTGGCTATTCTATCTTTAACCATGATCACCCCAAGAACTTTCTTCAATGCATTGATCTGTGGTATAGCATATAATTCCCGATTTGGCGATTTGAGCATGACTTGTCAATGCATTGATTTGCTTTTGTGCAAGGCCAGCACACATAACACTTTACCAGTAATCCCCACATGAGCAGACCCCATCCTTGAAGTGATGGAAACGCTTTGCATCTCTCAAAATGATCTCCCTTTGACTCGTCTTACTAGCATATTTCATTAAAGAATGGCAATCCCCACAGACTCAGATTTTTCACAATTCTTATAGTCATTGCTGGAGAAGCACGACGAAGTCCAAATGCAAGTGCCAACTTCTCACTATGACTTCCTAATATATATTCCTTCTCTTCTTCAATATTATGAAGTAGTGACTCGGTCTATTTCTTCTAGTTTCAACATCTCTCGCATCCTTAAGAGCATAATCACTGGCTATGAAACTATGAACTTGGCCCCCCACCTCTATGTAGCTCAATCATGAATCTTTTTCAATGCCTTCTTTCTGCATCTGAACACTCTCTCAGCATCTTCCCAGTGGCCTACTGCAGCATAAGCATTTGACAAAAAGACATGGCTTCCAGGATGAGTAGGTTTAAGCTCCAGAAGCTTCTGTGAGGCTAATTCTGCCAATTCGATATTTTTGTGAGCCCTAGAAGCACAGAAAAGCGTTCCCCATATCAGAAAATCTGGAGCTACTGGCATGCTCTCAATGAAACTCAGAGCTTGATTAAGACGACCTGCCCTGCCTAGGAGATCAACAATCAGAGCATAATGTTTGATAGTAGGCTCAATAGAGTAGTCAAGCTTCATGCTGTTGTAGAAGTTAAGTCCAAGATTCACTTTACCAGCATGAGTGCATGCAGTTAGTAAGGCAAGAAAGACAACCTCATCTGGTCTCATACCTGCAAATATGGAAATATTTCGGCTCATGTAAAATATTTGTCTAAAAGTTAAATGGAATTGCACTCAGCAACAAAGTCACACCTGCATACATCATCTGTCTAAAGCATTGAATTGCTTCCTCAAAATGACCATGGATAGCCCAACCCCATATCATAATGCTCCATGTAAGTACATCCTTCTGTTTTATCTCTCTAAAGACCTGACGTGCAGACTTGATATCCCCGCATTTTACATACATATCCATTAAAGCATTCCCAGTTGCTCCATTTAAATGGAAATCATTGTCCTTGAGATATTTTTGTATCCTTAATCCAGCTTCAAGGGCACCAATCTTTGCGCAAGCAGAAAGAGCTGAAGTAACAGTAAATGCATTCGGCTTCACACCCTCCTCCAGCATCCTAAAAAACATGGCCAATGCTTTGTCATAGTCTCCATTCAACGAATAGCCATTAATCATTGTAGTCCAACAAACTACATTCTTCTCTGGCATTCGATCAAAAAGCTTCCCGGCTCGCTTCAAATCACCAATCCTCAAAAACCCGTTAATCAAACTATTCCAAGATACAATACTCCTCTCTGGCATAGCCTCAAAAAGCTCCACAGCCTTTTTCATATCTCCCACCTTACAACAACCATTAATCAACGCGTTCCATAACAATGTGCCCTTCCCATTAAATCTCTGAGGAGTTTCATCAAACAACTTGAGAGCAAAACCCAATTCCTCAACTTTTACATACATATCAACCATAGCTATTCTAACGAATAAATCAAACTCGAATCCAGATTTCTGAATCATCCCATGTAGAGCACTACCAAGCGCTTCTAAGCACAAACTCGCAATAGATTTCAGCACAAACGGGTAAGTGAGGCGGTCAGGTTGAATATCCATCCTCAACATGAGAACAAAATGGGAAATGGCATGCTCAAAACAGGAATTACTCACAAACCCACGAATCAACGCATTGAAAAGAAACAAGTTCTTGGGATGATAATGGTTAAAAATTGAGAGAGAATAATCAATGGATTTGAGCAAAGAAAAAGAAGAGATCAACTGGGTAGTGATGAGGCTGCTGGATGAGAGATTGTGGAGTAGAATTTGGGCGTGGATTTGGTGGATTTGAAGAGAGGTTTTGGAGGAGTGAATCAGGGATATGAAGTGATTTTGTTGTAAAGTTTGTAAAAAAGTTTGGTTTTTTGAGGAGAAAACTGAAACTGGAGTGGTGGTTTTGGCGGTAAAGGTTTTTGACTTAAAAAGAGCAGCAAGAGATTTCATTATCTTTGGGTACCAGTTAAATCACTTGTCTCTCTGACTTTTAATTGTTGAAATGTCACACTGAGACTTTGTTTTGGGAGCCTCGTCTTGCTCAACGGATAACAAAATTGATTTGTTACATGATAAACATACGCATATCAAATGCTAACCTCATTCCAAAATAGACCTAATCAAGGGCTGGATTTTGACACTAAAAAATATTTAAGAAGTCACGTAAATCCATCAAAAAGTCTGCTTAAACCTGATAAAAATCCAGCCCATGGACATATATAGTTTAAAATTAGGAGTAAAAGCTTTCACATAATAAATATTTTTGTTAGGAGTGTTCAAAAATGAATTAGCCGGTTTATGATTAGAATTTTTTTTAAGGGAAAAAATTGAGTTGAACCGTATATAATTTCATAAAATATATTATATAAATTTGAAAATTTTTTTTATCATAAACTACCCGACTCACTTTTAAACACTCCTAATCTGATCATCCACATTTCTCTCTTGAAAGTACAAGCAATGATTGAGCCGAATCTATATCTCAAAACAATGGCAAACCCAAGAATTGGTCAAATCAAATAAAAATTGATGTATTTTCTCATAAATGAATCCGCAACTTAATTAATTTCGAAGAAAACAAATTTAGACATACTATATATACTATATTATACAAATTTAATATAGTATTTGATATATAGATTAATGGGATAGCTAAGGAAAGATAGTTTATGAGATAATACTTATTTACACTTATATTTGATAAAAAAAGTATTATCATAAGCGTCTAATATTTTCTAATGACATATAACACATTTGAACTAATTACAGTTAAAAATTAAAATTAATTTACTGAGTCGTTAAACAGATTAAGTTATAAATGAATCAAATTTTATAACATTATTTTTTTATATTCTAAAATTTTTCATTAAAAATTAAAAAGCTTTGCATATATTACCTAAAAAAGTTATTTTATATTCATATAATATAAAAAAAAAGTTATAAATTACAAATAAAATATAAGTATATCACAAATGAATAAAATTATGTAGATCACATAACTGGTCGGATTGAATCGAATAATTTTATGAATCAAATAGATCGAGTCATAAATATAGGGTGAATTCAGAATTTAACGAAAAGGGGTGCCAAAATTTAAATATCACATAAATAATAAAAGTTGAGAGGGCCAAAGTGCAAGAAATAAACAATTGAAAGGACCAACTTGAAAAATAAGCTAAACTCAATATAAAATTAGAATGAATGTTTTGGGAAAAAAAAAAAATTGGATTGCCCTTGCTTCGCCTATGCCTAAATTAGTTATTGATGGATCGGTTTAAATTATGTTTTCATAAATTGACTGAATATAATTTGCCCATTGAATTAAAATTTGCTTTTACTACTTTTTGAATGATTATTTAAAAAGAGAAAATACAATAATTTTATATTTTTTCCTAGCAAAATATTGCAATCTACTTTATAGATCAATTTAGGCAAAAGGTAAATTTTTGTCCCTATCATTTTTTAAGATAAGCAAATTTGTTCTTAAAGTTTATTTTTGGACAAATCTGCCCCTATCATTTGAATTTTCATAACAAAATGAATTCAATTGAAAAAAAAAATCATCAAAAAGAGAATTGAACAAAACTTAGATGTTAGAGAACTCAATTAAATAGAAATTACACAATTCGTGATCTTTTTTTTTTTTAAATAAAAAAATAAAGTGGTTCGAAAACTCAATTTAACAACATTTCACTTGATGTTATCATCAGTTGCCGCCGCAGCAACGGTAAACCAAAGTTGGCCTATAGAGCTTCGAGCCTTGGACGATATGCAAGCATAAACAATCGTAAATGGCCATATACTTTCTTAGCCCAATTTCGCCTCTCAAATTCTCGCATTTTCCAGCTTCCCAAACAAGGGCATTCTGTTGGGAGTGGGTTCCTCCACATGGTAGTGGGACCCACACCATTGAATGAAAAGAGAAAAAAAAGGAAGTGTGAATGTTTGAAAAGTCAAAGAATGCAGAAGCAAAATTGCTTCTGCTTACGCGTTAAAGTTTTTCAAAAAAAAGTTGGTAGCAGTTTTTACTGAATTGATTTTGTCAAAAATCAATTGCAGCACGGCATGCAATTTTTCAACATTAACTGCATGTACATGCCTATAAATAGGCATTTGATTCTTCAGTTTGTATATAGCAATCCTAAGAATAAAGGATTTAGAGATTGAGAGAGAGAAGAAATAGAAAAATATTTGGGATATTTTTCTAAAACGGGAGTGACAAAATAGTGAGTTTGGGAAATACTTGTGTGCCACTATTTTGGGTTTATCTCAAAATTATTGTGTTGCCTTTCTCTCTTGTACCCATTAATTTATTAGTGGAAGAAATATTTTCGGAATTTGTCCCGTGGACGTAACCCAAACGTTTTGGGTGAACCACGTTAAATTACTGGTGTCAATATTCTGCTCTGCTAATTTATTTTATTTATCCGCTGTGCCCAACACATTCACCGCCCACTCTTCCTTCTTAAATCTCTGCAAAATACCATGCCATCTTCAACAAATTCATGCAAGATTTATCCTCCATGGCCTCCACCAGAACCCCACACTCTCTTCCAAATTAATTGATTCCAGATGCATTGCATAGCGACTGAAAATCCTAAACAAAATCAAAATTTATCACCAAATCCTATTCATTAAATTTATCAACTGGGCTTTTAAATTAACAAAACAACGTATTAAATAGAGAATGTACTCAGAGTGAAATTTATGAAGTGGGTTTAAGAAAAACATAGCTACGAATACATAAACCCAAAACCAAGAAGAAACAGAGTTAAAAATAAAAATAAAAAAGAGCAGGGAATGAAATCAAGCAAAATTTTATAAGTGGGTGTTGAGAAAAACAGGGGAATCAATACAAAGACCCAAAACCCAAGACAAAACAGAGTTAAAATTAAAACAAAATGAGCAGAGAATGAAATCAAAATAAAATTATCGACTGGGTTCAAAGAGAAATTAACCCAATACGAACAGAGAAAGAGAATGGGTACCTTAGGACCAGCAGGACCACCACGCCATAAAGGAGTTTTGGTAGTTTTTCAATCTGTACAACATTTCTTCATCATGTCAATATTATTCTTCGATGATTTCTGATCATCAATCTGCTTTTCCTCGAGATCCATCACACCATAGCCCATTCTTTTCTCTCTTTTTACTCTTCACAACTTACAGATACATCGACTAATCAGCAATATTGGAGAAAATTAAAGCTCATATTTTAATCATTTGATGAGCATAACAGCTTATTTGGATAGGTGAAAACGGGGGGTTATTGAGATGAAAGTAAGTGAAATTTAACCTACTCCTACTCTTTAGCTTGTAAAATAGGAGAGTAATCGAAAGTAAATGAAGCAATCCTCCAAATTATTTTCTTCTGATTTGAAGAGAAAGCAAAGGAAATGGAAGATGAGTTGCATGAATAATAAAAAGAACGATATCTATACAGACTGGATTGAAATGTAAAAAGGAAAATGGAGATGAAGCACGGAGAGATTTTTGGACAGAAAAAGGATGGTGATAGAAAAGATGAAGTAGGGATTAATAAGGAGCAATTCTCATAGAAAACAAGACGAGGAGAAAGAACGGTGAAGATGAGAAAGAAAAAGGCGAACAGTGGAGGGAAGGAAGAAAACGATGAACAGTGAAAATATAAGGGAGAAAACGAAAAAAAATTTATATGTAACCAAACAATGTAAATGAAAACGAAAGAAATACAATTTCTATTATTCTCATTTTTCCTCTTTTTCTCTCATTAAAGTAAATTGGATTTACTCCCATCTAAATAAAGGGTAAAAGAACTATATCGAAGAGAGATGAACGCAGGAGAGGAAACAAGAGAGAAGTTCAGAACTAATCTCGAGAAAAAGTAAATTTTTTTAGTCGGCGTGTGTAATTCTCGCAATTGTCAGGTGTGGGTGATGTGTCCAACGAGAATGCAACACGTGTCCAAGTCGTTTCATGTCAGCGGTCAACTAATACCTGGATAGTCAACTTTAGCGGCAGTTGACGATAGAGGTTTATTTCTTCCAAAATTCAAATGATAGGAACATATTTGGCCCAAAATAAATGTTAGGAGTAAATTTGTCCATTTGGAAAAACGATAAGGGGTAAAAATACACATCTGGCCATCAATTTACTTTTTGAAAAAAAATAATTTGTTCCTTTTAAAATGTTAGTTTATAAGATCAATAAATTGGTTTATAAGATCAATACAACATTTATTTTATGTATTCAAATTTTGCCGTCTTATTATTATTAATAGCTAGGTTCTGGAATGTCAGAACCAAGAATGAGATGGTTGGAGCCGATTTGCAGTAGGCAGTGGCCGATATGTAAAACAAATGAAGACTAACCCTTGGCGTGCAAGGAATTAACACTCCAATGTTTAAGTCAGAGAAAATTTTACAGAGAGAAAGTAATGAGAGAGTTGAGAAGTGCTGAGTATCTTGTCTTGGAAGTTTCTCTCTATTTATATAATGTTTAGGTGTCTAGTGCCTATCATATCTCCTGTATCTACAGTAAACAGGTTTAGGACGTCTGACGTGATGACTAATAGGGTAGAGCTCGCTTATGTGACAGGTTTGTTTAACTTTGTTAGATCGGTAAAATGCTTGATCTAGTAATGTTAAACCCGTGTTAGTTAATCGATAACCGTTATGAGTTTTTAGACCTACAATTGGGTCTGAACTGTAATAATGCTTGTGACTATTAGGTCGGATCCAAGTACGATAATAGTGGATATTATGAGTTATCAATACTAGTGTTTTTATTACTATTTTTTTATTATTTACACAATATTTTTTTTTATATTCATTAAATATAATAGATGATATTATAGTAAAGTACTTTTTGATAAATTTAGAAAAATTAATAATTATCTTGTACACATAAAAGAGAAAAAAAGCAACAATTAATGTAATATTATCTAAGATTGAGAGAGTAATGCATATGAAATAATGATTCGATTCAATGAAAGTACATATAAAAAATGTGGTGCTGGTTGGGGAAATGCAATTATGAGATAAGAGATTGGCCTTAAAAAAAAGGTTTATAGAGAACAAAAGCTACAATCCGAACCTATTTGGATTCATGGGGTCTTCCCATTTCTACTCGATGGCTGGGCTACAATTTATATTTTTTTTAATGCCACCGCAAAGTTATTATTATTATTATTATTTGAGTGTATTAGCTTTATTTTTTTTTTATTATAAAAGATATGCACGTTGCTTAATTACAACTAAAAATATCTAATAACAGTTTTAGAAAATTTGAATCTGAAATTAGATACCTACAAGGAAAAAAAAAAAATTCGATGGAGGATCATCTCGCCAACTATCAAATCAGATCTTTTCAATATAAAATTATTGCAGAAATGATTATGAGATGGAAATAATATGATAGGAATATATATGATACTTACACGTATTTAATATGTAGGATTTCATATAAACTTTAATGATTTGTAACATTTATATTAATAAATAATTATGATACTTACACGTATTTAATATGTAGGATTTCATATAAACTTTAATGATTTGTAACATTTATATTAATAAATAATTATGAGCTCGTATAATTATTTGTGAAGTTGATTCTTTTGTGTTTGTTTAATTAATTTAGTTGACTCTTCTCGGATTTAATTAGTTCTATATATTATCAATGTCAATAAAAAAATTTAAAATTAAAATCTATATATTATTTATCGATAGACTTGAGGTTAGACATGAATATATCCGAAATTTGAATTGTATCTAATCAAAATTTTATTTTATTTTATTTTTCTGTATAAACAGAAGGCATACGTAATGTGGGATGGGTTTGGACTGGACCTAGGCTAATCCAATGTAAAAAAAATTAAATAAAAATAATTTGATGTATAGAATGCATATTTTATTGTATATAAATATACCACAAAATTGATTTAATGTCAATAAAGGTATAAAATTTGATATTTATTTTAAAGTTTAATTTTTTATATTTTTAAATATTTTAGATTATGTAATTAATGAAAAACTATATAAAAAATATAAGATGAGATTATATTGAGATAAATCCTCTGTTTATATGTAATCAAATTCACCTGCCAATAAATAAACTTTTGATTGGATTCAAATCGAACTGAATTCATCTAAAAGACATGATTAAACATGTAAAATTTACCGAGCAAACTGAATGAATCGGACGTGTATAAGATTATATGCCCAAATCTATTCATCACCTTACCGAATTCTGTTGGTTGGAGGATATCATTCTTATTATCACTATTGTTGTCTTAATTACTAATTAGATAAGATAATAATGGAAAAAACCTCTTGTTTCATTTAGCATTTTTGCTAATCTATGGGTGCATAATCAATAATAATGACAACATATGCACTAGACATCAACTATGGTGTTTGCAGTTGTCAATTTCACGACCATGATAATAATAATAATAATAATAATAATAATAATTTGTTAATTATTAAAAGAAAAATTTGGAATTAACAATAACAACCTTGATTTATTATAATAATTTTAATTTTTAGTATAATAATTAATTGTTATTTATTTAACTGATTATTATTCTTAGACAGTATTAAATACTTTATTATTATTATTATTATTCTCTTATTATTTTATACTTTTATTAGCGGCTTTTCTATGCATTGCCTGTTTTACTGTTCTTACTTCTTTTCTACAATTATTAAAAGTTTGCCACCTACATTTTTTTTAATTGCATTCTACTTGCTATAAAATATAAATATATAAATACTATTTATATTATTAATTATTAATATAAATAATACTAAGTCATAATTAAAATTTATGAGTAAAAATGAAGTCATAATTAAAATTTCATAACTCGGATAAAAAAGAAAAGTTTACAGTCAGACCAGAAAAGGAAAAGGTGACAGACCTGTAAAGCTGGCCTCACCTAATTGCACCTTCACCAGCATTCCATAACAGTCCTGTGACTCCATTTCCCCTCTCAATCTCCCACGAAGAGGAGCAAAGGAGGAGGAAGAGACTCCAAAAATTGGATCAGTCACCAGAGAACTCCATTAATTCACTTCCATATCGTTCTTTTTCCTCTGCATAAACTCACACGCGAATCAATCTCTCTTCAAATGGTGAAGAAAAAAGTACCTGATTGGCTCAATAGCTCTGTCTGGTCCTCCGCCCCTTCCTCCTCCGCCGACGACGATCGCCTCCATCGTTCCTCCTCCAAGCCACCCGCCACAGAATCTCCCGTCGAACCGCCGGTTTCGGTTCCACCTCCGGGCGCAATACGGGAGGAGCCTCCTCATCATCCTTCAAAGCCAGAAATCAAAACTATAGATAGGGATTCGCGGAATAGTGTGTGTAGTGATAGCAGCAAGAACAACGACGACAACAACAACAATAATAAGTACAATAATAGCAGTGATAAAAATGAAGATAATGGAGCTCCTACTAGTCCTTCTGCCGAGGATATTTCTAGACAGGCTCAGCTTTTGACCGAGGTCAGAATTTTTTTTTTCCTTAATGCATTTATATGAATATGTGTTCGTGAATTGATTCTAATGAGGAAATCTGGATTTAGTTATCGAGGAAGGTGGTAAATATAAGGGAGTTGAGGAGAATTGCGTCGCAGGGGATACCTGACGGTGCTGGCATTCGTGCGACGGTCTGGAAGGTACTGTTTCTTTCTCAATTTGTTTGATTTTAAGTGAAATTTGGTTCTGATTTTGCGATTTGCTTTGAATTAGATGGCAAGAAATGGGGTCTGTTGCATAAGCATCAAGATTTATTTAGTGTAATGAATTAATCTTCAATTGATTTTGGCAGCTATTGCTGGGATACCTACCGCCTGATCGTTCATTTTGGTCTTCCGAATTGGCTAAGAAGAGGTCTCAGTACAAGCATTTTAAAGAAGAGCTTCTGATGAATCCTGTAAGTTTCTGTTAGTCTAAATTTAGACTGTTTCTTTTGGATACGACTTTATGGAACTAAAGTCATTGCAAGGCTATGCGAAAGTGTTATTTGCCCTGCTATATGCACGATAAAACCATAAAAAACTTGGCTACTCAGAAGCATAAGCAAAATTGCCATAATAGGTATATGCCTGCAAAAGTGACCGAGTTTTGTCTTTCCTTGTGAACTACGATAAGCTAATAGATTATTAAAATTGTGCTATATTTAGGGGTGCATGTGTTTGAATACTTTATTCCTGTAAATAGTTTGGGATCTCTGATTATTTCTGTGGCTAGTTAGTCGGAAATTACAAGGAGGTTGGAGACAACAACAGTCTATGAGAAGGACGACACAGATTGTGAAAACACGGGTATGCTTTCAAGGTTGAACATAACCCATGGGGAGCATCCTTTGAGCCTTGGGAAAACAAGCATCTGGAATCAATTCTTCCAGGTATCATAGTAAATGCTTTAGGGATGTGATAATTTCTACCCTAGATGTTTGCGTGATGAAAAGAAAATGAAAAGAAATGATAATAATAGGAAAAAAAGTGGAATCATGTATATATTTCTTAACTTGTGTTCCATTCCCATGAGTTTAATGTCAGCTTTATGTTATAATTTGTGTATTTCCAGTGTTTGATCATGACAATCTGCTAAATAGTTATTGAGTTAGTTCCTATTATGCTTCCCAGTTTAGTGGCTCAAGCCATTTAATTAACTCATAATTTGTTTAGGATCTTATGTAGCTGGATATCAAAACAAATAAATGCATAAATGAAATAATTTTATCTGAGAATGCATCTTTGATTCTTATTTGAGGTTCGCCTAGCCTGGAATTTCAATATATTCCTTTAGCAGTTGGTAGCATGTATTAGAATGTACTTTTATGTTTTAGCAATCGCAGCTGCATCTCTGTTTTCTTGGTGAATATGTTTTTCTTGTCCTATAATCCCTAATTTGTTTAGGGAAAACTGCTTGGCTATGACTATGGTATTGCTGCTTATTTCTTAAAACAATGATTTCAACAGAGGCGTTTGCAGCATTTTTGCCAAACAGGTTATTTCAATTTCACCATTTTGTAGGACTCGGAGGTCTTGGAACAGATTGACCGAGATGTGAAACGAACTCATCCAGATATGCACTTCTTTTCTGGTGACTCATCTTTTGCAAAATCTAATCAGGTTTCTGTTCTGGGGACTAATCTTTTGCAAAATCTAGTTTTAATATTTGATACAAATCCAAACTGTTTGATTGACTTGCATGCCTTTGTTCTTCAGGATGCTTTGAGAAACATATTAATTGTATTTGCTAAACTGAATCCGGGAATTAGATATGTCCAAGGGATGAACGAAATTCTAGCACCTATTTTCTATGTATTTAGAAACGATCCTGACGAGGAAATGGCGGTTAGTTTTCTTTTTTTTTTTTTTATAAACTTATGTTTTCATAAAATTGTTTGCTGCTTATTTTTCTTCTTTTCTGATTTGAAGTTTGAATTCGATTGTCTTGTCAATAACATAATAAATGAATTGGCTTCCACCAATATAATTGAATACTTGGATATTAGTAGAAAGTGAGTAATTTTTTTTTTTAAAAAAAAAGAAAGATTCTATCATGCATTGTTGATGAGGATTTGGTTGGAATTTGACAAAGGAAAGGTGAACAAAGCATTTGTCCTTTCTTTGTACAGTATATTTTTGGGATAGATGGAAAAAACACACCCAACTCCAACTATTCATTTGCTGTTTCCCCGAATTTTGAATAATTATGGTTCTCGAGGATTTCTGGTAATTTTAGGATGATATTCTTTGCGTCAAACTTTGCCTTTTATTTATGATGTCACTTCATGAATAAACGTTGGGATTTTATGATGAATTTTGAACTGTTGACAAAAGAGAGCTTCATCACTGACATATATTAATCTATTGTAATTTCCCAAGTCTTTTAAGAGAAACCTTGTAAGTTTTCTGGTTGGCACTTGGGCATACTTCCTCCCAAGTTTTTTCTGTCTTCCTATCACGTACAAATTCTTTTTTCATTTTTGAGCTACACAAAGGAGATCTTTCTACATAGCACCCGCCCCACAACCCACCTTATCCATAAGTTACTGAACAAATAATGAGGATTTAATGTTTCTATGATGGAGAAAATGCAGGCCAAGGCTCAATTATGGATTAGGGCTCAATTGCGGATCACTACTCAGTTAGCCCAAGACAACTGTAAGTTTACTCTCGTAAAAAGAAGGATGAGGGTATAAAAGGAAATTAGTTGAGTCTGTTGTTTCAGCTGGAAGGTTTGTAATGAGTAGGGGGTAGAGTTTGTTATGCCTAGTGCCTAGCTGGACACAAGGGGTAACGGTAGATTGCTGTAAGGGTTATTTAGCTGGTTTGAGGGGAGGGAAAAAGGGGGAGGAATTTTTTGTATTTTTTGCTCTTGAGCAGGGCTCCATCTGTGGAGAGGGAAGTTATATTTCCTATGGGGATTATTTTTCTTTCAATCCAGTTATCATAATTAATACACTTTTTCTTCCAAATATTCTGTTCTTTGATCTATTCTTCTCTTTTACTCTATTTCTTAATTTGTTCCCTATCATTTGGCGCCGTCTGTGGGAAATCGATAGAGAATGGCAGACCCACCTCAAACCCGATTATAGTCCAAACTCGTCTTGCAATCCCGCGTTGATGCCCATGATGAGACCTTGGCCGCAATCCAGCGATCAATCGCAGCCTTTTAGAAGTTTGTAGAAGAAAAGATTGATGCCATGGATGTTAAGTTTCAGAAAAGATTAGACAAACAACCCATAGATGAAGGGGTAGAGGATCAACGAACCATCGACGACTCGGACACAGGGAATGTGACTCCGAAAAGGATCCTTGTCCAATCTAGCACCAAGTTTGGCCAACCCAGTTCCCCTCAGTTAGACTCCTACGTACGCAATAACCATTTTGGCACAAGAGTCATGGCCTTACCTAAGATTAGAGTACCCGAGTTTAATGGAACAAAACCCCGAAGTTGGATAGCCAAAGCTGAGCTTTATTTCACCGTTCAACAGACACCGGAATGCATGAAGATCACCTTAGCTCAGATGTGTATGACCGGAGCAGCGACCACTTGGTTTTCCCAAGCGCTTCGCGATAATCCACAGATGACATGGGAGCAATTTAAACTTCGGCTCAATGGGAGATTTGGCAGACGACGGACCTAGAACCCTTACGAGGAATTAAGAACCTTGTTCCAGAACGCGAGCGTGGATGAATACATAGAAGAGTTTGAATCAATAACCGGGTACATTCCAAAAATATCTGAAACTCAGTTTTTGGGGTATTTCATGGGTGGGTTGAAGGAAGAAGTGGGAAGATGGGTAAGGTACTTGAAACCTCAGACCCGCGAGGAAGCCATGGAATTAGCCCGGGATGCTGAGTTAACCTTCAGCCCTCCGGGAAGCCTGGCAACGGCACGAGAAAGAGGCGGAGCTGTAACAGGGCGCGTCGGATCATCCCAAGTGACTACTCTCGTGGGACGCCCCTATATACAAAAGGAACCGGGTCCACTTGGCCCGAAAGAGAGGGACATGGGTCCAGGCCCATTTAAGCCTCATGAAACTCACCCAAATCGTGCGTTTCACTCCTCCAACCGAAACCAACAGCAAACCCGAAACAGAGGGGCACGACATTTATCTCTGAGGGAAATCGAAGAGCGACGAAGACTGGGTTTGTGTTTCAAATGCTCCCTACCGTACAGCACGCAACATCGATGTAGTGTAGGAGAATTACGGCTATCAGTTCTTGCGAACGAGCTGATTTTGGAAACGGGAGAGTTGATGGAAGAGGAGGCCGGAGCAAGGGAACCGGAGGTTGAGGAAGGCGTCGACGGAGAATGTCATTCCATTGAAGTTTATTTTGGTTCAGGGGTTGACACCCAAGCACCCAGAACTTTAAAGCTACAGGGGACAATATGCGAAATACCCATTGTCATGCTTGTTGATTCCGGAGCAACCCATAACTTCATTTCCAGGAAATTGGTAAGATCTTTAGCCCTTGTTGATTCTATCTCCCTTGTAAACATTAAATTGGGTGATGGTTATCGTATACCTGTTCAAGAACGATGCCGGAATGTCGAAATGCAATTGGGCAACATCACTTTGCACATTGACGCTTTGCTGTTCGATTTGGGTCCCTTGGATGTTGTTCTTGGTATTGCTTGGTTAAAGACTTTGGGCAATGTTATGCATAACTGGGACCAGCGATGGATGCGGTTTGAATCAGGGGGCCAACAGATTGAATTAACTGGAATAGAAGGAACACTTTCTGACATGGCTGCTTTGCAAGTCTGGTTGGGAGGGGGGAGTCTGAAACAGATTTGTGTGGAAGGACACCAGCCACAATTGCCACCATCCTCAGTACAGGGTCTCACTTATGAACAGTCGATGGAAATTTAGGCTATTATGAACAAATTCTCCGAGGTGTTTGAGCCGTTGAATGGGCTGCCTCCACGACGTTTGCATGACCATGCTATTCGGCTTGTGCCTGGCCATGAGGCTGTGTGTGTTTGCCCCTATAGGTACCCTCACATCCAAAAGACAGAGATACAGAAGCAAGTGGCGGAAATGTTGCAACAAGGGGTTATTCGCCCAAGTTAGAGTGCCTTCTCCAGTCCGGTTCTTTTAGTTAAAAAAAAAGATAACTCGTGGCAAATGTGCGTCGATTATCGGGCTTTGAATAAAGTAACAGTGGCAGACAAATATTCGATACCTGTGGTTGACGAGTTGCTCGATGAACTAAATGGGGCTGAGTTTTATTCCAAGTTGGATTTAAAGTCTGGATTCTACCAGATCAGAATGAGGGAAGAAGATGAGCACAAGACAGCTTTCCGCACGCATGATGGACATTACGAATTCTTAGTGATGCCATTTGGGCTCACGAAGGCACCCTCTACCTTCCAGAGCATTATAAATGATATTTTCCGTCCTTGGTTGAGACATATGGTCTTAGTCTTCTTTGACGACATCCTAATCTATAGTAAGAGCTGGAAGGAGCATAAGCAGCATTTGTCTGTCGTCCTGCAAATTTTGGTTGACAATAACTTCAAGGTCAACCGAAAGAAGTGTTCCTTTGGGCAGACTTCAGTTGATTATCTTGGCCACTGCATTTCAAAAGGGGGCGTCACTGTCGACCCAACTAAGATCCTTGCAGTTCAAAATTGGCCGGCGCCGCGAAACGTTAAGGGTGTCTGGGGGTTCTTGGGTTTGACTGGCTATTACCGGAAGTTCGTGAAGGATTATGGAAAAATAGCTAGGCCTTTAACTGAACTGACAAAGAAAAATGGGTTCACCTGGAATGAGAAGGCACAAAGTGCTTTTGAGGAATTAAAAGCAAAACTTACAGCCACACCCTTGCTAGCATTGCCTGATTTCAACAAACCTTTTTGTGTGGAATGTGACGCCTCGGGAACTGGTTTAGGCGCTGTCTTGATGCAAGAAGGGAGACCACTCGCCTACTACGGCAAGGCTCTGGCTACTCGCAATATATCCAAATCAGCATATGAAAAGGAGTTGATGGCATTGGCGTTATCAATCCAGCATTGGAGACCATATCTGTTAGGCAGGAGATTCACGGTGTTTACGGATCAGAAAAGCTTGCGCCACCTGTTGCAACAACGCATTACCACTCCAGACCAGCAGCACTGGCTAGCCAAGTTACTGGGGTATGTCTTTGATGTCCAGTATAAACCGGGGACGTTAAATAACGCAGCTGATGCGCTATCTCGACAACATGAGCCTGTTGAGTTTGCTTCTTTTGTCTTCTCTCTTGCATGGAATGAGGGCAATCAATTAATTGACGAAGCTAAACAAGACCCTCAGCTGGATGCCGTACGAAAAACTCTCCAATCTGATCCTGCTTCCAAACCTAAGTACAAGTTGAAGCATGGCATTTTATACCGGAAGGGTAGCTTGGTCCTTTCCCCCAATTCTAGGTGGATACTGTTGATGCTTGAAGAGTTCCACAACTCAGTAACGGGAGGGCATTCCGGTTATTACAGAACTTATCGGAGGATAGCAGGTGATTTTTATTGAAAGGGGATGGTTCAGCAAATTAGAGAATTTGTTAAGAATTGTTCTGTGTGCCAACGATTCAAAGCTTCTTCCCTCTCTCCAGCAGGTCTCTTACAGCCCCTTCCTATTCCTCAGGTTGTGTGGGAGGATATTTCAATGGATTTTATTATCGGATTGCCCAAATCCAAGGGATACGATGCTGTGATGGTAGTTGTCGACAGGTTGTCCAAGTACAGCCATTTCGTAGCACTCAAGCACCCTTATACAGCTCGGACTATAGCTGAACTATTTGTTAAGGACATAGTACGTCTCCATGGGTTCCCCAAATCGATCATCAGTGACCGCGATCCGGTTTTCATGAGTCGGTTTTGGCAAGAATTATTCAGATTACAAGGAACTCAGCTCAAGTACAGTTCCTCTTATCATCCCGAGACAGATGGGTAGGCCGAGGTCATCAATCGCTGCCTCGAGTCTTACCTACGCTGCTTTGCTGTTGATCAGCCCCGATCCTGGAGTCAGTGGCTTCCTTGGGTAGAGTATTGGTACAACACTTCCTTCCATGTGAGCACAGGGACAACCCCATTTGAGGTGGTGTATGGAAGGAAGCCCCCAACTATCCTCCAATTCGTTCCTGGTGAGATTCAGGTGGAAGCAGTAGCCAGGGATCTTTTAGATCGAGATGAGGCTTTGAAGCAGCTTAAGAACCAATTGTCGCTATCACAGCAACAGATGAAAATGCAGGCAGATCAGAATCGTAGGGATGTCCAATTTGAGATTGATGATTGGGTGTATTTGAAGTTAAAGCCCCATCGACAGCATTCTGTTACTAGGAGGATATATCCTAAGCTATCAGCCCGCTACTTTGGACCATATCAGATAGAAGCTAAGGTGGGCCCGGTGGCTTATCGACTCTTACTTCCCCAATCAGCCAAGGTTCATCCAGTCTTCCATGTGTCGTTGCTTAAGAAGGCTACAGGGGGTCAACCGAGCTCCAGCATTCTGCCACCTGAGTTGGAAAAAGAACCAGCTGATGCTCTTGTTCCAGAAAAGGTGCTAGCCACGAGGGCCATCCAGAGGGATGGTGAGGGTATATCCCAATGGCTTGTTCGGTGGCAGACCAAGAGCATTGATGAAGCTACTTGGGAAGATGAGTATGTGATGAAGAGTGAATTCCCACAGCTCAGTCTTGAGGACAAGACTTTAATTCAAGGGGATGGCAATGATGGAGAAAATGCAGGCCAAGGCTCAATTATGGATCAAGGCTCAATTGCGGATCACTACTCAGTTGGCCCAAGACAACTGTAAGTTTACTCTCATAAAAAGAAGAAGAAGGATGAGGGTATAAAAGGAAATTAGTTGAGTCTGTTGTTTCAGCTGGAAGGTTTGTAATGAGTAGGGGGTAGAGTTTGTTATGCCTAGTGCCTAGCTGGACACAAGGGGTAACAGTAGATTGCTGTAAGGGTTATTTAACTGGTTTGAGGGGAGGGAAAAAGGGGGAGGAATTTGTTGTATTTTCTGCTCTTGAGCAGGGCTCCATCTGTGGAGAGGGAAGTTATATTTCCTATGGGGATTGTTTTTCTTTCAATCCAGTTATCATAATTAATACACTTTTTCTTCCAAATATTCTGTTCTTTGATCTATTCTTCTCTTTTACTCTATTTCTTAATTTGTTCCCTATCAGTCTAGAAGCCACGGCACGATTGTTGTGTGTAAACCATGAATTGTTCATGCAAGACAAATGGACAGCAAGAATTAAGACAATGTGTGATGCGCTTGTAGTTGTCATTAATTTGTGCTACGTTAAGCAACTGATCCCTGATTTCCCTTTTTACGTTTTGGTTTCATTATTTTTTATCATTTTTTTTTTCAAGAAATGCAGGCTTGTGCTGAGGCAGATACATTCTTTTGTTTTGTTGAGTTATTGAGTGGATTCCGGGATCATTTCTGTCAGCAACTTGATAACAGTGTTGTTGGTATTCGTTCAACAATTACAAGGTTGTCTCAGCTTTTGAAGGAGCATGATGAGGAACTTTGGCGTCATCTTGAGGTCACATGCAAGGTTAGACATTCTAAAGTATAGATTTGGTTGCTGTAAAACATCGCAGGCAATATGTGTTTATTTGTGTGCCCATCTTGATACATGAAGTCAATCGTGCACAATGTTCAGTGGTCGCTTTGTGGTAAATCTCTAGTTTAATGGTTGATCTATCTAGACTCTGGATGCTCTTTGGTGAAGGCAATTTAATTTCAATATTGCTTGCCTCTAAAAGAATGTTGTGGCACAGTATACTTCCATGCTATCTGATCAACATTTAAAAGTATGTCCTCAATGGTTTTCTAATCCTGTTGACTCATCCCCAGTACAGTGCCCATGATTTCAATCCATTTTCTACTTACTATGAAGATACTATGAACGGAAATTACAATCAAGTTGTTTGACCCTGTCTAGGGAATCATAAAACCTAAACTAGATAGTATACATATGGATTCAGAGGAAAAAGAAAGAAAAAAGAGCATAGTAAATCTAACTGAGGTATATATAAATGAGATTTAGAGGGAGATGAATAAGTTGTATGCTGAAGATTTTAGGTTTCAAAGCTAAAAAGATACCTCTAATCAAGTGATATGTATGACTATTAGGAACTCATGAATTTTATTTTTGTATAAAGCAATTTTACATCTTGCTGGACTCATGGATATGGGATGATGATGCTGGGATGTGGGATGTTAAGGTATTTTGACATGGATATGGTTACTTTGCTTCTTGGTTAGAAATGTTGGAGGACAATTTTACATCTTACATGACTTGCATGTTGTGTAATAATTTTTTGATATTACTGGATATGGAATATCAAGGCATTGTGACGTAATATGCTTGATTTGCTATATGGTTAGAAGTGTGGAAGGACATTCTCGGGCAGATATACTATTACCTCCATTTATATATATATATATATATATATATATTCTTTTACATCTCTAAAAAATTTGTCACAAGAAAATGTTTAGTGTTTAATAACTTGTTAACGGTATTGATTCCTGCTCCTGTCAATAAATTATGAAAAGAAAGCAGCTTTCTTACTTGTGTTGAATATCAGATTTTTTATAGTAACTTTTTTCTCTTCATTAGATTATTGCTCTCTAAAGGCTTGCTGGTTTTCTGTTTTGAAATAACAGGTCAACCCGCAATTTTATGCATTCAGATGGATTACTCTCCTCTTGACTCAGGAATTCAATTTCGCAGATAGTCTCCATATTTGGGACACGCTTCTTAGTGACCCTGAAGGTCCTCAGGTACAATTTATTTCCTCCCTGAAAACAGCAAATTCTCTTCAATGCCATTACCCTGAAGGTCATTTAAAAGGGATCCTGTTTTCCTTGAGTGCCATGATCTAAAGAGTGAAAACAGCAAAGGTTAGACTGCTGTTTTGATCATAGGAAGTTTACTGTGTATAATGAGTCAACAAGGTGACCTCCTTTGAGTGATGTACTGCATTTTTTAGGCGGGGATAGTGATGCATTCAATTTGATAGTCTCTGGCAGATATTTTGGAGGCTCTGTGAATGCAGTTGGATAGATTACATAAAACAATCTAAAATTCATGCTTGTGTTTAAGTTGCCCTACAATTTTTGAGGATAATAGAAATGTGAAAGGCTGACAAATTATAATTTGCTTGGGACTTTCAGGAAACGTTGCTTCGGGTATGCTGTGCAATGCTGATTCTCATTCGTAGGCGTCTGTTAGCAGGGGACTTCACTTCCAATCTCAAGCTACTCCAGAACTATCCCCCTACAAACATCAGCCATTTGCTTTATGTTGCAAACAAGTTGCGTGCCCTACCATCAGGCTAATATTTACCACTCTTGTATGTTCTTTTTTGACTCTTTCCCTCATTTTTGTGTTTAAAAAAGGAAAAAAAAAAATCGTTGTATATTACTGAATGTAAATGTCGGTTGAAAGTAACAGCTAACATTCGGAGAAGAACCTCCAGTGTTATTTTCCCTTGAATGCATTTGGATGGAGTAGGCATATTTTCTTTTCTTGTTTTTGTTGTCTGTATTTTCTGTTGATGGCAGTCAACTGTTATTCTGCTTCTGCTTATATCTAGGTTTTCTATTCTTTGACTAAATACAGTAATTCGGTTATTTATTATTTGAAACTGTTACTCAGCTCCCATTTAATTTCAGATGTTGGTATTCTGATGAAAGGGAAGGCACAGGATTATTGTCAATGCAGGTGAAGATAACAGAGCACTGAAAAAAGAAAAGAAAAGAAAGTTGGAGCATTGTTGGCTTTCTTTTTTCTTTTTTCTTTTCTTTTCTGGTTTCTGCCATTTCTCTTACCCCTTGGGCTATCAAATTATTTGTGCGTTTTAATATTATTTGGCCCCTAATGCTACAATGTTAAATAGTTAATGCTTCCAAATCCAAATGCACATCAAAATAGCAAAAGATCCCTCTCCATGCTTGTAAGACGTACGATGTCTAACTAATCATCCAGTGAAAGACGGGGATGACATAAACGGTGTTATTTGAGAGAAAAAGACTGAATAAATAAAATGGGAGTGAGTGATACCGACCATTATCGCTAATCATTATCAGCTGACAATTTTTCTTTGGGTTATGTTTTGGATATGCTTTAACGGATTTTTCAAGTTAAAGTGCCACTTGACACGCAATTGTGATTTCAGGTAACAATCTAATAATCTATTATCAAAAACTAAGAAAGGTCCAAGGAGACTTCCAACAAAAACATTTATGAATTCTTTCAATCCGCTTGCGTGCTTTCACTATACGGTTTCGCATTAGTGGGATAGCACTCGTGGCAGTGCCAATAGAAACTTTAACTTGTATCTTCGACTTCGACTCGAGCTTTGCCAGAAACTGGAGCCCTCTTGTAGCTACAACCTGCAGCATTCCACGGGCGAGATTACCTATCAACATCCGTCCAGAAAGAAAATAACATATTTGTTTGTAATCTCCATAATCTACATGGAAAATATTTCGTGTATAAGAATTTTATTTCAAAGGATTCAGGGAAGCTGGTTTCATAGGCTGTTCCATTGCCACAACACAATGAGTCATAAAAGAGTTATCAATCTCCCATCTAAAACATGTGCCTCTCATTTATAAGGAGGCAGAAACATCCATTTGTTTAGGTTTAACAAAATATAAATTAAGATGATTAAAGAATGAAAGCCAATATCAAATTATCATAACCATAATGGACGGCCAAAAAAATGGAACGGCAGAAAAAGAAATGATCTAGAAAAAATGGTTCAAATGACATACTTTGTTCAAATACCTCTCGAATTATCTTTCAAGTGATCTATTGACCCTAAATCAAAGATACAATGTGAAAAAAGAATCAATTATTTCAAGTGTGATTAAGAACGATATCAGCAAGAACACCCTATCAAAATATGGGTGGAAAATTTTTTAGGATTGGGGGAAAAACATCCTTGTGCAGCTCAAGGCCACGTGGCCTCCTCATGAACTACTCCCTCTGACCCCTCAAAGCATCTTACCAACGTAATAATCTTAAGTCGCACACAAATCTCTGTATAATTTATGGTTCTCCATAGCTTCCTGACAATTCCAGCATATGCAAGCTTCTTAAATCTCAAGTCTAAGCTTCTCCATTTCAACCATTGTAGTTATCAGTGTCCATGTAAGAATTTAAAGCATTTTTCCTTCCCAAAAATCGTGAAGCACTTTCTAAAGCAGTTTATGTACAACTAAGACACTTTACCATGACAGGTCATACAATTATGAGGTACGAAGACTACCTTGTATGCTGAGCATGGTCGCAAAGATTTCTCTCCAATTTGATCCATAGCATTCATTTCTGTGGAAACAGTAACAAACTACTAATAGTGTATGTCACTGTCTATCTTTTTTCCAAAGATGTAGAATTCACTCGGCCGAGGGACTCTGAGTCATTGCCCATTTCACTCACTAATTGGCTATCTAAAATTTGCAGAACATTCTCTGGTGGGCATTTGTGAGCAGGATCCTGTGATTCCATTTGACAGAAACATTCAGGCCAAGAATTTGTATAAAATGATTCAGGTGAAACTCGCTTGTGAGGACCGCCAAAGTTTGTGTTGAGCATGACACGCCTAACCGCTTTCTCAAAACCAACTGTCCTTCCATTTTCTCGGTCAATGAAAATTGGGGCTAGGCCTTTCCTATCAGGCCTGATATTAGTACGGAAACCATAGTAGAGGCGGTGGCCCAGGAGATTGTTGGCAAAATTGCTTGGCCCATCATATGTGGGCATGAAAATGTCTGCAAGGAGACAAACCATGTAATCGACTGCAGATCCCAACAATCCACGGGTATTTGTGGCTAGCTCCTCTGAGACATCAACAGAACTGTGATTCTCAAGGCGAGGAAACAGCATTCTAAATGGTTTCATGAATTTCTCTCCACCATACAAGTCACCAGCTGCTAGATATATCCGGGTGGAGTTGTCAAATCCCATTGCACGTAAGATAAGACCAACCTGCAATAAGAAGAAACACAACATTAAAAACAGATTTTAATATCATGTTTTAACCTCTGATTTCAACGCAATCAGTAAAATAAAACAAGAGACTAGCATAAAGTGGTTTAAACATGCCAACCAAAACTTGTATAAGCATTCTTCTAACCTTTAATAGCCAAGGAGCTGCAGAAAATCAAACAAAAAGTACTGGTTATTACTACAAAAAGATATTACCTCTTCTGGAGTTAAAGGACATTTTCCAATGGCCCTCCTTTGGTTATAATTAAGTTCTTTTTTGGCAAAATTTTCCTCCCGGTACTTCATCAATTCTTTTTGCTGAGAAGGGCTAAATATGTCGAAGCACCTGTCGAAAATTCACACATATTCTATCAGGATGGTTTTATTTTCTTCTATGGTATTCAAATGATCTTCCTCTTAACTACATTACAACCTCTCATAGGTAATTAATAAAAGAAAATTGTAAACCATCGTAAGTTGGTAATCTTTCAAGAATAAAAAATATTTTATTGAACCATATGGATAAATTAGAATATTTCACAAGAAGCATGAATAAACAAATCTTATGCTTCCCCTAAGTATTTCAAAACATGGACTTGTAAAGTTTCAGGTTAACTTAGAGGCAATCTTGAGGCAACCCTCAAATTTCCCAATTAATCATGTAATGATGAGATTTACATATTTGTGGTCAAACCTTTGTACATGCTCGCACACATTAATTCTCAGTAAATGCTTAAGATTTATTAAGAACTTACCCAGCAAATGCGAGCATATCCTTCTCAAAACGAAGGTGTATTGCCATGAAATGACCTTGTGCACGTAATTTATCAACTATCAGCTCACTCAGTTTCATGATATGAGGCTTAAATACTAGGGCATGATAATTAACCCTGCACCTCAATCGCTGGTATTCAGGGTTGTCAATTTCTTCAGCTAAACGATGTGAGAAAGGAGTTAAATAAATGGCTCCATGTTGCTTCATCTTTTCCAGAGCAGTGGTTGTATACCAACTAATAGGAGCATCTCTGGGGGGCCGCAGCTGAGGCAGGGAAAAAATCAAGAAAAATATAAAGAGAGGAAAAGAAAAAAAAAATTCATTTTTCAATTTTTATGCTTCAACTCCTTATTTGCTTAAATTCACTAGATCAGATGATTTATAGATTCTCTACCTGAAAAGACCTTATCTTCTTGGTTTTTCCATTTTTGCGAATTTCTGGAATACTTTCCACTATGTGTACATCATACTTCAGTGTCTGGATAAAGTGGTCAACGTCATAAATGCCTTGGAAGCCACTACACGCAAGAAAATATGCTTCAATTCCATAGCAGATGACTTTGGATATTATGTCAAAATAACAAACCAACATCAAGAACAAAATGAAAAATAAAGCTGAAAAAAATCCACTTGATTCTGCCAATGGTATATGAATGAAAATGGGCATGTAACTGATGCCATATGAAATAGCAAAAATACAAACTGCAAACTTCTTTGAATTTTATAGCAATCAATTAAATGCTTCACAAGCTATGATGAGCCATATAAAAAAAAAAAAATTCAATCATCAAACAAGTGAAATGGGAAAAGTATGAAAAAAAAAATATCTAAAAGAAGAAAATCAAGCACATGTACAGATCCAAAAAACTCAAGTTGATGTCCATGATCCAATGCTAATTTATGTAGTTTGCCATCGTGCAGAAAATGTACCCAATTATTTAGCACAGTAGCTTAGAATCTGAATGAAAACTTTTTCTCTATAGACAGTTATCCACCATGTTTCATCATAAATAAATTACTTATGATCTCATTCAAAACTGTCAGCGAAAGCAGAGGGGTTAACTTGCTTAATATAAATAAATAGACCATATATTTTGTGAGCAACATGCAAAAAGTAGATACCTGTTATCGTGCCAAAAGGAGTTGGCATCTAGCTCAGGCAGTACCAGGGTAGCATTCATGATTCTAGCAGCAAGGACTGCATTACAAATCTGTAACATACATTGTTACATATTTTAGTGCATTGCAAGTAAATCAAGAGAACAAATAACTACCATAATACTGATGCTGGAAACATTTAGCTCAAAATACTGATGCTGGAAACATTTAGCTCAACTCAAAATCTTGTGAATTCATATAGGCACAAAATAAGTCATCTACGAGAGGATAGTTCAGCAATAAAGACTTGCGATCTCCATTATTAGTCTCAAGTTTGAATCCCACAAGGGGTGAAGGAAGGGATGAAAAGATTTCAAGCTTAAATACGTCTTTATCAGCATTGTTAGGTTCCCAAAAGGATAGTTAAGCAGTAAGGACTTGTGATCTCCATAATGAGTCTCAAGTTTGAATCCCACACGGTGTGAAGGAAGGAACAGAAAGATCTAAAGTTTAAATCTCCTTCTTGTTTAGCTGTTTTAATTGGCTAATATACCGAAAGACATCAAATTCATTTGGACTCTTTACGAATTTCCCCTACTAACACATTGGAACAGCTAGAAAGAGAAGCTATACAGGTTGCAAGCCAGAAATTATTTTATTAACTCTATGAAGGTTTATAAGAATGGACTACAAACCGCACTACGTTGCTGATTCAATCCACCATTACAACGAACACGCAGATACCCATTGCTCTCTGTTGGAGGAGCTGCCACACAAAAGAAAGTCACAAGTTTGTTAATATATATATATATATATATATATATATATATATATATATATAAATGAAGATGAGAGATATTATTTACAGAGCCAATTAGATCTTGGAGCAGATGATGGCCTCCAGCCAACTGAATTAGCATTTTCCCAAAGCTCTTCAACATTTAGCTGCTTAACCATGGAATAATAGAAAAAGCAACAGTCAGATACCAAAAGCATGAGACTGATAAGCATCCACTGAAACTAAAAAGAAATAAATATTTGACTCTTTAACTGAGCATGCATAGCAGTGTGTATGTGTATGAAGGCTATAAACTAATATTTAAACAAATGACCTTAAATAAAATGGAGGACAACTCAATTAACAGTTGAAAGCAAATAGCAGTTACTTCAATTGTTAACCAGACATTTCCTCCTCTTCTTGCTCTCTTATTTTTTTTTTTGTCATTTCATACTTAACTAATCTGCCAATACTTCAGTAACTATCATCAAATCTGACAGTCAAAAAAACCAGGAAAAAAAGCAACTACAATCAATCTACTAATCTGCAACTAAATTTTGGCAACTACTTCAGATTCTCCCGAAAATTCAAATTCAACTTTCCTACATTATCTCATCAACCAATCAAAACACAGGCTAAACAGCAATCTCAAATAACTACTAGAATCCAGCTTCCACTAACCTCTGACGGACCGCTGGATCCGCTACTTCCACTAATCGTACTCGAAAAAAACAACGAGAGCGTACAGATCAAGAGAACAATAACAGCAATCGACAGCTTCGTGAGCATTCCCTTCGCTGCTCCAACTCCTTGCTTCGCATGCTGCCTATGGTGCCCTAGCCTTTTGGCAAATATGCAATCAAAAGATCGCATTAAAACAACAATTAAAACCAAAGGAACTACAATCAGAAAAAAAAAAATGCTGAACCTCTGTTTGTTAAGCAAGATTTTCCGGGGAAAATGTATCGTACCTTCTCATTGTAGAAGAAACCGAGATCTGCGACTGATAATATATAAATCGCTGCTGACTTTGATAAATAAGCTTTTAATAATTGTGTATTGTTGCCAGAGAGTGAGAGTATGAAAGAAAATAAAGATACGTTTTTATTATTAGCTTTTATGAGCTTGAAAGCGGTATTTAGGAGATGGGCTTTGGCGGTCGGTGGTCTTCTTTGGGTTTTTCAACTGTCGGGTCAGCCGGGTTGGAAATGGTTATTGGATTTAATCCAAACTCGTGGGTATATGTAGTCGTATATTTCTTCTAGGCAACATACACCAGTAAGCCCTTAAATTTTCCGAATTTTTGCTGTTAAGTCCCTCTATTCTTCATGGGCATCTTCGATGTCCCAAGGATTGGCAAAGATCTATGTTGCATGGATACAGATACTGGTACGATGATACGATACGGGGATACGACAAAATTCTAAAAATGAAGATACAATACGGTATATATATGATAATTAAAAATTTATAATAATATAATTTTTTTTACTAATTTTAATAACTTTTTTCAGTCAAACATAATAAAATTCCATGTAAGTAATCAAACACTAAACATTAGACATCATAATTTATTTCATTTCAGTAGTAAATATTGAAACCTCCAATGACGGGTCATCAAGAGATAGATTTGCTATTTCAAGTATTCCAACACTATCTTCACCCAAGTTGTCAAATTCATCTCCCCCAACATCCCACATTTTAGTAACACTTTCATTATAAACTGAGCTCTTCATTGATAAAAGACGAAGATTATTATGAACAAACACCAAGTTTTCAGCTCTTCATGGAGTAATCTTATTCCTTCTTAGAGAGTGAATAAAGTTATATGTACTCTAATTTCTTTCACAACAAGATTATGAACAAGGTTGTACAAGTAGCTTCAAAGCTATGGATTGGAGAGTTGGTGTGCAAGCTCTATGGACAATCCACCACACCACTGGCTCCATATGAAATCTATCATTCATAGCATCAATTGCCCCAAAGTCATCCAAGCACATTGAAAAATTAGCATATTCCACATTGATACTTCTTCTAACAGGCTCACTCGAAAAGTATTTCTCAAAACATTTTTTTCTCTCCCTTGTAAGTTCAACATCTTAGTGGGGAGCCACACGAGTAGGATCCTCTTGAAGCCATTCTAGACTATAATACCTTTGAAAAATTGAAAAATAACAATTTATAATTAAAAAACTAGAAGTAAATTTTAGATTAATAAGCATGGTACATAAATACTTACCTCGGATTTAAGGAATGTGCCAAACAGTGTAGTGGTGTGCTACTCTTGGTCCAACGCTCCAATAAAATATTGTAAACCACATAAAAAAAAAGTCGCTTTGTTCATGGCGTTCCTTACTGTTGGCTCAATGGGCTAATTTTTTAGGTTTTGATGCATTAATAAAACATTTGCACTTAACAAAATTGGGTTTCTTTTTAGAATTTATATTGCAGGCCCAAGTTTCAAGTGCTGATGCAGAGTGTTCTATCAAGTACAGAACAAACGTGTTCGTGTTCTACATCTGTAAGAACATACCTGCAGTCCTAAAGGTTTATTAGGAAATAAAATTTGTAAAATCATTTTTGAGGAATTCACACACTCACAGCACGTTTATTACATTATTTTCTACATGAAAAATATTTTTCAAATATCATGATTGCCCAAAATAAAGTTAATTCTTTCCTAAAAGATAAAATTCACAATTATAATTTTTGAAAATGGAAAGAAAGTCTTTTATTTGAATTTGATTTTTCTTATTTAAAGAAACATAAAATCTAAAGAAATCTCTCTCAATCAAATCTTCATTGACTAAAGAAACATAAAAACAAAAATCTCTTCAAACATAGAAACATTTTTGAAATAATGTTCACACCTAACAACTATAATTTTCAGCTATAAAATGGAGTTGTGTTGGTGTGTTTTATCAAGTGAGTGAAAAACGTTTTTGTTCTAAATTGGGTTTTATCTTGTAAGTTTTTCATTTTTTCATGTGCATTCACGATCACATCTCCTCAATATGATTATAGTTTCAATTGTAATCATGTTAGTGAGGCTATTCAAATTTGTGAGATAATTTTGTGAGGTTAGGTTGCTAGAACCTAGGAAAATAAACTAGCAAGTGTTTAGAAAAATGATCAAGTATTTTAGAGTTTTCACTTGGGAATAAAAACTTGGAATAGCTATTTCTAAACAGGCTTTTGACTCTTGCCCGTAAATAGAGTCACACTAGAAAGAGAGAAACTCTTAAGACGGATTGTCTTAAGGAGAGGATGCAGGCAACGGCTGAACCTCTATAAATCGCGGTGTTAAACTTTTCTATCCCTTACTCTCTTTTTATTTTGTGCTCTATAGTTTCCATGCTTAAAATTAACTATTCTGTATCTGTTCTATGTTCTACAGAGCAACATCAGAAAATCACTTGTGTTCTGGAAAAACGGGATGAACTTGATTTTTCTATATTTATTAATCCAATGAAAGTCTGATTATTTCTCATAAATTATTTCATCCATATATGTTGTTTATAATGGTAAATGACAATTAAAAATTATGATAAGCAAATTGCACAAAATGAATGATGATAGTTTGCATATCAATTATTTGTGTTCTAATATATCCAGATCACGAAAAAATTATGAAATGATCTATTCACCCCGCTCTAGATCATATATTTGGGACTCACATTTGGTATCAGAGCAAGTCTCATATTTTTTTATTTGCAGGTTTAACAACCTAGAGAGATCCAAAGATGGCTGGAATAAATCGTTTGAACACAACTTTTGCTGAAGGACAATCATCAACACGTCCTCCTTTGTTTTGCGGACAAAACTTTTCATTTTGGAAAGCAAGGATGAGACACTTCATCCAAATGCAAGACATGGAGAGTTGGAAGATGGTGACAAATGGATTCCATCCACCAACAAAAGTTGTGAATGGAACTGAAACTCTTAAGGCAGAAAATGAGTATTCAGAAACTGATATTTTAAACATTCAAAGAAATTCTAAAGCTATGAGTTTATTATATTATTCTTTGGATGCTAATGAGTTCAATAGAATTTCAGCTTGTGATATGGCCAAAGAAATTTGGGATAAATTGACGGCAACCTATGAGGAAACTAATCAAGTGAAGGATTCTCGTTTATATTTTTAATGTGTGACTATGAATCTTTCAAAATGAAATCTAATGAAATAATTTCTGAAATGAGTGACAGGTTTGTCAAGATTACAAGTTTCATGAAAGGTCTTGGAAAGATTGTAAGTGAGGAAGAGCAAATTAAAAAATTGATCAGATCATTGAACTCAAACTAGCGTGAAAAAGTGGTTGTCTTGCTAGACAGAAATTTGCGTAATTTTTCATATGATGATCTTATAGGATCCTTACTATCTTATGAACTTGTGATGCAAAGTCAGGAAAATGAGGAGAAGCAGAAAGGAATTGCTCTAACTGCTGATTCTACCAAAAATACCTCAGATGAAGAATTTGCTATGATCACTCGAAAATTTCAGAAATTCTATAGAAAGGAAATGAAACGTGGAAGATTTCAAAAGAAGGTACGTAACAATAATAAAGCTGAAAATTCTCAACAAAATTCTGGAGAACCAGTATGCTATCACTGCAATAATCCAGGACATATCAAAACCAAATGTCCTCTTCTGAAAAAGAAGAACAAGAAGCCAAATAAGAAAGCAATGATGGCAAAATGGAGCAACAATGATGAATCTAGTGAAGAGTCTGAGTCAGATCAAAATACAGAAGATGCTGGTTTGATGGCTATGTCTGATGAAGAAATTAAACAAAGTACTGAACCAGTGAATCAGGTACTGAACCAGTGAATCAAGAGGAAACTGAGAATGAAGTAAGTGATTCTGACTTAATTCTAGTAGAGTTAAATGAAATCTTTGAAGAGCTTTGCACAAAATATGATAACATAAAGAAAAGAAATTGTGAAATTGTGGTGAGTTATCAAACATTGTTTGAAGATCATAAAAATTTAGAGGAATCACATAAAAATCTGAAAATAAATGTTGCAAAGTTATTGAGAAATCCTCAAGAAGATCGGAAAAAAATATCTGGAGTTAATTGAAGATTGGAATGATCTTGGAAATGAGCTTAATATGAAATCATGTGATTATGTGGAACTTGAGATGGTTGTTGGTGAATTGAAAAATAAGGTTGAAAAATTAAAAAGGAAAAATGAAGAGCTAATGGAATCCTCAATTGATGATTTAAAAGAGGAGATTGAAAAACTAAGAGAAGAAAAAGAAGAATTAAGAAAGTTTACTTCTAAAGAAGCTGTTGATTTGAATATCATGATTGGAAAATTAAGAAGGGAAAATGAAGTGTTTAAGGAGTCAGCTGAAGCAGATAAAATTGATGAACAAGTGGAGAAAATCAAAAGGGCTGGACGGGTAACTATGCCTAAAATATCATGTACCTTTTGTGGGAAAAATGGTCATATTGCTAAAAATTGTTATCATAGAAAGAAAGGGAAAGAAAAGAACCATGAAGCTGAAAGTGAAAATTTTGCTGTGAAAACTAATCACCAAGGACCCAAAATTAATTGGGTACCTAAAAAGAAATGATTATCTTGCAGGTTTGTTTAAAGAGCAACATGAACAACAAGTGGTATCTAGACAGTGGTTGCTCAAGACATATGACATGGGACAAAAAGAAGTTTGCTGAACTCTCTATGAAAAATGGAGGAACTGTCAGTTTTGGTGACAAAAACAAAGGCAAAATCATTGGAGTTGGAACTGTTGGAACCAACCCACGTATCAAGGATGTTTCACTAGTGAAGGGATTGAAATATAATCTCCTTAGTGTAAGCCAATTATGTGACAAAAATAATAGAGTTATCTTTGAAATAAAGGACTGCAAAATTGAGGATGCAAAATCAGGTAATACTATCCTTACTGGTTATAGAACTGGGAATATTTATCAAGTAAATTTGGATAAAAATGAAAATAACAACTCAACGTGTTTAATGTCAAAAGATGATCAAAACTGGATATGGCATAAAACACTAGGTCATGCAAGTTTACATGCTATTAAAAAACAAGACTAAAATAAGATAAAAGAAAACCCACTAAATTACAATAAAACTATGGGGCGGAATACAACTCCCATTATAAATGATATGTAATCATACAGGAAACGGGGCATTTATTAGGGATGAGGACATTGGTTTTCGCATGCATATTCACAAAAGCAATTTTAAAGTGATAATTTTTTTTGATAAAAATTAGAACATTGGTCGCATTTTATTAGAAAAACTCCAACTTAATTAATATAAATATTTAGCCATGTTTATGTTAGCGACATGAAAATAACATTTATAATAAATGGAAATTGAAATAAAGAGAAGTAGGGTAAAAGAATAAACCCGAATAATGTTCTCAGATCATCGCGGTGTCCTTAATTTTTAATACCCCAAATTCAATAAAGAAACAACAAAACTCACAAAAACAAAAATCATGTAAGTGCAATAATCAGCGATAAAATGAACATGAAAACTAAATAAAGATAAAGAATCTATGAAAAATTGTTCATGGAAAAAAAAAGAAAAAATAAGAATAAAGAATAAAAGAAAGAAAAGAAGAAAATGAAGAAGGACGGCCCAGGGCGCGCGAGCGACGACCGTCCCTGGGCCAATCGACGGGTGGAGTCAGAATTCCTCGATGACCCATCGCTCGGATGAGCGACGGCCGTTGGTGGAGCCTCTGCTCGTCGGTCGCCCCTGATTCGGAAAAAATAAGGAAAATTAACTAAAAACTGTTTTGTTTTGTTTAAAAAAATGGAATTTTACATAAAAAAATTAATATGAAAGGGTAAAATGTGAAAGAGGTTGATCCAAAATATTTACCCTCGGAATATTATTTTGGAAGGTGAATGTCGTGTGATTTCTTTCCCTTGAATTCTACAAAAATTGATTCGTAATGTGTAATTTCAGGAGATTTTGACTGCAATATCGTGATTTGTAAGCTTCCAATAGCGATTTTCATTAAATTTTTCTAAATTATAGAACTCAAATCCAAAATTTCATAACTTTTTATAATTTTTCGATTTTAGTGATTTTTCCTAATATAATACCTTGGAAAATGCATAAAAATTAATCAGATTTCGATAAAACCAATTCTCTATCAATTCTAAATGTTAAGATTTCAATAGCCATTTCAATAAAATTTTCCTATATTATAGGACTCAAATCAAAAATTTCACAACTTTTTATAATTTTTCAATTTTAATGATTTTCCATAGTATAACACCTTCAAAAATCGATAAAAATTCGTCAGATTTCGATTAAGCCAATTCTCTATCAATTGTGATTGGTAAGTTTGCAATAGTCATTCCAATAATTTTTTTCTAAATTATAGCACTTAAATCCAAAATTTCACAACTTTTTATAATTTTTTTATTTCAAATATTTTTCCTAATATAACACTTTTAGAAATCCATAAAAATTCGTTAGATTTTGATGAAGCCAATTCTCTATCAATTCTAAATGTTAAGATTTCAATAGCCATTTCAATAAAATTTTCCTAAATTATAGGACTAAAATCCAAAATTTCACTACTTTTTATAAATTTTCGATTTTAGTGATTTTTTCTCATATAATACATTCAGAAATCCATAAAAATTTATCAGATTTTGATGAAACCAATTCTCTATCAATTGTGATTTGTAAGCTTCCAATAGCCATTACAATAAATTTTTCCTAAATTGTAGGACTCAAATCCAAAATTCACCACTTTTTATAATTTTTCAATTTAAGTGATTTTCCCTAGTATAATACATTCCGAAACCCATAAAAATTCGTCAGATTTCGATGAAGTCAATTCTCTATCAATTGTGATTTATAAGCTTCTAATAGCCATTCCAATAAAGTTTTTCTAAATTATAAGACTCAAATCCAAACTTTCACCACTTTATATAATTTTTCGATTTTAGTGATTTTTCATAATATAACACTTTCAGAAATCCATAAAAATACGTGATATTTCGATAAATTTGAGATAAACCTAAGTTTGAGATGAAGCGGCGATTTCTTTTTAAAGTCTGACGAAAAGCACAGCTGTGTTTTTGAACACATTGCTCGCTAGGGTTGCGTGGCGTGTGGTAGAAACGACGTAACACAGCTGTGCTTTTGGGCGAGAGATTGCGCGTCGCTGTCCTCCGTGCGCGCGCCTTTGGCAAGAAAACACAGCTGTGCTTTTGGGTGAAGCACAACTGTGCTTTTGGCGCTTCAGTGCGTGACGTTGCCCTTCGCTCGCGTGCCTTGCTGCGTAACACAGTTGTGTTTTGCACGAAAACACAGCTGTGCCTTCGGTGATGCTCGCTTAGCACGAGACTGGATAGCACAACTGTGTTTTGAAGAAAACACAATTGTGCTTTCGGGTAGTTTTGCTCTTCCTTCACCAATTGCTCCTAAAAGCAACCCCGAACCTCCAATTTAGCTCCGGATTAAAATAAAATGCCTAAAAATATCCCAAAACTTATTAAAAATTATAAAAACATTATAAACTAATAAAATAATAAAAACTAACTAATTAAGATTAAAAACAAATAAATAAACATATAATTATGCCAAGAAATAACCTAACATATTAATATATTTGTAACTTATCAGTTTGCATTTTAATTTCTTTACTTTCCTTATTTTATTGTTTTGTGAAAAATAGTATTTAGATGCGCCTATTTTAAAGAAACTCATGTTTTTTTACTATAATAAAAATTGAGATTTTTATTGATAAAATAGGACCAATGTCCTGCTTTTAGCCAATAAACTTTCATTTTCAAAAGGGAGTTGATTTTCATGAAATGGAATCCAATTATCCCTATTTTTATCGCCCAAAAATAACTCTTGGATTTTTAAGTTAACACAAGGGAACCGATATTCCTAAATCCTAATAAATGTCTTGATTTATGTATTATGTATTTTATTTTATTCTTTTTTGTGTATTAATTTATTTTGGGCCCTTTTAGTTAATTTTGGGGCAATTTTATTCTTTTATTTATTTATGCCTAATAAAATTTTAGAGGATTGTTCTGTCCCATTTTTTCACTTGTAATTTATTTATCGCTTTCTTTATTGTTTTCTTTACTACTTTCCAAAAATACTTGAAATGCGCCTTAATTTTATTGTATGATTGTGTAATATGAGAGATGAAATTTCAGTTGCTAAAAAACTCATTTATAATTTAACTTAAGGCATTAAAAAGAGTGAAGTTCCAAACACTTTCTCTGGTTTAAAACCCTCGAAGTTAGATGACATTTTCCAATTACTTGTAAATTGGGTGGCGACTCCAAAATATCTCAAAGGTGCTTAAATGTTTCATGAGACTAGATGAAATTTTCCAATGTTCTATTGGGTGGGGATTCCAAAATGTCTTGTGTTATCCAAAATCTATACGAGAACCCTTCTCAGACCCTAAAAGTGGGCCTTTTGAGAAACATAAGCAGGTTCCCGTGCATCAGAATAGGACTCAAATCCAAAATTTCATCAATTTTTATAATTTTTCGAATTTAGTGATTTTCCCTATTATAACATTTTCAAAAATCCATAAAAATTCGTCAGATTTCGATGAATCCAATTTAATATCAATTGTGATTTGTAAGCTACCAATAGCCATTTCAATGAAATTTTCCTACATTAAATGACTAAAATCCAACATTTCACCATTTTTTTTATAATTTTTTTGATTTTTCCTAATATAACAAGTTTGAAAATACATAAAAATTCGTCAGATCTTGATGAAACCAATTCTCCACGCATTATGATTTGTAAGATTCTAATAGCCATTACAATGAAGTTTTCCTAAATTATAGGACTTAAATCTAAAATTTTACCGCTTTTTATAATTTTTCGATTTTAGTGATTTTTTCTAATATAATACCTTCAAAAATCCATAAACATTTGTCAGATTTTTATGAAACCAATTCTCTATTAATTGTGATTTATAAGATTTCAATAGCCATTCCAATGAAATTTTCTTAAATTATAGGACTCAAATCCAAAATTTCATCACATTTTATAATTTTTCGATTTTAGTAATTTTTCCTAGTATCACACCTTTAGAAATCCATAAAAATTCATCAGATTTCGATAAATCCAATTCTTCATGCATTATGATTGGTAAGCTTTCAATAGCCATTCCCATTAAATTTTCCTAAATTATAGGACTCAAATCCAAAATTTCACCACTTCTTATAATATTTCAATTTTAGTAATTTTTTCTAGTATAATACTTTCAGAAATCCATAAAAATTTGTCAGATTTTTATGGATCCAATTCTCTATCAATTTTGATTTTTTAGCTTCCAATAGCTATTCCAAAGAAGGTTTCCTAAATTATAGGACTCAAATCCAAAATTTCACCATTTTTTATAATTTTTTTTATTTCAGTGATTTTCCCTAGTATAACAGATTCAAAAATCCATAAAATTCGTAAGTTTTCGATAAAACCAATTATCTATCAATTGTGATTTATATGCCTCTAATAGCCATTCTAAGGAATTTTTCCTAAATTATAGGACTCAAATCCAAAATTCCACCACTTTTTATAATTTTTCGATTTCAGTGATTTTTTCTAGTATAAAATCTTGAGAAATCAATAAAAATTTATCAGATTTCAATGAACCAAATTCTCCATGCATTATGATTAGAAAGCGTTCAATAGCCATTCCAACGAAATTTTCCTAAATTATAAGATTCAAATCTAAAATTTCACCACTTTTTAAAATTTTTCGATTTTAGTGATTTTCTCTAGTATAACACCTTGGCAAATGCATAAAATATCATCAGATTTCGATGAAACCAATTCTCTATCAATTGCGATTTGTAAGCTTTCAATAGCCATTCCAATGAACTTTTCCTAAATTATAGGACTCAAATCCAAAATTTTTTCACTTTTAATAATTTTTCAATTTCAATGATTTTTCCTAGTATAACACTTTCAGAAATCAATAAACATTCGTCAGATTTCGATGAACTCAATTCTCTATCAATTGTGCTTTGTAAACTTCCAGTAGCCATTCCAATGATATTTTCCTAAATTATAGGACTCACATCCAAAATTTTTTCACTTTTTATAATTTTTGAATTTTAGTGATTTTGCCTTGTATAACACATTGGAAAATGTATAAAAATTCGTCAGATTTCGACGAATCCAATTCTCTTTCAATTGTGATTTGTAAGCTTCTAATAGCCATTATAATAAAAGTTTCCTAAATTATAGGACTCAAATCTAAAATTTTACCATATTTTATTGATAACCGGACTCTTTGAGCAAGAGACCGGTATAGTTGCTCCGAGCACATGCTAGAAGCCGAACTTACATTTTTGCTGGGTAAATAACCGGGCTCATCTGGACATTCGGCATATCAATAGCCCGGTCTTGTTAATAGTTCGGTAATAGATTATGGAAAGCCATCATCAACGAATATTTCCCAGATATTGTGCAGATCTTGATCTTACAATAATGGAAAGTACCAAAAATCACTCAACAAATCTTCACAAATTGGGAATCAAGCATCAATCAAGAGATTAAGGTGATTTTCTCCTATTCGAGATCTTACTTCCTATTTGGCATAGCTCTATATAAAGGAAGCCATCAGGTACGTTGATCTCTCTCTGATTCTTTTATAATAAACATTTACTTAGTCAATTAACTGACTTGACCGTCGGAGTCTCCCTTGTCGGAATAACCGACGGTGTTGTGTTTAATTTCAGGTGATCCAAGCAAGGGATTACTTCAAGAAATTACTCTGTTATCATTTGGTGCGGTGAGCGTGGAACACTCCAAAGATTTCAGTCAGCAATGGACCTCTTTCCCGATTTGCCTATTTCTGCTGCCCCAGCATCTAGCCAGCCCAACACTGCGACCCAACCTTCGGCCAACCTTCTGGGCTAGCTCATTCAAAGCCTACAACCAGCTCAGCCAGAGCAAATCTCCCCGCTCCCAGCACAACAATTGTTTCCCCCCACACAGATTCATACACCAGCTACACCATAAGCACCCACAACTATCCCAGCGATCCCGAGTTTGACCCCCCAAACTGCCCAAACCCTGCTGACCGCCCTGTCAGCTATGGGGGCTCAGGCACCATCAATGGTCCCCACAATAACACCCCCTACCCTAACACATGTGATAGCGCAACACCCTATACAAACGACACAACCCCCTGCCCAAACACCACCCCCACCACTGCCGAGCACACTAGCCCCTGGCACCACCATTACTATGATAACCGAGCAGTTCGAGAGATTATTTGAAGAAATAATACAGAAATATCAGAACCGAAGTACCTTATAGTACTAGTGCAGTTTCTGATCTCCTCTATCTCGAGACATCTTGGCTACCCCATTTTCCCAAATACGCTTGCCAAATCTGCCGAAGTATAGCGGCAGCACAGACCCCCGAGCTCATTTAGATGAGTTCCACCACACTATGTTGGTTCACACTACGGAGGATGCAGCTTTGTGCATGATCTTCCCCCAAACACTCACCGACTCGGCTCAGATATGGTTTCGTAACCTCTCTAAAAGTTCTATTTACAGCTTCGAGCAGTTCAGTGACATGTTCATTGCTAAATTTATAGCAGCCATCCGACCAGCTAAGGTATCTGCCGACCTTACCATGGTATATCAAGAGAAGGGGGAAGCACTCCGAGCTTATGTGGAGAAATTTAACGCTATGGCAATGGATATTCAAAACTTAAACTTGGAGGTGGCTATTAATGCTCTCATCCGAAATGCGAGGTGTCAAAACTTCAGTGATTCCCTTAGCAAGAAACCCCCGAGTGACTTCACCGAGCTCATGTCTCGGGCTCACAAGTACATACGAATGGATGAAGCTCGTAGACTCAGATATAGTTCGCAGAACAGAGATTCAGATAGAGGGTTTCGCACAGGGCGAGATAGAAGCAATAATGGCAGAGATGAAGTTAGAGGAATGGGGGCTGGCCATTCCAATCGAGCTTATCTGGTCTCAAAGCCGAACATAAGAGGCAAATAAGAAGAGGGGTTCACACCGTTAACGGCTCTGAGGTCCCAAATCTTGGCCTGGATGAAGGAGAATAAACGGGTGAACTGGCCGTGCCCCATGATAGATGATCCTAGTAGAGACCGGAGCTTATACTGTACCTTTCACAGGGATAAAGGCCATCAGACGAACGATTGTCGCCAGTTGAAGCGTGAAATCGAACACTTGATTCGGCAGGGCAAGCTCGGGCAGTTTGTAAGGGGTACCGATAGGAGGGAGCGGGATAGATCACCTTCACCGAGAAGACAGGATAATAGAGCTAGTTCAAGCAAAAAAGCTCCAGCCGGGGTGATCCATGTGATTGTAGGAGGCCTGCATTACGATGTCTTCGAGGAGTCCAGAAAGCGAAAGGCTAAGAAGGTATTCTCTGTAGGGGCAGGCCGAAGAACGGGAAGATACGAGGTAACATTTTCTGAGGCAAATAAAACTCATGTCCGGACTCCCCATATTGACTCACTGGTTGTGGAAGCAATGATACAAGACTACCTGGTTAAGAGAATCTTGGTAGACACTGGGAGTGCGGTGAACCTTATCACACTGCAGGTTTATAAGGCATTGGGGCTATCAGCCAACCGGTTAGAAACTGTTTCAGCGCCACTCATCGGCATATCTGGGCAGCCGGTCAATGTAGAAATATCAGCTACGTTAGATTTGCAGCTCGGGGATGATGATCAGGTGTGCAATTGTAGGAGCTGTTTCATGGTGGTTGACATTCCACTGGCTTACAATGTGATCATCGGACGACCTCTCTTAATCGGGGTGGACGCTTACATCTCAATGCGTAAGCTGCTAGTGAAGATACCTGTTGAAGGAGGTGTGGCCGTACTAAGAGGTAACCAGAAGGCAGCTCGGGAAACCTACGTGAGCATGTTGAAGGAAGTAGACCAGGCATTACCATTGGATGCGCTGGATATTCCAACTGCAAGGAATGCGGAGCCGATGGATTCACTTTAGGAAGTAGAACTCTAGCCAGGAAAGGCAGTGAAGATCGCTACAAGTAAAGAGGGGAAAGAGAAAGAAGCACTGGTAGCGGTATTGTCGAAATATGAGGATGTGTTCGCCTGGCAACCCTCAGACATCAAGGGAGTTTCTTTCAAGGTAATGTGTCATGCTCTTAATGTGCAACCTAACTGTAAGCCTGTTAAGCAGAAGAAGAGGAATCATGCTCCCGAGCGACAGCTGGCAATGTCGGAGGAGGTCGATACACTGCTACAAAATGGGTTCATAAGGGAAGTGTTATACTCGGACTGGTTGTCAAATGTGGTGCTGGTGAAGAAGGCCAATGGAAAATGGCGAATGTGTGTTGATTTTACTGATCTAAACAAGGCCTGTCCGAAAGATTGCTACCCACTGCCCAATATTGACCTCCTGGTCGACTCCACTTTGGGGTTTGAGGAATATGCATTCCTGGACGCCTCTGCAGGGTATCACCAAATCCCTATGAAGAAGAGTGATGAAGAGAAGACTGCTTTTGTCACACATCGGGCTACTTATTGTTACCGAGTCATGCCGTTCGGGTTGAAAAATGCTGGGGCCACTTACCAGAGGCTAATGAATAAGATGTTTACGGGGCAATTGGGGAGGAACATAGAGGTGTATGTTGATGACATGATCGTCAAAGGCAAAATAGCTGCGGACTTACCCCGAGAGCTAGCAGAAACGTTCGGGGTGCTGAGGGAGTTCGGCTTGAAGTTAAATCCAGAGAAGTGTGCTTTCGGTGTTCAGTCTGGAAAATTCTTGGGGTACATGATTTCAAAGAGGGGAATAGAGGCTAACCCAGGGAAGATTCAAGCCATTCTGGAGATGGAGCCACCAAAGTTGGTAAGGGATGTTCAGAAGCTCAATGGAAGGGTGACAGCTTTAGGCAGATTCATTTCCTGTTCGGCTAAGAGATGCCTCCCCTTTTACAGCACCTTTAAGAAAGTAAAGGGTTTTGAGTGAACATCAGAGTGTCAGAAAGCATTTGACGAATTGAAAATCTTTCTTAGCATCCCACCTCTTCTAAGTCGGCCACTACCGGGGGAAATGCTGTATATGTACCTTGCGGTCTCATCGGGAGCCTTGGGATCGGTCTTGATAAGAGAAGAGGGTAATCAGCAGTTTCCAATCTATTATACAAGCAAGGTTCTGAGAGGCGCCGAGCTGCGGTACCCTATACTCGAGCAGCTTGCTTTCGCATTAGTGATATCTGCTATCAAGTTGCGCCCCTACTTTCAGGCCCATACAGTGACAGTTAAGATGAACTCAAACCTCAGAAAGGTACTATAGAAACCCGAGGCATCTGGGAGAATCACGGAATGGGCAGCTCGGTTAGGAGAGTTTGATGTCCGGTATGAAACTCGGCCATCCATGAAGGGCCAAGTTCTGGCCGATTTCGTGGCAAAATTGAATGCACCCCCACAGGAGCCTTGTCCTTGCTCATGGAAATTGTATATATACGGTGCATCCTCATCCATGGGTGCTGAGGTAAGGGTGATTTTGATCGGACTAGGGAAGATTGTGATCTGGGCGATGGCTCACATAGCATTCCAGGCAACCAATAATGTGGCCGAATATGAAGCTCTCAGTTTTGGCTTACAGCTGGCCTTGGAGGTAAGACCGGATTCTTTAAATATCTTCTCTGACTCACAGCTTGTTGTTATCCAGGTACTTGGAAAATTTGAAGCCATAGACCATATGATGATCAGATACAAGGAATTAACTGCTGCACTTTTCTCCCAACTTGAGAGCCGGGGTTGTACATGGTCCATTGATCAGGTACCAAGGGAGGAGAATGTTGAGGCCGATGTATTGGCTAAACAAGCTTGCCTTCAAGATCAATCAGCCGTATCAAACGTCATTTGGTCTATAATATCTGCACCTACACACGAGACATATAAGGTACACCTGCATGAGCCGATGGATGGATGGCGGCTTCCCATTTACACCTATCTGAGTAGCGGAGCTCTACCCGAAGATCAAGTGCAAGCCAGGAAGATAGTTCAGCGATCCAGTCGGTATGCAATCCTGGATGATCAATTGTACAAAAGATCATTTTCAGCCCCATGGGCAAAATGCTTGAGCACAGAAGAGGGCGAATATGTGTTAAGGGAAATTCATGAAGGTATCTGTGGGGCTCATGAAGGAGCACAGGCCATAGCTCGAAAAGCGTTGTTGCAAGGATACTACTGGCCAAGTGTGGAGAATGATGCAAAAGAACTAGTTAAGAAGTGTGATAAATGCCAGCGGTTCGGCAATCTGAGTCATCCAAAAGCCGCTCACCAGGTTTCAATACATAGTCCTTGGCCATTTGCCCAGTGGGGGATCGATATAGTGGGCCCATTCCCCCTAGCAACCGGACAGCGAAAGTTTCTAGTGGTAGCAGTGGACCATTTCACTAAGTGGGTAGAGGCAGAGCCTTTGGCAACCATAACTCCGGCAAATATCATTAAATTCGTTTAGAAGTTCATCGTCACGAGATTTGGGATCCCACATTCCATCGTCACGGACAATGGCAAGCAGTTTGATTGCGCAGCCTTCAAGGGATACTGCTCGAAATTAAATATCCAGCTTTGCTTCACCTCAGTCTACCATCCTCAGGCAAATGGCATGACCGAGGTAACTAACCGAACTATTCTTGCAGGTCTGAAGAAACGTCTTGACTTGGCAAAAGGTCTCTGGGTGGATGAACTCTACAATGTCCTGTGGGCCTACCGAACATCGCCAAGATCAGCAACTGGAGAGACCCCGTTCTCACTCACATATGGGACAGAGGCGGTTATCCCCTGTGAGATCGGTATGCCAAATATCCGGACCTCGAGTTTTGATGCAGCAGCAAATGATGCCAACCTCTTGTGTCAGCCGGATAGGTTGGAGGAACAGAGAGAACACGCTCAGATACAATCTACTACTTACAAGCAAAGGATGTCATCTTACCATGATCGGAATATAAAGCCGAGGACATTCAGGATCGGGCAGCTCGTCCTCAAAAAGGTAGTTGTTTCCCAAACATCTGCCGGAGTGGGAAAGCTGAATCCTAACTGGGAAGGCCCTTACATAGTTCATGACGTTAAGGGGGGAGCATACAGGTTGAAAGATTCTTCTAGGAAAATACTTCCTCATTCATGGAACGTTTCAAATTTGAAGGTCTATTATCAATAGCTCGGCTCTGTGTTCTTACGACTCTCTCGGCTAATATGCCGTCAAGCAATTTTTCAATTCGTTGTATTTTACTGAGTTCGGCTTTTTGCCATAAAGCAATTGTACTTGATAAAACTTCAATAAACGAGGTATATTCATGAAAAAATTGTCTTCTATTGTGGTTATCCCTACTAGGGTTGCTACGACTCGGCATTTTCGCCATTGAGCAACCGATTCAATACTACCGCTGACAGGGCGTACATCCAAGACTACCGCCAACAGGGCGTACATTCAATACCACCGCCGACAGGGCGTACACTCTCATATTTAACAAGTAAGTGCATTTTTAACGCTCACTCGGCTAAGACGCTATCGAGCATTTTATGACCTAAGTGTCAAAATTCATTAAGCTCAGTTATAACTCCCGAGAACCTTTTATTTTACTACTTATTGAAGATCTCGTTCAGCCGAACTACCATAGGAACATCGGTTCATTCAACCCATCAAAAAGCTTATCATGTTTGCCATTACATTCAAAATATCATTCAAATTGTGCAAAAGGAAAATTTAAAGAGTTCGGCAAATACAAGCAAAAATAAATTCAGATTTCATTAAAGTTGAAAGAGAAGTACAAAGTTTATTCATCCGGATACACTTCGTCCAACCAGGACCAATCCATATCAGGATGGCGTTGTTTAACAGCATCAGATAGCTTCTGACTAAACGCGAGGCATTTGTCGATGGCCAACTCCACGGACCGATACTCGAGGTCCGCAAACTTTTCCTCCGCATCGGCTTTGCCTTTCTTAACCTCGTCTAATTCAGCTTGGAGACTTGCCAGCTTGGCGTCCCTCTCGGTATCCCTATGTTCGGCTTCAGCCACCTTCTTTCGCATTTCGAAAACCTCATTCAAGGCTTCGATAACCTTGGCCTCGGCTTTTAGGGCCCTCTTTTCAGAGTCTTGCAGCTTACCTTTAGCAACATTCGCCCTAAGGCGGTGCCCGGCAATCGACCGTGCCTCTCGGTTGCACATCATGATCAGGTTGTTCATTTTCGCGATCACTGCACCGCTCAGTATCGAAGCCTGCGTGGAAAAGAAAAAGAAGTTAGGGTTTATGGCATTTTCCACCCAACAAACAAGGCATAGCGCGAAAATGCTTACCTGCACTTGATGCCTCTTAAGGGCTTCACCCAGCGAAATAGAGGATTGATGCTTTTTGGGATGCAGGCCAGGTGATGTATGAAGTCACAGAAGACGGGGTTGTCCTCGTAGTAGTTTTTCCCCTCCTACTTCCAGATCTCGCATATCTCCTCGGCGAGAGCTTTCATATCCCTTTTCGTTGATCGGGGATTTGACGACCCAGCTGCATCACCAGACTCTGGAAAGCATGGCCCGGGAGGGGTCTGCAGATCGACTGGGGGAACCGCCATTGGTGGAGTTCAGGGTAAGGGGTTTTCTTGTACAACGGCAGGACCAGAGCTGTCGTGTTGGTCGGGATCGGTGGCGTTTCGCTCAGGGGCCTCGGGTGGAACATTTTGAGCAGACTCGGTAGGGGCTGATCCTTCTGGTTTTTTCTGCGTTTTGGCCCTCATCATCTCGACCATGCTCGGTCTCTCGGAGCGCTTCATTTCTGCAAAAAACCAAGAAATGAGAAAGTATTAGAATAGGGAAATTGATAACAGGATATACCTCTTCTTTTGGGTAGAGATGATTCAGCACGGTCTAATCTGGACATGAGCTGGTCTCTGATGTCGATCTTATCCAGAGCCAATACTCTCCATTTGGTCAAAGTTTCTTCCTCCTCATCAGTGAGCAGGATCGGTTCATCATTCTTATTGACATACCGACCCCAAGTGGTTAGGAACTTGAATTTCTTGTCGCTCTCCACTATGAAAAAATGGTTTTTCCAATTCTTTAAGGACTCCAGGTTGCCCTTAAAAATCCCATAACCAGCTCAGGCTTGCACATAATTATGATCCTCGGTCGATACGCGGAATCCGATCACATGTGTAACTTGGAAGAGCCTAACTGTCAGATTTATTTCGTTCTCCGCTGCCCACATCTGTAAGGCGGATATCGTGCGCCAAGCGTTCGGATGAATTTGGCCCATCGTTAATCCATAGTAATTCATCAGTTCGGTCTCAAAGGTGGTCGGGATTCCGGCCTCGAAATCAGCCTCGTACACTACTATCATCTTTTGGCCATTATATCTAGCGTTTGCCCGGACGTGGGCTCTTGGTGCCCGGATTCTGTAACTCTCAGGAATCCCTAACCTCTCTTGCAATTCCATCATTTCATTGCTTCTTATAACTGAGCTGATGCTCCCAATCCAGGGATTCCTCCTAGGCTCCTTTCTCCTTGATGGCTCTAGTTGACTGGTACCAGGAGGCTCAGGAATATCTTCATGTTCAAGGCCCTCCTCCACTCTCAGTCTCTCCGAGGAACTCTCAGAATCACTCATTCTTAAAACAAAAAGGGAAAGAAGGCAAAGTACAAACCTATATTTGGGAAGATCTGGGTGAAGCTTTGAGAAATATAAGAAGACTTGAGACAAGGGAAGAGGAACACACACAGGGCAGAAGAAGAAGTGGTTGGAATAGGAGGCTGCAAACTGAGGAGAAGAAGAAGAGCAATGCAAGAAAACAGTGAAATCTCCAGAGAAAACGAAAGTCAAACTAAGGAGAATGGATGGGTATTTATAAGAAAAGGGAACCACTTAGAGGGGAACAGGTGGCAAGCTTTGATTGGATTGTGTGGCAGCAATTACTGTTGGCATGGTAACCAAAGAGGCGCCATCATTATAACACCTGACACAGCTATTGAATCACAGCCAAAGAGGAGACTGCTCACGTTTTCTGAGGGGTCACGCGCACAGCTATCATCAATGGGGAAAGGCTGTAACACACACGCTATGTTTAATGGTCAGGCACACGTCTTCATGACATAAATGTCATCTCTCAGGGGGGGACTTATGATAACCGGACTCTTTGAGCAAGAGACCGGTATGGTTGCTCCGAGCACATGCTAGAAGCCGAACTTACATTTTTGCTAGGTAAATAACCGGGCTTATCTGGACATTTGGCATATCAATAGCCCGGTCTTGTTAATAGTTCGGTAATAGATTATGGAAAGCCATCATCAATGCATATTTCCCAGATATTGTGCAGATCCTGATCTTACAATGATGGAAAGTACCAAAAATCACTCAACAAATCTTCATAAATTGGGAATCAAGTATCAATCAAGAGATTAAGGTGATTTTCTCCTATTCGAGATCTTACTTCCTATTTGGCATAGCTCATATAAAGAAAACCATCAGGTACGTTGATCTCTCTCTGATTCTTTTACAATATACATTTACTTAGTCAATTAACTAGCTTGACCGTCGGAGTCTCCCTTGTCGGAATACCCGACGGTGTTGTGTTTAATTTCAGGTGATCCAAGCAAGGGATTACTTCAAGAAATTACTCTGTTATCATTTATAATTTTTCGATTTTAGTGATTTTTCCTATTATAACACCTTCAGAAATCCATAAAAATTCGTCAGATTTTGATGAAGAAAATTCTCTATTAATTGTGATTTATAAGCTTCGAATAGCCATTCCAATGAATTTTTTCTAAATTATAGGACTCAAATCAAAAATTTCACCACTTTTTATAATTTTTCGGTTTTAGTGATTTTTCCTAATATAACACTTTCAAAAATCCATAAAAAAATTTCAGATTTCGATGAATCCAATTTTCTATCAATTGTGATTGGTAAGCTTTCAATTGCTATTCCAATGAAATTTTCCTAAATTATAAGATTCATATTTAAAATTTCATCACTTATTATAATTTTTCGATTTTAATGATTTTTCTGAAAATAAAACCTTGAAAAATACATAAAAATTCGTCAGATTTCGATGAAACCAATTCTCTATACATTGTAAATGTTGTGCTTCCAAAAGTTATTCCAATAAAAATTTCCTAAATTATAGGACTTAATTCAAAACTTTCACCACTTTTTATAATTTTTAGAATTACTGATTTTATCTAGTATAACAATTTCAGAAATTTATAAGAATTCGTTAGATTTCGATGAAACCAATTTTCTATCAATTGTGAATGTTAGGCATTAAAAAGCCATTCCAATCAAATTTTCATAAATTATAGGACTTAATTCAAATATTTCACCACTCTTTATAATTTTTCGAATTTACTGGTTTTTCCTATTATAACACCTTCAGTAATACATAAAAATTCGTCAGATTTCGATGAAATCAATTCTATATCAATTGTGATTTGTAAGCTTCCAATAGCAATTTCATTGAAGTTTTCCTAAATTATAGAAATCAATTCCAAAATTTCACCACTTTTTTTAATTTTTCAATTTTACTGATTTTCTCTAGTATAACAATTTCGAAAATGCATAAAAATTCGTCAGATTCTGATAAAGTCAATTCTCTATTCATTATGATTTATAAGCTTCCAATAGTAATTTCAATTAAGTTTTCCTAAATAATAGGACTCACATAGAAAATTTAACCACTTTTTATAATTTTTCGACTTTAGTAATTTTTCCTAGTATAACACTTTAAAAAATCTATAAAACCTCGTCAGATTTTGATGAAACTAATTCTCTATCCACTGTGAATGTTAAGCTTCCAATAGCCATTTTAATGAAATTTTCCTAAATTATAGGACTCAATTTCAAAATTTTATCACTTTTTATAATTTTTCGATTTTAGTGATTTTATCTATTATAACAATTTCAAAAATTCATTAAAATTCGTCAGATTTCGATTAAGCTAATTCTCTATCCATTGTAAATGTTAAGATTCCAATAGCCATTATAATGAAAATTTCCTAAATTATAGGACTTACATCAAAAATTTAACCACTTTTAATAATTTTTCGATTTTAGTGATTTTTCCTAATATAACACCTTCAGAAATCCATAAAGATTTATCAGATTTTGATGAAACTAATTTTCTATCCATTGTGAATGTTAAGTTTCCAAAATCCATTCCAATGAAATTTTCCTAACTTATAGACTCAATCCCAAAATTTTTACACATTTTATAATTTTTCGATTTTAGTGATTTTTCCTAGTATAATACCTTTAGAAATCCGAAATTTTTCTAAATTATAAGACTCAAATACAAAATTTCAACACTTTTTATAATTTTTCGATTTTATTGATTTTTCTTAGTTTACCACCTTCAAAAATTCATAAAAATTCATCATATTCCGATGAAGCCAATTCACTATCTATTGTGAATTGTAAGCTTCCAATAGCAATTCCAATGAAATTTTCCTGAATAATAGGTCTCACATAAAAAATTTAATCACTTTTTATAATTTTTTAATTTCAGTGATTTTTCCTAGTATAATACTTTCAGAAATCTATAAAAATTTATCAGATTTCGATAAAGCCAATTCTCTATCCATTGTGAATGTTAAGCTTCCAATGGCCATTCTAATAAGCTTTTCTTAAATTATAGGACTCAATTCCAAAATTGTATCACTTTTTATAATTTTTCGATTTTAATGATATTCTTTAATATAACAATTTCAAAAATTCAGAAAAATTCATCAGATTTCGATTAAGCCAATACTCTATCCATTGTGAATGTTAAGATTCCAATAGTCATTTCAATGAAATTATCCTAAATTATAGGACTCAAATCCAAAATTTTCGCACTTTTTATAATTTTTCGATTTCAGTGATTTTTCCTACTATAACACTTTCAGATATCCATAAAAATTCGCCAGATTCCGATGAAGCTAGTTCTCCATCAATTGTGATTTGTAAGATTTCAATAGCCATTCCAATGATATTTTCCTAAATTATAGGATTCAAATCCAAAATTTCTCCACTTTTTATAATTTTTTGATTTTAGTGATTTTTCCTAATATAACAACTTTGAAAATGCATAAAAATTACTCAGATGTCGATGAAACAAATTCTCCATACATTTTGATTTTTAAGTTTCCAATAGCCATTCTAATAAATTTTTCTAAATTATACGACACAAATCCAAAATTTTACCCCTTTCTAAAATTTTTCGATTTGAGTGATTTTTTTTTGTCTAACACTTTCAGAAATACATAAAAAATTATCAGATTTCGATAAAATCAATTCTCCATTAATTCTGATATGTAATCTTCTAATAGCCATTCAAAATTATAGGACTCACATCTAAAATTTTAGTACTTTTTATAATTTTTTGATTTCAGTGATTTATACTAGTATAACACTTTTAGAAATTCATAAAAATTTGTCAGATTTCGATGAAACCAATTCTCTATTAATTGTGATTTGTAAGTTTTTGACATATATTCCTATGAGGTTTTCCTAAATTATAGGATTCAAATCCAAAATTTCACCACTTTTTATGATTTTTCGATTTTAGTGATTTTTCCTAATATAACACTTTCAGAAATCCATAAAAATTCGTCAGATTTCGATAAAACAAATTCTCTATCAATTGAAATTTTTAAGCTTCAAATATACATTCCAATGAACTTTTCCTAAATTATAGGACTCAAATCAAAAATTTTATCACTTTTTATAATTTTTCAATTTTAGTAATTTTTCTTAGTATAACACTTTCACAAATCTATAAAAATTCGTCAGATTTCGATAAAGGCAATTCTGTACCAAATGTGATTTGTAAGCTTCCAATAGCCATTCCATTGAAGTTTTCCTAAATTATAGGAGTCAAATCCAAAATTTCACTGTTTTTTATAATTTTTCGATTTTAATGATTTTTCCTAGTATAATACCTTCAGAAATCTATAAAAATTTGTCAGATTTCAATGAAACCAATTCTCCACCCATTATGATTTGCAAGCTTACAATAGTCATTCCAATGAAATTTTCCTAAATTATAAGACTTACCTCCAAAATTTTATCAATTTTTATAATTTTTCAATTTTAGTAATTTTTCCTAGTATAACACTTTCAAAAATTCATAGAAATTCGTCACATTTCAATGAAGCCAATTCTCTATCCATTGTAAATGTTAATTCCAATGAAAGTTTCCTAAATTTTAGAACTCAAATTAAAAATCTCACACTTTTTATAATTTTTCGATTTTAGTAATTTTCCGTATTATAACACTTTCAGAAATCCATAAAAATTTATCAAAATCCGATGAAGCAAATTCTCCATTAATTGTGATTTATAAGCTTCCAATAGTCATTTCAATAAAGTTTTTCTAAATTATAGGACTCAAATCCAAAATTTTATTACTTTTTATAATTTTTTGATTTTAGTAATTTTTCCTAATATGTTAACCTTTGAAAATTCATAAAAATTCGTCAGATTTTGATGAAACAAATTCTCCACGCATTGTGATTTATAAGCTTCCAATAGCTATTACAATGAAATTTTACTAAATTATATGACTCACATCCAAAATTTTACCAATTTTTATAATTTTTCGATTTTATTAAATTTTCCTAATATAACATTTTCAGAAATCTATAGAAATTCGTCAGATTTCGATAAAGCAAATTCTCCATTAATTGTGATTTGTAAGCTTCCAATAGCCATTTCAATGAAATTTTCCGAAATTATAGGACTTAAATCCAAAATTTTATCACATTTTATAATTTTTCGATTTTAGTGATTTTCCCGGGTATAGCACCTTGGAAAATGTATAACACATTTGAAGCCAATTCGTCAGATTTCGATGAAACCAATTATCTATCCATTATGAATGTAAAGTTACCAATAGCCATTCCAATAAAATTTTCCTAAATTATAGGACTCACATTTAAAATTTCATCACTTTTTATTATTTTTTTATTTTAGTGATTTTTCCTAGTATAACAACTTTGAAAATGCATAAAAATTTGTTAGATTTCGATGAATCCAATTCTCTATCAATTGTGATTTGTAAGTTTCCAATAGCCATTCCAATGAAATTTTCCTAAATTATAGGATTCAATTTTTATAATTTTTCGATTTCAGTCATTTTTCCTAATATAAGACTTTTAGAAATGCAAAAAAATTTGTCAGATTTTGATGAAACCAATTCTCCATGCATTATAATTGGTAAGCTTCCAATATCTATTCAAATAAAAGTTTCATAAATTATAGAACTCATATCCAAAATTTCATAACTTTTTATAAGTTTTTGTTTTTTGTTATTTTTCCTAGCATAACACTTTCAGAAATCCATAAAAATTCGTCAGATTTCGATGAAAGCAATTCTCCATTAATTTTTATTTGTAAGCTTTCAATAGCCCTTCGGATAAAATTTTCCTAAATTATAGAACTCAAATCCAGATTTGATAACTTTTTATAATTTTTCGATTTTAGTGATTTTTCCTAATATAATACTATCATAAATCCATAAAAATTGGTCAGAATTTGATAAAGTCAATTCTCCATCAATTGTGATTTGTAAGCTTCCAATAACCACTCCAATGAAATTTTCTAAAATTATAGGGCTCACATCAAAAATATCACCAATTTTTATAATTTTTTAATTTTAATAATTTTTATAATTTCTATCAATTGTGATTTGTAAGCTTCCAATAGTCATTCTAATGAAATTTTCCTAAATTATACGACTCAAATAAAAAATTTCAACATTTTTTATAATTTTTCGAGTTGAGTGATTTTTCCTAGCATAACACTTTCAGAAATCCATAAAAATTTGTCATATTTCGATAAAACGAAATCTCCATGCATTATGATTGGTAAGCTTACAATAGATATTCCAATGAGTTTTTCCTAAATTATAAGACTCACATCCAAAATTTCACCACTTGTTATAATTTTTCGATTTTAGTGATTTTTCCTCTTATAACACCTTCAGAAATCCTTAAAAATTTGTCAGATTTCGATGAAACCAATTCTCTATGCATTATAAATACTAAGTTTCCAATAGCTATTCCAATAAAGATTTTTTAAATTATTGGACTCATATCAAAAATTTCACAATTTTTTATAATTTTTCGATTTCGGTGATTTTTTCCTAATATAACACCTTCACACATCCATAAAAATTTTTCATATTTTTATGAAACCAATTGTAATCACCCCATACCCGGAATAGGTACGGGTATCAGATGTCACGATATTTTTGACTGATCAATGCTTATGAAAATTGAGGTAAAATTTTTTTCTTTTTTCTTATTACCTATAAACCTATCGAATCATTTATCATTTTACACTTTCATGTCACTGATACATTTCATTCGATCTAATCCAGACATTCCATTTAACTTATCATGTCATTCCATTATAATCTATCATATTTAATATGTCCGTATTATACATTACATAATCAATGCTAAACTTTTACATATACATGCCACTAACACTATTCATTTGATAAATTTTTGGCAGCATAACAGCGACTACTTAACTAACCCAAAACCTGCAATTTAAGCAATTACACAGCCCAACTCAGGGGCACAACAAATATAACTTATTACACATTCCAATCTAATCCATATAACTAATGCAATACATATAAACCAACCCAATACAATAACATTCATCTTTACATATAACTATTCCAATAACATAGGCTATTTATACACATTCTAATAATAATAAACATAACATACTATCTTAACTTCAATCCAACGGCCCGGTACGATCTGAAAGCCGGTGCTGTGTCTGCTCCACAGACGCCTTACTCGGTACCTACACGCAGTTAAACAAACTACGTGCTGAGCACTAAATATGCTCAGTGGTGATTACGAATCTAATAATTTTCAATGCTAACAAATACACACATGCACAAAGATGCTATACTTAATTATTCCTTAAGTTCCTGTAATTCACTCACTTAGTGTCATATTACTTTACAATCCTTCATTTAACCTTAGTATGGCAATTTACAATTTAGTCCCTTAACTTAACTCAATACTTATCATTTTACCTTTCCATTTAACTAATCACTATTGTACCATTCCATTAGCATTAAATTACAAATATCACTATATTATTCCATTCTTACACTAATACTATTCTTGTACACTTTTTTACATATAACGTGTAAATTTACAGTTTGGTCCTCGAACTTTTACCTTCATGTACAATTTTCGTATTAGTTCATTTTAGGCTTTTATGTCGCATTTAACTCTTTTATCACTCATTTCATCATTCTTATTCATTTACTTTATCATTTCATGTGCAAATTACCGTTTAGTTCTTACTTTATCACTTTTAGGACAGATTACGTTTTTGCCCTTCTTTTGACATTATTTACGGAATTGCCATTAGTTCATTTTTCTTTTTCATTTTAAGTCACGATTTGACTTACAAATTAGATATTGGTCCTTGTTTTAACATTTTCATGGCAAATTATATTTTAGTCCCTGAACTTTGGATTCTTTGCGGATCTGTCATTTTAATTCCACTTTTCATTTACAAATCACTTATCAGTGCACTTCTACACTCAATTATGATTTTGCCCTTACTTTTGGCAAATTACAATTTGGTCCCTCCTTTAACATTTTCTTATACTTTTGTCGTTTACTTATTATATTTTCACATTTGTTCACTTCTTAGCTCATAATTTACCAATTAGTCTCACGACTAATTATTTTTGCGGTAAATTACGTTTTGGTCCTTAGACTTTTATTTTCTTTCATATAAGTCCTTTTTCATTTAAATTTTTATGTTCACTATACTTATTATATTTTCAGGATATTTTCATCATTATGACCCGTTTGGCTTATGATTTGAGGTAAATTACCATTTTGACCCCAACTTTTCATTTCTTTTCATTTAGGTACTTTCTCATATAACTTTTCATTTTCATGTTACCTTTCACACTTTTAAGTCGTTTTACTTATGGCATTTTACTTTTGACAGAATCATATCATTTTACGATTCTGTCCTTTTACACTTAGGCTTTTTATACATTATGCTTTTTACATGTTATGTCATGTGACATTATGGCTTGTTACATGTTATATTTTGGCATATTATGCTTTTATATATTATTTCATATTACATAATGTCGTGTGATATTATGCCTTTACATGATACACTTTTACATATGATACTTTTACATATTACATTTTATCATTTTACTTTATGTCATGTTACATATTATCATTTTACTTTTTACATTTTTGATCATTTTACAATCATGCCCCTAGTACAATTCCGACAGAAAATCTGCAAACTGGATATACGGGATGTGGGCTCGAAAGTCCCACTGCAATCTACTAGGGAATGATCCCGAAGAATCACTTCATCATGTAACATATAACATATGACGTATGACGTGTGACGTATGACATATAACAGAGGGCTATGAGAGACCATCGCGAATCTGTCATAGCAAAGCAAGTCGCCATGACTTGCACCGCGGTATCAATGGTGTCCCTATGGCTAGCCAAACATATCTTGGACTAGATTAAATCACCAGACTACTATGGGCAAAACTTTCACATTTATCAAAATTTATCTTTTCAAATAGACTTTCAAATCCACTTTCGTTCTTTTAACACTTTCATATTACATATTACATATGACTTATCAATACATTTTCATTTCAGTCACTTCATTCTCATTTCTTTCACTGCATTATCATGTTAATATCCTAATTGATCATTATTCTGATCAATTAGGCAAAATTCTTGTCATATACTTATCTCACAGAATAAGTGTACAGAAGCCCTTCAATGGCTATAAATTCATTCTTCTCTTATTATTTCAATTCCAATTGTTCATTTAATCAAAATTCATCAAATATTTCAATGTTTATCATTATTTTCACTTTGAGCATAACGGAATATCATACCCAAAAATATTCATATGTATTCCATAAATTCCAAATAAATTTATGGATACTTGTTTTCATGTCTAAATTCATTTTTGGTCATTATACTTCAATTATACTGAAAATATACCCTAATATACACTAGGGTACCATTCGGCCAAGGCGAGTGCTTCACCTTACAAATCCTTTTGGTTTCATTTTAGCATTTCAAATGTCATGTTAAAGGTTCTTAATCATTTTTCTAATCTTATTATATAATTACACGTGCTTTTAACACAATTTCATTTAAGTCACTCATTCTATTACCATGCCTTTCTTTTCATTAAACTTTCCTTTTCACTTCTAATTCATCCATTTATCAAATTTCTATCTCATATAACATTTATACCATATAACATATCGGCCATCACAATCTTTTTCTCTAACATTTCACCTTTCATTCATTTGTCACTTAATTCACTAGATTAAGCCTCAATTCACTTGCATATACCATTTAATTTCACTAAATCACTAGGTATACCAACAATTTACCTAAGTATACCTTTATGTCATATGATGTCCAAAACTCACACTTAGTTTTCTTCCATTTTAATCATTCAAATTAGCATATTTCACTTCCTTAAGCTCAATTATCACCTCAATTTCAATTATACATACAAATTACACATAGTCACATATAAACATAACCTCAAACCTTAATTTTTCAAAAGAAATTCATGGATAATGTAATCACAAACCTTATATCCATGCTATAACTTTCACAAGCTCCCCAATCATAGTCCTTAACTCTTGAAAAGCCAATTTCCTCCATTTTTCCTCACATGGCCGAAAATATACAAGAACAAAACATCCATTAGTTTTCTTCTTTTATCAAATCTCACCTTATAATCACTCTTAACACATGCTAATATTTCATTTAAAACTAATAAATCAAATTAAAATCAACTAATTCTCTTACCTCAATTTGGGAACATAATCTTTGATTCAAGCTTTCCTTTGCTTTTAATCCACTAATTGGATGCTAGTAGTTGCTATTATCTCAAAAAAGGGCTGAATTAATTTTAGGATGCTTGAATTAAGCAAGAATTAAGAAAATTGAGGGAAAAAAGGGAGAGGGAAGCTCACGGCTAAGCAAGAGGAAGAGGAGGCAGAAGAGGATAAGGATTATCCACCTAAATTTCTGTCATTCAATTGCTTTTATGGTGGCCCACGTTGGTCCAACCAATGGTCCAACCAAGGGTCCAACCACTAAAGCCTAATTGCACTTTTAAGTCCATTTGGCCCTTTTTCTATGGTTTTCTCATTTTCCAACTCCAAATCACTCCAAATTTGATTCTATAATTCATATCATATAAAAACTAGGTTGTACACAAAATTTCAGCCCAATCGGAGTCCGTTTTAGGTCCGATTCAATCAAATTGGTTCAGATCAATAATTATCAATGTTTTCGAAAAATTTCCATTTTAATAACAAAAATTCTACATATTATTTAGAGCCTATATAGAAATTTCTGTAATTTTTGGACATCATTTGCTATTTTTAAAGTCTCGGTCAAACCTCTGGTCAACCGAGTACTATTCAAACAGAAATCACATCTTTTTCCTTACTTTCTAAAGTCAATTCCTCATAAAAATGACTCCAAAATTCTTAACATATATTTATTAGACTCCAATAATATTTTGGGATCAATCGGAAATCATTTCCCGGTCTGGTAATTATTTAATAGTCCGGTAACCCAATTTTTCAATGTCACCAAAATTTAATGTTTTCATTACCATATAATGCTACTCATCCATACGAGTGTGTCCATATTTTCAAATTATTTTTCTGAGATCTGTAGCACTCCTTACGGTCCGGTCAAACTCCCAGTCAACCTAGTTACTATTCATATCGAACCCGCTATTTTTTCTTATTTTCGACTTTTAAAGTTTTATTTGACCTCAATTTCACTCCAAATTTTAACGTTGAACTCACTGTAACTTATACTTTTCACTAATCAATATTTTTCGACTCCGAAAAGTACTATTCACCCCGGTGTCACTATTCACTATCAGGAAATACTATTTCCGGCTAACCCGGTATTGGGGCCATTACACCAATTCTCTATGTATTATGATTGGTAAGATTCAAATATCCATTCCAATGGAATTTCCTAAATTATAGGATTCACATCTAAAATTTCACCATTTTTAAAAATTTTTCGATTTCAGTGATTTTTTCTAATATAACACTTTCAGAAATTTATAAAAAAATTTCATATTTTTATGAAGTCAATTCTCCATACATTATAATTGGTAAGATTCAAATATCCATTCCAATTAAATTTCCTAAATTATATGACTTACATCTAAAATTTCACCGCTTTTTATAATTTTTCGATTTTAGTTATTTTTCTACTATAACACTTTCAGAAATCCATAAAAATTCGTCAGATTTCGTTGAAACCAATTCCCCATCAATTTGATTTGTAACCTTCCAATAACCATTCAATGAAGTTTTTCAAAATTATAGGAATCAAATTTAAAATTTTAACACTTTTTATAATTTTTCGATTTTAGTAATTTTTCCTGTTATAACACCTTTGAAGCCAATCCGTTAGATTTCGATTAAATCAATTCTCTATCCATTGTCAATATTAAGATACCAATAGCCATTCCAATGAATTTTTTCTAAATTATAAGACTCACATCTAAAATTTCACCTCTTTTTATTATTTTTCGATTTTAGTGATTTTGCCTAGTATAACAACTTTTAAAATGCATAAAAATTCGTTAGATTTCGATGAATCCAATTCTATATCAATTGTGATTTGTAAGATTCCATTAGCCATTCCAATGAAATTTTCCTAAATTATACGATTCAATTTTTATAATTTTTCGCTTTCAGTGATTTTTCCTAATATAATAACTTTAGAAATCCATAAAAATTCGTCAGATTTCGATGAAACCAATTCTCCATACATTATAAATACTAAACTTCTAATAGCCATTCCAATAAAATTTTCCTAAATTATTGGACTTATATAAAAAATTTCACCACTTTTATAATTTTTCGATTTTAGTAATTTTTCCTAATATAACACCTTCAAAAGTCCATAAAAAATTTTCATATTTTTATGAAGCCAATTCTCCATTATAATTGGTAAGATTCAAATATTCATTCCAATGAAATTTCCTAAATTATAGGACTCACATCTAAAATTTCACCACTTTTTATAATTTTTTCATTTCAGTAATTTTTCCTAGTATAACATCTTCAAAAATTTTCATAAAAAATTTTCATATTTTTATGAAGCCATTTCTCCATGCATTATGATTGGTAAGATTCAAATATCTATTCCAATGAAATTTCCTAAATTATAGGACTCACATTTAAAATTTCACCACTTTTATAATTTTTCGATTTCAGTGATTTTTTCTAGTACAACACTTTCAGAAAATTCATAAAAATTCATCAGATTTCGATAAAACTAATTCCCTATAAATTGTGATTCATGAGCTTCCAATAGTCATTTCAATGAAATTTTTCTAAATTACAGGACTCACATCCAAAATTTCATCACTTTTTATAATTTTGCGATTTTAGTGATTTTTTCTAGTATAACATCTTCAAAAATTCGTTACATTTCAATGAAACAAATTCTCCATCAATTGTCATTTGTAAGCTTCCAATAGCTATTCTAATGAAATTTTTCTAAATTATAGTACTCAAATCCAAAATTTCACACCTCTTTATAATTTTTCGATTTTACTGATTTTCCCTAGTTTAACACTTTCAAAAATCCATAAAAATTCGTTAGATTTCGATGAAGCCAATTCCTCATAAATTTTGATTTGTAAGCTTCCAATAACCACTCAATGAAGTTTTTCCAAATTATAGGAATCAAATCCAAAATTTTATCACTTTTTATAATTTTTCGAATTTAGTGATTTTTCCTGATATAATACCATGGAAAATGCATAACATCTTTGAAGCCAATTCGTCAGATTTTGATGAAACCAATTCTATATCCATTGTGATTGTTAAGCTATCAATAGCCATTCCTATGAAATTTTTATAAATTATAAGACTTACATCTAAAATTTTACTACTTTTTGTTATTTTTCGATTTTAGTGATTTTATCTAGTATAACAACTTTAAAAATGCATAAAAATTCGTTAGATTTCGATGAATCCAATTCTCTATCAATTGTGATTTTTAAGTTTCCTATAGCCATTACAATGAAATTTTCCTAAATTATAAGATTCGAATTTTATAATTTTTCTATTTCAGTAATTTTTCCTAATATAATACCTTTAAAAATCCATAAAAATTCGTCAGAATTCGATTAAGCCAATTCTCCATACATTATGATTGGTAAGCTTTCAATAGCCATTCCAATGAAATTTTCGTAAATTATAGAACTCGTATTCAAAATTTCATCACTTTTTATAATTTTTCGATTTTAGTAATTTTTCCTAATATAATATCTTCAGAAATCCATAAAAATTCGTGAGATTTCGATGAAACCAATTCTCCATCAATTGTGATTTGTAAGCTTCCAATAGCCACTCCAATGAAATTTTGCAAAATTATTGGACTCACATCCAAAATATCATCAATTTTTATAATTTTTAAATTTTAGTAATTTTTCCTAGTATAACACTTTCAGAAATTCATAAAAATTCTTCATATTTTGATGAAGTCAATTCTCCATCAATTGTAATTTATAAGCTTCTAATAGACATTCCAATGAAATTTTCCTAAATTATAAAATTCAAATCCAAAATTTCTCCATTTTTTATAATTTTTCGAGTTCGATGATTTTTCCTAGTATAACACTTTCAGAAATCAATAAAAATTTGTCATATTTCGATAAAACGAAATCTCCATGCATTATGATTGATAAGCTTACAATATACATTCCAATAAAATTTTCCTAAATTATAGTACTTACATCCAAAATTTCACCACTTTTTGTAATTTTTCGATTCTAGTAATTTTTTCTATTATAACATCTTTAGAAATCCATAACAATTCGTCAAATTTCGATTAAAATAAATCATCATGAATTATGATTGCTAAGCTTTCAATAGCAATTCTAATAAAATTTTCCTAAATTATAGGACTCATATAAAAAATTTCAGTGCTTTTTCTAATTTTTCGATTTTAGTAATTTTTCCTAATATAATACCTTCAGAAATCCATAAAAAAAATTCATATTTTTATGAAGCCAATTCTGCATGTATTATGATTGGTAAGATTCAAATATCCATTCCAATAAAATTTTCTAAATTATAGGACTCACATAAAAAATTTCACCACTTTTTATAATTTTTCGATTTCAGTGATTTTTTCTATTATAATACCTTCAGAAATCCATAAAAATTTATCAGATTTCAATAAACCCAATTCTCTATAAATTGTGATTCGTAAGCTTCTAATAACCATTCCAATGAAATTTTCCTAGATTATAGGATTTAAATCCAAAATTTCATCACTTTTTATAATTTTTCGATTTTAGTTATATTTTCCCTATTATAACACCATCAAAAATCCATAAAAAATAATCAGATTTCGATGAAGACAATTCTCCATCAATTGTGATTTGTAAGCTTCCAATAGCCATTATAATGAAATTTTTCTAAATTATTGGACTCAAATCGAAAATTTCACAACTTTTTATAATTTTTCGATTTTAGTGATTTTTCCTAGTATAACACATTGGAAAATATATAACACCTTTGAAACCAATTCGTCATATTTCGATGAAACTAATTTTATATCCATGGTGAAAGTTAAGCTACAAATAGCTATTCAAATAAAATTTTCCTATATTATAGGACTTGCATCTAAAATTTCACCATTTTTTATTATTTTTCGATTTTAGTGATTTTTCCTAGTATAACAACTTTGAAAATAAATAAAAATTCGTTAGATTTCGATGAATCCAATTCACTATCAATTTTGATTTGTAAGCTTCCAGTAGCCATTAAAATGAAGTTTTCATAAATTATATGACTCACATCCAAAATTTCACCACTTTTTATAATTTTTCGAGTTCAGTGATTTTTCCTAATATAGCACCTTCAGAAATCTATAAAAATTCATCATATTTCGATGAAACGAAATCTCCATGCATTATGATTGGCAAGTTTACAATAGAAATGCCAATGATGTTTTCCTAAATTATAGGACTCACATCCAAAATTTCACAACTTTTTATAATTTTTCGATTTTAGTGATTTTTCCTAGTATAACACCTTTAGAAATCCATAAAAATTCATCAGATTTCGATGAAACCAATTCTCCATGCATTATGATTGCTAAATTTCCAATAGCCATTCTAATAAAGTTTTCCTAAATTATAGGACTCACATCCAAAATTTCACCAATTTTTATAATTTATTGATTTTAGTAATTTTTCCTAGTATTATACTTTCAGAAATCCATAAAAATTCATCAGATTTCGATGAAGTCAATCCTCTATCAATTGTGATTTGTAACCTTCCAATAGTCATTCCAATGAAATTTTCCTAAATTATAAAACTCAAATCCAAAATTTTACCACTTTTTATAATTTTTCGAATTCAGTGATTTTTCTTAGTATAACACCTTCAAAAATCCATAAAAAATCGTCATATTTCGATAAAACCAATTCTCTATAAATTTTGATTTGTAAGCTTTCAATAGCCATTCCAATGAAATTTTTCTAAATTATTGGACTCATATCCAAAATTTTACCACTTTTTATAATTTTTCGATTTCAGTGATTTTCCCTAGTATAACACTTTCAGAAATCCATAAAAATTCGACAAATTTTGATAAAGCCAATTTTCTATAAATTGTAATTCATAAACTTCCAATAGCTATTTCAATGAAATTTTCCAAAATTACAAGACTCAAATAAAAAATTTTACGACTTTTTATAATTTTTAAATTTCAGTGATTTTTCTTAGTATAACACTTTTAAAAATCTAAAAAAATTCATCAGATTTCGATGAAACGAATTCTAAATCAATTGTGATTTGTAAGTTTCCAATAGGCATTCTAATGAAGTTTTCCTAGATTATAGCACTCAAATCCAAAATTTTACTACTTTTTATAATTTTTCGAGTTCAATGATTTTTTCTAGTATAACACTTTCAGAAATCTATAAAAATTCGTGAGATTTCGATGAACTCTATAAATTGTGATTTGTAAGTTTTCAAATATCATGCCAATTAAGTTTTCTAAATTATAGGACTCAAATACAAAATTTCACCACTTATTATAATTTTTCGATTTTAGTAATTTTGCCTAGTATAATTGCTTGAGAATCCATAAAAATTCGTGAATTTTCGATGAACCAAATTCTCTATAAATTGTGATTTGTAAGCTTTCAATAGCCATTCAAATAAAGTTTTCCTAAATTTTATGAGTCAAATTCAAAACTTCACTACTTTTTATAATTTTTTGATTTTAGTAATTTTTCCTAATATAAACCTTGGAAAATGCATAAAAATTAATCATATTTTGCCAAATCCAATTCTCTATCCATTGTAAATTGTAAACTTCCAATAGTCATTCCAATGAAGTTTTCCTAAATTATAGGACTTAAATCTAGAATTTCACAACTTTTTATAATTTTTCGACTTCAGTGATTTTTCATAATATATCACCTTCAAAAATCCATAAAAATTCGATAAAGGAAATTCTCTATCCATTGTAAATGTTAAACTTTCAATAGCCATTCCAATAAATTTTTCTTAAATTATAGGACTTAAATCCAAAAATTTACCACTTTTTATAATTTTTCGATTTTAGTGATTTTTTCTAGTATAACATATTCAGAAATCCATAAAATTAGATTTCGATGAAGCCAATTGTCCATGCATTATGATTGGTAAGCTTCCAATAGTCATTCCAACGAATTTTTCGTAGATTATAGGACTCAAATTTAAAATTTCACACTTTTTATAATTTTTCAATTTTATTGATTTTCCTTAGTATAACGCTTAGCACATATTTTCTTTTTATATGTGAAGGTTCTTCTTTCAAAGTTATTCCATATGTTCAAAGGTCAATATAGGCATAGGGTTTGGAAGAGATATTTTAATGTAGATTTCTTTTGGTATATCAAAATTAATGTATTTTGATGAGTTCTTTTGTATAAGAAGTTTGTAAAACAATACCTTTTATGATATGTATGAATAATAAATATATAGTCTATAATTATGGAACTAAATTATAAGTATTCTTTTGTTTAACTATGTATAAATAAATTATGTTTATCTTGTTGAAAATTTGTATATGATTTAGATAAATTATATGATTTTTGTATGCCTTGCTCTGCTGGTGTGACACCCCTCTACATGTTTAAGTTATCTGTATTCCAGTTAAGTTATGTCAGATAGTAAGGGTTAATTTCTTCGGTGGTCACTCAATTTTGTATAAGAAGTTTGTAAAACAATACCTTTTATGATATGTATGAATAATAAATATATAGTCTATAATTATGGAACTAAATTATAAGTATTCTTTTGTTTAACTATGTATAAAAAAATATATTTATCTTGTTGAAAATTTGTATATGATTTAGATAAATTATATGATTTTTGTATGCCTTGTTCTGCTGGTGTGACACCCCTCTACATGTTTAAGTTATCTGTATTCCAGTTAAGTTATGTCAGATAGTAAGGGTTAATTTCTTCGGTGGTCACTCAATTTTGTGGTTTGTAACGATTTGGTCACTAAACTTTAATTTGTAACAAAAAAATAATTCATCTATTATTTTGTAATAAAAAAATCATAATAACTGAAAATTGCATTATCGGGCAACCGGCGCGTGATCGGTACGGCAAAGCCCAATGACACGTTAAAAATTTTGTCACGTCAGATTAGAGTTAATTTCTGTGGTGGTCACTAAACTTTGTGCCTTGTAACGATATAGTCACTAAACTTCAACTTTGTGCCGTGCAGATCATGCGCCGGTTACCGGCGAGCATAATTTCCGACCATTGTGATTTTTTCGTTACAAAATAATAGATGAGTTATTTTTTCGTTACAAATTGAAGTTTAGTGATCAAATCGTTATAAGCGAAAAGTTGAGTGACCACTGAAAAAATTAACCTCAGATTACCAAAATTATCCTTAATTAAAATAAAAAATTCCTTAACTGTCCTCATTTATTATTTCAATCCATTCCTATTATCCATTCTTTAACTGCCGTTTTGCATCTCCTCCTCCCTGTCTTCTTTGTTCAGTATTTTCTAGGCCAATTTTTTCTTTCATAGAAATTTTGAAGTTGATTTCTTATTATGTCTTTGGATCTTGATTTTTGTAATCTAATACTTTGTATAATGTTAATTATTCAATGATTTTTTTGTGATTGTTGACTTGGATCTTGATTACTTTTTCTCTGTTTTTTTTTTCTTCCTAATTTATTAAGAAATTGATCCAAATGAAAAGAAATAGATTCAGATTTCTTGCAATTGTTTTTAATTAAATCCTTATTTTTGCTTTTAGGGATAGAAGGTTTTTAGGAGTAACCATGAATTCTATTACTATATATTTATTATTATTTTTTTTTATCTAGAAAATGTAAAGTAAAAAGGTATTGATTTGCCCTCATACTTGTTTGAAAAGAGTTAAAATGCTCCTATCGTTTTTTCAAAGTAAAAATGCCATTCAACTTATAAAATCGGTATAAATACGTCCCTACATTGAGCTGCAGTTAAGTTGGGTGTTGACGGTGCTGACGTGATAGACACGTGGGATGGATTTAGATGACATGGCAAATGGTGAGTGACATGTGATCGCCACATCAATACGGGACCTACAATAAAAAAAAATTCTCTCTGTTCCTGCCTCATTTTCACGATCGTTTTCTGTGAGAGATGTATGCATGAGGAGACGGGTTAATTTCTTCGGTGGTCACTCAATTTTGTGGCCTGTAACGATTTGGTCACTAAACTTTAATTTGTAACAAAAAAATAATTCATCTATTATTTTGTAACGAAAAAATCATAATAACCGAAAATTGCATTCGCCGGCAACCGGCGCGTGATCGGTACGGCAAATCCCAATGACACATCAAAAATTTTGTCACGTCATATTAGAGTTAATTTCTGTGGTGGTCACTAAACTTTGTGCCTTGTAACGATATAGTCATTGAACTTCAATTTTGTGCCGTGCAGATCATGCGCCGGTTACCGGCGAGCACAATTTCCGAGCATTGTTATTTTTTCGTTACAAAATAATAGATGAATTATTTTTTTGTTACAAATTAATAGATGAATTATTTTTTTGTTACAAATTAAATGACCACCGAAGAAATTAACCCATGAGGAGACAGTGGAATTGGTCCGACGCCATATGTGGTTCCTAGTTTATAGCCCTCTTGTTCAAGCTCAATTTTGTCATAAACCATCATCTCTCCCCAGTTGTCCTCACTCTTGAGAAACCACAATTTGTTTGGGGACACCACTAATACGACGCCGTCTCTTCTCACCGCAATCCCATCTGCCATTGGCAAATCCTCCGTTAATAACTCCATCCTCGCCGTGCCTTCCTCCGCATCCACCTTAAACATCTTACTCGTGTTCGATTGCACCACCAAGTACCCCTTGCTCACGTAAGCAATTCCGTTCAGCCCACAGAAGCTCTAAATCTATCCTAGGAAAATTCTAGATCATCAGGTTGCTCCCAATAATATTATGAACATACATGTTTACTTCAATCTATTTTAATGCTTCCCTTTCTTTCTCCCCTTTGAATTCACTGTTTTTTTATTTGTTTCCCTATATCAATATCAATGTAATAATTCCTGATCATTGTAGTCATCAAATAAATTTATCAGACCAAGACAAGCCAACAAATTGCAGGGAAGCACAAAGCAAAATACACTAGAGTAAAACATTTGCAGCTAGATAAGCTTTGAAATTAGATTTCTTCTCTTTAAATCCACAATTTCAAAACCAAACCCATCCAGATGTTCTTCAATTTGAGATCATTTCCACCATTATAAAGGGACAGTGAGCTATCCAATTCTTGCTCACTAATGATCAATGGAAGCGAATCAACTACTCGTTGTCATATTTGACTCTACAATCTACATAATATTGCTTGAATATTAAAATCATAATTTTTGTTTATATCAAAGACTGGTAATCTTATCAGGCAAATCAACTTAGAAGACTGAAAGCACATTAAGAAAATCGTTTATAAACATCTTCGTTCAATAAATCACTATGTTTTGAATTTCATCAGCAAAAAATGAAGCTCCTCTTGTTATGCTGCCATGAATCTGAACTTGACACTCTTGACAGAGCATAACAACACAATACAAAATTCACAATCTACAACATACCATCCATTCAAAGATAAATACCAAAAATGGTACATGATTTTGTAACTTTTTCCCGGATTTAGGGATTTTTTTGGAAATAAAACAACTATATTGCATGGATATGGATACCAATAGGGGGTTACGATACGATATGATATGGGAATAAGGTAAAATTCTAAAAATGAAGATACAATATGGTATAGGTATTATAATTAAAAATTAATAATAATATATATTTTTTCTAATTTTAGTAATTTTTTTCATTTAAATATAATAAAATTCTATCTAAAGAGTCAAACACTGAGCATTAGATATCATAATTTATTCTATTTCAGTAGTAAATATTTTGACTAATCTTGTTGCTTCTTAGAAACTTGAAAAGTCAGCGTAGCTGATAATTGGGAATTGCTGCTTCTGCTTGATAGGCTCAAGAAGTCTAACAGCAATATCAAGCTTATTCTTAGCACCATGGGCAAGCTCCGTCAGGTGCTTTTATGGTGGTGAGTGCTTTATGGGCTAACTCTGCTTTTATGGGTGCTTTATGGTCTTCGTCTTCACATTGTAGGTACCGGCTGAGTGCCATCTGCACCACCACCACAATGTTTCCACAAACTAATCAAAACTCAAGTCTTCCTAAGAATACATGTCATGATCAGAGCACAGTTCTTCTCGGAGATTAAACCTCTGAGCTTATTGATGGCCTTCTGATACTCTTCACTTACTTTTGGATAGTTCTTCGTCATTTTTACTTTCTGTAAATAATCACTCAAATTAGATTATAAATCCAAAATAGCAGCCGAGGCTCACTAACCGATAGAATCAAAAACCACAAAATCCATCATCCGCATTTCAAAAAAATAGATCTATCATAATAACATTTTCAACCCCTCAATAACGTATCCAAAACTCAATGTTATACGGTATGCGTATCCTAGTATATCGGACGTGTATTGTATCAGATACGGTGTCAATACGGGATACGCGATGAAGTTGTCGTATCCATGCTTCATAGTAAAACACAGCCAACAATCGTGAAAATGGGGGAGGAAGAGAGAGAAGAGGAAAAAAATGGGAAAATAGAGAGAGAGAAAACTTTTACTGTGGGTCTCGTGCTGACATGACACCCACGTGTCACTCATCATATGCCATGTCATCTAAATCCATCCCACGTGTTCGCCATGTCAATGCCGTCAATATTCAACTTAACTGCAGCTTAATGGAGGAAAATATTTATACCGATTTTGTAAGTTGAAAGATATTTTTCTCTGAAAAAAATACGATTATTTTAGCTCATTTCAAACAAATGGGAAGGCAAATCAGTACAATTTTTTTTCCCAAATGTAAAATAAACAAAAGAGTTGAAAGTATCAGGTGATGGTCGAAAACATAGGCTATTAAATAGGATTTTTTTATTAATTATATTGCAATTTAATCAATTTTTTACTAATGTGTAATAATTTTATATGATTTTAATGAATTTTTAATAAAAATAATTATGCTTTTAATTAATTTTAATTTTTAATAGAAAATAAATTTAAAATAAATTTATATGAATTTTTATAATTAGAAGGCATGCTATTTGTTTTATTATTTTTTATATCATATCATACCATCAAATTACATATACCAAATATGATAACAGTAATTACTGTACCATACAGTCCAATACTTTACTAAACCATCAATTACTAGTCCGAACATAGGGTAAGACATTTTTCAAAGAATCCTTTTTTTTTAGATTAATTTTCCAAAAGTTCCCGACTGGAAAACACTGTTATTCGAATCTCACCAGCCTCTTTTCTGCAAATTTCTCTCTCGCGCTCTCTCTTCTTTCATCCCCAATTCGCTCTGTTTACTCTCCAGCCAAATCGGTATCTCTCTTCAGTCCAAAATCCTACCCTTAACAAGATTCTCAACAGGCATTTCATTTCGAAAATCACCAAGCCTTTCCGTCTCCGCTGGAGCAAAAATGGCAGCAACTTTGAGGTATGGAAACTCTGGGTCTCAGTTGATTGATTTGCATGTGGGGAAACAGTTGGAGGAAATTGCTTCTCATCTTCATTTGGGTGATATTCAATTTGCTGCTTGAGTTTAATTAATTGTCTATAATTAATAGTCTTAATTTTGCGAATTCTTTTGTAATTTGGATTTAATGTATACAAATTGATGGCTTTTTTTATTTCATCAATTGGGCTGCCTTTTTCTAGATATTCTTGAATTTTACAAGTATTTCTGCACATAAACACACAGAAAGCAATTTCACATTGGGATAACAACATAGCGAAGTGAAGCTACTCTTTGTTTTTTTTTTTTTCAATCGTTTTCTAGTCTGTTGATATTCTAGCAAGTTTAATATTGACGACAAACAAATTTTGAGCTATCAGCAATTTATCACAGGGTAGATAATTGTTGTCTATTTCTAAAGTTTTTACTGTCTTCGATTCTACTCTAGGCTAGCTGATTGAAGCTACAGAATCCCAGAGTTTGACTGGAAGTTTCCATCAGTTCAAGTATGTCAAAGTAGGAGTAGATTCTGAAAAACATTTTTGTTCCTTAGTCCTGTAACTGTCTGTGTCTGACTTTTGTTTTTTTAGTTATGCCATTTCCCCTTTATGACATTACTATAAAAATCTGATAGATAGAATGGGCATGCATGATATTAAATAGAAGTAATGGAATAAATGAATCTAACGTAGTTTTGATATGGGATATTTTACCTTACTTGAAAATGCAGTTTTAAGTATGTACACCTTGCAAAGGGACTGGAACTTCTTTGTGGTTACTTTATTATTATTGCCGTTAAAAAAGGTTGTCTTTTTGGAGATGGGACCATTTATTCTTTAAGATTTTTATCTTGTGATTGCTTTAGCCAAACCTGAGAAGGAAATCTAACCTAAGAAAGTTCAAAATTTAACAAGGTATGCCATAATAAAGACCCATTAAATTTTTTGTGGAAGTTTATATGAGGATCTATTATTAATCACCAAGTTCTTTGATTCTGAATTTTGATTGGTGTTGCTGAACTAAGTTTCTTTTCTTTTGAAATGATTTCCTGTTGTTTTTTTCTTTTTCTTATTCTTTTTCTTTTTCTTTTTCTTTTTTTTTTTTTCCTTTTTCAATGATAATATATGTAGGAGTGTGTAGTTATGGTGGGTTGGTTGCAATGTTTATTGTTGCTTTTGAGTCAAAATGTTCTGTTTTTGAGGTAAAGATTGGTCTTCTGAAGTGGGTTCGCATTCTAGCTTTCTGTCAATCAAACCAATCACAAATTTTAAAAATCCTTTTTTAATTGTTTTGACTATTTTTTTTTTTATTAAATTACAGTAAAACTTAGTTTCTTCAAATTCAATCAAGCAACCTTCTCAGTAACAACAACAATCTCCACCGTATCAGAGAATTACAAAGAAAAGTTACTGTATCCATCAGCAATTTGAAATCCCTAGAAATTGATTACATGGTAAGTCTTGATTAACACTTCAATCTGTCTTTTATTAGTTTCAATTTCAAAAACAAACATTTTCTTTCTTATGGGATCTTACTCTTTCATCTTCTATTAATGGATCTATAAATAAGTAATGCTTAATCCTGCTTTGTTCTTTGATTTTGAATCTGTTAATTATTTTTCAGGCAAGTATGTTGAGATTGTATTTGACATGCATAAGGAACACTCTCGAAGCAGCCTTGTGCCTACAGGTGTGTATTTTTCATTCTTGGCGTTTGATTATAGCAAAAACATCAATTATTTTAACACATAACTGAATTTACTGGTTTTGCTGCTAACAGAACTTTCCTTGTCAAGAAGTTGAAAGGCATAACAAGCCAGAGATTGAACTTAAGTATGTTTTCTTGTTGTGCTCTTGATGCTGTTTTTCCTTTTAACTTTTCTGCTTCTTGTAGAATTTCAATTTCTCTTCCTGTGTAATGGATGTAGTTAGTATTTTTGATGAATTGTGTATAATGAGATTTGGTGGTAAACAATAGCTATTTTGTGGATGTCAGCATTTGCAATTCTTGTAGGATGCCTTGATTTGGGCTCTGATTGGAGGGAAATAAAATTTGAAGGATTCTTATGAATCTTATCACATATTTGTATATATTCAAGGTTGTAATTTGCAATATCTACATTTTAGCCTGCTATCTGGTCTGCTTCTGGTTTTTAGATAGGCAGCATTGAGAAGTTTGCAATCTTCTGTCTTTATTTTGCAGGACAAGCCCAGAACTTCTTCTAAACCCTGTAAGGATTATCTTTTCATCTCAAATTTGGCATACAATGTCTGCCTGTCATTTTGCTTGTTTTATCTCGAGCCTTGTGACTTGTGATAGTTGGATTCTTAATGTTCTGAATTTCAAAAATGTTCAATTTGTTTCTGAACAAATAGTTTTTTAATGCAAGTTTTTGAAGCTAGTTGGAATCTCTTTAGAACAAGTTAGACGACTGCCATTTGTTTGATTCTCATAGCTTCCCCAAAGCTGATTTTCTTTTTAGTTTGGTGCCAAAACCAGTGGTGCTTAGGGATTATATATGTGCTTTTCTATTTATAAATGGACATATCAATATTGCATTTTGCTTCAAGATATTTATTGTGTGCGATGCTTTGCAGATTTTGATATGTCGAAATGAGGCTGAAAAATGCTTAATAGAAACATCAATCAATTCATTGCGTATAAGCCTTAAGGTAAGCTGAGCTTATTAATGATGCATTTATCTACCTGAAGCAGTTCCTTATATTATGTGTCATGGAGTTCACGATTAGGGGTGTGCAAAATCCGAACCGACCCGAAATTTGCATTCAGGTAGGGTTCTTAGGGTTGTTTGGGTCGGTAGGATTGAAGAATTAGATAAATTACGGGTTTGGCTCGGGTTAAAACCCCCATGACGACCCGACTGAAATATGAAAGACAACTAAACAAAGGGGCAATTTATAATTTGTTTTCTCAATTCTCATCTCTGCTTCTCTCTCTTTCACATAAACATTCAAATCCCTAAAATCCTAAGTCGCTCTCGTTTCCCCCTCCACCAATTGCCACCCACAGTTGCCACCGACCAGGATCCAGCTTAAAGTAATATTCTTTTCCAATTGGTGAAGCCACAGGTCGCCCACTGGTTGCACCCATGTAGGTACAATCTCCTTGGGTCCTAGCAAGTCCGTGAACGGTGAGCTTTGAAACCACCTGCTGACTGTCTCCATCTGCTCAACCTTAGAGAAGATAGGAACATTCTGGTGGTAAATATCGACAGCGAGATTAATTTAGTGGTTGCTGGGGATGGATTGCGGTGGCTTCCGTGGTGGTAGTGGATGAGAAATGTGTTTATAATTTGTGTTTTAAACAACTATAGGTGTTTATGTGGGAAAATATAGAGTTAACGGGGTGTCTTGACAAATTGATGCAAGTACATGGGTTAATTTATGTATTCTGCCAAACATTTAATATCTTAATTACTGTTTCTCTTTTTTTACACACTTTACTATGATAATCTTAATTAAGAGTAGATATTTTAGTCTATTCCATATAATTTCACATAAACATTAACAAAACCAGTGATTCTCTTAATATTGTTGATTTGTGTAAAAAGTTACAATTTGTGGGACAAAGGGAGTATCTTTGTAACCTGTGGTCTCTTTTCATTTTCTTTTTAGACAACTTTGGATGTTCCATGTTTGTATATTTATTTGTCTATAATCAGTTAGGTATGAACCTTAATGGTGTATATTATATGTAAGAGTTTCTTGACTGGTTAGACCAAAAATGAATATCCTTCGTGTGTAAAAAATAAAAGTCCCACTAAAAAAAGTTACTAAGTAATCGTGTATTTGACTGATCTTTATCCTTACACTACATAAATCAAATATGGTGGTGTGCTCTTTGCATATGCAGCAGTACTTGAGGTTCCTCCAATGATTACTGGAGCATGAAGTCAGGTGTACTTCACATTGGTTTTGCACATAGATTCTAATTGATTACGCTGGATATTAGAAGTATTAGGTTTCCACTGGAATACATGTCATAATCAACAATGCAAAGATAGTTTTAACTCCAATTTCATCTTCCTCTGATATTTAGTGTACTTGTGAAGGAACTGAACAAGAAAATACCCCTTTGTCCCCACAAATAGGTGGCTTAGCGTTTACCTTTTGTTTGGATGGGAGTAAATTGTATTTACTTTAATGAATGGAAAAGAAGGGAAATGGGAGTAAAGGAAATTATATTTCTTTTACTTTGATTTACATTGTTTGGTTGCAGAAAAATTCTCTTTCCTTTCTACCTTGGTATTTTTACTGTTTATCATCTTCTTCTTCACCTTCACCTTCACCGTTCGTTGTCTTCTTCCTTACCTTTACCGCTCACTGTCTTCTTCCTTACCTCTTCTTTAGCTCCGCCACGCATGAGTTCCTCTGCATCAAAAAAGGTGTAGAACAGTTTCTCTTCACCTCCTTCGCTTTCGGCCACCAGCACGAGTTCTGCCACCAGCACCAACAACCAGATTTGCCCTTGCATAATTTTTCATCTTTATCATAATCTCACACTGTTCTTAATTTACTCTGCTTTCTCTCCAAATTGGGAGGAAATATTTAGGAGGTTTAAGAGGAAATTGAGAAATTTAATTTCCCTTTATTTACTCTCACTTACTCTCCTATTTTGCAAGCCAAACGGGGAGAGTAAATTGAATTTCACTTATTTCCCCTCCATCAACTCCCAATTCCATCGATCCAAACAAAGGGTTAGTTTTGGGCAAAATCAGTTCTGTTCTCTTGATCCTTGCTATGTAAAAATTTATTGATACTTTTTTTTTCCCTTTAAAACGGTTTCAATATTTGACAATTTGGGCACATGCACCAATTTATTTCAAGCCATCTTTTCTACGAACTTTAAAATGGAAAACACTATATTCAACCTTGCATGAAGGCCAGTTCCTTTCTCCATTATTTTTGTCGATAGGACATTTATCAACCACACTTGTTAAAAAAAAAAAAATTCAAAGTTCTGATCTTTCACTAAGTTGCTTATTGTATGTGTATTCCTTCTGTGTTCTATAGGTGAAACAGGCAGATGAGTTGGAAAATATACTAACAAAAAAGTTTCTTAGATTTTTGTCAATGAGGGCAGAAGCATTTCAGGTGTTAAGGAGAAAACCAATACAGGTATGCATGGTCTGATCTAAGTGAATATTTTCTTCCTAAATTTGTTTTCTGAATTGTAAGATTTTTAGTTATACTGCTGCAGTGGCATACTTTCTATTGTGGGAAAAGGAATGCCTTTGTTTTTGTTTGATTTTAAACTTGTTCAACACCCCTGTGAAATGATATACATTTGGTGTCTCTCTCTGCATTGAACGTTTTCATTGCGTAGTGTGTTGTGGAAACGAATCTTGTTACACATGCCAATGAGGAATTCTAAGTTCTGGCTACGAAAATGCAATTAATTCTGGTTGCAATTTAATATGACTTTGTTTTTCTTGCTGTAGAACTCTGTAAAGTTTTAGATATAATTGATTATGTTGCATACATTGTTCAATGCTGTATTTTTTTTTTTCAATTGCCAGCATGCTTATCTAAAATTTTTATGTACAAGTTAAGTATTTTATCGTGCAGAGCTGCTCTTTGTCGAAAATGAGGTAACAAGTTACTAATTATTCATTATATTGGTGCCTCATGCTGCAGGGTTATGATATTAGCTTTCTCATTACAAACTACCACTGCGAGGAGATGCAGAAACAGAAACTCATTGATTTTATTGTGCAATTCATGGAGGTAAGGACTTCACTGAGCCTAGTCATTTGTATTTTTTCTGTGATTTATCATTGAAAGATGGTTCTCAGATGCTATTATGTTAACAATGACATGTATGCACATGGTAAAACTCAGCTGTATGTGATAGTTTCTTTCTGTTGATTAGGATTGATGTCATCTTACACATGCAAAAGGTGGCAAATTAGGTGTAGGTTCAGTACTATTTCCACCACTCTGATACAGGATTTTGTTTTTGTTGTTATTTAGATGTTTATCATTGCAAGTTCCTGACTTTTATAAATTTTGAAACAGCATTTTCTAGCTCTAAGACCGGGTTATAGTGAACTCTGAATCTATGCAGAGCCCTCCAAATTGGGTTTTTTGATTTTTGACTTGCATATTCATGAATTCTGTTCTGCCTTGTGATGCTGTTCACTTGTTATAACCAAGTTCAATTTTGTAGACAGCTAAGAAGATTTAGTTATCTGATGGAATCATTGAGGGGTGTACTTTCTTTAAATTAAACTTGGATTGAAGCTGAGTAGTCATATTTGGTCATATTTTTAGCTTGTCTTTCAGCTCTATATACAATCCCATGTCCTAGAAAGCTCAACAATGGGCAGGTAAAAAGAATACTGCTTCTAGGCAGCAGTTTCTGACCCTCAGCATTTTGAAAATACTGAAAATTGTCATTCAAGGCTTCTCATCTTTTAGTCAAACTAGAGTGCTTACTTTGGTTCAAGGATCTCAAATTCAAGATATTTATTATTTTCATTTTGTATGCATGGTATTCTATTCTTATTTTTATTCCATTTCGGGGACATGTTATTGGCTGTTTCTCGTATTTTTAAGTTAGGACCTATCCCAATCACTTCATGAATTACACTATTGCAGGATATTGATAAAGAGATAAGTGAACTAAAAATGTCGGTGAACACGCGAGGGAGGCTGGTTGCTACAGAGTTTCTCAAGCAATTCGTTTAAGTAGAATCGATGATGCCACATTTAGCTGGTGCTGGATGCCCTTTGGAATGCCTAGGGTACAGGCGCATGCTTCGTGTCACACTTGTGTTTATGTTTAATCGTCCTTGCTCTGATCAGTATTCTGTGGATCATCAATTGAAAATCATCCTTCCTCCCAAGTTCATATTGTTTCTAATATTGCTATAAATTTGTAATTGTGGAAGATATGTGACCTAAATTGAGTTTGATATTGACTATAGTGGAGATTTGTTTTCCCAACGATCAAGATTTTCAGCAAACTTCCTAAAAACACAAGGAATTACTACTGAGTTTTATCTCTAAAATATTATTAAGAACATGAAACAACCTAACACACTCATGAAACGATGGTCAGAGCATTGATTTTGTCAGAAATAACTCAATTTTCCTAGATTATTTTAGAATGACACCATTTTTCAGAATAGTTATTAACATCATTTTTAAAAAAATCCATTAATATCATAGTCAAATTACTATCTAAAAAATGTTTTTTTTTAATTAAGTGAAAAATTGGTCTGAAATCGAATTGATTTTTAGGTCAATCAAATCGATAATTTAAGATTATAATTTTTATTCTTAAAAATTAGCGGTTAATAGTTAATTAATCAATTTATATATATATTTTATATTCTATATTTTATTTTTAAACTTAAAATTTTTATTATTTTAATATTTTATAAAATGTTATTATAATATATATTTTTGATAAATAAATATTAAAATTATTTTATTATTATATGTGCATAATAAACGTTGAATTGTTAATTTTATATAGCAGTAAATTAGTGACCGGAAAATATTTATGGATTTGGAGTGAGTCCATTGGTAATGGGGATAATTTCTTAATTACTGTTTTAAAAAAAAAATTACAAAAGTAGAGTTTTTTGAAAAATATTACGGATTTAGAATGAGTCAGAAACTGCAACAACAACTTGCTTTCGGATTCTGAAAAAAAGCTTTCACTGAAACTGCAATAAACTATTGCGATTTTAGAGATCTGAAACAGCAGCAATCTGCTACAATTTCAAACATGGTCTGACATTTTATATTTTTTTAATAATTAATGTCAGAGCGACAACTAAAAACTATCGATTTGACATTAACAATTTATAAAAAAAAAACTTTAAAAAAAAGCTACCAGTTAACTATTTTTATTAAAAAAATGTAAAATGTCAAATGCTGCAGTTTCAAACCTCTAAAATCGTAATAGTCTGTTGCAGTTTCAATAAAATTTTTTTGAATCCATGAGTCTCATATTCTAAAACCGCAACAACTGACACTAAATTCGTAAATATTTTTCAAAACATTTTGCTTTTATAATTTTTTTTTAAAATATTAATTAAAAAAGGGACTTTTTTTTTATGAATAATGTGTTTAAGGAAAAGAATTTGAATTTTGGAGTGTTTTGAGAAGTAATTGGAAAAGTGGTGTGTTTGTTTATTTCGGTAACAAGTATCTGCGGAATTTGTGGCACGATACTCGAGGTGCTGCAAGGGGAAACGACACGACAGACAAGGGATGCAGGTGGCTAGAAGACCATCTGATTCCACAATAGTCCTTTGCGGAATCAAATACTGGTTCCGCAAAGGACTGTTGCAGAATTAGGCTACCCCCTGACACCCAACAGCACTCTCTCACATGTGTATCCAAATATTTATACCCCCATTTTCATTTCTATCCTCCTTTCCCTTAGTATATTTTCTTGCATTCCATTTTTGCTTCTTTTAACCTGTGCAAGTGTTAGTGTTGAAGTGTTTTCTTGAAAGAAATTGTAAGTTGTAGGTAATAATTTATTAGTTACTGAAATTAATTAATAGTTAGAGAAAAAATTATATATGTATAGCAATTTTTATTTATTTATTTTTTAACGTCAATGAATAAATTTATTGTTATTATATAACAATAATATTGTGATAATATTTTAATTTATTGTTGTGCATTCGTAGAATTTATTTGTTCAGTAACTCGGTGACTTGAAGAAAATAAGGTAAATTTTTTAATTATAATTTTTATGTAAATGTTGTTAAAATAATTAATTTAATATTTTATGTAGTTAAATTATTATTCTGATACATATTAATAATACATATATAGGTTAATTTTTATGTTGTTAATTTTTTGTTTGATATTTAATTTAGCAAAATATTTTTCGCATATGATATAGTTAAATTAATATTTGATGTAGTTAGATTTTTTGTTTGTTTGTTACCATACACACCAAATTTATAAATGCTATTTTGTTTACTCTTCTCGCAACCAACACACAAGTTTTAAATATACTTGATAAAGCCTAAGATATCTTTATCTGAAGAAGAGAAGGCGAGCCGATCGGATGAGAAAATCCTGCAATAAGGGGAGCCCGGTCAGACCAGGCGTAAGCACTCCGAAACTTAAGTTAGTAGCTTAGAGATAGAAAATACTTTTAGAGATAGAATGTTTAGGATTCAATACCTGGTGCCATCATTCGCTAGGCTATTTATATGAGATGATTGAGGGACACTTGAGTGTCTGGGGAGTGATTACTGGCTGTCAGAGTAGGTATTCGGCGACATGACTGGGAGCAGGTGGTAGGCATGGGCGCTGCCTTGTGTCAGGCGGCTGATGGGACTGGCGGTCACATCATCCGATCTGGCGTGTGCGCTGCCTAGGAGCTCGTGTCTGCTACTCTTGGTTGTTAGGCCTTGGGCCTTGCGAGTTGAGTGGGCCAGCTGGATGGGCCTTTGAGCAAATAATATTTGTTGTGTTATCACTTGTCCCCCCCTCAACAGGTCCGATCGGGCATGAATTTGCCTTTTGTAGGTCCGTTCGGATGGAATCAGTTCTGAATTTTCCCGATCCGAAGACGCGCGTTGGCGGGATTTTTGAATTTGGGAGGCACTTTTTCTGAAGAGACGCGCCTGCTTGGACAGCTGTTTTCATTTAATGTCGCGCGTGTTCCAAGGGTGACACTTTGTTTTGCGTACAGTCATAATGCCATTTGACACGTGGCGCTCTTCTAGTGGCGCGTCGGTTGGCGTGCTCCGGAAGCTCTGGCTTATAAATAGGAGGTTTCAAAAGGATTTTCACTTTACTTCTGCAATCCCTAGCGTAACTCAGCCAAAATTTCTTCTTAATTCCCAGATTTCTGCAAATATCTCTTGCTTCTTCTTCAAATTTCTTAAGTCCCTTTTATCAAGTAAGTAGTTTTTGCTCTTTGCTTTTTGCTTTCTTTCTGTCTGCATCCACTCCATTTAGAAGCTAGATAATTGCACCTGTCCTCCTTTCTCGCTCGTTGAAGATGGCTTCCAGCAGTGGTGAAGTGCTCGACAGCAGTTTTGTGGATGGGTATGAGAATAAACCAGCCGTTGAGTTACACTCTCGGTTGACCGCCGGGGAAGTGGCAGAAATCCCCTCCAGATACGGCTTTCCCGATGATGTATCCGTGGCGACCTGCCCCGAATCGATGGCGGTGACAGATGGACCTTTTGGCAGAAATAACAACGAGTGGTTCATCTGCCACCTGTGGAGTTTAGATGCAGGCCTGAGGTTCCCACTAGGCGCCTTTGAGATGACGGTATTAAAAGGATATGGGATCGCCCCTAATCAGTTACAACCGAACGGGTGGAGGTTCGTGGTGTGCTTTAAGATCCTCTGCAAAATAGAGGGGGTGGCGCCAACTCTGGACCTTTTCACCCATTTCTTCTACATATCGGGTCGGAGCGATAGGACGGAGTATTGTTTTCACTAGCCGCCCAAAGAAGAAGCTAATGTTCATCCCCACCTTGATGAAAGGGTACAAGGAGAGATATTTCTTGGTCGGGATGAAGGGTGGATTTGATGTGCGCCTCACCCAATTGGCTAGGGCCGAAATCTTAAAGGACCTTGCAGCGGGTCAGCCTATGTATGAGGGCGATATAAAGAAGCTGATGGATGCCGTGAGTAGGCATGGAGAGCCCTATCAGTCCAGCTTTCTCCTGTCTAAGCTGTTTGGCTCTTCCAGCTCTGAAGACGCTAAGGATGCAGAACGTGAGCATTAGAATCAGGGAGAAAGCATTATCATCATGCATCAGTCATGCATTGCATTTTATTTATATTTCGTCACTGAATTTTTGTGTGAGAAACTTATCTTGTTTATTGTCTGTTTATAGCTGAAATGGCTGGCGGAGATGACATGTCCCAGCGCATCCTTGGCTGGGTTGTTGCCAAGAGGGAGGTAGAGCGAAAAGCCAAGGAGGAGAGGAAAAGGCGGAAGCTCTTGCCTGCCTCTGAAGTGCAAAAAACTGCAGTAGAGCACTGCTTCTGGCGTCCCGCTCGTTGCCATTCCGATCTCTGTCGCTCCTCCCTCAACGGCTGCTGCGACCTCGAATCGGCAACCTCAAGTCAGTACCGCTCGTCCGGTCGGTGGACCCAAAGTAGTAGATCAGCCCCCTCGCCGACGGAGAGTTATTCTCGGAAACGAGCCGGAGGAGGAGGAGGAAGGGTTTGGGGATGTCTCCCTTCCTAATCTGCAAGTTTTAAAGGATACACCCCAGGAGGGGCAAACCCGGACGTCTGATGCCGAAAGGAGGCAGGTCGAAGAGGCATCCAAGAAACAGGCTGCTGCGGCCGGCAAAGGCAAGGCTGTCATGCCAAGCGATTCACCTCGCCGAACGGACAGGCGACCTGCGCCATTGCAGGACTTCTTGAAGGAGAACTTTGGCAATGACTGGTCGACGAGCAACAAACCGGTTGCCAGTTATCTTTGCCGGGGTATTCTCCAAGAGGAGGACTACAAAGCCATGGGAGAGCCTGGTTCACTCGCTCGGGAGTGGAGCATGTTTAATCAGTAAGCTTTAGAGGTAAAGTTCGGCCAGTTCGATTGTTGTTGCCTCTTATGGCAAATTCTTCTCTTGCTTGAGATTGCTCTTTCCTTTTTGTAGCTTATTAAAAGGGGCCAGCGCCTACATGGCATTGGTGGCCTTGCTGAGGCCAGGGCGAGGGACGCTGGGAAGGCGAGGATAGAGGCGGTCGCTAACGGGACTCCGCTCATCGAGAAAACTCCACACGTTGCTTGGAGGTGGCAGGTCTTCAGAAGGAGGTCTCTGGCCTTCGGGAGGAGGTGGTGGTTATAAGGAGAGAGGCCAATCACCATGTTGAGGAGCTAAAGTCAAGGCTCGCTGAGTCCGATCGTCTGAAGGGTGAAGTGGCATGCCTGGCAGCCGATAGTGCTCAGTGCCAAAAGTTTGAGGCCAAGGCGACCAGGTTGGGCGGCGAGTGTAAAACTCTGAGTGCAAAAAAGGCCAAGGCCGTGGAGTAGAGAGACCAAGCTGTGGCGGAGTGCAATCATCTTCACGCCAGTCTGGCAGACAAGGAGGCCACCTGGGGGAAGAATTTTAAAGAGGGACTCGCCTCTCGAGAGGAGCAGCTGCTTGATCAAATGGGAGAGGCTCAGGCGAAGTTACTGTCGCGGCTGATTCATGAAGCTGGGAGACGCTTCCCTGATACCGATCTCAACTGGATGGAGGACCCTACAGCCTTGCCCGATCCGCTGTCTAGTGATGATGAAAAAGATGCTCCTACGGAGGGAGCTTCCGAGCAGGTCTCTTCGCCCCAGGCTCAGAGAGACGCATCATCCGAGGCCGAAGTCATTGTGCCTCCGCTTGCTGAAGTTGTCCCCGAAGGGGTGGCTGAGCCTTCCCAGACCTTACCCGCTCAAATTGTAGAGACGCCTTCCGAGCCTCCTGACTCAATATAGATTGTAGATATAGAGACTTAGAATAGAAGTTGTATACATGTATAAGTTGTATAATATTTTTGTTATCCTTTTTCAATGAATAACAATATTCTTCACCTTTTAAATTTGTTTTGCGGAAGTTTCTGAAAAAATTGCATGAAAATTTGCAAAGTTCACTAAAGTGCATATAACCTGCTATTGTGAAATAACTCAGTAAAATGCTGTACTTCCTGAATGGGAGTAATCTTTAAATCCAGTGGCCGCTTGGCTCGATCTGGACCGGGAGCATCGTTGATCTCATCGGATTGGGATGGTCCGCACAATTTCGGATCAGGGTATCCGTCTTAGCGGATAAGCTACCCGATCTTTGCGTTTTTGGTTCGGAGTGGATATCAAACCTAGTGCATGAGCCCTTTAGGTTACATAAAAATTGCATGATCGGGCTGAGCGATGCTCGTAGAGTTGCATAAAAATTGCATAATCGAGCTAGGCGATGCTCATAAAGTTGCATAAAAATTGCATAATCGAGCTATCGAGGTAAGATCCTCCATAAAGCCAACATTCTGGGAGGTAAGATCCTCCATCATGACATGTTCAGGGAGGTAAAATCCTCCACAAAGCAAACACTTTAGCTTTTTCAGCTTGTGAGAGACGTCAAGCCTAACACATAAGTTGTATATCATGCATAATTTGAACAAGGGTGAAAGAGAGAACCTCTTTATTAATCAGGCAATTGCCAAGTTCTAATACATTGTTAGAGATGGTACTTTTTGAGTACTTCCACATTCCAGCTTCTGGGGATATCTTGGCCTTCTACAGTTCGGAGCCTATAGGTGCTCGGGCTTAAGACTTTGGAGACTTCATAAGGCCCCTCCCAATTTGGCCTTAATTTGCCCACTCCGACATTTCCCTAGCCTAAGTCTGCCTTTCTGAGTACCAGATCACCGACGTTGAAAGTTCTTGACCTTACTTTAGCATTGTGGTACCTGGCGACTCTTTGCTTGTAGGCAGCAATCATGGTGTAGGCGTCCTCCCTCTTTCCTTCTATCAAATCTAAGTCTTGGCGTCTTTCTTCATCATTCTTCTGTTCGGAGTAAAGCGCTGATCGGTAAGAAGGAAGGCCGACCTCTACAGGTATCATTGCTTCAGAGCCGTAGACGAGGGAGAATGGCATTTGATGAGTGCCTGTCCTTGGCGAAGTTTTGTACGTCCACAGGACACTCTGCAGTTCTTCAGTCCAGTTGCCTTTTGCTTCGCCCAGTCGCTTTTTTAACCCTTCTAGGATGGTCCGATTGGAGACCTCAGTCATTCCGTTGCTTTGGGGATGAGCGACCGATGTGAACTTTAATTTGATGTTTAAGCCTTGGCAAAAGTTTCTAAAAGTGGAGCTGTTGAACTGCTTGCCATTATCTGCAATAAAAACATTGGGTAAGCCATACCTGCAGATGATGTTTTTCCAAGCGAAGCTCTTGACCTTCTCGGCTGTGATAGTGGCTACAGGTTCAGCCTCAATCCATTTGGAGAAGTGGTCTACCGCTACTATGAGAAATTTCATCTGCTTTTTGCCTTGGGGAAAAAGTCATAGGATGTCCATCCCCTACTGATCAAAAGGCCAAGCAATTCCGATCGGCTGTTGGTCTGCTTCATGCTGCCTTATTATCCTCCCATGTACCTGGCATTGCGGGCACCTTCTCACTTTTTCTTGGGCATCTTTGAGCATGCTAGGCCAGTAGTATCCCGTCTGGAGGGCTTTTCTTGCCATAGCTCTGCTTGCATCATGTGCTCCGCATATACCTTCATGGAGTTCTCGGAGGATGTAATCTCCCTCTTCCTCCGTCACGCATTTGAGCCAAGGGTGGCTGATAGCTTTCTTGCACAAATCACCGTTAATGATGGAGTAATTAAGGGATTTTCGTGATACCTTTCGAGCTTCGTCTTTGTCCTCGGGCAGCCGACCTGTCTGGAGGTACTGCTTGATTGGGCTCATCCAGGTTTCATCCTCTTAGTCGATCTCCATCATCTCTGGCTCGTCTAGAGAGGAGGAAGTCTGGTCGACAACGATAATGTTTTCCTCTATAACACTTTGTTCAAAGGCAGACATCTTTGCTAGCCGATCGGCTTCTGCTGTTTGGTCTCTCGAGACTTTTCGGAGAGCCCATTCTGACCCAGTTTCCTTGAGTTTTGCGAAGGCAGCTTTGACTTTGGCTAGGTACTGGATCATGGTGGCTTCTCGGGCTTCGAAAGTTCCCAAGACCTGACTGGTTACAAGCTGGGAGTCACTCCTGATGGCTACTGACTCCGGTCGGATTGCATGGAGCAGTCTCAGCCTTTGAAGGAGCGCCTCGTACTCTGCTACATTATTGGAAGCTTTAAAATTAAGTTTTATTGCATACCTTATTGTGATGCCCAAAGGGCCTTTTATTACTATGCTGACACGCCCTCGAGTGTCATTTGCTGCGCCGTCCACCGTCATTTCCCAGTTTTGTAGCTTGGGCTAACTCTATGGATCCTCACCCGCAAATTTAGCTATGAAATCTGCCAAAGCCTAGGCCTTTATCGCCTTTCTGGGCTCGTATCTGACATCCCAGGACTGTAGCTTAATTGCCCATCCCACCATTTTGCCTTCCAGGTCAGGCGTCTGGAGAATCTTTCTAAGAGGGTGGCCCGATCGGACGATAATTGTGTGCACCTTAAAATACGGTCTCAGCTTCCTTGCACACATCATGAGGGCAATGATGAGCTGCTCAACCGGTCCCTTTCTTAGATCCGCACCTCTAAGTACTTCACTGACGTAGTACACGGGTAGCTGTTGAGTTCCTTCTTCTCGGACCAAGGCACCTGCAACAGCTTCCTTAGAGGTGGCTAAATAGAGGTATAGATTTTCACCTGGTATTGGCCGGCTAAGCAGCGGTAGGTTGGTGAGGAACGCCTTCAGTTCTTTGAAGGCTTGCTGGCAGTCTTCCCCCCAGACGAAGGTTTCACTCTTCCTCAGCTTCTTGAAGAAAGGAGTACAGCGCTTGGCTGAGGAGGAGATGAATCGTCCTAAGGCTGTTATCCTTCTGTTCAGCTTCTGGACATCTTTTACGTTCCTGGGGGATTGTATCTCAAGGATAGCTCTGATTTTTTCCGGATTGGCCTCAATCCCTCTCTGAGAGACTAGAAATCCTAAAAACTTTCCTGATTGTACCCCAAAGACGCACTTCTCGAGATTGAGTTTCATCTGGAATTTGTTCAGAGTGTCAAAAACTTTTGCCAGATCGGCGGGGTGTTGCTCGGGGCTTCGGCTTTTGACGATCATGTCATCCACGTAGACCTCGACATTCTGCCCGATCTGGTCTTTGAAGATCTTGTTCATAAGATGTTGATACGTGGCCCCAGCATTCTTCAGTCCGAACGGCATTACCTTGTAGCAAAAGGTCCCGTCGTCTGTAATGAAGCTGGTTTTCTCCTGATCTAGAAGCCACATCAGGATTTGGTGGTAGTCGGCGTATGCATCGAGAAGAGAATAGATGGCGTGGCCTGTGGTGGCGTCCACCAACTGGTCTATGCTAGGCAAGGGATAGCTGTCCTTGGGACATGCCTTGTTGAGGTCAGTAAAATCTACGCACATCTGCAGCTTGCCTGACTTTTTCTTAACCAGGACCACGTTGGCCAGCCATTCGGGATAGTCTACCTCTCGGATTTTTTCGGTCTTAAGTAGCCTATCCACCTCTTCTGAAATGAACTTCCTCCGGTCGGGTGCATGCCTCCTTAGCTTTTATCGGACCGGAGGATAGTTTGGGTCCACATTCAACTTGTGGGTGATCACCTTGGGGTCAATGCCGGGAATGTCTTCTGGCTTCCAGGCGAAGGTCGCTTGATTTATCGTCAAGACCTACATGATGGCTTCTTCCATTTCTTTATCCATGTTGGTCCCGACTTGAACATTTTTCCCTTATTTAGCGCCTTCTTTTTTGTCTCCTCAGTAGGGTCCATCCTGGGCCTTCCCACGCGCTCTGGTTGCTCGAGGCCGGGCTCTACGACCATTGCTTCCCGCTATTGCTTTATCATGGTTACATAAGCCTCTCGGGATGCCTTTTGCTCGCCTCTCAAGATGGCGACGCCTCCTACGGTTAGGATCTTCATCACTATGTAGCGGATGGAGGTAACGGCTCCGGTTTGGAAAAGCAATGGCCTGCCAAAGATGGCATTATAGGCAAACATCATATCAATAACCATGAAAGTTACCTTACATGCGTGAGCAATTGCCTCTTGGCCTAGCTCGACAAAGAGCTCTACCGAGCCCGCTACTGGGATAGTGGCGTTACCCAGCCCAATCAGTAGAGTAGCATTCGGCTTCAGCTCTCCGATCGGGAGTCCCATTGCTCGGTAAGCCTGGAGAGTTAGGACATTAATAGCGCTGCCATTGTCCACCAGAATTCTTTTGACGTTGAAGTTATTAATCCGAGCTCTTACAACGAGAGCATCCTCATGGGGAAACATGACGTCTCGTGCATCTTCGCTGGATATGGTGATTGAGGCAGGCTGCTCGGCCCGGTGGGAGAGGTAGACTCCTTACCCCTTCTTTTTTCTGGAGAGATCCTCTCCGTAAGATGACCCTCCTGTGATCACATTTATTACCCTGGCATATGGCCTACTCGGGTCTGCGTTTCTTGGGTTCCTACGCTCATCATCGTCTGAGTCAGGATCGTCCCTGCGAGGCTTCAGCTGTCTACAGGGATCATCCCCTCTGGCTGGGCCTATAAACCTTTTGAGGACTCCGCAGCGTATCAGCCTTTCAATTTCCTTTTTGAGCGAAGTGCACTTGTCAGTTAAATGACCAACGTCTCTGTGGAATTCGCAGTACTTATTTTGATCTCTCGCAGCCCTGCTTTTTTCGGACAGGTCCCTGGGCCAGTTGACTTGGCGGTGCTTCTCCTTTATCCACATTAGCACCGCGATCGGGGTAGCATTGAGGGTGGTGTATGTTCTCTCGGTCTGATCATCTGAACGCATAGACCGATCTCTTCCCGACCCTTTTGTCTGGCCTGGATTTTTGGAACTGGCAGCTTCATCTTGGCTTCTAGCTGTCCGTTCAGGGGCGGAAGTTCTGTGAGAAGAACGACCATCCGGATATTGGAAGCGGTCCAATACACTGGTCCTTCTTCCCCTGTTGGACCTAAGGGCATCATCCAGTTGGATATGTTGTCCAGCCCTCTCCATGAGCTCAGCGAAGCTGGATGGGGGTCTTGTTATGAGTGATTCGAACAGTGGACGGTCAGTGATGCCCCCTGTTAAGGAGTTGGTTGTCATCTCCACACTAACGTTTCTCACCTCAGACATGGTAGCCTGAAACCTGTCGATGTAGTCTCGCAGACTTTTATCGGTCCCTTGGTAAAGGTTACATAGGTCATTCACCGTCTTAGGCGCATGCGTTTGTACGATGAACCTCGTGGTGAACAGCTCCTTTAGCTGTCTGAACGACATAATGGATCCTAGAGGTAGCTCGTGGAACCACGTCAAGGCATCTCCTCCCAAAGTGGTGGGAAGATCCTACAGGCTATCCTTTCATCGTAGGTGTAGACCTGGACCTTGGTCAAATATTCAGCCAAGTGAGTGGTAGGATCGGTCTTACCCGTGTACCTTCCATGACCACATCTCTCTACCTGGGAGGGAGCTCAGCGTCAGTGATTTCTCTGCAGAATGGGGAGGTAGTATTCCCGCAAGTGTTCCCTTCAAAGGCACCTTTCTTAGCCGTAAGAAAGCCAAGCTGCTTGAGTTTCTGCTTGAGCCATTGATCTTCTTTGCTCAGGGTCGTAGCGGTGGACTCGTCTTTGTGCTTTCTCATGTGGCTACGGCTCGGGGTGCACATATAGGACAACTCGTCCCTTACGGAGGGGGTGGTGGACCTGCTGGTGTAAGGGGAACTCCTGTTCGTGGACATCATCTGCTTCCCCTTGTCATACCTTCCCGGGGTTCTAACCGCGCCCCTTCGAGTTCCCTAAGCGCGAGGCTCATTAATGATGATTCCCTTGTTTCTATTCCTTCTGAAGTCTTCGCCCGCAAGGTAATCCTCTTGGGCTCTCTCAGAAGTAGCTGGCATCTTACCTTTCTTGAGTGTTTGGATGATGCTCTTGGTGAAATCACTGAGGATAGCGCGCATGTCTCTCACAGTGACAGTGGTATCCTCTGGTTGCCTCATAGTGGCATCATTGAATTCGGGAAGGAGGTTGGCTCTCATAGGGGACCTGGTGGGCCTTTCCCCCCTTCTCGAGGTGCCTGATCTAGCACGAACATTATTGTCATAATCTAGGTCCATGGGGGTCATATCCTCGTTGGATCGTGAGTTCGCCATGCTCTCAACGGAAGCACCGAATGATAAAGCCTAAGATATCTTTATCTGAAGAAGAGAAGGCGAGCCGATCGGATATGAAAAAATCCTGCAATAAGGGGAGCCCGGTCGGACCAGGCGTAAGCACTCCGAAGCTTAAGTTAGTAGCTTAGAGAGAGAAAATGCTTTTAGAGATAGAATGTTTAGGATTCAATACCTGGTGCCATCGTTCGCTAGGCTATTTATATGAGATGATTGAGGGACACTCGAGTGTCTGGGGAGTGATTACTGGCTGTCAGAGTAGGTATTCGACGACATGACTGGGAGCAGGTGGTAGGCATGGGCGCTGCCTTGTGTCAGGCGGCTGATGGGACTGGCGGTCACATCATCCGACCGGGCGTGTGCGCTGCCTAGGAGCTCGTGTCTGCTATTCTTTGTTGTTAGGCCTTGGGCCTTGCCAGTTGAGTGGGTCAGCTGGATGGGCCTTTGAGCAAATGATATTTGCTGTGTTATCAATACTCACAAGTTTTCAAGAATTTTATATATATATATATATATATATATATATATATATATATATATATATGTATGTATGAGTGATTTTATTTATTTAACAAGTTCTATAATAAATTTGTTGTAAAGTTGTAGATACAAATTGTTCCAAATTTTGGTGACTTGAAGACAAAAAGGTAAGTTTTTAATTACAATTTTTATGTAAACATGCAATATTTGTTATTGATATAAAATATTTTTTTATATAAAATAATATGAAATATTGCAATAATGATTTTAATTAATAATACCATTATATGAATAAAAAATTATAAGTTACATTCATATATATATTTATTACCACAATTTGTTGTATTGATGCTATAATAAAAAGATTTGCATAATTAATGATTAGTTATAACATGAATTAATTGAAGATATTATAAATATAGTTAATTTTGGAGAGTGAAATTTACATCGAGTTTGTGGTCAATAATTTTGGAGAGTGATATTTGCGTGTATTTTGATTCAGACTTTTGAATAGTTACTCCCAGTATTTTTGAGGTATTTAAAATAGATAGAAGCATATACAAATTTATATGAGTGATTTAATTTATTATTTGTTATCATATTGAAATATAGGTTATTTAAAAAATAGATCACTTTCAAAATCAACAATATATAAATCTAGGACCATGCGTGGATGATCTTCTAACACTGAAAAGAAAATATCGAGCAGAAGCAGTCTGGTGTAATAATACAATTATATTTTTACCATTTAATTAATATATATTTATTTATACGCGTCCATATATAGATGGGCGGCAAAATACAATAACATTTGTATGACGGTTATTTTGCATTTGTCAAGTTTCATATAACGTAGTATTTGTTCGGAGAACTAGTGTGGAGGCTCACTACGGAAACATTGATATGAGAATTATACCATATTTGAGGTTTGCAGCATTTTATGGAGTGTCTCAGATTGGTTCGATGCATGTAAATCTGAATTTGATGACTGCATTTGTAGAGAGATGGAGGGGTTAATTTCTTAGAAGGTCACTTAACTTTAAGGGTTGTAACGATTTGGTCACTAAATTTCAATTTGTAACAATAAAACAATACATCTATTATTTTGTAACGAAAAAATCAGAATGATCGAAAATCTGATTTCGGTGTCAAACGGCGCGTGACCTTACAAGTGGAATGAATGACACATCAGATTTTTTGCCACGTCTGGATCCGATGTGGATTTATGGTAAAAAAAAGGGAAATCAGTTTTTACTTTTTACTTTCTTCTTCCTGGTCACTCTCTCAAAATCCGTAGATCTCACTCGCCTTCTCTCTGTGTCTCGATCTCGGTCGGTGATGCCTCTTCGTCTCCATCAGTCTCTCTCATTGATTCTAGGTCTATCTCCATCTCTGTCGCTCGCTCTCAGTCCCTCTTGGTATCTCTTGGTCTCTGTTGGTCTCACTCCGTATCTGTTAGTCTCTGTTGTTATCTTTGATCTTTGTAGTTCTCTCTCTCGGTCTTTGTAGATCTCTTTCTCGTTCTATGTAGCTATCTCTCGTTGTGTCCAGATATCGATCTTCAATTCTCTACCACCAGATTTGTTTATGTTGTCCAACTATCTAAGTTGATTTCTTCAATTTCATCTTGAGCAAATATAAGGGTGGGAGTTAGAGCGGGATAATTCCCGCTCAAATTTGGGTGAGCAAAAACGAGTGAAAGTAAAAAAAGAACCAGACAGATTTAAAGTAAAAGGGAATAAAGGCATAAAAGTTGAAAGCAGAGAAGAAGACAATGGACCATCCTATTTGAAGAATCCAAGACACGGGACCACCAAAATATGGTAGGTACAGCTTTAAAGTTCAATAGTTAAATGCGGTGTTTTTGGTTGATAAAATATCAGTTGGATGTTGCTCACATTTTGTTAGGCAACAATGAAATGAATAATTTTTTTTTATGAAAAGAAGAGCAATGAACTTTGTCTCGTGTAATTTTATTTTTCTGACTTTGTCAATTGAAGTTATATATGTATGGATTATTTTATGAAAAGAAGGGCAGTGAACTTTGTCACATATATGCATGTAATGTGGTTGCAATTGTCCTATCAATTGAAGTTAACTTGGTCAATTGAAGTTAAAAATGTTGTGTTTAAATTAACAATTGGCGGAATATTGTTATATTGCTTCTCATATTTTTAGTTTAATTTAATGAATTATTAATTGTGTAAAAATGTGTGAAAACAGATGTTAATGAAGAAAACTTTAGTGTCATTTTACATTACAAGGGAGCTATGTTGAAATAATTGACAGCAGCAAGATATGTTGGATGTCAGACAGATAAAAGGTTTAATTTCAGTTTTAACTTTTATATATTTTTACTACCCAACAAATATTTATGATTTTCTACACTAATCATTTCCTATGTTTTGGAAATTGCAGGGGCTTATCAATGCCGTTCATGATCTTTTTCCAGAGTCTGAGCATAGAAATTGTGTCAGACATATTTACCAAAATTTCAGAGAAAAATTTAAGGGCAAAACATTGAAAGATATGGTTTGGAATGCAGCCAGGGCGACCAGTTCACCTCAATTCAAAAAAGCAATGGATTTGCTGAAAAAGGAAAATGAATATGCCTTTAATTGGCTGGAGCACCCAGACAGGCCTTATCATAGCTGGACACGATCGTTGTTCAAGACACATACAAAGTGTGACATGCTACTAAACAATCTCTGTGAGTGCTTTAATAGGTAAGAACCTATAAGCAAAGTGCACTGATCTAATCTTTTATTATGTATATTGGGACTGTTGTGGATTTGCTTTTTATCTTTTTGTTGGGATTTGTTGCGTTAAAAGCATGCATGTATTAAAGTATGTTAATAAATTTGCATGAAATATTGTTACTATTTTTTCTTTGTGGGGCACTACATGCAACGTGCACTGATTTTATCTTTTAAAATATTATTGTTTTATGACTTAAGGTACATCTTAGATGAGAGGGACATGCCGATAATCACAATGTTGGAAATGATTAAATCCAAGTTGATGAAAAGGATGTACAATAAGAGTGAAATGATAAAAAAAAAAATGTACTAGCAGAATATGTCCAAAAATTGAGAAGAAGTTTAAGAAAATTAGAGATTCTGCTGGGTACTTTGATGTTGAAAAATCTGGTGGAGCAAGGGTCCAGGTGAATGGTATAGGGGGGCCTTTTATAGTTGACCTAGTGAATATGACTTGTACATGTAGGAGGTGGGAGTTGACAGGGTTGCCTTGTCCACATGCAACTGCTAGTCTCTTAGCAAATAATGACGACCTTTACAATTATGTCAGTGAGTTCTACAGTGTTGAGACATTTAAAAAAGTATACTCCAATTTCATTAACCCAACTAACCCTCAAGACCATTGGCCTGAAGTCAATGACGGAACAGAAGTTATCCCACCTAAGTCTAAAAATAAGAAAAGAGGGAGAAAGGCTAAGGCTAGGAGGAAACAACCTGAAGAACTTGAGGAGCAAAGAGCTAAAAAGAAGGTGCAAACATCACCTTTGAGTACTGAAGAGTCTGCTGGAACAACAAAACTAAGTAAGAAAGGTACAATCACCATTAAATGTAGGGTATGTGGTGAGGTTGGACATAATGCAAGAAGACATGGCAATAAATTTAAAACTTCAACTTCAAGAGCTGTTGGAGCTGGACCCACCCTCATCTAGTTGATGAACAAAATACCCAACCTGATCAAGCAGATTACCATAGTACAGAGGTAATTAATTTTTAAACAACATAACAATTATATAATATTTTTTTTTTCAATCTTTATAACATCTATTTTTGGCTTGTATTTACTGTAGGAACTTCTATTTGCTGCCGATGAATTACAACAAAATATGAAGAACAGTCGGCCAAAATCTAAGAATGTCAAGAAGGGAAGAGTTATACCATCAAGATACAAGGGCCAAAGTTCAACCCCTTCACTTGGACAGAATCCAAAATAAATATTTTGCTGATTATTAGGAATTGGTGTTGTGCTGTCCTTGTAGTTTCTGCTTGTCTTTTTGAACTTCGAAACTTAAATTGTGTTTGTTGCTGAAAATTTTGTACAAAAACCTTTGACAATTTATGCATCCATTAACAATTTGCGCACTTAATTATAACAGGCTGGTGATTGTTATTATCTTTCCAAGTATCCTACCTTTTGCAGGTCCTCAGTAAATGTAGGGAACTTGCTCAAGCAATATTTTTATAGATTTTACAGTTTTGTGCATATTGACTCACCAAATCTAACAATTATCAATTAGTATTTAATTAGAAACTATAACACTAATTCAATGAATCATGTTCTTCAAATAAGAGAATGAAGTCCATGTTGCTGGTGAGTTCTGACCTTTAATAAAATGACCAACAAAGTCCTGTAGGAGAATTCTAAATTCATCCATCAATTTGATTGCCATTTCTAACACTAAATAATCACAACTCCAGTCATATTTGCATTTAAACTTGGAAGTTTCTATTTGGAAATTGTAGCAAACTCTAGAATACGTTACCACAATACTACATAATAAATATTACAACAATAAAAATAAGAACAAAAACAGCAATGCTCCAGTAAAGTATAGAAGAGATATTCCAGTTAGCATGTCTCCTCTGATTCTTGGCAGCCAACTCCCTCTCCAATCTACCAATTTTTTTTAGCAAATCATTTATTATATGGTTTGCCTTATTAGGTAATGGTGCATCATACCACCTAAAAAATCCACACCCTCCATTATCGTAACAAACAAAAAGAGGAAATCGATTTCAAATAAGTCATACATGAAAAATAAATGAAAAATAAAGTTCAACCGAGTAAGATGACATGTGAAAAACCTTCTCATTGGATTATTTTCAGTTTTCGAAGTCTTCATTACGGCTTCAACCTCGCATCTATAGTAAGGGATAAAAATTTCTCTTTCATCACTGCGATTATAACGGTTTCCATTTTCTGATGAAAAAGACTGAGCAGACATTGAAGTAGAGATTAAGATGAGATTTAAAAGAACAAAACGAAGAGAAGATAACCTCGGCAGCCACAACAAGACGGATCTAAAAGAGAGAGAAAGACAAATAGACTACGATGCCCAGACAGATAGAGGCAAGAGAGAGGGAAGACAATGGGTAAAGTGACAGAGAGAAAACGAGAGCAGTTTGAAGACAGTGAAAATTGATTTTTTTAACCATAAAGCCACGTCGGATCCATGTCAGATCCGACGTGGCAAAAAATCTAACGTGTCATTCGGTTTAGCAGTGTAGGTCACGCGCCGGTTGCCATTTTTGATCATTTTGATTTTTCCGTTACAAAATAATACATGACTTATTTTATTGTTACAAATTGAAGTTTAGTGACCATGTTATTACAAGCCCAAAGTTCAATGACCACCGAAGAAATTAACCCAGAGATGGAGGATGGAGACACACATTTTTCACCTCCCTGTTGGTAAAACTACCATCACACTTCAAGTTATTATGATACTGACCGAAGGGCATCCGGTAGCTGGTCATTTGTAGTATAATTGGGAAATTCTCTGCAACCAACTTTTAGGACAAATGCCACCAGAGAATGTTATAAAGGAACACGTGATTAAAATAACTTGGTTATCAACAACATTTAATTCTTTACCCGCCAATGCTACTGACTACCAAATTCAATGCTTCACTCATGCATGGTTATTATATTGCATCGGTGGATTGTTGTGTCCTTTCCAAGCAAACATTATATCCATTTGATGTGACTTCCACTACTGGAGAATTTAGAAGAAGTTGGAAGTTACAGTTGGGGGTTGGATTGTTTGGCTTGGCTGTATAGGGAGCTTTGTCATGCCACACGTCCTAGTGCTCATAGGGTTGGTGGTTATCAACAATTATTGCAGATGTGGGCATGGGAAAGACTGCCTCAATTCTGACCCATTTTTATACATGGATTTATGCTAGATCAGAGTATGCCCTATGGATATAGGTAATTTGTTTTATTTACTTGTTTATTTCTTATCAAGTTGAGAAATTTCTCTTTATAAATGTTCATATGTGATAACCGGACACCTCGCCCATGAGTTCGATTACGCTTTGCTCCTGAGTCCAGTTAGCCAAATTGATCTAAATAAGCTCTCAACAATAGCTCGGTCTCTCCTAATAGCTCAAAAAGAGCTTGTTTTCATTAGTCACAAGGATTGTCAGAGTCCTTTGAAGATTCCCATTCCATTATAACATAGGATCCTTGTCATTAACCTTATCTAATTAGGAATCAACCTTATGTAATTAGGAATCATCCTTATCTAATCAGGGGTCCTCGAGTTCTACCCCATTTAGGACTTGAAGTTCTGTCCTATTGAGGATACTTGTTCTACTCAGAAGATAATTCCTATTCTAACACTGATTTCTAACTCTATAAAAGGAGGAAACCCGTATGTTTCTCTTCTTGATTTTTTTCTCAATTATAATATATTTTACCCTCGTCAATTTTTTTGACTTGACCATCGGAGTATACCTTGTCGAAAAATCCATCTCAGTTTTGTGTTTTCAGGTGACTTCTCTAAGCTGCCAACCCAAAAATTTTGGCTTGTCATCATTTGGTGTGGTGAGCGTGGAACTTTCAGATTTTTCGCTTAACAATATATCTTTTTCTCGACTTGCCCATTACTGTTGCCCTTCAGGCAAATCAACCTGCAGTAATTTAACCACCCTCAGTTCAACTATTTGGCTAAATAATACACCCATCGGTGGTTCAGCTTGAGCCAATTTCGCTGTTTCCAGCTCAACAACCTTTCCATCAAGCACAAAATCCAGCACCTCCTCAACCTATCCTTATCCCAGCCATCCCTAGCATTATCCCGCATATAGCCCAAGCCTTACTAGCAATGTTAGCCGCTGTGGCAGCCCAAGCACCTTCCCCTCAGGCCCCTCTTCCTCCGGCTCTTACACAACTTTTTCCACTAACTCCACCGGCCTCTACACCTGTGCTACTAGCTTTTCCTACCACACTAGTCCTGGGTTCCACTATAACCCTCACATTAGATTAGTTTGAAAGGCTTTTTGAGGAACTGATGCAGAAGTATTAGAACCGAAACACCTTACAGTATTAGATTAATTTCAGATCGCCACTAGTCGGAGAGATTTTGGCTACTCTATTCCCAACGTATAATGGCAGTACTGATCCCCGAGCTTACCTGGATCAATTCTGTAACACCCTTTCTTAACCACCGAAATAGCTTAGCTAAAGCAGTCGAGAACGGTCGCCACACAACAAACACATGCACAAACGCTATCATACACGCATGCTAAAACCTGTACAATTAAATTTCATAACTCAGACATTCACATGCAGCAGTTATCTCATGCTAGAACTGACACATTCACATACTTATATATATATATATATATATATATATATATATATATATATATATATCATACACATATATTGATACAATGCTTAGTTATTACATCCATACATATTTCTAGGTTACGAAATATTATACATTCCATATACAAAACTCATTGCCCAAATCCCAAAACCTACACTATAAGTACTCCTAGTACTAACCGGTTGGCAATGCGGATTCATCCTTCACAATCACCTGGCGTCCGAACCTACACGGATTAGCAAACCCGTGCTAAGCGATAACGCTTAGTGGGGAAACAACATATACACACACATATATATGGCATACAATACAATAATTATACAATTATAAGATACATCATATTACAAGCATAATACCAATCAATTCAGTTTAACAAGATTTATGTATCATATAGATGCATATTCTATATTCATATAATTAAATAGTTCAACTCATGTATAGTAATCTTCATTGCAATGGTGTGCGCATTCACATTGAATCCACAATTATTTAGTCATATAACATTTAATGGTTATGGTGTCACTGAATAAAGATCAACATAAGATCAAGTTTAACAAAATGAAAAAGGACGAAAATTGGAAACTTTCGAATTTCAGGATAGAGGGCATTTACACGGCTATATGACAATATCTTACCACCGTGTAAGACATCCTACACGGTGGTAAGGAAAAACTATACCGCCTTGTAGTATGTCATACACAAATCCCTCAAAACAGAATGCATTTACACGGCGGTATGGCAAAGGCTTACCCCTGTGTAAAATCACGGACAAGCATTTTTGAAGAACAAAATGTGATTACACGGTGGTATGCCCATTTTATACCGCCTTGTAGATCACCCCAAACCCAGAAATTAGACAAAATCAACCCTTTAAACAAATACTTATTCATCCCATTAACAGTTTATATCATACTCCCCTTCAATACTATTTGATATTTCAAGTTTCAATCACGTTAATTCCAATTATGCATCACCTTAAAAATTCAGTTTCATTTCTATTAATTTCTACCTATTATCAAGGTTATACCAAATATCAAATCAATCATGCTCTCATAACCTTCCAAAGGCAAGTTCTCACTTCAGTCATTTACCTATTCCATACTCATTTCAATATTCAAATTAAACACAAATCAAGTCATACACATACACACATAAGAATAGTTTCCCAAACCTCCTCTCTTATGCTCCTAAAGAGTTCCTTTTGAGCTAGGTTCTCTAACTTTGGCCTTCCCTTTGTCTTGCTTCGATTTCTCAACTATACATATAGTCCAATTTCCAGAATTGGATCCCAATATCAGTCCTCAATCCAACACAATTATAGAACTAGAAAGAGTAGGAGAAGAAGAGTTAATCTACTCACTTACCTTGCAATTCAAGCAACTTAGTTTACCCTCCAAATTACTTAATTACCATAGCAGAATTCATAAAATCAGATGAAGAATTCACAAGAGAATTACACGGGTGAAGAAGGTAAAAGAAGCATAAATTGAAGAGAGAAAAGAGTGGCTGAACTACAAACAAATTCTGGGTTTTTCTCTCTCCTCCAAACCTTATATTGCATACAAAGAGAGAGCTGCCAACACCCTAGACCCACACATGGATTCCACCATTCTCCCTTAATCCTCACTTAACAAAATTCTGAATTCAATAAACTAATCAATTCATCTTAGTGTTAATCATGCACAATTGCCAATAAGCCACTTAACTTTCTTTTAGTTATTCAATTAAGTCCTTCATTTTTATTTCAATTTAGTCCAACAGCATAATTAAATTCCCACACATCCTTAATTAAGCCAATTACTACCAGCATATATTTCAGGCCATTACAAATTCCACCAAATAATGCTTGTCTACACCTCTGATGATACTGCCTTGTGTAAAATTTTCCCCCAAACACTTACGGAGTCCACCCAGATTTGGCTCTAAAATTTGCCAGTACACTCCGTTGCAAGCTTTAAACAATTCAGTGATATATTTTTCGCAAAATTTATGGCAGCCATTCGACCCACGAAGGTCTCAGCTGACCTTAACTTAGTTCGGCAGTATAAGGACGAGCCCTTGCGATCTTATGTGAAAAGGTTCAATACTGTGGTGATGGATATCCATAACCTGAACTTAGAGGTGGCTAATAATGCCCTTATATGTAACACCAGGTGCCAGGACTTTAGTGACTCACTGAGTAAGAAGCCGCCTAATAATTTTACCAAGCTTATATCCCAACCTCATAAGTACATCAGGATGGATGAGGCACGTCATCTCCGTAAGAGCTCTCAATACGAAAATACGAGTAGAGACTCATACAAATCAAGCCATGAGAGAAGCAATGAGAGGAATGATTCAAGGAATCGAGCGCCAGTTAGCTCAAACCGGGCTTTTGTAGTTTCAACCTCGTGATTTGGGGATTAAAATGAAGATAGGTGGATACCTTTAAAGGCTACAAGGTCTCAAATTTTAAATTAGATGAAGGAAAACGATAGAGTGAATTGGCCCAGACCCACGAAAGAATACCATAATGGAGATTAGAGCCTCTACTGCTCTTTTCATAAAGATAAAGTTCACGAGATGAATGACTGTAAGCAGCTTAAAAAAAGATTGAATTCCTAGTTCGGAAGGGTAAGCTTGCTCAGTTTGTTAAGACATGTGATAAGGGTAGGCACCGATCTCACTCATCTCGGAGATAAGATAATAGAGCTAGCACAAGCAAGAAGGCTCCAGCAGGCATTATTCATGTCATTGAGGATGGCAAGCATTATGACATTTTTTATGATTTTAGAAAGTGAAAGGCCAAAGAGGTGTTCTCATTAGACTCCAGTTCCCCATTAATGAGTTACAAAGTAAGATTCTCAGATATGGATGGCAATCATGTTCGACAACCGCACACAGACTCTTTAGTGGTGGAGGCCTTGATTCAAGATTATGTAGTCCAGCGAATTTTGGTGGACAAGGGTAGTACGGTCAACCTCATCACTCTGCATGCATACAAGGCATTGAAAACGTCTACCAACATCTTAGAGCTAGTGTCTACCCCATTCATTGGGATATCTGGACAGTCGATTAAGGTAGAGGGATTGGTGAAATTAGCTCTTCAGCTCGGGGACAACGAGATTGTTCGCACTTGTACCAGTTGCTTTATGGTAGTGGACATTCCTGTGGCTTACAATATTATTTTTGGAAGGCCATTATCGGGGGGTGGATACATATATTTTTATTCGCAAATTACTATTGAAAGTCCCCGCTTCAGGAGGCATTACAGTGCTTCAGGGGTATCAAAAAGTAGCTTGAGAAACATACATTACAATGTTAAAGGAAGCAAACCAAGCACTTCCCTTGGATGTTTCCACTGATGATGCTCGAAAACTGAGCCATTGGACTCATTGCAAGAAGTTGAGCTTGCACCGGGCAAGACAGTCAAAGTCGGGACCGATAAAAAAGGGGATAAAAAGGCAACACTCATTACAGTATTAGCAGAATTTATGGATGTGCTCGCCTGGTAGCTTTCAGATATCAAGGCCATATCTTTCGGAGTAATATGCCATTCACTCAATATCAGATCCGACTGTAAGCCCGTCAAATAGAAAAATCAGAACCATGCTCCCGAGCGACAGATAGCAATGACAGAGAAAATAGATACTCTGTTTAAAAACAGATTCATAATTGAAGTCTTATATCTGGACTGGTTGTCCAATGTGGTTCTGGTAAAAAATGCTAATGAAAAGTGGAGAATGTGTGTCGACTTTACTGACTTGAACACGACTTGCCCCAAAGACAGCTGCCCGCTGCCTAACATCGATCTTCTAGTTGATTCAATAGCTGGGTTTGAGGAATATGCCTTTTTGGATGCCTCGGCTAGTTACCACCAGATTCCAATGAACCCAACAGATGAAGAGAAGACGACATTCATTACCTACCAAGCTACTTACTGCTACCGGGTTATGCCTTTTGGGCTAAAAATGCAGGGGCTACTTATCAAAGATTGATGAACTAGTTGTTTGCTTCCCAGCTCGGGAGGAATATGGAGGTGTATGTGGATGATATGATAGTCAAGAGTAAGATATCCAGATATTTGCCAACCGAACTCACCGAGACTTTTTTTAACTCTTAGAAGTTCGGTTTAAAGCTTAACCCAGGAAAGTGCGCTTTTGGGGTACAGTCCGAGAAATTCTTGGGGTTCATGATTCGAAGAGAGGAATAAAGGCCAATCCGGTAAGGATTCAAGCCATTTTAGAGATGGAACTGTCGGAGTCAATCAAAAAAGTGCAAAAGCTTAATGGAAAGGTAACAACCCCGGGCAGATTTATCTCTTATTCAGCTAAGCATTGTCTCCCATTTTATAGGGCACTCAAAAGTTTAAAGAAGTTCAAATGGACCCCAGAATGTCAGCAAGCTTTCTACGAGTTAAAATAATTTTTTAGTACACCGCCATTGTTGAACAGGCCTCAATCGGGTGAAATTCTATATATGTACCTTGCAGTTTCATCTAGAGCTATCAGTTCGATTTTGATCAAAGAAGAATCCAACCAACAGTTTCCAATTTATTATAGTAGCAAGGTTTTGATCAAAGAAGAATTAGCCTTAGCACTGGTCACATCATCCATTAAGGTCAGGTCCTACTTTCAGGCACACACTGTGGTAGTTTGGACTAATTTCAATATCAGAAAAGTGCTCTAGAGGCCAAAAGCATCTGAAAGGCTTACAGAATGGGCAGCTCATCTAAGGGAATTTGATGTTCGATATGAAGCTCGCCTTTCCATGAAAGCTCAAGTCCTACCTTACTTTGTAGTTGAATTGTATGCCCCACTTCCCAAGCCAGACACCCGCTCTTGGAGATTATTTGTGGATGGAGCATGCACATCTGAAGGTGCCAGCATCGGAATAGTCCTTATTGGGCCAGGAGAGATAACCATTAGAGGAATGGCCTACATAACATTCCTAACCTTTAACAATACAGCAGAATATGAGGCTCTTTATTTTGGACTGTAGCTCACCATTAAGGTAAAGCCCAACTCTTTAACCATCTTTTCCGATTCAAAGTTAGTTATCAGCCAATTGCTCGGCAAATTTGAAGCAAAAGAGCACACAATGGTTCGATACAAAGAGCTAGCAACTATTTTACTATTTTAATAGGAGAAAATGGGGTGTGCATGATCGATTGAGCAAATACCTCGAGCAGAAAATGAGAGAGCAGATGCTTTAGCCAAGTAGGCTTCAAGTCAGAACAAAATATCCACAGCAGATATCGTGTGGTCAGTCCTGGAAGCACAAACTTATGAAACATATAGGGTTCAAGTGCAAGAGTCGATGGATGGTTGGCGTCTACCTATATATCAGTACCTAAGTGCAGGAGTCCTCCCTGATGACCAAATTCAAGCTTGGAAGGTTGTTCGGCAGTCTAGTCATTATACCATCTTGGGGGATAAGTTTTACAAGCGATCATTTTCACATCCCTAGACACTCTATCTGAATATCGAAGAGGGTGGTTATATACTCAGAGAAATTCATAAAGGTATCTGTGGCGCACATGAGGGTGCACAAGCAATAGCTTGGAGAGTCTTGTTGTTGGAGTATTATTGGCCCAAGATGGAGAAAGATGCTAAAGAGCTCATTCAGAAATATGACAAATGCCAGCGATTTGGCAACATACTGCATCAAAAGTCCACCCATCAAGTGCCTAGTCATAGCCCTTGGTTGTTTGCTCAATGGGGGATTTATATTCTTTCCTATTGGCAACTGGGCAGCAAAAGTTCTTGATAGTTGTGGTTGATCATTTCACGAAGTGGGTGGAAGTAGAGCCTCTTGCCACAATCACCCTTAAAAATATAATAAAGCTTGTTCAAAAGTCTATAGTTACAAGGTTTGGAATCCCGCACACAATTATCACTAATAATGGTAAACAGTTCGACTGTTCTTTTTTCAAGAATTATTATGCAGAATTAAAAATTCAGTTGTGCTTTACCTCGATATAGCATCTGTAATCAAATAGCATGACTGAGGTAACCAACCGAACTATACTGGCTAGGCTAAAGAAGAGGCTGGATGATGTAAAGGGTCTCTGGGTTAACGAGCTGAATAACATGTTATAGGCATACCGAACTTTTCCACGAGCGACAACTGGGGTCACACCTTTTTCCCTCATATGTGGAGCTAAAGCAGTCATTCCATGTGAGATTGGCATCCCCAGCACCCGGACTTCATCATATGATGTTGAGGAAAATGGTGCAAATTTGTTGTATCACTTGGATAGACTAGAAGAAATCAAAGAGTCCGCCCAGCTGCAATTTGCAGTAAATAAATAGCGAATGTCGTCGTATCATGATCAAAATCTGAAGTTGAGGTCTTGTTGGGCTGGACAGCTTGTTCTCAACAAGGTTATCACAACACATACAACATCTAGAGTAGGTAAGCTCAATCCAAATTGGAAAAGCCCTTATATAGTACACAAAGTTATAATAGGGGAGCTTACAGGTTAAAAGATCTTTCTAGGAAGCTACTCCCCCACTCTTAGAATATCTCCAACTTGAAGTTGTATTATCAATAGTAAGCTCAGTTCGACAGGTTCGCCATATGATCTCTTATTTTATTATAAGCTCAGTCTAGCTATATCGCTATCCGAGCATTTGCTGTATTAGTAATAAAAAGCTCAATTCAACAGTATCGCCACAAGCTTTCTTTCAATTTATTGGCTACGCTAGTTCAAGCATTTATTTATATCTTGTTCGGATAAACTTAAATTATCAAATTTTCAAATAATTCGCTCATAATAGCTATATCACTATCCGAGCAAAAGGTATTATTTATTCAAGTTTATGTAATAATTATAATGAATTATGCAGATCATGAAAGCATTTATTCAGTTCGGAAAAACATCAATTTCGTTAATTGAAAAGTGGTTACAATTCAAAAATCAGTAGAAAAGTCCCAATTATTCATTTGGATAAACTTCATCCAACCTGGAATAGTTCATATTTAGATGCCGGTCCTTCACTGCTTGGATGAGTTTAGCGCCGAATGCAATGCATTTGTTCGCTACTAGGTTTGCTGCCTTGTCTTCAAGCTAAGAACACCTTTGTTCCAACTCGACTTTTTCTTTATTTGTTGCTTCTTTTCCCCGCATGGCTTGCTCTAAGCTAGATTTAATAGCCCAGCTCCTCTCTTTCTCTTAGCTCAGACTGGTTGTAGCTGTTATTTCCTTAGCCTTGGCTATGTCATCTTTAAAGGCGAGCATTTTCTTTTCGGCCTCTAGAGCCCTTTTCTCAGCTGTCTCATTTTTTTACCTAACTTCTCTAAGTTGGTGTCGGAGCCGAGACACTTCTTGTTCCTCTTTCTTCTAGGGGAGGATAAGTTTGTTCATTTTTCCAATAGCAGCTCCTCCCAGCATGCACCCCTGAAAATAAAATGTTTTATGTTCTGTACATGATCATGCTAACCGAACACATTGAATGTTCTAGGAAGTTACCTCCACTTCATGCCTCTTCATATCATAGCTTAATTGTTCAGTGCTCAAATGGAGTAGAGGTGTGGCTTTTGAAGGAACACAAGTTGTATGATGATCGAAGGTTGTGAAGTCAGGGTTCTCCTTTAACTAGGATTTTCCTTATTGTTGCTAGAAATTATGGATGTCTTCGACAAAAGCCTTCAGTTATTCTACCCATGATTTAGGATCAAGAGTATACGCTCGTTCCCTATTCACGGATGGGTGCTCGGAGGTAGTAGCTCGGGGGCACCAATTGAGAAGAGCTATTAGCTACCACTACGGGTACAGGTGTGGGAGTCACAGTAGTCGACATAGGGCCCCAAACTGGAGCATTCGAGCTCGGAGAAATAATGGGCGAGCTTGGATTTGGAGGAGCTGGATTGGCTTCGGTTGCTGCAGTAGCAAATTAGCTTCCTCTATCTTTTTGCAGTTTTGCCTTAATAAGTTCGACTAGTCTAGGTCAGGAACTCCTCTTCATAGCTACAATAAAGCAAACAATAAGAAATAAATTAGAATACAAGAACTAGAAATAAAGAGATTTTACCCTTTTTTTTAGAGTTTAATTTTGGTGGTGGCGGGGGCACCCCACATTGACGTTGCAAGTTGATGTCTGTTTTCTCTTGTGCCAGCTCCCTCTATCGAACTAATGTACTTTCCTTGACATCACTAAGATACAAAGGGTGACAAACTAACCATATTGAGTCTTGAAGGAGAATTTTAATTCGCTTCCTATCACGAAGAACCGATTTTTCCAGTTTTTCAAGGACTTGGGATTTTCAGCAAATACTTCGTACCCAGCTTGGGCTTAAATATAGTTGTGGGCCTCACCATTAGCTCGGAGTTCCACTATATGGGTAACTCAAAAAATGCAAAGGGTGAGATCTATGTTATGTTCGACTGCCCAGATTTGTACTGTGGAGAGAGTTTGCTAGGTGTTGGGATTCAATTGCCAGATAGTCAAATTATAGTAATCTAAAAGTTCAAGCTTAAAGGCGGTTAGTGGGAGACTTGCCCCGGCTTCGAAGTCTACCTCATACATGATTGCAGTTTTCTTGTCCTGAAATTTAGCATTAGCCCTCAGGGAGGCACCAGCAGCGAGAATTCTGTATGAATAGGGTATATCCAATTTCTCTCTCAATGCACTCATATCGCAGGATTTGAAGATTGAACCTATGCTTCCTATCCTGGGAAGCTTTCGGTTCTTTCCTTCCTCTTTGCCTCAATTGGCTGTCATTAAGGGACTCTGGGGGACTATCAGCGATAAGCCCTTCCTCTACCCTCATTCTCTCATTAGAACTTTTGAAAGTACTCATGGTAACAAAAATGAGAGAGGAGATAAAAGTACAAACCTGAAATTTCAGAAAAACCTTTGGAGAAAATCTGGAAATAGAAAATCGAAAAACACTTGAAGACGAAAACTTACAAGCAGAGGAGTGGATCTAGAGATAAGTAATTCTAGAGCGATAAAGTAGAGAAAGAAGATGAAGATAAGGCTAAAGAAAATGAACAGTTGAGTAAAGGAGCAAAAGCGTGAAAGTGAAGCAAAATTCTGAAAATGGAAATGAATATATAGGCGAAATGAACCATTGATTGCTGGATAAGTGGCAAGCATTGAGTGGTGGTGTCAGTGGTTATTATGTTTAGCGCGGGAACCAAAGTGCTGTAATGATGGCATTAACTGCCCTACCTTTCACTTCGCGTGAAACAAAGCGTTGTCCTCTCTTCTTTTAACGTGTCACGTGCTTGACAGTTACTTTTTGAATTTTTGTTTTGCTACCTAAATGAGATGAATGTCAGATACTCGAGGGGGGACTTATGATAATCGGACACCTCACCCATGAGTTCGGCTATGTTTTGCTCTTGAGTCCGGTTAGCTGAGTTGATCTGAATAAGCTCTCAATAATAGCTCAGTCTCTCCTAATAGCTCGAAAACAGCTTGTTTCCATTAGCCACAAGGATTGTCAGAGTCCTTTGAAGATTCTCATTTCATTATAACGCGGGTTCCTCGTGATTAATCTCATTTAATCATGAATCAACTTTATCTAATCAGGGGTCCTTGAGTTTTATCCCATTTAGAACTTGAAGTTCTGCCCTATTAAGGATACCTGTTGTAAACACTGGGTTCCGAGACGGTCCAAGATCAGTATTACCCGATGATGAAAGCGTAAACTATTCACAGGCAAAAATGTCAAAGATGATGTTTTCCTGGTCAAAACCCTCTTTTTTAAAATAAAAAATAGATGAATAAATATATATAAAAAAATTAGAAATAAAAAAAAGGTAGGAAGTGTTATTTTTATATATCAAAAAATTTTGATTAAAAAATATATATATATATTTTTAAAAAAAAAGGGAAATTAAATTAATTAATTAGAAATAAAAAATAAAAAGAAAAAGTTTTTTTTTTTAAAAAAAAAAAGGTGGCGTGGTGGCCATATGCGGCCTTCCCATGGAAGGCCGCATGTGAGGTGCTTGTGGCCTTTCGAGGGCTGCAGCTAACGTGTGGCCCTCCATTTGCGGGCGCCCATGAGGGGGGCTGCATGTCGCGGCCTCCGCATGCAGGCCTTTGCGTGCTGTCCCTTTCTTGTCTGCGAAAAATCGATTTTTAGGACTGCAAAAATCAGTTTTCTTTCATGTTTTAACGATTTTTCAAGAAATAGAATTAAGAAAGTTACTCTTGTTTTTTCCATTACTGGAGATGAAGAAAATAAAAGGGGATTTTATCTTCATTGACTGGGGGCGGCTTCTTCTTCCTGGAAAGAAAAAGGAGGAAAGGCAGACGAGAGCAAAAGAGGAAATATCTTCAAAAATTTGGAATTTAATTCTTCTTCTCTCTTAAAAGGGTTTCATACTTGGTTTGGTTTGAGTAAGGAAAATTAATTTCCTTGGCTTGATCACTCCATCAAAATTATTTTTTTTTTGTCTTTTTTGTGTTAAAAATTAGATTTTCTTAAATATTTTCAGTGTTTTGCCACCGCAAATTCAACAAGTGAATTAAGACATCATTTCTCTACCCTATAAAGTCTGAGAGTAAAGATTCTTGGACTCATCTTTTTGGCACCTCATTTACTTTATTTTTTGAGATCTTGATTAATATATAAGTAGTGGTTTGATACATGCATGTTCCTTTTCTTTGAGTTTTACATTTATTTGCCAGCATGATTTTTGTGACCTTTTTTCTATGTTTATATACTAATATTTTTGCTACTGCATGTTCATTTAGTTTTTTTATTCTCCTTTATCTATTTTAATGGGCTTATTGTTAACATTATTGCTTAGTATTAATCTTGCCCACTGACATTTACTTTATTATTATTATTATTATTATTATTATTATTATTATTATTATTTCATTATTTCATCATTATTGTTATTTATGATCATCATCATCATCATCATCAGTATTATTATTCTGTTGCCATTATTATTATTATTATTATTATTATTATTATTATTATTATTATTATTATTATTATTATTATTATGCTATTGTTACTATTATTGTTATTATTATTATCACTATTAATGCCACCATATATTTGTTATTTTGTTATTAAGCATCATCATTGTTTTATGATTGTTATTATTGACGCTATGGTCGTTAACGCATTATTATTACCATGTTATTATTGTTGATTGTGTCTTGTTTTATTTTTATTTTTATGTGATTAATTTTTGAACTATTACCAACCTTTTCCTACTATTATTTTTGCTATGTGGGTAAAATCTGATGTTTGCCTTTTTTGAGCATCGCCGTGACCACATGGAGCGTTCACGATGCGTAGGAGACCACATCGTTTGGGTGAGACCTTTCCTATCCCCTATCTATGTTTATGTTTGCTTGTAAATAAAACAATTTTATTTATGCACATGTCGGATAAAAAATCACAAAAATATTTTATAATTAAATTGGAATTTTATTAATAAAATTGGGACCAATGTCTCTCATTTTAGCCAAAAAATAAAAAATATCACGAATAAAACAAAAAGTTAAGTTTTCCATAAATGGGATCACTCATCCCGATTTTCAATCTAACAATCGAATAACTCTTCGATCCATCTTTAAGTGAGCATAAAGGAACCAATGTTCCTGAACCAAATAAATATCCCGATTTATCTATGTTATTTTTTATGCTTGGCTTTATTTATTTGTTTTAAATTTATGTTCATATATTTTGTGGACCCTTTTAATTAATTATTTTTGGGGCAATGTTATTTAGCTTTCATTTGGGATTGTATTCCGTTCTAATTTTCACTTTAATTTCATTTGGCTTTCTTTCATTTGGGATTGTATTATGTCCCAATTTCTCCTTTGTAATTGGGTGCTTTATGTATTTACCGCTTTATTTATTGCTTTCTTTACAGCTTTTATTTATTACTTTCGAATGCTTGCATTGCGCTTTTAAATTAAATGCATTAATCTGTGAGATGAGAGATAGAATTTTATGAATCTAAAAACTCATTTATAATTAATCAAGACATAAATAAGAGTGAAGTTTCGAGCACCATCTATGGTTTAGACCACAGAGGTTAAATGCCTTTTTCCAATTTCTCGTAAATTGGGTGGCAACTCTAAAATACCTCAAAGGTGCCTAAAGGTACCATGAGGCTAGATGAACTCTCTAATGTTTTATTGGGTAGGGATTCCAAGATGTCTCATAGCGCCCAAGATCAAAAGACGCGAACCAATCTCTCGAGCCCTAAAAGCGGGTCTCGCCTACGAGGGCCTTTGCTAGGTTCGGCACGCGTCACAATGGCGACTCCGCTGGGGATTTTGTGACTTTACTCCGAAAGTCTCTTGGTTAAAATGTATAATTGAGTTTTTAAAAGCTAAAATTCTATCTCTTTTCGAAAAATTGTATTGCATCCATGCTAGAGCCTTAGAATTATGTTAGTTTGGTCCCTCTTTTACTCCAGTGCATTCCCGAAGCACGATCCTACTTTCACTTATTGTAGGAAAGTGTTAAGGATAATCACTAGCCCAAGCCTAGTTCCTCGTGGTATATCAAATGGATACCCGATGGGTCGTTATGCTCGTGATGATCTAGATCCATTAGTAGGAACCATGCTTGGGTAGCCCTAAAGTAATATCATCCTGACCAAAGCTCATGTAATGGCAATAGATACTTCCCCTAGGTGGTATGAACCGTAATACAGTGCTTGTGATGTGGGTCATTATATATTAGACAAAATCAAGTAAATTGAGCGGTCTTCTATCAAGGGCTTTCATGCCCCGGTAGGTTCACCTTAATTTAATTGAATTGTTCAAATATGTAATGGCCAAAACCCATATGCATGTGCTTTAAATTAAGAGTGTTATGTTACCGATTTTCCACCGTGCACTATACGCATCCATTGGGTTCCCCGTTAATCCATGGAGCAAGCCCACCTAAGAAAGAGACCGCACAACCTCGTGTGTGGGAGTGATAAGGTTGGAAGGATCTATCTGCTTGCATGTGGTTTTGGATGCTGCACAGCATGCTCATGCATCGCGTGTCATTCATGCATGTTAAAAAAAATATGCATTTCATTTTTGTGTGTGTATATCCTTTTGTCTGCGTATTATTTTTCACATGTACATATCATCCTATGTACAATTTTTTCCATGCATCGCATTGTATCATTGTAATCTTTTGATCTTTCACTCATCGAGGACCATCTGCATAGCACGATCATGCAGTATATGTCATCTATGCATCATTCTAACTCCTCAATTTTCAGCCACTAAGGACCATTTGCTTGGGTGGTTTGGGGATCCCGATAATTGCCTGAAAAGCAATTAGAGTTCAAATTGGTTGGCAGAGATTTCAGGGTCCGTGATGGCATATTTACCACAAGAAACTGGTGCTTTGACAGCACAGGGTCTAGACAAAAGACTTGAGAATTTTAAAAAAATGATACTAGCCATGATGGGAGATATTGCTGCTCAAATGGCGCCAATTATCGGGCAACCGCCCGTAGCCCTTGTTGTGGAGCAAGTTGAACCGCCTATTATAAATGAGGCTCCTATAGCAGCCACTACTATACTACCGCCAATTATTAAGCCTAGAGCAACGGTACCTGCTGAGCATAGGAGAATTCCTGACCCAAAAGATGATTTCATAGTGGAGGAAGAGGAGCTAGTAATTCCTCAAGTTGTGAGAAATAAAATTCCCAAAGTAGAGGATGATGTAGTGAGGAAAATGGAAGAAAATATTGAAGCGATTACGCGTTTGCTGTCAGCCGGGAAACGTATCAGCCCTGAAGATATAGATTTGGGTGATGGAGAGCTGTTGCCCCAGAGGTTTAAGATGCCAGACCTACCAAAATTTGACGGTACTTCGGACCCTTCTGCACATGTTAAGCAGTACCCCCTGATCATAAAAGATACAGGACTGACGAAGAAACAGAAGGTAGAGTATTTTTGCCTTACTCTAATAGGTCTAACAGTCAATTGGTACCATGGGTTGGACAGAAGGTCTAAGGAGGATTGAAATTTGCTGACTGAAGAATTCCTTAAGCAATACGATTGCAGCACAAGAATGGAGGTCACTCTGAAAGACCTAGAGCTACTGCAGTAGAAATCCGAGGAGTCATTCCAGGAGTACCTCACCAGATGGAGAAATCGGGTCATGGAAATGAAGAGAAAACCTGATACCCCTGACCAAATAAGGTTGTTTATCAGGAATGCTAGCCCATACCTAAGAGAGGCACTAAAGATGAAGGGACTCAAAGACTGGGAGTCGATCAAAGATATAGCCATCGAAACTGAGGCCGAACATCTGGATAAAATGGCTAAGCCTGCAAACCTGGCCTTGGTCAAAAGTAAAGGAAGCAGCAGTGGTAACGGAGGCAAGGCTGGGGCAACAGAAGTTTTAGCCACAGGAATGACTCGGTGCCACCTCACTATCTCAGGTAGGCCATTGTCTTGATATTTCACCCACCTCATAAAGGAAGGGAAGCTACAACCCTTGCCAGCCTGGCCTGCCCCAAGCCAAGGACAACCTAGACACATGACAAACTGGTATTGTGTATATCACCGGTACACAGGGCATAGAACAGACTATTGTCGTCCTCTAAGAGATCGTATCCAAGAACTAATGCCTGGCGGAAGAAAGAAAGAATTAGAGTTATTACAGTGCCATTTTTTTACGATGTAAAGTGTGTTCCTGAACTATGCACTTGTTTCTCTAGTTATTTTAATAGTATGAGCTTTTCTTATGTATGCATTGTCATATCTTATTGCATCGTGCACAATAATAATAATAATCAAGGCGTTAGTTTAATAAACACTGTTTCATTTAATGTCAAGGAAAAAATATCTTGGTTGCATCCAACCCGACTCCTGAAACGAGATAAAATTTGAGAGATAAAAAAAAGTCTTTGCCTGGACCTATGAAGGCATACCGAGAGATGATCGTGAAGTCGTTGAACACGCTATGCCAAATATCCCAATCATTGACCAATCAAGCAAAAACTCAGAATACTCAGACCAAAATGGGTAGAAAGGTTAAAAGGAGAGATCCACAAGCAGAAACAGGGCTAAATTTTTTATCGAAGTACAATGCCCGACTAGATTGGTCAATATTGCCCCCAATAGTTAAGAAGAGAAGGGCGTATATAAACTATCAAGATTTGAATAAAGCTTATACACACAAAAAATTAACAAAAAAAATAAAAATAAAAAAGAACAAAAAAAATAAAACAAAAAACAAAACAAAAAAAAAAGAAAAAAAAGAATTGATATGTGGATATGGCCAAGTTCATTGAGAAGAGTTTGAAATGGTTTTCTGTACCACATTGTGTTTGACAACGAGATGCAATTTGTGGCTGAAACTAAGAAACCGCTCCAGAAGTATGGCGTTAAGCTTAACAAATCCTCTCCATATCACCCACAATCCAAATGGGGTAGTTGAGGTAGCAAACAAAAATGTCGAGAAGATCTCGACTGAAATTGTAACACCCCCATACCCCCGGGAAGGAATATCGGGGTGCCACGCGGACACATACGTGTACATATACATACTTTAGCGGAAGCGATAGCATTATACATATTCGTATAAGAATAATAAAATAATACTACACTAGGGCTCAACTTGCATTTCATATAACTACATATACATTTACATGTTTATATTACATCTTTTTTTTCATTTAACTTTACATGTACATTTACATGTGCCTTTACTTATATTACATAATGATGTTACTCAAAATGTAAAACTCTATTTCTAACTTATACAAAAAGTTATAATAAAACCCCTAGTGGCCTTGACCTGCAGATGCGCGCTATCACCGCTCTGAACCTGTCAACCTACACGGAAACAAACATCCGTGCTAAGCGATAACGCTTAGTGGGGATGAAAAATAATGCAAAGGACTTCTTTACGAAGTCACAAGTAAAATGTACATTTCACATGCAATGCTCAAACAACTCATGCATATATTTTCACAATCATATAAATCGTGTACTCTAATTCAGATAAACATATACTTGTATACAAGTCATCATGTACCATTATTCTCATGTTCATTATACACTAACAATAACAAGAGGCCTGAATTCCTTTCATAGTGGATACGGGTAACTCTGGATACTGTTTACAGTATCTTACATATGGAGAATTAACTCAAACTCTATGGAATACATGAGGTATTCCAAACTCTGGGCACAATTAAAGCCAACTCTAGCAGCTGCACTCTAGCCCTTTATAAGCATGCTTATCTATCCACTATAACGGTAATCAGGCTCAAAAGCAAACAACTCATTTAGACTATACACTATTGCTAAACTATAGCTCATTATTCAAATGCATTCATGAAGTTCAATATCATTTAGTTCATGTATAAGCTCTTTAATCATGTTCATTTGATCTGTTTTTATCATTTAAGAAAGTTAAAAGATAATCCTTGAAGAGATGAAAGCCAAATAATAACATATAAACTCTAACTAGGCACATAAAGATGGGAGAAACCACTCACATACTCATTTCATAAGGTTAGAAATGAGTTGGACATGCTATAGGAACTTACCATGAAGTTCGGGTGCACTTCGGGAAGAAAAACACTCAAAATATGCATATCAGGGGATGGTCACGGTGGTAATGGATTCATTGTGATCGTGAGGTCCAAAAATAAGCATTATGTCCAGCGTTTTGGTATGTCACGGTGGCAATGAATTTCATTGTGACCGTGACATACCAAAAGTTTGCAAAACAGAAGGCAAAACTCAGGACTGCTACCCTACACGTTTTTGCTCAGCCTAAAACGACATGTAAACAATCTTTTCAGGAAAAGGTTCCTTCTTAACAATTGTTCTCTAGGATGTTAACTTTCAAATGGGATGAATTTTAGGTCAATTGGACATCCATAACTCCAGATATGACTCAAAAACAATAGGCTGTTCCAATGAACCCGCTCAATCAGAGGGGCCTCGGTTTATAACACTTTCGAGGATCCTAGAGCCAAAATTAGCTCTGGAACTCTCTTAGACATTTTTAGGTATAGATCTTAGCTTCCCGATACAACTTGAATCAACTCAATTGGTGTTCTATAACTCTACTTATGACAAAAACAATACACAGAGGTCTAGTGAAAACCAAGCAGAATTCACCACCAACACACTTTACCCACAATAGTCATATGTAAACCATTTAACACACATATAATCACAACATATATATATATATACACCATAAAAACACTATAAGCAATCAAAATGAACAAATAAAGATCGCACGCGATCCCTACCTCTAGGAAGCTCGATCTTGTGCTCTCTACTCGATTCCGACCTTCTCCTTGCCTTTATCCACTCTCTTGGCCGTAGCTTAAACCAAAATTACGCAAAACACTTGAATCACTCTACTTCTCACTTTAAATCAAAAACAGAAATATGTACATAGAAATAGAAGACCATGCTAGCAAATCAAGTTACTTACCTTCTTAGAAAACCAATCTACTTCTTTACCCAAACTCTTCAAACCAATCCAAATGAATCACTCAAAACAGTGCAAAGAAGAAGAAGAAACGAAAGAAAGGCAAAATAAGGGAAAAAGAAAGAAACCAACGTGAACAAGAGGAATGAAGAGGGCAGTTGGTCAATCCATATTCAAATCCATTAATTGGCCAAAAGCACAGTTGTGTTCACTCAAGAGCACAGCTGTGTTTTGCAATCCCTTATCCAACATTAAATATCCCTATTAAATGCCACTTTACCTCATAAATCCATGCCTATCCCTTAGTCAAATACATATATATCTCTTGCCACTTGTCTCACTCCTACGCAGCCATGTGTCAACTCCCTACAATGCCACTTGTCACACTCCTATGCCGCCACGTGTCCAATATACATCAAATAATCCAACTCAATTAGGCTTCACGGGAAGCGTTCTGTCGCGCCCGCGATACTGTCATGCTCGCGACAGAACCCACACTCAACTACTTACTCAAATACACTCTCTTATACACACAAACTCTGGAATTCCCGAACCAAAATTCCGAAATTCTACTAGGGCCAAATCGGGTTGTTACAAATCTCTCCCCCTTAAGAAATTTCGTCCTCGAAATTTCACCCGCTACCGAACAACTAATTCAACTATATACTACATTATTCAATACTGCATAAATCAATAAGAGGACTTACCAGAAGATCCGATCAACGCCTCTACATCTTCAGCAGTCATCGCATATACACGTGGCTGGTCCTCAGGGAATGGCCTCTCAACTGTTTTCGATGGCAGTCTCTCAGCTCTACTTCTTCCTCTTCCACCTCTAACATTTCCAGAAGCATTGCCTTTCTCTCTACTTATTTGTGATGCCATATTCTCTCTTGTTTTAGGGCACTGCGCAAGAAAATGCTCTGTACTACCGCATCTAAAGCAAGCTCCGGTGAGCTTCCTACACTCACCCCAATGATGCCTGTTACAGTGCACACATTCCGGTGCTGCACTTCCTCTACTCATAGGTGGCCTCACACTTCCAACTGAAGTCGGCACTTGTGCCGATGCTTGCTCATCCTTTCCTCTTTTTACTGCTCTTTCTCCTTTACTAACACTTTCATTTTCTCTTGGAAATCTTCTTTTCTGCTCTCTCTGTTGCTTTATCAACTCAGATTCCTCCATTTTCATTGCTGCCAACACCAATGGATAATAACCCACCGGCTGCAAAGCAACCATAGCAGACAAAGGACCCCGAATACTCTCTCTTAATCCATCTTCAAATTGCCTACATCTGAAGTCATCAGTTAACATCCCTTCCGGTACATATTTACTCAAACGAGTAAACTCTTTTTCATATTCCGCCACCGTCATATTCCTTTGCTTGAAAGTCACAAATTCTTTCCATCTAGCATCTCTATATGCTTTGGTTACAAACTTGTCCTCAAATTCTTGGACAAAGAAATCCCAAGTTAACTCCACGGGTCTCTGAGGATTCTGCAACACTAACTTCCACCAATCATATGCTGCACCCTGTAGCAATGACACAGCGCAAGCTACTCTTTGATTCTGAGGGCAACTGATTTCTTGCAAAATTCTTCCTGTTCTCTGTAACCAGAATTCTGCTATCTCGGATTGATCCAAAGATGTCCCATGAAACTCTTCAGCTCCTCTCTTTCTTATCAAATCCGATGGAGTCTTAGGAGTCGTCAACCTATCCAGAATCTGTACCAACCTTTGCATCAGCTCCGGGTTGTCCTGAACAACTCTTGCTCTTTCCTCTCTATCTTGTGCTTGTACACGTGGATCCACTCGAATTGGGTTCACACTGCCCGTTGTCTCTCCAACATGTTCACTTGGGTCGGACTCCATCTAGACCCTACAAAACAGCATCTGCATTAGGCCACGCTCTAGACAAACTCAAACATATACACTATACTCTATCACCTTATAGTCCCGAACCAATTAACCTAGTGCTCTGATACCACTAAATGTAACACCCCCATACCCCCGGGAAGGAATATCGGGGTGCCACGCGGACACATACGTGTACATATACATACTTTAGCGGAAGCGATAGCATTATACATATTCGTATAAGAATAATAAAATAATACTACACTAGGGCTCAACTTGCATTTCATATAACTACATATACATTTACATGTTTATATTACATCTTTTTTTTCATTTAACTTTACATGTACATTTACATGTGCCTTTACTTATATTACATAATGATGTTACTCAAAATGTAAAACTCTATTTCTAACTTATACAAAAAGTTATAACAAAACCCCTAGTGGCCTTGACCTGCAGATGCGCGCTATCACCGCTCTGAACCTGTCAACCTACACGGAAACAAACATCCGTGCTAAGCGATAACGCTTAGTGGGGATGAAAAATAATGCAAAGGACTTCTTTACGAAGTCACAAGTAAAATGTACATTTCACATGCAATGCTCAAACAACTCATGCATATATTTTCACAATCATATAAATCGTGTACTCTAATTCAGATAAACATATACTTGTATACAAGTCATCATGTAACATTATTCTCATGTTCATTATACACTAACAATAACAAGAGGCCTGAATTTCTTTCATGGTGGATACGGGTAACTCTGGATACTGTTTACAGTATCTTACATATGGAGAATTAACTCAAACTCTATGGAATACACGAGGTATTCCAAACTCTGGGCACAATTAAGGCCAACTCTAGCAGCTGCACTCTAGCCCTTTATAAGCATGCTTATCTATCCACTATAACGGTAATCAGGCTCAAAAGCAAACAACTCATTTAGACTATACACTATTGCTAAACTATAGCTCATTATTCAAATGCATTCATGAAGTTCAATATCATTTAGTTCATGTATAAGCTCTTTAATCATGTTCATTTGATCTGTTTTTATCATTTAAGAAAGTTAAAAGATAATCCTTGAAGAGATGAAAGCCAAATAATAACATATAAACTCTAACTAGGCACATAAAGATGGGAGAAACCACTCACATACTCATTTCATAAGGTTAGAAATGAGTTGGACATGCTATAGGAACTTACCATGAAGTTCGGGTGCACTTCGGGAAGAAAAACACTCAAAATATGCATATCAGGGGATGGTCACGGTGGTAATGGATTCATTGTGACCGTGAGGTCCAAAAATAAGCATTCTGTCCAGCGTTTTGGTATGTCACGGTGGCAATGAATTTCATTGTGACCGTGACATACCAAAAGTTTGCAAAACAGAAGGCAAAACTCAGGACTGCTACCCTACACGTTTTTGCTCAGCCTAAAACGACATGTAAACGATCTTTTCAGGAAAAGGTTCCTTCTTAACAATTGTTCTCTAGGATGTTAACTTTCAAATGGGATGAATTTTAGGTCAATTGGACATCCATAACTCCAGATATGACTCAAAAACAATAGGCTGTTCCAATGAACCCGCTCAATCAGAGGGGCCTCGGTTTATAACACTTTTGAGGATCCTAGAGCCAAAATTAGCTCTGGAACTCTCTTAGACATTTTTAGGTACAGATCTTAGCTTCCCGATACAACTTGAATCAACTCAATTGGTGTTCTATAACTCTACTTATGACAAAAACAATACACAGAGGTCTGGTGAAAACCAAGCAGAATTCACCACCAACACACTTTACCCACAATAGTCATATGTAAACCATTTAACACACATATAATCACAACATATATATATATATACACCATAAAAACACTGTAAGCAATCAAAATGAACAAATAAAGATCGCACGCGATCCCTACCTCTAGGAAGCTCGATCTTGTGCTCTCTACTCGATTCCGACCTTCTCCTTGCCTTTATCCACTCTCTTGGCCGTAGCTTAAACCAAAATTACGCAAAACACTTGAATCACTCTACTTCTCACTTTAAATCAAAAACAGAAATATGTACATAGAAATAGAAGACCATGCTAGCAAATCAAGTTACTTACCTTCTTAGAAAACCAATCTACTTCTTTACCCAAACTCTTCAAACCAATCCAAATGAATCACTCAAAACAGTGCAAAGAAGAAGAAGAAACGAAAGAAAGGCAAAATAAGGGAAAAAGAAAGAAACCAACGTGAACAAGAGGAATGAAGAGGGCAGTTGGTCAATCCATATTCAAATCCATTAATTGGCCAAAAGCACAGCTGTGTTCACTCAAGAGCACAGCTGTGTTTTGCAATCCCTTATCCAACATTAAATATCCCTATTAAATGCCACTTTACCTCATAAATCCATGCCTATCCCTTAGTCAAATACATATATATCTCTTGCCACTTGTCTCACTCCTACGCAGCCATGTGTCAACTCCCTACAATGCCACTTGTCACACTCTTATGCCGCCACGTGTCCAATATACATCAAATAATCCAACTCAATTAGGCTTCACGGGAAGCGTTCTGTCGCGCCCGCGATACTGTCATGCTCGCGATAGAACCCACACTCAACTACTTACTCAAATACACTCTCTTATACACACAAACTCTGGAATTCCCGAACCAAAATTCCGAAATTCTACTAGGGCCAAATCGGGTTGTTACAGAAATGGTTCAGAATACGAGGATGGGGTAGAAAAGTTACCTTTTGCACTCTGGGACATAGTAGCACTGTAGGAATCTCTACGACGGGAGCGGTACTATCGGTTAAAGTATAACTCAAGTCTTTAAGGGTAGTCATGGAAGCACAAATTCCAGAAGCCGACTGGGCATAGCAACGGGTGCAGCAGTTGAATATGTCAGACGAGAACAAGTTGCGGGCTTATTATCACTGTCAGTTCTATCAGAAGAGACTTGCACGATCATTCAGCAAAGATATCAGAAAGCAGCCGCCAAAAGAGGGAAATTTAGTCTCCTAGAAGACAAGACCAAGTGTTTCGGACATACGGGGTAAATTCAAGTCGACATGAGAAGGAGGCCATCTTGCAAAAATTAAAGGCTGAGAGAAAATATTCAATCAAGAAAATCTGAGAGAGCTAATTGATAACAGGAGTCGAATGCGCCCAAAGTGTTACTCCCTGAGATTGAATAAAACTTATGCTTTTGCACCACATGTCTAGACATGATTATCGTCGTTGCTATATGGTGCATATAATAGGAAGACATGCTTAAGCTAGGCGTGAACATACGATTAAATGGTCAAGAGAAACCTGTGGCATGCATAAGGACATATGCTGGGACAAGCTTCATTCAGGGCGTGATGATAAAACTTCATTTGATAAATGCTTCTTCTCCTACCCTTTTAAAAAAAAAGCCGTTAGAGGTGAAAACCGTGATTGGCTCTCTAAGCAAAAGTTAGGCCAAAAGGTAGGGTGAAAATCTGGAAACAGGCAGTCTGTCCTATAAAAAATGAAATGAATAAAAGCCGCTGAATTGGGTTAGGTCAATTCCGGGAAAAAATAAGGCATAGGATTATGTGAAAATCCCCAAAAGGGACGTATCTCTCGTAAAGAAAAATTAGTGTGAAAATTCATAAGAGACGCACTACCTTTAATCAATGACCTCTGATACCTGGAGCGATAAGGCGGCATTACTTAGGATGACCTCCCTTTGGGTAGAAAGTTCATAATGCAGAGCATGAGTTAGAATTATGGGGCAAGATGCTGTATGGCTCGTAACAAAAGGGTACATGCTCGTTGACCGAGGAGCGAAGATGCACACCTGACGGTTTTCTCTGAAATGATTATAGGTCAGAGTTCCTAAGCCAAGATGATACTCTTCTATATCACTGGGGGCATCAGATAGTATGAACAGTATCCTCAATGGGTCCCTTAACTACCTAGGATGTGGTCTATCCATTTTTGCATCTCATGTGCATTCCACGTTACAATCTTTCGCATATCTCTTTGCATAACTTTTCACATGCATGGCATTTGACGATGCCCAATGTGCATTCACACATACATAAACTTTGTATATATCTTGCATATGCAATCTTTCGCGCACATAATCTCTGCGTACTTGCAACACATAATTCTTTGCACATGTTTGGCATGCATAGCACAAGCACATATCACATGCATTTAATCTTTTACACGTATAGTTGTGTACACATAATTTTCGCACATTAATCCCTAGCATGATTTGTGCATATAGCTTTTCACATACATTTTACATGCCATTATCTTTAAGTCCTTTTTCCGAGGCATTCTCAGTCTCTTCGGAGCATTACTTTTAAGTCCTTTTTCCGAGACATTCTTAGTCTCTTCGGAGCATTATCTTTAAGTCCTTTTTCGGAGGCATTCTTAGTCTTTTCGGAGCATTACCTTTAAGTCCTTTTTCTGAGGCATTCTCAGTCTCTTCGTAGCATTACATTTAAGTCATTTTTTCAAGGCGTTCTCAGTCTCTTCGGAGCATTATCTTTAAGTCCTTTTTTCCCAGACATTCTCAGTCTCTTCGGAGCATTATCTTTTAGTCTTTTTTTCGAGGCATTCTCAGCCTCTTCAGAGCATTACCTTTAATTCCTTTTTTCCAAAGTATTATCAGTCTTTTCGGAGTATTATATTTAAGTCCTTTTTCCAAGGCATTCTCATTATCCTTCGAAGCATTAAACTTTTTCCAAAATATTCTAAATCCTTTCAATCCAAGAGGATGTCCGTATTTTGTAAGTCTCGAGTAGACTCAACGCATAGCTATTTGAGGATGGCACCCGCACTTTATAAGTCTAAAATGACTCGATGCAGTTGAGGAGAAACAATCCCGTGCTTTGTAAGTCTGGTACAGGCTCCGCACATTGCCATTCGAGGATGGTACCCACATTTTGGGGGTCTTGAAAAGACTCGACACAGGAGGACGACGATCATAGACAGTGCTGCAGGAAGGTCGCCGCCTTAGGTACGCGCTTCTTTCCTTTTTCTGAATTTTGGCTCACCTAGGCACCTAAGTTTTAGGTTCTCCAAAATTGGGGGCAACTGTAGACATCGGGTTCCGAGGCGGTTCAAAATCAGGATTATCCGATGATGAAAGCGTCGCCTATTCACATGTAAAAATATTAAAGATGATGTTTCCCTTGTCAAAACCCTCTTTTTTTGAAATAAAAAATAGATGAATAAATACATATAATAAACATTATAAAAAAAGGTAGGAAGTGTTATTTTTATATATCAAAAACTTTTGATTAATTTATATATATATATATATATATATATATATATTTAAAAAAAATGGGGAAATTAAATTAATTAATTAGAAATAAAAAAAAAAGAAAAAGGTGTTGAAAGTTTTTTTTTAAAAAAAAGGCGGTGTGGTGGCCATATGCGGCCTTCCCATAGAAGGCCGCATGTGAGGTGCTTGTGGCCTTCCGAGGGCCGCAGCTCGCGTGTGGCCCTCCACTTGCGGGCTCCCTCGAGGGGGGCCGCTTGTCGCGGCTTCCGCACGCTGTCCCTTTCCTGTGTGCGAAAAATCGATTTTTGGGACTGCAAAAATTAATTTTCTTTCATGTTTTAGCGATTTTTCGAGAAATAAAATTAAGAAAGTTACTCTTGCTTTTTCCATTGCTGAAGATGAAGAAAATAAAAGGGGATTTTATCTTCATTGACTAGGGGCGGCTTCTTCTTCCTAGAAAGAAAAAGGAGGAGAGGCAGACGAGAGCAAAAGAGGAAATATCTTCAAAAATATGGAATTTAATTCTTCTTCTCTCTAAAAAGGGTTTCATTCTTGGTTTGTCTTGAGCAAGAAAAATTAATTTTCTTGACTTAATCACTCCATCAAAATCATTTTTTAAATCTTTTTTGTGTTAAAAATTAAATTTTCTTAAATATTTTTGGTGTTTTGCCACCGCAAATTCGACAAGACAGACGGATCAAAACATTATTTCTCCACTCTATAAACTCTGAGGGTAAAGATTCTTAGACTCATCTTTTTGGCACCTCATTTACTTTATTTTTTGAGATCTTGATTAATATACAAGTAGTGGTTTGATACATGCATATCCCTTTTCTTTGAGTTGAGATTTATTTGCCGGCATGACTTTTGTGACATTTCTTCTATGTTTATATACTAATATTTTTGCTACTGCATGTTCATTTAGTTTCTTTATTCTCCTTTATCTATTTTAATGGGCTTATTGTTAACATTATTGCTTAATATTAATCTTGCCCACTATCATTTACTTTATCATTATTATTATTATTATTATTATTATTATTATTATTATTATTATTATTATTATTGTTATTGTTATTATTATTATTATTATTATTTCATTATTTCATCATTATTGTTATTATTATTATTATTATTATTATCATTATTATCATTATTATTATGCTACTGTTACTATTATTGTTATTATTATTATCATTATTAATGCCACCATATATTTGTTCTTTCGTTATTAAGCATCATCATTATTTTATGATTGTTATTATTGACGCTATTGTCGTTAACGCATTATTATTACCATGTTATTATTGTTGATTGTCTTGTTTTTCTTTTATTTTTATGTGATTAATTTTTGAACTATTACTAACTTTTTCCTACTGTTATTTTTTTTATGTGGGTAAAATCTTATGTTTGCCTTTTTTAAGCATCGCCGTGACCACACGGAACGGTCACGATGCATAGGAGAGCATATCGTTTGGGTAAGACCTTTCCTATCCCCTATATGTATTTGTGTTTACTTGTAAATAAAATAGTTTTATTTATGCACATGTCGGATAAAAAATCACAAAAATATTTTATAACTAAATTGAGATTTTATTAATAAAATTAGGACCAATGTCCCTCATTTTATCCAAAAAATGAAAAATGTCACGAATAAAACGAAGAGTTAAGTTTTCCAAAAATGAGATCACTTATCCCGGTTTTCAATCTAACAATCGAATAGCTCTTCGATCTTTCTTTAAGTGAGCGTAAAGGAATCAATATTCCTGAATCAAATAAATATCCCGATTTATGTATACTATTTTTTATGCTTGGCTTTGTTTATTTGTTTTAAATTTATGTTCATATATCTTGTGGGTCCTTGTAATTAATTATTTTTGGAGCAATGTAATTTAGCTTTCATTTGGGATTGTATTCCATCCTAATTTTTACTTTAATTTCATTTGGCTTTTTTTCATTTGGGATTGTATTATGTCCCAATTTCTCCTTTTTAATTGGGTGCTTGACGTGTTTACTGCTTTCTTTACCGCTTTATTTATTGCTTTTTTTACAGTTTTTATTTATTGCTTGCAATGCGCTTTTAAATTAAATGCATTAATCATGTGAGATGAGAGATAGAATTTTATGAATCTAAAAACTCATTTATAATTAATCAAGACATAAATAAGAGTGAAGTTCCGAATACCATCTATGGTTTAGACCATAGAGATTGGATGACCTTTCCCAATTTCTCGTAAATTGGGTGGTGACTTCAAAATACCTCAAAAGTACCTAAAGGTACCATGAGGCTAGATGAACTCCCCAATATTCTATTGGGTAGAGATTCCAAGATATCTCATGGCGCCCAAGATCAAAAGACGCGAACCAATTCCTAGAAGCCTAAAAGCGAGTCTCGCCTACGAGGGCCTTTGCTAGGTTCGGCACGCGTCACACTTGTTCTACTCAAAAGTTAATTCCTATTCTAACACTGATTCTTAACTCTATAAAAAGAGAAATCTAGGTACATTTCTCTTCTTAATTTTTTCTCAATTATAATACACTTTACCCTCGTTAATTTTTCTGACTTGACCGTCGAAGTATCTCTTGTTCAAAAACCTGCCAGAGTTTTGTGTTTTTAGGTGAGTTCTCCTAGCACAAAAATTTCGGACTGTCATCAATATGATATTATGTTAACACGAGGAAATAATATACATTAGGTAGTGATCTCCTATCAATTTAAGCAATAATAATAGTAAAGATGTACATGCATACCGAGTGCATTTAGACATTCAGCTTGATGATGAGGTAATTAATTCATTTTACTATTTAATTCTAATAATTATAGTGCATTTAAAAAAATATAATCATTGTTAAATATTTTTGACAGTCTTGCTTTTTTTTTAATTAGATGGATTAGTAGCCACACAGAGGCATGATGCATTTATTGCCGTCTTTTTTTTTTTTAAATGGACAACGCATTTAGAGAGAAAATGTACCTTTAATATGTTTTTATATAATTGAGTGAACCAACTCATTCCGAGTCAACCGTTAACTGATGATAGAGTGCATTTAGTCGATTTGAGGGTGAATAATGGCAAAAATTGGAAAATTATCTTTTCTAATTTCATTTTTGAGTGGAATAATTGACTGAATCGGGTAGTCAGTATTCCTTTACTCATGGCACCATTGCATATAAGGTCGCAATACATGCAGTGGTACCTATTGAGAACGAGACAGTGGATAACTCTTATTGGAGTGTCAATAGGAGCAGCAGAGCAGCGGTATGAATGACATATTACATTTTTATTATTTAATTAATATAAATCATATTAAAATTGAATATGAATATTTATTTATAGTAACTATTTAATTTAAATGCATGCAGACTGATGCTGTTGAACGTATCTACCATAGTGATATGGCATTATCAGCATCATCAATTCAAGGTGGCAAGGTTCGATTGACATCCGAAGGCATTTTAAGTGTTATTGAGGCAATTGACAGAACGTCTGTTGAGTATCCACAATATCCTATCCCTAGTCCCTTACACATACCACCAATGTCCGTGCCATGTGAAGATTTTTGTTAATCTAGAAGGAGAAGAAGAGGCATGGCTGAAAGACGGACATATGTTGCCTCTATTCCTATTCTATCAGGAGTCAACTAGGTTCTGCCAACTATGTCTTGGCCATATGATTATCAGGGTAGTTCAAGTTCATTCAGAATGCCTGCATTTAGTCAGCCTGCATTTTATGATATCGAAGCTGATCCATCCATATGTTATGACTATCAAGAGGGTCCATCAAGATTGAACGTCGACTTGAATATTAGTGTCTTTGAACCTGATCAAGCATGGTACACTAGCACAATTTTGCTATTTAATATACATGGAGGAATGTGTGACGCACGCCAGACCAACCCAGTAAGGGCCCTCGCTTTGAATCCGCCTTTGGGATTCGAGGAATTGGTTTGCGTCTTTTGATCATGGGCGCCATGAGACATCATCGGTGTATTCCTCCTAATAGAACATTGGGGAGAACAACCTAGTTTAATGACACCTAAAGGCACCTATGAGGCATTTGGAGTCGCCACCCAATTTGCAAGAAATTGAGAAAAAGTCTCTCACCTGTAACGGTCTAAACCAGAGATATGGTGTCCGGAACTTCCCTCTTATTTATGCTTTGGTTAATTATAAATGGGTTTTTAACCTCTTAAAATTATATCCCTCATCTCACGTGATTGATGCATTTAAATTAAATAGTGCATTCCAAGCATACGAAAGCGATAAATGAAAGCGATAAACACACAAGCACACAATTACAAGAGAAATAGAAGCGGAATATAACCCCAATAAAAGGAAATTAAAAATGTAAATGGGACGGAATACAATCCCCAAAAATAAACAAAGTTGTCCCAAAATTAATTACAAGGGCCCAAAAAGAAATGAACTTGAATTTAAAACACCTATACAAGATCAAAATAAAAAGACATACATAAATTGGGACATTGTTTTAGGAACATTGGTTCCTTCGTGCCTATTCGAATGTTTAGTAATATTGGTTTTTTCGCATTTATTTGAAGAGGGTTCAAAAAGTCATTTTGGTTGTTTGATGAAAACCGGGATAAGTGATCCCATTTTTGGAGAAAATTGACTCTTCATTTTAGTGGTGATATTTTTTGTAGTTTGGCTAAAATGAGGGGTATTGGTCCCAATTTTATTATTAAAATTCCAATTTAATTATAGAAATATTTTTGTGATTTTTTTATCGCACGCGTGTACAAATAAAATAATTATTCACAAATAACACAACATAAAGAGAGAGTTGAGAAAGATCTCACCAAAACCGGTGTGATCCTCCACGCGTCGCGACCCATCCGGGGAGCCGCGGGGATACTCACATAACCCGACTCAAGTTAAATCTCAGACAGAAAATAATATCAAAAACATTAGTAATAATTCTAGAAATTAATCAAATAAAGACAGGATAATGACAACAATAAACTTATAGTGATGGTAACAACAAATAATCATGGCATAGTAACCACAATAAAGTGATAATAATAATAATAATAATAATAATAATAATAATAATAATAATAATAATAATAATAATATAATGTTGATGGCAAATCAATATAATAATAATACTAATAATAATAATAATAATAATAATAATAATAACATTAAGTGATAACAAGCAATATGATAATGGCAAAGATAACAGTTGTAAATGTTAAAGCAAATAACAATAAAAGGAAGAAATGAAGCTGTCGACAGTCAAATAAAAAAGGAAGTAAAATCACAAAAGAAGATTGAGGAAAAAACCACATAAAAGCCAAGTGAGTAGAATGTCAAAGCCAATAATCAACAAATAACAACATTAATAACTGTATATGATAAGTAAAAAAAAATAAAATAAAATAAGAATGGGTCCAAAGTGTTTACCCTCAGAATTTTTTAGATCGGAGAAACGGTGTCTCGATTTGTTTTCCTTGTCGAATTTGTGGTGATTAATATTTGAAGAAATTGTAAAAAATTGGTATTTAAAATAAATTAAGAGAATATTTTGATGAAAAATATTTTTTTGGCGGGTGATTGAGCAAAAGAAATTAATTTTCCAAGCTCAAATCACCCAAGAGATGGATTGTATTTTTTGAAGGAAAAAATAAATAGATTAAAGCTTGGGAAAAGGAAAATAAACTTAAGAATATTTTTGAAGAGGAAACAAAAACAGGTTTGCTGGAGAGGAGAAAACTAGAGAGAAAAGATTAAAATCTTTGAATAAAAATGTTGCCATCCTTTGAAAATGAAGGGAAGTTCTCCTTTAATTTTCAGTATTGGCCAAAAATAGGGAAAGACAAAATGATCTTTTAATTTTGTTAATCGAAATAAACATAAAAGGGTGAAAGAAATCGGAAAAATCGGACTAAAAACCAGACTGAAAATGCAGAAAACGCAGAAAAACGATGGATCAGGCCAGAAGACCGCGTGATGAAGGAGGAGAACGCGCGCCCAGGGAGCAGTTGTACGCGCAGAGCCCCGCACGCATGCTCCAGCGGCAAGTGGCCGCGTGGTGGCCAAGTGGCCACCATGCGACCACTTTTGGCCAATTGCCAAAAGTGGTCGCGTGATGGCAATTGCCATCACGCGGCCACTAACTTGGTAAATGGTCACTTTGGCCATTTACCAAGTTTTACACACACATTTTTAAAAAAAAAAAAAGAAATTAATTTCATTTTTTCTTTTTTTAAAAAAAAAACCTTTTAAATTCTTTTTCTTAAATCTTTTTTCCAATTAATTTAACTAACTAATTTAATTTCTTTTTTTTAATTAAATTAATTAATTAAATTAATTCAACTAAATTAATTAACTAATTCAATTTCCTATTTCCCTTTTTTTTAAATATCAAAAATAACATTTTCCAATAATATTATTTTTAAAATTAATTTAATTAATTAAAACTTTTTATGATAATATATTTTTATATATTTATTTTTTTTTATTTAAAAAATAACAAGAGTCTCGACAAGGAAAACATCATTTTTAATACCTCCACCTGTAAGCCGGTATCACTTTCATCATCGGATAATTCTGATTTTGGACCGCCTCGGGACCCGGTGTTTACAATTGCCCCCAATTTTGAGGAACCTAGAACTTAGGTGCCTAAGTGAGCCAAAATTCAGAAAAGAAATGAAAGAAGCGCGTACCTGAGGTGGTTGTCTTCTCGGTCATGCTAATGAATTCGTCTCCTTAGGTCGCTGTATAGAGTGAGGAACGATTTTCATCCTTCTGGTGATGCGTCGAGTCTGCTTAGGACAAAACGCGAGGGTTGCTCTCTTGAGCTGCACCGAGTCTGCTCCAGACTTACGAAGTGCGAGGTTGTGCGAGATTTGTCCCCTCAGAGACCTTGGGGAATTGGCCTCCTCAGAGGACTGAGAGATTTTGCCTCCTCAGAGGATCTCGAGATTTTGCCTCCTCATATGACTTTGAGATTTTGCCTCCTCTGAGGATCAGAGGACTTCGAGGTTCTGCCTCCTCAGAGGACTTGGAGATTCTGCCTCCTCAAAGGACTTCGAGATTCTGCCTCCTCAGAGGACTTCGAGATTCTGCCTCCTCAGAGAACTTTAGGATTTTGCCTCCTCAGAGGACTTTGAGATTTCTGCCTCCTCAAAGGACTTTAGGATTGTGCCTTCTCAGAGAACTTTGAGATTTTACCTCCTCCGAGGACTTTAGGATTTTGCCTCCTCAGAGGACTTTAGGATTTTGCCTCCTCAGAAGATTTTAGAATTGTGCCTCCTTAGAGGACTTTGAGATTTTGCCTCCTCAGAAGACTTTGAGATTCTGTCTCCTTAGAGGACTTTGAGGTTCTACCTTCTCAGAGGACTTTGAGGTTTTGCCTCCTCAGAGGACTTCGGGATTTTGCCTCCTCAGAGGACTTTGAGATTTTGATATGTGCCGATGTCATCTTGACTTGTTTGTCTGACATGAGTGAGTGCTACTGCTGAGCTAAGATGGTCCTGGCCCCGCTTTCCTGTGTGCGGTCTTCACTTGGACTTTTTTCTGCAAAACTGTGTGCGTAAGAATATATACAAGAGATTGTGCATGCATGTATAAGATGCCATATGCAGATATAAGATGTATGCAAAATGGGTAGACCACATCCTGGATGGTGAAGGGTCCGTTCAGGGTACGACTTGGCATTATCTGATGCCCCCAAGGATTTAGAAAAGCGTCTTTGCGGCTCAGGAATTCTGACCCATAATCCCCCTCAAGATGAACCATTAGGTGGGCATCTTTGCCCTCGAAGATTCTGACTCATGTCCTGCATTATACCATCTGCTCGAGAGGATGTCATCTGAAAACCACGGCCTTATCGCTCCAAGCGTTGGAAGTCATTGATTAAAGGTAGTGCGTCTCTTGTGGATTTTCACACTAGCTTTTCTTAGCGGGAAATGCGTCCTTGTCGAATTTTCATATAACCCTGTGCCTTATTTTTTGCCTAGAATGGACCCAACCCAATCCATCGGCTTTTGTTCATTTTATTTTTTTTATAGGGCAGACCGCCTATTCCCAGGTTTTCACCCTGCCCTTTGGCCTAACTTTTGCTTTGAGCGCCAGTCACGGTTTTTATCTCTAATGGCCCTTTTTTTTTGGAAAAGTTGGAGTTGTTGCGAAAGATCTTTCGGGTATGATTGACATGTGCTTATGCCTCAGATTATGGTTGTATGAACTTGGTTCTTTATCGGGGAGGTGCCGTAGGATTGGCTTTATAGTGGTTAGCAAGATGAGTTGACTGAAGTGCCTGAGTGGCGAGAGCGTCGGAGGGTAGTCAGTAGCAATGTGCTGGTTTTATACCGGACTCAGCCGATTTTGAGTGTGCAAAATGAACTGTCCTGGTCGGAGACTACACCCTCTCCTCCATAAGTACATGTAAGAGAGGGGTACCCAGCCCCACGGTAGATAATAGGACCCATCGGTTTAGGCATCTAGTTAGTGAGAGCAGGAGCAGAGTATAGCCGTTTAGAGTTCACACGTTCAGTAATGGACGGTGTTTCTCTTTTTATAAAGGAACTAGGAAATGATGAGTTAAACTGCTTTTATTTTATGTATTTGCAAAGACTATGTGCATTTCAACATGATTTCTCTATACATAATCACCATTTAACACAGATTCAGAATGCAAAATTACATTTAATCTCAAAACGGATCTTGAAAGCATCAGACTCCTGTTTCCAATCAGCCCTCTCGGGTTTTCTTGATTGGATATTTTCTCTCGAGCCTCTAATTTTTGACCAGAGTGCCTTTTTTCGATTTTCATCCTGACGAGGCACCTAATTTTAGCAAGGCCGCCTTTTTCGATTTTCGACCCTTGGGGCATTTATTCTCTTCTTTTGATTTTTAGTCTTTAGCCATGGACCTCCTCGGATCTGTTGATGTCAGTCTGGCTCTTTAAACTTGCTTTCCTCCCTGTCTGTTGGGGTGTTGCTTCCTTGAATAACAACTTTTCCAAGAACGAATGGGCCTTCATATGTTGGTTTGAATTCACCTCGTCTATCTGGAATACCCGGAGCTATTTGCCCGAAGATCCAATCTTATTCTTCCGGCAGGTGCCCCCTGACTTTCCTCCAAATGATTGGATAAGGTGCTTTTTGATAGGTCTGATAGCAATCCCAAAACCTATTTTCGCTTGACGTGTTTAGCTGTTGTAGCTGTTGCTTCCATGACTACCCCATAAGGATTTGACGTGCTTCAACGGGCAGTAATGTTTTCGCCTCACGCATCAAGGTATAAAGCGTGACTCTTGTAAAGGTTCTAATTGCAGACCCCAGAACGGGTCTACTCCATGACCTTCTTGGTCTTCCTCTTGTTCGTATGTCATCTGTATGTCATCAGCTCATCTCTCGTACAGCACATCCTTTATACTTACGGACTGGGTGGATGGCTTATGGATTAGTCTTCAGGTCTTTTCAGTGGCAGGCATGAGCAGTAACAACACAATAATATCCCTTACATTGCGCATCCTCTATATTGATGAACTGATTGGGTGGCTTGTGGTTCGGTCTTTAGGTCATTTTCAGTGGCTAAGAAGAACGGCAAAACGCAGATACGTGTAGACTAACGGGATTTGAGCAAAGCTTGCCCCCAAACAGCATTCCCTTGCCCCATGATCAATTCTCTCTTTTCTTCTCTCCTTTGTAACCTAATTTTTTTTTACCTAATTTTTTTATTTTTTATTATTTTTTTATTTTTTATTTTTTTTGCTTCCCAATTTTCTTTTAGCAAGTTTCGTTCGAATCCTGAAGTTTACACATACGCGCACTTTTCTTTTTAACCCTTGGGACCATCGTTGTTCAATCTAGTTGGGTGTTGCATTTCAGTAAGGATTTTGGTTCTGGTTCTGGTTCTGCTTGTGGTTTCCCCTTTCAACCATTTCTGCCTATTTCAGCTTGAGTCTTCTGAGCTTCTGTGTCATTTGTCCATGATTAGGATATGTTTGGCCTAGCATGCTCGGCGGCTTCATGATCATCTTCTGGCATGTCTTCGTTGGTCCAGGCAAAGACTTTTATTTCATTTCATTTTTTTTATTTCTCTCTTTTACTCTCTCTTCAAGAGTCATAATAGATGCTATTAAGATTTTCTTCGGGTTCCCCAAAGTTCTGAGATTAGATGAAATGGCATCATGTGAATCATTATTAAATATGAATGTGTCATGATTATGCATAGTGAAATCACGGAAAATATCGCACAGATAAGTAAAACCATTCATCTCATTTAATAAAAACCAGAGTTAAAAATATCGTCATTAAACAGTTCAAAAATAAAAAGAACATCTATATAGCTATCCTCTTCCTGTTTCCACTAGCACAGACACTTCGGCCAATGGCTCATTATAATCTACGGGGACTGTCTCTCTCCATTTAAGTATTCAATTTGTCTTCCTCTCCTTCTTTCACTCTTCTGGGTCGGAGATCTGCTTACTATCAATGAGGTTTTGAACCTGGTCCCTTAAAGTCCGATAATAGTCTGTTAAATATCCAGTGTGCTGATGGAATGCACAATATTGATCTGCTCTGTGGTTGGGCTGCCCCTGGCTTCTGGCGGGCTTAGGAGGCATTGGCTGTAACATCCCTCTTTTCATCAGCTTCTTAAAAACCCATGATAAAGATCTACCCAAATTAGAGTAACGCCTTTGATTCATTTTCGCGGCTAGCACTCCCGTCTCCTTAACATTGCCCTTGCTGTCGCTGCAGATATCCGAGCTCTCATTTTTCAGGGCATGCATCCTCATTGGATCGCGCCCTTTGGGCGTGATGTCATGTTTCAGAATGGGCTTCTTATCTCCTCTTTGTCCCACTGGTGACTCAAACGGTTCCTTGCCTCTGGGCTTAGAAGTACAAGGGGACGCTGTGGTTGTTATTGCATGGGCCATCTCGACAGTGGCTGACTCAACCCGATTAAAAGTAGTCGCCATGAATCGGGCTTGCAGGACTAGTGCCATTGCATCTATTCTTTCCTTAATCATAGCTGATAACCTTTTTTCGAGTTCCTCAAACCTCCTATCCATCTCCCGGGCTATTAGGGCATGAGTCTCTTCGATCGGCTGCGAAAGGTCAGCCACTCTTACCGCCTGTTCGGCTCCCTCTAGTCTTCCTTCCTCATCTTCCTCCCCACTCTCGATGGTGGACCAATAATCTATCACTGCTACGGAAACCCCTTCTTCATCTGCCGCAGGGCGAGTGATGGCGATGTGTTCATTACCAAACAAGTCTTATAGTACATACCATTCAGGCAAGCTTGAACCAATCATGGCATTATGGGCGGACTTCTTCTTACTTTCCCTCTTTTCAGGATCAGTGATCTGCCTGCTGTCGATCAAGTCCTGAATTTCATACCTCAGTCTTGCGCATCGGTCCGTCATATGCCCCATGTGTTGGTGAAAAGCACAATACTCATTGTCTTTATGACCCGGCTGTCCTTGGGTTTTGGCTGGCTTAGGTGGCAAGGGCTGCAGCTTTCCCTCTTTTTCTAGTCTTTTCAGAACCCACGATAAAGGTCAGCCCAAATTTGAAAAGCGCCTTTGGTTTACCCCTACAGCTGTCACCTCCGCTGCCTTTTCAGTCCTATTGCCACTGCTGGAGCCTGCCCACTTATTCGTCCCCTGACTATTATAGCCCCTTTTTACAAACCCTTCACCACTCGCCTTCTTGGTCATGTGTTCACCCTCTACCTCTATGGCAATGTCCTTTAAAGACTCCCAATCTTTTAACCCTTTCATCTTGAGCCCTTCTCTTAAGTATGGGCTTGTATTTCTAATGAACAGCCTGATCTGATCTGCCGTATCGGGCTTCCTCTTCATCTCCATCACTCGATTCCTCCATCGAGTGAGATAGTCATGGAAGGACTCACTAGGCTTCTGGTACAATAGTTCAAGGTCTTTCAAGGTAACCTCTATCCAGGTACTACAGTCATATTGCTTAAAGAATTCTTCTATCAATAAATCCCAATCTTCTCTTGCCCTCTTGTCTAGACTGTGGTACCAATCTACAGCAGGCCCCACTAGACTGAGATAAAAATATTCCACCTTCTACTTTTTTGTAAGCCCCGTGCCTTTCATGATCAGGGCATATTGCTTTACGTGTGCAGAAGGGTCTGAGGTACCATCGAATTTTGGCAAATCCGGCATCCTGAACCTCTGGGCCAGCAGCTCTTTATCATCTAGATCTATACCTTCGGGGTTGACCCCCTTTTCGGCTGACAGCAGGCGTGTGATTGCCTCAATCTTTTCCTCCATCTTCTTCACCACATCATCCTAGACTTTGGGGACTTTTCCCCTCACAGTTTGAGGAATTAGTGGTTCATCCTCTTCCACATCTATAAGGTCATCTCTTGGGTCTAAAGCATTCACCCTTCTCTGCTCAACAGGTACCGTTGCTCTAGGCTCAACAATTGGTGGTTCTACAGTAGCGGCCGCTGCATGAGCCTCCTCCATAACAGTTGGTTCACCTTGCTCCACGACAGGAGCCACAGATGGTTGCCCGGCACTTGGTGTCATCTGGACGACGATGCTCCCCATCATAGTTAACATCTTCCTCTCAAAATCCTCAAATCTTTTGTCCAAATCTTGCATCATTAAAGCATCTATTTCTTGCGGTAGATCTGCCATTACCAACCTTGGAATCTCTGCCACCCAATTCGAACTCTGCTTGCTCCTCAGGCACCCTCAGGGACCCCAAAACCCTCCAGGTGAATAGTCTATAGTGGCTAAAAAATCCAAGGGGTTAGAATGATGCGTGGATGAGATATAATGCATGATCGTGCTATGCAGATAGTCCTCAATGAGTGAAAGATTAGTAGATCACAGTGATATGATGCGATGCATAAAAAAAATCGTACGTACGATGATATGTATACGTGAAAAAGATATGCGGACAAAAGGATATACACACACAAAAATAAAATGCATATGTGTTTATGTATACATTTTATTTTATTTTTAACATGCATGAATGGCAGGCGATGCATGAGCATGCTGTGCAGCATCAACAACCACATGCAAGCAAGTAGATCATTCCAACCATATCACTCCCACACATGAGGTCGTGCGGTCTTTTTCCTAGGTGGGCTTCATCCGAGGGTTAACAGGGAACCCAGCGGACACGTGTGGTGCACGGTGGAAAATCGGCAGCATAACAGTCTCATCTAATGTACACGCGTATGAGTTTTGGTCATTACATATTTGGACAATTCAATTAAGTTAAGGTGGGCTTACTGGGGCATGAAAGCCTTTGATAAATGACCACTTAATTTGCTTGATTTTGTTTAATACGCGACGGCCCACAGCACAAGCATCGTATTAAGGAGCATACGACCTAGTGAAAGTTTCTATTTGCCATTACATGAGCTTTAGTCAAGGTGATGATACTTTAGGGCTACCCAAGTGTGGTCCCTGCCAACGGGTGTAGCTCATCACGAGCGTAGCGACCAATCGGGTCTCCATTTGATATGCCAAAAGGTACAAGGTTTGGGCTGGTGATTATCCTTGACACTTTCCTACAATGAGTGAAAGTAGGGTCGTGCTTCGGGAACGCACCGAGGTAAAGAGGGACTAACTATCGTTAGTCTAAGGCTATAAAATGCGATGCAATTTCGAAAAGAGATAGAATTTTAAGTTTTAAAAACCCAATAATACATTTTAACCAAAGCACTTTCGGAGCAAAGTCTCAAACACAAGTCCTTAGCGGAGTCGCCACTGTGATGCGCGCCGGACAAACCCAGCAAGGGCCCTCACTTTGAATCCGCTTTTGGGATTCGAGGAATTGATTTGCGTCTTTTGATCATGGGCGCCATGAGACATCATCGGTTTATTCCTCCCAATAGAACATTGGGGAGAACAACCTAGTCTAATGACACCTAAAGGCACCTATGAGGCATTTGGAGTCGCCACCCAATTTGCAAGAAATTGGAAAAAAGTCTCTCACCTCTAACGGTCTAAACCAGAGATATGGTGTCCGGAACTTTCCTCTTATTTATGCTTTGGTTAATTATAAATGAATTTTTAACCTCTTAAAATTATATCCCTCATCTCACGCGATTGATGCATTTAAATTAAATAGCGCATTTCAAGCATACGAAAGTAATAAAAGGAAAGCGATAAAAAAAGCGATAAACACACAAGCACACAATTACAAGAGAAATAGGGGCGGAATATAACCCCAATAAAAGGAAATTAAAAATATAAATGGGATGGAATACAATCCCCAAAAATAAATAAAGTTGCCCCAAAATTAATTACAAGGGCCCAAAAAGAAATGAACTTGAATTTAAAACACTCATACAAGAGCAAAATAAAAAAACATACATAAATCGGGACATTATTTTAGGAACATTGGTTCCTTCGTGCCTATTCGAATGTTTAGGAACATTGGTTCCTTCGCGTTTATTTGAAGAGGGTTCGAAGAGTCGTTTTGGTTGTTTGATAAAAACCGGGATAAGTGATCTAATTTTTGGAAAAAATTGACTCTTCGTTTTAGAGGTGATATTTTTTGTAGTTTGGCTAAAATAAGGGGCATTGGTCCCAATTTTATTATTAAAATTCTAATTTAATTATAGAAATATTTTTGTAATTTTTTATCGCACGCGTGCACAAATAAAACAATTATTCACAAATAACACAATATAAAGAGAGAGTTGAGAAAGATCTCACCAAAACCGGTGTGATTCTCCACGCGTCGCGACCCATCCGGAGAGCCGCGGGGATACTCACATTACCTGACTCAAGTTAAATCTCAGACAAAAAATAATATCAAAAACATTAGTAATAATTTTAGAAATTAATCAAATAAAGACAAGATAATGACAACAATAAACTTATAGTTATGGTAACAACAAATAATCAAGGCATAGTAACCACAATAAAGTGATAATAATAATAATAATAATAATAATAATAATAAGAAGAAGAAGAAGAAGAAGAAGAAGAAGAAGAAGAAGATAATGGTAATGATGATAATAACATAATAGTGAACATAATAACAATAATAATAATAATAATAATAATAATAATAATAGAATGTTGATGGCAAATCAATATAATAATAATACTAATAATAATAATAATAATAACATTAAGTGATAACAAACAATATGATAATGGCAAAGATAACAGTTGTAAATGTTAAAGCAAATAACAATAAAAGGAAGAAATGAAGCTGTCGACAGTCAAATAAAAAAAGAAGTAAAATCACAAAAGAAGATTGAGGAAAAAACCACATAAAAGCCAAGTGAGTAGAATGTCAAAGCCAATAATCAACAAATAACAACATTAATAACAATACATGATAAGTAAAAAAAAAATAAAATAAAATAAAACAAGAATGGGTCCAAAGTATTTACCCTCAGAATTGTTTAGATCGGAGAAACGGTGTCTCGATTTGTTTTTCTTGTCGAATTTGTGGTGATTAATATTTGAAGAAAATGTAAAAAATTGGTATTTAAAATAAATTAAGAGAATATTTTGATGAAAAATATTTTTTTGGCGGATGATTGAGCAAAAAAAATTAATTTTTCAAGCTCAAATCACCCAAGAGATGGATTGTATTTTTTGAAGGAAAAAATAAATAGATTAAAGCTTGAGAAAAGGAAAATAAACTTAAGAATATTTTTGAAGAGGAAACAAAAACAGGTTTGCTCGAGAGGAGAAAACTAGAGAGAAAAGATTAAAATCTTTGAATAAAAATGTTGCCGTCCTTTGAAAATGAAGGGAAGTTCCCCTTTAATTTTCAATCTTGGCAAAAAATAGGGAAAGACAAAATGATCTTTTAATTTTGTTAATCGAAATAAACATAAAAGGTGAAAGAAACCGGAAAAATTGGACTGAAAACCAAACTGAAAATGCAGAAAACGCAGGAAAATGACGGATCAGGCTAGAAGACCGCGTGGTGAAGGGGAGAACGCGCGCCCAGGGAGTAGTTGCGCGCGCAGAGCCCCGCACGCGTGCGCCAGCGACAAGTGGCCGCGTGGTGGCCAAGTGGCCACCACACGACCACTTTTGGCCAATTGCCAAAAGTGGTCGCGTGATGGCAATTGCCATCACGCGGCCACTAACTTGGTAAATGGCCACTTTGGCCATTTACCAAGTTTTACACACACATTTTTTTTAAAAAAAGAAATTAATTTCATTTTTTCTTATTTTTTTTATAAAAAAAACCTTTTAAATTCTTTTTCTTAAATATTTTTTCCAATTAATTTAACTAACTAATTTAATTTCTTTTTTTTAATTAAATTAATTAATTAAATTAATTCAACTAAATTAATTAACTAATTCAATTTCCTCTTTCCCTTTTTTTTTAAATATCAAAAATAACACTTTCCAATAATATTATTTTTAAAATTAATTTAATTAATTAAAACTTTTTATGATAATATATTTTTATATATTTATTTATTTTATTTAAAAAATAATGAGAGTTTCGACAAAAAAAACATCATTTTTAACACCTCCACCTGTAAGCCGGTATCACTTTCATCATCGGGTAATTCTGATATTGGACCGCCTCGGGATCCGGTGTCTACAGAATGGATGAAAACATTTAGCGAGATGATTTTTTGGATAAACTTTTATCCGATACAAATGTGATGCAAAGTCAGGTTTTTCCAGATCAATCGATACACAATGCAGGTTTCAATGAATTACATGGTCCTTCAGAACAAGACGGCTTCATCTACAACTCCTATCATGATTTTAGGCATCAATAAAATTGAATATTATGTTATGTTAACAATTGTTATAATAAAGTAATTATTTAATTTAATAAATGTTCGTGTATTTTTTTAAAGGTAAAACAGTGTGATATTCATATATAACAATACATCTTTTAAAAATATAATATTATTAAGTGTTCATCAACATTGCATTACTTATTTGAAAAATATGATATATATAAAAATATTTGTTCATGTATTAAACATTTAAATCAAATGCTTGATTGGATAATCCTGCACAACGGGAACATGTCTTTTTATTGTGCCCAGCATTTCCGCAATTGCTGCAATGTGTAACATTCTCACGTTCTCTCCTATCCATCTCATTGAGAATTTATGTTGTTTTAGGCCGACCTTTCTTCCGTTTAAGTTCTATATCCGGTATAAATTTTGGACCATTATACTGGGGCCTATATGCTCTATGAGCCATCGGTCGAAATTCCCCTTCATAACATTTCAGTGACTCTGTAATGCTATAACATGAATCAATAAACGAGAACATATCAAGATGTTTATGCATGTATGCCGCAATTGTGTGTGAACATGGCATTTTCGTGCTTTGAAACTTACCACATTCACATTCACGCTTCTCAAGACTCATTATGTAGGTGTTAATTTCTGTATTACCTTCTGGTGTACTTCATGCTAATATGATGAATCATTTGTACCGACTATTGTAATCAATCACCCTATGCCCTCGAGCCTTGACTACGCGCTTGTTCATAGCTTGAATACATTTTGGTGTGAACCGCATTCCTTGCGCCATTTTAGTCATGTATAAACCCTTTCTTTAATCATAAAATTTGACCAAACGACCAAAGACATGTTCGACAATAGCAGTTATTGGCATTATACGTACACTTTTTAGAGCACTATTTACACTCTCCTTAATATTTGTCGTTGCATGGCCATACTGATAACCATCATCTTCTGATAAGGTCCAATGCTCTAACGGCACACGTGTTGCCCAGTTGTAAAAATCAAAGTCAAGCTCTTTTATCTTATCCATCTGTTTTGTAAACTTGCGCTTTTGATAAGTATTCCCTAAACCAGTATATATTAACATTAAAATATTAATACACTCATAACAACATTACATAATAAATATAATATATTGGAATATTTAATAGTAAAGAAGTGTTTACTTACCAGCATTGTAAAATAATTTTTTTATTGTTGGATTTTTGTGATGGGTGTTGTAATTACTAATGAAGTGGCACAAACATATCTTGTGAAATGAGCGAGGTTCCTTCAAACCACTCATTTCATCTCGAAACGCAACCATTATTCCAGCATGATGATCATATTTAATAGTAATCCCAAGCCATAGAGTCACATGCTTTCTAATTAAACCCACGAACCATGCTCAACTGGATTTATTCTCAAACTCAACAACAACAAATGCAATTAGAAATAACATGTCGTTACCATCCACAAAGCTAGCTACAAGAAGTGCCTATTGGAAATTTTCTATGAGGAATGTTCCATCGATCAAAAGAATCGGCTTACAGTGGTTCAACCCATCAATGACTGGTTTAAAACGCTTGGAATCGCTTCACAGTAGGGATATAGGTGTCTTGTAGCAAAAACTCATAAACAATATCAGGATTATAATTTTGTAAAGCATCTAAAAAACCCGGTAACCTCTCAAATGATTCAATATAATTTCCAAATATAGACTCGAGTGCACTCATTTTGGCATACCAAGCCTTATAGTAGGATACCTCATAGTGAAATCGCTTCTTAATAGCAACAATAATTACATTAATAGGCAATGTTGGATTTTTACTTACCATCCCCCATATGCAATTGCTAATAATTTGCAATCCCAATTGTCTATGATCATTTGACATATTACATGCAGAGAGGCATGAATGTGGTCCCTTGAACCTTGTGATCTTCCAGAAAGGACTTGTCTCTTTTTTTGCTGCTCTTAATCGCCATTCGCACCCAATTTCAGCCTTATCGCACCTCAAAACCCAGTATTTCGGCTTAGATTCAACAACTTTGAAGTCAACATTTCTTATTATTGAGTATTTCTTCACACAAGATTTGACCTCATCCTTACTGTTGAAAACCAAACCTATTGATAACTCAGAGGTACCATCCCAAGTCTCAAATTGCTCAACTTCAAACATTTCAACTTGGGATGCATCAAAGTCAATGGTGGTATAGCGTTCATATGAAAAGTTAAAAATTGCCTCGTTTGACTCCCCACTAACATGGATAGATGCTAACGGACTGACATACTGAGTATCAGAGAATCCTGACCGTCACCAAATTCGGAGTCATCACTTTTCGCACTCATATTTATAGTGTCGTCCTCATCATCGTCATGAGATGAAACATAACCATTGTACATATCCCTAACTTCAAAATGATTTATGCCTCCAAAATCTGTTTTAGGTTCAATTTCGACATCTGCACCAATATCATTATAAAAATGACCTTTATTTATCGAAATGTTTGGATTGTTGCTAGATAAGGAATTGGTTAGTAAATTGGTATCCTGTCGACTAACAGACGGCTGTGCCTGACTAGGACCTGAATCTATCCTATGGCCAACTGATTGTCGATGATAGTTATATTATGTATTTTGACTTGCATTAGCACCTACTACTTGTACAAAATTCTTATCATCTTGATGACTGCTTGATCTGTTGCCAAATAAGAATTTACTAAAAAAATCACCAATCCTTCGAATCAATGACCACTTAGGCTGACTAATTCAATGATCATGCATCTAGCTCACTAACCGTCTAGGATCACTCATAGAATCATTAACCACATGGCTAACTGACCTTCTACCTTGACTCATTGAAGCATCAGGCACATGTCTAACTGACCTTCTAGGCTAACTCATTGAAGCATATGGCTAAGTGATAAACGTAGAAGGCCGTGTCCCGAGCTGACACTGGCCTCTCTTACAAGTAAGTCACCATCGCGGCGACTTACAGACTGCATAGGCTGACTAGGACCGCTATCTCCTTGCTAGCACCCAGATCGTTGTTGTCGGATTTGATCGACATTTTGTACTTTATCTCCAATAAACTGACAAAAATTTGCTTTAGGCCAAATTTCAATATCTTCCACACTTACGGAATGCCTGGGTTGACTTGGACCAATATCATTTACAAATAATTGTTGACTTGCCTCAATGTTTTCCATGTGATGCATCATTTCTATCATGATCACCGGTTCCATATATAGCCATATTAGCTCATAGACCCTCTTCGGCCACTATAATAATTAATTTTACGATCGTATAATCATCAATTTCTCTTAATTTTTCATAAATTATATCCATGTCACTGTCATCTACCAAATCTACCAACGTCCAATTGTTATACCTGTCAAAACCTTACCCAAACCCAATAAACTACCCAAACCCACCTAACAAAAACTAACCCAAACCCAACCCAAATAAAAAATTACCCATCTAAACCCATTAAAAAAATTACCCACTTAAAATCAACCCATCTGGGTCATTTTCCCTACACCCAACGGGTCTAAAAACTGCACTTAAGTAGCGATTATCTTGCCATCCAGATGGCTGAAACTGCCATGAAAGCTCACCCTGCCATGAAATATCATCATCGGAGGCAAAAGGAGTAGTAAGCAGAGCACGGCGAGGCCTAATGGGAGCAAAATAATTTGAAATTTCAGTAGAGCTAAACTGTGAAGATGAATGTGAAGCAAAATATGAGGTAGCTGGAGTGGTAGTGTGCCTCCGTCGACTGCGGTGGTTAGAGGGTGGTGTGGAGCGGAGCAAATTTAATCCACCTTTACCAGCAGGTTACTACGGGAACGGATTTGTGTTTCCAGTGACGGTTGCGACTGCCGGATAATTGATTAATAAACCGTTGAGTTTTGCCTTTGAATTGATCAGAAATGTGAAGGAAAGTGTGAGTGAAGAGTACATGAGATTCGTGGCGGATCTGATGGTGATTAAAGGTAGGCCCCATTTTACAGTGGTGAGGAGTTATTTAGTGTCGCAAAAGGTGGAGTTGGTGCTATTCCTGGAGTGGCTAGTTTCTATATCCCATTAAAGAATAAGAAAGGAGAAAATGGGATTGTTTTACCAATTTGTTTGCCTGTTCAAGCTATGGAGAGATTTATAATATATAAAATTAGTATATGTTAAGATTATATCGAATAATTTATCATTAAATTCAATCATTCATAAATTAGGGCTGTGCATCGGTCGGGTTTGGGTCAATCCGAACCGAACCCGACCAACCCGAAAATCGAAATATGTCCCATATTTCAGACCGAATCGACCCTATATCTTAATAGGGCCTGAACCGAATATCCTGATAATTTTCGGGGCCCGACCCGATTAACCCGACCAACCCCTCTTATAATTAATTAATTAAATTTTATAATATGTTCATGTTTTTAGGTTTAATATTTATATTGAGATTTCAATTTGATTTCATAATTCATTTGAAAATTTAAACTTTAATATTAACTTATTAAAAATAATATGGTTAATTGAAAGAATAGGTAAAATAAATGCATTAATTTCTTTGAATATGTGTATATAGGTTGTTTTGCGTATTAAGAATATTTATTATTATTACAGTTGAGGATGCGTCTCAAAACTACATTAGAAAATATATTAAATTTTCAAACCCAAATCAAAATGTGGAGTAATCAATAATCATCATTTAAAGTCAAAAAAATATATTAGTATATTATTTACTATTTATATATCTAATACTTTTTAGTATTGTTAACTTAATTTTTTTAGTATTTCGTTATTGAGAATTATTTTTTTTATTTTTTTAGTATTTCGTTATTGGAAATTATTTTTTGATAAAAAAATGGATCGAATGTGTCGATTCACGTTTCGGCCTATTTAGGCCTTTACCGACCCATTTGGAACACTCAATCCATTCGGGTCAAAATGGGTAGACCCAACCCATTTGGATAATTGACCCATTTACGACCCAACTATTTTTTACCCATTTATGACCCCCCATTTATAACCCAACCCAAACCCGCCCAACCCGCCCATTTGCCACCTCTATCTATTGTACATTAGACTTTTGTATAAAATTCTTGAAATCACATCGTTAATACCTAAACTCAACTTAATGTGAATTTTATGTATTAATTCAAGAAGAGTTGGCTTATTTCTAAGTCTAAGTCTCCTTGTAATGGCATTTGCACCCGATATATCATATTGAAAACCTGCAACCCCATAACTTATTTGTCCACCAATGTGCAAGTAAAAGTCAGTATATATTAACATCTTGAAATTATCTGTATGTCATAATATAATTATATTATTTTTTTATTGATACTTATTTCATAGTGATATGTTGTATTCATGAAATAAAGCAACTAAAACTTATTTCTAAATAATAATTTATCCCATTTGAATACCAAAATAACTAGAACAATAATAATAACATTTTCAAAATTATAAACATTAAAGCAATATTGGTGCAAAATTTGTTTACATTTTGTTGATATAGGCCCATACATTTTCTAATTATACTCTAATGAATATAATATTTAGGCCATTTATTATAATTATACCACTCACAATAAATTTTTTGCTCAACTGGCATTGTATTCCTAATTTTTAAAAATTTTCTCCACTAATTTTTAATACATCTTTTACAAATATAATAATTAATTCATCTTATTTTATTACATGCTCACTATTCCAAATTTTCATTACTGACTTCAAATAAATTATTGGTACTATCATGCAAAGCGCTTCCACCATCTTTACTTCCGTCATGAGATATCCTCTCATTATAATTTTTTGTAATTTTTTATTTATTGTAATAACATGATATATTGTTATGCCATTTCCAATTCGGTAGTTGTACATATCATCTCATTTTTTAGTGACAATTTCCTTTGAAATATCACTCATCATGACTCTTGGAGTTAAATATGTGTACACTATCTATCATATAAAATTAATAACAATAAATATTATATTAAAAAATAAATTTGTATTTTTTTTATTTATCATGTTATTTTATAAAATTATTTTTTCTTTCATTTCATTTTATTAAAATTTTAAAATATTACTGTTTAACAATATAACATATCTATTTTTTACTTTTTTATGATTAAAAATACAAAATCACAAATAAATAAATACAGTGTAATTTAAGTAATACCTTACTTCAAAAATTAGGATTTATGTGGATTTTTTTCCTTTGCTTACTTTATTCTTCAATTGATATCTATAATTTACCAATTTAAATAAAAAATTAAATTCATGCTAATACAATAATAAAATTTAAAATTAAATACGCCAAATTATAAATATGAAAATATGAAAATTTTACCAACTACTTATAATAACACTGTCAAAAAATCAAACATAAATTTTTGTTGAGCACACCACAATTTTCAACACAATTTTTTCCCTCTTCTCACAAAAACACTCTCACGTTGTAAATGGATTTCTTTACACAATGAACTTATGAGCTTCAAATTTATATAATCGGTGAGGCAATAATTTGACATCGCTGTTCATCATTTCGGGAGAAGAAAAAGCAGAATAAAGTGTCCGACTTCGCAACAAAGGATTGCGAAATCAAACACTGATTCCGCAACTCTGACTTGAGGCATCAGACTCTGATTCCGCAGCCCAATGTTGCAGAATCAAATCCACTAATTCACCCTTTCCCATTATCATTTTTACTGTGCAGTGAGCCCACTTATTTATTTTTGCATGTACTTATTGTGAAAATAGATATGAATTTTGCAACAGTCAGTTGTGAAATTATAAAGGACCTTATACTTTTCAACGCATCCAAAAATTCAAATATTCTTTCTGTAATAACCCAAAAAGGGGTATAGTAGAATTTGCATGATTAATTGAATAATTAAGGATATAATTGTAATTAGATAAGTAAAAATTGGATTAATTGAAAACTAAATTGAAAGAGTAATTAAGGTTATTAAGTAAAAGATTTATTTAAGTGGCTAATTGAATATATGCAAAGAATTTAAAGTAAAATAAGATAAAATTTTTATTAATTGGATCAAAGGGAGTTTGACACTTTCCAAACGTGTTATTCATTTAAAAAAAAAGTGCCATTAAGAAATTGCATAATGGGTAAAAAGAAAAAGAAAAAGAAAAAAATCACCCGACCAAAATTTAGTCCTTGATTGGGCAGACAATGGTACCTGAAACAGGCTGACTTGGATCACTATCAGCCATCGGATTAGAGGGGTGCATCGACACCGTAACAACAAAAAACCCCTAGGGCCTAAGCCTACATATAAATAATCGAAAATCGTCTACGCAACCCTGTTCTCAGCAGTCACATTCTTTTGCTTCTTCCAACCAATGCACGGGCACCGCCCCCCCTTCCGGCAGCACGCCGCCAGTGGAGGCCGAGGCCGAGGCCGAGGCCAACCCGCCGGGCGGCAACCAGCACCGCCACCGTCATCGTTACAACCTCCTCATCCACATCTAGACCCAAATTTCGCTTTCCACAATCCAAATTTTTACTCAAACCTTTCTAATGCTCTAATACAAAACCTCAGTGGCTACTTCTCTTTTCACCAAAACCCTAATTTTCCAATTCAAAACCCTAGTTTCCCATTCCAGAACACAAATATTCCTCCTCATCAATTCTCCACTAATTTTCCTCAACAACAAAATCATCACAATCCAGTTTCTCAACAAGCTCCTAGCTTCATAGATCAACAACAACCTCAGGAATTAAATAAGCAACAAGCGCAATCTGCGAATCCTCAATGTGAGAAACAGGTTGAAGAAAAAGGTAAAGAAACGCTTCATGGACCAGAAAAGAAGGCGCATCTAGTCTCACCTCAGAAAGCTCAAAACTTGCCGCCTCAAATATCTGAAGAGACCAAACAGAAGGGGAAAGAAAAAGAACCTCTTGAGGGAGCTCAAAAACAATCGCAGAAATCAGTGCAGCAGCAAGCTCAAAAGTTGCCCATTCAAATTCCAAAACAGGTAAAATATTTGAGAAAAAATTCGAAATACATAAACCCCGAACAGCAAGAACATCTTGAGAAAGTTGACAGAGCAGTGGAGAAGGCGTGGGGCGATCTTCTTGCTGCTGGAGAGAGTGTTTCAGCATGGAAGGTGTCGCAGGCTGCGCTTGTGATATTGCAGGTTGACTCTTGGGACTCATTGGGATTCAGAATGCAGGAGGTGCCGTCCCTGCACAGGCTTATTCTTGTCGAAGGGAAGGTAAGTTAAAGCGATATTTTTGTTTTCTTTTGCGAGATTTGATTGCTAAGAAATATTGCAAAAGATGTGTAGACGTGGAAATTGATTTTTTTTTTCCTATAAGAATCGTGAGATTAATTCCGGAAATGTTTTAGATTTTTGATTTTAACCTTTTCAAGGGAAAGTTTTTATTTTTTGTTTTTTTGGACAAAGTAATTGGTTCTTTATAAAGCGGTAAAAGTTCCGTGGCCGTCATTGTAAATGAGCAAAATAGTAACATTTCGAACAATGGAAATCAATATTTCTTTTCCGTTGTCTTGTAGTAGAACAGTAGCCATGATAGAAGTTTGAACCAACTTAAGCTGCACACTGTCAATGCATTGGTTTGAACAATGGACCTTGAGGGCAGAAGCAATCTTACTATTGCAGGAAGGCTCATTGATTGTATTGACAAGTGCGTGCAGAGAAAATACTCCCTAGTTTCTTCGAATATCAGATAAAATGAAAATAAAAGTATAAAGATTAAAGGATTTATGGACTTAGATAAAGGAGAAAATTAATTTCCCTAGGCCATTCTGTATGCCGTAGTCTGGCTGCAGAAAGCTTGAGGTAATTCGTTGTTGACACAGATAGTGCATTGAGCACCCAGGCATTGTGCTACAATTGGCATTTAGGCCCAATGCATAAAGCCTTCCTTCTTTCCTTCCTTTTTTTAGTAAGCTCATTAATTGTTGGATTTGACTTTTCATGTTCATGATTCATGCAATGGTTTATTATACTTTGTATTCTATATCACCATTCATTGGTGTGATATATTTGACAGTATCTTATTTTCTACTTTCTTTTTCTTTTATTTAATTTTTTTTTTGAGAAAACTTACTTTTTCCTTTTTCTTTTTGATCATGTAGATCAATGCATTTATTCACTGCTTTGTTGGAGTCCGAAGGTTTACATCATTGTATGATTTGGAGTTGGCAATTTGTGAGAATGAGGGCATTGAACAGTTTGAAGAACTGGAATTGGGTCCTTTGCTGCGACACTCACTGGTCATGCATTACTTTTCAGTTGATCGTGATGCAACTGAAGTAGCTAAGATAACTACTGAGGACATTATTTTGCGCCTTAATGAGTATATGAGCACTTTTAGCAAAAATGAAATTGTAATTGATGAATTTCTGGATTTCATTGCAAAGAAGCAATCTTTCAAGGGAAAGAGAAATCTTGGTGTCCGTATTCAGAGCTTAGGGTGAGTATTTACCTATTATGATTGATTTCCCCCAGTTTAAGATGCATTTTATTTAGTTCTTTATTCACTATATGTTGCCGTTTTTGACAATTTTTTTTGTTTGAAAAATTTGAGATTTGTTGAATCTTTTAAAGCACTACGTAAGAAAAGGTTCATTGTTTTCTCAATCTCACATTACAGTGTATCGTGCTAAGGTTTTGTTTCTTTCTCGGATAATGATTCATTGGAAAACATTTTGAGAAAAAACTCTTTTTGTGCTAATGTCGTATTTTCTGTTGTTTCATGATGGCATTTCATGTTTTGGTAAGAGGTCATTTTCCTTGAAATGGTTTAGTTTTCCATTTGATTAGGAAGATATTTTCTGCTGACTAATTCTTTTATGTCCACTAAATGTTGGAAAACAAATTGAAACAAATGGAGCCAAGTTTTCCATTTTCTTACTACCAAAGGTGCATCGAATTTCATTCTTTGATTTAAGATAATCTTTTTTTCCTCTCTCTACACACCTATCCTTGGATATTTTCATGTCAAATGTTTTCTTTTTATTACAAGGGATATGTGTGTTTGTATAAATGCATGTTTCTTTTCATTTTTTTTTCACTGTGTGTGATTGTTTATTTTATTTTATTTTATTTTTGTTGCTTACACATACTCTATATAGACTAATTATTAGATTCACATTGTAACCATGGGATGCATATTTCTTTTATGCAAGAAGCCTAGATAAATCTATGAAACTCTTTGTCGATCTTTCTGACTTTTGTGGCAACAGAATGCATATTTCCTTTATTAGAGAAGCCAGGAGATCTAAACATACAACTCTTAAGAAATGTCAGAAGATTTTGGAAAAGAAATCTGAAGCCACAATATTGAGAAATTCAACAAAAGGATCTGGTTACAAATACCAGAAACATCCTCTGTTTTCCTCACAGAAAAAGGACCTTGATGAACGTTTTTCTGCCATATCTCAGCGCATTGAATCCTTTGCTTCAGTGCAAAATGATTTCTGTGGAAAACACACAAGATTTGATTCTTCAAGCTCAGAGGATGAAGAAAGTGATTCTTGTAGCCATGAAGATAAAATGAACAGCGATGACCAAAGCCAGTTCTCATTACAGAATGTCAATACTACTGATAAGGTGAGTAGCTGTCCTTACCCATCTGCAAGTGAAGAAATTTCACGGTTGGGTTTGAAAGGTGACATGGTCAGCCAAGCTTCTCCTGTTGGTAGCAGCTCAACAAGCAGAAGAAGATTGCATGGAAATAAAAGAAAAATTGCGGATGTAGGCTGCACAGGCTCTCCACCCGCTAAATTGCTTAAAGGGGAGACAGGAAAACACAATATGCATGCAATGGATAATGGCAATAAGACTGAGGATGCCTTCAAGATTAGTGGAGCTGGTATCTCATTACCTTCTAACTCTATAAAAATGTTCATCACAACCTGGAGGGAGGCATGCAAGGAGCATACTGTGGCTGAGGTAATTCAATTTCCATTATTGTAACATTGTGTTTCTTGTATTATGTTGTCGCATACTCCGTATTGTCTATTCTCCAAATATATTATAAATTTGGGATATAAACTATTTTCTCTGTGAAGTTGAAGCTATAAATTTTAGATTCACCACTACTAGAATGCTTTCAAATTACAATGTTCCAAGTGAACTTTAAAACTGAAAATTCAGTAGAATTTTGACTAGCTCCGATTATTTAGCTGCTTCCGTCTTCCCCTTGCTTCTCTCCCATTAGAAATTTTGGTTTTATATATATATTATATTTATCAGAAAGATGAAATGTGACCCATCTAGCTATACCCAGAGGCAAGCTCAATGATATTGTCCTTTTTTTGGGCAATTTTAACCATGAGGTCCTAGGTTCAAGGATTTGGGAGTGGGAGTGTTGGAGAATGCTAGTGTGATCCGTCTACTTTTCTAGCTCAATTACAGGTAGGGGTGTTCAAAAATGGGTTAGATGGGTTACAATTAGATTTTTTTTAGAAGAAAAATGGAGTTGAATTATACATAATTTCACAAAACATATTATATAAATTTGATTCAAATTTTATTATAACTCACCCAACCCATTTTTGAACACCCCTAATTACAGGGACTGCAAGCCCAACAGTTTACCCACCAACAACAAAAATAAAAAAGAAAAAATAAGGAAGAAGAAGAAACAGATCATTTAGGATATCTATTTATGGACTCCTATCATCTATGGATGATTTGAAAGTTCATGCAGTATAGTCCACAGTCTATTCCAGCAAGAGGTTTATAGTTTCTCCTTGTATCAGTTTGTGGTTTCGTGAAGTATTGGCTGGCAGTTCTGTGGTAGATGTTTCCCTCTTGTTATGTATTGGATGCTTCTTCAATATTTGTACAACATTTCTAGTAACTGTTTATGGACGTCATTTGGATTACTATTATTTTTATTGTTGTTGTTGTTCTTATTGCTGCTGCTGCTATTATTATTTTCTTAATTTACCGGTCTGTACTGTGTGTCTCATGGACTGACGATCGTTGCTTGTAGGTGCTTGACAAAATGGCTCAGTTTTATAAACCTGGGGATGATAGGGCTGCTCGCGACAGGAGAAGAATGAAAAGATTCTTTTCTTCGAACCCATGGATTGGTTTACTCAATGTTGCTGTAAGTTGCTTGTGTTAAATTTGTTTGTCTTACTCCTGATTCATGACATTAAATGTTTCTATTGAAGATGCTATGTAAAATATACTGTTATCTTCTTTTTATTGAATCATTTTTTTATGAGATTTGATGTTATGGTTATAGGGTTTGAGTTTATTAAGGCAATAATTGTAGTTATAGTAATATTTATTTTTAGTAGTAATATTTTAGTTATAATGGGATTTGATTTGATTTTCTATTTACGAGGATTTCTATTTCCTAGTTAGAAAATGATTCTTATTTTCTAATTAGAATAAATTTATAGTTTCCTAGTTAGATTATAATTCGTAGTTTATTAGATGCTCCTAATCTTGTAATCTCTATTTAAAGAGACAAATTTAATCAATAAAAAAAGGTGGGAATTTTTAAGTACGAAAGTACAAGATATCTGAGCTCTCTCTAATGAGGTCCAAGGTTTCAGTCTCTCTTTGGTGAGCTGAGAGGTTTAGTCTCCCTTTAACGAGATGAGTTATTATATTAATTGCCCGGTGTTTCGATCCACAATTGGGGACCACAACATCAGAAAACAAGTTAGCAATGAAGGGTTAGATATTTTGAAATATAGCACTGAGCTGGGTGGAGTGAAGGAAATGATTCAATGATTCCATATGGTCAACCGTAACTAGTGTAAAATGAAGGCTTGGTTGAGCATTGTGTTCTCTTGATGAATTTATTGTGTTCAATACTTTATAGTTTTCAGTTGAAGTGAATCTGCTTGTTGGCTTCTACATTAATTCCTACAGGAGTTGGTTGTGAAGAACATTACTGGTTGCGATGGGGGTTTAGTTCAGTTGTAATCCACAATTTGATGATAAGATATTATGCACTAAATAATATTTGGTAGCTAAAAATTGAATGGCCATTTTCAGACGTGCAAGTCACACTATAGTTTCTCTGTTATTTTTTTGGTTTTCATTCACACTCTCTTCTCGTGTGGTGTTTGCCATCAGTAGCGCTCTTCTTCTTCTTCTTCTTCCTCCTCTTCTTCTTCTTCTTCCTCTTAATTTGTTTTTAATTTAGGATTTCAGCCTGGTTGGAAAGGTTTCATCTGCATAGCTGTTTATTTAATGGAGCTATTGGTTTTTACACTTTATCAAATGCATAAGATTTCAGGTTTTACATTTATTGCATACTTTTCTTTTGTATGTTAGATTGTATGCATACTATATTTAAGGCTTTGCACTTGTTCTAATTTTTCTTTTGCATATGGAAGCACGTTCTTATCTATTCATGTATTGAGGAATTGCAAACAAACAAAACACCTTGTGCTTATGATGCTTAATAACTCCATATCTGTTTATCTTTGGGGTGCTTACCCATCTGGTTCTTATTTTCTTGATGTTTCTATATGAAATATTGGAGTTACTTTAACAATTTCACAGGTGACAGCTATTAAATCTGGAATGTTGGATAGCATCTATGATACTTTCCAAACAATAACCCAATTAGAATTGCCCATCCCCAGTTCTGAATATGAAAGCATTGATGTTGAACCAAGAGAAAAACATAATTATTATGAAAGCAATGTTGTCGAACCAGGAGAAAAACATACACCTGTTTCACCTGACTGTGAACTGCTGCAAACACACAGTGAGTACCATTTTCTTTTCACAAATGAGGCTTTACTATATTATTGTTGCATGGTTCTATGCAATTGTTATTATCTTTCGTTTTCTCATTTTTCCTTGATGCTAGTATTTTTCATGACGTTGGTTTTAGATGGTAGCGTCTTACGAACTTTTAGGTGAAATACTTGAATGAATGAGCATACTACATGGTTGGTGGAGATACTAATAAAAGATGTTTGTTTGTGGCCATAATGTGGTTTTTATTTTTTATTTTTGTAAGAAATGGCCCTAGCAATTCTGAGGTCTTAAAAGATCTTCCTAAATGCATTCCTTATTGATTTATCTATCTATAGTGCATATAGAAAGAAGGATGGCTATTGGGCAAACATTTGAACTGACAAAAATAAGTAACAGTTTGGGTTTATTATCACATTGTTCCAACTCTAAAAATAATATTAATGATATAGGAAATCCTATAGAAAGATCTATAATTCCAATCTAGAAGTGCACCTAATTAACTGCGATATCTGCAAAACAAGCAATAGTACTCCATATTTCACGAAGGTTGCTAATGTGGATACATCAGCAATCAAATGCTCGAGGCCGACACGAGTTAGAATCCTGCAACTAAGATAATCAACTTGAAGGGCTAATTTTTCCCTGGTTTTATATAAACAGAGTTCTCTTCTGGCATATTAAAATAGTAAGCTGATTAGTTTGCTTGAATTATGATTTTCTTCCGTAGTTTATTTTTATGTATGCAGTGATGGTTCTGTAGCATAGTTTTTGGTCCTAATTCAAGATCTTTAGTTTATAGTTCATGGTTTATTTTTGTTCTTTCTATAATTGATGGTTTCTTTGTAGTTTTGATACTTTTCGTGTTCTACTAGCATATATATGCTATTAAAAAAATATATTTGGCTGCGAGCAAATTAATTATGAATTTAATACATTTATTTACAGCAGGAATTCTATATATAATTCATAATTAATCTCTTCATGGTTAATTTTCCATCTCATAAGTGCTCGAAAGTATTTTATTGATTTATTCTATTACTATGTTACTCTTAAATAATGTATATTCATGGTTTATTGAATCTCCTAGCTGACACGTGTATAGTGATGCGTGAAGAAAAGTTTATGTAATTGTTGTGTAATGGTGGTTCCAACTAAGTTTCTTGTCCAGAATTTGCTGGAAAGAATATGTGCATTTGCTGATTTTTCAGTTTAACAGATGTTACAGTTGAAGCAATTCTTGGGAAGATCTCCGAGTATTATGATTTAGATCACAAGTTTCAGAGCCATGACAAATCTCTTTTGGAAGACAAACTTATGTCCATGAAGGGGCTGTTGAATTGTGAGTCCTGGCTGGTTGATCAATTTGGGATTAAGGAATTTAAATCTCTTGGTCATGGGGAATTTTTTACTTTCTTAGAGAAAAATGCATCTCTAATGCCTACCAAATTAAAGAAGCTCTTTGCATTTGATAAATGTGAAAAGCCGCCTGTGGAGGTTTCTGTGGTGCAGAATCAGTTAATTGCATTAGTATCACAAGCTGCAACTAATTTATGGGAGAATGAAACTATCTCAAAACAGATGATTTCCGCACTGTTTGCGAAGCAATTTCCTCTGCTAAGTTTTAAAATTATCGAAAATGTCTCAATGGAAGTCTTTTTAAAAACAATAGGCGAATATAAGAATGATGCAATTGCAAAACGTGTCATGTTTTCTGCAACCTTGTTAGGAAAGGAGTTCACTGGAGACCCACTAAAGGGAGATCAAAAAGTGAAAACTGCTGCAATAAGAATCAACAGTGGCCAGAAATCAGCAGCCTTCGAGTCCATTACCTCCAAAAATGTGGTTGAGGTTTTGGTTAAGGCCCCAATGCTATCTGATTTAAATTCCTGGTCACACTGGGACCTTATATTTTCTCCCTCTCTTGGACCTCTTGTAGGATGGTTGCTGAGTGAATTGAATGCCAAAGAATTATGCTGTTTGGTGACAAAGGATGGTAAGGTCATTCGAATTAATCAGTCTGCTAATGCAGATACATTCTTGGAAGCTGCGCTTCAGGGGTCATCTTTCCGAACAGCAGTGGAACTATTGTCTCTTTTATCATTGGCTGGGGGGGAAAAACATGTCCCTATGTTGCTTCTAAAATCTTATGCACTCCATGCATTTGATGTCATTTTAAAGAATCATTTTGAAAATATAGAAGTGGTAGACAATAAGAATTATTTATCATGTGGAAAAGTACCTGACGGGGTTCCTAATTGTTCAATTGGTAAATCACAGAAGATTTTGATCCAAACTAATCAAAGGGTGCCTGCTGCTTGTAGATTTATACTTGATTGTCTTAGTTATCTGCCTTCAGAATTTCATTCTTTTGCTGCTGATGTCCTGCTTTCTGGGATGCAGTCTGTAATTAAAGATGCCCCTTATGCCATTTTGTGTGAATGCAACCAAGACGAGCGCATCATGCTTCATGAAATAGGATTATCTATTGGCATAGCAGAGTGGGTTGATGATTACTGCACATTTTACTCCAGTGGTAATACTGACTTTGACACATATTCTGGGCGCTCAGCACACTTGGAAGCTGCTAGGCCTGGCTTAGCGACAGGCTCAAGTTCTATGAAGATTGCAATAGATATGTATTCTTGTGGTGATGGAGTAACCAATTTATCTCTTGAGGAAGATGTGCATAATGATGAAAATGCTGAAACTATTCCAACAAACCAAGATGCTGTAATGTCTAGTAATGGAATTGACCATGGTTGTGCAGAAGAATGTTCTGAGATTAAAAAGAAGGATGCAGCCCTGGTGATTGAATCTATCAGGAGAGACGAATTTGGTTTGGATCCAAATCTTTCATGTACAGAAAGCGCCATGTTGAAAAAGCAGCATGCTCGCTTAGGTAGAGCTCTCCATTGTCTTTCTCAGGAGTTATACTCTGAGGATTCTCATTTTCTATTGGAGCTGGTAAATGGACTCTCTTTTTCCTCTTCCATATTTGTAGAATTTTTCAATGGAAGATTATATATTGATTCATTCACTTATAAGTTTGACTCTCTGTTACTTCTGTTCCTGGTTCTAATAAAATATAATTATTTGCATGTACAATTAAATATCTAATGGGACCACAATTTGGCTTCCAATTTCATTTATATTTAAAGGCGTCCTAGGGCTTGAAGCTTTATGGTTTTGGGAAGGATTGCCCATCCGTATGCAGCTATATGTGTAGTGATTGAAATGATGAGTTTTAAATGTTTTGGCATATGCTTCCCTCACACATGAAAAAGCTCAGTGTGGCTTGAAGATTCCTCATTTGCATTGATAGTGACAAGGCATTTGTGAACTAGGTTTCTTTTAATGTTTTTTTTTTTATTTGGTTATTCTTATTGTTGCTGTTATTATTGTTCAGAAGATTTTCCATGTGCTCCATGTCCACTCCGTTACCTTTAAATTCTTTATTGCATAATGTGTTGTTCAAGAAGCAACTAGAACATCAGGGACAATCTGTTATGACGCTTACTCATGCTACTGGTACCTGCAATATGCCAATTAGCTTATAGTCAAGCCTAGCATTTCATCTCTGATTTGAGTGGAAATTTCCCCTCTCGTGGGGAAACAAACGAGCTGGGGCTTTCCATACAGCAGGAGCTGAGATGAAGTGCTTTAAATTTCTAAACCAGAATGTCAGCGCTTCTGATTGTTGAACAGGAAGGAGTCTGCCAATATGATGATCATAGAGAGCCATAAGCGTGCACTGTTATTTTCTACAGAGACTACTTATGGGAACCAGGATGTAAAAAATTCTAATGAAAATTGACTGATCAACTGGATGAAAGACATCGCTGCTATTATTATGCTATTTGCACTTATATTTCTGGGCATATGTGGCTTTATGGGATGTTGTGTTTTGATCTCATTAATTCTAGTTATTAGATGGACATAACACAGACTTAGGTATGAAAACCAACTTTTAGTTAATCATGTAACGGAATTTATGATTCTTCATTTATCTGTTTGGTTTCAAGGAATTATTTGTATATTGCTGATGTCACTGTATGCAATGACCTCAATTTCATGAAAATTGTTTCTTCAGGTACAAAATGCTGATGATAATATCTATCCAGAAAGCGTAGAACCAACTATAACATTCATTCTTCAAGAATCAAGTATTATTGTTTTAAATAATGAGCAAGGCTTCAGTGAGAAGAACGTTAGAGCTCTTTGTGATGTTGGAAATTCAACAAAGAAAGGATCTGGTGCTGGATACATAGGCCAGAAAGGGATTGGCTTCAAATCAGTCTTCCGGGTATGTTCCTTCCCTTTCTTCCTCCAAAAAATAACATAGATAATAAATTCAAATGCTTGATGATGTCAAAGTTTTGCTTAAGGGCATATTTTATCATTTCATTTCCTGTGTTTGATATTAGATGTGAAATATCAGTTTCCCCATACACAGAAATTATAGACACCATTATTCTGTAGAATTCATAATCTCAGACAGTCAGATGTAGGTTTTACGATGCGGCCAAGGGTGCTAACTTTGTTCCTTAATCAAATGTTGTTTTTCTTATATAATGCAAGTTTCATGTTCCAACATAACAAAGGTTCTGACATGGCAACACCCATAAGATCATTAAGATAGTTATATATTTTTATGCATGTTCAATCTTATAACTTCTCTTCAACTATATATGAGTTCTATTTGACATAATTTTATGTAGCTCCTGTCATATTTTATATTCCATGTGGCCCATAAATATAGTCCATTATTCTTTTTCTGTTTGTCTGTCGCTTTGTTTAAAATATTTTTCTTCATGAATGTTCTTTTGGCCTTTGAAGGTAACTGATGCACCAGAGATTCATTCCAATGGTTTTCATATCAAGTTTGATATAAGTGAGGGGCAGATTGGTTTTGTTTTGCCTACAGTTGTTCCTCCTTGCAATGTTGACTTGTACAGCAGGCTTGTGTCAGGAGAGACTGGTCAAATGGTTAAGAACTGTTGGAACACTTGTATTCGGCTTCCTTTTCGGTCAAAATTATCTGAGGAAACTGCTCTGAAAATGTTTTCTGATCTTCATCCTTCTTTACTACTCTTTCTTCATCGGCTTCAGTGCATTATGTTCCGGAATATGCTTGATGATTCACTACTTGTTATGAAAAAAGAAATTTTGCAAGATGGTATTATAAAGGTCTCTTGTGGAAAAGATAAAATGACTTGGCTAGTTGCATCTCAGAAGTTGCAAGCACATGCCAGTCGTCCTAAAGTTCAGACAACCGAAATTGCCATAGCATTTACACTGGAGGAGTCAGATAATGGAGATTACTATCCACATTTAGACCTACAGCCTGTTTTTGCTTTCCTTCCTCTAAGAACATATGGTTTGAAATTTATTCTCCAAGGCGACTTCATTCTTCCTTCTTCTAGAGAGGAAGTGGATAAGAATGACCCATGGAATGAGTGGTTGCTGTCGAAGTTTCCTGGTTTGTTTGTTAATGCAGAGCGGTCATTTTGTGCCCTCTCTTGTTTTAGGGGCAATCCAGGAAGAGCTGTCGCGGCTTATATGAGCTTTGTTCCACTTGTTGGGGAGGTTCATGGCTTTTTTTCTGGGCTCCCGAAAGCAATTGCTTTAGAATTACGTAGGACAAGCTGCCTCCTCCTAGAAGGGGACAAACGTAAAATGGTTCCTCCATGCAATGTTTTGAGAGGCTGGAATGAACAGGCTCACAAACTTCTGCCTGATGGCTTGCTTCAAGAGCACCTTGGCCTGGGATTCTTAGATAATGATATAGTGTTGTCTGATTCACTTGCGAGGGCACTGGGAATTGCAGAGTATGGGCCTGAAATTCTAATTAAATTTATAACCTGTTTGTGTCGTACAAAGAGTGACTTAAAGTCGATGGGTCTTGATTGGCTGTCTTCTTTCCTGAATGCTCTCTACACAATGCTTCCCCAGTCATCAGGACCAACTGATATCATAGATAACCTTCAACATATTCCATTCATTCCTCTTTCAGATGGTACATACAGTTCAGTGGGTGAAGGTACAATTTGGTTACATTCTGATATCTTAAGTGATGGTGCACAAGAACTTGAGGCTTTTCCTCAATTATATGCTAGACTTCGGATTGTAAATCCTGCCCTCTTTTCTGCTGCTGTTGATGGAACTTTAGCAGACAATAGCACCATGATGCTTCAGATAATTGGTGTTCAACAGCTATCAGCACATGAAATAATGAGGGTTCACATTTTACCAGCAATATCTAATGACGAACTTTTAACCAGGGACAAGGGCATGATCACAGATTATCTCTGCTTTTTAATGATTCACTTGCAATCTAGCTGTCCTCATTGTAGTGTTGAAAGGAAGAACATTATAACCGAGTTACAAAATAAGGCTTATATATTGACAAATCTTGGATATAAACGGCTTAATGATACATCTATTCATTTTAGTAAAGAATATGGAAATCCTATCAATATAAATAAATTGATTGATGTTGCGGATATGAAATGGCATGTTGTTGATATGACCTATTTGAACCATCCAGTGAATGATTCACTCTCCAATGGGCTGATGAAGTGGAGAGAATTTTTCCAGGAAATTGGTGTCACAGACTTTGTGCAAGTTGTGCAAATTGATAAAAGTATTTCCGATTTATATCATACTGTTTTGAAGAATAGTACATTGGATACAGAGCTGATTTCTGCCAGAGCAGTAGTCAAAGATTGGGAATCCTATGAGTTGGTGCAAATATTATCTCTATTGTGCCACAATGGTGATAGGGAACAATGTAAATATTTCATGGAGGTTCTTGACACATTATGGGATGATAATTTTAGTGATAAAACCACTGGTTACTGCAGTTCAAAATCTAGTGTTGATGGCAGAACCATCAAGTCATCCTTTTTAAGCAGCATCAATGATGTCCAATGGGTAGTTTCGAGCATGGATGATAAACTTCACTATCCTAAAGATTTATTCCACGACTGTGATGCTGTACGCTCTGTCCTGGGTGGTTTTGCTCCATATGCTATTCCAAAGGTTTGTATGATGCTCATGTTAAGTGAATTGCATATGATATAGAATATATTATTCCCACTTGAAACACGATGCTGTTTGAGAATGAACTATTGGTAATCAGTTATTATTCAATTCTCTTCCATCCATATGTCAAGATATTCACTTTTTTTTTGGGTGAGAGAAAAAATTTATTGCCGAAGATCAAATACAGAGATGCAAAATGCAGTTGAATCTCTGTATGATTGATCTTTGGCAATAAGATTTTGCTTTATTCACCAAATAAATAAATAGATAAATAAAATAAAATAAAAGCATAGACTAAATTGTAATGAAATTGAGGCTACTTTTTATGGTTACAACCTACAAGGTTTTCAAGTATTGATCCTTTGCGCATTCCTTCATATGCTCCTTTTTCTTTCTATTTTTCTCCTTTGCCTCTTTTTATCAGGGCTAGAGGCTACAGATTTGTGGAAATTGTGAAATACATATATATATATCTTGATTGTTCCATTTTGAAAGCAGGTTCCGTTGCAGGTAGATCTGCATAGTTAATAAAGAGGGGCATGATAGCTAGTCTGTTACAGGACTTGCCACTTTTAAGCAAAGAAATAGCTAATGTTAATGTTAAAAGTCTTGTACACGTGAATCATCTTCTTGACACGATCTGTTCTGTCATTGAAACAGGTAAGAAGCACAAAGTTGTTGAGTGATATTGGCTTTAAAACTAAAGTTACTCTCAATGATGCTCTGGAAATTTTAAGAGCATGGAAGGAATCAGATAAACCTTTCAAAGCCAGGTATTATATTACTTTTGTTATTGGAGGTGCTTAGCTAATCATGTACCTTAGGAGTATTCTCAATATTATGATCCTGTACGATCTTTTTCTTTTCTTTTTACTTGATCGTGATGCTCATATTTTAAGTAAATGAAGATGCCTACATGAATTTGTGAACCATTCTGCTATATTCCAATGATGTCCCTTTGCTTTAATTTCTTATACTCATGTTGAGTTCACATTATTTCTCATTGTTGAATCTAATAATTGTTAGTAATTTGCTTCCTGTCCTTAAAATGACATTTTCTTGAGCAGCATAGCACAAATGTCCAAATTATACTCATTTATTTGGGATGAAATGGCTGCTTCAAGGAAGCAAGTTGCAGAGGCACTCCATTCTGTGCCATATATTTTTGTTCCATGTGAAATTGGTTCAAGGCATGAGGATCTGGTGTCGGGTGTATTCCTATCTGTGGAAGAAGTTTATTGGTACGATCCAACTGGCTCTGTTGACCTTATGAAGGAGATTCATTCTCAGCATGGCTTGACCAGTGTGCCGCAGCGTCCCTTAATACGGGCATTATGCAATGTATATGCAGGTCTTCATGACTTTTTTGTTAAAGAGTGTGGAGTGCACGAGATCCCTTCTTGCTGTGGCTACTTTGATATTTTGTATCAGTTAGCAACTGTTGCTTTGCCATCACAGGCTGGTGGTATGGTAAGTTACTTAAAGGAGCCTGACTTTGAAGTAACGAATTTCTGCTGCAATCTGAGTGTTTGTTTTGTCTTAGGTTTTGCAAATTTTTTTGAAGTGGACTGATGGGCTAACATCGGGATTGCTGAGATCTGAAGAAATAATTCACATTAGAGATTGTCTTGTGAGAGTGGAATATGCAGTACTTCCCACTGTACTTGATAGGTGGGTTTCGCTACACCCTTCATTTGGTCTGGTTTGCTGGTGTGATGATAAAAATTTGAAGAAGATTTTTAAAGATATGGACAATATTGATTTTCTGTACTTTGGGAATCTAAGTGACCATGAGGAGGATGTTCTTCGAACTAAAATCTCAGACCTGATGAAGGATCTTGGGATTCCTGCTCTCTCAGGGGTAAGTGCACTCCCAATATTTGAAGCACCCCTCCCTCCCTGTTGTAGTCTGTCATTTCTTCCGTCTACTGTTTTTAACACTTGTATTTACTTGTCACTGTTGTTAAATCTTATTCCTATATGCTTTATAAATCCGAATATGCAAAGTGAAGAAACACATTTCCTAGCATCATTATAGTCGTATATTTATATTAATTGTCATTTCATTTTTGCTTGATGTCAATGTCATTATACCAAAATGACCTATATGTCAAGAATATCTTCATGCTATAACAAGAGTGAGCCACCCTACCCTGATCCCAACTTGATTTACTGAAAGTATGAAACAAAAGAATCATATTACAATATTAAGTTGCTTAAATATGAAATATTTCAACTTTTTCAGAACATCATTGTGATTTAATGTTGATAGTTTTTGGTTAAGTGCATGCAAATTTAAAATAATATAAATTTATAATAATTTATTATGATAACTTATAAAGAATAAAATATTCCTCCCTCCATTCATAAATAAGTGTCCATTTTATTTTTTCAGCAAGATTAAGAAACTTATTAGTTACTCTTAACTTTTACTAATTTTCCCTTTCAAAAAAATAATTAATAGATAAATTGGTTGGAAAAAAAAGAATCTTAAATATTAATTGTACTTTGAAAATTGAATAAATATTTATTATATTAAAGATGTACTTGTAAGTTCATATCTAAATATATCATAATTTTGGAAAGTGCACACATTTGTGAATGGAGGGGGTATAATAAGTGTAAAATGAGAATACCCGAACCTGCACCCTGAACACTATCCTCCCCACACTGCCATTGTTGCATTTCCTTACAGTGTGGCGGTGGCACTTGAACTATCCCATCTTGATCCACTTCCAGTTGTATTAAAGGACATGTACTTGCATGAATCTGAATATCTTTAATGTTATTCACCAAACTGACTTTAGGTTTGTTCTACCATAGGATGTGTTGCCATAATACTTCTTTTTTCCTGGTTGGTTCTTGTATTTTTTTTTATGGTATTTATGAGTGCGTTCTTATATTTGTAGCAATTTTAACTCCAACTATCAAATCTATATATTTATGAAAATCCTAATGTGCAAAGTATTACTTGATTTTATAACCTTCATGATGTAAATTCTCAATCTACTGTGTTTTTCTTTTCCCTTTGGGTCAAATCAAGTAGTAGTAGTCCTACATTTGATGTATGTATGGAGTTGGACTTGGGGTCAAGTGCTTGTTTATTGCTGCAAGCTGCATTACATGCCTTATAGCTGATACATTCCTGGCACTACCATTAGGATTCTGATCTTTATTCTTCCCCCTGTTAAAGTGTTTGATGAATTGTTGCCCTTTCTCTATCATAATGCATTTCAATTGTTCATTTGTTCTCAAAATCTAATGCATGTTGCAACAGGTTCCTGGCCTAAAAATTCATATCATAAGTTTTCACATTAGGTTTCCCACTTTGTTTCTTTTCTTCTCTTGCTCTCTTTCTAAAGCATACTTCTTCATGCAGATAATAAATCGTGAAGCAATATACTATGGTCCAGCAGACTGTAGCTTTAAAGCTTCATTAATTGATTGGGTGCTTCCTTATGCTCAGCGCTATATCTATGGTGTACACCCTGATAAATATCTCCAACTTAAGCAGTCTGAATTCAATAGTATAAAGCAGCTAAAGATTACTGTTGTTGAGAAGCTTTTCTACAGGAATGTCATTAAAAATTGTGATATTGCATCTACGAAGAGATACGAATGTAGCTGTCTTCTTGAGGTATTAAAAAAAAGATCCATTTGTTTTACTTTTCTTACCAGTATTTGTGTCGCGGTCTCAAGTTGCCTATTTGATTAGAAATCTGCAGTGTTTGTGAATTCTGGTGTGCAGATAATTTCTTATCCAGCAAAATTATATCTTAATTATGTTTTCAGGGTTATACACTGTACACAACTTCAGAATCTGATTTGCATGCTTTGTTTTTGGAGCTTTCCCGTTTGTTCTTTGACGGGGTTTCAAATTTACACTTGGCAAATTTCCTTCATATGATCACAACCATGGTGGAATCTGGCTCCACTGAGGACCAAACAGAACTCTTCGTTCTGAACAGCCAAAAGGTGCCTAAGGTTCCTGATGATGAGCCTGTTTGGTCTCTTTCTTCCCTTTCTTCTTTGGTAGAGAATGATGAATCACTTCAGATGGGTGTTGAGTTAATGGCAAAGGATAAGCAGATGATGTCAAAGTCCAAAAAGAAAGTGGGAACGAGCTCCGGTTGGCCCCCTGCGGATTGGAAAACTGCACCAGGTTTTGAGTATGCTTGGGCCAATGGTTTTAAGACCCAGGCTGTAGTATCACATCCTAGCTTTTCAGGCAACAATGAGGATGATGATCTGGGCGACATTGACATGCAAATTGACACCTCATTGCCGATTGAGATTGATTCTAACTGCATCATTGAAGAGAATGCAGACGGGTCAAGTTTATTAGACTCGGAAAATGTGGAAAATCATTTTGCTCCCACTTGCAGCAAGTCTCTAGAGACAGATACCAGAGGTTCCCCTGTTGACTTGCCCATCATGCCCGGCAGTGATGAACCTTCACTTATTGTGTCTAGTGAGCATGAACCAAGTTCTAGATTTGGCTGGAGAGAGAGGTTGAACACAGGGACTGCTAATGCTTCTCAAGTACTGCATACTGGAAAACTAGGGGAACGTGTTGCCTTCAAATATTTAGCTCAAAAATTTAGTGGCAGAGTTGTGAGGTGGGTTAATGAAGACAGTGAAACTGGGTTACCCTATGATATAGTTGTAGGAGAGGGAGAATGGAGCAAGTACTTTGAAGTAAAAGCAACAAAATATGCTAAGAAGGATTGGTTTAATATAACAATGAGGGAGTGGCAATTTGCCATTGAAAAAGGAAGAACTTTCAGCATTGCTCATGTGGTTCTTCATAGAAATAATACGGCAACAGTCACAATATTCCAGAATCTCGCAAAACTATGTCAGAAGGGCAGCTTGCAATTGGCTGTTATAATGCCAAGATAGCCGAAGCCACCGATTGTTGTCTCTTGACAGGTGCTAGTTTTCTTTATCTCATTAACTTGAAACTTGAAGTATACCCTTGCCCTCGCCTGCCTTGCATGAAATGGGTAACCTGATTTGGTTTCATGGTTATGGGTAGTTGTTTAATTTTCTTTAGTTGCAGAATTCTTTCTGATGGGAAGTCTCTATTGGTCTGCATATGCTTTCTTGAACTTTAAAGTTTCCATATTGGCCATTGTTAATGAGGTAATTGTAGGATGTGTTGAGAAGCAGCATGATCCGCAATGCCAGGCTCAGCCTTTTGATATTGAAGACCTGCTCAAAAATGTCAGTAAAAGAAATTGTATCATTTTTCTTTTTATTCCATAAAAGTTGCGGTCTTTGATAAAAATTATATGTATATAATATTTATATGCAGAATTCACACATTTGAGAACCTGACAGCTCTGTAAATGTGAAGCAATTCTCTTCAGTAGTTCATCCATATGGAATGAGAGTAGCAGATTTTGTCAAATCTCGTCCCATCATTGAATGGGTTATACCCATTGAGCAAGTGATTATAAATTGTAACCATTGGCCATTAGAGTGTTATACAAAGTGGCGTTTACAACTCTTATACTTTTGTTGTCCTTGTTGCTAGTTTAGCTTCTTACAGCCTGAGCAGCATTTTCAATTATTGAAGTAGAAATAGAAATTTTCATAAGATTGTGGTGGAGCTTAGTTTAGCTTCTTGGATCGGATTAATTTGCTAAAAATATTTAAATAAAAAAAAATTAATTTTAATGGATAAATTGCCATATTATATTATATTATATAAATTATAAAAATATACTATAAAAGGGTTCTTTTTAATATGTTAATAAAGGTATAGGATGAGGGCATTATGTAGCAATTACATGTGGCATGTCATTTAAGCAGGTGCCAATTATATGATTCTCAAGCCATTTTTATTTTGGTTGAAATAAAATAACCTGACTATTTTTTTACCAATTGGTTATAAAAAATAAAATTCAATGAGCATACATGAAATTAATCTTAAAGATTACATAAAATCGTTATCATGTGAAACAAAGAGTTTCACAATGTAAATTTCCTTGAGTTATTTTGTGATAACGGAAAAATCTGTTTCAAATTTTTTTGAACAACTAATGAAAAGTCACAACTCTGGAAAAATCCTTTGTTAGAATTAGTTTTACTGCAGGAAACCAATAAGCATTTGCTCTTGAAACTCACCATACAAGGAGGCAAGTAGTCCTTTACCCTTTGTTTGGATCGGTGGAAGTGGGAGCTATTGAGGGGAAAGTAAGTGAAATTCAACCTATTTCCATCGTTTGGTTTGCAAAATTGGTGAGGAACTTGGAGTAAATGAAGGAAAATTGAAATTTCCAATTTACTTTCAATTTTCTAAAATATTTCCTCTCAATTTGGAGAGAATGCAGAGAAAATGGGAGATAAGGGGTGAATAAAGAACAAAAAGAACGAGATTTATACAGGCTAAATTGAAGGGTAAAAGGCAAATGGAAAATGAAGGAGATGAAACACAGACAGATTTCTGAAAAAAAAAAAGGATGGTGATGAAAAAGATGAAGTGTGAATTAATAAGGAGCAATTCTTATAGGAAACAAGACGCGGAAGAACAGTGGAGGTGAAGAAGAAGACGGCGAACGGTTGAGGGAAGGACGAAGACGATGAACAGTATGAATGCACGGAAGAAAAGTGAAGTGAATTTATACGTAACCAAACAATGGAAATCAAATTAAGGAAAATTCAATTTCTATTACTCTCATTTTCTCTCTTTTTCCCTCATTAAAGTAAATTGGATTTACTCGCATCCAAACAAAGAGTTAGAGATGCACCTTGAAGTTAATTGCTAAAGTTATCTTCACAGTCTCCGCACAATCTTTAGTTGTTCTAACATCAACTAGCATACTTTTACAAGCATTTGGGATAGCGTTTTGCCCAGGTGAGCTTGAGTGAAAGAATTTCAGGAAGAGTTGAGGGCATGGATAATAGCTTTAGTTGCTTTCTTTCAATATATCTCTGTTATTAAATTAAGCATCCCATACTCCAAAGCACACAAGAAAAACATTAAAGCTGACATAAATAATTGCAATTGGTGGATTGATACTCTCGTATTCAGTGCATCCGAATTTGCAATATGATGCATAACTCGCACACACATACTATAAAGCACATAGAGCATGACAAATATATTTCCAATGATCATAATAATAAAAATCTCTTTGACAAAAATTATAATAATAGAACTCTTCTGCCATTTAAGTAAATGAGAAACTGTAAAGGAAAAAAAAAAAACAAAACAAAAGAAAAGAATTTACACGTGCCGGCTGGGTGATCAAAGAATCTATTCGTCTCTAAACCATACAATTCCTTCCTAAGCCAAACCACTAATTATACAACTTAAATTAATAAAAAATCCAAGTGCTGATTTCAATGTTCAACTACTCCATCCGTTCTTTAATATGTGTCATTTTTGTTGTTTTCATTAAAATTAAAAAATATTAATTAGGCTTAAATTTAAAAAAAAAAATGAGTGATTAAATGTATAAATTTAAATCTAATTGGTCAATTTTTATTGAAAAAAAATATTAAATTGAAAAGAAAAAATTTAATTGTATTGAAAATATAAAAATGACAGATAAATAAAATTTAAATTTTACTCAAAAATGACACATAAAAAAAAAAAAGGTGTATCATTTACATTCACTTAAAAGAAAGAGGAAATTTTTTTGCCTCCTATTGTCTGTCATCTGCCAAAACCAAAATATACCTCCAAATGAGGTCAAAAAGTATGCCGTTAACTTCCAATATCTGTCACTGGGTCTTTGGTTTTTTAACCTTAATGTAAGGTAAAACCCCCATGAAGTGGACAACTTTTGGATTCCATCCTAACTGCTGAGCACGACAAAACATCAGGAATGTGTTCGCAAAATATGAATTGAAACCCATCAATATGTGCCACAGAGCATGACCCTGAGGATTAAACTTCAACTCAGAAATTTGGTCACATAGGACGCGATCAGCTAGCCAACAAAGGGTCCCCAAGGATAATGTAGCCACATAAAATTTTGCAAGTCGCTTGGCAGACAAATCATCGGTGTAGATGTAGTATTTGTATGCCCGGGGTATGCAAAGAAGACAAAGGATTGCATAGTGCACCTTGAAGCCTATTCCAAAACGAACCAGTGCATGTACAATGGCAAATCCAGCTCCATAGAAGAACAAGAAGGTGGGCATTGTACTCCGGTAGTGCCAATCAGGTGAATAAAGGATGTAGAAATACAAAAGCATTTCCCACACCATTGGTGTTTCATCACCTTGTTGTTGACTGAAAATGGGTTTAAAAAAGTCCCATGCCTCAAATCTACTTGATATAATCACCACTGATGACAAAATAAAAAAATTGAATACATATTTAAATGATCATAAATAACTTGTGATAAGCTAAGTACCAATCCCAAGCTCCGCAACTTCCATAGGGCAGACATGCAAAGATATATTAACACACTCGTATCAAATATTTTTCAACAAACAAACATGTCTACTGTCTACAATAGATTTTTCATATTTAGGCTTAATACCCACAAGGAATAATCCCCCGTTTCAATTACTAGCAAATCTAGCAAAGCACTACAAATTTCAGAGAGTTTCTTTATTTCCTCCTTTACAAAAGTAATCTATATTTGGTAAATAGCTATCTTTGGATGATATATTAAAACTATCAAGTTGTCATAAAGTCGAAATAGAAATAATAATAGAAAAAAAAAACACCCAGATCTTGATTTTTCAGGTGATAATATTCCTTTTACGAAGAAATTCACAAACAGAGGTTAACTAAGATTTGAAAGAAAATTAATTGGCACTTGAAACTCATCACTTTATCTCTTGAGCTTAAATATGCAACTTCCATCAAACAAAGGACACGAGTCCAAGTGATGGACCTTCATAACCTTAGAACTTGCCCTGGCGCCCATAAGTTGTTACAAATCCATTCAAAGCCCACTTTTATTTATACTCTTTATTTTCTTATGAAATTAATTCAACGACCACAACTTTTTAGTATGTGGATCAAACTAACAACATACTCCATATACTGAAAAGGAAAACAAGAAATGAGGCAACGGGAGGGTAAAAAACACTAAATTAGCAAATAAATTTCTTTACAATCTCGTAAAATTAAAATACATTTCCTTATAATCTTGTTATAAAATATAAAAAATTAATAATAATAAAAAGAGTTTATGAAATCTCTCAAGGGCAAAGCCCAGTGTGGCTCGAAGAGAGAGAGAGAGAGAGAGAGAGAGAGAGGGGTACGGGGGGGCAGGTGATAACTTGATTAATCCTTCATTTTTCAATCGTCTGACCTACAAATGGAATAGGTCCTTGTTCATGCTGTATTTTGTTGTGCATTTATTAAGTGCACCATCTAAGAAGACCTGAAACCTAGACTATATCACTTAACACAATAGAACCTACAATCAACTTATGTAGAGGAGAAGCCACCTAAAAACATCTCACACACATTCATTTGTTCAAATTTTTTATCCAGAAGTTCACAGCTCTATGAAAAAACTCTGAAACCTCAAAAGAATTCCACAAATTGCCTCCCAACTGCCTAAACAAGCAGAATATCTTAACCTCCCAAGAAAAGAAATTACTGTTTCATCAAATGAAAAGATACAAACCACGCTAAAACCCACGCAGCTAGTTCCAATATAGCTAATTCATCAAAATAATTACTTGAGCAGTTGAAGAAACGATAAACCACATCAAGCAATGCAGGAGGACACTTACATGTGTTGTAACGTGGCATGGTACAGCACGCTTCCAATGGAAAGTATCATATTCGATACGTGAAGTACACTGAACCTCTTCTCAAAACGTTGTCTCAGAGCATTTATAAGGCCAATGAGTGCCAAAAGAATGCAAGGGCCATTTGATATGGTATTGAAAAACTCTGCAATATAGGAAGAGTAGACATAATTTTTCTCACACCATTCAGGGGATGTTACTGGACCCCAAAAGCTTGATATTGCTTCCGTCATTCTTCAATATATATGCTGAAAGGGTCTAATGATTAACTATGTGCCTTCTGCTAGGATTCTGCTGGGGTCATAACCTGCGATATACACAAGATAGGATGAAATGACAGAATTTGTTGGGAGAAACAAAATGATCACCTGGCACTTCGTGTATTAAATTTGATTTATAACCATAATGAAGAGTGAACAAAATATTCATGATTACAATTAAACTACTCCAAAAAAACAAATTCTCAAACCTCATAGATACTACAAGTAAAACAACTCATAGAAAATGCCCATTGCATAGATTGCATTATCTCGATGCTGTCATGCCAAATTTGCACAAAATCAAGAAATATTAAAACCAATATACATAAAATGAACCAAAGGGAGAAAAATACCAATAAGCAAAGAAATAATGTTAAGTGCAATTCAGATCACAAAAAAGTGGCATGGAGAAATGATAACTTCTCATCCTACTTCAACTTTCCATTATCTACCTCCAGGTATAATGTAAACCTTCATCATCCTAGTTTCTTATATCAAGTTTTGTTCTTGAGCAAACACTTGTAAAATGGGATCAAAGGCTTGATTCTGTTCCTTGACTTCTCCTAGGCTTGATTCTGTTCCTTGACTTCTCCTTCTAGATAATAAAAGGAGCCTAAAGCACAACAACGAGGCATAAATCATATAATTCAACGGAGGATCCTTAACAAGTAAAGCATCCAGAAAATGAGTTCATGGTATTTTGCTTATAAGCTTTATTTCATAACTGGAGCCAAATTATAACTTCCAAGTATAAACTGATACAAAGCTGCAAATTGGAAAGAGACCTTTCAAAAATCCTTTGGTCTTTATACTAAGTAGTTCTTCCTCTTTTTTCATGGGACTTCAATTTAACATTTACATTTTTTTAAAAAAAAAAATGTAAATGTTAAATTGAAGTCCCATGAAAAAAGAGGAAGAACTATGTAAATGTTAAATTAAAGTCCCATGAAAAAAGAGGAAGAACAACTTAGTATAAAGATCAAAGGATTTTTGAAACCGAAAAAATAGAATTGGATGTAAATATCACTTGAATGATACATAATTGCCTAATCATAAAACTATCAAATTAAGTTGATCTTGCATACTGCTCAGATTGCAATCGTCAAGTAGGAAACAATTGTAACATTGCTGCTAATTAACTATAAGTTTGGCAACTTGTATAAGGGAACAAAGTGGGTGGGGAACATATGTAAGGGAAGTGGGAAGTTGAAGATAAAGTGAAAACCTATGCTTAAGTGCATGTGTGATAATTGAAGACAATTTGAGTTCCTCCAGCTATTTTAGTGAGTGTATATGGAAACAAGGACGGAGCTATTCACTAGGTAAGAGGGGCAATTACCCCACGTATATTTTCGAAAAAATACAAATTAGTACACAAAAATTAAATAAAAATCAAACATGCCTTCCTTAATTCAATTTAATCCAATCTCAAATTGTATAAAAATCAAGCATGCCCTGTTAAAAATTGAATACACTTCATTAACTTCATTCCTTCACAAACTCATAACTTTGGCATGAAGACTCAAAAGAAATTGTATTTTTTTCAATTCTCATTTATGTAAAAGATACTACAAAAGATACTTATGGGTTTTTTTTTAAATGCTATAAGTTATTTTTTTTCAAAAGAAACATATCAAAATTTTGGCCCCCTTAATATTAAATCATGGTTCCACCCTTACATGGAAACAATCCCTTTTCAATATGATTTGTGATAATATATATATATATATTTCAGGTAAGGCAAATATGTTTTGTATTAATAGGTAAAAAGGGGAAAAAAATTTATACACAAAAAAAAAAAAAAGCCATCCATGTACACCTGTGGTATACAGTTTAAGAACCTCCATGCTGAAGGCTATCAGCAAAGTTTCTAAAGCATAACATTAAATAGAACTCCTAAAGATGCACTGCTAAAGTAACTCAATTAGCTATCAGCAGGCTTCCAAAGTAAAATAGAAAATTGTTTTTCGAACCTTTGACTTTGAAAGTAACTAAGGGCTCATCAAAGCTTTTCAACAACTCTGCAATTCCTCTATTTACAATAAACAATTTCAAACCACACTTAAACAAATTGAATTGCTTGCAATATCATCACCATTACAAGCTATTGGTTCACAGTCACAAGAAATGTTCCTTAAAAAAGAAGCTTTCACAACAAAGACCCATGCCAAAAAAAAAAGCACAAGGATTAATACCGAGTTAAAAGGCAATACAATAAAGTAAGTCAATCTATGCCTATCTAATATGCTCATAAAGCTATCTAGTGACTAAACTTACAGCCATTGAATGTCTTGTCTAGGCATAAAAATTAATTTACCTTTTCTCCCATTAATATTCACAGTAAATCTGACGATAAGTGATGAATATGGATAATACAGTACGAATTTTAAGTTCTGGAATGTTGTATCCAACACTCCTAGAGGGCAATTCAACACCAAATTTTTGGCATACTATATTATTAGTAAGGATAATAAGTAAAAACTCACAAATCATTACACATTGGCCTCATTTGTGTACTCATATCCTCCAAAATGTAGATATGTCCTCTCAATAAACATTAATTCTCTCCACCAAAAACTTTGTAACAAAAAAAAAAGGTTAAGAGTACATTAAAGACAATCACAACTATTCTACCAATTTGACATGCTAAGTTCATTCATCAATATCTTTTCAATTTAAAGCGCATTATTTTTACATCACAAACTACGCATCAGTTCAGCTAAACAGAAAACTATCCAGTTCCAATCTGACATGAACATAAGCTAAGCCTATAATATACATGATCATATCTCACCCCCAAAAAAAATCTATAACAATTTAGAAAACGCAAATCAATGCACTTCAAAATAGCCTAAAGCGTAATTGCATCAACATGTTACTCAACAATACAGACACAAAATAAGGCTTTAACACAAACTTCTTGGAATTGAAAATCACATCAAAAAAAATTCCTAAGAAAAGCAAACTATAAAATTAGAAAATCACCTTTAACCGTCAGATCTATCTACACTGCAAAGGGTCTAATCCTCCTTACATCAAGAAAAAAAAAATCTCCACAAATATGTGAAATTTGGGCTAATTTTTGTGCTAATCGGAGTTGGGAAAATGCTAAAATAGAAGAGCAGGCAGGAACCCGATTCGGGAATGATGGGAAATGGAATAAACGTAGGGCTGTACGGATTAGCGTGTGAGAGATGGTCAAGATCTTTATGCTTGACACGTGCGAAAGTTGCAATACGTGTAACGATTTTATCCGTTGGATTCAAAGTATTCTCTTGAGATTGCTTTCAGATTTTATTTAAATTATGTGTTTATGCTTCGTATTAAACAGTTAATATTAAAATCTAAAGTGAATTTCCATAAACTCATAAATTAAACAAACTTAAACAGCATAATCAAAGAAAGATCTCTACCAACCATTAGATTTTGTTGCTTTAACCAGGAACCGGCGATTTGAAAACAAAAAAATAGAAAATGGCAGTGTTTAGGAGACAATCAGTGGCCAGAGATATTGAGAACCGGAGAGGTGAGGGCGGCGACGATTTCTGGTTCTAGAGAGGGTAAAACCAAAATCCAAAAAAAAAAAAAAAAAAAAAATAGACAAGATTCATCTTCATCACAAGACCGAAATCAAAACTAAAAAAGAAAATTCTGGACAGAATCGATGGGTTACTCACCGTTAAAAAAAGAGGAGAGAACTTAGTCTTCGATCGGCGGCAATGGTGATTCCGATGGTGGTGAGACCGGCGATGGTGAGGTGAGACTGGCGATGGAGGTGAAGGAGGCGAAATAGGCAGCGAGCTGAAGTTTTTCAGTAAAATTCGATGTAACGAGAAATACCGTATAATCTTACAATACAATATAAAAATTTTATAGAGTATTAATAACTAAACCAATTGCAATGCATTATTCTCCCTCCAACTAAACATAGCCTCATGATTCCAAAAGCATTTGTTGCGTGTCAGTTCATATATTTTGTGAGATTCAATTCCAAATGGACTGGGCTTATTTGTTTTTATTTCCCTTACAAAACGCCATTTTCTAGAGAATTGAGATTTCCATCTATTCAAACAGAATATTATACTTTTGTGTTATGGTTATTATCCAACCCATTTGGATCAATTTGGAGGATTTACTCTCAACCGATTCAAATTTTTTTTAGTCATATAGATTATTATATATGAATTATTTATAAATAGAATAATATTTGGAGATCCGGGGTGGAGAGTGAGCAGTCACTGGAAGATAATCCGGTGGCCGTGTGGTGGACAGTGAGCAGTCACAGGAGAAAACGGAGAAGTGTATTGAATGAAAGAAATGAGAAATGCTGTGTCCCAACTCCCAAATATGCCCTAAATCTAAAATTAAGTTTTTCTTCTTTTTTTTTTTTTTTTCCTATCAAAACGACACTATTTTGGTGTTTTGGGGATAAAACTGGATTCTTTTCGGTTCTCCGGTTTGCCGATTTTTTCCGATTCAATCCAGCTTGATTCGATTTTTAGTACTTTTCATTTTTATATGTTATTAAAATTGGATATTTATCGGTTCAACCGGCCGGTTCGATATGATTTTTAAAACATTATTTAGGAGACAATCAGTGATCGGAAATACTGAGAACCGGAGAGGTGAGGGGGCAACGATTTTTGGTTCTAGAGACGGTAAAACGGGAGAAGGGGAGGCGTCGGTTTTATATTTATAAATATGTACATACATAGATTCGGATGATCAAGTCTCTTTACTCTTACTTATTTTTCAAATTACAACATACACATCCAATTCTTAATATTACATAATATTTCATTTTTCTCAGTCACAAAATTTTAAAAAGAAAAAAAATTAATTAAATGTGTGTGTTCATGTGTATAATAGACCATGCAGTCGAGTCGGATCAAATCAAAGAGAGTTGGATTGTAACTTGATCAGTTTAAAATTTAAATGAATTGATATAAATTGATTAACCTTTTATTTTAAAAAAAAATATTTACATTATAGATATGGTTTAATTTGAAAATGTTCATAACGGTGTAATAAAATAAGAGGCGTTATTCGGTGTTTTCATGCTTGGTGCACAATCGTAACTCTAAAATAATCATTTTTTTTTTTTATAGACAAGCAAATGAAGACTAATCCAAAACGAAAAGGTTTGGTAGCTGTATTTCAGTACAGTAATACTAATAGCATGTCCTTTAAGAACATATAGAAACAAAAACATGTCCTTAATAACATATAGAAACAAAAACTGTGATATCTTAGAAGATGGATTCCAAAAGCATTTGTTGCATGTCAGTTCATATATTTTGTGAGATTCAATTCCAAACGGACTGGACTTATTTGTTTTTATTCCTCTTACAAAACACCATTTTATAGAGAATTGAGATTTCCATCTATTCAAACAGAATATTATACTTGTGTTATGGTTATTATACAACACATTTGGATCAATTTGGAGGATTTACTCTCAACCGATTCAATTTTTTTTGTCATATAGATTGATTATATATGAATTATTTATAAATAGAATAATATTTGGATCAAAAAAATTATGGTTCATACAAATTGAATTAAAATTTGCCATATATATATATATATATATATATATATGTTAGAAGAAAATTCTAATAAAGATCTTTATTTTGTTTTTTAATTAAAAAAAACTTTATATTTTTTTTAAAAAAGAGAGTGAAGATTTGGATTTAAATTTCTCACCAAATTGGAACTAGCTTTAATATTGGAATATTTACTTAGAGACAAAAAATAAAAAATAAAAAAGGAATAAAGAGCAAATGAAAATTAAAAATTTGAATCTAATTTCGATAACAGAAGCTTTAAATTTTTGCCCTATACATAGCAGAATATTGATACTTTATTGGAAAACCAAGAGTGCATCCACTATTCACCTACCGAATTGCTTTTATCAGATAACTTATTTGCCCCCTAATATTTATTTAGTACAAAAATGTCCTCTTCCTTTTAATAGAAGAGAAGAGAAACATGTTCCAAATTTCTCAATACATTAAATCAATATTTATCATTAGAATGTCTCCAAATAGATGTACTAAAATATCCTTTTGAATAACTGAAACATGGCCAAAATGTTCCATTCAGATGTGCGTTAGTGTGTGTGACAATTTGGATCATTTTATCCTTTTTATTTTTTGAATAACTATTCAGCCTCTTAAAAAGTTCACTTTACATCGAATTGGAAATTACTCGGTAAACAATGAGAAAACAATGAGTCAAAATCTGGGATTTGGCTGATTTACTTCTCAGTAATTCAAGGTATCTATCTACCTTATTGAACTACTTCCTATCGATGCAACCTTGCATACACCAGCAGAAGTTGTGAATGGTATATCTTTGTAACACGCCACTAGATCTGCAGTAGTTTGGAGATCAACTTGCAGCGTCTCCCAGACCTTCTTCTTGGGATTCAAAACATCATCTGGTTCGCCTTCAAAACCCGGGAAGGTAACTCTCTCTCCAACAACAGCAGATTCAGGTGGATCAACTAGCTCAACCTGAAAGAAATCCAGAGTTGACTTACATCAATGGCATATATATATCTTAGATCTTACTAGTTATGTCCGACATCTAATCTGAATAATAACCAATATGAAATGAAATATTATGTTTAATTAAACATGATTTTAGCACCACCATTCTATTATAATAGTCAGAAAACACATGTTGATGTTACGGACTCCTTTGTGGGGCGTGTGTATGCTAGACGTGGACGTGCCAAATAGGAGGATCTATGTAGAGTCTGTTTTAAATATTATTAGTTATCTGCTTATTTAATTTATTTCTGTATTAGCTTTAATTAGTTCCTAATTTATAGGTTTTCTATCTATTGGTATTAAACTTCCTATTTGTTTGAACTTGTCCTATTTAATGGACAAGAAGTTAATAAAAAGATAAGCAGAATTTTATTATTAAATTTGAGATCGGAGCTCTCTCTCTTAATGAGGTCCAAGGTTTCAGCCTTCCTTTGACGAGCTGAATAGTGTTCAAAATAGGTCGACGAAAGAGTAATGATAACAAGGGGAAAAGAGGTTATTAGAGCAGGATTTTTTAGTTAATCGCCCTATGACAAGATCCGAGGCAAGGGAACATAACAAATTAGTATAAGAGCCAAACACAATGGGCGACTCTCAAACAGAAGATTGCTGGAGGGCTCTTCTCTAGGAGACACCGGCGGCAAGTGAATTAGGGTTGCCGAAATAGAAAAGAGGCTGGGAAGTCAAATGCAAGAGTTGTCTTTGCAATTCAAGGAGCTAATGACCGGGCTTCAGCGAGGATGGCAAGGGGAATCAGAAGCCACCGCGAGTCATCATCCACCACCAGGGCGCACCGCTGTTGCAACTCACGTCGGCAATCCCGTTTCATCACATGCAACAACAATAGGCGGCGGAATGGTACCCCGCTATGCAAAACTGGACTTTCCCACTTACGACGGAACAAACGATCCTCTGATTTGGATTCATCGTTGCAAGCAATTCTTTGCCAATCAGCATACTACCGAAATTGACAAGGTAGGTTTGGCAGCCTTTCACCTTCTAGGGGAGGCACAATTATGGTATTCATCAGTTACAAATTGAGCTGCCAGCCGTTAATTGGTCGGGGTTCAAAGAATACTGTTCACTTCGGTTTGGACCACCAGCACACAGTAATCCGTTAGGAGAATTGGTCAACCTTAAACAAATAGGAACGGTGGAGGAATACAAGCGACAATTTCAGGAGCGATTGGCACACGCTAGTAAATTCATCATTGTGGATCAACATGTCAGTCTATTCACTGCTGGGTTGTCCGACTCCATCAGGTTGGACGTGGAACTACATGCACCACCAGATTTAGCTAATGCCATGAATTTAGCAAGGGCATTTGAGGCAAAAAATAAGTCATTGCGGGAACTAACACAGAAGAAAGGAATCACATGGCGGGGCAGCCATGGATTCACTTCCAATTTCACACTGCAACCCGCCATAGCAATGAGACCTACTGGCGACAATGGCATCCAACTCGACAGTAAACCTACAAGTTCTCCTCCACCCTATATTAGGAAGCTGACAATGGCCGAGATGGCAGAAAGAAGAGCTCGAGGACTTTGTTATAACTGTGACGAGCCATATACCGCCAACCATCAGAGCAAAAAGCGTTTTTGATTGGAGTTGAATGAGCCGGATGAAAAAGGGGCACTTCAGGAAGAGGAGGTAGAACCCGAAATTTCACTCAACGCTATTACAGGACAGCAAGGAACATCCACAATGCAAGTTGGTGTCATAATTCAAAATCTGCCATTATGTGGGTTAATGGATTCAGGCTGTACCCACAACTTCATTAGTTCCAGAGCAACCCTGTCCCTACACCTACAGGTACAACCTAAAACGGGCACTTCAGTATCAGTGGCTAATGGAGACAATGTTAGCAATATGGGGGTCTGTCGAGGTGTTGTTTTTACTCTTGACGGTAATAAATTTTCAGCAGATTTTTTTGCTCTTCCTTTGGCAAGATTTGACGTGGTTTTGGAAATTCAATGGCTTCAAACATTAGTGCCCATACTTTGGGACTTTGGCTCACTCACTATGACTTTTGAGGTTACTGGGAAAAGGCTTGTACTTCATGGGTTGAGAAACCACAATCTGCATTAGCTGCATGCTCTCCAACCTGCTGATTCTCACAATGGCAAGCTTGATCAATTGTCCGAATTTGCTAATTTGTTTCAAGACCCAACTGGACTGCCTCCAATTCGCCATTGTGATCATCGCATTTGCCTAGAGCCCAGCTCAGGCCCTGTAGTTGTGAGGCCATACCGTTATCCACATGTTCAAAAAGATGAAATAAAGCTACAATGTGACCAAATGTTGAAACAAGGAATTATTCGAGCCAGCCAATCTCCCTTCTCTTCCCCGATACTTTTAGTTAAAAAGCATGATGGGTCTTGGAAATTTTGTGTCGATTATCGTGAGTTGCATGCTAAAACTGTGAAGGATAAATTTTCCTAGTGGTTGATGAGTTGCTGGATGAATTACATGGGTCGCAGTTCTTTACCAAGTTAGACTTGAAATCGGGCTATCATCAAGTACACATGAGTCCACCCGACATTGAAAAGACAACTTTTCGCACACACCATGGGCACTTCGAATTCTTGGTTATGCCATTCGAGTTGTCAAATGCTCCATCCATTTTTCAAGCTCTCATAAATGAGGTACTTCGTTCCCATCTGTGCAAATTTATTTTGGTTTTTTTTTATGATATATTAACATACAGCTGTACTTGGGAAGACCATTTGGCCCATCTGCGATCTGCATTGGATCTGTTGTGTGCCCATCAATTGTATTTAAAAAAAATCTAAATGCTCATTCGATTAAGCGCAAGTTGCCTACCTTGGTCATATCATGTTAGCCATAGGTGTGTCAGTGGATAATAGTAAAATTCAAGCCATCATTGATTGGCCTCAGCCCCAATCAGCCATAGCCTTGAGAGGATTTTTGAGCTTACCGGGTTATTATCGAAAATTTATTCAGAATTATGGCTAGTTGGCAGCCCCTTTAACCAGCTTGTTGAAGCGGAATTCTTTGCATTGGAACGACACAGCTTTGCAATCCTTCAAGTTACTTAAACAAGCACTTGCCTCTGCCCCTGTGTTGCAGTTGCCAAATTTTGATGAACAATTTATTGTAGAGTGTGATGCGTCCGATGGTGGTGTTGGGGCAGTACTTCAACAAAACAGTCACCCCATTGCATTTTTTAGCAGACAATTGGCCCTTCGACATCATAAATTGGCAGCCTATGAACGGGAGCTAATTGGGTTGGCCAAGGCCATGAGACATTGGTGTCCATACTTATGGGGCCGGCGCTTCTTATTCGAACAGACCACTATAGCCTGAAGTTTTTGCTCGACCAACGCCTTACTACTACACCTCAGCAACATTGGATCAACAAGCTGTTGGGTTTTGATTTTAAAGTGGAGTATCGTTCGGGATGTTTGAATCAAGCCGCTGATGCATTATCCTGCTGTTTTCAAAATGAACCACAATTACATGCTGTCAGTCAACCCTATTCATTGTTTCTTGAAGCTGTCCGCGAGGAACTCAGCAAGGAGCCATCATTACAGGAGCTATTCCACAAGGTTGCCTCAAGCGAGTTACCTGCTCCTTGGTCTGTTCGAGATAATCTTCTCCTTTATAAGGACAGGATTTATTTGTTGCCTTCTTCACCCCTCATCGCTGCCATTCTTTCCAGTGTCCATGATGGTACTCATGAAGGGGTCCAGAAAACTTTGCACCAGATTCGTAGTGATTTTTATTGGAAGGGAATGAAGGCTGCTATAGCTGACTATGTAGCTTCCTGCCCGACTTGTCAGCGCCACAAGGCTGTGAACTTGAGTCCGGAGGGTCTTCTCCAACCATTGGCTCTTCCCTCACAGGTTTGGACTGATATTTTCATGGATTTTGTGGATGGGCTGCCTAAGGTATGGGGTAAAACGGTCCTGTTCGTGGTGGATCGTTTCTCTAAGTATGCACACTTTATTGCCATGGCTCATCCTTATACTCCTCCTCGGGTTGCACAGGTGTTCTTTGAGCACATTGTTCGTCTCCACGGCATTCCAGAATCAATTACTTCTAATCGGGATGCAGTGTTTACAAGTACTTTCTAGAAAGAACTTTTCCGTTTGAGGGGTACTAAGCTTGCCTTTTCTTCTGCTTATCACCCCCAATCCGATGGGCAAATAGAGGTTGTTAACCGCACAATTGAAATATATTTGCGCTGCTTGGTAGGGGATCGTCCAAAGTCTTGGGTTGATTGGCTGCCATGGGCCGAATATTGCTATAATACTTCTTTCCATTCATCTCTAGAGGAAACTCCTTTCCGTGTGGTGTACGGTTGTGATCCTCCTCGTTTGTTATCACATGTTGCTGGTTCTACCCGTGTTGAGACCGTGGATCAAGCCTTGGCTGACCGTGACTTGGAGCTTCGTAAAATCAGGGAGAGGTTACAGCAGGCTAAGGTCTGTATGAAGGAATACTATGACAAGGGTCATTGCGATGTGGAATATCAGGTTGGGGATCTAGTTTGGCTTCGTTTACAGCCCTGTCATCAACGTTCTCTTGCGGGGTTCCCACCACCATAAGTTTTTACCCAAGTTTTATGGGCCTTTTGCCATTATACAAAGAATTGGGTCTGTTGCTTATAAGCTCAAATTACCTTATGACTAAGTTACATGTCTTTCATGTCTCTCTTGAAGCCTTTTAAAGGGGATCCACCTACTTTTGTTCTGTGTCTCCCACCGATTGATAATGGACAGGTGATTCCCACTCCAGCTGCTATTTTACATGCTCGCATGAATCGTGGTGAATGGGATTTGTAATTAGTTCCTAATTTATAGGTTTCCTATTGGTATTAAACTTCCTATTTGTTTGAACTTGTCCTATTTAATGGACAAGTTAATAAAAATATAAGCAGAATTTTATTATTAAATTTGAGATCGAAGCTCTCCCTCTTAACGAGGCCCAAGGGTTTAGCCTCCCTTTGACGAGCTGAATAATGTTCAAAATAGGTCGACGAAAGAGTAATGATAACAAGGGGGAAAGGAGGTTATTAGAGCAAGATTTTTTAATTAATCGCCCTGTGACAAAATCCGTGGCAAAGGAACATAACAGTTGATCATCGGCAATTTGCTTTCAACATAAAGTTGACCACTATAACAACCTTGAGCATAAAAAATGGATGGCACACTAAGTGCAGTGATTCCCATAAACAATATAAGTTCCATATGGAAATATACGAACATTAACTCACAACTTTGATCCGGTATCCCACAAAAATCTGAATTGTTGACTGGCCTGGGAATCCACCCATTCTGAGTAGCAAATACCAGACTTACAAAAAGTATTTATGCTTATAGACCAACCTGGTCTGAGCCAACCAAACAACCACAAATTGTTTACATATATTTTTGTAGGCCAAACTTGATCAAATACTAGGTCCAAACATTTGGGTTGGGCTTGGCCATAGGCAAAAAAATCCTAGCCCTCCATGGGTCTTTGTGACACTTACAAGCTTATTGATGACAACCATTTTCCAGTTGGGAATGCAGCTTTGGAAGCTAGTGCATAAGATGCAAACATAAACTTGAAGGCTTGCTTACCTTGGTATGGTCACTGTTGGAAGCAGCAAGAACCATGGCTTGCGACTTGATACCCCTCATGGTTGCTGGCTTTAAGTTACAAAGAACACAAACCTTCCGATTCTGCCACAGCAATCAGAATTTTGAACAACTTCATAGAAAAGCATTTCCTGAAAGTGAAGAATGCTTCAAAATATTATGATTGGGAAAAGATTGAACAAATACCTGCATCTCCTCAAGAGGTATATACTTGACAAGTCCACTAACAACTGTTCTAGTCTCTCCTCCCACATCAATTTCTTCCACATATAGCGAGTCAGCATCAGGATGCTTCTGAGCTTTCTTAATTAGACCGACACGAATATCAAGTCTAGAGATGGAAATTTCTGGCTCAACATTGCTCTTCAATTTGGCTTCACCAGCAGGTTTTTTGGCTTGTTGCTTCTTCCCACCACTATCTGTTTCCATAAAAAGAAAAGAGGTTGTCCTTGTGTAAGTGAAGTTTCGAAACAAAAACCAGTTATCGTTTCATATAAGCATGGTAAGTAACCAAGAAACTAACAATTACTTTGACAATAGAGAATAAAACCATGTAATTGAAATGAAAACACTGGCAAGAGTAATGACCTGAAATTTTTGTCTTCTTCAGCTGCTCAGCAGTCTTCACTGCTTCAGCCTCTGCCCTCTCAGCTTGACTTCCAGCAAACTTCTTCCTGAAGAAATCCACTTCTTCATTTTTCTGAACACCATGAAATGTTAGTTATATGAATTTCAAAGCAATGCAGCCCTATGCCCCATCCCTCATCCTAACTCCCACACCAACACCTAAGACATGCAAATGTATACACAAAAGAACTTCCTACCCACAACCAGATGCATGCATGCAAAAAGTATATGAGGTATAAGAGGATGTACCAGTTCCTTGAACAATGGCTCTGGTGTGCCAATTTTATGATAGGGAGGTAGGAACTCCCAAGGTCTTTTTGCCCGATCAACATCTCCCTTCTCATCACAAAGCGAGGCTTGCTCAGGAGGAATATTGAGCTGCTTGAAGACCTTGTATACCAATAAGAACAAAATTTCAGCTTCAGATATTATCTGACTAACATTCTCCGACTACCAATTTTGGAACCGGAGAAACTTAGCATACCTCAACAGAGAAAGACGGCATGAAAGGTTCCAATAAACATGCAAGAAGATAAACAAGACCAGCAGCAGTTCTCATAACTATGTTACATGAAGGTTGATCTTCCTTGTGAAGCTTCCAGAATTGATTTTCCTACATGAGAATGCAATGTAACAGAAATTGGTTTTGCAGCCATCTCGAAACAGCAGAACCAGAACAAGATATGCAAATAATAAAGTTTCTGAACCTAGTCCTTAGACTTACTTGCAGATACGCATTTCCTTCACCAGAAATGCTCATTGCAATTTTCAGACCTTGCTTTAATTTAACCTGGAAAAAATTCAATGAACATAAGAAAGTTCAGGGGGCAAGAATTATGCAAACAGTATTTAGAAAAACATGTATACCTTCTCCATGGCTTCAACATATTGCTCAACATATTTACCAACATCTTCAGCCAATTTCTTTGTTAAGGGATGTGACCCAGCATTTGGAGCATCTGGAATAACCGAACCATATCCAGTGCCTGTATATTTAAACTGCCAGTCATTATATGTTTATGCCCTTTGCTTATGGTGCACACAAAGAAACAGCAACCTAATATGAGAACTTATCAACACTGAGTTTTAAGAGCATCAGATTTATGACCCTGCCACAAACTCTATGAGAGTCTCCTACTATTGTAAAGATCATAAAAACAAGTGGAAGAAAAAATGTGTGATTGTCAAATCATGCACATGAACCAATCTTTTAGGAGAAAATATTTGTTCAAAAAATAAGCATAAAAAGGAAAGCCACGGCATTATTAGTTCAACCAAAGCTTCAGAAGTTGCCTCAATAGAAAAATTTTTGGAACAAAAAAGAAAGGTTTTTAGAATTATAGAAATTTAAGAAAATAAGAACTAAACAGAAGAATAAGAAAACAAAGCCTTGAAGCAGCAAACTCCAAATATTAGACCTTGTTATTAATGGAAATCTCAACCCTCTCCCAACAACTCAAATAATTTTAGCAGAAGATATTTGCCAAGACTCAATCAGGCTTACAAACCAAGAATTTAAGAAATATAAGGATAAAGCTCAAGATAATGTACCTGAAGGTTTAGCAATAAAACTCAAAACTCGGTTAATAAAGTTGCCCAAGTTACTGAGCAACTCACTGTTAAGTTTTGCTTGCAAATCAGACCAAGTGAATAGTGTGTCAGATACCTAATCAAAACAAATCCAACCAACTTAGATATTTATATTGCAAAAACAGGATGAAATATTAAATTACAGTAAAAAACAGGATGACATATTAAATTACAGTCAGAAAATAGTATCAGAAAGTAGATAATTACCTCTGGTCTGTTAGTTAATAAATAATATCTCCACACTTCCACAGGAATATTTGTATCTTTTGCATCATTACCAAAAACTCCTATGCCTTTACTCTTGGAGAACTTTCCTGAAATAACAAATTAACAAATTCAAGTTACAAAAGGAGACACAATTTTCATCTTTTATCCATTTTAAAGAAACAACAATAATTGCATGCAGGTGCATTCAACACCATACGCTTGACTAACCTGCTTCGTAGTTTAAGTATTCAGTGACGCTTATAGTCTTCATCAAAGTCCAATTTTCACCTGTTCCAAGAAGAGTAGATGGAAACATCACCTGAAACAAGAAAAAATTTACATCGGACAAGATCAACTTACTGTAACAGTTAAGAGTAACCAGACTGCAACAAAAGCCTGTGATAACCATGATTGGTGAAAAAACACCCTGAACTTCTCTAGGCTTGCAAGCAGGATTTTAGATATTAGGAATGTTAATAAAAATAAGTCAGTGTATAACTAAGGAGCCCTTTTGAGGTACAAAAGCTGCTCTTAGTTCCATTAATGGCATCAGCCAATGAATTATTCAACTTGTGAACACAACAATCTTTTTGCCACACATAACTTAGCAGCAAGATAATGTAGAGGAAGGATTGGAAAAAAAAAATAAATAAAGAATGGCCGCGAACTAGAATATTTTCAACTAGATTTGATGCATAAAAAAGAAAATAATAAATACGACCAGTCCTTCAAATCTATATTGGCGAATAAAAGCAAAGGTTGTTACAGAGAATAAAAGCATTATCTCATTGCCAATTTCAAAAGCTTCTTATATAACAATAAAGATGATTAAAAATCCATCTTTTTTTACAATTCAAACCACTAAATGAAAACAACCTCCTGGACTAAAATTTTTCCCCAAACAGGAAAATGTGAAGAAAGGAGTGAACAAGAATAACATAGATTCATTCTTGTACACGAAAGTAATTTAGGTTTAAGCCAGAAAGAAAATCCCCAATTGTTTGAAACATTTACACAGATTTTAAATAAGATCTAATAATATCCACATCTAACAATGACATATCTATATCCATAGGTCATAAATGAAAAACATGGAGAATACTAAACTTACAGTGTGGAATGGAACATTATCCTTTCCCATAAACTGATAGAGCTCCACATTTTCAGGATCCTTCCACCACTGCTCCCATTCTGGAGTGTAACATGCAGTGATCGAGACATATCCAATAGGTGCATCAAACCAGACGTAGAACACCTACCAATAATGTCAATGGAGGTTAGAATCAATTCCATCTAGTGCAAATGTAACATGTCATACATATCAATGTTTATAAGAAGGAAATGGTGAAGAAGGAAAACTATTTCACTGAAACAAGGAGTTTCATAAAGTGCAGGGAAAAGGTATGAAGTGTGTTTCCAACCTTGTCCTTAAATTTCTCATGGGGCACCGGAACACCCCATTTCAGATCTCTGGTAATACATCTTTGCTTTAGCCCTTCTTTCAACCATGCATTCGTTGCTTGGATGGCATTCTGACTCCAGGATCCAGCTACTGACATGTTCTCAATATATTTTACCAGTTTATCCTTTAGCAAAGGAAGCTCAAGAAACAAGTGATTCGTATCACGAATGCGCGGACTATTTTGACAGACCTGTTCAGGTGTTAAGATAAATCATCACACTGTTGTTATATTATATTTAATAGTGAAAAAATGACTTAAATAACATGAGCTCTTAAATGGCTTATTAGTTTCCTCATAGCATTTTACTTTAAAAAAGATAGTAGTAATGGCTTAGCAAAAAGTTTAAAATGTGCCAGTGGGCTAGTCACACAGCAGTACTTTTAGGTTTTCACATTAAAGCCACTGATATAATTATTGAGCACCATTGAGCCTATCCTAGTCTCATAAAGCTTTCCTTTAAACAGGAGTTAAAGGGCATAAAACAACCAAAAGTGGAAAGGGCTTTAAGGTGTTTAAGCTCGTCATATTAGGTTATGCTAATTGTTTGAGAGCTAAATAATTACAAATCCTAGATGGCAATGCTTTACAAACATACAACTGAAAACTCCCACAAAGTGGAAAGATGGATGAAATCATGAAAGAACCAGAAAGACAATCAAAGGATACAGTGCATACCTTGCACCTAGGATCCTTCAGCTCTGTTGGATTCAATAACTTTCCACAGTTTTCACATTGGTCTCCTCGTGCAGAATCATAATTACAACCTTCAGTAGGACAAGTACCCTCTACAAGCCGATCAGCTAAGAACCTTTTGCAGGTATCACAGTAGAGCTGAATTAAGGAAAGAGTTAGTAACATATGCTAAGAACATCGTGTGATTAGACCAAATAAGTGCAAAGTAGAGAACAGACCATCAGTGGACATAAATATTTACCCAGCAATTATCCATAGACCCAATATTAGAAAATCCATGAGATATCAAAAACAGAGGAAACTCCGACTCCATACCTGCTGCATTGTGTTCTCAGAGAGCCAATTGTTATCCAACAACTTCTGAAAAATTGCTTGGCAAACTTCAGTCTGTTGAGGAGTTGATGTACGTCCAAATTCATCAAAACTTATATTAAACCATTTATAAACCTCCTTATGAATTGCATGGTACCTAGAAAGCCACAGGGAAGAAGTTACAGACAACAGGAAAATATGCCCTGTAAAATGAATTTTGTGCATCAAATAACCAACCTGCCTACCCAGCATAAGAAAAATTAACTATAAGCATATATTTTCCTTATAGCATAAACTCAACTTGGATTTGTATTTAGTAAATTGAAATTGTCTAAGATTATATTTCAATACTTACCTAAGTCCATGAATTTTAACACTTAGCTGTACCCTATTCATGGACCCATCCAATCACAAACTTCCAGGTACACAAAAGTAGACATTATTCTGCATACGTAGTCGTCTTGATTGCATTGGTCCATGAATTTATTCAAGGACCTGGTCTAGACAAGAAAAATCTTCAGCACATATAAGACTTGAATTCAATGTGTTTCTATCGCTAGATAGATGACAATTCAAATATCAAGGCCTAAATTCATGCTGAACAATATATACAAACAATATTATAGGGAAACAAGACACAAAAAGCAACAACGTTAAACTAAACTATTTGAGAAAACGTCATTTAACAGCCGCCAGTTATTAAAACATATAATAAACTTGAGCATTAAAAAAAAAAGAAGTTGTTACTTGTCACAAATCTCCTTAGGGGAGCAATTCTCCTCCATGGCCTTGGTCTCTGTTGCAGTTCCATACTCATCAGTACCACAAATATATATGGCATTGTAGCCTCGTAACCGGCAATATCGCGCAAAAGCATCGGCACTCAATACACCTATAAAGAAACAACAAACAGGCAAATTAAGCATAATTGTACAGCAACAAAACTCCAATTAGAAACTAACGAAACAGCGATTGATAGAAAAATGAAGAAAAAAAGCGGAGAAAAAGAAGATTACAGCCAATGATATTGCCAAGGTGAGGGACGTTATTGACATAAGGCAAGGCGCTAGTGATGAGAATGTTTCTCTTGCCGGGGATGGGGAGCTTGGTAGCCGGTGGATCATCTTTTGAAGAAGTGTTGGATGAGAGATCTCCCATGGAGTGTGGTGAGTATAGGTTTTAGCTGAAATTTGGAGAGTTGGTTTGCTTGGGATTGTATCGGGCAGTCAGAAATGAAGAAAGAGGGCGCTTTGCTGGTGGGCTTTGTAGGGTAAAGTAATCGTTTGCCTAATTGCCCTCTGATATTCTTCCATATTACAACTATGCGCCTGCACTGTTAAACCTTGCACGCGCTTTGGATACAAATACTCGATAATATTTCAGTTCTATTAGTAATTGTATTTTTTTCCTTTAAAAAAAAATGAATTTATTTTTTCTTGTTTGGACAATAAAGGAAAGGAAGGATAATCTTTACTTACATTTTTCTCCAAAATGGAAAGAATGAAGAATAAATAGAATAAAATTTTAATTTTTTCTTCCTTAGTTAGAGGAGATAAATTCATTCTATCCATAAAAACTATATTAAAGTAAATTTCATTTATTTGTTTCCATTTCTTTCATTAAATTAAATTTAGTTTCTCTCATCCAAAAAATTATTTTTTAGTTTTTTATTAAAGAAATATATTTAATTGGTATTCACTTAGTTTTCACTTATATGAATGTTAAATTATCTTTTTTTAAATAGAGGCGAGAAATATATAGTCGTAATATGGTATCATTCGATTGAATGTGAACAGTCATATGTGCTTTAATTGAATGGTACATCTGTATGCACACCATGCACAAAGAATTAAACTATTTGACTTAATTATAAATAAAAATATTAATACAAATAAATTGAAAATTATTCCATAAAGCCCAACTAACTGTGATGAGCTTAAGCACGGTTGCCAGTTAGTAATTTCAAATTTTTAGTTCCCTAATCATGCTAGTTTCTTAAAATAGCTTCAAGTTGTTAACTGATTAAACTGATACTTGACGTCAGTTTAACGCTTGGTTGTGTTGGCATCAGGCCCACATTACTGTATCCCTCTGACCAATCAGTTCAAGCCACGTATGCTTACTTAAAGTTGGAATGTGGTCTCGCCAATGAGCAGCAGCGCCTTTGATTGTGACTTGATCTGCTTTAACCAATGTTATTGAAACTGGACCGGCCGATTTAACCGGTTTAATCGCGAATCGGCAATCTAACCGGTTGGTTCAACTACATAAAACTGGACTGAAAAGAACCGGACAAAACCGGATTATATTTTATTATATGCTTTTTAGTTTAAGATAATTAATAAAATAAGTGTTCTTTTCATAAAAATAAAAAATAAATAATCCAATAAGTTTTATTTAGCAAATAATTGATTCTTTTAGTATTTAATCACGTTTGAATTTAATGAAAACAATATAATGGTTTAATAATTCAATAAAATATAATAGAATAAAAATTGAATAAATTATTAAAGCTGGTAAACTTAAAGATAATTTTCTACCTTTTTTTCATTTCACCTACAGTTATTAAATTATTTAATTTTTAAATTAAAACTCATAAAATAAAATATTTTAACAGAAAAATACCTAATCAAGTAATATTTTTTAAAAAAAAAAAAGGTGAAAGTGTGGGTATAAGGAAAAGAAAGAATGCAAAATGTGTAGGGTGTGCAGTGCAATGAGAATTAATGATGTTAATTTGTCTAATTCTGATCAATACAATAAGAAAATAAAAGAGGTGTAGTAATCAGACTCAAAGTGTTAAAAGTGTGAGTGAATTGATTATTTATTTTGTAGTAGGGATATTAGTAATAGTGATGGAGATGACTACAACGATAATGAGAATGACGATAATGATGAGTGATGAAAATGATTTTTTTTTTAAATATGTATAATGTAAAATGAATTTGTTTGAATGTTTAAACCTTATTTTTGGTGAATATTTAATATGTTTTGTAACTTATTATTAGTATATTTGTGACATATGTTAAATGTTTTGATATATTTTTTTTTGTTTAAGTGTTTATACGGTAGTATTTATAAAAATTATACTAATTAATAATATTTTAAAAAATAGAAAAAAAATCCAATTGAACCGGTCGAACCACGAACCCTCGGTCTTGTCGGTTTTCTATTCGGTCCTATTTCAATAACATTGGCTTTAACCATATAATCCTCCCCATTGCTTCAACGGCTTAATTCAGTTGCTTGTAATGCCTGCCAAGAAATAATCTACCTGTGTTGACTTCTTAGCACAATTCAACAGATAAATAAAAAGAGAAAAAATCAATTTATTATAAATAAATTTAAATTGACTTAAATGATTTTATCGTATTAAAAACTTAAATCATCGAATAATACATCGATTAAAAATGGAGGTGAATAATTTCACTCTCCACAAATAGACTTTAATCTGACTGCTTTAGCTAAAGTATGGATAGATAAATTCATTGTTCGTTTAACATAAGTAATAGAATATCCTTCTAATGCTTTTAAGAGAACCTTGCACGGCTTATCCTTCAACCAGCTTAGAGCTCTTTTAACTGCTAGAACTTCAGCTATATGAGCTTTAAAGCATCCTTCAGCTGCTGCATATTGCATTGCAACACAGTCTCCCCTATGATTGCGAATAATAAACCCATAAGAGATATACCCTTCACGTTTAAAACAACCTGCATCTACGTTACAAAACAAGAATCCCTCCTTAGGCCTTTGCCACCTTGAAACAGAATGTGCCGGGACATTGAGGCAAGACATTTTCTGGTCCTGGATTACTTTCCATTGTGAAAGTGCCAGCCTAGAAAAATTTAAAACTAAGTATGGAGCTTCCAGTTTCTTGTCCCAAAGAACTGTGTTTCAATTTTTCCACAAGCTCCAAATTAAATATGCTATTTCAATGGTAGAATTACCCTGCATAGTTTCCAATATCACAGCAATCCATGCGCCTATCTCCAAAATACTTAAGCCATAACTGTTGAGCAAACCCACATTTAATAAAGATATGAGTTTCATGTTGGAAAATTATTGTTTCTAATAATTATATGGTTAATATATTATTAATATCAATTATATTAGCTATTTAATTATATGGGCTATTTTAAGTGATCAAATAAAGAGCCCAAAAAAGACTACTTGTTGAGATATGGCCCTAAATGAGTAGAAACCGACATTGGCCCATTAGGGTTTAATGGAAATTCTAATGTGACAGTATATATACATAACTTTGGTCATGGTCCCTAATACACCAAAATTACATATTGTTTTCTTTCTTCCATCTAGAGAGAATTCATAAGAATCCCATTGAGAAATAAGGCATTTTGGTTAAGGAAGACCATTGTACCGCATAATCAACTTTCACATTAGGTGTATAATTGCACAATGAATTCAGGTATGTTTGCGCAATAATTTTATTTTTGATGATTTGACATGAATGATTTATGGGTTATTGTGTATTTATGATTTATTCTAACAATTGGTATCAAAACCTAATTCATGTTGATTCATAGAGAATGGATTAATGTTATCATTAGGAATTATATCACGGCCGATACCATGGAAATTGTGGCCGAATAGTATTTCTATTTGTTTAATTTTGCCGAGTAGTATTGGGTATGAATTACTATTTCCGTGGTTTGATATTTATTATTTTTCTCTGGAACTTGGGTTTGGCCAGTTTTTGTTTTCTTGTGCTGTAAATATTGCTTGATCAACATTATTTTAATTTGGCAGCGCCTGTGCCTTTAATGGCTTTCTTGGCACAAATATTTATTTGTTTTGGATTGACAACATATAAGCTTGTTTTATGATTGTAGCAACTTTTGTTTTCTCTTTGATTATATCATGATGGTATATTTCTGACTTTGGCAATTCTTTGAGAAATTATATCATGGCATGTTTGTTATTTAGCAATCGGCATATTGACAATTTTTTGATTCCGGTTTCTTATGGCTTTCTCCGTCGTGTGATTAATTTTATTTAGTGTTATTTTGATCACAATCGACTATTTTCGGTTGCTCCATAATTTTTTTTTATATTTAAGTAACTTATTAAAGTTTCCAGAATTGTAATTAAATTCCTAAAGTTTCAAAATATAAGATTTAATCAAGAATTAAATATTAATTCGTCTACATTCTGGAATTCAAGATTTAATCCCTATGGTTTTGGATTTAAAAATCTTGACTCATAAAGTTCCTCTTGCGTTGTGGCCCTAATCCCAATCAGTATGTGCAATTAAATTATACATTTATCTAATAATTAGCTCAAAGGTAGATTAGTTTTTGGCAAGATATTTGGCGAATTTTATTGCATAACCCGTCTTATATTTTAAAACAAACAAATTGAAATGATAGATTAATCTCGTTTTAGTAAATTTATTTATTCTATAAAATTTAAGACATGTATGATTGTCACTTATGCGAATAACTGATTGGCCCAAAGGAAGGTCACTATTTGGCCATTTGACAATTCATACCTGTGGTATTAAATGTGTGATAATTATCAAGTGTTTATCCTTGTGAACAATAAGTCAGACCAAAGGTAGATTGTTGTTTGACATGACTTATTATCAATATTTGATTACTACATGGAGAGTACCACTTACAGTTAATTCCTCTGTCCAAAGACAAGAGATTAATAACGTGCTAGGTATCTTGTATGGGCCCTCCTAATATTTAATTATTTTGTGTCATGCCTTGATTTTTGGTTGACATGCTTCTTAAATGTTAGTATACTCATACATTTTGCTTTGGATTCAGCTTCCATTGCTAATTATGCCAATCCTTCTGCTCAAGTTAACAACATCCCAATGGTAAATGGTGCAAACTTTAAGTCCTGGAAAGAGACAGTTGAAATTGTTCTTGGTTGTACGGACTTGGATCTAGCACTTCGGGAAAATTGACCCACTACTACTCCAGAAAACCCCAATGAGGTTAAAATAGAAAATTGGGATCGGTCCAATCGAATGTGCCTTATGATCATAAAGCACTCCATTCCGGGGGTATTCAAGGGCTCTATTACTGAGGATAAGGATGCCACAATGTTCCTTGAGGAAATTGAACAATACTTCGCCAAAAATGAAAAGGCGGAGACAAGCAACCTTTTGACTAAACTTGTTTCCATGAAGTATAAAGGCAGAGGGAACATAAGGGAGCACATTATAGAAATTACAAATCTCGTATCAAGGCTCAGGGCACTAAAGTTAAAGCTGTTTGAAAACTTGCTCGTGCATTTTGCCTTGATTTCTCTTCCTATAAATTTTAAGCAATTTAAAGTGAGTTATAACACTCAAAAGGAGAAATGGTCATTGAATGGACTTATTTCTCACTGTGTACAAGATAAAGAGAGGCAAATACAAGATAAGATTGAGAGTGCTCATTTGGTCACCAATCCCAGTAAAAAAAAGAAACATAAGAACACTGCAGAAAACACTTCTCAAAAGAAGCAGAAAAAACAGGATACGATATTCATTTGTTATTTCTGCAAGAAAAGGGGTCATATGAAAAAAAGAGTGTACCAAGTATGCCAACTGGCGTTTAAAGAAGGGTAAGTCTCTTTCTTATGTTTGTTCGGAAGTTAATTTAGCTTTTGTACCTAAGGATACTTGGTGTGTAGATATTGGTGCTACTACTTACATAAGTATGGTTGCTTCTATGCAGGGTTGCCTGTGGAGCAGGCTGCCAAATGATGCTAAAAGATTCATCTATATGGGCAATGACAGTACAGCTCCAGTAAAAGCTATTGGGACTTTTAGACTTCAATTAAAGACTGGTTTTCATTTGGATTTATTTGAGACTTTTGTTGTACCGTCTATAAAACGGAATTTAATTTTTGTTCCTACTTTGGACAAATTAGGTTACACTTGTTCATTTGGAAATAATAAGGTTTGTCTCTATTTAAATTCTACTTTGGTTGGTACTTGCTCCTTGATTAATAAATTATATATGCTTGATGTTGAATGTCCCAATAATAAAATCTTGCAAACAAGTTCAAGGGGTACAAAGCAAAAATTAACAGATAATTTGACTGTCTTATGGCATAAGCGCTTAGGTCATATCTCTAAACAGAAAAATCAAAAACTTGTGTCAGATGGAATTATTGAACCCCTTGATGTAACAGACTTCCAACTCCGTGTTGAGTGTATCAAGCAAAAACAATGAACAAAAGTAAATTAGGAGCTGAAAGAGCTAAAGATGTCTTAGAACTAATACATACTGATATTTGTGGTCCATTCCCTACGGCTTCTTAGAATGGATAATAGTATTTTATTACGTTCATAGACGATTATTCAAGATATAACTACCTATATCTAATTAATACATAAAAAGTCACAGTCCTTAGACGTTTTCAAATTTTTCAAAGCTGAAGTTGAACTTCAACTTGGAAAGAAAATTAAGACTGTCAAATCTGACCATGGAGGTGAATATTGCGGCAGGTATGACGGATCGGGAGAACAACGTCCTGGACCTTTTGCACCTTTCCTCAAATAGTGTGAAATTGTTCCAAAATATACAATGTCGGGCAAACCCAGCATGAATGAAGTTGCAGAACGACGAAATCGAACTCTTAAAGATATGGTTAGGAGTATGATTAATCATTCCACCTTACCAGAATCACTTTGGGGAGAAGCTTTAAAAACTACATTGTATATACTCAACAGGGTACCAAGTAAAATAATTTCCAAAACCCCATATGAGTTGTGGATAAGCAAGAAGCCTAGTGTTAGACACTTGCGCATTTGGGGTTGTCCAATTAAAGCGCGCCCTTATAGGCCACATGAAGGAAAGTTGGATTCAAGAATAGTGAGCTGCTATTTTGTTGGTTATGCTGAACGCTCACGGGGTTATAAGTTTTACAATCTCACATCTTGATCATTTTTTGAAATAGGGAATGCAAAGTTTCTTGAGGATGTTGAGTTTTGGGGGAGAGAAAAAATAACGAATGTTGTCTTTGAAGAAGAATCTGCTACTGACAATGATCAGGTTTCTATACCTATTGCTGTCCAAGAATCAGTTGTATATAACAATGTTCAAATTCCTAATCCTGACATTGTTACAAATCAAAATAATAGTGAAATCCTCCCTCCAACACTACCTGCGGATCCAATTCAAACTCAACAACCTCAAGAAGTGCTATTAAGGAGATCCATTAGAGAGAAAAGAAGTGCATTATTTCTCACTGTGTACAAGAGGAAGAGAGGCAAATACGAGATAAGACTGAGAGTAGTTGAACTTCAGTATACAGTATAAATGTTGATGAACTGCATAACTAACATGCAGAATAAGATTGAGGAGATGAATCGAAAAATCAACACTTCATCGCAACAGTCTGATCGTCCACTTTCGCCAACTGCTTAGTTAGAGATTTTTAAAAATTTACTATTTGTAGTGCATTTAGTTGATTATGCATTATTGTTACATTTTTACCAAAATTATTTATTTTAATTAATATATTTTCAATTATATTATTTTTGTCCATTATAATTTTTATACTATATTATCATTGATGATTCTATCATTTAAAAATTAAACTAAAAAAATTAAAAATTCTGAATTTATCGAAGGAAATATAAATTTCTGTCAGTAAAATTTGAGACGAGAATATATACCAACATAATAGTACATTCTGTCCGTAAATTTTCCGACATATATTTCTGTTGCAAATTGTACTGACGAAAATTTATATTCTGTCGGTAAATTTATCAACGAAAGAAATGAGTCCGTCACAAAATTTGCCAATGGACCATATTTCCGTTGGTAAATTTACAAACCACAGTAATTTTATTTACCGATGGAATTCCGTCGGGAATTTCCGTCACTAATCGCTCTTTTTCTTGCAGTGAATGTAAAGCATAGGCATACTTATAAAAAAAATTATAAATAAAGTGACAAATAAAGATAATGATAACATGAAAGATAATGATAACAAAAAAAAAATGTTGATTGACCTGTAAACCACTTTAATATGGCCCTAGTTATCTTGTGTCCACTGAATTTTATTTATAAAAAATTTAAAGATTTTTATCAAATAAAATATTTATTTAATTTACTACTAGAATAACATTATTTTTAATGATATATGTAGCTGTCAATTTGTCTTGAGAATTTGTTTAAAAGTTTCATATCGTTTGTTAAAAAACATAGTTTAAGAGACGTTTCTATTGGCTAAAAAATAGAAATAGAATTAATTAAATAAGGCATTTGCTCGTGGATGTATCGATATATTATTTTTAATTTTATTTGAAAAACATATGAATATGTGCAATTTTTTTTCATATTTTTAAGTAATTTCTTTTACATTTTAAAAGAAATTTGTTAAATGATATTAATATCAACTAAACACCAACTAGAACACATAATATATTGGGTTAATTAAAAGATGATAAATCATTGAGTTCTAGTACAATAATTGTGCAAATATCGTTTTTCATCTTCTAGTACAGTTAAAAGCACATATATTTCCATTTATTTTATTATTTTTTATTTTAACCCTTAAAATTATAATTTTATGTGGTAATTTATGACTCTAAAATAAGTCTATTAAAAAATTCAATAAAAAGCAGCATGAACAAAAAAAAAATATAGAAAGATTTTAGTTTGAGATAGTAATATATCGATATTAACGATTGAATCTTGTGGCTGCACTTATATCTCATCTTCTATACATGGCTAACTATTTAAATATAGGAAAATATGATTTGATGAAGATGTATTCACCAATGGAAAATTTATGATGACATTTTGGTCGAAATCAAAACTTATTGCATCAACATTGAAATCTGGTAATTGTGTTTCTTTTTTTTTTTTCATTATCAACTTTAACTTTAAATTGTATTGTACTCACATTTAAATCTATTTCTAAAAGAGTCTATATATAGATTATTGAATTTGGTGAGTTAAATTTAACCTTCTAACAATTTTATTTATACAACATATTTTGGAGGGAATTTAAAAAAATTAGAAATTTATTTGGACGGAAAAAGTTTGAATTAATCTTGAAAATTTTGGTATACATGAGTTAAAATTACATTGAATAACAACAATTTATTTTTTGAGGGAATATATATATTTACTCAAAAAATGAAAGTGTGTATTGGGAAAGAAGAAAACATATTACTCCTTCATTGGTTTCAACCAATTAGATTTAAGTCACTACGATTAGGGGTGAGCAAAGAAACCGATGGACTTGGTTAACCGAAAAAAAAAATCTGAAACCGAACCGATGGACTGGTTAATCGATTGTAATGGACTCGTTAATGGTTAGTATTTTGAAAAAACCGATATTAATGGACTGGTTAATGGTTTTTGACTCATGTGACTGGTTAACCGAACCGAAATCAAATTTTTAGTTAATTTATTAATTTTTTAATAATTTATAATAATTTATCCTAATTAAAGGTGATCATATACTTTTTTTCATTATACTAATTATTTTTAAGTTTTTAAGTTTTTTTAATTGGCTATTCGTAAGTATAACAATTTATCTAATTAAATGTGATTATGGACCGATTAATATATTTACTTATTAAATATTAAGTTTTAAAAACAAATTTGCTTATATCCACCAAATATTTTTATTTTAACAACAATAATGTTATATTATAGTGAAAAAATTTTAATTTTTAAGTATCTTGAACATTTTAATTTTATTTATAAATATATTTATAATTATGGTGGTTAACCGAAAAATATTGGGTAACCGATCAAAAAATTCGAAACCGATGGACTAGTTAACCGATGGTAATGGACTGGTTAATGGACTGAAATTTTAAAAAATCGATATTAATGGACTGGTTAATGGACTGAAGCTCATGCACCGGTTAACCGACCATGCTCACCCCTAACTACGATTGAACAATTTTGAGTCTTTTTAAAACAAGGGTAACTTGGTCATTGTTTACTATATTTAATCATAAATTAAAGTTTAATTAATATTCTTTAATTCTGGTAAGAACAATAATAATGACACATACAATGGAATGTAGGGAGTATAAGAATTAATGTGCTTAACATTAGCGATGGAACTGGCAACTGAAATGCCTATTGCAATAAATATTTTTAAATTCAAAGGCTGAAATGCCCTTACACCGTAGAAGTGCATGTATAAGATGTAAGGGTGTTCAAAAATGGTGTAACCCATCCAAACCGTTTAGCTCAATCCGTCTAACCCATTTTTTTCATACTTTTAATGGATTATTATAACCCATATAACCCATTTTAAAATTTACAAAATATTTATATGGGTTATGGGTTATTATATAATCCAGCCAACTAATCCATTTAAATGTTGACTCCAATTATTATTTATATCAAATTATAATATAAATTTATATCAAAATATTTAATATATTTAAACTCGTATACTTATCATATAATGTTCCAAAATTTCAGTTTTCGTAAATAGTACTTTTCGGGTTGTAAATAGTGACACCACGGCGAACGATACCACCTGGTATTGAAAAATATTTTATTCGACCATTGGAAAATACAATTCATGAAAAATCCGAGAGTATAATTTGAGGTGAATTTCAGTTTAAATAAATTATCAAAAGTCAAAAATAAAAATAAGACGCGGTTCGATTTAAATAGTAACGACAATTGACTAAATTTTGACCGGACTTGAAAAAAATGCTATAGACCTCCGAAAAATTAACCTGACATATTGACTCACTCCAAATAATGTAAGAAAATTTTTGAAAGTGAAAATTAATTTTTGGATCACATAGAAAAATAAATTATCGGACCGGTAAAAATTTGCCGGACCGAAAAATGACATCATTTTGACCCAAAAATTTTTGTGCACCCTATAAAATATTTTTCGACATTTATGGATATATTTTTATTAGAAATAAGAGAAAAATTATTGGGCATAATAAATATTAAGTATAAAACCTATTGGTATAACTAACTAATATTGATATTTTTATATTTTATGCAATATTACTATGATTTTTCATGATTCCTGCGCCTTGCGATGAAAGAGTGACTTTCTTTCTACCCTATAAATATGCTTCCCTAATATTACTAATTCCTCCTTTCCCTTTTCCATTTATTACCTTCATATCCCCTATTTTATTTTATTTTAATTTAATATCCCTAAATCAACTCTATTTATCCACTTATCCCCCACCCTGATTAATAGTACATTGCCAAAATAAAAAGATGAATAGAAATATAAACTATACATTTAGATCATGGGGTAGACTTAGACATATCAAATTCACACTAAATCTGATTAAAAAAATCAGATATATATTACTACCACCTTGACGTTTTAAGAAAATTACACTCACATTTGTTTAAATATTTTTAGAAGAATTTGTGATTTTTTTAAAGAAATTGAAAATATGCATATTACATTTTTTTTAATACGATAATTGCTAGAAATGTATAAATTAGGCCTGAATAAGGATTGGCTAAAAGGAAGATAAATGAATCATGAGATTAATATAGTTTTAATTAATTTATAATTAATTAGTGATATAGCTACATTGAGACAATTTCTCATGTCAACCTCATATTGTTATTCGTAAGCTTAGTTACCAATAAATTATGATATTAAAGAAATAATTCTTATATTTTGAGGCATGGTTGTTAAAAAATATTTTTTAATGTAATGAACTCTTGTTAAATTTAGAAATTACTCAATTGATTAAATTAATGAAAAATCATATTAATATTGCATAAAGTAATGAAAAATCATAGTAATATTTAAATATTTTTAAAATTCATGTTTTATACTTAAAAAATATAAATATAGATAATATAAAATTAGAAAATTAATATAACCCATGTAACCTAGTCATAAACCAACCAACCCAATATAAAGAGTTTAAGTTAAAATCCAGCTGGATTGGATTGGGTTCAACCCATTTAAAATTTTAGATGGGTTGGATGGAAAACCAATCGTAACCCATCCAACCCATTTTTGAACACCCCTAATAAGATGTTTAACTCTAATAATGTGATCTGTTAGAGGAGTCGATTGTCTATAAAGAATGTTGGGAAAGGCATAAAAATTGCATAAATAATCAAATAAAATAACGAGCAAGAAGAAAAATTAGATACTAAATTTATTGTGATTTAGCTAAAAATGCCTACCAAGTATTATAGTTGATAACACAACAAATATCATTTGCTCTAAGGCCCATCAAGCCGGGCCACTCAACTGGCAAGGCCCAATGCCTATCAACCAAAGGTAGCAGACACGAGCTCCTAGGCAGCGCACAAGCCCGATCGGCTGATGTGACCACCAGTCCCATCAGCCGCCTGACATCAGGCAGCGCCCATGCCTACCACCTGCTCCTTGTCATGTCGCCGAATACCTACTCTGACAGCCAGTAATCACACCCCAGGTACTCAAGTGTCCCTCAACTATCTCATACAAATAGCCCAGCCAACGATGGCTCCAGGTATTGAACTCATAACATTATCTCTCTAAAGCACATTCTCTCTCTAAGCTACTAACTTGAGCTTCAGAGTGCTTACGCCTGGTCCAACCGGGCTCTTCTTATTGCAGGGTTGTCTCATTTGATCGGATCGCCTTCTCTTCTTCAGATAAAGACGTTTTTGACTTTATCATTTGGTGCTCTCGTTGAGAGATGGCAAACTCAAGATCCAACGAGAATATAACTCCCATGGACCTTGATCATGACGACAACGCTCGTGCCAGATCAGGCACCTCGAGAAGGAGGGAAGGGCCCACCAGGTCCCCCATGAGGGCCAGCCTCCTTTCCGAATTCAATGATGCCGCTACGAGGCAACCAAAGGACACCCCCATCACTGTGAGAGACATGCGCGCTATTCTCAGTGATTTTACCAAAAGCATCGTTCAAACGTTGAAAAAGGGTAATGTAAGCACCGTGTCCTGGAGCGGTCCGGATCAGAGGTTACCCTATGATGAAATCAATGTTCAAAGCCTGTACGGGAGGCTGAAGTTGGAGGTTTTAGTCCCGCGTTCCATGAGAAATGAGGTTTTTCTACACTTCAGGGGCAGAGGGGGAGAAAATGGGAGTTTTCCGAGTCGAAAAGGTTTTTTTGTCCTCCACAGACGGCCAGCCCGTCTGTAGAGGTAGCCCGTCGCTTCGAGTCACCGACGGCTCAGGGTATTTTCCGACGCCCGTCGGAAAGTCACCGCCCCTGTCAGGAGCCGCCTGGTTTCCCGGAGCACGCAACCGTTCCGACGCCCGTCGGTGGATGTGGCAGGGCCGTCGAAAGTGTCCTTGTGTCAGTAGGATTCTTCCGACGCCCGCCCCTACGCACCGACGCCCGTCGGTCGTGTCTGGCTATATAAGGTCCGAATTTTCATTTGAAAAGGGTTGGAAAATTTTTCAGAAGAGGAAACTCTGCCAAAATTTGAGCACGTTTTCTCTCTCTTCCAAAAACACCTTTTTCCAAAGAACTTTACTTAATCAAGGATCAAATCAATCAAAGGAACTAAAAGCTAATTAGTTTTCTTTAGATTTTGACTCCTAAATCGATTTTCTGAAGGATCGGAGGTGAAATAGCTCATTTTCTCTCTCTAATCTTTCATTCTCTTATTTCTCGTGGAACGCGTGGGGATCTAACCGACATCAAAATTCTACCCAAGGCGACTATCTGAGGGTAAATATTCCGGATTCTCTCTCCATTTCTATCTCATATTTAATCATTTATTATTTATTTATTCATTCTGTGAAATTTTTGAATACTTGTCATTACTTTTCTTCATTTTGACTACCCCATCTCCCCTTTTTGAAATAAAACTTGCTTTTTGATCTTGAAAGGCCCTTGTTTCCTTTCTGTTTTCTGGAGACAGAGGTGACCGACGGGTCATCTTCATGACCGACGCCCGTCGGTCACCTACCTATAGACGCCCTTTTTGAGTGACAAACGGGCATATCGAATTACCAAACCGACGCCCGTCGGTCAACCAGGAAGGGCCGTCGGTGGGTTCTGCCTCCATTTTTGTTGATCATTTTTCATCTCTATTCAGTCCCTTCGATTTTTTATGTGTTAATTTCATGAATATTAACATCTCTTAACTTTCTGTGAGTGTATATTGGTCTTCTTGGATAATTCCGAGCTCGAGCGGCCGCCTACCATGCGTGGTGGATTTCGTCCGGTTTAGTTTTCTTAAACCTCTTGATTTATTCCTCTCACTTTTTTTCATTGATTATTTTATGTATTTGAATAAGCTCTTTTTATCCCGTTAAATGTAAGAATATATCAACGATTTGTACTTAAATAAAATTGAGTTTTGTATAAAATGCAAAAGGGTCCAACGCCCTATTTTCATTCAATAAAGATCATCACATATTAAATATCCCCTTTTTAATAATGATGCATGAGAGGACCAAAGTCCTCAAAATAAACAATGCCCCGATTTGTGTGGGAACCGCACATTTACCAAAGGGAGTTGTATTCCGCTCCTTGTGTTATTGTAATTTATCGCTTTTGATATTTATTCTGCTCATTTACTGCTTTCCGAATGTGAATAAATGCGCCTTTTAATCAACTGCATAGTGTGGAGAGAGAGCGAACTAATGACATTAAAATTTGATCATAAACTAATCGAGGTAGAAATAGATGAGAAATCCCGGACCCAGCTCTGGTCTTTGGGCTCAAGAGGTTAGAGGTTATCCTCCAAAATACTTCTTGGGTCACGAGACTTTAGCGCTAATCCTAGGCCTCATGGCCCAACATGGATACTAAGCGCAAGTCTTAGGCTCTCCGAGGCGAGAGTAACTTTCCCAATGTTCTATTGGGTGGCGACTCCATGATACCTCCTTGTTGCCCAACATAGACGCACTTGCGATTTATTGTAAGATGCCAACGGACCCGCAAACGCCCCGGTCGCCCACGTGCGGGCGGTCGAACGGGCGGCGCTCACCGGGGTCCGGCGCGCGTCACAGTGGCGACTCCGCTGGGGACGTTTATGGTTCGAGATTTCGATTTGAAAATACCTCTTTTAACATTTATGATTAAAAGTTAATTCATAAGTTCGTTTTCTCTCAAATTTGCATTTGCATATCATTAGAGCCTTAGAATACGCTAGTTTGGTCCCTCTTCTAGCCCCGGTGCGTTCCTGAAGCACCTCCTCATTTTTACTCAATTTGGGGAAGTGTTAAGGATAATCACCAGCCCAAGCCACGTACCTCAATGGTATATTAAAATGGTGACCCGATCGGTCGCTACGCTCGTGATGAGCTAGACCCGTCGGCAGGGATCATGCTTGGGTAGCCTCAAAGAAACATCTCCCTTGTCCAAAGCTCATGTAATGGCTGTAGTCACTTTCCACAGGTAAAATGAACCTTAAATCTCATGCTTGCTGTATGGATCCTTACGTATTGGATGAATCCAAATATCTCACTCGATAACCTAGCCAAAGGCTATCATGCCCCGGTAGGGCCATGTCAAAATTTATGGACCGTCCGAATACGTGACGATCATTATCCATCCGCTTGTACATTAGCATAGGAGTGTTATGCTGCCGATTTTTCGCCGCGCACCATACGCGTCCATTGGGTCCCTCGTTGACCCTTGGGCTAATCCCACCTAGGAAAGAGACTGCACGACCACGTGTGTGGAAGAAATAAGGGCGGAAGGACCTACTTGCTTGCTTGTGCTCTGTAAATGTTGCATACCACGATCATGCATTATACCTACATTTCATGCATCATTCTAAATTTTGTCCCTGCAGCCATCATAGATCTGCCCAGGTGGACTAGATCACCAACCGGGCGACTGATCTGAGTTCTTACTCCTGAGCTGTCAGATAGAGAGGGTCTGCCGGAGATTTTATCAGAAGTCAGTGGCACAGTATCTCAGATGGCAAACTCACCTAGGGGGGAAGATGCCACCAGGGCCATGATTGCGGAAGAAGTGGGTCGCCGTTTTGAGGAATTCGAGGGCAGGATGATGAACATGTTGGCCGCCTTGACACAGCAGAACGCTCAGCCGAATGCTCCCCAGAATCCTCCTCCTCCTCCTCCAGTGAGACAGAATGAGCCTGAAGAAGAAAGGGTTGAAAGGCGAGAGGAGCCCGTTAGGCCGCCGCCGGTAGAGTTAAGATCAGTGGCTTCGGGAGAGCTGAGAAGAAGGCGAGTGCTAAGAATTGATGACGATAGAGATATCGAGGATGATAGGTTGAGCATGGCATCTGAAAAGGGGAAGGCGCCTCAGGCTGATGATTTTATTTTGAAAAAGATGGAAGAGAGGTTCGAGGCTATGGCTCGTATGATAGGCAGAGCTCACGGGATGAATCCTGAGGATAGGGAGCTGGACGGAGAGGACCCGATCCCTTATAACTTCAAGATGCCGGATGTGCCGAAGTTCGATGGTACTTCTGATCCCACCGCACATGTGAAGCAATATTCTCTGGTCATGAAGGGGACCACATTGTCCAAGAAGCAGAAAGTAGAATACTTTTGTCTGAGTCTAACCTCTCATACCATAGATTGGTATCACGGCCTTGACCGCCGCACTAAAGAAGATTGGGATCTGCTCACTGAGGAGTTTCTGAAACAGTACGACTGTAATACCAGAATGGAGGTGACTCTGAAAGATCTTGAGCTACTCCAACAGAAGGCCGGGGAATCCTTCCATGAGTACCTTACCCGATGGCGGAACCGAGTAATGGAGATGCGCCGAAAGCCTGATACCCAAGATCAGATTCGTCTTTTCATTAAGAACGCGAGCCCGTACTTGAAGGAGGGATTGAGGATGAAGGGGTTAAAGGACTGGGAGTCTCTCAAAGATATAGCCATCGAAGCAGAAGGGGAATTTTTGACCCGAAAAGCTAACAATGATAATTTTTCCAAAAGGGCTAACCCCGGTCAAGGAGCCAGTAGGCCGGCAGGTCCCAGTAACAGCACTAGAAGAATGGGTGAAGTGTCTGCTACTGAGGTAGCCACCCAGAGGAAGTTTTCGAACTTGGGGAGACCATTATCCTGGGTCTTGAAGAGACTGATGAAGGAGGGAAAATTGCGTCCTCTAACTCCTAGGCCAGCTTTGACACAAGGGAAACCGGGACATAAGGACAACGAATTCTGTGCATTCCACCAGCACTCAGGCCATATCACTGATAAATGCAAAGCGCTTCGGCACTCTATTCAAGACTTGATCGATAGCAAGCAGATCTCTGACCCCGAGAAGAGAGAAGCTGAGAAGAAGCCTGGTTATAATGCCGTACCCCCACCTGTGTTTATGATCCAATCTAGCCTGCCAGAGTGGTACGTGCTACAAGATCTGTATGGGAATGAGGAGTCTGCTGTTGGTAATTCCGAGGATGGGAAGGAGAAAGCAGTTGTGGCGACTCTTGATTGCTGGTCTAGCAGTGAGAGCGGTGGAGAAGCCGAGGATGAAGAAGGATTGAACCTTGATCTGTGGGGCTCCGATGGAGAAGAGGGAGAGATAAGCGCTGTCACTAGAAGTGGAAGAGTGATCCCCGAGATTGCAAAGCTACCTGAGCCGGTACAGCCATTGGCAGAGAAAGAGCCAGAGGAGGAACAGATTATAAGGCAATTGAAGAAAACCGCAGCTCAGATATCTATTTGGGATTTGTTGAGGCAATCCCCCTCTCACAGACAGAAGGTAGTAGAGGCTTTGGTTGAGGCCACAGTCGCCACCACGATTTCCCCGTCAGAACTTTTGGGTTTAATCAAGGGAGGATCCGAGGAGAGGTTGATCTTTTCCGACGCTGACTTACCGGCAGAAGGACGCAATCATAACCGACCTTTATACATTAAAGCGCAGATTAGCGGCAAGCACACTGCTTACGTTATGGTGGACGATGGGTCTTCTATCAACGTGTGCCCTTTGATAGCTTTGCAAGCTTTTGGCTTAAGCGAGGATATGCTCAGCGGATCCGATCTGACTATCACGGCCTACGATAACTCGAGGAGGCAAGCCTCAGGAACCTTCAAGACTTTGGTCAAGACAGGACCTATCAAAGTGGAAGTTGAATTTGTAGTTCTGCCCATTCCTGCTAACTTCTCGGCTTTGCTAGGGAGACCCTGGTTTCATAAATTAGGAGGAGTGCCATCCACACTGCATCAGATGATAAAATTCCCGCACGAAGGGGAGGTGGTGACTATCAAGGCGGCCAGGGAAAACCAGGTCTCAGCGCTAGAAATTGCCAATCAGCCATTCAGTGGTTTCCATGTATCTATGATAAAGGAAGAGCACGGATCAGGAGATAGCCCGGCTGTGGTTAGTATGATGAAGAAGATGCACTATCTTCCTGGGGCTGGATTGGGTAGAAGCTCCCAAGGGCTGCAGACCGCGATCACCACTCGAGGGCAGAAGAACCGGAAAGGTCTGGGGTACAGAGGTGGCTTCGGCAAGAAGAGGGTAACAGACAGGATCCCCCACATTTCAGAAAGCTTTGTCCCCGCATCCTCAGTATGTGCTTATACTGGTGAAGATGAACCGCAGTGGGTAGATGGGAGGATTGTCCCTGGCTTTGAGATCTTTAATGATGTGTATGACTGGCACGTCGGGTTTGTCAAGACCGCTGAAGACTTTTGGGATGAAGAAGTCATGACTCAGGGGATTACTTAGGACAAGTACGAGCTTGAGGAGGTCGTTACTGAGAAAATGGTAGCTGCCAGGCTGAAAGGAAAAGGGAAGATAGCAGATTTAGAGCTGGAAATGGGGGATTTGAAGATTTCTTCCGATGTGCCTGAAGGGCCTCTGCTAAATCAGAAAGTCAGTAAGCAAGCTGCAACAGCGTCAACCTCGGGAGCGACAGAAGAAGACTCTAGCCTAGATTGTCTTTTTATTCCAGAACTCTTTTATGATGTAAATGATAACAATAATATTATCAATAAGATGAACAATTTCACTTATTTGTGCGATGTTTCTGATGATTTCAACATGCATGAACATGATCATATTCCATCAATTTTTGACATTGACTCTACTGGCACAACGCCTTTCAATCTTGGAACCTCGGAAAATCCGAGAGAAATTCTAATAGCATCAAACATAACTCCTGAGGAGAGAAAAAATTTTGAGAGAATAATAACAAAACATGAAAAAGTCTTTGCCTGGACCTACGAGGACATGCAGGGGATTGACTGAGCCGTGGCGGAGCATGCCATCCCGACTTACCCAGATTGCAAGCCTGTGAAGCAGAAGTTGAGAAGGCTAAGACCAGAATGGGCTGACAAGGTTAAGGAGGAAATCCGACAGCAGATCGAAGCTAGGTTTCTTGTGGAAGTCCAGTATCCTACTTGGCTGGCGAATGTGGTTCCTGTGGCTAAGAAGAACGGAAAGGTCAGGGTGTGTGTGGATTATCGAGATCTTAACAAAGCTTGCCCTAAAGATGATTTTCCACTACCCCATATTGATGTATTGATAGACAGTGCCGCCAATTGCGCGATGTACAGCTTTGGGGATGGATATGTGGGCTACAACCAGATCCTGAACAAGATAGCTGACCGGGTTAAGACTGCCTTCATCACGGAGTGGGGTACCTATGCCTATCGGGTTATGCCTTTTGGCCTAAAGAATGCGGGGGCCACATACCAGAGGATGGCAACCAAGATCCTAAGCGACCTGATTCACAAAGAAGTGGAGGTGTATGTCGATGATATGATGGTCAAATCAGCCACCCGAGAGGGACACTTTGAAGCTCTAGAGAAGTTCTTCACCAGGATCGACAAGTATAATCTGCGACTTAATCCCAAGAAGTGCATTTTCGGGGTGACTTCAGGAAAGCTGTTGGGACATGTCGTCAGTCAGAGGGGGATAGAAATTGACCCCGATAAGGTGAAAGCTATCAGAGAGATGCTTGTGCCACAGAAGGAGAAAGATGTAAGGAGTTTCCTGGGCAAACTGCAATATGTTAGCCGGTTTATTGCCAAGCTCACTTCGATATGCGAACCTATTTTTAAGCTGCTTAGAAAGAACCAGCCCGTAGTCTGGAATGAAGACTGTCAGAGAGCCTTTGATAATATCAGGGAGTACCTGTTAAATCCGCCAGTACTAAGACCTCCGCAACCTGTTAAACCGCTTATTCTGTATCTGGCAGTAGAAGACGGTTCAGTGGGCGCCATGATGGCTCAAGAGGATGAATTTGGGCTGGAGTTTGCAGTTTATTACCTCAGCAAGAAGTTTCTGGCTTACGAAATAAAATATGCTGAAGTGGAGAAGATCTGCCTTGCAGTGATTTGGGCATCAAAGAAGCTAAGACATTACTTCCACTCATACAAGGTTCAGGCTGTAGCCAAGCAGAATCCTTTAAGATATTTGCAGGAGGCGCCATCTTTGCTTGGAAAGATGGGGAGGTGGCTGCTCTTGCTACAAGAGTTTGATGTGCAATACATCACCCGCAAGACTATTAAGGGGCGAGCTGTAGCCGAATTCCTTGCTGAACATCCTATCCAAGGGGACACCCTCGAATTTACCTTTCCTGACGAGAGCATAGGCACGATTTCTGTTCAAGGATGGCAGTTGCATTTTGACGGGGCGATAAACAACAAAGGAGCCGGAGTCGGAATCATCCTGACAACCCCAGATAATGAGAAGCTTCCTCTTGCTAGGAAACTGAGATACAAAGCAACCAACAATGAAGCTGAGTATGAAGCGTGCACTTTCGGGTTAGAAGCTTTGGCTGTGTTGGGGGCAAGAAACGTAGAGGTATTTGGTGACTCGTCCTTGGTAATAAACCAGATCCGAGGTGAGTGGGCTGTTAAGGAAGAACGACTGGTCCCCTATGTTCAATATCTGAAAGGGATGTGTGGGCAGTTTGAGACTTGCACTTTCCACTTTGTGCCCAAAGATGAGAACCGTTTGGCTGATGTGTTGGCAACCTTAGTGTCAATGTGGGATAACCCTGAAGGAGTGGCCATGAAACCGGTGCTAATTTCGAGCTCTGATAAGCCCAGTTTTGAAACCGAGCCTGTAATGGAACTAGAGGCGTCAGATGGGAAGCCATGGTACTTTGATATCATGAATCACTTGGAAAGCGATAGATTTCCAGAAGAAGCCACTGAAAAAGACCAGAGGATGATACGTAAGTTATCTACTCAGTTCATATCCTTGGAAGGGGTGCTGTACAAAAGACGGTCAGATGGGATTCAGCTCAGATGCTTGAATGAAAGAGAAGCGCGCAAGATAACGGAAGAAACCCATGCAGGGGTCTGCGGGGCCCACATGAATGGTTTGACCTTGGCCAAGAAGATAATGAGGCAAGGCTTTTATTGGCTTACAATGGACACTGATTGTTCAAAGTATGTCAAGCAATGTCAGTTATGCCAACAGTACGCGGATCTGAGACACCTGCCGGTATCAGAGCTACATAACCTAACGTCACCTTGGCCGTTTGTTGCTTGGGGGATAGATATCATTGGAGAGATTCGCCCTACGGCGTCCAATGGGCACAGATATATCATAGTCGCAATTGACTACTTCACCAAATGGGTCGAGGCAGAATCTTTCAAGAAAATTGACGCAAGGGATATGGCCAGGTTCATAGAGAGGAACTTGATCTGCAGATATGGTCTCCCTCACCACATAGTATCTGATAATGGAGTGCAGTTTATGGGAGAGACCAGAAAACTTCTTGAGAAATATGGTGTTGAGCATCATAAGTCCTCTCCTTACCGACCGCAAGCGAATGGAGCAGTAGAAGCCGCCAATAAGAATGTGAAGAAGATTTTGTCCAAGATGGTCCAAACCTACAAAGACTGGGCTGAAAAGTTACCCTTCGCCCTGTGGGGATACAGAACGACAGTAAGATCATCTACAGGCGCTACACCATTTTCCTTGGTATACGGAACAGAAGCAGTATTGCCAGTAGAGATAGAGCTTAAATCACTAAGGGTGGTCATGGAGGCCCAAATCCCCGAAGTCGAATGGGCGCAGCAAAGATTGCAGCACTTGAACTTACTGGATGAGAGTAGGCTGAAAGCTTATTATCACAATCAGATATATCAGAAGAGATTAGCGAGAACTTTCGGAAAGAAGGTGAGGAAGCACCCGCTGAAAGAGGGGGACTTGGTGTTCAAACAGATGAGGCCAGGAATACCAGACATCAGGGGGAAATTCAGACCTACCTGGGAAGGGCCGTACATCCTTAAGAAGCTGTTGTCCAGAGGGGCTGCAATCTTATCAGACAGCGATGGGAACGAATTCAAAGAGCCAGTCAATGTCGACAGACTCAAAAGGTTCCACGGCTAAAGACCAAAATAAAAAGAAGAGAATAAAATGCCCTGCAAGTCGAAAACCGAAAAAAGGCGGCTATGCTAAAATTGGGCGCCTCGACAAGGTGAAAACCGAAAAAAGGCATCCTGTGCAAAAATTAGAGGCATGAGAGAGAATGTCCGATCGTGAAAACCCGAGAGGGCCGATCGGTAACAGGAGTTGATGCTGTTAAAATTTAGTTTCATGTATTGATAGTGCATAAGCAGCTGAGTAAATGCCAAAACTGATCATGTATGCTGAAATTATCTAGAAATGCACACAAAACTCGTGAAAGGGATGAATATTATTCTTTTCACTTTTGTCATTTTCTAGTTCTGCATTAAAAAGAAATGTAGCACAAAAAAATACACATATAGGCTAAGCTAGGTCCTGCTGCTGCTCTAGCCGATCAGATGCTTAAGCCCTCGAGTCCTATTATCAGAGGCTGGGCTGAGGATCCACTTCTTGTACCCGCGGGTTGAGGACGCAGAGTGGTTGCCAAACCTCGGGATGACGTTCTTCACAGGTAATCTACCCCATAGCTCATGATACCGGGAAGCAAATGCGATCGAGAGATCTCCTCCTCGGAAAGACAGGGGAACCCTCACTATATCCTGGGTCATCCCAAGCTGTTGTGTACATCGCGAGGTGATGCAGAAGGTGGCCTGGCGGAGGCCGCAGAGGGGAACGCAACCCGATGACCCATCAGTGACCGCATGAGACAGCGGGAGCCAGGCGGATGTAAAACTGATATCGTCATCTGACAGCTCGCCAAATCTGGTAATACCTTCACCAGCCGTGGCACAACCATACAATCGCCTGCGAGGCAAGAAATGGCTCGGCGAATACTGCGGAGTGACTCGAGGGGGTGGTTTAGACAGCATCTTCAGTTTTTCCTGTAGCCAGATCTGTGAAAAAAAAAAAAAAGCCGCTGGAGTAAGTAGGGTTTGCTTCAGGCAAAAATAAGGCACAGGTTTGTGTGAAAATCCGAAAGGACGCACCTCCCGCAAAGAAAAGCTAGTGTAAAAATCCATAAGGGACGCACTACCTTTAAAATAATGACGTACCTGGAGTAATAAGGGGCTACCGGTAAAGGTTGTAGTGGACCCAGAGCTCACAGCGTCCAGACCCAAAGCGTCCAGACCCAAGATGGTTTCGGCTAAGACAAGTGGTAGAGGTGACAATCCCAGATGAAAGTCGCTCAGAACCCCAAACAGACGAAAGTCACCTGTCAAGCCTCCTGGAGCAACAGTAAGGAAGTTCACCATGCAGAATAGGAACGTGATGCTTACCCGATAGGTGGGGATGTCGGTGAACTGATCTAGGGCCTCGATCAGTGGCTCTAGAGCAAAGGAGGAACTCAGAGGGATCAGCTGGTTGGCCTCCGAGGGGGATATGCCCAGAGCCAAGGCCACGTCCCGGGTCTGAAGTAGGCCGCAGCGGGGGATGCAAGGCAAAGCGCCAGGAGGGAACCGGGCTCCCAGAATGGAAGCCAACTCTTCGGAAAGAGGGCACAGTTCCTGATAGGTAAACTGGAAGACGTGAAATCGAGGGTTCCAGAAGTGGGTCGCCGCCAGGAGGAGGTTCTGGTCGATCTTCACCCGACACAGATATTTCAGCCCAGCCAGAGAGGAAAGGGCGCCTTCTCCCCAAGTGTGTTTGTCATCTAAAATACGGTTCATCCTTTGAGCAGGAGGGGAAAACATTTTGAGAAGAATAAAAGCCCAAGGTGCTGGAAAATGAAGAGACAAGAAAATCTTGCAGATTTTATAGGAGAGGGTCACCGACGGCCTACCCGCCCCTCTACAGAGACGGTCTGCCCGCCTCTCTACGGAGACGGCCTGACCGCCCCTCCATAGGGACGGCCTGCCCGTCGGAAGTCCACCAGGCAGAAACACGCGTCATTATTGTATTCATCACGTGCATTAAATTGCATTTATTGCGCGACAGACGGCCCGCCCGTCGGTCGCTTGTACAGACGCCCTGCCCGTCGGTCACGAAATTCTATATAAGGGCGAGTGACAGACGGCGCAAACGTTGCTGTCCCTTTCTTCTTCCCCTCCCAAACGGTTCCTAAGCGGTTTTTAGCGTTTTTTGAGTCTTTTCTCCTTATTTTTTCGCGATTTCTTCAGTTTTTCGCATTATATACTCACCCGGTGCTCGGATATTTGTATTTCTCTAGTTTCTACACTTCTCCGGATTACAAGTAAGTAAATAATTACTTCTTTTTCTATTTTTATTCAATTCATTTCTACATTCTTTCTTCTTTTAACTTTAAGGAGTTTTAGATAATTTTAGAATTTAGGGGGAAATGCTGCCCAATTTTCATTTTTTTTGTAATCAAATCCGAACTTTTTGCATGATCACATAGAAATAGAGTTTTTCTATAATATTGGTGCTTTAGAAATGCATCTTTTTAGCGCACCATTTTTGTGCATGACTTGCTTTTGCGGCCTGAGGTCACTGTTTTTGAGTTGTTGGGGGCACACTCTTGCCGGGGTGCGCCCCATTTACAGGCATTTAATATTGCTAGGACCTGAGGCCTATTATCTTGCTTTTTCATGCAGGAGGTTGGGCACATCCCTGCCGGGGTGCTGCCCAAATTTTTATTTTTCTTTATTCTAGAATTGAATATTTATTTACTTTCCATGTATAATGCATGCCTTAGGACTTAGGAAGCCCATTTTTATTCACTTTAATTATCTCCATGAGAATTTCATGTTCCTTTTGCCATGATGCGTGCAAGGCATGTTAGGCTACTTCCTTAGACAGGATGTTTGCTATTTTTATCTGTCATTACCTTTCTTTTTTTTATCTCATGTTTGGGCCGCCATTGCCCTGTTAAGGCCTAGATGGACCTTAGATTTTGGAAAATAAACCTGATAGTGCTTGTTTTGCCAAGTTTTCGCTATCTGACTCCTTCCCTTTTACAGGATGCCTCCCAGACGCAGAGCACCACAGGCCCAGCCCGAGCTTGAGGCCCCGGCTTGGATGGATGACGAGTCCGCTCAGAGGTACAGAGCGTTGGCTCAGGTAGAGTTTCGGGCCAGCCGCTTTGTATCTCGCCCTTTTCTAGAGGCCCTTGGGTTGGCCCCGGAGTTTGATCTACTTGCCGAGGGAGCTGATTGGACGGAGTTTCTCGAGCCTGCCTTCCAGACATTTCCAGAGGCCACCCGTCAGGTCTTGGCCACTCTCCGCTACACGGGCTTTCAGAGTGCAGATACTGACCCGGGGGTGGTACAGTTTTGGTTTGATGGCGACCATGTCAGCATCACCAGGCAGAGGTTCGCTCAGGCTATGGGGCTCCCTACGGGAGAGGAGGTTGAGATCCCGCGGCGAGCAGTGAGACGCGCCCATTGGGCGGCTATTGCCATACCAGGAGTGCTGTACGATCACGATACAGCGAAGAGCACCGTACTGGTGTCTCAGGCACTCCGGTATCTGCACAGAGTGCTTTCCAGCTCGTACCTCGGTCGAGCTGGTAATCCAGGGTCGCTTAACGCGGCCGAGATCTGGAGCCTCTGGGCTATGGTGGCAGGCCGGCGTCTCAACATTAGCCACGAGATCTTGGCCAACCTGGTCAGAGTTGGCAGAGGGTCAACGCCAGTGGTAATGGTGGGAGGAGTCATCACTCGATTACTGTTGGGATTGGGGTTTAACCCCGAGAGGCTGAGAGGACCCTTGCCGGAGGGGATTCATGTAGACGCTGCAGCGGCAGTTCAGATGGGGATGATCTCCCCGATTCCTGACCAGGCAGAGGCCTATAGGGTGTTGACTATCCACGAGACCCGGCAGATGTTCCACCTTCCACCCTTGGGGGCAGATCCTAATCATCCAGAGCACCAGGAGGAGCAGCCTCCACAGCTAGAGCCCGAGCCTCAGCCTCCGCAGGTACAGCCTCAGCCTCCACAGACTGAGCCTCAGCCGGAGCACCAGCCTCCTCCACCTCCTCAGTCACAGGCAGTGCCTCCGCCACAGCAGCAGGAGCCTCCTAGGACCCCCTCGGACTTCGATTTTGAGATCACGATGGACGATCTCTTCGCCTCTTCACCGGCATCTAGGGCCCCGACTCCAGCCCCGTCGCCGAGTACCAGGGTACAGAGGCCTGCCCGCGAGCCCTCCGAGAGATACCATCCGTACACCCGAGGCGATCCTGGGGCATCCACTTCTTCGGCACCACCACCAGAGCCACAGCCACCGCCAGCTTAGCCGGACTACTTCCAGCTCCTCTCCTCCATGTTTATGGCCTTTGAGCGGTGACAAGATTAGAGGGATAGGGCCATTCACGAGAGGTTGGATCGCCAGCAGGCTGCTATTCAGGAGCAGTCTCAGACGGTGGAGCGCCTATCCCGAGAGCAGGCAGGCTACATGGAGCACACAGCGAGGGAGCAGACCCGGGCCATGGATGCCTTTAGAGATGAGCAGACTCGAGTCCTGGAGGCCTTCAGGGGAGAGCAGATGAGACTGGTTGAGCAGATTGCTCAGGGACAGAGGGAGTTGAGGCAACAGCTCGCTCATGATGTGAGGACGTCACAGGACCAGGCGTCTCAGAGGGTCGATATGACCCTTCAGATGATTGATGAGTCACTTGACTCTCTGAGATCCCGCGTCCAGGCGATAGAGGGGATTCTCCCTCCTCTTTCTCAGACCATGAGAGAGTTCAGGGAGCAAACGGAGCAGAGCTTAGAGCATAGGAGGACGGCCGCCGCAGAGCAGACCACTCAGCTGAGCCAAGCCTTCAAGAAGTTGGGGGACAAGATCTCAGAGACCTTAGGGTTTTTGGGCACCTGTACCCAGCCCTTCTTGGATGGTTACGCTCAGGTTCAGTTCAGGCGAGCCCACGATCATGAGGCAGGACCCTCTACAGCTCCGCCACCACCTCAGGCCCGTCCACCTCCGCCAGGGACCGTGCATATATCGGATGATGAGGATCCCGATGAGCCTTCCGACTACACACCTCTCTGAGCTTCAGGGAGTTATTTTTGTATCTCTTGTATATTCTTGTATTTTGTATATGCATTGTACAAAAATGACATGTCTAGTGGAAAACTTTTGCTTCATTATTTGCATGTTTTTTTCTTTTCGATTAATTGCTTAAATAACACCACAGGAAGTGTATATTCTCATATTTACTCATGTGTCGATAAAAATGACAATGAAAAAAATAACATGAAACAAAGACAAACAACAAAAGAATAATAATCAATAACAGGTCAAAAGATGACCATTCAAACGTGAATTAACAAAATCTTTTATCTCACAGGTACAAAGGAATACCGACCTGAGCATGGACATCGATTAAAGAGTTTTTTTTGATTTTTTTCAAAACAAGGAAACCAACGCAGGTTCCACACTCACCAGATCGAAGTTGCAGTTGAAGAAACAACTGCCCTTCACCAGATCGAAGCTGCAGTTGAAGAAACACTGCCCTTCACCAGATCGAAGCTGCAGTTGAAGAAACACTGCCCTTCACCAGATCGAAGCTGCAGTTGAAGAAACACTGCCCTTCACCAGATCGAAGCTGCGGTTAGAGAAACACTGCTCTTCACCAGATCGAGGCTGTAGCCAGAGAGTGCTGCGTCTCACCAATCGAAGTTGCGGTTAGAGAAACACTGCTCTTCACCAGATCGAGGCTGTAGCCAGAGAGTGCTGCGTCTCACCAATCGAAGTTGCGGTTAGAGAAACACTGCTCTTCACCAGATCGAGGTTGTAGCCAAAGCATGCTGCATCTCACCAAGCCCTACAGATCGAGATGAGGTCTATCCGGCAAAAGGCACGGAAGGTGAAAAGCCGTCGCAGGTACGCTTTCTTTCCAACCTTTCTCTGAGTTTTGGCTTATCTAGGCGCTTGTGCGCTAGTTTCCCCAAAACTGGGGGCAACTGTAAGCACCGTGTCCTGGAGCGGTCCGGATCAGAGGTTACCCTATGATGAAATCAATGTTCAAAGCCTGTACGGGAGGCTGAAGTTGGAGGTTTTAGTCCCGCGTTCCATGAGAAATGAGGTTTTTCTACACTTCAGGGGCAGAGGGGGAGAAAACGGGAGTTTTCCGAGTCGAAAAGGTTTTTTTGTCCTCCACAGACGGCCAGCCCGTCTGTAGAGGTAGCCCGTCGCTTCGAGTCACCGACGGCTTAGGGTATTTTCCGACGCCCGTCGGAAAGTCACCGCCCCTGTCAGGAGCCGCCTGGTTTCCCGGAGCACGCAACCGTTCCGACGCCCGTCGGTGGATGTGGCAGGGCCGTCGGAAGTGTCCTTGTGTCAGTAGGATTCTTCCGACGCCCACCCCTACGCACCGACGCCCGTCGGTCGTGTCTGGCTATATAAGGTCCGGATTTTCATTTGAAAAGGGTTGGAAAATTTTTCAGAAGAGGAAACTCTGCCAAAATTCGAGCACGTTTTCTCTCTCTTCCAAAAACACCTTTTTCCAAAGAACTTTACTTAATCAATGATCAAATCAATCAAAGGAACTAAAAGCTAATTAGTTTTCTTTAGATTTTGACTCCTAAATCGATTTTCTGAAGGATCGGAGGTGAAATAGCTCATTTTCTCTCGCTAATCTTTCATTCTCTTATTTCTCGTGGAACGCGCGGGGATCTAACCGACATCAAAATTCTACCCAAGGCGACTATCTGAGGGTAAATATTCCGGATTCTCTCTCCATTTCTATCTCATATTTAATCATTTATCATTTATTTATTCATTCTGTGAAATTTTTGAATACTTGTCATTACTTTTCTTCATTTTGACTACCCCATCTCCCCTTTTTGAAATAAAACTTGCTTTTTGATCTTGAAAGGCCCTTGTTTCCTTTCTGTTTTCCGGAGACAGAGGTGACCGACGGGTCATCTTCATGACCGACGCCCGTCGGTCACCTACCTATAGACGCCCTTTTTGAGTGACAAACGGGCATATCGAATTACCAAACCGACGCCCGTCGGTCAACCAGGAAGGGCCGTCGGTGGGTTCTGCCTCCATTTTCGTTGATCATTTTTCATCTCTATTCAGTCCCTTCGATTTTTTATGTGTTAATTTCATGAATATTAACATCTCTTAACTTTCTGTGAGTGTATATTGGTCTTCTTGGATAATTCCGAGCTCGAGCGGCCGCCTACCATGCGTGGTGGATTTCGTCCGGTTTAGTTTTCTTAAACCTCTTGATTTATTCCTCTCACTTTTTTTCATTGATTATTTTATGTATTTGAATAAGCTCTTTTTATCCCGTTAAATGTAAGAATATATCAACGATTTATACTTAAATAAAATTGAGTTTTGTATAAAATGCAAAAGGGTCCAACGCCCTATTTTCATTCAATAAAGATCATCACATGTTAAATATCCCCTTTTTAATAATGATGCATGAGAGGACCAAAGTCCTCAAAATAAATAATGCCCCGATTTGTGTGGGAACCGCACATTTACCAAAGGGAGTTGTATTCCGCTCCTTGTGTTATTGTAATTTATCGCTTTTGATATTTATTCTGCTCATTTACTGCTTTCCGAATGTGAATAAATGCGCCTTTTAATCAACTGCATAGTGTGGAGAGAGAGCGAACTAATGACATTAAAATTTGATCATAAACTAATCGAGGTAGAAATAGATGAGAAATCCCGGACCCAGCTCTGGTCTTTGGGCTCAAGAGGTTAGAGGTTATCCTCCAAAATACTTCTTGGGTCACGAGACTTTAGCGCTAATCCTAGGCCTCATGGCCCAACATGGATACTAAGCGCAAGTCTTAGGCTCTCCGAGGCGAGAGTAACTTTCCCAATGTTCTATTGGGTGGCGACTCCATGATACCTCCTTGTTGCCCAACATAGACGCACTTACGATTTATTGCAAGATGCCAACGGACCCGCAAACGCCCCGGTCGCCCACGTGCGGGCGGTCGAACGGGCGGCGCTCACCGGGGTCCGGCGCGCGTCACAGGTAAGATGCCAGCTGCTTCTGAAAGAGCCCACGAGGATTACCTTGTCAGCGAAGACTTCAGGAGGAACAGAAATAAGGGAATTATCATTAATGAGTCCCGAGCTCAGGGAACCCGAAAAAGCGCGGTCATGATCCCAGGAAGGAATGACAGGGGGAAGCAGATAATGTCCACGAATAGGGCCTCCCCCTACAGCAGCAGGTCCGCCACCCCATCCATGAGGGATGACGTGTCCTACATGTGCACTCCAAACCGCAGCCAGATGCGAAAGCACAAGGACGAGTCCACCGCCACGACCCTGAGTAAAGAGGACCAGTGGCTCAGGCAGAAGCTCAAGTCGTTTGGCTTTTTCACGCCCAAGAAATGCGCCTTCGAAGGAAACACTTGCGGGAATATTGCCTCCCCTTTCTGCAGAGAAATCACTGACGCTGAGCTCCCTCCCAGGTGGAGAGATGTGGTCATGGATAGATACACGGGTAAAACCGATCCTACCACACACTTGGCCGAGTACTTGACTAAAGTTCAGGTCTATACTTATGACGAAAGAATAGCCTGTAGGGTTTTCCCTACCACCTTGGGAGGAGATGCATTGACGTGGTTCCACGAGCTGCCTCTGGGATCCATTACGTCATTCAGACAGCTAAAGGAGCTGTTCACCACGAGGTTCATTGTGCAAACACGTGCGTCTAAGACGGTGAACGACCTGTGTAACCTTTACCAAAGGACCGATGAAAGTCGTCGAGACTACATCAACAGGTTTCAGGCTACCATGTCTGAGGTAAGAAATGTCAGTGTGGAGATGGCGACTAACGCCTTATCAGGGGGCATCACTGACCGACCACTCTTCGAATCACTCACAATAATACCCCCATCCAGCTTCGCCGAACTAATGGAGAGGGCCAGACAACACATCCAACTGGATGATGCCCTAAGGTCCAACAGGGGGAGAAGGACCAGCGTTTTGGACCGCTTGCAATATCCGGACGGCCGCTCTTCTCAGAGAGCCTCCGATCGGACAGGAAAAAGCCAGAACAGAGCTACCAGTTCTAGAAGTTCAGGCCAGGCAAAAGGGTCGGGAAGAGATCAGAATGCGCGTCCAGATGATCGCCCCGAAAGGACATACACCACCCTCAATGCCACCCCAACCGCGATGCTAATGTGGATAAAGGAGAAGCACCGCCAGGTCAACTGGCCCAGAGACCTGTCCGAAAGAAGCAGGGTCGGGAGGGATCCGAGCAAGTACTGTGAATTTTACAGAGACGTCGGTCATTTGACCGACGAGTGCACTTCGCTCAAGAAGGAGATTGAGAGGCTAATATGCCGAGGAGCCCTCAAGAAATTTATAGGCCCGGCTAGAGGGGATGAACCCTGTAGACAGCCGAAGCCTCGAAGGGACGACCCTGACTCAGACGATGATGAGCGCAGGAACCCCAGAAACGCCGACCCGAGCAGGCCCTATGTCGGGGTGATAAATGTGATCACCGGAGGGTCATCCTACGGAGAGGATCTCCCCAAAAAAGGGAAAGGGAAAGGCGTCTACCTCTCCCGCCAGGCCGAGCAGCCTGCCTCAGTCACCATTTCCAGCGAAGACGCACGAGACGTCCTGTTTCCTCATGAGGACGCTCTCGTTGTAAGAGTTCGGATTAATAATTTCAATGTGAAAAGAATTCTGGTTGACAACGATAGTGCTGTCAATGTCCTAACTCTCCAGGCTTACCAAGCCATGGGACTCCCGATCGGAGAGCTGAAGCTGAATGCCACACCTCTGATCGGTCTGGGCAACGCCACTATCCCGGTGGTGGGATCGGTAGAGCTCTTTGTCGAGCTCGGCCAAGAGGCAATAGCTCACGCTTGTAAGGTAATTTTCATGGTTATTGACATGACGTTTGCCTACAATGCCATCTTCGGCAGGCCATTGCTTTTCCAGACCGGAGCCGTTACTTCCATCCGCTACATGGTGATGAAGATCCCAACCGTAGGAGGCATCGACATCTTGAGTGGCGACCAGAAAGCATCCAGAGAGGATTATATCACCATGATAAAGCAACAACGAGAAGCAATGGTCGTAGAGCCCGGCCTCGAGCAGCCAGAGCAGGCGGTAAGACCCAGGATGGACCCAGCAGAGGAGACAAAGGCCAGGGCGCTAAATAAAGGGAAAAATGTTTAAGTTGGGACCAGCATGGATAAAGAAACTGAAGAAGCCATCATGCAGGTCTTGATGATTAATCAAGCGACCTTCGCCTGGAAGCCAGAGGACATCCCTGGTGTAGACCCCAAGATAATCACCCACAAGTTAAATGTGGACCCAAACTTTCCTCCGATCCGTCAAAAGCTAAGGAGGCATGCACCCGATCGAAGGAAGTTCATTTCCGAAGAGGTGGATAGGCTACTCAAGACCGGAACAATCCGAGAGGTAGACCATCCCGAGTGGCTGGCTAACGTGGTCTTAGTCAAGAAAAAGTCTGGCAAGCTGCGGATGTGTGTGGACTTTACCGACCGCAATAAGGCATGTCCCAAAGACAGCTATCCCTTGCCCAGCATAGACCAATTGGTGGACGCCACAGCAGGCCACGCCATCTACTCTCTTCTCGACGCATATGCCGGCTACCACCAAATCCTGATGTGGCTCCTGGATCAGGAGAAAACCATCTTTATCACAGACGACGGGACATTTTGCTACAGGATGATGCTGTTCGGACTGAAGAATGCTGGGGCCACATATCAGCGTCTAATGAACAAGATCTTCAAAGACCAGATCGGGCAGAATGTCGAAGTATACGTCGACGACATGATCGTCAAGAGCCGAAGCCCCGAGGAACATCCAGCCGATCTGGCAAAAGTTTTTGACACTTTGAATAAATTCCAGATGAAGCTCAACCCCGAGAAGTGCGTCTTTGGGGTACCATCAGGAAAATTTTTAGGATTCCTAGTCTCCCAATGAGGGATTGAGGCAAATCCAGAAAAAATAAAGGCTATCCTCGAGATGCAACCCCCATGAGCATAAAGGATGTCCAGAAGCTGAACGTAAGGATAACAGCCTTAGGATGATTCATCTCCTCCTCAGCCAAGCGCTGCACTCCTTTCTTCAAGAAGCTGAGGAAGAGTGAAACTTTCATCTGGGGGGAAGACTGCCAGCAAACCTTCGAAGAGTTGAAGGCATTCCTCACCAACCCACCGCTGCTTAGCCGGCCAGTACCAGGTGAAAATCTGTACCTCTATTTAGCCACCTCTAAGGAAGCTGTTGCAGGTGCCTTGGTCCGAGAAGAAGATACTCAACAGCTACCCGTATACTACATCAGTGAAGTACTCAGAGGTGCGGATCTAAGAAAGGGGCCGGTTGAGCAGCTCATTATTGCCCTCATGATGTGTGCAAGGAAGTTGAGACCTTACTTCGAGGCGCACACAATTGTCATCCGATCGGGCCATCCTCTTAGGAAGATACTCCAGACGCCTGATCTGGAAGGCAAAATGGTGGGATGGGCAATTAGGCTACAGTCTTGGGATGTCAGGTATGAGCCCAGAAAAGTGATAAAGGCCCAGGCTTATGCAGCTTTACGAGTATTACCTAGCTCGGCTATGCAATTATTATGCAGCTTTACGAGTATTACCTAACTCGGCTATGCAATTGTTATGCAGCTTTACGAGTATTGTCTAGCTCGGCTATGCAATTGTTATGCAGTTTTACGAGTATTACCTAGCTCGGCTATGCAATTGTTATGCAGCTTTACGAGTATTACCTAGCTCTGCTATGCAATTGTTGTGTAGGTTTACGAGTATTGTCTAGCTCGACTATGCAATTGTTATGCAGTTTTACGAGTATTATCTAGCCTAATTGTGTAATTTTATGCGATCTGAAAGCCAGAATGGTCCGATCGGTCATTGGGCCCAGGCGTTATCCGAATTCAGGAAGTACTTGCAAATATTATGCTATTTCACGAGTAGTACCTAGCTCGATTATATTGCAAATTTTAATACAAACTTATGTATATAACAACTTGCAGAAAAATGCAATTTTATAAAGATTGTCTCTACTATACAATTTGTAAAGAATTGTTACAGAGATAGAAAATAGAAGAAAAAAGCAAAGCTAATCTAAGCCCCTAAGCTAACTGTCTATGTTTACAATGTCTACATCGCCAGGATGATCAGCAGTTTGCTCGGCTTGTGGCTTGGCGGTGGCTTAAGAAGGGTCGGTAGATGGCATAACAGACTCTGTTCCCCCTTCAGAGACAGGCCCCGCTGAAGTTGGCACCACCAACTCGGCTTCAGGCGCTAGAGGCACTGCAGACTCGGCTTCGGCGCTGGAGGCACTGCAGATTTGGCTTCGGTTGGAGCCTCCTGACTAGCCTCCGGAAGCGAAGGATCCCCCCCTGAAGCTCTCTCAGCCGCCTCCCCCTCAGGAGCGCCCTCTTCGTCATCGTCATTTGGAGGAGCGGGCAATGATGCCAGATCGTCCATCCAAGTCAGATCGACTCCAGGAAAGCGCTTCCCAGCTTCATGAATTAGCCGAGACAACAACTCCACCTGGGCATCTGCTAGCTCATCAAGAAGGTGCTCCTGCTGACTGGCAAGCTCCACTTCGAGAATCTTCGTGAAGGAGGCCTCCTCCTCCTCCTCCGACGTCCTCAGAGACTCCACTTCCTTGTGAAGCTGCTCGCCTTCCACCTTCAATCTGGCATTCTCAGCAGTCAACTCTCTGCACTCGGCATCCAGTCGGGTTGCGTCTGCCTCGAACCGCCTGAGTTGTGCATTTTCAGCAGAAAGACGGGCAGCCTCGCCCCTCAGCTTGTCAACCTCGCTCTGCCGAGCCTTCAGGTCCTGAGCCTTGTGATGGGCCTCCTTCCTCAAGGCCACAGTCTCCGATTGGGAAGTGGAGAACTGATCCTTCAGCTTAGCCACCTCAGCTCGAAGAGCAGAGGCTTCTTTCTTGGCGGCCTCGCTACGAGCATTGGCCTCCGCCTTGGCCTCGGCAGCCGATTCAGCCCTCCCCCTCCACATGCCGGCCATCAAGTGCAGCCGCTGTGTTCTCCTGGCAGCCTACGTAAAAGAGCCAAATTAAACAAAAGTGGGATAACACGATATGAGCAAATCCCGAACAAAACAAGGCAACAAATCCTTACATCCAACAGCTGATGGTTGATGGTACTGTACTCTTTGTTGAGCTGACTGGCATCACCCGCTTCCCTATGGTCATCGTCCCGGAGGAGACCACGACAGATGAAACTGGACACCTGACTCAGCGACCAATCATCGCCGAAGTTCTCTTTAAGAAACTCCTTTAGGGGAGCGGGCCGCCGAGGGGACGATCGTCGGGGAGTCTCACCATGATGAATACCTTTGCCTCTAGCCGCCATCTAAGCGTCCGACTCGGCTACCAGCTCTGCAGGCCTTTTCTTTGCAGCCTCCTCCGCTCTCTTCCTGGTGGCCTCCTCCACCTCTCTGATCGTGCGGGCAATAGGCGCGTTATCTTCATCCGATTCGTCTCGAAGAATCGGGGGCCGAGTGTTCTTTAGATGGTGATGAGCGGCTCCGCTTTGAGGTCCTGGCACCATAAGTTCGACGGTCGGCACGGTAGTAGCTGGAGGGGCCGAAGAGATCGGGACCGCGTTGATAGCAACAGCAGTCGAAGAGGCACCGGCAGCTGCCCGAGAGGATTGCAGCTCTGACGAGGACACCAGCCTCCTCCTCTTCCTCTACTCTTGGGCCTTCCGCTCGGCCTCGCGCTTTTGCTTGATCTTTTCGCTAAGCTGTTTTGACGCATCACTCCTACCAGCAATTTCAGCTGCAAATAGTCAATAAGCAAGATAAGTCTCACAGATTTGGTACTCACAATTAATAAAAATAACATGCAATGCATGATTGATGCATGGTGACAATATTTTCTCCCGGATCCTAATGCTCACGTTCTACATTCTCAACGTCTTTGGAGCCAGGAGAGCCAAACAGGGTGGTCAGAAGGAAACTGGACTGATAAGGCTCTCCATGCCTGCTAACGGCATCCATTAGCTTCTTTATGTCGCCCTCATACATAGGCTGACCGGTGGCTAGGTCCTTCAGAATCTCGACCCTAGCCGATCGAGTAAGGCGCACCCCAAATCCACCCTTCATCCCCACTAAGAAGTATCTTTCTTTGTACCCTTTCATAGAGGTGGGGACGAACATCAATTTCTTCTTTGGGCGGCTTGTGAAGAAGTACTCCGTCCCGTCGCTCCGACCCGAGATATAGAAAAAGTGAGTGAAAAGCTCCAGGGTCGGCGCTACCGCCTCTATTTTGCAGAGGATTTTGAAGCACGCCACCGATCTCCAGCCGTTCGAATGTAATTGGTTAGGGGCAAGACCATAGCCCCTCAGTATCACTATTTCGAAGGTGCCCAACGGAAACCTTAGGCCTGCATTTAGGCTCCAGAGGTGGCAAATGAACCATTCCCTGTTATCTTAGCCAAAGGGCCCTTCTGTCACCGCCATCGAATCTGGGCAGGCCAACACTGATATGTCATCAGGAAGGCCGTACTTGGAGGGAATTTCAGCCACCTCCCCAGCGGTCAGTCGAGAGTGCAACTTGGCGGCTGGTTTGTTCTCATACTAATCCAAAAAGCTAGTGTCTAATGCTTCAGCACTGCTGGAGGCCATCTTCAACAAAAAAGAATGGGATGGATGTGGAAAGAAAGTGAAAGACAAAATGACACAGAAGGCAAAGGGAAAAATTACTTACTTGAGAAAGAGGACTTAAGAAATTCGAAGAAGAAGCAAGAGGTAGTTGCAGAAATCTGGGAATCGAAAAAGAATTTTAGCAAAGTTTCGGTAGGGATCGCATAAACAAAGAGAAAATCCTCCTAAAACCCCCTATTTATAAGCCAAAAGCTTCTGGGACACGCCAAAGGTCGTGCTACTAAACAAGCGCCATGTGTCAAAAGATATTATGGCTCTACACAGATCGAAGCGTCGCCCTTGGTGCACGCGCAACATTAAATGGAAATAGCTGTCCAAGCAAGTGCGTCTCTTCAGAAAAGGCACCTCCTAAATTCAAAAAGCGCGCTAATACGCGTCTTCGGATCGGGAAATTTCAGAATTGATCCCATCCGAACGGACCTACAAAGGCAAATCAATGCTCGATCGGACCTGTTAAGGGGGGACAAGTGATAACACAGCAAATATCATTTACTCTAAGGCCCATCAAGCCGGCCCACTCAACTGGCAAGGCCCAAGGCCTATCAACCAAAGGTAGCAGACACGAACTCCTAGGCAGCGCATAAGCCCGATCGGCTGATGTGACCACCAGTCCCATCAGCCGCCTGACATCAGGCAGCGCCCATGCCTACCACCTGCTCCTTGTCATGTCGCCGAATACCTACTCTGACAGCCAATAATCACACCCAACGATGGCTCCAGGTATTGAACTCATAACATTATCTCTCTAAAGCACATTCTCTCTCTAAGCTACTAACTTGAGCTTCAGAGTGCTTACGCCTGGTCCGACCGGGCTCTTCTTATTGCAGGGTTGTCTCATCCGATCGGATCGCCTTCTCTTCTTCAGATAAAGATGTTTTTGACTTTATCAATAGTGAAATCTCATGTATAATCACTAATTAATATGACTCAAACTAATATTACTAAATTTATTGAGACGTGAGGACACGGATACATTTTCTCTTAATTTAAAATCTCAAATTCGAATATTTTTAAATACGTGATAGGGTGCATTTTATCCCATTTGCAGACCTATCAAGTGCGTAATTTTATTAGTTAGCTTAGTATTTTTTTTTAAAAAAATTCTTTGACTGCTGAAAGTGATCCAACGACGGTATGTTTGCTCATTTGTAAAGTTCTATGCCGAGCTAGAGTGCTAATAGGGATTTTGGTGATGATTTTGGGTAGTTTTCATAGTTAATTATGGCCAAAAGAATTTATGAGAATAATTTTTTAAAATTTAGGTATTATTGCATTCCGAGATTTCTTATTATTATTTGTTCATTATTCTGATAATTAAGAGTTCGATTAATATGAATGAAATTAATCCTGATAGTAGGGGTGTACACAGTTCGGTCCAATTTGGTTCTTTACAAATCTCCGTATTGTATTGAAATTTCGGTTCTTATAATTTTCGGTACAGTTCGGTTCTTATTAATTTCGGTACAGTTCAATACGGTTTTTACAATTTTCAGTACAGTTCAGTTTGGTTATTCGGTACAAAATAAAACAAGATAATACAATACGGTATTTCGAATAATTCAATATTTTTAAAAATTTACAGTATAAATATACACAATAATAAATACAAATATAATTAAAATATCTCGACAACTACATATAATTTTGCATTCAATTTTAAAAAAAAATAATTCAATTTATCCCTCTCCTTTATGAGAATAGAAAAACATATTTTTAATAATAACTACTCTAGATCAAATTTTAAATCCAAAATAAATTATTTCAATAAATTTCCTAAAATCCTAATATTTAATAAAATTAAATGGTAATTCATCCCTAATAATCGTCCTAATTAAAGCTTATATACAAGTATATTGATCAAATTTTCAACTAGCTAATAACGTACTATTAATGAATACCACAAAATCAAAAATTGTGTGTGACTTATCCTTACTTTTAGATATAGCCGCGAAAATTATGGTGGCAGCGATGAGAAGGAGGAAATGCAAGTATAAGCTAAAACCAATGGAAAAGATACAGAAAATTGTGGGGCTTGACACGATTTCGAGACAGAAAAAAAAGAGGCTGGCACAATTAGGTTTTTTTTTTAATTTTATTTTCTTTTATATATATATATATATATAATAAAATATAAAACTGGTCGGATTTTGACGTAGCAAAAATATTTCAAAACGAAATAATTTTATTTCAAGTTGAAAAGTGCCCTCAAACTAAGGTAACAAACAATTTATATGAAAAAAGTAAAAAAATTACAATAATACCCCTAAAACTTTAAAACGGAAGCGCAAATATTATTTTTGAGGCACGAAATAGACTGTTACAGGGGACTAAGCATCATAAAAGTCAACCGGCTCAAAATGAGCTTTATGAAAATATATAATAATAAGCAAACAGATACGTGTAACAAAAGTTATAACAAAAATAATAATTAATAACGATTGGTCCATTCAACTCGCTTCAAATAATGAAAACCCAACTCATGCGCATTAAATTCCCTTCGAATATTTCAATTCCCTTCAAATATTTTAATTCCCTCTAAAACTTAAAATAAAAAATATTTCTACTAAAATTTTTCAAATTTTATTCTTAATTTACTCTAAAAAAATTAATTAATAAGATAATTATATAATTATATAATTATATTATATATTAATTAATAAAATTTTATTAATATAATAATTGTATATAATTATATTATTAAAATATATTTTCAATTACTCACATAAAAATTGTGTTAAATACATATGAGTATTAGTTAAGTAAAGCTAAAAATAAAAGAAATTAAAATTTTATTATAAATAATTATATATAATTTTATTTTTAATTTACATATTCATATAGGTATTGTGATAGAAATATATAAGTATTAGTCGATTGACACTAGAAGCAAGTGAAATTAATTAATAAAATGGTTATATAATAAATTATTCAGTTGTATATAATTATATTATTAAAATAAATTAGTTATTCAAATATATATTGTGTCAAAAATAGATAACTACTAATTAAGTGACACTAAATATAAGTAAAATTAATTGATAAGGTAATTATAAATATAGTTTCGGCTGATTATATAGTTAGAATCCATCCATATATATTAGCTTAACTCAGTTATTATATTCAATTTCACTAAATTTCACTTAATAGTTAAAAGATTATAAATTAATATTATAGTTAATAAATATAAGGGTGAATGTAAAACTAGCATTAAAAGTAAATAAAATTAATTGATAAAGTGATTGTGTATAGAAATATTTGTACAAAAAAAATAAGCAATTGTGGAGTGACATTAAAGTTAAATTAAATCAAATATAAATTAGTAAAATTTAATTATATATAATTAAATTATTAAGTTACAACTCAATTACTCATATAAATATTGTGCCAAAATAGATAAGTATTAATTGAGTGATACTAAAAACAAATGAAATTATTTGATAAGGTGATTATATATTTATGTAATTACATGAATTGAATTGGTAAATTTCATTATATATAATAATTATTATATATAATTATATTATTAATTTATATGCTCAATTATTCATATAGATATTGTACAAAAAATATATATGAGTACTAGTTGAGTGATATTAAGAATAAATGAAGTTAATTAGTAAGGTGAATATATATTTATATAGTTATATTAATTAGTAAAATTTAATTATATATAATTAAATTATTAACTTACAATAAATAAATACTAGTTGAGTGATATCAAAAGTAAATGAAATTAATTGGTAAGATGATTATATACTCATATAATTACATTAAATAGTAAAATTTCATTGATATAATAATTATATTTGTCTGTATATATAAATATTTGTACAAAATAAAAAATTATATAGTAGTTGAGTAACACTAAGCATAAATTAAATTAAATACAAGTTATTTTAATTGCAGATTCATATAGATATGATAATTAAATTTATCTTATTAATAATCAAAATATTTATTTTAATTTATTAACTATTTATTATATTAATTTCATACATTAAAATATTTAATACAAATAATTATGAATGTTTCAAAAAAATACAAATAATTATGAAGTTAAATTTATATAATAACGATATAATAGAAATTATAAATAATATTTATACATAAATTACTAATATTATATATAATAATTAATAAATATCGGTTATTTCGGTCCAATTCAGTACAGAACAGTTCGGTACGGTACAATACGGTTCTTGATTCGGTTCCAGTATAATTCGGTTCAGGTCTAATAAAAAAGTCAACAGTACAATTCGGTTCAGTTCTAGTTAAAAAAGTCAACGGTACAATTCGGTTCTAGAATTTTTTGTTCGGTATTTCGGTTCGGTACAGGAAAATTAAGACCCGTGTACACCCCTACCTGATAGTATAGAGGGCTAGTCTTTCTTTGGAAGGGCAAAAAGTATAAGGTGGAAATTTGTGTTTAAATTGATGTTGAAACATGAACAAATCATATGGCAGCTAATTAAAGTGTTCAAATAATGAGCTATTTTCCTTGAATGAAAAGAGAGAAAATATAAATAGTTTATTTATATATATAATTATATCTTCGAGGCAAGAAAAGTGGATTCAAATATTAATTACTCCCTCCATTCCATTTTATGTGTCACTTTTGTTGTTTTCACTAAAATTAAGAAATACTAATTAGATTCAAATTTAGGATAAAATTGAGTAGTTTAATATACAAAATTAAATATTGATCAACTTACATTAGGAAAAAAAATTAAATTTCATTTGAAGTTTAAAAGTGTTATTAAAAATCTAAAAATATAATATAAATGAAATTTAAATTTTACTAAAAAATGACACATAAAATATACTGGATAGAGTAATTGAAATTTTGGTTATATTTTCAACCGTAAGTAATTCCCAAAATATTTTTATTGGAGCCCATTCACACTGAATTCATAAATGTTTGGACATAGTGGATGGGCAAGTTGTGCTTTTACTTTTTATCAATGTTATTGAAACCGGACCGGACCGGCCGGTTCAACCGGTTTAACCGCGAACCGGTTGGATAACCGGTTGGTTCTACCATTTAAAACCGGATTGGAAAAAAACCGGATCGGACCGGATTGAACCGGATTGAACCGGCGAACCAGAGAACCGGATTGAACCGGGTTTTTGATTAAAATGCAAAAACGCAGCCGTTTTACTAAAGGGCAAAGAGAAAAATGAAAAAAGAGGGTATGTCTCGTGAGAGGGTCTGCCTTTTGCCCTTTCTCTTTCATTTTCACTTCACTTGCTCTCTTCTTTCAGTGGCCGCCGCCCATTGCCAGTCCGAAGTCTCACCGTCGCCGGAGTCCTGTGCTAGCTACTGCAAATCGGTGAGTTGTATCAAACATTAAGATTCTTTTGTGCACCTGATTTTGTTTTATGTTAAGGATTCGTATTCGGTTTTTTTGGCAATTTGAGGACTGGGCATGGCTTACTGTTTACGCAAGATTATGTATGGTAGTGGGTGAAAAAGAAACTCAGCATGGACGGACTTAATTTTCAAGCTAATTGTTTGGTAATGAAAGCAAATTAGGCATTTTAATATTGGAGTTAATATTATTAAAAGTTAATTCTCTGATAACAAAGATTGCAATTGTAAACTTGGAATTGGCAGTTGATTCTAGAGAACTTAAGTTTGGTTGTCTCTGTCAAATTCTTGAGCTGGAGTTTGGATAATTGAATAATAGATTTACAGGGACTAAATGTTTCTTGCTTGCCTTGGACTGGTCATGCTTTTTCTGTGATTTATTAATTGTTTTTATCGTAATTTTCAAGTTTCAATCACAATATGCAATTGATAATTATTGAGTTTGTGTATGAAATCTATTAATAGATGGTTAACTTTTCAAATACACGTATTTTGTAAAAAAGAAGTTTTTAGTTTTAACTTATTAGGAAATATGTATTTTTTTTTTCATTGGCTTGTCTTTTCTTCTTCTTATAATTAACAGTTTCAGATATAAGAATTCTTAAGAATACAAATTAAAATTTAGGAATATTTTAAGTAATTTGGTGATGAGTTTAGGGACACCTAGTGAACTTCACCCTCCTCACTATGCATTTACTAGAAAGATATTCCAAATTTGCTCACAACACAGAGTCTCAGGGTGCGCCATTTGGAGTCTATATCAAACAAAATTCCATCTGGGTCTGGTTGATGCACTTGAGCAAAGCCAATAGGGAAATAAAAGGGCCCAAAAGGAGTCATAAACACAAGTGGGGTAACAATAGTACTTATAACAATTATACTAAATAATAATATTTTAAAAAATAGAAAAAACCCGGTTGAACCCGGTTGAACCGGTCGAACCACGAACCCTCAGCCTTGCCGGTTTTGTATCCGGTCCGGTTTTAATAACATTGCTTTTTATTGATTGAGAGAGGTTTGTTACTTTTTTGATTTCTTGCTGATTGTGATATCCTCTTTAATTTGTATTCTCCCATTTGGTCCCAGTCTACAAGAGAACAAACTTCAGAGACTATAATTTTGGGATTAGATGAGTTGTTTAAGAATTTTTTGATTGTATTTAATTTTTTAATTTTCTAGGTTAAATTACTTTCTTTAATTTTAGGATATTTATTTTCGAAAGGAAAAAAACGTGAATTCTCCTTCTGACTCCTCTATTTAGCTTTGTAGACACTGATCTTCATATTACTTTTTGCATTGTGTCTATACACTTCTTAATTCTGGTTATAGGATTTTGAATTATCTTTATTTGTGATCAATAAAAATAGAATTTTGTGTCGTGATTAATTTTAACTGAATTTTTTTTAATTGATATTTTAGTTTAATTTATTTATTGCACTTTTACTTTATTTTCTTATTTCATATTTTAGTGTTTAAAGTAGACACCCCCCCACCCAACCCCCTCTTTTACAATTTTTATTGTTAATTTTCTGGTTCTCTGTAATTTAATCGGTATTATTAAGGCCAGTTTGGCAAAATTTATGAAAACAAATTTTTCAATTGAAAAAAAGTTGTATTCTAAAAATCTGTATGTCGAAAAATAGATAACTGTTTGGTAAATAAAATTCAAAATGACTTATAAAATTAAAAATATTTGTTAACTGTTCGGTAAATAAATAATTAAAAATGGTTTTTTAAAATAAAAAAATAAATATAAATATAACATAAAAAAATTAAAAATATATATTATTTTCTTAATTAATCATATATATTATTTTACATGATAAAAAAAGAGAAGAGAAAAAAATAAAATAATTATTTTTAACATCAAATAATTTGGGTGGTAGGATAAAATAAAGAGCAAAAAAAAATTTATATTAAATATAATTGTTATTATTAAATAAAATAAGATATATTTTTGTTTAAAAAAAAAATTAAATTTGCTGCTGTTAAAAGCTGAAAATCAGTTTTTCTGAAAAATTTCAATTTCTAGCTTTTTCTAATAGAAGATTTTTTCACTTTTCAAAAAATTGATTTTTCTAAAATCAGCATTTACCAAACACTTATTTTTGTGCCATAATCAGCTTTTTATTAAATAAGCAGTTTTTTGACCTTCCAAAAGCAATACCAAACAGACCCTTAATCTATGTGGTTTTAACCATTTTTCATCATGTTTACAATTTTACTTATTCATCATGTTTACAATTTACTTAAGGAAGAAAGAAAAATACTTTTAATAGTTTCAACACCCATATCAACAGGTAGTTATTAAATTTTAAATATTTAAGGGCCAGTTTGACAAAACTTATGAAAACAGTTTTTTCAATTGAAAAAAGTTGTATTCTAAAAAGCTGTATGTTGAAAAATAGATGACTGTTTGGTAAATAAAATTCAAAATGACTTATAAAATTAAAAATAGTTGTTAACTGTTTGGTAAATAATATGATTAAAAATGGCTTTTTAGAATAAAAAAATAAAAAATAATAATTTTGAGTGGTAGGATAAGAGAAAAAAAAAGATTATATTAGATATAATTGTCATTATGAAATAAAATAAATGATATTTTTGTCTAAAAAAAATATTAAATATGCTGCCCTTAAAAGCTGAAAATCAGATTTTCTGAAAAGCTCCAATTTCTAGCTTTTTCTAATAGAAGGTTTTTTCACTTTTCAGAAAATTGATTTTTCTAAAATCAGCATTTACCAAACACTTATTTTTGTCTCATAATCAACTTTTTATCAAATAAGCAGGTTTTTAACCTTCCAAAAGCAATGCCAAACAGGGCCTAAATGGATTATGAATTATATCTAAGTGTCTATGTATCTATTATGCTTAGGGGTGAGCAGAAAAACCGATTGACTCGATTAACCGGAAAAAAAAATCTGATATCGAACCGATGGACAGATTAACCGATTGTAATGGACTGGTTAATGTTTAGTATTTTGAAAAAACCGATATTAATGGACTGGTTAATGGTTTTTGACTCATGTGACTGGTTAACCGAACCGAAACCGAATTTTTAGTTAATTTATTTATTTTTTAATAATTTATAACAATTTATCCTAATTAAAAGTGATTATGTACTTTTTTTTATTATACTAATTATTTTAAAGTTTTTAACTTTTTTTAATTGGCTATTAGTAAGTATAATAATTTATCTAATTAAAAGTAATTATGAACCGGTTAATATATTTACTTATTAAATATTAATTTTTAAAAACAAATTTGCTTATATCCACCAAATATTTTTATTTTAACAACAATAATGTTATATTATAGTGAAAAAAAATTAATTTTTAAGTATCTTAAACATTTTAATTTTATTTATAAATATATTTATAATTATAGTGGTTAACCGAAAAATATTGGGTAACCGATCCAAAAATCTGAAACCGATAGACTGGTTAACCGATGATAATAGACTGGTTAATGGACTGTAATTTCAAAAAACCGATATTAATGGACTGGTTAATAGACTGAGGCTAATGGAATGGTTAATCGACCATACTCACCCCTAATTATGCTTGCCATAACGAAGGGTTAATTGCACTCCTATGATCTCCATTGACCGGATCCAATGCAATTGAAACCCCAAACGACGTGAACTTGTATAATTGCTCTTATTTAATTTTGGCTTACTATTTCTTCCATTACCATTTTCCCTAAACATTCACCATTAATAGTGAGAACCACCTCCACAATGGTCAGCTTTTAATTCAATCAAATGGGATTAAATGATGATATTACTCCATTTGACAATATTCACCATCAATAGTGAGAACCACCTCCATAATGGTCAGCTTTTAATTCAACCAAATATCTTGGAAATTCGTGGAGCTCGATTGGCCACAACTTATTGCTTTGACAATTACACGTCCCTTCAAGAGATACGAGGTTTCATATTGCATATCTAGAATTCATATGAGAAATAATAAATAAATATATAAATGGACTTTTTTTTGTCAACAGTAAAAAATAAAAGGACTCGTACTCTATTATAAATATGAACAAAAATGCAATAATGGCAATTACCAAAAACAATGGAATTCGAATTCCCATCCATGCCACTAATGCCAGTTTTTTTCTCATTCATTCTCTTTGTTTTCATGGTATTCATAACTAGCAAGAAACCAAAAACTTGCCACCAGGGCCATGCAGGGGTGGAGCCAAGACCCCAGGGTCAGAGGGGGCACACTGTCAGTACCATGTAGCTCCGCCCTTATATTATAATTTTATTGTAAAAAAATAAAAATTTAAAATGCATATAAATTATACCATAAAAATATATTTCATTTAAAATTAAAAAATAATAATGAATAAGATAAAATAAAAATAATATTTTAACAATTTTTCTCTACGCGATTTCATATTTTGAAACCATTGAATAATTAGCTCATTGTCGTCTATACTATCAAATACATATATTTCTGTATAAGTGATTAGACAATCATTCATCCAAACATCTTCAATTCAACCCCTCCGACATAGACATCAAAAGTGAGCAAGCCATCACAAAAACATTCTCAGGCAACTTGTATCTTGCCTTAATCTCGGCTACCTCAGGAGATGCTAACTTAGTGTGTCTGTTCACATGTGCCCTAATGCTATACAGCTCTAAAAAGCTAATGTCCACTCTTGGGAAATCTTTAGAAGCCATTCTTAAGGTAGGAGGATTGAAGTAAGTATGAATGGTTTGTTCTAAAGTCATGCAATTAAATAGATCTGCTAATAACAAGGTCTTAATTAGAAATCCTCTATAAACCAATAATTCTTAGTAAAGAGCAGATTATATTCATGCATAGAGCTTTTTCTTTTTTATTTCAATTCTTAATTTTCAACCACTATTCAATGTAAGACAAACAGCTATATATCACCGTCATTTGGTAGAAGTTTTGAATTCAATATATATAAAAGGCATTTGATGAACCAAGTCGACATATGCCTAAACACAAAGAACTCGTTGCCTTTAAACAATCAAAATTTAACTAAACTATAATTAATTTATGTTCTCATTTTTTTAAAACTTCTACCAATTGATTCACTTGAACAATTCTAACGTCATTATCAATTTATTCAATAAATTAACGAATAAAAGATAGAAATAAAATGAAATGAAAAAAATCCACAAGTTAAAAAGCATATTTTCTTTAGATAGTTAAAACTATCTTATAATTTGGTCAAAATAGTTTGGCTGATTCACTCTTTTTAAAAGGGAAGTTAATCATCGGAAAACCAACAGTTAGAAAAAAATAAATAACAAATTCTTATGATCAAACAAACATAAGAGCAAAAAATAAAAACATTGCAAATTATCATAACAGATATTCAAATGATCAAATCATACCTTAAAAATGGAAGAGATGATAAATACAGAGCTAGAAAATTAAGAATCGTGCAATTAAGAAGAAAAAGAGAGATACAATGGCCCTAAGCATGCAAAAATCGAAGACTAGATTTCTGGTGGGTCGAGCAGCGGAGACAAGGAAGGAAAGAAAAGAGAAAAGAAAAAAAAATGCAAGAGCAAAATGATGTCGTTTTAGGAGTAAGGAGGCTGATTTTTTTTTTATATTCCCATAAATATTGGATTTTCTATCCGTATTATTCGAATAATGGTGTTACAAATATACTCTCTTATAAATAAATTTTTAATTTTATTTATGCGCCTAAAATATCGAGAGCAAAATTTCAGAGGGGGCACTTAAAAATTTTGAGAGGGTTCATAATTCTAATTTATATATACATATTTAAAAAAAAAATAAAAATTGAGGGTGTGCACAATTACATGTAGCTCCGCCCATGTACAATAAGTACACATCAAGTATACACACAGTATACTGGAAGTACACGTTAAGTATACACACAGTATAGAGCAAGTATACACACAATATATAACAAGTACATGTTAAGTATATAATAAGTACACACAATATATAACAAGTACATGTCAAGTATATGCACTACAGTAAGTACACGTACAATATACAATAAGGACACGTACAATATATGTCAAATACACACACAATATATATCAAATACACATACAATATAAATACACATAAAAAAATGAAAATAATGAAATGATATCCTTACCCAAATAGGAATAAGTAGACATAAAATGAATTGAGATTCATATCTAATCTTGACTATTACAAAATTATAAATGAGATCTCTGTGTAACTCTTTCTAGGTTTAGTACAACACTTATCTTCTTGCTATTTTTCCCTTTCTAATATGAGAAACCAACAAGTCAATGCAAACCAAGTTCAGCAAACAAAAATTGGTTGAAATCAAAACCAAATATTATCAAAATTTACATGAAAAATCTTAATTTTTAAAGTATAATTGTGCTGTATGCAATCCACAACAATTACTTATATATAATCTACAACATCAGTACTTTAGAGCTTTTATTGAAATGGGTTTTCATAGCAAAAGAAGAGAGACAGATTCAAAACACAAATCCAAAAAATAGAACTGAAAAAAAGAATACTTAATATATTTACTGTGAGTGAGGTACCTTTTCTGTAACACCCCGCCATCCCCGTTGGAAGGATGCCGGAGTGCCACGCGGGCAAACACATATAACAAATCCATATACACATGTATAAATAAAAACCAAATGAAATGTAAAGAAACTTTTAATCATTTAATAGTAAAATCCTGTTTACATATAACATATATCAATATCGTTTTACAAAAAGAGGCTCGTAAGCCAATACATATACAAAATAATGTTTGTTCCTTTACAAAAGATTTACTTTACTATACACAAGCCATATACAAAAATATAACAGCGGAAGACTTCAAAAACAACTTCAATCAAAAAGACTCCTAGTGGCCGACCTGCAGATATCCGACTCCAAGCTAAACTCGCCACCTACACGGGAAAAGAGCCCGTGCTAAGCGATAACGCTTAGTGGGGAGGAACAAAACAAAATAACAATATACATATACAATACAGTATCACATTACCTTTATGATATTTACAATACAAGTAATTAACAAATACAAACATACTTTTCTACATTACACCGATATAGGATATACAAGAATTCATATGCAATAAACATCTCAACATATATATATCACATATAAACATGTAGCCTGATTAGTCTGGTATAAACCTAAGAAGTGGATACGGTCATATGGATACTGATAGAACACAGTATCCCAAGCATATAGAGATATGAGTCTCGAACATGTACTTTTCATATAGAGACCGAGGTCTCGCTTATTTCCATATAGACCAAACATGGTCGAAACAAGGATCCAAACGGACCCGCATATATCATTTTATCATATAGCAGCTGCACACACACAGACCTAAGTAAGCGCTTACTTATCCACTACTATGACTTATTCAGGCTCAAAGAATACAACTCAATAATTCATGTATTCATGTACATTGATCAAAATCAGAAACATATACATATATTCAAATATTAATGACCGGAAGTAATAAGAACTTATAATTCATCTTGTAATAATCCATGTATACGTGTATACCAATCGAATCCAGAAACAGGTAAACATATTCAATTATCAAACACAGGAGGTAAAAAGAACATAAAACCCGCATTGGAATAACTATATTCATGTAAATTATGTACGTTAATTATTTAATCAGGTATACAACTCAATATTAAACAATTATTAATTACAATTCATATTTTTAAATCCAAACTTTGTCATGTAATGCAAAAATTCTTGAAAAACAGAAGTTAAAACTTCAATTTTGGAAAACAGGGCAGCAGGTAGAGGCCGGTCACGTCTCGTGACACTGGTTTCTCGCAAGTGCCACGCCGAAGAACAAGGCAGTCACGGCGTGACCATCAGTCACGTCCCGTGACGCCTGAGAGGAGAGGAAGAGAAGTCACGATCTCGTGACACACAGGGGCAGGCGAGGTCGCGAGGCGTGATGCTCCATCACGTCGCGACTTCGCCAAGAGAGGCAGGTCACGGCGTGATGCTTCATCACGCCACGTGACTTCCCAAAGGAGGGAGGTCACGGCGTGATGCCCCATCACGTCACGTGATCTTCCTCTCACAGCTTCTTCTCCTTCATCCAACTTCTTCATCTTCTCAAAACCAATTTCCAGAAAAACGTGGAAAAACCCAGAAAATCCAGAAAACAAAGTACTTCCTAATTTCAAAACCCCAGCTTACCCAAAACCCTTTTTCATGTATTCATTAATCAAACACATAACTTCAAGTATATAAAGCACATTCACAGCAATCTTAGCACAAATCATATACATTTATCAGTTGAACAGAGCTAATACCTGAACGTAAACATATCCAGATTTCTGATTCGAACTTATGCATATTTATCCCATTTACCAACTCATGTTATTCTTTTCTACCTAATCATGTAAACACAGTACAATTCTCATGCATTTAGATATACAAACACACATAAATATATTATCATCAGAACTACAAATAGGATCCAGTACGAGGAAGAAGGCAGACACTCCCAAACCTGTTACTGAAGTCCCAAAAAAAATGTCCACTAAACCTGCTCAATCCACAATCTTGCCCTTTCCCTTCTCTTTCCTTTTTTCCTCAGAGGCTTGCAAACAAGTAAAATCACAATAAAAATCCAATAACAGAATCTCTAAAACCCAAAGGAGAAACAGAAGAAGATACAACCAACAGAACCCAGAAACTACTGCCACATACCTTCTGAAGTTACTAACACATCCAGAACCCTTAGTTCCTCAACAGAAACACACATGCAGATGATAGAAAGAACAGAAAAATGAAGAAAAGGCAGAATGTGGTTTACGTGAGAGAGAACCAGAAAAGAAAGAGAAAACTTTTTCAATCTTCTGTTTTCCAGCCAACTCAACTTTTCTCAATCTTTCTTTTTCCCTCACCACGTACACACACTCACACTCACCACATGGCACACATGCACAGCTACACAAATCCATTAATTCCTCTTTTACTAATAAAACCTTGGCAAATTACCTTTTACCCACCAAAATACAATATGCCCTATAAAATACTTTTATTACTTTGCAATTTAATCCTCTTTCCTCTTATAAAATACCAAATTACCCTTAATTGTCCAATTAAAATTCTAATTTCCAAATAAGCCACTTGTGGGGTGTGACAACTCTCTCCTCCTTAAGAAAATTTCGTCCTCGAAATTTCCTTGCTTCCGAATACAACTCAAATATCAAAACCGAAACGAAACAAAACTGAACATATATAACACTTACCCGAAGGACCCGCTGCAACAGTCGCATCTCTAGCAATCATAGCATAACCTCTATACTGATTATGATCCTCTGTAGCACCAGGTCGCTGCACTGTATCTGATGGTGCTCTCGGAGCTCTACTTGCATCCCGATTGCTTTGGATGACATTGGATCTCTTACTCTCTTGCTGATTCTGGTCCACTTGTCGATCAGGGCAAAAAGCAAACCGATGCTCCATACTCCCGCACTTAAAACAAGCGCCAGTAATCTTCCGACACGTACCCCAATGGTACCTATGACAATGCTCACATTCTGATGCTCGATTTCCTTTACTACCATGTGGGGCTACACTCTCTACCTGTAAAGGCACTTGAACATTCCTTCTAGATCCTTGCTCGGGTGGAGTACCCTTGGACTTCTTAGTACTCGCAACTCCCCCATCCGGTGCTCTCCTCTTCTGTGCCATCTTCTGTTTAATCTCCTCAGATTCCTCTAACCTCATTGCTGCAGCCACAATCTGATAATACCCAACGGGCTGCAAAACAATCATCGCAGACAAAGGGCCTCTGAATACCTCACGCAATCCCTCTAAAAAGTGCCTACATCTGAACTCATCTGTCAACAACTGCTCAGGCACATACTTACTTAACCGGTTGAACTCCTTATCATACTCACTGACAGTCATGCCCCGCTGCTTCAAACTAATGAACTCTCTCCATTTCGCTTCTTGGTATGCCTTTGTTATATACTTTTGCTCAAACTCTTGCTTGAAATAATCCCAAGTCAGTTCGGCTGGTCGCTGAGGATTCCTCATCACAAGTTCCCACCAATCATAGGCTGGTCCCTGAAGCAACGATATAGCATATGAAGCTCTCTGATCTGCGGGACATCTAATCTCTTGCAAAATCCTGTCCACTCTCTTCAGCCAAAACTCAGCCACATCGGATTCATCTAAGGGGGTCCCATGAAAGTCTTCTGCTCCTCTCTTTCTTAACAACTCAGTTGGAGCCTTAGGTGCAGTCAACCTATCAACCACTTGTAATAACCCCTGAACTAACGCTGGATCAAAAGCAAAACCTCTATTTGCACCCTCAGCTGGTGCAGGTTCCCGCTCATGTCTATCCTGTCTAACTGGATCATCTCTTCTAACTGGATTCCCTCCACGACTCACATTGGCACTACTCATGGTGTCACCCATATACTCACTTGGATCCGACTCCATATAAACACTACAAAACACAAGACATCTGCATTAGGCCACTATACAAAACTGACTCTCATGCACAGACTCGACTCTATACTCAAACAATCACAACATAACCCAAAACCACCAAACCTGGGCTCTGATACCAAGCTATAACACCCCGCCATCCCCGTTGGAAGGATGCCGGAGTGCCACGCGGGCAAACACATATAACAAATCCATATACACATGTATAAATAAAAACCAAATGAAATGTAAAGAAACTTTTAATCATTTAATAGTAAAATCCTGTTTACATATAACATATATCAATATCGTTTTACAAAAAGAGGCTCGTAAGCCAATACATATACAAAATAATGTTTGTTCCTTTACAAAAGATTTACTTTACTATACACAAGCCATATACAAAAATATAACAGCGGAAGACTTCAAAAATAACTTCAATCAAAAAGACTCCTAGTGGCCGACCTGCAGATATCCGACTCCAAGCTAAACTCGCCACCTACACGGGAAAAGAGCCCGTGCTAAGCGATAACGCTTAGTGGGGAGGAACAAAACAAAATAACAATATACATATACAATACAGTATCACATTACCTTTATGATATTTACAATACAAGTAATTAACAAATACAAACATACTTTTCTACATTACACCGATATAGGATATACAAGAATTCATATGCAATAAACATCTCAACATATATATATCACATATAAACATGTAGCCTGATTAGTCTGGTATAAACCTAAGAAGTGGATACGGTCATATGGATACTGATAGAACACAGTATCCCAAGCATATAGAGACATGAGTCTCGAACATGTACTTTTCATATAGAGACCGAGGTCTCGCTTATTTCCATATAGACCAAACATGGTCGAAACAAGGATCCAAACGGACCCGCATATATCATTTTATCATATAGCAGCTGCACACACACAGACCTAAGTAAGCGCTTACTTATCCACTACTATGACTTATTCAGGCTCAAAGAATACAACTCAATAATTCATGTATTCATGTACATTGATCAAAATCAGAAACATATACATATATTCAAATATTAATGACCGGAAGTAATAAGAACTTATAATTCATCTTGTAATAATCCATGTATACGTGTATACCAATCGAATCCAGAAACAGGTAAACATATTCAATTATCAAACACAGGAGGTAAAAAGAACATAAAACCCGCATTGGAATAACTATATTCATGTAAATTATGTACGTTAATTATTTAATCAGGTATACAACTCAATATTAAACAATTATTAATTACAATTCATATTTTTAAATCCAAACTTTGTCATGTAATGCAAAAATTCTTGAAAAACAGAAGTTAAAACTTCAATTTTGGAAAACAGGGCAGCAGGTAGAGGCCGGTCACGTCTCGTGACACTGGTTTCTCGCAAGTGCCACGCCGAAGAACAAGGCAGTCACGGCGTGACCATCAGTCACGTCCCGTGACGCCTGAGAGGATAGGAAGAGAAGTCACGATCTCGTGACACACAGGGGCAGGCGAGGTCGCGAGGCGTGATGCTCCATCACGTCGCGACTTCGCCAAGAGAGGCAGGTCACGGCGTGATGCTTCATCACGCCACGTGACTTCCCAAAGGAGGGAGGTCACGGCGTGATGCCCCATCACGTCACGTGATCTTCCTCTCACAACTTCTTCTCCTTCATCCAACTTCTTCATCTTCTCAAAACCAATTTCCAGAAAAACGTGGAAAAACCCAGAAAATCCAGAAAACAAAGTACTTCCTAATTTCAAAACCCCAGCTTACCCAAAACCCTTTTTCATGTATTCATTAATCAAACACATAACTTCAAGTATATAAAGCACATTCACAGCAATCTTAGCACAAATCATATACATTTATCAGTTGAACATAGCTAATACCTGAACGTAAACATATCCAGATTTCTGATTCGAACTTATGCATATTTATCCCATTTACCAACTCATGTTATTCTTTTCTACCTAATCATGTAAACACAGTACAATTCTCATGCATTTAGATATACAAACACACATAAATATATTATCATCAGAACTACAAATAGGATCCAGTACGAGGAAGAAGGAAGACACTCCCAAACCTATTACTGAAGTCCCAAAAAAAATGTCCACTGAACCTGCTCAATCCACAATCTTGCCCTTTCCCTTCTCTTTCCTTTTTTCCTCAGAGGCTTGCAAACAAGTAAAATCACAATAAAAATCCAATAACAGAATCTCTAAAACCCAAAGGAGAAACAGAAGAAGATACAACCAACAGAACCCAGAAACTACTGCCACATACCTTCTGAAGTTACTAACACATCCAGAACCCTTAGTTCCTCAACAGAAACACACATGCAGATGATAGAAAGAACAGAAAAATGAAGAAAAGGCAGAATGTGGTTTACGTGAGAGAGAACCAGAAAAGAAAGAGAAAACTTTTTCAATCTTCTGTTTTCCAGCCAACTCAACTTTTCTCAATCTTTCTTTTTCCCTCACCACGTACACACACTCACACTCACCACATGGCACACATGCACAGCTACACAAATCCATTAATTCCTCTTTTACTAATAAAACCTTGGCAAATTACCTTTTACCCACCAAAATACAATCTGCCCTATAAAATACTTTTATTACTTTGCAATTTAATCCTCTTTCCTCTTATAAAATACCAAATTACCCTTAATTGTCCAATTAAAATTCTAATTTCCAAATAAGCCACTTGTGGGGTGTGACATTTTCTCTTGATCTAAATATAAGAGATTGCTTTCCAAATAACAATCGTTTTACACATAAGTTAACTGTAAAAACATCACCACAATAAAAATTATAAAATATTACAAATAAATTGATTGCCACGAATAAGTAAAAACGATAACACTTGAAACAATAAATCAAAAAAAAGGCCAAAGGTGCATTTTTACCCCTATAATTTGTCAAAATGGACAAATTTACCTCCAACGTTTATTTTGGAACAAATTTGTCCCTAACGTTTGTAAAATTAAAGATTTTTGCCCCCGCCGTCAGCAGTTAACTAACGTTTTAACGGTTAAAATTACCAATAATTGACAATAGGGGCAAAAATCTCCTATTTTACAAACGTTAGGGGCAAATTTGCACGTTTGAAAAAACGTTAGGGATAAAAATACACTTTTGGTACCCAAAAGTTTGATTCATGTGTCAAATGGATGTATAGCACGTATCCCACTAACAGTCAACTAACGTATTAACGGTCAAAGTTAGCGGCAATTGACGGTAGGGGCAAAAATCTCCCATTTTACAAACGTTAAAGGCAAATTTGCCTCAAAATAAACGTTAGAGGTAAATTTGTCAATTTTGGAAAACAATAGGGTCAAAAATGCACCTTTAACCCAAAAAAAATAATAATAAATAAAAAAAATGCAGAAAAATAAAACTGAATATTATATATTTTAGTTAATCAACTAACTATACAAGCAAGTAAATAAGCATCGCAAGATAAGCTAGATAACCTATCCACAACCAGTTTTCTTTTTCTTTGCTATATATTTGTCGTCTCAATGTTTCTTGTAATTGAATAATTAAAACAATTAACGAATTAAATATCTTCCTAAAATTATTTAATTAGTGTAAATTTGCATTTAGTTGGTTTTTTAGGGTATTGAGAAATCGAGAATAGCTAGCAAGAAATGTATAATAATGAAAATGACATAAGATTAGTAAGAAAGAAAACAAACAAATATTTCCCTCATATCCTTATATATATATATATATATATATATATATATATATAATCAATCAATCAATTATCAAATTGACAATTTATCATGCTTGTCATTTTAGGTATATAGCATATAATATATTATGTTAATTAGTAAATAAATAGCGTAGGTTTGTATATAAAATTGGTCATTTTCATATGTTACTTTATAAAAATACGAGTAAGATTGATATGACAAAATGAAAGAAACCTTAAATTGAGTTTGCATAGGATAACTACTTCATCAATCAAAAACTCATAATATACTGAAAGTACACTCAAAATATACTGAAAATAGACACAGTATATTGGAAGTACACGCACAATATTCATTAGCTACACTCACAGTATACAACAAGTATACATATAATATACAACTAGTATACTGTTGTGCATTTTTCTAATGATGCAACATACCGCAAGTATACGGTGTACCGCAATAGTACTTTAGATATCGATCCCACAGGGAACGTGTTACACACTATTACTAATTGATTTTAATCTTGTTTACAATTATAAAATGATAGAGAAGTGGTTCTAATTTAATCTAACATGTAAACTAATTAAACCTAGTTAATGATAGTCAAAAGAAGATAAAATAAATCATGAAGAATTAAAAACAATGAACTTGATTCCATCATTTAGATTAACATCTTTCATCTTTTTATGCAAGCCAAGTTAGAATAAACTTTTAACTCACTCTCTCGACATGAATTAAAATGCCTAAAACATATAATTAAAATTCTAACTCACAATTTTCATTAATGAATTAGAGGTTTCTAATTACATATTTTAAGAATAGACACTAACCTATAGCAATTATCTCGATATACCAATCTCTCGAATATACCTTGATAATGAATCTCATTTAAATGTCGGATAAAACAAACTCTCGAATTACTTTAACTTGTAAAGATCATGCAAAAGATATTAATAGAAAATCTACAATGAAAGACTATTAAAGTAGATGAAAATAGAAATAATCATAACATACAAATTCATTGATATTCATAAAAATATTGGAAAAGAATTAGAAATAAGAGAATATGATAGAAGTTCTTCAACCCTTTTCTAAATCTCTTGAAATAAGTTTTCCTCTCCTTGATCTTCTTCTTCAAGACATGAAACTAATTAAGAAAAATTAACTAAAGAAAAGAAAAACTATTTTACTAAAATACAGAAAATTACTTAACTAAAAATTCATCCTTCTAAAAATTATAATTAAACTACATATTTATAGATATTAATCTAAGAATTGTGTCCCTTGAAGATGTCCCTTGAGAATGGTTGCAACTTTAGGTGAAAGAGGGTGACTATTCATGTGATTTTTGGCTGAAAACCGTCCAACGGTCGTCTCTGTCGCGCTCGCAACGGTGTCGCGATCGCGACAGAACGCGCTTGCCCATTTCTTCCTTCTTTCCTCTCTTCGGTTTTCTTTTCCCTCTCTGGCCAGTCACGTCGCGTGACTCCCCATCACGGCGTGATTCTTCTTCGCGTGTGGCGTGACTGGCGCTCACGTCTCGTGTTGCCTCGCCTCCGTTCTCTTCTCTTTTCTTTTCCCTTCCTTTCCTGGCCTCTCTGTGGCGTCACGTCGCGTGACCTTTGCTCACGCCGTGACCTCTCCTTTCGCAACTCCTCCTCTTCTTTTCTTTCTCTTTTTCTTCTTTCTCTTCTTCAGTCACGTCACGTGACCTTAGCTCACGGCGTGACTCCTTCTCTCTCGCAATCCCTTCTTCTTTTCATCCTTCCTCTTCTTTCTTCTTATCAAGTCACGTCACGTGACTCATAGTCACGGCGTGATCAGTTCCTCTCTCACGATCATCTCATTCTATTAACTTCTTTCATCTTTTCTTTTCTTCATTTTTCACCTACAAATGACAGTAAACACACAAACTAACAGACTAATACTAATATACATAAACTAACACATATAACATCAAATATTCAATTAATTATATAATTAATTAATTAAACTCATACTAAACATATACTTAATTATACATTAATTAAGCTCCTATCAAATTCCCCCACACTTGAACCTTGCTTGTCCTCAAGCAAGATCAAAGAAATAAGAAAATTTAATAACCAGTAAAAATTACTACAAAACACTGCTATTTAGCACATGTAATAGAATTGAAAATAACCAAATATCTCATGTACTCATAATAAAATCAGTAAATCAAAACATAAAAGTATGCATTTCAAATTCAACAAATTACTTAACTTTACTAATGCCAACATAAAGAGTATGAAGTCTATTAAAACTAAACATGAACTAAAGAAAGAAAATTAGTCATTAAGTTAAAATTCTCAAGCTACTAGCTGCACTTAGGACATTTTGAGCTCACTTACCCTTAATCCAATCTCATGGCATTTTTAGACTTTGCTTTTTCTTTTTCTTTGATTTTTCTTTTTGATTTCTAGCAAGAGAAAGTATATGGGTGTGTTTTACGCTCCATCCCATATTTTTGCAATTTTTGATATATATCTTGCTTTTCTTTTTATTTATGACTTTAGTGGGTGCATTTTATGCTCCATCCCACTTTTAACTTTTCTTTTTAAATTTAGTCCTCATCCATTATTGAAAAGATAAAAGGGTAAGTATTATGGCTATAGTTTCCTTAAACAACTAGAAATTGAAAATTATAAACTAAATGAGTAAATTCTAACTTTAAAAACATGGTTAGTTAGAAAGACTAAATAATCTATAATGTTGAAATAAGTAAAACAAAATAACTTGAAAAACTTAAAATACATGCTAAAATTTTTTGAAAAACTGATAAAAATGAGTATCAAAGATAAATGACTTAACAACCTATACAATATACCAAATAAACAATGCTTTATAATAAAGTTTACTTAAAAAACCTAATTGAAATATAAAAACACATAAACAAAAACAATCATGCAATTGACATAAATAATACATATACAAACTCAAAAACACAATCACAAACATCACAACACATAACACAGTCACTCCCCCACACTTAGAACCAACATTGTCCTCAATGTGTAGGAATGACACACAATAAATAAATAATTAAAAAAAAAGTAAATGAAATGAAGATAAAGAAAACTCCCCTATCATGGTGAAGATGGAGGTGAAGGAACCACAAATCCAGCTTGTGTCATGAAGTTATCAAACTTGTATTCCAACCTTCTTTGACGTCTCTCAATAGAAGAAAGTTGTGCTTGCATATCAGATAACATCATTGGGATGTTATGACTAGATGAACCAACTTCAGGAGCAGCAGCTGGAATATTAGGCATTACTTCATCTTCACTTGCCTCCTCCTCTCCTTCTTCTTCTTGTCCCTCAACTTGTGGCGCAACATTTTTAGCAATATCCCTCCAACATGATCGAGCACGTGCCGGAATTTCCTGAAAATTATTGCCAACAACCTCTCCACGAACTAACATAGTTTTATTAAAATAATGGCAAGGAAAAACTCTATAATAAGCATCAAGATCAACATTTAAATTAGTTGCAATACTAGAAATAACATGCCCATGTGTTAAAGGCGAATCATGCTTATGTACACATTGCAACAATTGACTTACTATCCAAAAAGGCCAACATACGTCCTTGCGTTTATGTACACACCACATCAAAAACAATTCATTATATGAAACTCTATTGAATTCAGACCTATTAAAAACTAAAGAAGCTAAAATCCTATGCAAAATCCAATATCTTAAATCTTTAATAAACATGGATTTAGCATCCCTAGCTCTATAACGAGTTTGCAAATCAGTCAAAAATGTCCAAAATTCATGAGGCTTAAAAGATTTAGGTGGCTCAGTTAACCCAGCTTGAGAAAATCTAAATATCCTATTCATCATAAAATAGGTTAAAGTATAAGGTATACCAGTCATCCTAAAGTCTAACCAATTCTCGTTATCATCATTCTTTTTTAATGTGGTATAGAATTCTAAAACTAAATCAGGACGCACATTTTCATGCATAGAAGCAAATTTAAACAACCCACATACCCTTAACATATCATTAACTACTTCTAACATACCAATTTGATTAAGTAAAGAGTCAGGAAAAAACTTACAGTGCATCAAATGCCTATTACGAAGTAGTAAATACCTACTGCCCTCATCTACAGATAAAATGGGAAATAGAGCACTATAGTGAGAAGCAATGTTCACCACTTCAACTTCCTGCTCTTCTTGCTCAGTTCGAGAAACAGTTGGATTCTTTGTTCTCACCATTTTTGCTTAGTGAAACAAGGAATGAAAGAATATAGAGAAGTAAACTGAACACAAATGAAAGAAATTAACAAAAACAAACACACTAAAGGAAAACAGAAAAGAATAAAAGAAAACAGAGAATAACTACAATCAAAATGGGATTAAGTTATTGGTAGATGCAATCGAAATCAAGTGTATTTGGGTAAAGAAGAAAAGAAAAATGAAATGAAACAAAGAAGAATGAAAAGAAATTAATAAACCTGAATATAGAGTGAGAATCCCGAAATCCCTAAGATGAGTGAAGAAAAGAGAAGAAAAGAAAATAGAAATGGAGTGCTGGTATGTAATAGATAGAAGAGAGACAAATAGAGAATGATGGAATTTTAAAACTAGAAAAACGAAAAGAAAACAGAAGATGAAAGGTTGAAGAAGAAACGAAATAGGAAAAGTGGCGTGACCTGTGTTAGAAAAAGAAAAATAACAGTGAAATGAAATAGAAGAGGAAAGAAAATGAAGGGTCACGACTTTTAGGGTTTTAAAATTTAAATTCCCGCTTTTAATTCCCCTTTTCTGTGTTTTAATTCCTAAATGTAAAATTAGGTTAATGTAAATCAGAAAAGAAAAGAAAATAAAACCAAATAATAATAGAAAAATAATTAGTGAAATAATAAAATAAAAGAAAACATTTAAAACTTAACTGATCAGCAAATCAAGCGTCACGACGTGAGGCAACGTCACGTCGCGTGACACTCTCCACATACCTGGGCGAAGTCCCTCGCCTCAGCCCCTCACGTCGCGTGAAGGTGCATCACGACGTGACGCAGCACTTACCCGGGTGAAGCCCCTCTTCCTCAGACCATCACGTCGCGTGAAGGTGCATCACGACGCGCTGTGCCCTGCAGAGAACGCTTGATTTTTGCTTCATCGCCTGCTGTCGTGATCGCGATACTTGCCGCGATCGCGACAGAAGCAACGTCTGCACAAATTTTATTTTTTTATATTTTTCTTTGCTTCTTTTTTTTTTATTTATTTATTTTTTATATATTTATCAAACAAATCTAATCTTACTAAATTAGCTGTGAAATAAAACAAATATATTAGTAGCATGAAAATCAAAAATAAAACTATATAAACAAATTTAAAAACAAAGTACAAAACATAAATAAAATCAATATAACTAAGTAACCTAAATAAAAAGAACTAAATAAATCATGGCTTAATATGCTCCCTAGGATTCTCCTCAGTATTGCTTGGAAGACATCCTAAATTTCTAGAAGGTAAAGAATTTGCAAGTTGGCCTATTTGAACCTCAAGATTATGAATAGAGGCCGCATGATTTTTAGAAATTTGATCAATTTTTGCCTCAAGTTTCTTTTGGCTTTCATCTTGATAATTCATCTTATAATTAATTTCCTCAATAAACTTATCAAGTTTTCCTTCAAAAGCACCAAACCTATCTTGTGGTTGTTGATATCCTACTCCCCTATTTTGGTTATTAACATGATTATTTCCCCAAGAAAGATTTGGATGGTTTCTCCAACCAGCATTATAAGTGTTAGAATAAGGATTTCCACGACCTTGACTTTGAACAAAATTAACTTGCTCTTTATTAGCTATGCCTAAAGTGCAATTACCACTATCATGCCCATTTTGACCACACACATTGCAAGCATTTGATACATTACCTCCCATGCCTAAGTTATTAACTCTATGAGTTAAAGCCTCAACTTGAGCTTGTAATGCAACCATAGAATCTACTGAATGTATCCCCCGAACATTAGAATTATTATACTCTCTTACTCTTTCAGGAGGCCACATACAGTTATTCATTGCCATTTCTTCCAATAGCTCATATGCTGCATCAATTGTTTTTCTCATTAAAGACCCTCCAGCAGCAGCATCAATAGTACCTCTTGTGGTTGGATTTACACCATTATAGAATGTTTGCATCAACAACTCTCTTGGCAAATTATGATGTGGACACATCCTTTGCAATTCCTTAAATCTTTCCCAAGCCTCATATAATGATTCATTTTCATTTTGAACAAATGTAGTGATATCCTTTATAATTTTTGCGGTTTTGGCCAATGGAAAATATTTTGATAAAAATGCTTGGGCCAATTGATCCCAAGTAGTTATAGATCCTCTTGTCAAAGAATTCAACCAAGCCTTTGCTTTATCCTTCAATGTGAATGGAAAAAGCCTAAGCTTGATTGCATCATTTGAAACCCCATTTATCTTAAAGGTATCACAAATCTCAAGAAAATTTGCCAAATGAGCATTTGGATCCTCATTTGCCAAACCATAAAATTGTATACTATTTTGAATCATTTGTAACAATGAAGGCTTAATCTCAAATTGATTGGCATTTACCGTTGGTCTTACCACTTCTTGTTGAGCACCACTCAAAGCAGGTGTGGCAAAGTCCATCAATCTTGGTGGATTTTCATCAGCCATGATAATTGATCTCCTATTTTTATTCTTCTTTTTATTGGATTTTCGGTTACTCAATAAAAACCTCTCAATTTCAGGATTTAAAGGCTCAAGCTCTTCTAAAGAACTCCTTGTACTAGGCATGAACTTCTCAAATCCTGTAAAAACAAAACACAAAATTAATTTAACATACAAACAAATTAAAACAAAACAAAATATTGTAATCCAAAATCATAAATCAATTTTTATAATGGCAAACAACCGTTCCCCGGCAACGGCGCCAAAAACTTGTTGTGCATTTTTCTAATGATGCAACATACCGCAAGTATACGGTGTACCGCAATAGTACTTTAGATATCGATCCCACAGGGAACGTGTTATACACTATTACTAATTGATTTTAATCTTGTTTACAATTATAAAATGATAGAGAAGTGGTTCTAATTTAATCTAACATGTAAACTAATTAAACCTAGTTAATGATAGTCAAAAGAAGATAAAATAAATCATGAAGAATTAAAAACAATGAACTTGATTCCATCATTTAGATTAACATCTTTCATCTTTTTATGCAAGCCAAGTTAGAATAAACTTTTAACTCACTCTCTCGACATGAATTAAAATGCCTAAAACATATAATTAAAATTCTAACTCACAATTTTCATTAATGAATTAGAGGTTTCTAAATACATATTTTAAGAATAGACACTAACCTATAGCAATTATCTCGATATACCAATCTCTCGAATATACCTTGATAATGAATCTCTATTAAATGTCGGATAAAGCAAACTCTCGAATTACTTTAACTTGTAAAGATCATGCAAAAGATATTAATAGAAAATCTACAATGAAAGACTATTAAAGTAGATGAAAATAGAAATAATCATAACATACAAATTCATTGATATTCATAAAAATATTGGAAAAGAATTAGAAATAAGAGAATAAGATAGAAGTTCTTCAACCCTTTTCTAAATCTCTTGAAATAAGTTTTCCTCTCCTTGATCTTCTTCTTCAAGACATGAAACTAATTAAGAAAAATTAACTAAAGAAAAGAAAAACTATTTTACTAAAATACAGAAAATTACTTAACTAAAAATTCATCCTTCTAAAAATTATAATTAAACTACATATTTATAGATATTAATCTAAGAATTGTGTCCCTTGAAGATGTCCCTTGAGAATGGTTGCAACTTTAGGTGAAAGAGGGTGACTATTCATGTGATTTTTGGCTGAAAACCGTCCAACGGTCATCTCTGTCGCGCTCGCAACGGTGTCGCGATCGCGACAGAACGCGCTTGCCCATTTCTTCCTTCTTTCCTCTCTTCGGTTTTCTTTTCCCTCTCTGGCCAGTCACGTCGCGTGACTCCCCATCACGGCGTGATTCTTCTTCGCGTGTGGCGTGACTGGCGCTCACGTCTCGTGTTGCCTCGCCTCCGTTCTCTTCTCTTCTCTTTTCCCTTCCTTTCCTGGCCTCTCTGTGGCGTCACGTCGCGTGACCTTTGCTCACGCCGTGACCTCTCCTCTCGCAACTCCTCCTCTTCTTTTCTTTCTCTTTTTCTTCTTTCTCTTCTTCAGTCACGTTACGTGACCTTAGCTCACGGCGTGACTCCTTCTCTCTCGCAATCCCTTCTTCTTTTCATCCTTCCTCTTCTTTCTTCTTATCAAGTCACGTCACGTGACTCATAGTCACGGCGTGATCAGTTCCTCTCTCACGATCATCTCATTCTATTAACTTCTTTCATCTTTTCTTTTCTTCATTTTTCACCTACAAATGACAGTAAACACACAAACTAACAGACTAATACTAATATACATAAACTAACACATATAACATCAAATATTCAATTAATTATATAATTAATCCCTTCTTCTTTTCATCATTCCTCTTCTTTCTTCTTATCAAGTCACGTCACGTGACTCATAGTCACGGCGTGATCAGTTCCTCTCTCACGATCATCTCATTCTATTAACTTCTTTCATCTTTTCTTTTCTTCATTTTTCACCTACAAATGACAGTAAACACACAAACTAACAGACTAATACTAATATACATAAACTAACACATATAACATCAAATATTCAATTAATTATATAATTAATTAATTAAACTCATACTAAACATATACTTAATTATACATTAATTAAGCTCCTATCATATACGCACAATATATATCAAGTATACAATATAAAACAAGTAAATAAATATTATAGGCACTTATAGTATACAACAACTACACATATAATATACTGGAAGTACACAAATAAATAAATTCAGTTTTAAGATTTGTGTGAAAATCTTCGGCTGACTTGAATCTTTGAGTAGAAGGTTCAATATCATAGTCCATTGCTAAGGAAACATTTTAACAAATCTGTCAACTAATAATCCATAGCCTTTTTCTAGTCAAAAGCCTTTTTATAATGCATATGGACAAATGTTGGTATAATAAAGACTAATGTTGCTATTTTTATAATGCATACCTGAGTACTTTGAAGCATTAAAGATGGCTGTTGTTTCGGGAACTGAGTTGAAATGAAGATATGCACCTGCAGTTTTAGGAACTAAAATTTTAAAGTAAAGAAGAGAATGCAAAAACTTCAAACAGCCAATAGGAAGAAAGTTAATCAAGCTTTTGTACAAAAAAGACCCAAATCTGCAGCTTTAGGAATTCAAAATTCTTTAACAATGGAAAGATATCCGACAACTTCATACAGCCAATAGAAAAAGAAAAGATAATAGAGCTTTTTCTACAAAAAGACTTGGATCCAATATTATGCCCCGGAAAGGGCGCCCAAATTCCCATTCCCAATCCAGTATCATCTCTTACATCCAAATTGACATAACTAGCTAAGTCCACTAAGCACATCCAATTCCTGAAACCTCTATCTCTCTTTCCCTGTGACCTCTCCACCAATAGAAAGTGGGCACAGAAAGAAGAAAGTATGCAGATTGCAGAGTAATTTTTTTGACATTGAAGAGTTTCAATATTCTACACAGTTATGCAATTCATAATTCACAACTTCACATTCAAATTAGTGCTTTGCTTAATGTATCAAATTAAGAGGCCATTAACTTCAAGTCTCAATCCAACATTCATCACCACAAAAAACAGTTAAACGAATAGTTTTGACACATTAATATCTTGAAACAAACTCACATCCTACACAATTAACTAATAATTTTAAAATCGAAGCTGAGAACAAATATGTTACCTTGGCAGTCGCTTGGATTCCCCTAGCAGTCATATCCAAAGCATGAGCATAGCCTAAAAATCCACAATGATATGTTAATTCCACTTCAAATCATAACTTTTCTCATTTGAAAAATAAAATTAACAACGAAACAAGCACCTCTAACGTACAGGGGCAACGAGAAGGCGGCGGCGTCCAAGCGAGGCGAGGCGAGGCAAAAGCGAGGAGGAGGTGAGAGGTGGTAGCATGCCAGGGCAGAAGCAGGCGGCGAGGCCAGGCCAGGCGAGGAAGAAACGGGAAAGTGAGAAAGAGAGAAATAGGAAAGTTCGAAGGAGAGATGAAATAAGAATGTTAAAATGGTTTTTTTACTGGATACTCCCTAAATTCTTTTATAATTTTCACCTTTATTATTTTTATTAAAATTAAAAAATATTAATTAATTTTAAATTTAAATTATATTAAAAATATAAAAATGAATGATAAATAAAATTTAAATTTTATTCAAAAGCGACAGATAATAAAAAACGAAGGGAGTATTATACAAAAGTGATATTTTTGTAAAAATAATTTATATAAATGAAATTAAGATTTTAAAATATTGTATATTTAAAATATTGTGGAATGAATTTTTTTTTATTATTTTTACTTTTTTTTGTATAATTATGTAAATAGCCCAATTACTTATGTTCAAGTATAATCTTCATGAGATTAATGCCATAACCCATATCACATATAATAAATGGTTGCAAGGGTGAATTAAAAAAAAAATAATTTAAGCAGAGATAGGCTTGTAAATTCAAAAAGTAGTTTAGAAGAGATATATTAAGATGTAAAATTTATATTCAAGTAAGAAAATGAGGCAATTTATCCTAGTATCAATATTTCCATTCCAATATGCTTTCCTCGTTTAAACAGAGTTTGAGAACATAATTTAAGAAATAGATAAAAGTTTTTCAGGCTAAGTCAGATAAAATTTTTCAGACTCAAGTTGTTGCAGCTTTCTTTATTGAGAGAGCATGAATCTCTTTCATTCTTCAAGAACTCCATCTCTATCAAAAACAACCTTAAAAATCACCGCTTCGAGTTTAATTTTCTTTTATTTTTTTCAAAAAAAATAAAATAAAAATATTCGAAATTGTAGAAAATTATGATATAATAGAACGAGGAATAATATCACTTAATAAATATAGTTTAGAAGCAAAAATATGATATATCAAGAAAATCACAAGCAATAAACTATTGAATTGGAGATTTTTTGTTATTTTTATCAAATACATTGCATGCATAAAGGATAAATGGATTTGCGCATTTTTGTAAATTTGAAATTGAAACTCAACTCTAAGAGAAATTTTATCAAATACATTGCATGCATCATATTCTTACACATCATCATTAAAACATCAATAGTAACAAAATCAAGCTGAACAACTTGAAATCATTCATTTAAATCATCTTGAAATCAAAAAGTAATTATACAATGATGGATACTTATGCATTATTACCTAAGAAAAGAATAATCTAGATTGCAGATGGAGAATTTTGATGGTGAAGAAGTTGAATGCTGGTGACAATGGCTTTGAATTTCCGGCGAGATTCCGATCAATGCAAATCAAAGTTATAGATACCAAAAGCATAGAAAATTAAACATTAAGATAGTTAATTTGAAACCCTAGACTCAAATTTTATATTTTGTTTCATCTATATCATCACATATCTTATGGAACACTTGCCAATCCAATCTCTTCTTCTTCATGAATAATGTCATTATGATATTCTTTTATTTTACCGTAACTAAATAATCTTGTCCTACTTCTTTAACTTTCTTCATCATTTTCTCTTATGCAACCTCTATTTTCTTTTCTGCAGGAAAAAAACTCATTTTTGCTCATTCTTTATCATGTGAATATTGTCCAAAAGACCAGAATTCTTTCACAGTCAAAACTATAATCCCATTGCATAGAAGAAACATGCAATTCTTCTCTAGTTTGCAGCTAAATAATTGCATCAAATTCAATAGCAAAGAAAACATAGAAGTATTGAGTAACACCATAAAAAAAATTAAATCCCAGGTACAAGAGAATAAATTGAAGAAAAATTGACATTTTGCAAACTCAATTTCACGACAAAAAAATAATAATTAAATTATAGATATTCACTTAAAAGCATAACTTTGAGATATTATAGCAACTTAGCCATAAATTGGACCAAAATCGAGTTGAACTACATATCACCAATCAATAGATCAAATCAAAATGACAGCGCATATGAAAGAGATGGAATGAGAAAGAGATAGAATGATATAAGATGTTGGTGAGATTGAAGGAGAAAAAGAACGCCGGAAAAGAAAAGAAAGGGTGTCGAGGAGAAGGAGAAGAAGAAAGAGATGGGAAAGTGAATAGAAAAAATATTGTATTTTTGAAAATAAAAATTTAAAATTGATATTTATGAAAAATTAAAAAAAGGATATGTTTTTGAAAAAAAAATTAAAAACCTGCTATTTAGAGTAATTTCCTCGAATGCTAAACCATATGAGCCCAAAATCAATCTCAAACTTTTATTTCTTAATAAGCCAAAAAAAAGAAAAAAGTATAATTGAATGGTTGATTCCCAGTCTCATTGTATTCAGCACCCCTACGCGAAGCCAGGGGATGCGGAGCCGTTGGCTATGGGCTAGTCAATTTTTAGCCCAATGGAAGTCGTTCACTGTAATCAGACTAACTCTATGTTTGGATCGAGGTTAGTGGATGAAAATAAGGGGAAAGTAAATCAAACCAACCTTACTTTCTTTCGTTTGGATGACAAAGTAGCAAAAGAAATGGGAGTAACACGATGGAAATTGGAATTTTCAATTTCCCTTATATCATAACTTTCATTTCCTTCCGATTTGGAAAGAAACGGAGGTAAGTGAAAGGGCAATGAATAATAAATCTATGAAATGACAAAACTACCCTATTTTATAAACAAATTCTATTTATCTTCAATTTGTTAAAACGACGCTTACGCTCCTCTCCCGCCCTCTGTTCCCCTCTCCCGCCAACTCTTCCTGTCTCTCGTTCTCTGTTTCTTGTTACTGTTCATCATCTCCTTTTTTGCGATCGTTCTTCTCTATCTGATATTGGTACGTGCATCTCTTTTTTTACTCGCTTTTCTTTGTGTGGAATTTCTTTTTTTTATTTGCTATTTATTTCTTCTTACAATAATTTGATCTCGTGTTAGTTATTTTCCAATCTTTATCCATTATTTACTCACAATTTCCTAAATAAGATGAAGCATTAGTATAGAAAACTGTAAAATTAATGATAATTGAATTATACATTTCGTGTTTGTTTTGATTAACACTCAATAGCAAATCATAGCTGACAGGATATTGCATAATGTTAAAATAATTCATTGTATGCAGTGTTATTCTCACTTACTTTTTATTGCTTGATATTGTAATGAAAACTATTCTTATTTTGGTAATGCATGTGATGTTTTTAGTTTTGTCAATAGCAATTTACCGATATGCAGCAATTTGTGTAGGTAAAAATTATATTGTTATATGTGAAATTAGGGTGAATGTTATGGATAATTTGGCATCTCAATCCTTTCAAGAAGATGAGTCTGATGATGAATTGGAAGAATGGAATATAACAAGGAAACTAGCAATTGTTCAACTAGTTTGTCATGTTGCCCATTATTTTCACATTCGTTCAAATTGTATTCCCCGATCCATTACGGAAAAAAACTCAATAGATGAAAACAGAGAAAAAGTTCGAAACGAAATATTACATCATTTGAGAAATAGTGATGTAGACTGTCACAATTTGCTTCGTATGAAACCAGAAACATTTTTATTTTTATGTGATAGACTTCGAAATAGGGGTAGACTGAAAGACAGTGTACGTGCATGTGTTGAGGAGAAAGTTATCACATTTTTTACTATCATTGCCCATAATTTCAAACTACGAACTGTGTCATGTTTTTTTCGTCGTTCCATCGAAACTATCTCTAGACATTTTCATTCGGTATTATGTGCTGTGATATCACTTGAAGACGAATATCTAAAACAACCCGATGGTTCTGAGGTCCCTCTTGAGATTCGCAGCAATAACAGATGGTTCCCATATTTTAAGGTAAGTAAAATGTCTAATTAATATAATAATATAATTATTATTATTGAATGTTAATAATGACATTGATACAGGATTGTATCGGTGCACTTGATGGAACTCATATTCGAGTTAAGGTTTCACATACAGATGCACCAAGATTTCGTGGTAGAAAGGATTACCTGACACAAAATGTCCTAGCTGCATGTTCATTTGATTTGAAATTTACATATATTTTGGTTGGATGGGAAGGGTCTGCTTCTGATTCTAGAATTATTAAAAATGCTTTAACTAGGGAAGACAATTTAAAAATTCCAGCAGGTAACATTTGGATTTTAGCTTCTTAGTTTTTTTTTTTTTTTTTTTTTTTTTTTTTTTTTTCTGATAGGAATATTATACTAAAAGCATCTTGTTAAATTTTAGGAAAGTATTACCTTGTTGATGCGGGATTTATGCTTAGGAGCTGTCTCATTGGTCCTTATAGAGGTGTACGATATCACCTAAAAGAATACTCGTCTCGAGGCCCTGAAAATGCAAAAGAACTTTTTAATTTGCGACACGCTGCATTGCGTAATACAATTGAAAGGGCATTTGGAGTTTTAAAGAAGCGATTTCCAATTATTGGAAGTTCAAATGAAAAAACTTATTCATTTGAAGTCCAATGCAAAATTGTTCTAGCATGTGCAATCTTACACAATTTTTTAATGGGAATGGATCCCGACGATCAATTAATCAATGAAGTAGATGCCGAGCTAACAAATAGAGAGGAAGTGAATGCACGCATTGGAGATAATGAGGATGCTGTATTAGGTGCTGAATTGAGGGATAATATTGCTGCTGCAATGTGGTTTGATTATGTTTCAAATAAGAGATGATTAAATGTACTTTGTATGTTTCAATTGTTTTTTATTCATGGTTGGTTTGTAATATTTAGAATCTTAATGAAATTTTCTTCAATATATGTAACATAGTTTGATACGTAATTGGATGGATATTTGATTGCCAATCTTGTACTTGTTGTGTTTTTAAGAAGAACCTAATGGGCTCGGTTTATGTTCATGCAATATTTTTATGCAATATTTTCATTGAAACATACTATACAGATGGCAGATAAGACAACAAAAGAGGGTGGCAAAATGTCTCAAAAAGTGGAAAAAGAAAGGAGTCCAATGCTTCGTTGGACTGAAAATATGGATGACATACTCATTTCTGCACTCTTGTACTAACATACTGTTGGAAATAGAGTAGATGGCACTTTTACAACGTATGCATTGAATCAAGTGGTTGAAGAGGTTCGTGAAAAAACAGGACTTACGAACATTAATAAAGATAGAGTGAAGAATAGAATGAAATCTATAAAAAGCAATTTCAGTGAGTGTTACGATCTTTTTAAGCACTCCAGCAGTATTGCTTGGAGTCCAATAACAAAAATGTTTGATGCAGAACCAGAAGTATGGGAGGCATTGATACAGGTTTTTATTAAATATTGTTATATGTATTATTTGAATAAATAGAATAAACATACCTGAAAATTAAATCAATTGAATATTATATATAATGTGACTTGTTTTATGAAATACAGGCACATCCAGGTGCGAAGAAGTGGAAGTGTACTGAAATTCACCGTTATGAGGATTTGCTGACATTATTTGGTAAAGATCGAGCTACTGGTGATGCCACTTTTACTCCAAAGGAGAGAGCACGCAAATATGCAAGTAGTAATACGGATACGATCAACCATATTGATGATTTATTGGCTTCAAATGTAGTATCTTTAGAAAGTTGTGATACTAATCCTGATGATGGTAGTCCAACTGCGCGTTCTACAGTTCCAGGTACTGTTGATTCTAATTATAATTTCGAAGATGCTCCTGTAACATCACCAAAAAAAAGGAAAAGGAAAAGAAAGAGTGCAAAAGATGAGGAAGATAGTGAGATAAGAACAACTATTGATAATGTTGCCAAGGTTCTTAAGGAAGGGAATGCTATAATCGAAAGAACACGCCAACGTGTTTATTCAGAGGAAGAAGTGTATGCTGAGCTGATGAAAATAGGATTTGATGCTTCTTTTCGTTATAAGGCTTATGATTTCATTACGGCAAATCAAACCAGAATCAGAAAGTTTTTTGGTTGTCCAGACTATGAGCGCAATGATTACTTATTGCATTTGATGCAAGATGCTGATGACTTTTAAATCAATGCAAAGTTATTATGACCTTAATTTTTTGTAAATCTGGTATATTTTGGTTGACCAGCAAACATCATTTTTTGGCTCATATATATTCCAAACAAGCATTGTCAAATGGTATTATTATGGCAGCTTGTTTAATTTTTTTGTAAATGTTTACATATCGCAATATGTAAATGCAGCCATTAAGTGGCTTTGATGTAATGATACTGATATGTACTTGTTTATATATTAGTTATATATTTTCTATTTATGTAAATTGTTATGTATGGCTCATATAAAAGGGACAGATGCTGGAGCGAAGCGGAGCGACAACATCTGTCCGATGATAGTTTAAGTGGGATGGGGGTGCGGGTACGATACAGGCTAATTATGCTATGCAGCCTTCTCTTGCAGACCTTCACGACGTGAAACCTCTTCACGAGTCGTGATCGTTATTCACGACGTGAATCCTCTTCACGACACTTGATCGCTAGCGACTTCTTGCAGACCTTCACGACGTGAATCCTCTTCACGACACGTGATCGCTAGCGGCCAGACCTTCACGACGTGAATCCTCTTCACGACACGTGAATCCTCTTGACTGCTCTGGCTCTACACGTACACGTCTAATGTAAGGGTATAATGGTAAAAATAATATACACTGTTAAGAAAGAAATTAAATTTACTCTATGTTTAAATTTACTTTTCCAAACAAAGGAAAAGAAAATTAAAGGAAATATAATTTACTTCCCCTCATTTCTCTCCATTTCCTCTCATTAAAATTTCATTTATCCCCGTCCAAACAAGGCATAAAGCCTCTCCATAAACCCGAACAAAGGGGTTTTTACTCTTTAGTTCTGCTTCATGAACTAGAGTAAGCCAACCGAAAATGGGGAAGAAAAACAAACAAACATCGCAACAATCCTCTCATGATATTCTGAATACCCTAGGAGACTTCACCAGCAAAGAAAATTGGGACAAATTTTTTACTATTCGGGGCAGTGATGACTCCTTTGAGTGGTACGCCGAGTGGCCTGAGCTCTGTCAACCCATCCTTCCTCTGCTCGCCGGAGCTTCGTTGGCCGGAGACGATGATTCTGCTTTTCCTCCTCTTCCTCCGCCGCAAATTCTCGTGCCTGGTTGCGGCAGTTCACGCTTATCAGAGCATTTGTACGATTCAGGGTTTAAGGATATTACCAATATTGATTTCTCGAAAGTGGTTATTTCCGATATGTTGAGGAGAAATGTGAGGGACCGACCTGGAATGCGTTGGCGGGTCATGGATATGACTGGCATGCAGGTCTATTTTGAATTTAAAATACTTCAGTTTTTTGTTTTGCTAAAAACTTGAATTTGTTTATCAGTTCCATAATAAAACAATGTTTAATTTTTGTGTATTTAATCAGTTTGCAGATGAGACATTTGATATTGTTCTTGATAAGGGTGGATTGGATGCTTTAATGGAGCCAGAGCTTGGGCCGAAGCTTGGGACCCAATATTTGTCGGAGGTTTGTTGATGTTTTATATAAGCTCAGTAATGGATTAAACGGAAATATACTAAGAACAGTAAAATTATTATTGTCAGGTGCAAAGAGTTTTGAAACTTGGCGGGAAGTTTATTTGCCTTACACTGGCAGAATCTCATGTTATAGGTATCATGTACCATAAAAGTTCTAACCGTAGGCATATGACATTTTAATACTTAAACGCAGATGTTCATGCTATCTAAGTTTCGATTTTCAGGTTTGCTGTTCTCTATGTTCCGATTTGGGTGGAAAATGAATGTTCATGCTATTCCTGAGAAACCATCTAGCAAGCCTGGCCTTTGCACCTTTATGGTGGTTGCTGTGAAAGAGAATTCTACTGAGTTGCACATGATTACATCATTGTTTAATCATTTATCTCTGGACTGTGTTGGAAATCAGGTAGAATTTGTGCTCCCTGCCTATTTTTATTGGCAACTTATTTAGTAAGCAATCATGAGGGGAATATTTTATGTTCGCAGCATACATAAAAAGATAACTAAAAAATTTTCCTTAACTTTTTACTTTAATATTTACGGTAAATGTTTTTGAGATTGGATAGTAATTTGATGTTAGCAATTATTTTATTCCTGAGTAACTTAAATGCAGGAATATCACATTTCAGTTCACATTTTAACGTTCTATAGTATAAACACTTTTGCTGTAAGCCTTGTCATATAAATCTGATAAATGTGTGGTGGACCTTGGTGGATACATTTTAGGCTGTTGGTCTGCATGAAGCTCTTGAAATTGAGAATCGGATTCGTGAAGAAAATTCCAGTGGTTCTGATATTTTGTACTCTTTAGAAGATCTGCAATTAGGAGCTAAAGGGGACTTAACTAAGCTCAGCCCTGGTCGTCGGTTTCTGCTTATTTTGGGTAGGCAAGGTGGCTCGCATTTCACTTACAGAGCCATACTTCTTGATGCCAAAAGAAAATCCACAACATTCACTTATCATTGTGGTGTATTCATAGTGCCTAAGGTAGGAGCAGTTTTTATTTGGTTCAGATGCATTGCATGGAACATATTTGATTTCTATTGGTTTATTCATATGCAATTGTTTTTTGATTGATTTTGTAAGAAAATAATAACTAATATCTCCACATAAATTAAAATCAGAATCAGTCATATTAAATGGTTACTATGTATAGCAAATAAGTGTGGTATCCATCACAGTTTCAACATCACAGGTATATATACCCTTGAAAAAATAGAAAATGAAAAAAGAACATTGATGTTTATTCTAGTAGTTAATAAGTAAAACTTGATAAACATGTTCCCTTGATCTCATAACGTGCCAAAAAGGATGTTTTCTTTACTCCCTTGAAAAGAAAATGCTGACCATTCCTTATTTTCACGAGTTGTATCATTTGAATCAAAATGTGCCTCTTGAAAAGTGCTATTAAAGTATTAAAGCTGCTGCTGATGGATGCTTGGGAGAAATAAGAATTTAGATTATTGTGCGATAAAGAAATGTATTTCTACTTATAATCTTTTATTTCATCTGATATCCTTTAGTGTGTTTTCTTATTTATTTATTTATTTTTTTTTCAATTTTTTGTTTCTTCTTCTATACATTCATGTGCACATTTAGATATAAATATGTTCTCAGAACAGGATGCACCAGGACTATATATATATTTTTTTTCTGTCAGACTCGAGCTCATGAATGGCTCTTCTCCTCAGAAGAAGGACAATGGCTGATTGTTGAAAGTTCAAATGCAGCCCGTCTGATCATGGTATTTTTCTTTTCTCTCAAAGTTGTATTTGATCTTGTGTATCTCTGTTCCTACAGTTTTTTATTTAGTTATATCACCTAATTGATTTACATAATGTAGGTTATATTGGACAGCAGCCACAGTAATATGAGCATGGATGATATTCAGGTATACAATTTTGATTTCTCTTATTAAAGTTCATCTCAACAAGGTGAACAATGTTGGTTGTTGTGACCTTATAGCAATGATATCTAACTCTTGCTTATCTTTCAGAAGGATTTATCTCCTCTGGTTAAACAGTTGGCACCTAGTGATGTCAATGGGGCACAAATACCGTATGTTATTCATAACATTTACACTGTTTAATAACTACGCAACACTTGCACCTTGATCAGGACTTTTTGGTTAATGTATTATATAATTGGAATTTAATTGTTATCTTGCTGAACAAAACAAAATAAGATATCTATAAATATGTGACACCTTGTAGGTTTCTCTTTAATTCTCAGCCTTATTTCTACAGATTCATGATGGCGGGTGATGGAATAAAGCAACGAGATATTGTGCAAAAGGTTTGACTTTCTCTCAGAGTGCTATTTAAATTTCTACATGATCGTGAAAGTGTGGTCACCATGTATAAATCAATAATTTTTTTTCCCTCTCATTTAGCTTCTCAACAAGAAAAGATTGAAATTCAGTGGAAGTCATGTAACCCAATTGTGCTATTATTTGTCTATTCAACTAACATTTAAGATGTTAGAGAAAGTTAAAATATATAATTGCATGATTGCATATTTTCTTTACTGCATAATGGGACTGAACCCTCTATGACATGCAGAGGTGAAGATGAACAGACCCAGATAATCAAGAGATTATTCCAAAACTAAAATAATAAAGTTAATGTATACCCTGATAAGATTTTAGAGAAAGTTAAAATATATGATTGCATTTTTCTTTACAGCGTTATGGGACTGAACTCCCTATGATATACAGAGGTGAAGATGAGCGAACCCTGATAATCAAGAGATTATACCAAAACTAAAATAATAAAACAAGGAAAGAGGAGTTTGTGAAATTATAACAGAATATTAAAAATCACCAGATGCCTTTAGGAGGGGAGAGAGAGAGAGAGAGGGAGAGAGAAACATGGATTTGGGTTATCATGAGCGTGGTTACAGTTGTTAAAATTATGGGGGCTGGTGGAGTGGGATCATAGAATAAGGCTTAGAAGAAATTAGAGCATTTCAGAAAGATGAGGTGCTGCCTTATTTATTTATTTTGGTGGTGGGGTGGGGAGAGTATGAAAGTCTAGGAATAAGAGATTTTCTTTCTTGCAAAAAAAAAAAAATGTTTTGACAATGATGCATTTGTAACTGGTGATAGTTTGACAGCAGACTCATTTAACTTTTCTCTAACATTGAGAGTAAAGTATAACAAATTAAAACTGTTGGATGGAAAGTGTGATTTCTGGGAATATTAAATTCTCTGGCATAACTTTAGCTGTTACCCATGTTTGTTAGCGCTTGTGATTCAGAACCCTAGTGTTGTTGGCATTTCTACCTGATGCTTATGTTTACAATGCCATTAGCTCCAGTGACAAGGCTTGATGGCAAAATTTGTTGGTCTTACCAATCTTTTATATGTGCTTTGAGTGCTACTTTAATCTTCTGTGTCCCTCTCTTAGATATGGAAATATCATGATGAGGCTATACATTTTATGTTAAATGCATTTATTGCCAGTTTGTGTTCTGATGTCTATGTGTCATGCAATCTTGTTATGGATGGACTTAGCGGAATTCTGGTATTACTTGTAATATGTTGTAGGATTTTTTCCCCTCTTTTCATTTCACCCTGCAGTTGAACATATGGAGAAAAATATGCAATCCGATTGGATGGATTAAAATACAAATGAACTTCAAATGGATCCTCAAAGTTACCTAGTATCATAATTTAGTGGTATTCCCCCCCCTTTTTCCTTGTATTTGCCAACTAGGTATCCATTGTAAGCTCATTTTTTTGGTTTGACTCTGTAGGCTCCATAAAGGAAATTTATCCCCGTCATGTCAAATGATGTTGTGGAATATAAATTACCTGTTGGCTTCTGTGACGTTTTAATCATGACATTTTAACATTTCTTTGTGCTAATTGAGCAATGGAGCTATGCATCTGTAATGACAGTGAATAATAAATGAATATTTACTGAGTCATATAATTTTCATGACTTCAGAAGTGAGAAGTTGCCTGTTTGATATTTTTAACCTTCTATTTTGAAAATCAAATAATGGTTTAAAAACTACTCCCTCCGTTGCTTTTTATCAATCACTTTTGAGTAAAATTCAAATTCTATTCATCTATCACTTTTAAATTTTCAATACAATTTAATTTTTTTTCAATTTAATTTTCTTTTTTAATGCAAGTTGATCAATTACATTTAAGTTTGTATATTGAAACACTCAATTTTATTTTAAATTTAAGTATAATTAATATTTTTTAATCCATGTAAAAATAGCAAAAGTGACTGTTATTTAGGAACGGAGGGAGCATTTCAAAATTTGCTTAATTTATTCTTATCCATGTTAGTTGTTGCTGGCATTTGGTAGGTTACATCTTCATTAACTGGCCCAATAATTGTTGAAGATGTGGTTTATGAAAATGTTGATGATGATATCAGCCGGCTTTTGCCATCTAAAGATTTGATATTCCGTCGCCTTGTCTTTCAACGGACTGAGGGCTTGGTGCAGTCTGAAGCTCTTCTTACAAGGGATGAGTCTTCAAATAAAAATTTTGAAATGGAGAGGAAGAAAACTACTTCATCCTCAAAATCTAAGAAAAAAGGAAACCGGAAACGCAATGATGGTATTCATTTGTTTGAGTTTTTTTCCTTAAATATTTTTCAAATTGCTGTGCATTTTTTTTTTGTCTTTAATTGTTGAATAAATTAATGTTTGAAAATTAATGTTTTATTCTTTCTGCTTGTGCTTGCAGAAGTCCTTTTTCTTTTTTAAATTAATTTTCTGCTGCTTGATAATATTTGGTTGGATAAACTGATGGTTCCTTGTATCTGTAATGTCTCAAGGCTATTGCTCTTGTATTTGTTGTCCGGATAAAATGCATCATATTTGTATGCTTATTTTAGTTTGTTCATAATCTTATAAAATCAATAATTGCAGAATCAAGCCATCAGCTGCATGTTTATCATGACTATTTGGCTAGTTCTTATCATGCGGGGATCATATCTGGCTTTATGTTGATTTCGTCTTACTTTGAAAGTGTCGCATCAGCTGGGAATAGAGTAAGTGTCCATTCTTGATTTCCCCCTGACTTGTTTTCCAATTTTTCTCCATGGTTTAACATGTTGCAGACTTGAGAAAGAAGACTACTGTGATAACTGTTACTACTATTACTATTTTCATTAATAACTAGCGGATAATGTTGGAGACGGATCTGAATCTATTTGTGAATGTCATTTTGGAACAAAGTTTGCTGTAATGAACTTTAAAACTAATGCTCTGTAATCTTTCTGCATGCAACCTGAACATACTGTTAGGTCCCTGCAATATTCACACAAACCACAGCAAGAAATGCAGACAACAGAGAAGAGAAACAGAACTGAAACAACCAGAAAATGGTTGATTTGTATTAATAAATTCAGAAGAAAAATACAGTAATAAATGGGGAGGAATTCGAGAGCCTCTCCTCTCTCCTCTATCCAACTCTCAAACTTTACATGCCATTCCCATGCATTTCACACCCTTATTTGTAACCGAAGAAATCCGAATCCCAATGCCCAACTGATTCCCTAACTGAATTCTGGATTCCCTATTTGCCCTCTGTGATATAGTTTCCAAACCTGCCCTTGCGCCTATTATAAGTCTTTGTAATGGGGGGCCTAACATTACCCGCGGTCCAAAGATCAACCTTGTCCGCAAGGTTGAAAGCAGGAAACTGAGAGGCAATGGTGTCAAAAGGCTCCCACGAATCTTCAAAGGGGGGAAGACCCTTCCAGCGGATCAGTACCTCAGTTTTAGCCAGACCAGCAGTAGGGGATGGTCTTAGGCCACATACCTCCAATGGTTCCACCAACAATTCCATGTCATGAGTGAGGGAGGGTGGAATGGTGGGAGAAGAAGGATGCGTACCTAAAGCCCGCTTGAGTTGAGAGATATGAAACACATTGTGGATACGAGTGGTAGCAGGGAGTAGAAGAGCATAAGCTACAGCCCCAATGCGCTTCTCAATAGGAAAGGGCCCATAGTAACGGGGAGCCAACTTTTCATTTAGACGGCCTGCAAGGGATGTCTGCTTGTAAGGCTGTAGCTTGAGGTAAACCAAGTCACCTACCTCAAAGACAACTGGTCGACGCCTGCTATCAGCATAGTATTGCATCTTCTGTTGGGCCTTATGCAATTGTTGCTTCAAATCATCCAGAATAGCATCCCTGTGGGAAAGGTACTGCTCAACCTCTTGGTTAGCAGCTGATCCCCATTCATGCCTAGCCAGTGGGGGAGGAGGACGCCCGTAGAGAGCTTGGAAGGGAGTGAGCCCCAAAGAAGAGTGAGTGGCAGTGTTGTAATGGTACTCCGCCCAAGCTAACCAAGTGGACCATTTGGACGGGTGATCCATGGCAAAGCAGCGCAAGTAAGTTTCCAGCCCCTTATTCACGATTTCAGACTGCCCATCCGTTTGAGGGTGGTATGCCGTGCTGCGCTTCAATTCAGAACCTTGGAGGCGAAATAGCTCACGCCAAAAGTAGCTCATAAAGATCTTGTCCCTGTCTGATATGATGCTTTTCGGGATTCCATGGAGACGAATGATTTCCTGTAGGAAAATCCGAGCAATAGCTGGGGCAGAGAAAGGGTGTTTCAATGCTATGAAGTGGGCATATTTAGTGAGACGGTCCACCACTACAAGGATAGCATCATACCCACTAGATTTTGGTAACCCTTCAATGAAATCCATGGTGATGTCCTCCCAAACTTTGTCTGGAGGGGGAAGGGGTTGTAAAAGTCCCGCAGGGGCCATGGCCTCATGTTTACTGCGCTGACAAACATCACAGGCAGCCACAAAGTCCTGAACATGCTTCTTCATACCCTTCCAGTAAAATTCAATAGCTAAACGTTGGTAGGTGCGGCGCATACCAGCGTGTCCACCTATGGGGCTGCAATGGAATTCTTGCAACAGCAAACCCTGATAATCAAGAGATTATACCAAAACTAAAATAATAAAACAAGGAAAGAGGAGTTTGTGAAATTATAACAGAATATTAAAAATCACCAGATGCCTTTAGGAGGGGAGAGAGAGAGAGAGAGGGAGAGAGAAACATGGATTTGGGTTATCATGAGCGTGGTTACAGTTGTTAAAATTATGGGGGCTGGTGGAGTGGGATCATAGAATAAGGCTTAGAAGAAATTAGAGCATTTCAGAAAGATGAGGTGCTGCCTTATTTATTTATTTTGGTGGTGGGGTGGGGAGAGTATGAAAGTCTAGGAATAAGAGATTTTCTTTCTTGCAAAAAAAAAAAAATGTTTTGACAATGATGCATTTGTAACTGGTGATAGTTTGACAGCAGACTCATTTAACTTTTCTCTAACATTGAGAGTAAAGTATAACAAATTAAAACTGTTGGATGGAAAGTGTGATTTCTGGGAATATTAAATTCTCTGGCATAACTTTAGCTGTTACCCATGTTTGTTAGCGCTTGTGATTCAGAACCCTAGTGTTGTTGGCATTTCTACCTGATGCTTATGTTTACAATGCCATTAGCTCCAGTGACAAGGCTTGATGGCAAAATTTGTTGGTCTTACCAATCTTTTATATGTGCTTTGAGTGCTACTTTAATCTTCTGTGTCCCTCTCTTAGATATGGAAATATCATGATGAGGCTATACATTTTATGTTAAATGCATTTATTGCCAGTTTGTGTTCTGATGTCTATGTGTCATGCAATCTTGTTATGGATGGACTTAGCGGAATTCTGGTATTACTTGTAATATGTTGTAGGATTTTTTCCCCTCTTTTCATTTCACCCTGCAGTTGAACATATGGAGAAAAATATGCAATCCGATTGGATGGATTAAAATACAAATGAACTTCAAATGGATCCTCAAAGTTACCTAGTATCATAATTTAGTGGTATTCCCCCCCCTTTTTCCTTGTATTTGCCAACTAGGTATCCATTGTAAGCTCATTTTTTTGGTTTGACTCTGTAGGCTCCATAAAGGAAATTTATCCCCGTCATGTCAAATGATGTTGTGGAATATAAATTACCTGTTGGCTTCTGTGACGTTTTAATCATGACATTTTAACATTTCTTTGTGCTAATTGAGCAATGGAGCTATGCATCTGTAATGACAGTGAATAATAAATGAATATTTACTGAGTCATATAATTTTCATGACTTCAGAAGTGAGAAGTTGCCTGTTTGATATTTTTAACCTTCTATTTTGAAAATCAAATAATGGTTTAAAAACTACTCCCTCCGTTGCTTTTTATCAATCACTTTTGAGTAAAATTCAAATTCTATTCATCTATCACTTTTAAATTTTCAATACAATTTAATTTTTTTTCAATTTAATTTTCTTTTTTAATGCAAGTTGATCAATTACATTTAAGTTTGTATATTGAAACACTCAATTTTATTTTAAATTTAAGTATAATTAATATTTTTTAATCCATGTAAAAATAGCAAAAGTGACTGTTATTTAGGAACGGAGGGAGCATTTCAAAATTTGCTTAATTTATTCTTATCCATGTTAGTTGTTGCTGGCATTTGGTAGGTTACATCTTCATTAACTGGCCCAATAATTGTTGAAGATGTGGTTTATGAAAATGTTGATGATGATATCAGCCGGCTTTTGCCATCTAAAGATTTGATATTCCGTCGCCTTGTCTTTCAACGGACTGAGGGCTTGGTGCAGTCTGAAGCTCTTCTTACAAGGGATGAGTCTTCAAATAAAAATTTTGAAATGGAGAGGAAGAAAACTACTTCATCCTCAAAATCTAAGAAAAAAGGAAACCGGAAACGCAATGATGGTATTCATTTGTTTGAGTTTTTTTCCTTAAATATTTTTCAAATTGCTGTGCATTTTTTTTTTGTCTTTAATTGTTGAATAAATTAATGTTTGAAAATTAATGTTTTATTCTTTCTGCTTGTGCTTGCAGAAGTCCTTTTTCTTTTTTAAATTAATTTTCTGCTGCTTGATAATATTTGGTTGGATAAACTGATGGTTCCTTGTATCTGTAATGTCTCAAGGCTATTGCTCTTGTATTTGTTGTCCGGATAAAATGCATCATATTTGTATGCTTATTTTAGTTTGTTCATAATCTTATAAAATCAATAATTGCAGAATCAAGCCATCAGCTGCATGTTTATCATGACTATTTGGCTAGTTCTTATCATGCGGGGATCATATCTGGCTTTATGTTGATTTCGTCTTACTTTGAAAGTGTCGCATCAGCTGGGAATAGAGTAAGTGTCCATTCTTGATTTCCCCCTGACTTGTTTTCCAATTTTTCTCCATGGTTTAACATGTTGCAGACTTGAGAAAGAAGACTACTGTGATAACTGTTACTACTATTACTATTTTCATTAATAACTAGCGGATAATGTTGGAGACGGATCTGAATCTATTTGTGAATGTCATTTTGGAACAAAGTTTGCTGTAATGAACTTTAAAACTAATGCTCTGTAATCTTTCTGCATGCAACCTGAACATACTGTTAGGTCCCTGCAATATTCACACAAACCACAGCAAGAAATGCAGACAACAGAGAAGAGAAACAGAACTGAAACAACCAGAAAATGGTTGATTTGTATTAATAAATTCAGAAGAAAAATACAGTAATAAATGGGGAGGAATTCGAGAGCCTCTCCTCTCTCCTCTATCCAACTCTCAAACTTTACATGCCATTCCCATGCATTTCACACCCTTATTTGTAACCGAAGAAATCCGAATCCCAATGCCCAACTGATTCCCTAACTGAATTCTGGATTCCCTATTTGCCCTCTGTGATATAGTTTCCAAACCTGCCCTTGCGCCTATTATAAGTCTTTGTAATGGGGGGCCTAACATTACCCGCGGTCCAAAGATCAACCTTGTCCGCAAGGTTGAAAGCAGGAAACTGAGAGGCAATGGTGTCAAAAGGCTCCCACGAATCTTCAAAGGGGGGAAGACCCTTCCAGCGGATCAGTACCTCAGTTTTAGCCAGACCAGCAGTAGGGGATGGTCTTAGGCCACATACCTCCAATGGTTCCACCAACAATTCCATGTCATGAGTGAGGGAGGGTGGAATGGTGGGAGAAGAAGGATGCGTACCTAAAGCCCGCTTGAGTTGAGAGATATGAAACACATTGTGGATACGAGTGGTAGCAGGGAGTAGAAGAGCATAAGCTACAGCCCCAATGCGCTTCTCAATAGGAAAGGGCCCATAGTAACGGGGAGCCAACTTTTCATTTAGACGGCCTGCAAGGGATGTCTGCTTGTAAGGCTGTAGCTTGAGGTAAACCAAGTCACCTACCTCAAAGACAACTGGTCGACGCCTGCTATCAGCATAGTATTGCATCTTCTGTTGGGCCTTATGCAATTGTTGCTTCAAATCATCCAGAATAGCATCCCTGTGGGAAAGGTACTGCTCAACCTCTTGGTTAGCAGCTGATCCCCATTCATGCCTAGCCAGTGGGGGAGGAGGACGCCCGTAGAGAGCTTGGAAGGGAGTGAGCCCCAAAGAAGAGTGAGTGGCAGTGTTGTAATGGTACTCCGCCCAAGCTAACCAAGTGGACCATTTGGACGGGTGATCCATGGCAAAGCAGCGCAAGTAAGTTTCCAGCCCCTTATTCACGATTTCAGACTGCCCATCCGTTTGAGGGTGGTATGCCGTGCTGCGCTTCAATTCAGAACCTTGGAGGCGAAATAGCTCACGCCAAAAGTAGCTCATAAAGATCTTGTCCCTGTCTGATATGATGCTTTTCGGGATTCCATGGAGACGAATGATTTCCTGTAGGAAAATCCGAGCAATAGCTGGGGCAGAGAAAGGGTGTTTCAATGCTATGAAGTGGGCATATTTAGTGAGACGGTCCACCACTACAAGGATAGCATCATACCCACTAGATTTTGGTAACCCTTCAATGAAATCCATGGTGATGTCCTCCCAAACTTTGTCTGGAGGGGGAAGGGGTTGTAAAAGTCCCGCAGGGGCCATGGCCTCATGTTTACTGCGCTGACAAACATCACAGGCAGCCACAAAGTCCTGAACATGCTTCTTCATACCCTTCCAGTAAAATTCAATAGCTAAACGTTGGTAGGTGCGGCGCATACCAGCGTGTCCACCTATGGGGCTGCAATGGAATTCTTGCAACAGCAAAGGAACATAAGGAGAATCAACAGGTAACGCTAGCCGCCCCTTATATCGAAGTAGGTTGCCCACTACTTGGAAATTCGGATGGGCAGTAGGCTGGAGTTGGATGGTCTTGAGGATGTTGGAGAGGAAAGGGTCAGCTGCAATTTGAGCTGGCACATCCTTGAAATCCAGCAAAATGGGAGCAGTGAGAGAACAGAGGGTGGTTGAGACTGGAATGCGAGACAAAGCATCAGCAGCTGAGTTTGTATTGCCCGGTTTGTACTGAATCTCGAAGTTAAACCCCATCAGCCGCCTCAACCATTTGGCATAATCACCATCCACAATGCGTTGCTCAAGTAAGAATTTCAGGCTCTTCTGGTCTGTCCGGACTATGAAGCGCTGTCCCAACAGGTATGGACGCCACTTCTTAATGGCAAAGACAATGGCCATGAGTTCCCTTTCATAGATTGACGTGGCTTGAGCAGAGGGGCTTAATTTCTGGCTGTAGAAAGCAATAGGGCGGCCCTGCTGCATCAACACTGCACCCAGTCCAAACCCCGAAGCATCTGTCTCTACAAGGAAAGGCTGAGAAAAATCTGGTAAAGCTAGGACCGGAAGTGTAGTCATAGCGTCTTTAAGTCGTTGAAAAGCCTGTTGAGTTAGGGCGTCCCATTTGAAAGCATCTTTGCGAAGTTGTTGTGTTAAGGGCCAAGCGATCCGACTGTAATTCCTAACAAAACGCCGGTAGTACCCGGTGAGTCCCAAAAACCCCCTAAGAGACCTCAAGGAAGTTGGGATGGGCCAGTCGAACATAGCCTGCACCTTGGCCGGATCAGCGGAGACTCCTGATGAGTCAATAATATGGCCCAGATACTCCACCCTTGATTGGAAGAAAACGCATTTTTTTTTGTTAGCGAAGAGCTGGTGGGAGCGCAGGGAAGTAAAGACCTGCCTCAAATGATCTGTGTGCTCTTCCAGAGTCTTACTGTACACAAGTATATCGTCAAAAAAAAAGAGAACAAATTTTCGAAGATAAGGCTGGAATACCTCGTTCATCAAGGATTGAAATGTCGAGGGAGCGTTGGTCAAGCCAAATGGCATCACCCTGAATTCATAGTGCCCCTGATGAGTGCGGAAAGCTGTCTTAGGGATGTCCTCAGGCCGAATTCTGATCTGGAAATACCCAGTTTTGAGATCCATCTTGGAAAAAATCACTGCCCCGTGAAGCTCATCCAAAAGTTCCTCGATGACAGGAATAGGGAACTTGTTGGGGATAGTTTCCCGATTCAATGCCCTGTAATCTACACAAAATCGCCAACTGCCATCTTTTTTCTTGACCAATAATACAGGACTAGAGAAAGGGCTGAGACTAGGCTGAATGACTCCTGCGGCTAGCATTTCTGCCACCAGTTTCTCTATCTCCTCTTTTTGAACATGAGGGTATCGGTACGGCCTGACTGATATGGGGGTGGTTCCAGGTTTCAAGGTAATGGCGTGATCCTGCTTGCGTTCTGGTGGGAGTCCTGCTGGCAAGTGAAATACATCCTGGAACTCAGCCAGTAAAAGAGTGCTTTGTGTGCTGTCCTCTTCTGAAGGTGCACCATCTAAGTCGATACAATTCAAGTCAAGTGTACAACCTTCCAGCAGTATGCAGTTTCCTTCTCGTGTAGCTGTCCTCTCCATCGCATGCAGCGACACCTGGGTTTTACATAGGTCAGGGTCCCCTGTCAATGTCACTCTCTGTTTGCCTACCGCAAATTCCATAGACATCTCTGCCCAATTCATGTATGACGCCCCTATTGAGAGTAGCCATTGGTACCCAAGAATCAAATCAGTGTGGCCCAATTGGAGGGGGAAAAAATCAGCAATGACTTCCACTCCAGGGAGTTGGAGGCAGACCTGCCTGCACAACCCTGTTGAGCTGATTTGTTTTCCCGTACCTAGAGTCACTCCAAATTGCTTAGTGGGGGAAACCGGTAAGCTGAGTTCATCAACCAGATTTGAAGAGATGAAGTTATGCGATGCTCCCGAGTCTATCAGGACAACTACAGTCCGATTCTGAACAGTACCTCGTAACTTCAAAGTGTGGGGTGCTGTAAGACCAACCAAGGAGGACAGGGACAACTCCAAGTTGTCCAAATCACCCAGCTCAATAGTCTCCTCTGCCCCAACCTCCTCCGGATCATCTTGACCAATTGAGTCTGGATCATCCACCCACAGAACCTGCAACTCCTTATTTGGGCATCTGTGTCCGGGACTGAATTTCCCATCACATCGGAAACAAAGGCCTCTTTCTCTTTTTAATTTCATCTCAGCCTCAGTGAGCCGCCGGAATTTTTGGAGTGGTTGGGACGCCGGGGTAGAGGCGACGACGGAAGCAGCCATAGAGTGAGAAGAAGAAGAAGTAGGCGATACTGCCTTTGGAGAGGAGCTACTAAACTTAAAAGTGGAGCTTGGAATTAAAGTTTTGGTGACCAAGGGCGTACCTGTGAATGGCCGGATTCTTTGGTTTGGTCCACTGTGGCTGGACATGGCCCTTAATCTGGTTGCCTCATTCTTGTCCTCTATCATTTGGGCTACCTTCATTATTCGGCCCAAGCCCGTGGGTTCCCAAAGCCTCAATTCAGACTTAATATCCTCCTGTAGCCCATTAATGAAGGTGGTTTCCATTACTGCTTCTGGAAGATCGGAAAAAAGTGCATATAGCAATTCGAATTGCTTTCGATATTCTCCCACCGTAGATGATTGTCGGAGCGACAAAAGTTGCTCCATCAGATTTCCGACCTGGGTGCTTCGAAAGCGTTCCAGCAGCAGTTTCTTGAATTCATCCCATCCATGGAAACTCCGACGACTGCTTTCATAATAATACCATGATAAGGCATCCCCTTCCAAGCACACGACGGCTGACCGGAGTTTTTCATCCGATGAGAGACCGTTCAAATCAAAATAGCGTTCCGCCCGCAATATCCACCCATCTGGATTTTGTCCGTCAAACACAGGGAGTTCTAGTTTACGCGGCATACCTTCCGTTTTGGGCCAAACAAGTACAGAGTTGGAATTTTCCCCGATTTCCACCCTAACATCTTGCGCCTCCTTGTTTTTTCCGGGCCTATGGGTTGCGGAATCCACTTGCGAAACCTCATGGATTGGTTCTCGTGTGACCTGTGCCTTGTCTGTTGGATCCATTTGGAGTTTGCGAAGGATGGATCTGACTCCCTCTTCGATCAGTGGAAGCTGTTCTATCTTGTTTTCAATCAATGGCAAACGCTCCATCGAACTGTTGAGTGTTTCCACGTCCAATCGTTCTAGACGGCCTAATCGTGCTATCACCTGTTGCAAATCTGCTTGTAGAGACCCCACTGTTCCTTCCAAAGTGTCTACCCTATTTTCCATCTTCTGATACCTAGTTTTCATGCAAGGATCGATGCTCTGATACCAACTGTTAGGTCCCTGCAATATTCACACAAACCACAGCAAGAAATGCAGACAACAGAGAAGAGAAACATAACTGAAACAACCAGAAAATGGTTGATTTGTATTAATAAATTCAGAAGAAAAATACAGTAACAAATGGGGAGGAATTCGAGAGCCTCTCCTCTCTCCTCTATCCAACTCTCAAACTTTACATGCCATTCCCATGCATTTCACACCCTTATTTGTAACCGAAGAAATCCGAATCCCAATGCCCAACTGATTCCCTAACTGAATTCTGGATTCCCTATTTGCCCTCTGTGATATAGTTTCCAAACCTGCCCTTGCGCCTATTATAAGTCTTTGTAATGGGGGGCCTAACACATACATTATGGTTTCTTGTATTCTAAATTGTGAGAATATCATGATTTGAGATAGCTAAAGTCTAACCTTTATTTCCAGGTTAACACAGTTGTAGTTGGTCTTGGAGCTGGTTTACTTCCTATGTTTCTCCATAGATGTATGCAATTTCTGCATGTTGAGGTAACTTTTAGCGTTCCCACTACTCCAAGAGGGGAAGAGGGGACTGTGATTCATTCATTGACCAATTGATGCGATTGACTATACAACTTATCCAATCCATAGGTGGTGGAGTTAGATCCCGTGATTCTGAATGTCGCAAGGGAGTATTTTGGTTTTACTGAAGATGAGCATTTGAAGGTAATCAATTGTATATGTGCAGTTTTTATAATTTAATCCTCTTTGTTTTTATTTCTAAGGGCTCAACCTGTATTTACAAACAATTGTCACTTATACAAAATGAGGTGCTGGAATTCTTTAGTGCAGGATTATATAAATACATACATACAAAATTTCACAATGCGGCCTTTCAAATTTATATGTGATGCTCTGCTTTTTTGTTGAATCTGCATCCCCTGATCTTCATTTACTATCTGCATGAATTATGAGAATAATTCTCAACATTTACGCTTGAACTTTGTTAGAATATTGATAGATAAGGAATAGGATATTTAGAATTTTATTTGATTCAGTTTTTATCATTTTGTTTGGTTTTTATATTATTCATGTTTCATTTTTATTTAGGATTCTATTGCATCTTCTTTTAGGATTTTTTTTTTTTTGTTTTTTTTTTCTCTGTTCCAATTCCTTTCAACAGTCAAGGATTAGGGTTTATTGTATTTAGTATAAGTAGGGTAGCAGGTGGGCAAAAGAATTTGTATTTTGATTCTGAATTAAAAGGTTTTCTTAAACTGCACTTATTTTCTATCTCCAACCATAATCACCATGTCCTAACTCCAGTTGTTAGGATGTAATCGTGTTAAGTCTTTCCACTGCGTCAGATAACTGATTTGAGGATAAGAATGATTCTAGTTAAGATATTGATGCCTGGGTGTTTTTCTGGCCTTTTTATCTCGTGGCTAAAGCTATTTAGTTGGGAATGACATGTAATGGTTTTTGTTATTACACAAGGGAAAATCCGAAAATGGATAAACCCAAGAAGAAAAAGAAATTATTACAAGAGAACTTATTTGGCTTACTGTTGTATATAAAAAAGGTTGCGGAAGAGTAGCATATATGTATTTTAGCATAAAAAAATTGTGGAAGGTTATGTCATCATAAAATGGACTATACCCAGAGTTTTGAATTGCCATATGCATTATTTACATTTTTATGAAACCTTGCAGGTGCATATTGCTGATGGGATTAAGTTTGTTAAAGAATTCAAGAACTTGGCTCCAAGTGATAGAGTGCCTGTTCTTGACAGAAAGGAGGATGTTTCTGGCAGTTCAAAACCTTCTTCAAACAGAAACAGCACCATGTCTGATTCAGAGGGCAGAGAGAATCCAGGTGTTGACGTACTTATTATTGATGTTGACTCTTCAGACTCTAGGTTTGTGTGTATTGTACTTTCTTGTGTCTGAATGCAGATGCTAATCGCTTAGGAAGTCATAATCTGAGGCATTTTATATGTTTTCTTGTCTGCATAGATCTGGAATGACTTGCCCAGCTGCAGATTTTGTGGAAGAGTCCTTTCTTCTGACAGTAAAAGATTCTCTTTCTGAGCAAGGTCTCTTCATTGTTAATTTAGTCTCAAGATCCTCAGATATTAAAGATATGGTTATTTCAAGGATGAAAGCGGTAAGAGCAGAGAATTTTTATTTTATTTACATCATGGGAGCTCTTTATGTCAGTTACTTAGGTTAGTTAACTGTTTTCTTTTGGGTAAATACGGTTCTTAATCCCAAGGCTATATCTGCCAGTATGATACAAGTTTGTCAAATGGATCCTAAAGGGATTGCTCATATCAATTGGCTATTACCAAAAGATCTGTTTTATATTAATGACTGGTACTGGTGCTTTAATGTGTCCCTTATGAATCTATGATTACATGTAATTATATTGTAGTTAACAATTTTCAGTTGCTTTCCCCTCTGCACTATTCAAAATGAACTTTATACACTTTCTTTTAGAAAAATGTCAGCTGTCATATCTAATTGCTATATTTATATTTAGGTCTTCACCCACCTCTTCAGTCTTCAGCTTGAGGAGGATGTCAATATGATTCTTTTGGGTCTTCACTCGGAATTTTGTATCACAGAGGACTCCTTCACAGAAGCTACCTTCCGGCTCGGGAAACTTTTGAAAGTGAAGCATCCAGAAGTAATAAGAAACATAGTAGATGCGACAAAGAAGATCAAATCTTTGAAATGAAAGGCGTGCATAGTGTGCTGCAAGTTGAGATTTCAGTGGTGGCTTGTGAACCAATGAATGTTAAGATAAATATAAAGACAAACTGAGTTTTGGTTTCCTGGAGAGGATGATGCTTAGAGGAAGTTCCAGGCAAAATGCCAACCCCTCAGTCAGATTGGTGAATGTAGAAGAGCTAGAAAGAGAAAGTTGCAGTGGATCTGACTCGGATTTTTAGCTGGTTCTTCTTGGCAATAATATGATGTGTGGGAGAAAGATTGACATGCTCTTATTGCTTGAATTAAAGTTAAATTGAACTTTTGTACTCTATGGTTGTCACCATTGATAATTTTGTTGAATCGTTATGCAATCCTGCTGGATAATTAGGAAGGGAATATCCGTTCAATCTACTGAAACCTTTTTACTAAGTTTTTTCCCAGAATTGATGTGTCCTGGACTATGGCCATCAAATTTCATTTTGTAACATAAAAGTTCTTTTTTTAAGCATTAATGTTCGAAGTGTCTAATTCTGGTAAAAATATTTGAAATGCTCTGTTCTTCCACTTTCTTATTTACTGACAGTTAATTAAAAAAATGTATTTTTCTTCTCACTTATGTTTGGGCTAGAAACCGAAATTTACTGTTAGGGGACAAGTATGGTTAGAAGCTAAAGTTTAAGTAATGTAAGAAAATTAGATTAATGTGCAAATTTGATTTTAAAGTTTTATAAAAATGATAATATTATTTTTAATGTTTTAATTCATACAATATTATTTTTTATATTCTAAAATTCGAAGATATTTTTTTCTTTTGTAGCACATATCTACTTGTTTAAGGATTAACATTTTTTCAATTTTAAAATATAGAAGGTAATATTGCATTAATTAAATTCTCAAAAATAAAATTGAGGATTATTTTTTTTCAATTTTAAAATATAGAAGATAATATTGCACCAATTAAATTATCAAGAATAAAATTATATCTTTTATCAAATATTAATGATAAAAATATACCTTTCCAAAAAAAAAAATTTAGCCATTATTTGCATGCATGATGAAAAGCAATAACTGAAATTGATTGCCGCTTCTAAATGAAACCATCATAGCAAGATGGTGACCAAAAAGTAGAGTGTTCAACGAATCCTCCCAATTCCTTATCAATGTGTAAATATTGTAACACCCTATGATCGATTACCGATTACGTAACGAGTACCGAATATTATATTTAATCACTTCATCCATATTAAAATACTCTCCGATCTTAAAATTATCTAAACCGGTTCTAAAATCACTAAATGTAATACTTAATATTTATTTTTTATATAATAGGATATAAAGTGTTACATATTTATTGAGATTTAAATAACTTAGGGAACTCTTTTAGTGGCTCTGACTTCCAACAAAGTACTAATTGTGGGTGTAGTGGTACGAATGATGATGAAATGCGCATGAACAAAACCCCTTCAGAAATTTAAAAAATTCATGAGATTTTATTGAAGGCAATTCTCCATCCATTGCGTTTAATTAGCATTCAATAGTCATTACAATAAAGTTTTGATATATTTTAATATTCATATCCAAAATTTCATAACTTTTTATGTTTTTATGATTTTTTGTGATTTTTTCTAATATAGCCGCTTTATAAAAAATTAAAAATTTGTTAGATTTCGTTGAAACCAATTCTCTATTCATTATGTTTGGCAAGCATCCAATAGCCATTTTAATAAAGTTTTCATATATTTTAGGACGAGATACGTGAGTTTTTGCCCTCAAACTATTAGAAATAGGGTGAAAATGCTCTCAAACTTTTTTTTTTTGTCGATTTTTACTCTTAAATTCACTTAAATGTATGGAAAATGCCCTCATTTTGGATGAAAAATTCAGCTGACAAATGGAGTTAAAAGTAGTCAATCACGTATTAACACGTGTCAACTTGATTCAGGAGAAAAAATCTACCAAAACAAAATTCGAAGGCATTTGCACACCATTTCCCACAGTTTGAGGGCAAAAAACCTCTTTATACAGTCCAAATCAGCAATCTAACTAGAAAAGAGGTGATTGTCTGCTGCTAATCCCGTTTGCCAGCTGCATTCCGTACATTGTGAGGGTATTCTTCAATTATAAAACTGAGTTTAGAGGTAAAAATTGAAAAAAAAAAAGTTTGAGATCATTTTCACTTCAATTCCAATAGTTTGAGAACAAAAAAAAACCCTTTATCCCTTTTAAGATCCATATCCAAAATTTCATTACTTTTTATAATTTTTTGATTTTTCGTAATTTTTCCTAATATAACCAATTTAGAAAACTTTAAAAAATTCTCATATTTCATAGAATCCAATTCTCCATCTATTGTGTTTGGTAAGCATCCAATAACTATTACAATGAAATTTTCATATATTTTAGTACTAATATCCAAAATTTCATCACGTTTTTTAATTTTTCAATTTTTTGTAATTTTCCATAGTACAATCCTTTCATAAAATATTAAAAATTCGTCAGATTTAATTGAAGCCAATTCTTCACCCATTGTGTTTGGTAAGCATCAAATAGCCATTTTAATGAAGTTTTTATATAATTTAAAACCCATAACCAAAATTTTATCACTTTTTATAACTTTTAGATTTTTTGTGATTTATCCTAGAATAACCCTTTCAGAAAATATTAAAAATTTGTCATATTTTGTTGAAGCAAATTCTCCATCCATTGTGTTTGGTAAGCATCTAATAGATTTTCCAATAAAGTTATCTTATATTTTAAGATCCATATCAAAAAATTTATCACTTTTTCTAATTTTTCGATTTTTTATAATTTTTTCTAGTATAACCAGTTCATAACACTTAAAAAATTCATCAAAATTTCTTAGATTTTGTTGAAACCAATTCTCCATTCATTGTATTTTGTAAGCATCCAATAGTTATTCCAATTAATTTTTCATATATTTTAAGACGCTTGTCCAAAATTTCATCACTTTTTCTAATTTTTTGATATTTTGTAATTTTTTCTAGTATAACCTTTCGAAAAACAGTAAACATTTGTCCGATTTAGTTGAAGCCAATTCTTCATCAATTGTATTTGGTAAGAATTCAATAGTTATTCAAATGAAATTTTCATATATTTTAAGACATATATCCCAAATTTCATAACTTTTTATAATTTTTCGATTTTTTGTGATATTCCATTGTATATCAGAAAACTTAAAATATTCATCAGATATGGTTAAAGCTAATTATCCATCCATTGTATTTGGTATGCACCCAATAGCCATTTCAATAAAGTTTTCATATTTTTTAAGACACATAACCAAAATATCATAATTTTTTTTTATAATTTTTCGATTTTTTTGTGATTTTTCCTAGTATAACTCATTTAAAAAATATTAAAAATTTCTCAGATTTTGTTAAATCAAATTCTCCATCCATTGTATTTACTAAGAATCCGATAGACATTTTGTTGAAGTTTTCATATCTTTTAATATTTATATCTAAAATTTCATCACTTTTTATTATTTTTCGATTTTTTTTTATAATTTTTCCTACTATAACTTCTTCAGAAAATATTAAAAATTTGTCAGTCTTAGTTGCTGTCAATTCTCACCCATTGTAATTGGCAAGTATTCAATAACCATTGCAATGAAATTTTAATTTATTTTAAGAGCCATATGCAAAATTTCGTTACTTTCTGTAAATTTTTTATTTTTCTTAATTTTTTCTAGTATAAGTCCTAGGGATGATCACGGGACGGGGATTTCTCGTCTCCAGTGGGGACCCGACCCGAACGGGACGGGGTATGCAGAATTTTTCCCCCGCGGGAGCAGGGATTGGGAGAAAAAAATCACTGCCCTTGAATTCGGGGCTGGGATGGGGAACGGGGTCCCTGCCCCGAATAATTATGCATTTTATATATATATAAATATATATATATATATATATATATATATATTCAGATAAATAAATCGTAACAAAACAATTTGTTGCCCACTTGCCCTAAGTAAAACCCAACCCAATGCCACTCTGCTGCTGCCGCTCATCTCCCTCACTTCACCAATTCGTCTCGCTTCCAGCTTCTCCTCCGCACCAGCAAATTCGCTCCTCATCTCTCCCTCACTTCGGCAGTTCGCCTCCTGCATCTCCTCCTTCCACCCGAGCCCTGCTACCGCTGCTTTGGGTCTCAGTCCACCGGTGCCTTCTACCCGAGGCTCGGCATTGAGTTTGGGAGCACTCACTCCAGCTCTAGCGGGCACATATTTGGTGATTGGTAAGTACAGCAACTTAGAACCATCCTGTAACTTAGAAAAATGCCACTCTTTGTGTGAACCCCTGTTGGCCTGTTGATATGCAGCAACTTGGAACCATCTTGCAATTATTTTTGAGTCTTAGCACTGATAGAACATTGCCTAATTTTCTTGGTGATTCCTGTTTTAGATTAAAATACAGCTTTAGATGCTAATTTTCTTGGTGATTCCTATTTTAGATTAAAATACAGCTTTAGATGCTTTTGTTTTTCTCCTATAGAGTATGTTTGTTATATTTAATTAGATGTATACTTGCATGTACATGTACTGCCAGCAAGAGAGACCCATGGCCAAAATATTTAATTGTTTTTCTTGGTGATTCCTGAGTTACGAGATTAGTCATAGTGATTTAACACCCATGGCCAAAGTATAATGACTTCCTTTGATATTAATCCCTTAATTACCTATCAAGGACTTGATTAGTAAGTCTGCTTGGTATTTTGTCAGGTTCTGATGATCATATATATAAGAGGTATTGCTTAATATTTATTTTTTCAGGAGTTTATTTATTCCAACAAGGAAACAACAAGAAAAATAGGGGGAAAAGATTTGTATTAAATAATTTAGTCTAATATATAATATATATATAAGAACATTCCATAACAATCAATTATTTGTATTAAATAATTCAGTCTAATAATGGAGCATAATAAGATTTCACATCTTTCAGTATACTAGTGGAAAAGCTTTATCATTTGTTTCCTTTTGACAAAAGAGAAAACAGGGGGAGGGGCCTCTTGTACAACATAACCCGTACAAAAATGTTAAAAATAATGGATTTTTCTTTTGATGTTTAGAGTGACATTTTTCTTAACTAGATTTTTGTCTATATTTTATTTATGAATGAAAACAATTATAAACTGTTATGTAATTAAAAAATGCAGTTCCATTTAAAAAATAATGCTCAATTTTTGAACACAATATATAATAATATATTATTAGTTTGATTCATAATAAATTTAAAATAAGTAAAATTTTCATCAATGACACAATACTTAGATCAAAAGGACGCGTAAACGACCATGAATTACTAATTTTAAACTTAATTTTTGTGCTTCTTGTCATGATATATTCATTCAATTTTTTTTAATCTAGGTGCAATAGTTGTGATATCATGGATCAGTGTGAACAGTTTATTGAACAACCAATTAATCAACAACAAATTAGTGAACAGTTTAGGGCACATGTTAAATCACAAGTTCCTGTTGAATCAAGTCAAACTAATCCCATAAATGAAAGTGAAGAAACAAATGCTAATTCCAAAAACCGTTTGAAATCAGTTGTTTGGAATCATTTTAAGAGGCAAAAGATTGATGATAAGTGGAAGGCTATATGCAATTATTGTGAAAAGAAGTTAGGAGGGGATACAAAAAATGGGACTAAACATTTACATGATCATTTTGGATCATGTCCTTTAAGAAAGAGTAGAGATATAAAACAAGCAATTTTGAAATCTAAGGTAGATAATGAAGGGAGAGTGTCAATTGGGACATACACTTTTGATGAGGAGACTGCACGAAAAGACCTAGCAACTATGATTATTGTGCATGAGTATCCATTAGCAATGGTTGAACATGAATACTTTAGAAAATTTATTGGAACTATACAACCTATATTCAAAAGGATTAGTAGACATATGGTGAGGGGGGATGATCATGCGTCGGCAAGTGTATCGAATCGACAAGTAATAAAGTGGGGTATAGTTAGGACCCCGAGTTATCGTACCCAAGAGAAAAAGAATTGTCACTTTAAATATCTATAGATGAGTGAATTTGAGATGTCCCCGGTTTGTTTGGTGAAGAAAACTAATCTAAGCAAGAAAAATAAATCAACAATTAAATATAAAACTAATCTCAAAGCACAGCTGTGCTTCTCTCCAGTATAAAAATTAAAGCGCCGATGCATTCCAGAGGAGTTTTTTGGAGTTTTAGTATTTATTTTTTTGTTCTTTTCTTTCGGTTAGACTTAGGTTTATTTTCCCTTAAATTCCAGCAACATTTTATTTAATTTTCATGTTTTAATTCTCCTTTTAAATTCTGTTTTAGCTTAAATTTAATTTTAAATTGCAATTTTATTCCAAAATAATTTAGATCAATTTAGTTTAAATATATATTTTGGGGATTCAAGGGGATTCAAGGAGATTCCAAGGTGGATGAACAAGAGCTTCAAGATCTATTTTCTCTCATCAAGGGTGTATTCTAAACTTTGATTTTTCATATTTTATATTTATATTCTTGATGTTAGAGTAGTTGTTCATGCTTGGGAGTTCTTGAATCATATTTGTATTTTGGATATTAAGTTTTATGTATATTTTCATGTTTTCTTTTATTCCTCTTGTTATATATTGTTTTGCAATTATGATGATGATTGGAGCTAAATCCGAAAATTGTTTGTGCAAATGCTCTGTTCTTTTAATATTGGCATGTATATTTCTAGCTGAATTCGAGATGGTAGGTTGGTTTGTGGGTGTTAATGTTATTAGATTAAGAATAGTGAGAAATAAATAGGTTTAAGATAGCTGAATCCGGAATGGTAGGTTGTCTTAGATCTAGGATTTGGTAACCCGCGCTTAAGCTAATTAATAGACTGAATCCGGGATGGTAGGTTTATTAATTAGAATAGCTGAATCTGTGATGGTAGACTTGAGCTTTGTTGGGTTGTCCATAATTTCATTTTATATTGTTTTACCAATTTTCAGTTACATTTATGAGGATATAATTTCCTAAGCATCTAATTTCATCCTTGAGTAATTCTTTGATGAACAATTTTATATTTAATTGTTGATTTATTTTTCTTGCTTAGATTAGTTTTCTCCACCAACAAACCGGGGACATCTCAAATTCACTCATCTATAGATATTTAAAGTGACAATCATTTTTCCTTTGATACGATAACTCGGGGTCCTAACTATATCCCACTTTATTACTTGTCGATTCGGTACACTTGCCGACGCACGATCAAGTTTTTGGCGCCGTCGCCGGTGAAAAACGGTGTTGTTTGTTTCATATCGTTAGTTGTGTTAATTTGAGATTTGTTTTTTTTTATTTTATTCTTTGTTTTAATTTGGTGTTTATTTTTGCAGGAAAATTTTGAGATATTTTCAAAATGATGCAAGATAGCGATCAAGATTATGAGTTGGTCCTTTTGCAATGCCAAGTGAATGATATGATGAGGGAGATGCAAGAGTTACGACAAATGTATTCAACTTCACCAGTCACCTATTCACCGTCTTTTTAATATCCCTACTCTCAATGGGTATCACAAGAGTCTCACTGTGCCCACATCGAACGTCTTTTAGACCACATATATTGTAGAGAGAAACAATACCAAGCGGAAAGGGGAGAGTTGTAGGCTACAATCAACTATCAAGAGGAGAGGATCAAGGCTCAAGGGGATCTATTAAAGAGTCAAGCATTAGAGATCCAAAATTTGGAATCCAAGTTGGAGCTTTTAATTGCCTCTTCGAGTAATAAAAAAGATGGTGGTGAATTGAGTCATGCACCTATAGAGATTAACGAGAATATTGAAATTTTTGAGGATGGGTTGCATGAAGAAGAAAGGAGCCAATTATTGTTGAAGACAAATCTTGTGTTTCTTTGGAAACTAATTTCAGTTTTTCTGTGCAGGATAGTGCACCAAAGGAGCAAGAATTGTGCGATTCTCAAATGGAAGCACTGAATTCGGTCCATTTGAAGGATTTATTTAGGCTTGAAGAGCCGATAGAGTTCGTTTGTAGTGAACCCAAGGTGGAGTCATACTTCATCGAAGACATGGAATTTTTCACCTTGGTAGCTTTCGATGATTTTCTCCTACTGATGGGGGGAAAATGAAGAGCAAAAACCGGAAATACCATTATTTGGTTCACAAGCTCGTCCACGCGAAAGTGACATGAGTCGAGCTGGGACTCAATAAACCAGAACTTTTTCTTAACTCTTCCTCTTTACTTTTCTATCATTTAATTATGTATTATGTTTTAATTTTTAGTTGTCTATTTTAGATTTTTTTTTAAAAATAATAATAATAACAAATAAAAAAATAAATAGATAAAAATAAAATAAAATAAAATAAAATAAAATAAAAAAAATAAAAATAAAGTATTCTATAAATAATAATAATAATAATAATAATAATAATAATAATAATAATAATAAAATAAAATTATTATATATATTTTTATAAAACCATATTCCTTAAATTTTTAGTGTGTTAGATTGTTAATTTGTTATTTTTAATGTTTAATTTGTTGGTTTTAATTTTTGTGTTATTTGGTTTTGATTTGTTTCATTGTTTTGGAAATTAACAGTTGAGAAGGAAGAAAATTTCAATTGAGGAGCAAGCAGTGCAATTTGGGACAACAAGGACAGTAGCAATCTATACGGTGGTAAGCACTTCAAAGCAAAAACACAGCTGTGCTTTCATTTAAAACACGTCAGTACGAAGCGCTGAGTACAAACACTGCTGTGCTTCTATCAAAAGCGCAACTGTGTTTCCATTTAAAAAACTCCGATACGAAGCGCAGTACGAAAAACACAGCCGTGCTTCCTTTGAAAGCACAGCTGTGCTTTTTACCCAGCCCCTCTTAAAACACGCCTGTGCTTATTTTTGCTGCTCTTTTCTCTTTCCTTCACCTCTGTTCCCCCTGTTCTTCAAAAATTAAAATTTTCTCTCAATCTTCTCTTCGATCTTCACTGACAACCCAAGCTAATCTCAGGTGATTTTAATTTTATGCAATTTTATAGAGCTTAAATGGCATTCTTTGCATCTTCTTTCTTCATTTTCCTCTTTTATACCGATTCTGATCTTCCCGAATTTCTCTGCAAGAAATTCCAGATTTTTGGGTTAAAAGAATCAAGAGCTCTCTCTCTCTGTCCCGTAATTTATCTTCTAATTTTTTTTTTTTTAGTCAGTAGCTAAATTCGACAGTTCCAGGTATGTAAATTCCCCATTTTTATGCAGTTTATTGTCTCATTTTAATAGACTGTGCTTGATCCTCAAATGGCAATTTTGTTGTGTTAATTGTGATTTTTGATGTGTTTTGCTTTTTCGGGCTAACATTGACAGAAATGGGCAATTAGGATTGAAAAAATTGTGCTTAAAAATCTAGTTAGAATCATGCTCACCAGCTGTTTGATGAAATGCCTGAATGAGAAATGCATGTCAATTAATGGACTTATAACGTGACTAACTCAGCAATTTGTTAATTTGTTCTTTCCAAACCTGTGAATATGATATGTTGAGGTTATTGTCAAATTTATTTTGCATAAATCAGGATGTTTGAACAGGCAAATAAGTCACTATGGCATGTGCACTGCTGATCTGGAACTTTCATTAGCTGGAATTTATCAGAGGATACTGTATACTGAGTAATTGCATTATTGAGTTTAATTTCATATATACGGGTATGCTGAATTGCTCTTATGACAGTGTTGAGTTGATGGGTGCCATTATAATTGAATTTGAGCTTAAAAATCATTGTGTTAGATGGGTTATGTTCTTGTGGTTCTGTCTTGAATAATAGCTTGCTGAATTGAGATTTTGAGCTTTAGAAACTGAATTGTATTGAGGTAATTGGGGCATTATGTATGGTATGAATATGAAAAGAAAATTTTGCAAGTTAAATTATAATTGCTTGAGATTATGCTTGGCATTCTTTTGTTTTAATGATGTTGCTGCTGCTTTTAGCTGTTTAATTTAGATGCAATTGGTAATTATGCTTGATTGTATTGAGACAAATGTATGTTTGCTAGTTGCCGACTTGATGGGATTAGGATAAGTTGCAATGGATGCCAATTTTTCACATTCTTATTTACATGCAGCTTTGAATTTTTTCTACATATTTTTTTTTTTTTTGCTTTGAAGAGAGCATAGATTAAGCAAACTGTGCATTGTTCTCTATTATTCTCCAATAATTGTATTTATTTTATTCTTGGCATTTGCACTTCAATGATGAATTTCTTGTGCTTATTTTATTCTCCATCTTGTGCTTTTCATTGTTAATTTCTTTAAATTCTAATTTGTGCAATTTTCCAAATTTTACTATTTTGTGCATTGATTTTGTACTGCAATATGTTTATACATTTGCCTTATGCTTAATGTCTTATATTTTGCATCTTCATTAGCTAGAAATTTTATTTATTTTGCAAATTTCTGTTGTGAAATTTTGGTGAGTTTTGCTATTATTCTTTCAATTTAGTTATAGATGTGGTTTGCACTTAATGAAACCAAGAATGTTGTGAATAGAGTTTATACTTTCTTTTTCAGGCACCATGGTTCGTAATAGAGAGGAGCAACCATTAGCGCCCATTGTGCCTCCTGAGTGGTTGACTCCAGCACAACGCACCCTGTTCAACAAGTTAGCTTCAAAGATCATTATCTCCGGTAGGTTCATGAGTAGGAAAACACTCATGGAACTGGGTATTGAAGAGAGGGTGCTATTTTTGCTGAGGAACATCGGATGGGAGGAGTTCTTTTCTCTGAATGGTCCGACTTATCATGAGATAACATTGGAGTTCTTTATTACTTTTAAGTACACTCCAAGGTTATTTAAGGATGATCGGAATACCATGCAGTTTAGAGTGAGCAATATTCCCTATCATCTTTCGATTTCAGATTTGGCTACATATTTGAGACTGTCGGTGGATGGAGAGGTGCAAATAGTTGGTGAATCAGCTGCGCATTGGGCTATTATTGGGAAGCCCAACATTGACTTTCATGGAAGAAACACCAAGTCAACAAAACTCCGCTCTCCAGTCTATCAGTACCTGCACAGAGTAATAACTTCCTCAGTGTTTATGCGACTAGGGTGTCCCAGTAATGTGACTACACCAGATTTGTTTTTCCTTTATGCTATGGAGGCTGGGAATCGAGTCAATGCCGTACCCTGGTTGTGTAAGCAACTGAAGAGAGCTACAACCACCTCAGGGAAGAGGATCGGGATTGGTGGGTTGATCACCATAATCATGAGAGCCCTACATCTGCCTACTGCTGATATGGGACGACACTTGACATCATATTATTTGATTGATGAGGAGGTAGTGCTCAGATGTAGGATAGCTATAGAGGATCCATCTTCCGAGAGTGGATATAGACTGAGGAGAGCGGAGGAGTTGGAGGCCCATGACTTGGGTGATGATGGAGAGGGCAATTCTGATGATGCCCACCCGCCAGCTGATCACGATGTTGATGCTCCACCACCACCTCCACCACAGAGACCGACAGCTAGTACTTCTAGTAGGAGGGTGAGACAGAGGAGTGACATACCATTCTCCCCTCCAGACATGAGTCGTTATGCTCAGGGGCATGATGAGCCATCTTCTTCCACAGCCCCTCCACCCTCAGCTCCGTATTTAGATGCTTCGATGGTCCAGACTTTGATTTCAGAGATGCGGTATATGAATGCTATGATGACACGGTTTGAGACTACAGTCGGCATGCTTCATGATTCGTTTAGTGAGTTGAGGAGGGAGCAGGCAGCCTTCCAGGAGAGTGTGTGGGAGAGATTGGATGTGTTGAGCAGAGACTTGGCGGAGGTTAGGGCAGCTACCTCTCAGAGTGACCAGTTGATCTCTGGCATGGACCTGTCAGTGCAGAGAGGTTGGGAGCATTTGTCTTCCATTGAGACGCAAATGGAGCAGGTGCGCAGAGATATGGTCCTGGGAGCTGAGCACAGAGAGACGTATTCTTGGGAGCCTTTCAGCAGAGGATTATGGCACAGTTGGACAGGTTGAGCAGTGAGATTCGCGGATTTTTCACTCCTGTTTTCACTGTATTTCCTCCACATCTGAGACGACCACCGCAGTAGTATATTGTATATATTTGAGGAAGTAATTCTCTCACAACAGATTTTTGTATATTACTTATTTATTTAGTTAATGAAATTGATATGTTAGGCAATGTATGATTTTATTTATTTTATTTTCTTATATTTTAGAATTGTGTAGCTGAGCCAATGCCGTGTGATAGTTCTCAGGTTTTGATCTCAGGTTTAGAAACAAAACGAAACCTGAGATCAAAATCTGAGAACTATCACACGGCATTGGCTCAGCCACACAATTCCAAAATATAAGAAAATAAAATAAATAAAATCATAAATTGCCTAACATATCAATTTCATTAACTAAAGAAATAAGTAATATACAAAAATCTGTTGTGAGAGAATTACTTCCTCAAATATATACAATATACTACTGCGGTGGTCGTCTCAGATGTGGAGGAAATACAGTGAAAACAGGAGTGAAAAATTCGCGAATCTCACTGCTCAACCTGTCCAACTGTGCCATAATCCTCTGCTGAAAGGCTCCCAAGAATGCGTCTCTCTGCTCAGCTCCCAGGACCATATCTCTGCGCACCTGCTCCATCTGCGTCTCAATGGAAGACAAACGCTCCCAACCTCTCTGCACTGACAGGTCCGTGCCAGAGATCAACTGGTCACTCTGAGAGGTAGCTGCCCTAACTTCCGCCAAGTCTCTGCTCAACACATCCAATCTCTCCCACACCCTCTCCTGGAAGGCTGCCTGCTCCCTCCTCGACTCACTAAACGAATCATGAAGCATGTCGACTGTAGTCTCAAACCGTGTCATCATAGCAGTCATAGACCGCATCTCTGAAATCAAAGTCTGGACCATCGAACCATCCAAATACGGAGCTGAGGGTGGAGGGGCTGTGGAAGAAGACGGCTCATCATGCCCCTGAGCATAACGACTCATGTCTGGAGGGGAGAATGGTATGTCACTCCTCTGTCTCACCCTCCTACTGGAAGCACTAGCTGTCGGTCTCTGTGGCGGAGGTGGTGGTGGAGCATCAACATCGTGATCAGCTGGCGGGTGGGCATCATCAGAATTGCCCTCTCCATCATCACCCAAGTCATGGGCCTCCAACTCCTCCGCTCTCCTCAGTCTATATCCACTCTTGGAAGATGGATCCTCTATAGCTATCCTACATCTGAGTACTACCTCCTCATCAATCAAATAAAATGATGTCAAGTGTCGTCCCATATCAGCAGTAGGTAGATGTAGGGCTCTCATGATTATGGTGATCAACCCACCAATCCCGATCCTCTTCCCTGAGGTGGCTGTAGCTCTCTTCAGTTGCTTACACAACCAGGGTACGGCATTGACTCGGATCCCAGCCTCCATAGCATAAAGGAAAAATAAATCTGGTGTAGTCACATTACTGGGACACCCTAGTCACATAAACACTGAGGAAGTCATTACTCCGTGCAGGTACTGATAGACTGGAGAGCGGAGTTTTGTTGACTTGGTGTTTCTTCCATGAAAGTCCATGTTGGGCTTCCCAATAATAGCCCAATGCGCAGCTGATTCACCAACTATTTGCACCTCTCCATCCATCGGCAGTCTCAAATATGTAGCCAAATATGAAATCGAAAGATTATAGGGATATTGCGCACTCTAAACTGAATGTTATTCCGATCATCCTTAAATTACCTTGGAGTGTACTTAAAAGTACTAAAGAACTCCAATGTTATCTCATGATAAGTCGGACCATTCAGAGAAAAGAACTCCTCCCATCCGATGTCCCTCAGCAAAAATAGCACCCTCTCTTCAATGCCCAGTTCCATGAGTGTTTTCCTACTCATGAACCTACCGGAGATAATGATCTTTGAAGCTAACTTGTTGAACAGGGTGCGCTGTGCTGGAGTCAACCACTCAGGAGGCGCAATGGGCGCTGATGGTTGCTCCTCTCTATTACGAACCATGGTGCCTGAAAAAGAAAGTATAAACTCTATTCACAACATTCTTGGTTTCATTAAGTGCAAACCACATCTATAACTAAATTGAAAGAATAATAGCAAAACTCACCAAAACTTCACAACAGAAATTTGCAAAATAAATAAAATTTCTAGCTAATGAAGATGCAAAATATAAGACATTAAGCATAAGGCAAATGTATAAACATATTGCAGTACAAAATCAATGCACAAAATAGTAAAATTTGGAAAATTGCACAAATTAGAATTTAAAGAAATTAACAATGAAAAGCACAAGGTGGAGAATAAAATAAGCACAAGAAATTCATCATTGAAGTGCAAATGCCAAGAATAAAATAAATACAATTATTGGAGAATAATAGAGAACAATGCACAGTTTGCTTAATCTATGCTCTCTTCAAAGCAAAAAAAAAAAAAAAAATGTAGGAAAAATTCAAAGCTGCATGTAAATAAGAATGTGAAAAATTGGCATCCATTGCAACTTATCCTAATCCCATCAAGTTGGGAACTAGCAAACATGCATTTGTCTCAATACAATCAAGCATAATTACCAATTGCATCTAAATTAAACAGCTAAAAGCAGCAGCAACATCATTAAAACAAAAGAATGCCAAGCATAATCTCAAGCAATTATAATTTAACTTGCAAAATTTTCTTTTCATATTCATACCATACATAATGCCCCAATTACCTCAATACAATTCAGTTTCTAAAGCTCAAAATCTCAATTCAGCAAGCTATTATTCAAGACAGAACCACAAGAACATAACCTATCTAACACAATGATTTTTAAGCTCAAATTCAATTATAATGGCACCCATAAACTCAACACTGTCATAAGAGCAATTCAGCATACCCGTATATATGAAATTAAACTCAATAATGCAATTACTCAGTATACAGTATCCTCTGATAAATTCCAGCTAATGAAAGTTCCAGATCAGCAGTGCACATGCCATAGTGACTTATTTGCCTGTTCAAACATCCTGATTTATGCAAAATAAATTTGACAATAACCTCAACATATCATATTCACAGGTTTGGGAAGAACAAATTAACAAATTGCTGAGTTAGTCACGTTATAAGTCCATTAATTGACATGCATTTCTCATTCAGGCATTTCATCAAACAGTTGGTGAGCATGATTCTAACTAGATTTTTAAGCACAATTTTTTCAATCCTAATTGCCCATTTCTGTCAATGTTAGCCCGAAAAAGCAAAACACATCAAAAATCACAATTAACACAACAAAATTGCCATTTGAGGATCAAGCACAGTCTATTAAAATGAGACAATAAACTGCATAAAAATGGAGAATTTACATACCTGGAACTGTCGAATTTAGCTACTGACTAAAAAAAAAAATAAAAATTTGGAAGATAAATTACGGGACAGAGAGAGAGAGCTCTTGATTCTTTTAACCCAAAAATCTGGAATTTCTTGCAGAGAAATTCGGGAAGATCGGAATCGGTATAAAAGAGGAAAATGAAGAAAGAAGATGCAAAGAATGCCATTTAAGCTCTATAAAATTGCATAAAATTAAAATCACCTGAGATTAGCTTGGGTTGTCAGTGAAGATCGAAGAGAAGATTGAGAGAAAATTTTAATTTTTGAAGAACAGGGGGAACATAGGTGAAGGAAAGAGAAAAGAGCAGCAAAAATAAGCACATGCGTGTTTTAAGAGGGGCTGGGTAAAAAGCACAGCTGTGCTTGCAAAGAATGCCATTTAAGCTCTATAAAATTGCATAAAATTAAAATCATTTGAGATTAGCTTGGGTTGTCAGTGAAGATCGAAGAGAAGATTGAGAGAAAATTTTAATTTTTGAAGAACAGGGGGAACAGAGGTGATGGAAAGAGAAAAGAGCAGCAAAAATAAGCACAGGCGTGTTTTAAGAGGGGATGGGTAAAAAGCACAGCTGTGCTTTCAAAGGAAGCACGGCTGTGTTTTTCGTACTGCGCTTCGTATCGGGGTTTTTTAAATGGAAGCACAGCTGTGCTTTTTATAGAAGCACAGCCGTGTTTGTACTTAGCGCTTCGTACTGGCGTGTTTTAAATGAAAGCACAGCTGTGTTTTCGCTCTGAAGTGTTTACCGCCGTGTAGATTGCTACTGTCCTTGTTGTCCCAAATTGCACTTCTTGCGCCTCAATTGAAATTTTCTTCCTTCACAACTGTTAATTTCCAAAACAATGAAACAAATCAAAACCAAATAACACAAAAATTAAAACCAACAAATTAAATATTAAAAATAACAAATTAACATTCTAACACACTAAAAATTTAAGGAATATTGTTTTATAAAAGTATATATAATAATTTTATTTTATTATTATTGTTATTATTATTTTTTATAGAATACTTTATTTTTATTTTTTTATTTTATTTTATTTTTATCTATTTATTTATTTATTATTATTATTATTTTTTTTTAAAAAAAAATTCTAAAATAGACAAATAAAAATTAAAACATAAAACATAATTAAATGATAGAAAAGTAAAGAGGAAGAGTTAATAAAAAGTTCTGGTTTATTGAGTGCCAGTTCGACTCATGTCACTCTCGGGTTGACGAGCTTGTGAATCAAATAATGATTTTTCCGGTTTTTGCTCTTCATTTTCCCCCATCAGTAGGAGAAAATCATCGAAAGCTACCAAGGTGGGAAATTATATGTCTTCGATGAAATATGACTCCACCTTGGGTTCACTACAAACGAACTCTACCGGCTCTTAAAGCCTAAATAAATCTTTCAAATGGACTGAATTTAGTGCTTCCATTTGAGAATCGCACAATTCTTGCTCCTTTGGTGCACTATCCTGCACAAAAAAACTGAAATTAGTTTCCAAAGAAACACAAGATTTATCTTCAACAATAATTGGCTCATTTTCTTCTTCATGCAACCCATCCTCAAAAATTTCAATATTCTCGTTAATCTCTATAGGTGCATGACTCAATTCACCACCATCTTTTTGATCACTCGAAGAGACAATTAAAAGCTCCAACTTGGATTCCAAATTTTGGATCTCCAATGCTTGACTCTTTAATAGATCCCCTTGAGCCTTGATCCTCTTCTCTTGATAGTTGATTGTAGCCTGCAACTCTCCCCTTTCCGCTTGGTATTGTTTCTCTCTACAATATATGTGGTCTAAAAGACGTTCGATGTGGGCATAGTGAGACTCTTGTGATACCCCATTGAGAGTAGGGATCTTCAAAAGACGGTGAATAGGTGACTGGTGAAGTTGAATACATTTATCGTAACTCTTGCATCTCCCTCATCATATCATTCACTTGACATCGCAAAAGGACCAACTCATAGTCTTGATCGCTATCTTGCATCATTTTGAAAATATCTCAAAATTTTCCTGCAAAAATAAACACCAAATTAAAACAAAGAAGAATAAAATAAAAAAAAAAATCTCAAACTAACTCAACTAAAGATATGAAACAAACAACACCGTTTTTCACCGGCAACGGCGCCAAAAACTTGATCGTGCGTCGGTAAGTGTACCGAATCGACAAGTAATAAAGTGGGGTATAGTTAGGACCCCGAGTTATTGTACCCAAGGGAAAAAGGATTGTCACTTTAAATATCTATAGATGAGTGAATTTGAGATGTCTCCGGTCTGTTTGGTGGAGAAAACTAATCTAAGCAAGAAAAATAAATCAACAATTAAATATAAAATTGTTCATCAAAGAATTACTCAAGGATGAAATTAGATGCTTAGGAAATTCTATCCTCATAAATGTAACTGAAAATTGGTAAAACAATATAACATGAAATTCTGGATAACCCAACTAAGCCCAAGCCTACCATCACGGATTCAGCTATTCTAATTAATAAACCTACCATCCCGGATTCAGTCTATTAATTAGCTTAAGCGTGGGTTACCAAATCCTAGATCTAAGACAACCTACCATCCCGGATTCAGTTATCTTAAACCTATTTATTCTTCACTATTCTTAATCTAATAACATTAACACCCACAAATCAACCTACCATCTCGGATTCAGCTGGAAATATACATGCCAATATTAAAATAATAGAGCATTTGCACAAACAACAATTTTCGGATTTAGCTCCAGTCATCATCATAATTGCAAGAACTAAAATAAAACATGAAAATATTCATTAAACCAAATATCTAAAATACAAATATGATTCAAGAACTCGCAAGCATGAACAACTACTCTAACATCAAGAATATAAATATAAAATATGAAAAATCAAACTTTAGAATACACCCTTGATGAAAGAGAAAATAGATCTTGAAACTCTTGTTCATCCACCTTGGAATCTCCTTGAATTCCTAAAATATATATTTAAACTAAATTGATCTAAATTATTTTGAAATAAAATTGCAATTTAAAATTAAATTTAAGCTAAAACAGAATTTAAAAGGAGAATTAAAACATGAAAATTAAATAAAATGTTGCTGGAATTTAAGGGAAAATAAACCTAAATCTAACTTAAAGAAAAGAACAAAAAAAATAAATACTAAAACTAAAAACTCCTCTGGAATGCAGCGGCGCTTTAATTTTTATACTGGAGAAAAGCACAGCTGTGCTTTGAGAAGCACAGCTGTGTTTTGGCTAGGGTTGCGCGATAGCTGGTGGAAAAAGGCGCAGCACAACTGTGTTTCTCGCTGAAGCACAACTGTGCTTCTGGGCGAGAAATGCATGACGCTGTCCTCATCCGCGCGCGCTTCTTCTGCGTAACACAGCTGTGCTCTCCGCAACAGCACAGCTGTGTCGTCGATTATTCTCGCTGGCACACGCTGTCTTTGAAAGCACAGCTGTGCTTTGTAAAAGTACGGTTATGCTTTGGGCAATTCTTGCCCTCCTTCCACAATTTCTTCTAAAATCCACCCCAAACATCCAATTTAGCTCCGGATTAAAATAAAACACCTGAAAACATCCCAAAACTTATTAAAAATTATAAAAACATTATAAATTAATAAAAAGACAAAAACTAACTAATTATTATTAAAATTAAATAAATAAAATACATAATTATGCCAAGAATTAATCTAAAATATTAATATAATCGCAACTTATCAAGGGATATATTGAAAATGTATGAACAAGAAAAAGAAAAGACTATGAAGCTGGTTGGAAAGAATGGTAGTCGATTTACAATCACAATTGATATGTGGACGTCCAACAATCAAAATAAAGGTTTTATGGCCATTACAACACATTTTATTGATGCTTCGTGGACTTTACAAAGTCGAATTATTAGGTACTATTTTTATTTATTTTAATTATAAATTTATAATATGTTATTGCAAATTTATAATAGCAAATAGCATGAAATATTTTATTTTTTTTCTTATTAGGTTCATTTATGTGCCATGTCCACATACAGCCGATATACTTTGTGATATGCTATCTAATTGTCTAATGGATTGGAATCTAGATAGCAAGTTGTCTACACTAACTTTAGACAATTGTTAGACAAATGATGCAATGTTTAATTGCATTTTGAGCAAATTATCATCTAATAGTCTTTGGTTGGATGGACAATTGTTACATGTGCGTTGTAGTGCTCATATTTTGAATTTAATTGTCAAAAATGGTTTAGACATTATTTTTTATTGCATTGAAAAGGTTCGGGACAATGTTGCATTTTAGAGTGCTACTCCTAAAAGAAATGAAAGGTTTGGGGAAACAGCCCGTCAATTGAAAGTTCGTTGCACTAAAAAATTGATTTTAGATTGTAAGACTAGATGAAACTCTACTTTTTTGATGCTTGATGTGGCTATTTGTTACAAAGATGTGTTTACACGATTGAAACAAAGGGAGCCTTTATATAGATGTCTCCCTATGCCTGAAGAGTGGGAAATGGCTGAAAAATTTTGTGAGAAATTGAAAATATTTTTTTGATATCACTGAATTATTTTTTGGGACGAAATATCCTACTATCAATCTTTTTTTTTTGTCCAAAAATATGTGAGATTAAGATGGAATTGATGCAGTGGCTTACTTGTGGATATCCTTATATTGAAACTATGGCTTCCAAAATGATTACAAAATTTGATAAATATTGGTATCGAATTCATGGTGTTATGAGTGTGGCGACAATTTTGGATCCTAGATACAAGATTAAATTTTTGGAGTGTTATTATCCTCTTTTTTATGGAGATGAAATGGCAGTAATAGAGGTTGAGAACACTAAAAAGATTTGTTATGATTTGATCAATGTTCATCAAATTCAAAGTTAAGTGGAAGTGGTGGTGTATCTGAATCATCAAGAAGCAACTCTTTTCAATCATCAATGAGTCATAGTGTGGGGTCGACTTGTATGCACAAATTTGAATTATTTGTTGCTTCTTCTGAGTCCCAAAGTGATAGTATGCGCACTGAATTGGACCTTTATTTGGAAGAGAAATTATATCCACTTAAAGAAGATTTTGATGTATTGAGTTGGTGAAAATTGGTCCTTAAGTATCCTACATTACAATCAATTGCAAGAGATATTTTGGCAATTCCGGTATCCACTGTGGCTTCTGAATCAGCTTTCAGTACAAGTGGAAGGTTTATAAGTCATCATCGTAGTAGACTACATCCTGACACGGTTGAAGCATTAATGTGTACACAAAATTGGATATTGTCTTCAAATAAAGGTATGTAAAAATTGTTTATATAATTGTATTTAATGATTGACTTTGCTTTTCTAATTATAGTTCAAAATAATAGCTTATAAATAATAATTCATACTTTTAGGTTCTTCTTCAATTGCTCATTCACGACGTTATACAATGATTGAAGATATGGATGTAGATGACGAGATAAATTGTAAATGCATTTTTTCTAATATTATAATAATAACATTTGTCATAAAATGAAAGTAGAATTGAATTATTATATTCTATGATATCAGGTGGCACAGTGGCGAGTGGAAGGTGAATTATTCAATTTATATTTCATATATAACTAATTTGTTATGTTTGATTAATTTATATTTCATGTTGATTTTCGTCTGTATGAAAATTGTCCAAGTGAAGTTATTAGCGATTAACGAATGAATATTATTTTATGATTTAAATTGTACAGAATGTTTGTAAATATTTGAATTTGAATTTGAATTGTATTAGATGTTTTTAATTTTAATTTTAATATATTAATTATTAAATTTTGCTAGGTAAATTTTATAGAGTTAAAAGTTTGGCAAATTTACTTTAAATTGAAATTGAAATTGGTTTTGGGTTGGAGAATTCCCCATCGGGGGCGGGGATCCCCAACAATTTCCGTCGGGACGGGGATCCCCACCGGGGCCGGATTCCTCATCGGGGCGGGGATGGGGGGATTTCTCCCCTGCGTCCACAGTGGGGGCGGGGACGGGGATTCCCTGCCCAGGGGCGGGGCAGTGGGTGGGGAGCAACTCCCCGCCCCGCCCCGTGATCATCCCTAATAAGACCTTCATAAACCTTTAAAAATTTATCAGATTTCGTTGAAGTCAATTCTCCAAGTATTTTGTTTGGTAAGCATCCAATAGCCATTATAATGAAGTTTTCATATATTTTAGGATTTATATCCAAAATTTAATCACTTTTTATTATTTTTCAATTTTTTTTTTGTGATTTTTCCTAATATAACATTTTTAGAAAATATTAAAAATTCGTCAGGTTTCCTTGAAGCCAATTCTCCATCCATTGTATTTGGTAAAGTATCCAATAGCCGTTCCAATAAAGTTTTCATATATTTTAAGACCCATATCCAAAATTTAATTTCTTTCTGTATATTTTATATTTTTTTGTGAGTTTTTCTATTATAACTCATTAAGAAAACATTAAAAATTCGTCAGATTTAATTGAATCTAATTCTCTACCCATTATGTTTGGTAAGCATCCAATAACCATTCGAATGAAGTTTTCATATATTTGAATACCCAAATCCAAAATTTCATCTATTTTTGTATATATTCGATTTCTTGAAAATTTCTTAGTATAATCCCTGCTTGTGTTTGGTAAGCAACTAATAGACATTTCATTGAAGTTTTCATATCTTTTAAGATTCATATCCAAAATTTCATGACTTTTTTATAATTTTTTGATTTTTTGTGATTTTTTTTACTATAACCAGAAAATATTAAAAATTCATCAGATTTAGTTGATAACAATTCTCAACCCATTGTGATTGGTAAGTTTCAAATAGTCATTCCAATGAATTTTTAATATATTTTTAGACCCATATGAAAAATTTTGTCACTTTCTGTAAATTTTCAATCATTTTTTATTTTTTCTAGTATAAGCCCTTCAGAAATTATTAAAAATTTATCAGATTTCGTTGAAACTAATTTTTCAAGCATTGTGTTTGGTAAGCATTCAATGGCCATTCCAATTAAGTTTTCATATATTTTAAGATATATATCCAAAATTTCATCATTTTTATAATTTTTTGATTTTTTCTTCTGTATAATCCCTTCAGAAAATATTAAAAATTCGTTAGGTTTCTTTGAAACAATTTCTCCATCCATTGTGCTTAGCAAGCATCCAATAGCTTTTCTAATGAAATTTTCATATATTTTAAGACCATATCCAAAATTTCATTTGTTTCAATTTTTTGTGATTTTCTCTTACATAAGCCCTTTAGAAACCTTTAAAAATTTATCGAATTTCATTGCATCCAATTATCAAAGTATTGATTTTGGTAAACAACTAATAACCATCCCTATAAACTTTTCATATATTTTAAGACGCATATCAAAAATTTCATCACTTTTAATAATTTTTTGATTTTTCGTGATTTTCCTAGTTTACCCCTTCAGAAAATATTAAAAATTCGCCAGGTTTCTTTGAAGTCCATCCTCCATCCATTGTGTTTGGTAAGCATCCAATAGCCACTCCAATGAAGTTTTCATATTTTTAAGGCCCATATCAAAAATTTAATTTTTTTTTTATAATTTTTCGATTTTTTATGATTTTATCTAGTATAACCCCTTCAGAAAACAATAAAATTTTATCAAATTTTTTTGATGCCGATTATCCACCCATTTTGATTGGTAAGTATCCAATAGTCATTCTGATGAAGTTTTAATTTATTTTAAGACCCATGTGAGAAATTTCGTTACTTTTCGTAAATTTTTGATTTTTTTTATTTTCTCTAGTATAAGCCCTTTAGAAACCTTTAAAAATTTGTCAGATTTCGTTGAAACCAATTCTCCAAGCATTGTGTTTGGTAAGCATCCAAAAACTATTATAATAAGTTTTCATATATTTTAAGACCTATATCAAAAATTTAATCACTTTTTATAATTTTTTGATTTTTTATAATTTTTCCTTATATAATAACCCCTTCTGAAAACATAAAAAATTCGTCAGGTTTCGTTGAAACTAATTCTCTATCCATTGTGTTTAGTAAGCATCCAATAGCCTTCTAATGAAGTTTTCATATATTTTAAGTCCCATTGATATCAGCCTAAATAACTCATATTTGGCTTACATTTTGTGGTTAAAATTATGTTTAGTTATGATTAGATGTGTTATAATTAGGTGTGTTTGACATTTTGTGTTAAGTGTTGTTAATGTAGGAGAAAAAGGGAGAAGATGTGAAGAAAGAGCAGAAATGAGCAAGAAAAGAGTTCTCTATCGCGAGCGCGATAGAAAATGCCCAAAGGAAGAGAAGGAAGGAAGAGCCAAAGGAGGGAAGCCGTGCGCTGTCGCGAGCGCGGTAAGAGGCGGAGGAAGATCGAGCAACTGAAGAGATTGAAATGCTGTGCTCTGTCGCAAGTGCGACAGGCATCGCGAGTGTGACAGAGAGAGTCGTTGGAACAGTTTTGCTTGAAAAGTCATCTGAAATGTTGGGAATTTCCACCAAGCTTTTCAACTATTTGAAGAACGGACATGACTTTTGGAAAACTATAAATGTTAACCTCAATTGTAATTTTAGAATGATGAATTTCTCTTTAACTAATTTATTTTTCTATAAGTTTGAAAAACAATTTTTATAGAGTTAAAGTTCTAAGTTAGATTTTATGTTTTGAAGAAGAAGACCAATGAGTAGAAAAATTTATTACAAGAGTTTAAGAAAAGGGTTGAGAGATATTTCTTTCTTTTAACTCTTATCTTTTATTTTCTTCTATGCATTTTAAATGAATGATAGTTAATGAACTTGAATTATATTAATTTCTTCTATTTCCATCTATGTTAGTAATCTTTGAATGCAGAATTTTCTATTAGTATATTATTGCATGATCAGGTAGAATTGAGAAGTTCATTTTAACTTACATCTAATAGGAATTCATTATTAAAACATAACTAGAGAGATCAATATGTTGAGATGATTGCTATAGGTTGGTGAATAATCTTAGAATAAGTAATTGAAATTAACTAGTTCATTAATGAGAGTTAGGGATTAGAATTTCAATTGCATATTTTAGGCATTCTAATTCATGGTCGAGAGAGTGAATTAGGAAAACATTCTAACTTGGCTTGCTTATAAGATTAAAATTATAACTAAATGATGGAATCAAATTTCATAATTATTAAATCTTCATTATATACTTTGTCTTCTTTGATTATTATTAACTAGGTTTAATTAAGTTGCATGATAAGAGTAGTGTAAAATTAACCTACAAATTTATGAATATTGTAAACAAGATTAAAATTGAGTAGTAATCGTGTGTAATGTTAATCTACATTCCTCGTGGGATAGATATTTTTTATACTATAATCGGTACACCGTATACTTGCGGAGTTAGCATGTAGAAATACGCTCAACAAGTTTTTGGCGCCGTTGCTGGGGACTGTTTTGATTAAGTTTATTGCCATTATGAATCTTAATTTATGATTTTGGATTACAATACTTAATTAGTTTTGTGTTTGTTTTGTTTTGTTTTACAGGATTGGATAGTTCAAGTCTATGCCTAGTACAAGAAGTTCTCAAGAAGAACTTGAACCATTGAATCCAGAAATAGAAAGATTTATTTCAAGTAACCAAAAATCCAACAAGAAGAAGAATAAAACTAGGAGATTAATCATGGTTGAAGAAGAGAATCCACCAAGGTTAATGGACTTTGCTACACCAGCGTTGAGCGGGGCTCAACAAGGGGTGGTAAGACCAATGGTAAATGCTAATCAATTCGAAATTAAGCCATCTCTTTTACAAATAATTCAAAGTAGTATTCAATTTTATGGTTTGGCAAATGAGGATCCAAATACTCATTTGACAAATTTTTTAGAAATTTGTGATACTTTTAAAATTAATGGAGTTTCGGTGGATGCAATTAAGCTTAGGTTTTTTCCTTTTACTTTGAAGGATAAGGCAAACGCTTATTTGAATTCACTAACTAGAGGGTCTATAACAACTTGGGACCAATTGGCTCAAACCTTTTTATCTAAATATTTTTCTCTAGCCAAAACTGCAAAAATTATAAAGGATATCACTACTTTTGTTCAACATAATAATAAATCTTTGTATGAAGCTTGGGAAAGGTTTAAAGAATTGCAGAGAAGTTGCCCACATCATAACCTTCCAAGGGAGTTGTTAATGCAAACATTTTACAATGGAGTGAATCCCACCATTAGGGGTACGATAAATGCTGCAGCCGGTGGTTCCCTTATGAGGAAAACAACAGAGGCTGCGTTTGAGTTGTTAGAAGAGATGTCCATGAATAATTACATGTGGCCTACCGAAAGAGTAAGGGAATCAAATTCTTCTAATGCTAGGGGGGTACATTCACTAGATTCTGTAGTAGCATTGCAAAACCAAATTCAGGCTTTAACACATAAGATTAATAGCCTAGGTATGGGAGGAAGTTCACAAAATGCATGTACTATTTGTGGTCAAAAAGGTCATACTAGTGAAGTTTGTAATTTAGGGATAGCTAGCACGGATGAACAAGTGAGCTTTATCCAAGGACAAGGATGGGGGAATCCATATTCAAAAACCTATAACCCTGGTTGGAGAAGCCATCCTAATTTTTCATGGGAAAATAGTAGCAATCAAAATAGGGGAGTAGGATTTCAACAACCTCAAGATAGGTTTAGAGCTTTAGAGGTCAAAATGGATAGGTTCTTAGAAGGGATTAATTTGAAGTTTAGTTCACAAGAAAAGAACCAAAAGACGCTAGAGACAAAGTTTGATCAAATCACTAAAAATAATGCCTCATCGATCCATAACTTGGAGGTGCAAATAGGTCCAATTACTAAGTGTACACACCGGGTCCCGAGTCGGTCCAAGATCAGGATTACCCGATGATGAAAACAAAAAACCGATTTTTGGCAAGAAAGTGAGAATCGATTGTTTCCTTGTCAAAATTGTGTTTTTTTAGAAAAATCATTAAAAATATATATTTTAGAAATTAAAAATTAAAATAGGGTAAAAAATATTAATTTTGTGTCCTTAAGGCTTTAGTTTTTTTTAAAAAAAAGATCGCGAGTGTCACCTGTAGCAGCGCGCAGGGGCGCCCGCGCTGTAGGCAGCCCCAGCGCGAAGGGGCGCCCGCGCGGTAGGCCTCCCCTACGCGTGTAGAGGAGCCCGCGCGGCAGGCCGCCCCTGCGCGCGCAGCAGGGGCGATGCGCGCCCCCCTGCCCGTGTGCAGCAGGGGTGCCGCGCGCCCCCTTGCGCGCATGCAGCAGGGGCGATGCATGCCCCCCTGCCCGCGTGTGGCAGGGCAGCTGCATGCCCTGTGGGGCGCGCGCTGCCCTCCCCGCATGCGGCCTTCTTCGGCCGCCTGTCTCCTTTTTCCTGCGTTTTCTGATTTTCCTTTTTCTCCAGTCTGATTTTTTCCGTTGTTTCACACATTTATGCAGTTCTTGGTTAATGAAAAATGAAAGCACTTTCTCCTCTTCACATTTTTGGCCAAGGCAAAAATTAAAATGGTTTTCATCCCTCATTTTCGAGGGACGACAACTTGTATTCAAAGGAGAGGTTTTTGAGTTTTGCTCTCTAACCTTTTTTCTTTTGCTCTCCAGGAAACATTTTCTTCTTCAAAAATTCTTCAAAATATTCTTAAGTTCTTTTTCTTTTTCTCAAGCTTTAATATTTTTATTTTTCTTCAAAAAATATATTTCATGCTTGGATTGATTTTGAGCTTGAAAAATTAATTTCCTTTGCTCAATCATCCACCAAGGATATTTTTTACTAAAATATGCTCTTGAGTTAATTTATTTTAAAATATCAATTTTTACCTTTTCTTCAAATATTCATCACCACAAAATCGACAAGGGGAACGGATTGAGACATCCCATTTCCGATCTATAAATTCTGAGGGTAAACATTTTTGGACTCGTTCTCATTTATTTATTTTTTGCATAATATTTATTGTTGTTAATATTATTATTTTTGCTATTATTACCATGTCTATTATTCATTTTTAGCATTTTAGTGTGTTAATATTACCATCGGTATGTCATTTGCTTGTCTTAGTTTGATTTTTTTGTGACTTCCGTTGGCTTCTTCTTTATTATTATTATTATTATTATTATTATTATTATTATTATTATTATTACTATTAAGTTTCTTGGTGCCTTCATTTTCACTATTATTGTTATTATTATTACTATCACATGTTGTAATTATTATTGTTGTTCTATTAGTTGTTCATATTATTATTATTATTATTATTATTATTATTATTATTATTATTATTATTATTATTATTATTATTATTATTTATACTATATTCATTATTGTTTATTATCATTGCCTATTATTATTATTATTATTATTATTATTATTATTATTATTATTATTATTATTATTTTTATTGTGTTACATCATTATTATTATTGTTGCTATTATTATTTTTATTGTGCCCCATATTCATTGTATCCTCATTTGATTGATTTTTTAGAAATATTACTAATATTTTAATGTTATTTTTTTCCTGTCTGAGCTTTATTGTAACTTGTGTCATGTGCGTACCCCCGTGGCTCCCCGGATGAGTCACGACGCATGGAGGACACGTTGGTTTGGTGAGACCTTTCTCATTTCCTTCCTTTTTATTGTGCTCGTTTGCAAATAATTATTTTATTTATGTACACGTGAGATAAAAAGTCACAAAAACATTTCTACAATTAAATTGGCATTTTTACTAATAAAATTGGGACAAATGTCCCCCGGTTTAGCCTAACAATAAAAAATATCGCAAATAAAATGAAGAGTTAATTTTCTCCAAAAATGGGCTCACTCATCCCGGTTTTCACTCGATAATCAAAATACTCTTCGAGCCCTCTTTAAATAAACGTGAAGGAACCAATGTTCCTAAAGTTTCGAACAAGCGCGAAGGAACCAATATTCCTAACGAATGTCCCGATTTATGTATGTTCGATTTTGTTTAATCATTTAAATTTATGTTCATTTCCTTTTGGACCCTTGTAATTAATTTTGGGGATTGTATTCCGTCCCCATTTATATTTTTAATCTTCTTTCAATGGGGTTGTATTCCGCCCCAATTTCTCTTGTAATTACGTGCTTGCGTGTTTACCGCTTTCCTTTATTACTTTATTTATCGCTTTTCTTTACTTTCTTTACGTGCTCGTGATGCGCCTCTAATTCAAACTGCATTGATCGTGTGAGATAAGATATATAATTTTAAGAAGTTAAAAGCTCACTTATAATTAACCAAAGCATAAATAAGAGTGAAGTTCCGAACACCATATCTCTGGTCTTGACCAATAGAGATGAGAGACCTTTCCCAATTTCTTGTAAATTAGGTGGCGACTCCAAAAAACCTAAAAGGTGCCTATAGGTGCCATTGGGCTAGGTGGTTCTTCCAAATGTCCTATTGGGAGGGATACATCTATGATGCCTTATGTCACCCATGATCAAAAAGACGCAAACCAGTCCCTCGAATCCCGAAAGCGGGTTCAACGCACAGGGCCCTTGCTGGGTTCCGGCGCGTGTCACAGTGGCTACTCCATTGGGGACCATGTTTGAGACTTCACTTTGAAAGTGCTTTAGTTAAAAATATAATTGAGTTTTTAAAACTTAAAATTCTATCTCTTTTCGAAAATTGCATTGCATTTTAGAGCCTTAGACGTACGATAGTTGGTCCCTCTTTACCTCGGTACATTCCCGAAGCACGACCCTACTTTCACTCATTGTTGGGAAGTGTTAAGGATAATCACCAGCCCAAGCCTTGTACCTTTTGGTTTATCAAATGGAGATCCGATCGGTAGTCATGCTCGTGATGAGCTAGACCCGTTGGCAGGGACCATGCTTGGGTAGCCCAAGAAAATTACCATCGACCAAAGCCCATTTAATGACAAATAGAAACTTCCACTAGGTGGTATGCTCCTTAATACGATGCTTGTGATGTGGGCCGTCATGTATTAAATAAAATCAAGCAAATTAAGTGGTCCTTTATCAAAGGCTTTCATGCCCCGGTAAGCCCACCTTAACTTGATTGAATTGTCCAAATACGTAATGGCCAAAACCCATACGAATGTGCATTAGATTAAGACTATTATGCTGTCAATTTTTCACTATGTGCTAGTACGTGTCCGATGGGTTCCCCGTTAACCCTCGGATGTAGCCCACCTAAGAAAGAGACTATCTGACCTCGTGTGCAGGAGAAATAAGGTCGGAAGGATCTACTTGCTCGTATGTGGTTGCAAAATGCTGCATAGCTCACGGTCATGCATTGTCACTGTCATCCATGCATCATTCTAACAATCTTGATCTTTCAACCACCATAGATTTATCCAAGTGGACTAGGGGTTCTGACGGTCGACTAGTGAGGATAGACTGGCCCTTCGAATTGCTAGAACTAGTGCCTATTTGGGATTCTGAGTCATTCTCAACAAGTAGCGAATCATCCTCAATGGCAGAAGAGTTCGAAAACCTAACCACTCAAGACCTCGCTAAAAGACTGGAGGATTTCGAGCGTAGAATGCTAGAAATGATGGGAGCAATGGTCGAAAGGATTGCCCAGCCTCCCGCTCCACAAGCACATATTGCTCCATTGCCACTTGTAGCCCCTCCTCGGGGGCAAGCTGAACCGCCTGCTGGTGGGGAGGCTCCCCTTGTTAGAGGTATTGCCTATCAACCTGTAGAGGAGCCTAAAGCTGCTGCTGTGCTCGCTGAGCCAAGAAGGGCAAGGGTCCCTGATCCTGATGAGGACTTTGTTGAGGAGATAACAGCCCATCAAGTCGTGAGGGGTAGAGCACCCAGGGGAGAAGATGAGACTATGAGAAGTATGAGACAGTAAATTGAGGCAATTGCTCCCTGCTGACAGCTGGTAAGGGAATCAACCCAGGACAAAGATTTGGGGGATGAGGAGCTGCTGCTCCAAAGGTTCAGGATTCCTGAGCTGCTAAAGTTTGACGGAACATCGGACCTGTCTGCACATATCAAACAATACACCCTGGTGATGAAGGGCACAGGGCTGACTAAGAGGCAAAAGGTGGATTATTTCTGCCTCAGTCTAGCAGGTCCGGTAATAGACTGGTATCATGGGCTGGATAGGAGATCCAAAGAAGACTGGGACCTCTTGACTGATGAATTCATGAAGCAGTATGATTGCAGCACTAGAATGGAGGTCAGCTTCTACAGAAGAAGAATGATGAGTCATTCCATGAATACCTCACTAGGTGGAGGAACTGGGTTATGAAAATGAAATGGAAGCCCAATACTGCTAATTAGATTAGGCTATTTATCAGGAACTCCTGCCCTTACCTGAGGGATTTGCTTAGCTTCAAGGGGCTTAGAGATTCGGAGTCACTTAAGGACATTGCTGTAAAAGCTGAGGCGGCCTACCTAGCGAAGAAAGCAAGCCAGAATAACTTTGGGAACCAGTCAGGGTATAAGTCAAGAGGAGCCGGGAGCAGCAATAATAGAAATGGCAAAACAACCAAGGTTTCAGCCACCGGAGTAGGACAAGGTCAGAGGTACTACTCTAACTTAGGCCGTTCCCTATCCTGGGTACTGGAGAAATTGACCAAGGAAGGTAAGCTGAGACCACTGACACCTAGATTAGCTGCGACCCAAGGACAGCCGGGATATAGGAATGACTAATACTGGGCACCTAATGGATTACTGCCGAACTTTGAGGAATAAGATCTAGGACCTCATCGACTCCAAGCAAATCACGGACCCTGAAAAGAGAGAGAAGAAGAAGAAGACAAACTACAATGTAGTCCCTCCACCGGAGATGTGATCGGGCCTAATCCACCTGAGTAACATATTTTGCCAGAGCTACAAGAAGACTATGTTTTTTAGATACTTTATTGTTTTTATTTTAAGAACTCCTTATGACAATTTGGTTATTCCAATATGATGGACAATTTTTGTTTATTTGTATGGTGTTTCTAATGATTTCATTTCTCATGATCACGAGGTATTCATTCATTTTGACATTAATCAAATTAATATGACCCCATCTGATCTCGAAACTTTAGGGGATCCAAATAAAATCCTGATAACATCTGATGTAACTCCTGAAGAGAGGATAATTTTGAGAGAATAAAAAAAATAATAAATAATAATAATAATAAAAAGTATTTGCTTGGACCCACGAAGACATTCCAGGAGATGATTATGAAGCCGCTGGACACGCTACGCCAACATATCCTGATCATGGACTAGTGACATAGAAGCTCGGCAGACTCAAGCTGAAGTAGGCAGAAATGGTTCAGAGGGGAAACTCGTAAGTAGGACCAGAACCAAAATCCTTACAAAAATGCAACACCCAACTAGATTGAACAAGAAAAGCGTGCGTATGTATAAACTTCAGGATTCGAACAAAGCTTGCTAAAAGAAATTGGGAGAAAAAAAAAACAAAAAAAAAAAAATTAATTAGGGGGCAAGGGAATGCTATTTGGGAGGCAAGCTTTATTCAAATCCTGCAGATCTACACATACCCGCATCTCGCCGTTCTTCTTTTACCATTGGAAAAGACCTGGAGACTAATCCATAAGCCATCCACCCAGCCCATCAGTATAAAGGGTGTACAGTACGAGAGGTGAGCTGATGACATATGACTGAGATACCAAACAAGAGGAAGGCCAAGAAGGTTATAGAGGAAACCCATGCCGGGCTCTGTAGTCGGAACCCCTAAAAGTGTCACCCTTATTCCTCGACATAGGGGGGGGGGGGGGGGGCAAAAAGCACTGCTGCTTGTTAAAGCATGCTAAATCTTTGAGGGGCAGTCATAGAGGCGACGACTACAACAGTCAAGGACGTTAAACGAAAATAGGTTTTGGGAACCCGTCACCTCAACCAGCTTGCACAAGGGACAAGAACAAGATTTCGATACGGAAGAGAACCACTCTCCGAAGGAGCAGCATTCCCGGCTAACGAAGATGGAAGCAAATTCAATCAACGCCGACAAACTGAAGGAGGGTCCATGGCAGAGGCTAAATAAAAAATAATAAATAATAAAATAAAAAAGAGAGAAAATATTCAATCGAGAAAACTCGCGAGTGCCGATTGATAACAGGAGTTTGATGCGTTCAGGATCTATTGCGAGATTAGATGAGGTCTTATATTCTTTCGAGTTAATGCCAAATAGTGATCATGTGTTATGAAATCAGATTGAAATATATGCATTTATGCAAAGATGTATTGGTATGACCGGAGCGGTTCATCTTGCACACTCAAAGTTGTCTGGTTCCGGCATAGAATCCGCACATCGGTACTATCTACCCTCTGACGCTCTATCCACTCGAGCACTTCAGCCGACTCACCTTGCTATCCACCGTGAGGCTAGTCCTACAGCATCTTCATGACAAGAACCAAGCTCATATAACCATAATCCGAGATACAAGCGCATGCCGACCGTACCTGGAAGATCTTTCGCCACAACTCCAACTTCTCTCTCTCTCTCTCTCTCTCTCTCTCTCTCTCTCACAAAAAAAAGCTGTTAGAGATGAAAACCGTGACTGGCGCTCTAAGCAAAAGTTACGCCAAAGGGCATGGTAAAAACCTGGAAACAGGCGGTCTGTCCTATAAATAAAAAAATGAAATGAATAAAAGCCGCTGGATTGGGTTGGGTCCATTCTAGGCAAAAAATAAGGCACAGGATTATGTGAAAATCCGACAAGTACGCATTTCCAGCTAAGAAAAGCTAGTGTGAAAATTCACGAGGGACGCACTACCTTCAAATAATGACTACAGGCATCAGAGGAGAATCTCATGATCCCCTAAAGGCACGAAATTCAAAAGCAATTCCAGGGGGCACAAATCCTACTGCAAATTGCGACTAGTCCAGCTATCACCCCCGAGTCCATTCGGATGAACTCTCATCCTGCATTGCTGCGTGACACATGCATTTCACGTGCATGCTTACTATTTTTTTCCTACACTTTTGGCTTTCTAAGTCTTGCAGAAAGAGAGGACCGATGCGAACAACGACAAAAGCCAAGTGGCGACATCAATCAAAACAAACAATGAGCCAAAGACCCCCCAGGGGGCACTGCTTCGAATCTCAAAAGGGTTTGCACGATGGCGGCACTACCATTCTGCGGAAGGTTGGTACGACCACGGTACTACCACTTCAAAAGGGGTTTGCACGATGGCAGCACTGCCATTCTGTGGAAGGTTGGCACGACTACGGTACTACCACTTCAAAAGTGGTTTGCACGATGGTGGCACTACCATTCTACAGAAGGTTTGCACGACCACGGTACTACCACTTCAAAAGGGTTTGCAAGATGACGGCACTATCATTCTACGGAAGGATTGCACGATCACGACACTACTGCTTTGAATCTCAAAAGGGTTTGAACGATGGCGGCACTACCATTTTGCGGAAGGTGTGCACGATGAAGGTACTACCACTTCAAAAGGGGTTTGCACGGTGGCGGTACTACCATTCTACGGAAGGTTTGCACGACCACGACACTATCACTTCGAAAAGGTTTGCACGATGACGGCACTACTGCTCTATGGAGGGTTTGCATGATCACTGCACCACCGATCAGCCAAAGACCTCCCAAAGGGCACCACCTCAGAAAGCATAATCACTCCAACAGTACCATCCAGTCTGAGAACGCGACCGCCTCAGGTATGTGTCTCTTCCCTTCTTTTCTGAATTTTAGCTCACTTAGGCACCTAGGTTCTAAGTTCCTCAAAATTGGGGACAACTATAGACACTGGGTCCCGAGACGGTCCAAGATCAGGATTACCCGATGATGAAAACAAAAGACAGATTTTCGACGAGAAAGTGAGAATCGATTGTTTCCTTGTCAAAATTATGTTTTTTTAGAAAAATAATTTAAAATATATATTTTAGAAATTAAAAATTAAAATAGGGTAGAAAATATTAATTTTGTGTCCTTAAACAGAGGAGCCCGAGCGGTAGGCAGCCCCTACGCGTGCAGAGGAGCCCGCGCGGCAGGCCGCCCCTGCCCGCGTGCAGCAGGGGCGCCACGCGCCCCCTTGCGCGCGCTCAGCAGGGGCGTTGCACGCCCCCCTACCCGCGCTGCCCTCTCCGTACGCGACCCTCTTTGGCCGCCTGTCTCCTTTTTCCTGCGTTTTCTGATTTTTTTCTTTTCCAGTCTAATTTTTTCCGTTGTTTAACACTTTTATGCAATTCTTGGTTAATGAAAAATGAAAGCACTTTGTCGGGTTAATTATTTCGATGGTCACTGAACTTTAAGCCTTGTAACGATTTGGTCACTAAACTTCAATTTGTAACAATAAAATAATATATCTATTATTTTGTAACGAAAAAATCAAAATGATCGGAAATCCGGTTTCGGGGGCAAACGGGAGCTGCTTGAAGACAGTGAAAATTGATTTTTTTTAACCATAAAGCCACGTCGGATCCATGTCAGATCCGACGTGGCAAAAAATCTAACGTTCATTCTGCTAATAGGTCACGTGCCGGTTGACATTTCCGATCATTTTGATTTTTTCGTTACAAAATAATAGATGTATTATTTTATTGTTACAAATTGAAGTTCAGTGACCAAATCGTTACAACTCTTAAAGTTCAGTGACCACTGAAGTAATTAACCCCCACTTTGTCCTCTTCCCATTTTTGGCCAAGGAAAAACTTAAAATGGTTTTCATCCCTCATTTTCAAGGGATGGCAACTTGTATTCAAAGGAGAGGTTTTTGAGTTTTGCTCTCTAGTCTTTTTTCTTTTGCTCTCCAGGAAACATTTTCTTTTTCAAAAATTCTTCAAAATATTCTTAAATTCTGAGGGTAAATATTTTTGGACTCGTTCTCATTTATTTATTTTTTTGCATAATATTTATTGTTGTTAATATTATTATTTTTGCTATTATTAACATATCTATTATTCATTTTTAGCATTTTAGTGTGTTAATATTACCATTGGTATGTCATTTGCTTGTCTTAGTTTGATTCTTTTGTGACTTTCGTTGGCTTCTTCTTCTTCTTCATTATTATTATTATTATTATTATTATTATTATTATTATTATTATTATTATTATTATTATTATTATTACTATTAAGGTTTTCTTGGTGCCTTCATTTTCACTATTATTATTATTGTTATTATTATTACTATCACAAGTTGTAATTATTATTGTTGTTCTATTAGTTGTTCATATTACTATATTATTATTATTATTATTATTATTATTATTATTATTATTATTATTTATTACTACTATTAAGGTTTTCTTGGTGCCTTCATTTTCACTATTATTATTATTGTTATTATTATTACTATCACAAGTTGTAATTATTATTGTTGTTCTATTAGTTGTTCATATTACTATATTATTATTATTATTATTATTATTATTATTATTATTATTTAGACTATATTCATTATTATTTATTATCATTGCCTATTATTATTATTATTATTATTATTATTTTATTTTTTTTGTTGTGTTACATCATTATTATTATTGTTGCTATCATTATTTTTATTGTGCCCCATATTCATTGTATCATCATTTGATTGATTTTTTAGAAATATTACTAATATTTTAATGTTATTTTTTTTCCTGTCTGAGCTTTATTGTAACTTGCGTCATGTGAGTACCCCCGTGGCTCCTCGGATGAGTCATGACGCATGGAGGACACGTCGGTTTGGTGAGACCTTTCTCAGTTCCTTGCTTTTTGTTGTGCTCGTTTGCAAATAATTATTTTATTTATGCACACGTGAGATAAAAAATCACAAAAATATTTCTACAATTAAATTGAAATTTTTACTAATAAAATTGGGACCAATGTCCCCCATTTTAGCCTAACAATAAAAAATATCGCAAATAAAACGAAGAGTTAATTTTCTCCAAAAATGGGCTCACTCATCCCGGTTTTCACTCTATAATCAAAATAACTCTTCGAGCCCTCTTTAAATAAACGTGAAGAAACCAATGTTCCTAAAATTTCGAACAAGCGCGAAGGAACCAATGTTCCTAACGAATGTCTCGATTTATGTATGTTTGATTTTGTTTGATCATTTAAATTTATGTTCATTTCCTTTTGGTCCCTTGTAATTAATTTTGGGGCAATATTATTTAATTTGGGGATTGCATTTCGTCCCCATTTTTATTTTTAATCTTCTTTCAATGGGGTTGTATTCCGCCCTAATTTCTCTTGTAATTGCGTGCTTGCATGTTTACCGCTTTCCTTTATTACTTTATTTACTGCTTTCTTTATCACTTTTCTTTACTTTCTTTACGTGCTCGTGATGCGCCTCTAATTCAAACTGCATTGATCGTGTGAGATAAGAGATATAATTTTAAGAAGTTAAAAGCTCACTTATAATTAACCAAAGCATAAATAAGAGTGAAGTTCCAAACACCATATCTCTGGTCTTGACCAATAGAGGTGAGAGACCTTTCCCAATTTCTTGTAAATTGGGTGGCGACTCCAAAAAACCTCAAAGGTACCTATAGGTGCCATTAGGCTAGGTGGTTCTTCCAAATGTCCTATTGGGAGGGATACATCTATGATGCCTTATGGCACCCATGATCAAAAAGACGCGAACCAGTCCCTCGAATCCCGAAGGCGGGTTCAATGCACAGGGCCCTTGCTGGGTTCCGGCACGCGTCACACTAATGCTTTACCTTCACGATTACAAGGGAATTTAGCAAGTAATATAAAGGAAAATCCGAGGGAACATTTGAAGGCAATTAACTTGAGGTCAGGTAAATCCTATACTAGTGATTTTTTTCTACTAATAAGGATGATGTGCAGAAAAATAATTTTCAGAAGGATGAGTTTTTATCGCGAGCGCGACACCTGCCTTGAGCGACAGAGGAGAGACCGGATAACATCGCGAGGGCGATACCCTTCACGAGCGCGCAAAAGGAGAATCCTCCTTCTGTCGCGAGCGCGACACCTGCCGCGAGTGCGATAGAAGAGGCTACCAAGGCAAGTTCTTCAAAAATTTTCCAACCTCGTCCACCATTTCCCCAATGTCTTAAGCAGCAAAATCAAGATAAGCAATTTCAAACTTTTATTGATAAGTTAAAGCATTTACATATCAAATTAAACTTTATTGAGGCTATAACTCAAATTCCTAACTATGCAAAGTTTCTTAAAGATTTAATTTCTAAGAAAAGAAGTTGGAAAGACATATCTACTGTTGAGTTGACTGAGGCATGTAGTTCAATAATCAATAATAATTTGCCTACTAAACTTAAGGATAATGGGAGTTTTACCATTCCTTGTACTTTAGGGGATGTTGAGTTTTCTAAGTGTTTATGTGATCTAGGGGCAAGCATTAATTTTATGCCATTGTCTATCTTTAAGAAGTTAGGTTTGGATTATGTTAAACCTACCTCAATAGTCTTGCAATTGGCTAACCAATCTATTAAGAAACCATATGGCATAGTGGAAGATATACTTGTTAAAGTGGATAAATTTATTATGCCTGCTGACTTTGTTATTTTAGACTTTACTTATGACGTTAAATGCCCTTTGATATTGGGAAGACCTTTCATGAGAACTGGTAGGGCTTTAATTGATGTTTATAAAGGCACTTTGATTTTAAGAGTGGGGGAAGATAGTGTAGAATATCACATGGATAAGGCACTCAAATACCCCATGGATGAGAATGTATGCATGAAAATTGATGTCATTGATGCTTGTGCTTTGGAAGTATTGGATAATGCAGGTCAAGAGGAGGTAAATATTGAGGAGGAAGTTATGAAGAGGTGGAGCAAGATAGCTCAAAGCTAGAACTTTTATATAGAAGTGAAGCACCTCTACCACCTTCTATTATAAGTCCTCCTAATGTGGAATTGAAAGAGCTACCTAGTCATTTGAGGTATGCATTTCTTGGTTCAAGTAATACTTTACCTATCATTGTTTCTAATAAGCTAACTAGTAAACAAGAGTCTTCATTATTAGATGTTGTTAGAAAAAGAATCAGGAGTATAGGTTGGCAAATTTTTGATTTGAAGGGAATTAGTCCAAACATTGTCATGCATAAAATTAACATGGTAGATGAGTGTTAACCTAAGGCTGATAGACAAAGGAGGCTTAATCCCAATATGAAGGAAGTAGTTAAAAAGGATGTAATTAAGTTGTTAGATGCTAGGATTATCTATCCAATTTCGGATAGTACATGGGTGAGTCCAATTCATTGTATACCTAAGAAAGGGGGAATGACTGTAATTAAAAATGAGAATGGAGATTTGATTCCTACTAGAACCACCACGGGTTGGCGGGTTTGCATTGACTATAGGAAATTGAATTTAGCTACTAGAAAGGATCACTTTCCTTTACCATTCATAGATCAAATGTTAGAAAGGATAGCTAGCCATTCTCATTATTGTTTTCTAGATGGTTATTCGGGGTATTTTCAAATATTTATATACCCTAGTGATCAAGAAAAAACCACATTTACTTGTGCATACGAGACTTTTGCTTATAGAAGGATGCCTTTTGGGTTATGTAATGCACCAGCAACATTTCAAAGGTGTATGACTTCTATTTTTGGGGATATGATAGAAGATATTATGGAAGTTTTCATGGATGATTTTTCTGTTTATGGTGATTCATTTGAGATGTGTTTGAGTAATTTGGATAAAGTATTGGCTAGATGTGAGGAGACCAACTTGGTACTCAATTAGGAAAAATGCCATTTTATGGTTAAAGAGGGGATAGTTCTAGGCCATAAGATTTCAAGTAGAGGTATAGAGGTAGATAGAGCTAAAACTGAATTGATAGAAAAGTTACCTCCACCTACTACACTTAAAGGTGTAAGATCTTTTCTAGGACATACTGGTTTTTATAGAAGGTTTATAAAGGACTTTTCATTAATTGCTAAGCCTTTAATTAACTTGTTGGTAAAAGATGTGCCTTTTGAATTTTCTAATGCATGTATGAAAGCTTTTGTCACATTAAAGGAAGCTCTTGTAAGTGCACCCATAATAACTTCACCAAATTGGACTTTACCTTTTGAAATAATGTGTGATGCAAGTGACCATACTGTTGGATGTGTGTTAGGTCAAAGACAAGGTAAAAATTTGCATGTCACTTACTATGCTAGCCATACATTATCAGCACCTCAAGTGAATTACACAACAACTGAAAAAGAAATGTTAACTATTGTTTATGCATGTGATAAGTTTAGGTCTTACTTGTTAGGATCTAAAGTCATAATCTATACAGATCATGCAGCACTTAGATATTAATTTGCTAAAAATGATACTAAACCTAGGTTAATTCGTTGGGTTCTTTTATTGCAAGAATTTGACCTTGAGATTCGAGATAAAAAAGGTTCTGAAAACTTAGTGGCTGATCACTTATCAAGGTTAGAAAATGATGAAGGACCTATAGGGGATAGAAATGAAATTAATGAATCCTTTCCGGATGAATCCCTAATGTCAATTGACCAAGTCCATGTTCCATGGTATGCAGATTTTGCTAACTTTCTTGCTGTAGGGATTGTACCTCATGAATTGACATGACAACAAAAGAAAAAGTTCTTTAGTGATGTCAAAAATTACCTTTGGGAGGAGCCCTATTTATTTAAGATAAGTGGGGATGGTATAATTCGTAGGTGTGTAAGTGAGGAAGAGGTATTGAACATTTTGACACATTGCCATTCATCTTTGTATTCAGGTCATAATGGAAGTACAAAACCTGCCTCTCGTGTGCTTGAATGTGGTTTTTATTGGCCTACTATGATGCGCGTCGGAACCCAACAAGGGCCCTCGCTTTGAATCCGCCTTTGGTATTCGAGGTATTGGTTTGCATCTTTTGATCATGGGCACCATGAGACATCATCGGTGTATTCCTTCCAATAGAACATTGGGGAGAATAACCTAGTCTAATGACACCTAAAGGCACCTTTGAGGCATTTGGAGTCGCCACCCAATTTGCAAGAAATTGAAAAAAAGTCTCTCACCTCTAACGGTTTAAACCATAGATATGGTGTCCGGAACTTCCCTCTTATTTATGCTTTGGTTAATTATAAATGGGTTTTTAACCTCTTAAAATTATATCTCTCATCTCACGCGATTGATGCATTTAAATTAAATAGCACATTCCAAGCATACGAAAGCGATAAAGTAAATAAAGAAAGCGATAAATGAAAGCGGTAAACACGCAAGCACACAATTACAATAGAAATAGGGGCAGAATACAACCCCATTGAAAGAAAGCTAAAAACATAAAGTGGGACGGAATACAATCCCCCAAGATTAGATTAAAATTGCCCCAAAATTAATTACAAGGGCCCAAAAAATAAACTTAAATTTAAAACACTCACATAAGATCAAAATAAAAGGACATACATAAATCGGGGTATTATTTTAGGAACATTGGTTCATTCGCGCTTGTTCAAAATTTAGGAACGTTGGTTCCTTCGCATTTATTTAAAGAAGGTTCGAAGAGTCGTTTTGGTTGTTTGGTGAAAACCGGGATGAGTGATCCCATTTTTGGAGAAAATTGACTTTTTGGTTTAATTATGATATTTTTTATTGTTTGGCTAAAATGAGGGACATTGGTCCCAATTTTATTAGTGAAAATTCCAATTTAATTGTAGAAATATTTTTGTAATTTTTTATCGCACGCGTGCATAAATAAAATAAATATTTACACATAAACACAAAACACATAAAAGGGGGTCGAAAGGATATTACCAAACCGAAGTGTTCGTTCACGTGTCGTGACCCATCCCGGTTGTCGCGGGGATGTTCAAACAAAGGGAAACATATTTAAATCACCAAACAGAAAATAACATTAAAAAATATTAGTAATAACTCCAAAAATTAATCAAATAAAAAATCAATAAAATACACAAATTATGGCAAAATTATATAACAACACACATGTAAGTGATAATAATAGATAATGATAATCACAATAATAAATACATGATAATAATAATAATAAATAACTATAATAATATTAATTATCACAATAATAATGAAAGCATCAATTATAACAGCAATAATAATAATAATAATAATAATAATAATAACAATAATAATAATAATAATAATGACACACCGAAAATCATACTAATAAATAAAGGTAAAACAAACATTAAATAATAATAATGATAATAATAATAGTAATAATAATAGCAATAGTGGCAGAATTATAATACTAAACATAAGCACAACAACAACAACAACAACAACAATAATAATAATAATAATAATAATAATAATAATAATAATAATAATAATAATAATAATAATAATAATATGATGGCACCGGAAATCACAAAAAGATCAAATTAAAGTCACAAATAGTGTACCAACAGTGGCAAAACCAAAGAAAATATTGGACAAGGAACATGATATTAGCAACAAAAGAAGAAAATAAGAAAATTAATGACAATAGACAATATACAAGAGAAAATAAATAAGCGAAAATGGTCCAAGTATTTACCCTCAGAATTTATAGATCGGGAAATAGGATGCCTTGATCCGTTATCCTTATCGAATTTGTGGTGATAAATATTTGAAAAAAAATGTAAAAATTGATGTTTTTGAACAAATTTAAGTCAAGAAAATATTTTTGGTGGGAGTTTTAAGCAAAGGAAATTAATTTTCCAAACTCAAAATCATCCGAAAATTAGATGTTCTTGAAGAAAATAAAAAGAAAAAGAATAATTAAAATTATGAAAATTTTTGATGATTTTTGCTTGGCTGCTGATCTTGTTGGTTGAGAGAAAACTATTTTTTTTCTTGAACGAAAAATGCAGCCTCCTTCCCAAAATGAAACCCAGTTTTTTGTTTTAATTTGTTGGGTTGTCCCAAAAATAAAGAAAGACAAATTATTCTTTTAATTTTTCTTCCCGAAAATTGCACAAAAAAGGAAAAAATCAGCGGTCAAAACGGATTGAAATGTAGAAAATGCAGTTGGACTGGGCGGACAAATAAGCCCGGGTGAAGGAGGGGCAACGCGCGCGCGGTACCTGCACTGCGGCGCCCTGACGCACGCGGCCACTTGCAAATGCAAGTGGCTGCGTGATGGCCACTCAATCACGTTGCCACTTAGTGGCCGCTGGATGGCCACTTGCAAATGCAAGTGGCCGCGTGATGGCCACTTTTTGAGTGGCCATCACGCTGGCACTTAGTGGCCATTGGATGGCCACTTATAAAGTGGCCATCCATGGCCACTTATAAACTTTTTATTATTATTATTATTTTTTTAAATCTTAAATCCTTTTTTTAAAAAAAAATTAATCAACTAATTTAATTCTTATTTTTCAATTAAATCAATTAATTAATTTAATTCAATTAAATTAATTAACTAATCTAATTCCCCCTTTTTTTTAAATATCAAAAATAACACTTTTAAAAATTAATTTAATTAATTATTTTTTTATAACATATTTATATATATATATATTTATTTATTTTTTTATTTAAAAGTAACGAGGGTCTCGACAAAGGAAACATCATTTTTGACACTTCTGCCTATAAGCCGATATCATTTTCATCATCGGGTAATTCTGATCTTAGATCGCCTCGGGACCTGACATTTACAGTTGCCCCTAATTTTGGGGAACTTAGAACCTAGGTGCCTAAGTGGGCCAAAATTCAGAAAAGAAGGGAAGAGACACGTACCTGAGGCGGTCGCTTTCCCAAACTAGCGGTATTGTTGGAGTGGTTGTCGCCATGTAGTCAGCATATCATCTTTTGTTGATGCGGTAGTGCCGTGATCGTGCAAACCCTCCGTGGAGTGGTAATGCTGTCATCGTGCAAACCTTTTTGAAGTGATAGTACCGTGGTCGTGCAAACCTTCCGTAGAATGGTAGTACCGCCATCGTGCAAACCCCTTTTGAAGTGGTAGTACCGTGGTCGTGCAAACCTTCCGCAGAATGGTAGTGCTGCCATCATGCAAACCTTTTTGAAGTGATAGTGCCGTGGTCGTGCAAACCTTCCGTAGAATGATAGTACCGCCATCGTGCAAACCCCTTTTGAAGTGGTAGTACCGTGGTCGTGCAAACCTTCCTTAGAATGGTAGTGCCGCCATCGTACAAACCCTTTGAAGCAGTGATACCGAGATCGTGCAAAGCCTCCGTGGAGTGGTAGTACCGTCATCGTGCAAACTGTTTTTTTAGTGGTAGTACCGTTATCGTGCAAACCTTCCGTAGAATAGTAGTGCCGGCATAGTGCAAACCCTTTGAAACAGTAGTACCGAGATCGTGCAAACCCTCAGTAGAGCAGTATTACCGTCATCGTACAAACTATTTTTTTTTTGAAGTGGTGTTGTCTATGAGCCATTTGTTTGATTGCCCCCCTGGGAGTTCTTTGGTTGATTGTTTGGATTGATGTCGTCGCTTGCCTTTTATCGGTGTTAGCGTCGAGTCTCTCTTTCTGCAAAATTTAGAAGACAAATATGTAGGTATAAATAGTGAGCATGCACGTGAGATGCATATGTATGCAAGAATGCAGGACGAGAATTTGTCTAAGTGGATTTTGGAGGCGACAACTGATTTGGTTGTCGGTTACGGTTGGCTTGGTGCCCCCTGAAATTGCTTTCGAATTTTATGCCTCTGGGGGATTATGAGGTTCTCTTCTGATACCTGTAGTCATTTTTTTGAAGGTAATGCGTCCCTCGTAGATTTTCACACTAGTTTTTCTTAGCGGGAGATGCGTATTTATCGGATTTTCACATAACCCTGTGCCTTATTTTTTTGCCTGGAATGGACCCAACCCAATCCAGCAGCTTTTATTTATTTCATTTTTTATAGGACAGACCACCTGTTCCCAGGTTTTCACCCTGCCCATTGGCCTAACTTTTGCTTAGAGCGCCAGTCACGGTTTTCATCTCTAATGGCCCTCTTTTTTTTTTGGTGTGAGAGAAGTTGGAGCTATCGCGAAAGGTCTTTCGGGTATGATTAGCATGTGCTTATATCTCAGATTTTGATTGTATGAGCTTGGCTCTTTATTAGGAAGGTGCTAAAGGGTTGGCTTCACAGTGGGTAGCAAGATGAGTTGCCTGAAGTGCCTGAGTGGCGAGAGTGGCAGAGGGTAGTTGGCAACAATGTGCTAGTTTTATGCCTGACTCAGACAACTTTGAGTGTGCAACATGAACTGCTCTGGTCATACCAATACATCTTTGCATAAATGCATATATTTTAATCTGATTTCATAACACATGATCACTATTTGGCATTAAGTCGACAAATATGAGACCTCATCTAATCTCGGGATAGATCTTGAGAGCATCAAACTCCTATTATCAATCAGCCCTCGCGATTTTCTTGATTGAATATTTTCTTTCTTTTTCTTTTTTTTTTTTATTCTTTATTTAGCCTTTACCATGGATCCTTTTTCAGTCCGTTGGTGTAGATTGAATTTGCTTTCATCTTCGTTCGCTAGGGAAACTGCTGCTTCTGAGAGTGGTTCCTCTTGGTATCAAAGTCTTGGTCTTAGCCCTTGTGCAGACTGGTTGAGGTGATGGGTTCCTTATTTGGGGCTTGAATGTGAAGTTTCACGCTTGGCTTTTGTCAGCTTTGGGGGTGCGGTTTCTGAAGTGGCCTTTCAATGGTTGAGATAGGGTGACAGGTTGGGCTTGGATGATCTGGGGTACTTTTATCGGTTTTGGTGGTTCGAACCTTGGAATGGCCTTTCAACGGCCGGGATTGGATGGATGGTTTGTGAATTAGCCTTTTAGGTCCTTTTCAGTGGTAGAAGAAGAGCGGAAAAATACGGGTGTGTGTAGGTCAGCGGGATTTGAACAAAACTTGCCCCCAAATAACATTCCCTTGCCCCCTGATCAATTCTCTCTTTTCTTCTCTCTTTTTTTTTTCTTTATCATTTTAATTTCTTTTTTTTTTTAATTTTTAAATTTTATTTTATTTTATTTTTTTAAAAAAAAATTTTTTTGAATTTTTTTTTGATCCCCAATTTCCTTGCTCTTAACAAGTTTTGCTCAAATCCTGAATTTTACATATACGCGCACTTTTCTTTTTAACCATTGGGACCATCATTGCCCAACTTAGTCGGGCATTGAGCTTTAGCAAGAACTTTGGCTATAAGGGTTCTGGATGGTTAAGAGTCGATCATAACTGGTTTTGGGGTGCACATTTCGAGTGGTCGTAAAGAAAGGGGTCATACGGTTTGGTTCTGATGAGTTATATTTTCCTCGTGAAGGTCTTAAGCTTTATTCGTCTAACTCCTGATGTACTTCTTGAAGTTTGATTTTATTTGGCAGCACCATATGCATCCCAGATGTTGGGGGGTGCAAAGGAATGGCTCCTAAAATTCAGATCGGCGTCATGTTGGCACGTGGAAGTAGTACTAATCTCAAGAACGTCCTTGTCAATTTTTAGCATGTCACACCAGGTCCATGCAAAGGCTTTTTTTTTATCTCTCAAAATTATCCTCTCTTCAAGAGTTATATCAGATGCCACCAAGATTTTATTTGGATTCCCCAAAGTTCCGAGACTAGATGGAGTCGTATTAATTGGGTTAATGTCAAAATGAATGGATGCATCATGATCATAAGAAATGAAATTATCAGAAATATCATGCAAATAAGCATAAATTGTCCATCATATTGAAATGACCAAATTGTCATAAAGAGTTCTGGAAATAAAGAGAAATAAAACATAAAAAAATATAGTCTTCTTCTTGTAGCTCTAGCGAAACATGCCACTCGGGTGAGTTGGGCCCGATCACATCTCTGGTGGAGGGACAGCATTGCAGCCTGCCTTCTTCTTTTCTCTCTTCTCGGGGTCCGTGATCTGCTTGGTGTCGATGAGGTCCTGGATCTTATTTCTCAAAGTTCGGTAGTAATCCGTCAGGTGCCCGGTGTGCTGATGGAAGGCACAGTACTGGTCATCCCTATGCCCCAGTTGTCCTTGAGTTGCAGCTGGCCTAGGTGTCAGTGGTCTCAGCTTACCTTCCTTAGTTAACCTCTCCAGTACCCAGGATAGAGAACGACCTAAGTTAGAGTAGTACCTCTGACCTTGTCCTATTCTGGTGGCTGAAACCTCAGCTGTCTTACCATTTCTGCCATTACTGCTTCCAACTCCTCCTGACTTGTACCCAGACTGGTTCCCAAAGTTCCTCCCAACAAAGTTGTTTGGATTCGCCTTCTTTGCCAGGTAGGCCACCTCGGCTTCTACAGCAATGTCCTTGAGTGACTCCCAATCCCTAAGGCCTTTGAAGCTGAGCAAGTCTCTCAAGTAGGGGCAGGAGTTCCTGATGAATAGTCTAATTTGATCGGTAGTGTTGGGTTTTCGCTTCATTTTCATGACTCGGTTCCTCCACCTAGTGAGGTATTCATGGAATGACTCGTCATTCTTTTACTGTAGAAGCTCAAGGTCTTTGAGGGTGACCACCATTCTGGTGCTGCAGTCGTACTGCTTCATGAATTCATCAGTCAGTAGGTCCTAGTCCTCTTTCGATCTCCTATCAAGGCCGTGATACCAGTCGACTACCGGACCTGCTAGACTAAGGCAAAAATAATCCACCTTTTGCCTCTTAGTCAGCCCTGTGCCCTTCATCACCAGGGTGTATTGTTTGATGTGCGCGGACGGGTCGGATGTTTCATCAAATTTTGGCAGCTCAGGCATCCTAAACCTTTGGGGCAGCAGCTCCTCATCCCCCAAATCTCTATCCTTGGGGTTGATCCCCTTACCAGCTATCAACAGGCAAGTGATTGCCTCAATTTGCTGTCTTATTCCTCTCATAGCTTCATCTTCAACCCTGGGTGCTTTACCCCTCACGGCTTGATGGGCTGCTATCTCCTCAACCTTCTCATCCATCAAAAAATCCTCATTGGGATCAGGGACCCTTGCCCTCCTTAGCTCAGCGGGCCCAGCAATAACTTTAGGCTCCTCTATAGGTTGATGGGCGACACCTCCAATGAGGGGAGCCTCCCCACCCGCAGGCAGTTCAGCTTGCCCCCGAGGAGGGGATACAGGTGGCTGCGGAGCAATTGGTGCTTGTGGAGCAGGGGGCTAAGTAATCATTTTGGCCATTGCTCCTATCATGTCCAAAATCCTTCGCTCGAATTCCTCGAGTCTCCTAGCGAGGTCTTGAGTGGTTAGGTTTTCAGTCTCTTCTGCCATTGAGGATGATTCGCTGCTTGTTGAGAATGACTCAGAATCTCAAACAGGCAATAGTTTTAGCAATCCAAAGGGTGAGTTTGTTCTCACTAGCCGGCCGTTGGAACCTCTAATCCACTTGGATGAATCTATGATCGCTGAAAAGATCAAGATTGTTAGAATGATGCATGGATGACATATACAATGCATGATCGTGAGTTATGCAGCATTTCGTAACCACATACGAGCAAGTAGATCATTCCGACCTTATTTCTCCCGCACATGAGGTCAAATAGTCTCTTTCTTAGGTGGGCTTGGTTCATGGGTCAACGGGGGACCCAATGAACACGCGATGCACACGGTGAAAAAAAAATCGGCAGCATAACAGTCTTAATCTAATGCACATACGTATAAGTTTTGGCCATCTCGTATTTGGACATTTCAATCTCATTAAGATGGGTCTACCGGGGCATGGAAGCCTTTGATAAAAAACCACTTAATTTGGTTGATTTTGTCTAATACGTGATGACCCATGTCACAAGCATTGTATTAGGGAGCATGCTACCTAGGGGAAGTTTCTACTTGTTATTACATGGGCTTTGGTCGATGGTGATTTCTTTAGGTCTACCCAAGCATGGTCCATGCCAACAGGTTTAGCTTATCACGAGCATAACGACCGATTGGGTCTCCATTTGATATACAAAAAGGTATAAGGTTTGGGCTGGTGATTACCCTTAACACTTCCCTACAATGAGTGAAAGTAGGGTCGTGCTTCGGGAACGCACCGAGGTAAAGAGGGACCAACTATCGTAAGTCTAAGGCTCTAAAATGCAATGCAATTTTTGAAAAGAGATAGAATTTTAAGTTTTAAAAACCCAATTATACATTTTAACCAAATCACTTCCGGAGCAAAGTCTCAAACACAAAGTCCCCAGTGGAGTTGCCACTGTGATGCGCGCCGGAACCTAGTAAGGGCCCTTTCTTTGAATCTGCCTTTGGGATTCGAGGTATTGGTTTGTGTCTTTTGATCATGGACGTCAAGAGACATCCTCGGTGTATTCCTCCCAATAGAACATTGGGGAGAACAACCTAGTCTAATGACACCTAAAGGCACCTTTGAGGCATTTGGAGTCGCCACCCAATTTGCAAGAAATTGAGAAAAAGTCTCTTACCTCTAACGGTCTAAACCAGAGATATGGTGTCCGGAACTTCCCTCTTATTTATGCTTTGGTTAATTATAAATGGGTTTTTAACCTCTTAAAATTATATCTCTCATCTCACGAGATTGATGCATTTAAATTAAATAGCACATTCCAAGCATACGAAAACGATAAAAGAAAAGCGATAAAGTAAATAAAGAAAGCGATAATGAAAGCGGTAAACACGCAAGCACACAATTACAATAGAAATAGGGGCAGAATACAACCCCATTGAAAGAAAGCTAAAAACATAAAGTGGGACGGAATACAATCCCCCAAGATTAGATTAAAATTGCCCCAAAATTAATTACAAGGGCCCAAAAAATGAACTTAAATTTAAAACACTCACACAAGATCAAAATAAAAAGGACATACATAAATCGGAGTATTATCTTAGGAACATTGGTTCCTTTGCGCTTGTTCAAAATTTAGGAACGTTGGTTCCTTCGCATTTATTTAAAGAAGGTTCGAAGAGTCATTTTGGTTGTTTAGTGAAAACCGGGATGAGTGGTCCCATTTTTGGAGAAAATTGACTCTTCATTTTAATTGTGATATTTTTTATTGTTTGGCTAAAATGAAGGACATTGGTCCTAATTTTATTTGTGAAAATTCCAATTTAATTGTAGAAATATTTTTGTAATTTTTTATCGCACGCGTGCATAAATAAAATAAATATTTACACATAAACACAAAACACATAAAAGGGGGCCGGAAGGATATTACCAAACTGAAGTGTTCGTCCACGTGTCGTGACCCATCCCGGTGGTCACGGGGATGTTCAAACAAAGGGAAAGATATTCAAATCACCAAACAGAAAATAACATTAAAAAATATTAGTAATAACTCCAAAAATTAATCAAATAAAAAATCAATAAAATACACAAATTATGGCAAAATTATATAACAACACACATGTAAGTGATAATAATAGATAATGATAATCACAATAATAAACACATGATAATAATAATAAATAACTATAATAATATTAATTATCACAATAATAATGAAAGCATCAATTATAACAACAATATTAATAACAACAACAACAACAACAACAACAACAACAATAATAATAATAATAATAATAATAATAATAATAATAATAATAATGACACACCGAAAATCATACTAATAAATAAAGGTAAAACATACATTAAATAATAATAATGATAATAATAATAGTAATAATAATAGCAATAGTGGCAGAATGATAATACTAAACATAAGCACAAATATAATAATAATAATAATAATAATAATAATAATAATAATAATAATAATAATAATAATAATAATAATAATAATAATAATAATAATAATAATAAGAGGGGAATGATGGCACCGGAAATCACAAAAAGATCAAATTAAAGTCACAAATAGTGTACCAACAGTGGTAAAATCAAAGAAAATATTGGACAAGGAACATGATATTAGCAACAAAAGAAGAAAATAAGAAAATTAATGACAATAAACAATATACAAGAGAAAATAAATAAGCGAAAATGGTCTAAGTATTTACCCTCAGAATTTATAAATCGGGAAATAGGATGCCTTGATCCGTCCTCCTTGTCGAATTTGTGGTGATGAATATTTGAAAAAAAAATGTAAAAATTGATGTTTTTGAACAAATTTAAGTCAAGAAAATATTTTTGGTGGGTGTTTTAAGCAAAGGAAATTAATTTTCCAAACTCAAAATCATCCGAAAATTAGAAGTTCTTGAAGAAAATAAAAAGAAAAAGAAGAATTAAAATTATGAAATTTTTTGATGATTTTTGCTTGGCTGCTGATCTTGTTGGTTGAGAGAAAACTGTTTTTTTTCTTGAACGAAAAATGCAGCCTCCTTCCCAAAATGAAACCCAATTTTTTTGTTTTAATTTGTTGGGTTGTCCCAAAAATAAAGAAAGACAAATTATTCTTTTAATTTTTCTTCCCGAAAATTGCACAAAAAAGGAAAAAATCAGCGGTCAAAATGGATTGAAACGTAGAAAATGCAGTTGGACTGGGCGGACAAATAAGCCCGCGTGAAGGAGGGGCAACGAGCGCGCCAAGGGATGACGCGCCCCACTGCACTGCGGCCCACTTGCAAAGGCAAGTGGCCGCGTGATGGCCACTCCAAAAAGTGGCCATCACGCTGGCACTTAGTGGCCGTTGGATGGCCACTTGCAAATGCAAGTGGCCGCGTGATGGCCACTCAAAAAGTGGCCATTACGCTGGCACTTAGTGGCCGTTGGATGGCCACTTATAAAGTGGCCATCCATGGCCACTTATAAGCTTTTTATTATTATTATTTTTTTAAAATCTTAAATCCTTTTTTTTTAAAAAAAATTAACTAATTTGATTCCTATTTTTCAATTAAATCAATTAATTAATTTAATTCAATTAAATTAATTAACTAATCTAATTCCCCCTTTTTTTAAAATATCAAAAATAACACTTTTAAAAATTAATTTAATTAATTATTTTTTTATAACATATTTTTATATATATTTATTTGTTTATTTTTTTTATTTAAAAGTAACGAGGGTCTTGACAAAGGAAACATCATTTTTGACACCTCTGCCTGTAAGCCGGTATCATTTTCATCATCGGATAATTCTGATCTTGGACCTCCTCGGGACCCGGCGTTTACACCTACCCTATTTCATGATGCTAGGACTTTTGTAGCTCAATGTGATAGGTGTCAACGGGTTGGTAATATTGGAAAGAGAGATGAGATGCCTTTGAATAGTATTTTAGAAGTTGGGATATTTGATGTGTGGGGGATAGACTTCATGAATCCTTTTCCTTCATCTTTTGAGCAAAACTATATATTGGTTGGGGTAGATTACGTCTCTAAATGTGTTGAAGCCAAAGCCACACCAACCAATGATTCAAAGGTGGTGATCAAGTTTTTGAAGAAGCTCTTTTCAAGGTTTGGAGTTCCAAGAGCTATCATAAGTGATGGAGGTACGCATTTCATTAATCGTTCTTTTGCTTCATTATTGCATAAGTATGGTATGCATCAAAGGATAGCCACTCCTTACCATCCGCAAATAAGTGGTCAAGTAGAGGTATCTAATAGAGAACTTAAGTGGATATTAGAAAAAATAGTTTCTAACTCTAGGAAAGATTGGGCACATAAACTTCATGATGCACTATGGGCATATTGCACTGCATTCAAAACGCTTATTGGAATGTCACCATATAGATTAGTGTATGGGAAAGCATGCCATTTGCCTGTTGAGTTAGAGCATAAAGCATATTGGGCAATTAGGACTTTGAATAATGACATTAAGGAAGTTAGTGTAAAAAGATGTTTACAATTAAATGAGCTTGGTGAATTACGCCTTAAATCTTATGAAAATGCAAGAACATATAAAGAAAGATCAAAGAAATGGCATGATGCTCACATTAGATATAAAAACTTTAAAGTTGGGGATAAAGTTCTTCTATTCAATTCTAGGTTAAAATTATTTCCTGAAAAATTGAGGTCAAGGTGGAGTGGACCTTTTGAAGTAACACAAGTTTTTGACTATAGTTATTTAGAGCTTAAAAATAAAAAAGGGGAATTGTTTAAAGCTAATGGTCAAAGATGTAACGTTTATTTAGATGAAACTTTCCAAGGTCGAGAGGTCTCAAGGATCTCTTTGAAGTTGGGTTGAACGTTATTTGTACATTCTTTTTACTTTTATTTATGTATTGCATTATTTTCATGTTGATTTTGTATACTAATATAGTTTATTTTTTGGTTCTACAAGTTATCATTATTAGTAAGTACTTAAAGTTATTTAAATATTTCAGTTTATTGACAAAACACATTTTTCATTGAGATTTTGCTCACTGTCACGAGCGCGACAGTGTAAGGAGGTCATTTTTGCATGTTTCTATCGCGAGTGCGACAGTTGTCGTGTGCGCGGTAGAAAGGTGAGAAACTTTTCTATTGCGAGGGGGCTTGGTGTCGCGAGCGTTTATTTACCAAATTTTGTTTCTGTCTCGAGCGCGACAATGTTGCGAGCCCGCGACCGCATGCGAGATTTCAAAAATTTGAGAATTCTAACCGTTGGCAACTGCATTTCTTTCCCCCTATAAATATCTTTTATGCCCTAATTCTTCATTTTCCCTTTGATTTTCAGTTTTCTCTTCTAAATTAAGTTAGTTTTCTCTCAAAGTTCTTCTTCTCCTTTAATTTTCTTTGTTTTCCTTTGGTTTTCTGCACTATAGTTTTCATTTTTTCTGCAATTTAAAATGGTGCGTACAAACACTATGGCTAACAAGGGAAAAGGCAAGAAGGCTGCAGGAGAATCCAGTGCTTCTGCTCAAGACTCTGATTTAGTGGCTCTACTATTCAAGTATGATTGCCCCTTTCCCATCAATACTGAAGAAGAAGGTAAGAAGTTTATATTTTGTGCTAAGAAAACTTACGTTGGTATGTGGTATGTGCGCTTTCCCTTGTTAGATGTGTGACGCACACGGACCCGACCCGTTCCCGGGATGCCCGCTTTTAGGGACCGAGAGGGTTTGCATCTTTTGATCTTTGTTAATCATGAGATATTTTGGACGCCTCTTTGCAGTAGAACACTAGAAAGATTATCTAATCTCATGAAAACTTTAGGCACCTTTGAGGTATTTTGGAGTCGCCACCCAATTTACAAAAAATTGGAAAAGTTTGTCTAATTTCGGGGGTCTAAACCAGAGAAAGATTCATAACTTTACTCTTATTAATACCTTGGTTAATTATAAATGGATTTTTAATTTTTAATTTTTATCTCTATTCTCACACGATCATGCATTAAAAATAAAGCGCAAATCAAGTACCGAAGAAAGCAGTAAAAGAAAGCGATAAAATAAAACAAACAAAAGAAAGATAAAAATTGGAACAAAAATACAATCCCCCAAAATAAAAAGGTATTAAAATTTGGGACAAAAAATACAATACCCCAAAATAAAATCAAGCAAAACATAAATAAATAAATAAACCAAATGAATAAAATAAACATTCATAAATCGGGATATTATTTAAAATAGGAACATTGGTTCCTTCATGTTCACTTTAGAAAATCGAAGAGTTATTTTTGGTATGCTTGGGAAAAATCGGGATGAGTGAATTTTTATTGGTTGAAATTAGGACATTGATCCCATTATGTAATTTATAATAAGTTTATTTAAGTTTATTTATTTATTTAATTAACGTGCATAAAAATAAATAAACTTATTATAAATTACATAATAAAAACAAATGAAAGCAAAATAATAATAATACCAAAAATACTAAAAATGCTAAAAAGATAAATTCCACCAAAATGGTGCTTTCACCAAAATGTTATCTTCAAACCTCCATGGGCTCCCACTTGCCATTAAAAAAAAACTCACACATGAAAATAAGTATTGAAATAAAAACACAAATAAAAATGACGTTAGTAATAAAAAATGAATTAAACATATAACACATGAAAATAAATAAAATAACATGCATTAAGTGATAAATCAATTAAATGACATAATAAAAACAAGTAACTTAACATATTAACAATTCAACATGCATAAAAAGCAAAAGTGATAAAAATAACAATAATAAATTATAAAAATAAACAAGAATAATAAAAGTAATAATAATAACAATAATAACAATAATAATAATAATAATAATAATAATAGAAATTAATAATAAGAGTAAGAGTAGTAATAATAATGATAGCAGCAATGACAATAATAATAATAATGATAATAACAAATAATACTAACAAAAATAAAAATAATAATAATAATGATAGTAGTAATAATATAATAATGATAAGAATAATAATAATAGTGATGATAATAATCACGATAATGATAATAATAAAACAAAAGTAATAATGATATTAACAATAACAATAATAATAATAAACAGTAACAATAAAAAAGATGAACAATCAACAATAAGAAAGATGAACAATCAAGCAAGCAAAAATAAAAAAATAAAACATGTTAAAGCATGTTAAATAATAATACTAATAATAATAATAATAACATATGAACAAAAGTGATGATAATAATAATAAAAATAAAAATAATAACAAAAGATGAACAATCAAATAAATAAATAAGAATAAAAATAAGATGTGCTAAAAATATTAAATCTATAGCTAAATCATATGAATATAAACAAAATAAAATAATAGATCAAAAATCTACATGGGTGCTAATTAATTATAAACAAAAATTAAATAAAAGATTTGAGTCTAAAATATTTACCCTCAAAATTTGATGTGATGAATGAAGGTAGGTGTTCAATTGCCTTGTCTTGATTTATAAAAATAAAATATATAACAAAATCTTATCCAAAAAACAATAATTAATTTATTTGTCTTAAGAAAAAATTGTAAAAAAGAAGTAAGAAAATTCATAAGAACAAATAATTAATTTATTTGTCTCAAGAATTAACTTAAAAAATTTGAAATACTTGGAGAACTTTTTCTTGAAGAAGAAGAAAAAAGAAGAAGAAGAAGAAGAAGAAGAGAGAAAGCCAATTTTTCTTAAGAAAAATCCCCCCTAATTCTCTTCCAAAAAAATCATTTTATACCTCCAAATAAGTCAATTTTTAATGAAGAAATTAAATCAATTTAATTCCCAATTAAACCCAAAAACTGAAGAATTTGAAGGGTTAGACGACAAAAGGATTTTAAAATTAAATTCTATAAAAAAAATGAGTAAAAAAGCTCAAAAAATGCCCAAAGGGCTGCTGGAGGGGCGACGGGCACGCGGCAGGGGCGAGCAATGCCCGTCGGCGCGCAGCAGCGCGCTAGGCGGGCGCGGGTGACGCCCTGCACTCGCGCCCAAGCCGACACACACAATTTTTTTTTTTGCTAAAATTCTATAATTTCAAAACTCACTTTTTTCTTAAAAATAATTTTTCAAATTACATTTTTATTTATTTTTAATAAATCATTTTGACAAGAAAATCATCACTTCCAACTTTCATTTTTGCCTATAAACAGGCACAATTAATTTCACCATTGGGTAATCTTGATCTAGGTTACTTTGAGACCCGGTGTCTACAAGATGATCTTGGCTTAACTGAACAATTTGAGAAATATTTGAGATATATGCATTGGGGTCAGTTTGTGCATTTAAATTTGCCTATTATAAAGGATTCGGCTATTGAATTTTTTGTTACTCTTGACTATGTGGATAAGAGAAAAAATAATTTCAAGTTTAGGCATCAAGGTTAAGAATATATTTTTGGTTTTGATGAAATGCATGATTGATTTGATTTTCCCTTAAATGGCAAATGTTTTGATCCTCATCTTTTTAATCCTACACCCGTTTGGAAAAAAATTGACTGGTTTGGATAGTTTTAGTACTAAGAATTCTACCAATCATCAATTTAAAGATGATGTACTATTATTGTTTCATAAATATATTTGCCATGCTTTATTTGGGAGAGTGGAGAGTAACAAAGTTCAAATCAAGGATCTGTTTGTTTTAGACCTTATCCAATCTAGGAAGACACCCTGTTCTATTGATTTCATTTTTGATGGCCTATATCATGCTTCAATTGCACGCACTAAAACTGTTGGTATGTGTCACATGGTGACTGGGATTATCTTAGGCTGTTTAGGGGAATTGCATAATTTTGTCATGGATGAGCATGAGACTGTTGCCTTACTTGATGCAAAGTATTTGAGAAATGCTAATGTGTTGACAAGGGGCGGATGGCCTCCAAAGTTTGTTGACCGTGGTGTGCAGGTTCAAGGCCCTAATATGGACAAAGGGAAAGGCAAAGCCCCTGAATCATCTACTGCTGCTGCTAAAGAGGAGGAATCCGAAGACGATGGGTCTGATGAAGTTAGCAGTGGAGTGCCTGCTAGTAGTGGGGAGGCTTCTGTTGGTTGGCAGCAGGTTATGACACACTTGGATGGTGTCGAAGCTGTCAACCAAAGCATGGCAGCTAGATTGGATTCCATGGAAACCACCACATGCATAAGAGCCAAAAGAGCATGGGTCGCAAACTTCTTTCTTTCTTCCGCAAGAAGAACATCGAATTCACACCTTTTCCACCAAGTTCCCCTAGTGGGAAATAAGATCGGTTTTTCTACTACCCTTTTACTTTTTATTGTTATTTTTATCTTTTCTTTAATTTGTGTTTTGTTTTTATTGTGGTTTTTGTTTGTGTTTGATTTTCTTGGACAATGAGGATATTGTGTCCTTTAAGTGTGGGGGCTCATGTATGTTGTGTATATTTATATATGTGTGTTTGTTTAGCGTAGCCTGTGTTTATGCATGTGCTGCTAGCTTTAGGTTGTGTATATGCATGTGCTGCTAGTTTTAGGTTTTGGTTTTTGCATATGTTGTTAGTAGTAGGTGTGTTAAGTTTGATTTGTATATATGTGTATGATTATTTATAAGGTTTATATGCTAGTTTGTTTTGTGAGTTTGATTTTAGAGCTTGTATATTTGGGAATATATGCATGCTTTAGCTTGAATTTCTTTTAATTTAGTCTAGTTAGGCAAATTCTTGAGGAATGTCATTTTTTTATTTTACTTTGACAATTTAATGTATATAGTGAAGGTCATGACTTGGCAAAACCCTTTAGTGTAGGTTCTTTTTAAGTTGTTTATCTTTTCACATGTATAAAAGGATTATTTTGCCAATGCATTACTTAGGGTAGTTTGACCTATAGTTTAAGTGAGCTTTTGAGCCTTGTACATTGAATTTTTCTTGTATAAGAGCCTTAATATGTCATATCCTCTAGAACTTATTTTTGATAAATTTTGAGACTACATTTAGTATGAGATGTGCATGAAAAGTGATAAGGGCATTTAGAATAAACCATTTTGGTTGCTTAAATAACTTATACTTTTTGACTTTAGGTAGCCAATTTTGAGCTTTTAACCTATTTTTTGTTGTGAAACATATAATTAGCTAAATTCCTTTACTACACAATAAACTATTTCTTTTTGTTACCCTATTTGTGAAGAGAATTAGGATTGCTATATCAATGGAGATACATTTTGTAAAGTGTAAGCATGATATTATTTATGAGTTTAATTCCCTTATTTTAAAGTTCAATATTAGAGAAATGCTAGTCTATAAAAAAAAAAGAAAAAAGAGAATAAAGTCGGATGGAGCATAAAATGCACCCACAATATTTTTAAAAAAGTAAAAAGAAAAAGAAAGAGCAACTAGTAGGAAAACTGTGGATATTAAGAAGGGAGTTAGAACATTAAGTAAAAGGTCATAAGATCATGCTATACTTAGATTTTTAAAATTCTCTTATGATATGGTGATACTTTTTCTCTACACATTTTGAGCTACTTAAACCAAATTTTCCTACCTTAACCTAAGCCAAGCTACAACCTTTATTAAGACCCTTTTGATTTCATGTACTACTTTATACTAATACTGGAGAGGTTTACCTATTACAAGCTTATGGTATGCAATGGCATATTAAAGGAAAGAGAGAAACATTAACCCATAAACACATTGAGAGATTTAAGAATATAGTGTTTGAGTGAGAATTACTTTAGGCAATGTTTTGTGTGAAATAATCTTTACATGTGTTAAGATATTCAAATTCTTGAGTTCAAACATTTTTGTGTTTTGCAACTTCCTGATTTTCCAAATGTGCATGGTTGTTCAAGTTTAATGGATAATGATATTGTTTGAGAAAGTTTATATTGTGTGTTTTGCAACTTCCTGATTTTCCAAATGTGCATGATATGTTATTTCCAAATGTTTACCAAATATAAATATGAGCTCCAAAATTTTGTGTATGTTATTTTGTGATATGTGCTTGTTTGTTTGCTTGCTTGTTATGTTTTGCTTAGGGACAAGCAAATGTTTAAGTGTGGGGGCTTGATATGAGCCTAAATAACTCATATTTAGCTTACATTTTGTGGTTAAAATTATGTTTAGTTATGATTAAATATGTTAGAATTAGGTGTGTTTGATATTTTGTGTTAAGTATTGTTAATGTAGGAGAAAAAGGGAGAAGATGTGAAGAAAGAGCAGAAATGAGCAAGAAAAGAGTTATATGTCACGAGCGCGACAGAAGATGCCCAAAGGAAGAGAAAGGAAGAGAAGGAAGGAAGAGCCAAAGGAGGGAAGCCGCGCACTGTCGCGAGCGAGACAGGCATCGCGAGCGCGGCAAGAGGTAGAGGAAGAGGAAGATCGAGTAACTGAAGAGATTGAAATGCCATGCTCTGTCGCGCTCGTTAGAATAGTTTTGCTTGAAAAGTCATCTGAAATGTTGGGACTTTCCACCAAGCTTTGCATCTATTTGAAGAAAGGACATGACTTTTGGAAAACTATAAATGTTAAACTCAATTGTAATTTTAGAATGATGAATTTTTCTTTAACTAATTTATTTTTCTGATTTTATGTTTTGAAGAAGAAGACCAAGGAGTTGAAAAATTTATTACAAGGGTTTAAGAAAAGGGTTGAGAGATTTATTTCTTCTAACTCTTATCTTTTATTTTCTTATCTGCATTTTAAATGAATGATATTTAATGAACTTGAATTATATTAATTTCTTCTATTTCCATCTATGTTAGTAATCTTTGAATGCAGAATTTTCTATTAGTATATTATTGCATGATCATTATAAGTTAAGATAGAATTGAGAAGTTCATTTTAACTTACATCTAATAGGAATTCATTATTAAAACATAACTAGAGAGATCAGTATGTTGAGATGATTGTTATAGGTTGGTGAATAATCTTAGAATAAGTAATTGAAATTAACTAGTTTATTAATGAGAGTTAGGGATTAGCATTTCATTTGCATATTTTAGGCATTCTAATTCATGGTCGAGAGAGTGAATTAGGACAACATTCCAACTTGGCTTGCTTATAAGATTAAAATTATAATTAAATGATGGAATCAAGTTTCATAATTATTAAATCTTCATTATATACTTTGTCTTCTTTAATTATCATTAACTAGGTTTAATTAAGTTGCATGATAAGAGTAGTGTAAAATTAACCTACAAATTTATGAATATTGTAAACAAGATTAAAATTGAGTAGTAATAGTGTGTAATGTTAATCTACATTCCTCGTGTGATCGATATCTTTTGTTCTATAATCGGTACACCGTATACTTGCGGAGTTAGCGTGTAGAAATACGTTCAACACCCATATCAAAAGTTTCATCAAATTTTATAATTTTTCAATTTTTTTTGTGATTTTTCCTTCTATAACACTTTTAGAAAATATTAAAAATTTGTCAGATAGAGTGGAAGGCAATTCTCTATCCATTGTGTTTGGTAAGTATCCAATAGCCATTACAATAAAGTTTTCATATATTTTAAGACCCATATCCGAAATTTCATCACTTTTTGTAATTTTTAGATTTTTTTTTTGTGATTTTTCCTAGTATAAACTCTTAGAAAACATGAAAAATTGGTTAGATTTAGTTAAAACCAATTCTCTAAGCATTGTGTTTGTTAAGTATCCAATAGTCATTTCAATTAAGTTTTCATATATTGCAAGACCTATATCCCAAATTTCATTACTTTTTGTAATTTTCCGATTTCTTGTGATTTTCCCTAGTACCCTTCAAAAAATATTAAAATTTTGTCATATTTCGTAGATGCCAATTATCCGCCCATTGTGATTGGTAAACATCCATTAACCATTCAAATGAAGTTTTACTCTATTTTTAGAGCCATATGCAAAAGTTCGTCACTTTTTTTAAATTTTTAATTTTTTTTGTGATTTTCTCCAGCATAAGCCCTTCAGAAATTTTTAAAAATTTATTCGATTTTGTTGAAGCTAATTCTCCACGCATTTTGTTTGGTAAGCATCTAGTACCCATTCTAATCATATATTTTAAGACCTATATCCAAAATTTAATCATTTTTTATAATTTTTCGATTTTTTGTTATTTTTTCGTGTGAAATCCCTTCATAAAGCATTAAAAATTCGTCAGGTTTCGTTGAAACTAATTCTCCATCCATTGTGTTTGGTAAGCATCCAATAGCCATTCCAATGAACTTTTTATATATTTGAAGACCCATATCAAAAATTTCATCACTTTTCATAATTTTTCAATTTATCTGTGATTTTCCCTTGTATAAACTCATTTTGAAAACATTAAAAATTTGTCAGATGTGGTGGATGCCAATTCTCCATCCATTGGGTTTGGTAAGCATCCAATAGCCATTCCAATGAAGTTTTCATATATTTTAGGACCATATCCAAAATTTCATATGTTTCTATATATTTTTTATTTCATGTGATTTTTTCTAGTATAACCCTTTCAGAAAATATTAAAAATTCATCAAATTTTTTTGAAGCCAATTTTTCATCCATTGTGTTTGGTAAGCAACTAATAGACATTTCCTTGAAGTTTCCATATCTTTTAAGATTCATATCCAAAATTTAATCACTTTTATAATTTTTCAATTTTTTGTGATTTTTCATAGTATAACCGCTTCAGAAAATATTAAAAATTTTTCAAATTTAGTTGATGCCAATTCTCCACCTAATGTGATTGATAAGCTTCCAATAGCCATTCAAATGAAGTGTTAATGCAAAATTTCATCACTTTATGTAAATTTTCAATCTTTTGAGATGTTCTCTAGTGTAAGGCCCCGACTTATACTCTAGTTGTATTATATGCTCTAAGGGTACAGGAGTGGTCTAAGTTGTGAAATTGGTCAAGTAATTATCTTTGGAATTTAATCGGATTAAATTAGAAGTTCGAGATGACCTAATTGAATAAATTAAATTAGTTAAGTGACCAAAAGGAAATTTGGCATGATTAAAGTAAATGAAGGATTAATTATTGAAAGAAAGGTTAATTAAGTTAATTAATATTAATTAGATTAAGTGGAAGCTAGGTGTCTTGTGTGGTATGGCCATATATGCATTACCATGCATATAAAAATGTTGAGAGGTGGGATTTGTCCTTTCCTCACTTCACTTAGCCGGCCATCCCTAGTCCAAATGCCTCACTAATTAGTTAATTTCAAGGTTTATGGTGGAATTGTTAAGTTTTGCTAGAAAAAGGTAAGAGTTTGATTTAGTTCTCTCCATCTTTTGCTCTTGAATAATTTCATTTGAGGATTTGATTTATAATCCCAATTTTAGAAATTGAGAATTAGTTGTAGAACAAAAGGTTGCTTCTTCAAAGGGGAAAGAAAAGATAGTTGAGCAAGGTGCTAGTGAGCCTAAAGGAGCAAAGAAAAATAGGTTTGCGATTGTTGTGTGTATTTTTATGCTTGTGAAAATTTATTGAAAAATTGAATATTATCAGATGTTTGTGTATGTTTTATGTTGATTTGGGTTGAATTTGGGGGATTGATTGTGTCAAATTAGTTGAATTTATGTTAATTGATTTGTATAATGCAGTTCTGTCTAAAGGGGCAGAATGACCATTAATGACTGTTTTGAGCATAAGTTGAGATTTAGAACTCCAAATTGCATGATTCAAATTGGATTAGAACTGGGACTTCTTTGGATAAAACGTTGGTAGAAATAGCTATAATTTATTTTGGACTATAAGGGCTTCAAAATTGCTCATTCCAATAGTTAAATGTTTTAGGTGGGTCTTTAGAGTAGTGTAGATAAATTTTGAAATATCTCCCTTGTTTTAGCTCCAATTGACTTGAAATTTGATCCATTAGAAAGATAAAATCCTGAGGATTAATTGTCCAGAAGACCATTTTGATTAAAATTGACGTTTACTATGTGAGTTTGGAGTATTGATTTGAGGTCGCATACTGTTTTGGTAGAACAGAGTTGCTGCGGGGTCTATTTTGGGACAGTTCGTCCCTCAGGTGTGGGACACCTGTCCCTCAGGTGTGAGACACCTGTCTCTCAGGTGTGGGATTCCTGTCCCTCAGGTATGGCCATCCCTCACCCCCTATTTTGACTATATGGTCCATTTTTCACCACAAATCGAATCCGAACTTCACCAAAACTTTTCAGAACTTATCCGATACATGTTTAGGGTTAATAAATAAGTATATGAGTGATTATCCTTTGGAAAAATCAGTAAATAGATTGTGTACATGAATAATTAGTGAGGTATTTAATGGTATAATTAATAAAAAAAATACCGAATAAGGTTAAAAATGACTTGGCATGCGATATTAGTTATTTATGAGCAACACAACTAGGTTAAATTTGCTTATTGAAATGTTAAGCGTGTGTATGTTATTTTGATGTTATGTTATATGAATTAAATTATGATTACTTGGCTTATTAAATAGATTATACATATATGGAATTATTTTGTGGAATAAATTATGTAAATGCTAAAAATTACCATTCATTGTTAAATGGTTTGCTTATCCCATTTAAATATTATGCAATGTGGCATATGAATTTAATGATGATTATTTGGCTTATTAAATGGATTACACATGTATAGAATTAATTTATAAAATAATTAATGCAACTATTATTTAGCATGATAATGTCAATTAAGCTTATTTAATAAATTAGTCCATAATAAACTGATCTGTAATAATCTATTTTGTAATAACTTGATCTGTAAACTGTTCTGCAATAAACTTTTCTAAAATAACTTGATCTGAACATTGTTTTGTAATGGCCTATTTTGGTTGATCAAAAGTGTTGCTCTAGTTGAACAGAAGTGCTATTATATAACCTGTTCTAGAACGTTTTCTAGTCTTGTAATGAATATGAACATGTATAATATGTGATGATATGGTGTTTTCATGAAATTACATGGTAAATGTTTAATGTCTCAATAACATGACTATATGAATGAAATTACATGAATTATGAATATACTAATAATGGAAGAATAAATAGCATGACTGTAAAATGTGATGATGAGATATTTTGCATAAAACATTAGTTATGCACCAATGATAAAAATAGTATTCATATACCGGCATGAGTATAAAACTGTATTAAATGCTCCGAAATGTCTGAGATGTAACAATATGAATAATTGGATTAATAGATTAATTAGACTGCAACATCGGGTCGTGGATAGTTAGGCATGCCTATAGGGTCCTTTGTTGCTACGGCCCTTTATTTGGAATTCCGATTGTGGATTCCCCTTTGTTTGGATTTTGATTGTGGATCCCTATGTGTTTTGTTAGATCCCTAGTGGGATCACTCTGTATAATAGTACCCTCGGGTACCTATGCATTTCAACCCGTTATCCACCTCTTTAAAAAGGCAGGCTCTACATGATTATAAGAATATATGTGAATTTAGAAAAACATAATGATCCATATGAAATAAATGATTAAGTAAACATGATTTAATGCAAAGGATTTTAATGAATACCATGTAATGATTATTTGTTATGTTTATTATATATGTTGTTATTCTATTAGAAGTATGCTTCATGTGGATGTGCTATGTATAGATGACCACTGTGAGTGGCCATCCATCTCATGCTTTCCCCACTAAGCATTTCATGCTTAGCATGGGTATGCAGGTTTTTGAGATAGAGGTGTTGATAAGGAAAATCTGCATCAGTTGAGACCAACAAGTCTGTAGGAGTTCCTTAAATAAATTTTATGTTAGTTAATTGTATATAGATAGAACCAGTTTCAATAATATTAATTTGTTTTTAATATGATTAGTGTGTAGGAAAACTTGCAAGAAAAATATGTACAAAGTAAAATTGTGAACCTTTTAATTGTAATATGTGAAAGTGTTTAGTAATTATGAAATTTTATCATTAGGTTTTTATTATATTGTTACTGTTCCTCCTGTGTTGTAGCATCCTTCACCAGTCATTGGAACTCACCCTTTTGCGGTGTAGTCTGCTACGTACGGGTAAGGGGTGTTACATCTAGTATAAGCCACTCAAAACTCTTTAAAAATTCATTAGTTTTCGTTGAAACCAATTCTCCATGCATTGTGTTTGGTAAGCATTCAATAGCCATTCCAATTTGGTTTTTATATATTTTAAAATCCATATCCAAAATTTCATCACTTTTATAATTGTTCAATTTCTTATGATTTTCCCTAGTATAACCCCTTCAAATAAACATAAAAATTTCGTTAGATTTCATTGATGTTGATTATCTTCTCATTGTGATTGGTATGCATCCAATAGCCATTCCAATGAAGTTTTAATCTATTTTTAGACCCATATGCAAAATTTTGTCGCTTTTTGTAAATTTTCAATTTTTTGTGTTTTTCTTCAGTTTAAGTCCTTTAGAAACTTTTAAAAATTTATCAGATTTCGTTGAAGCCAATTCTCCAGGCATTATGTTTAGTAAGCATCTAGTACCCATTCCAATTAATTTTTCATATATTTTAAGATCCATATCCAAATTTTCATTACTTTTCAAAAGTTTTCATTTTTTTTGTGATTTTCCATTGCATAACCCATTCAGAAAACATTAAAAATTCGTCAGATATAGTGGAAGCCAATTCTACACCCATTGTGTTTGATAAGCATCCAATAGCTATTCCAATGAAGCTTTCATATATTTTAAGACCATATCCAAAATTTTATCTGTTTCTATATATTTTCGATTTCAAGTGATTTTCCCTAGTATAACCCCTTCAGAAAACATTAAAAATTCGACGGATTTCATTGAAGCCAATTTTCCATCCATTGTGTTTGGTAAGCAACTAATAGACATTTCATTTAAGTTTCCATATCTTTTAAGATTCATATCCAAAACTTCATCACTTTTTATAATTTTACTATTTTTTGTAATTTTTCATAGCATAACCGCTTGAGAAAACATTAAAAATTCTTCAGATTTAGTTAATGCTTATTCTCTATCCATTGTTATTGGTAAGATTTCAATAGCCATTCCAGTGAAGTTTTAATTAATTTTAAGACCCATACGCAAAATTTCGTCACTTTATGTAAATTTTCAATCTTAGAGATTTTCTTTAGTATAAGCCTTTCAAAAACCATTAAAAATTCATCATATTTCATTGAAGCCAATTCTTCAAGCATTGTATTTGGTAAGCATTCAATAGCCATTCAAATTAGGTTTATAATTTTTCATTTTTTTGTGATTTTCCTATAATACCCTTCAGAAAACATTAAAAATTTGTAAAATATAGTTGAAGCCAATTTTCCATCCATTTTGTTTGGAAAGAAACTAATAGACATTTCATTGAAGTTTCCATATATTTTAAGATTCATATCCAAAATTTCATCACTTTTTATTATTTTTCGATTTTTCGTGATTTTTCATAGTATAACCACTTCAAAAAACATTAAAAATTCGTCAGATTTAGTTGAAGCCAATTCTCCATCCATTGAGTTTGGTAAGCATCCAATAGTCACTCGAATGAAGTTTCCATATATTTTACGACTCATATCCAAAATTTCATCCCTTTTTATATATATTTTTTTTTTATTTTTTGTGGTTTTTCATATTATAACCCATTCAGAAAACATTAAAAATTCGATAGATTTGTTGTAGCTAATTCTCCATCCATTGTGTTTGGTAAGCAACCATTAGCAATTCCATTGAAGTTTTCACATATTTTAAGACCCATATGCAAAATTTCAATACTTTTTATAATTTTTAGATTTTTTTGTGATTTTTCCTACTATAACCCATTTAGAAAACATTAAAAATTTGACAAGTTTTGTTGAAGCTAACCAATAGCCATTCCAATAAAGTTTGCATATATTTTAAGACCCATATCTAAAATTTTATTATTTTTTGTAATTTTTCGATTTTTTTTTGTGATTTATTCTAGTATAACCCATTCGGAAAACATTTAAAATTCTTCATATTTAGTTGAAGCCAATTCTCCACCCATTGTGTTTGGCAAGCATCAAATAGCCATTCTAATGAATTTTTCATATATTTTAAGACCCATATCCGAAATTTCAGAAGTTTTTGTATATTTTCGATTTCTTTTGATTTTCCCTAATATACCCGTCAAAAAATAATAAAAATTTGCCATATTTCATTGATGCCGATTATCCGCCCATTGTGATTGGTAAGCATCCAATAGTCATTCCAATAAAGTTTTAATCTATTTTTAGACTCATATGCAAAATTTCGTCACTTTTTTGTAAATTTTTGATTTTTTTTTTTGTGATTTTCTCAAGTATAAACCCTTTAAAAATTTATCAGATTTCGTCGAAGCCACTTCTCTAGGAATTTTTTTTGGTTAGCGTCCAATAACCATTCCATTGAACTTCTCATATATTTTAAGAACCATATCCAAAATTTCATCACTTTTTATAATTTTTCGATTTTTTGTAATTTTTCCTTGTATAGCCCATTCAGAAAACATTAAAAATTCGTCAGGTTTTATTGAAGCTAATTCTCCTTTCATTGTGTTTGGTATGCATCCAATACCCATTTCAATTAAGTTTTCATATATTTTAAGATTTATATCCGAAATTTCATATGTTTCTATATATTTTTGATTTCATGTGATTTTTCCTAGTATAATCCCTTTAGAAAATATTAAAAATTCGTCAGATTTTATTGATGGTGATTATACGCCCATTGTAATTGGTAAGCATCCAATGGTCATTCTAATGAAGTTTTAATCTATTTTTAGAACCATATGCAAAAGTTTGTCATTTTTTGTAAATTTTCGATTTCTTTTTTTTTTTCTTATGTATAAGCCCTTCTGAAACCTTAAAAATTCATCATAGGTGGAAGCCAATTCTCAAAATATTGTGTTTGGTAAGCATTCAATAGCCATTCCAATTAAATTTTCATATATTTTAAAACTCATATCCAAAATTTCATCACTTTTTATAATTTTCCCTAGTATACCCTTCAGAAAACATTAAAAATTCGTCACACATAGTTAAGGTTAATTCTCCACCCATTGTGTTTGGTAAGCATCCAATAGCCATTATAATGAAGTTTTCATATATTTTAAGACCCATATCCAAAATTTCATCACTTTTTATAATTTTTCAATTTCTTCTAATTTTCTCGAGTATAACTCCTTCAAAAAACATTAAAAAATAGCCAGATTTCGTTAATGCCGATTATCCACCCATTGTGATTGTTAACATCTAATAACCATTAGAATGAAATTTCAATCTATTTTTAGACCTAAATGCAAAATTTCGTTACTTTTCTAAATTTTCGATTTTTTGGTGATTTTCTGCAATATAATGCCTTCAAAAATCAATAAAAATTCGTCAGATTTCGATGAAGCCAATACTCCATGCATCCTTATTAGCAAGCTTCTAATAGCCATTTCAGTGAAATTTCCCTAAATTATAAGACTTACATAAAAAATTTCAACACTTTTTATAATTATTCGATTTTAGAGATTTTTCCTAGTACAATGCCCTCATAAATGCATAAAAATTCGTCAGATTTTGATGAATCCAATACTCCACACATCATGATTGGTAAGCTTCTAATAGCCATTCCAATGAAGTTTTCTTAAATTATAGGACTTACATCCAAAATTTCAGCACTTTTTATAATTATTCGATTTTAGTGATTTTTTCAAGTATAATGCTTTCATAAATGAATAAAAACCAGTCAGATTTCGAAGAAGCCAATTCTGAATGCTTTGTGATTGGTAAGATTCCAATAGCCAGTCTAACGAAATTTTCCTAAATTATAAAACTCACATCCAAAATTTTACCACTTTTTATGATTTCTCGATTTTAGGTATTTTTCCTAGTATAATGCCTTCAGAAATGCATAAAAATTCGTCAAATTTCAATAAAACCAATACTCCATACATCGTGATTGGTAAGATTCCAATACCTATTCCAATAAAATTTCCCTAAATTATAGGACTTACATCCAAAATTTTAGCACTTTTTATAATTATTCGATTTTAGAAATTTTCCCTAGTATAACGCCTTCAGAAATGCAGAAAATATCGTCAGATTTCGAAGAAGCCAATTCTCAATGCTTTGTGATTGGTAATCTTCCAATAGCCATTCTAATGAATTTTTCTAAAATTATAGGACTCACATCCAAAATTCACCATTTTTTATGATTTCTCGATTTTAGTGATTTTTCCTAGTATAATTCCTTCAGAAATGCCTAAAAATTCGTTAGATTTCGATGAAACCAATACTCCATGCATCGTGATTGGTAAGCTTCAAATAGCCATTCCAATGAACTTTTCCTAAATTATAGGACTTACATCCAAAATTTTAGTACTTTTTATAATTATTTGATTTTAGTGATTTTCCCTAGTATAATGCTTTCAGAAATGCATAAAAATACATCAGATTTTGATGAAGCCAATTATCAATGCTTAGTGCTTGGTAAGCTTCCAATATTCATTCCAATGAACTTTTCCTAAATTATAGACTCACATTCAAAATTTTACCACTTTTTACGATTTTTCGATTTTAGTAATTTTTCCTATTATAATACCTTGAGAAATGCATAAAAATTTGTCAGATTTCGATGAAGCCAATGCTCCACGCATTGTGATTGGCAAGCTTCAAATAGACATTGCAGTGAAGTTTTCCTAAATTATAGGACTTACATCCAAAATTTCAGTACTTTTTATAAATATTTGATTTTAGTGATTTTCTCTAGTATAATGCCTTCTTAAATGCATAAAAATTCGTCAGAATTTGAAGAAGCAATGCTTTGTGATTGGTAAGTTTCCAATAGCTATTACAATGAAGTTTTCCTAAATTATAGGACTCACATCCAAAATTTCGTCACTTTTTATGATTTCTCGATTTTAGTAATTTTTCCTAGTATAATGCCTTCAGAAATGCATAAAAATTCGTAAGACTTCGATAAAGCCAATACTCCATGCATCATGATTGGTAAGATTCCAATAGCCATTGCAATGAAGTTTTCCTAAATTATAGGACTTACATCCAAAATTTCAACACTTTTTGTAATTATTAGATTTTAGTGATTTTCCCTAGTATAACAGCTTCAGAAATGTATAAAAATTCGTCAGATTTTGAAGAAACCAATACTGAATAATTTGTGATTGGTAAGATTCTAATAGCCAGTCCAATGAAGTTTTCCTAAATTATAAGAATCACATCTAAAATTTTATCACTTTTTACGATTTTTCGATTTTAGTGATTTTTTCTATTATAATACGTTCAGAAATGCATAAAAATTCGTCAGATTTCGATGAAGCCAATGCTACATGCATCGTGATTGGCAAGCTTCTAGTAGCCATTCCAGTGAAATTTTCCTAAATTATAGGACTTACATCCAAAATTTCAGAACTTATTATAATTATTCGATTTTAGTGATTTTTCCAAGTATAATGCTTTTAGAAATGCATAAAAATTCGTCGGATTTCGATGCAGCCAATACTCCACGCATCGTAATTGGTAAGGTTCCAATAGCCATTCCAGTGAAATTTTCCTAAATTATAAGACTTGCATCTAAAATTTCACCACTTTTTATGATTTTTCAATTTTAGTGATTTTCCCTTGTATAATGCCTTCGGAAATGCGTAAAAATTCGTCAGATTTCGATGAAGCCAATACTACACGCATCATGGTTCGTAAACTTCCAATAGCCATTCCAGTGAAGCTTTCCTAAATTATAGGACTGATATCCAATATTTTAGCACTTTTTATAATTATTCGATTTTAGTGATTTTCCCTAGTAATGATTTCAGAAATGTATAAAAATTCGTCAGATTTTGAGGAACCCAATTCTAAAAAATCAGTGCTTGGTAAGCTTCAATTAGCTATTCCGATGAAATTTTTCTAAATTATAGGACTCACATCCAAAATTTAACCACTTTTTATGATTTTTCGATTTTAGTGATTTTTCCTAGTATAATGCCTTCAGAAATTCATAAAAATTCGTCAGATTTCGATGAAGCCAATACTTCATGCATCATGATTGGTAAGCTTCCAATAGGAATTCAAGTGAAATTTTTCAAAATTATAGGACTGACATCCAAAATTTTAGCACTTTTTATAATTATTCGATTTTAGTGATTTTTCCTAGTATAATGCCTTCAGAAATGCATAAAACTTTGTCAGATTTCGATGAACTCAATTCTCAATGCTTAGTGCTTGGTAAGCTTCCAGTAGCCATTCTAATTAAGTTTTCCTAAATTATAGGACTCACATCCAAAATTTCACCAGTTTTTATAATTTTTCGATTTTAGTGATTTTTCCTAGTATAATACATTTAGAAATCCATAAAAATTCGTTAGATTTCGATGGAGCCAATACTCCATCCATTGTGATTGGTAAGCTTCCAATAACCAGTCCAATGAAGTTTTCATAAATTATAGGACTCACATCCAAAATTTCACCACTTTTTATAATTTTTCGATTTTATTGATTTTTTCTATTATAATATCTTCGGAAATGCATAAAAATTCGTCAGATTTCGATGAAACCAGTACTCCATGCATCGTGATTGGTAAGCTTCTAGTAGCTATTCCAGTGATGTTTTCCTAAATTATAGGACTCACATCCAAAATTTCAGCAGTTTTTCTATTTATTCAATTTTAGTGATTTTTTCTAGTATACTGCCTTCAAAAATGTGTAAAAATTCATCAGATTTTGATGAATTCAATACCCCATGCATCGTGATTCGTAAGCTTTTAGTAGCCATTATGATGAATTTTTCCTAAATTATAGGACTCTTATCCAAAATTTTACCACTTTTTAAGATTTTTCGATTTTAGTGATTTTTCCTAGTATAATACTTTCGAAAATGCATAAAAATTCATCAGATTTCAACAAAGCCAATTCTCAATGTTTTGTGATTTGTAAGCTTCTAGTAGCCATTCCAATGAAATTTTCCTAAATTATAGAACTCTTATCCAAAATTTAAGTACTTTTTATCATTTTTGAATTTTAGTAATTTTTCCTAGTATAATGCCTTAAAAAATCCATAAAAATTCGTCAGATTTTGATGAAACCAATTCTGAATGCTTTGTGATTTGTAAGCTTCCAGTACCCATTCAAATGAAGTTTTCCTAAATTATAGGACTCACATCCAAAATTTCAGCACTTTTTATGATTTTTTCACTTTAGTGATTTGTCCTATTATAATGCCTTCAGAAATTCATAAAAATTAGTTAGATTTCGACGAACCCAATTCTCAATGCTTTGTAATTGGTAAGCTTCCAATAGAAATTTCAATGAAATTTTCCTAAATTATAGGACTCACATCCAAAATTTCACTACTTTTTATGATTTTTCAATTTTAGTAATTTTTCCTAGTATAATGCCTAAACAAATCTATAAAAATTCGTTGGATTTTGATGAAACCAATTCTTAATGCTTTGTGATTGGCAAGCTTCTAGTAACCATTCCAATGAAGTTTTCCTAAATTATAGGACTCTTATCCAAAATTTCACCACTTTTTATGATTTTTCGATTTTAGGGATTTTTCCTAGTATAATGCTTTTAGAAATGCATAAAAATTCGTCAGATTTCGATGAAATCAATACTCCACGCATTGCGATTGGTAAGCTTCCAGTAGCTATTCCAGTGAAATTTTCCTAAATTATAGGACTCACATCCAAAATTTCAGAACTTTTTATAATTATTCAATTTTAATGATTTTCCGTAGTATAATGCCTTCAGAAATGCTTAAAAATTCGAAAAATTTCGATAAATCCATTTGTCAATGCTTAGTTCCTGGTAAGCTTCCAATAGCCATTCTAATGAAGTTTTCCTAAATTATAGGACTCACATCATAAATCTCACAACTTTTTACGATTTTTTGAATTTATTAATTTTCCCTAGTATAATACCTTCAGATATGCATAAAACTTCGCCAGATTTCAATGAAGCCAATACTCCACGCATCGTGATTGCCAAGCTTCTAATAGCCATTCAAGTGAAGTTTTCCTAAATTATAGGACTCACATCCAAAATTTCACCTCTTTTTATAATTTTTCGATTTCAGTGATTTTTCCTAGTATAATTCCTTCGGAAATGTATAAAAATTCGTCAAATTTCAATTAAACCAATTCTCAATGCTTTGTGATTGGCAAGCTTCCAATAGCCATTCCAATAAAGTTTTCCTAAATGATAGGACTAACATCCAAAATTTTGCCTCTTTTTATAAGTTTTTAATTTTAGTGATTTTCCCTAGTATAATACTTTCGGAAATGCATAAAAATTCGTCAGATTTTGATGAAAGAAATTCGCAATGCTTTATGATTGGTAAGCTTTCAGTAGCCATTCCAATGAAAATTTCCTAAATTATAGGACTCTTATCCAAAATTTAACTACTTTTTATGATTTTTCAATTTTAGTGATTTTTCCTAGTATAATGCTTTCAAAAATCGATAAAAATTCATCAGATTGCGATGAAACCAAATCTCAATACTTTGTGATTGGTAAGCTTCCAGTAGCCATTCCAATGAAATTTTCCTAAATTAAAGGATTTTTATCCAAAATTTCACCATATTTTATGATTTTTCAATTTTAGTGATTTTTCCTAGTATAATGCCTTCAGAAATGCATAAAAAAATTGTCAGATTTTGATGAATCCAATTCTCAATGCTTTGTGATTTGCAACCTTCCAATACCTATTTCAATGATGTTTTCCTAAATTGTATGGCTCATATCCAAAATTTCACCACTTTTTATAATTTTTTTGTTTTAGTGATTTTCCCTGGTATTATACCTTCAGAAATGCATAAATATTCGTCAGATTTCGATGAAACCAATACTCCACGCATCATGATTGGTAAGCTTTCAATAGCCATTCCAATGAAGTTTTCCTAAATTATAGTACTAACATCCAAAATTTCATCACTTTTTATGATTTTTCGATTTTAGTGATTTTTTCTAGTATAATGCTTTCAAAAATCCATAAAAATTAGTCAGATTTTGACGAAGCCAATTCTCAATGATTTGTGATTGGTAAGCTTCCAATAGCCATTTTAATGAAATTTTTCTAAATTATAAGACTCACATCCAAAATTTCACTACTTTTTATGATTTTTCAATTTTAGTGATTTTTCCTAGTAAAATACTTTCAGAAATCCATAAAAATTCGTCAGATTTCGATGAAACCAATTCTCAATACTTGGTGATTGGTAAGCTTCTAGTAGCCATTGCACTGAAGTTTTCCTAAATTATAAGACTCACATCCAAAATTTTACCACTTTTTATGATTTTTGTTGTGGAATATTATTATGGAATATTCCTACTTGGATGATTACCCTAAGTTCTAATTAGACTCTAAGTCTATTAGTATTGTATTCCTAATTAAATTATATTATTTGTTCTTTGTGCCTATAAATATGCTAGCTGTGAGCTATTAAAGTGACACAATAAAAGTGATCAGAGAATAAATTATTCTCATTCTCTCTATATTTCTGCTTTGATTTTACTTTTATTTATAACACAGTACGATAGTCTCAATTAATTATTGGAAGTCGGTGGTTTACTATAACCCGGCTCGAAGGAATCAAGGTTTTAATTTTCAAGAATTAGACGGTAAGTAAATTTAATCCGTAAATTTTGAATTTTTGTGAATCAATGAAATTGATTATAGATTGAGTTATGGTATAATGAATTGTATAATTGTTATGATTAATACAATTATTTGAAAGCTCCTGAAGAGCCGTAATGCCATTATCTGCATACAATTTGTTATGGAATATATTATTTTTCAATATTTCTCAAAGAAATTTATTGATTTCTAAAAGATATGTGCTGAAATGAATATCACTTTGAGATTGAGATTAGAATATTGAAATATATATATGACAATATTTGCATTGAAAAATATTCTTGAAAATTATTTGATTTTACTAACAAATAGAAATATTAGTAACCTGAAGTTTACTAACTGTTATACAAATATTAGTAACCCGAATTTTACTAATTAATTGATACTAATATCAGTAAACTTGAAATTTATTGATAAATATAAATATTAGTAAACTCGAAGTTTACTGACTGGTTGATATTAATATTAAGAAAATTGATGTTTATCAATTGATATAAATATTTGATATAATAAAAATAGTGAACCTGAAGTTTACTAATTGAATGACAATTGATTACTTGGCATGACTGGCTTGACCATACCGGATCAATTATAATGCATAAATTATTGAGAATTCATATATATTAGAGAACCGGAAGTTTCTTTAATTCAATTTAAGAAATTCTCATAAGATACTTGTTCTCAAAAAAAATATTATTAAACTATCACTAGCTAATAAAGGGACTGCATTCCCTTCATTCTGGAATGAATAAAGATAATATATGTGGGCCCACTATCCACCATGTTAACCATTCAAATGATTTATGATTTTTGAGAGATGCATCGATAAAATGGTAACATGTGTGTTATTATCAACTCACAACCTATAATTTGTGAGATTATTCAAATTAAGTGCACAACTTCCAGATTATGCGATCAAGACATTTTTCTTGATAATACTAGTGATCATATATTGCGGGTAAATAATTGTTATAAGCCCGATATACATATTTATACTCAAATGTCTAGCAAAAATATTTATTAAATGCCTCTGATCAATTGCTAGATATTTTTAAGAGAATAACAGTACTCCTATTTTTATATAGGGATATTATTGCTTGAAGCAATACTTACATGCATTATGCCAATAAAGATTATTAAATTCCTCTATTGTAATTTTTAGTTAAAAATTGCATTTTGATTATTTTCTAATATCAGGGGAAGTAAGCAGCTGAAAAATAAAATAATAAATACATTATGTGTAATTTAGATCCTCATATTATGAACTTGAAGTTTAAATTATGATGTTAATGTATTTGTTAGTATGTAAAGATTCATTGAATCTCATGTGTATCGGCTGCAAATGCTCCAATTCAAAGTAATGTCCTAGTAGGACAATTTCCCTTGTAGGGTAAATTATTTGGTTCTAAATAAAAATAAAATTTTTGAATAACAAGGATCAAATAAATCAATATGGTCATATTATGGAGGCATGTGCTCCTGAAGAGACATATGACATAACTAATTTCAAAATCTTAAAAGTGATTCAAGTACTTGAAATTAAATAAGAGATCTCAATATGTTATGTCATTGAAATGAACCGAAAAAGTTAAAGTCGTCGACAACATTTTTGCATAAAAATACCGATGTTGATATTTTCAACATAACGAGGATCTTGAAATTAAATATGTTGAAAAATACAGATGGTTATTGCATTCAATTCTATAATATGCATATTTGGACCTGTAGTTCAAATATTGGAAAATATTATGCCAATTGGGTGCATATTCATGCAATGTACAATGAAGACATAAACAATGACTTATTTTATGACATTTATTGCAATAAATTGGCATTTATTAAGAAGAGATATATTTTCTTATAATAGATATTAGGGGTGTACACGGTTCTGGATCTTCCTGTACCAAACTGAAATACCTAAGAAAAAGATCCAGAACCGAATTGTACCGTTGACTTTTTTACTATAACTGAACCGAATTGTACTGTTGACTTTTTTATTAGAACCAAACCGAATTGTACTGGAACCGAATCGAGAACCGTACCGAACTGTTTTGTACTAAATTGGACCGAAATAACCGATATTTATTAATTATTATATATAATATTAGTAATTTATATATAAATATTAATTATAATTTCTATTATATCGTTATTATATAAATTTAACTTCATAATTATTTGTATTTTTTTGAAACTTTTATAATTATTTGTATTAAATATTTTAATGTATGAAATTAATATAATAAATAGTTAATAAATTAAAATAAATATTTTGATTATTAATAAGATAAATTTAATTATCATATCTATATAAATGTGCAATTAAAATAACTTGTATTTAATTTAATTTACGTTTAGTGTTACTCAACTATTACATAATTTTTCATTTTGTACAAACATTTATATACACACACAAATATAATTATTATATCAATGAAATTTTACAAATTAATGTAATTATATGAGTTTATAATCATCTTACCAATTAATTTCATTTACTTTTAATATCACTCAACTGGTATTTATCTATTGTTAGTTAATAATTTAATTAGATATAATTAAATTTTACTAATTAATATAACTATATAAGTATATAATCACCTTAATAATTAATTTTATTTATTCTTAGTATCACTCAACTAGTACTCATATATATTTTTTGTACAATACCTATATGAATAATTGAGCATATAAATTAATAATATAATTATATATAATAATTATTATATATAATGAAATTTACCAATTCAATTCATGTAATTATATAAATATATAATCACCTTACCAATTAATTTCATTTGTTTTTAGTATTACTCAACTAATACTTATCTATTTTGGCACAATACATATATGAGTAATTGAGTTGTAACTTAATAATTTAATTATATATAATTAAATTTTACTAATTCGTATTTAATTTAATTTAACTTTAATGTCACTCAACTACTACTTTTTTTTTGTACAAATATTTATATACACAATCACTTTACCAATTAATTTTATTTACTTTTAATGCTACTTTTACAATCACCCTTATAATTATTAACTATAATATTAATTAATAATCGTTTAACTATTAAGCCAAATTTAGTTAAATTGAGTATAATAACTGAGCCAAAATAATATATATGGATGGATCATAACCATATAATCAGCCGATACTGTAAATATAATTAACTTATCAATTAATTTCTTTTAATACTACTTTTACATTCAACCTTATAATTATTAACTATAATATTAATTAATAATCGTTTAACTATTAAGCCAAATTTAGTGAAATTGAATATAATAACTGAGTTAAGATAATATATATGGATGGATCATAACCATATAATCAACCGATGTTGTATATAATATTAACTTATCAATTAATTTCATTTATATTTAATGTCACTCAATTAGTAATTATTTATTTTGACACAATATATATTTGAATAATTGATTTATTTTAATAATGTAATTATATATAACTGAATAATTTATTATATAATCATTTTATAAATTAATTTCATTTGCTTCTAGTGTCACTCGACTAATACTCATTTATTTCTATCACAATACTTATATGTAAATTAAAAATAAAATTATATATAATTATTTATAATAAAATTTTATTTTTTTTTATTTTTAACGTTAGTTAACTAATACTCATCTGTATTTAGCACAATATTTATGTGAGTAATTGAAAATATATCTTAATAATATAATTATATACAATTATTATATTAATCAAATTTATTAATTAATATATAATATAATTATATAAGTATATAATTATCTTATTAATTAATTTGTTTAGAATAAAATTTGAAAAATTTTAGTAGAAATATTTTTTATTTCAAGTTTTGGAGGGAATTAAAATATTTGGAGGGAATTGAAATATTTGGAGGGAATCTAATGCGGACGAGTCGGGTTTTCAGTATTTGGAGCGAGTTAAATGGGTCAATTGTCATTAATTATTGTTTTTGTTATAACTTTTGCTACAGGTGTTCGTTTGCTTATTATTATATGTTTCCGGAAAACTCATTTCAAGCCGGTCGATTTTTATAAAACTTAGTCTCCCGTAACAGCCCATTTTGTGCCTCAAAAATAACGTTTGAGATTCAATTTTTCAATTTGAAGTTTTAGGGGTATTATTATAATTTTTTTATTCTTTTCATATAAATTGTTTGTTACCTTAGTTTAGAGGGAACTTTTCAACTTTGAATAAAATTTTTTCATTTTGAGGTTTTTTTGCTGCATCAGAATCTGACCGGTTTTATATTTTATTTTATATATATATATATATATATATATATATATATATATATATAAAAGAAAATAAATTAAAAAAAAAAACTTAAATTGTGCCTGCCTCTTTTTTTCTGTCTCAAAATCGTGTTAAGCCCCACAATTTTTTCTATATTTTCCGTTGGTTTTAACTTATACTTGCATTTTCTTCTTTTCATCGCTACCACTATCATTTGTGCGGCTACATCTAAAAGTAAGGATAAGTCACACACAACTTTTGATTTTTGCGGTATTCGTTAATAGTACGTCATTAGTTAGTTAAAAATTTAATCAATAGGCTTGTACATAAGTTTTAATTAAGATGATCATTAGAGATGAATTACCAATTAATTTTATTAAATATTAGAATTTTACCACTTTTTATAATTTTTCGATTTTTGTGATTTTTCCTAGTATAATGACTTCGAAAATGCATAAAAATTCGTCAGATTTCGATTAAGTCAATACTCTACGCATCGTGATTAGTAAGCTTCAAATAGCCATTCCAGTGAAATTTTCCAAAATTATAGGACTTACATCCAAAATTTCAGTACTTTTTATAAATATTCGATTTTAGTGATTTTCTCTAGTATATAATGCCTTCATAAATGCATAAAAATTCGTCAGATTTTGAAAAAGCCGATTCTTAATACTTTGTGATTGGTAAGCTTCCAATAGCTATTCCAATAAAATTTTTCTAAATTATAGGACTCACATCAAAAATTTTGCCACTTTTTATGATTTCTCAATTTTAGTAATTTTTTCTAGTATAATGCCTTCAGAAATCCATAAAAATTCGTAAGATTTCGATAAAGCCAATACTCCACGCATCATGATTATTAAGCTTCCAATAACCATTCCAATAAAGTTTTCCTAAATTATAAGACTTACATCCAAAATCTCACCACTTTTTATAATTATTCGATTTTAGTGATTTTTCCTAGTATAATGCCTTCAAAAATGCATAAAAATTTGTCATTGTTCGATGAAGCCAATACTCCATGCACAATGCATGGTAAGGTTCCAATAGCCATTCCAATGAAGTTTTCATAAATTATAGGAGTTACATCCAAAATTTTACCACTTTTTATGATTTTTCGATTTTAGTGATTTTCCCGAATATAATGCCTTCGAAAATAAATAAAAATTCATCAGATTTCGATGAAGCCAATACTCCACATATTGTAATTGGTAAGCTTCCAATAGCCATTCCAGTGAAGTTTTCCAAAATTATAGGACTGACACCTAAAATTTCACCACTTTTTAAGATTTTTCGATTTTAGTGATTTATCCTTGTATAATGCCTTCGGAAATGCATAAAAATTGGTCAAATTTCGATGAAGCTAATTCTCCATGCATCATGATTGGTAACCTTCCAATAGCCATTCCAGCGAAATTTTTCTAAATTATAGGTCTCACATCCAAAATTTCACCACTTTTTATGATTTTCCGATTTTTGTGATTTTTCCTAATATAATAACTTCAGAAATGCATAAAATTTTGTCAGATTTCGATGAAGCCAATACTCTATGAAACGTGATTAGTAAGCTTCCAATAGCCATTCTAGTGAAGTTTTCCTAAATTATAGGCCTGACATCCAAAATTTCACCACTTTTTATGATTTTTCGATTTTAGTGATTTTTCCTATTATAATGCCTTCGAAAATGCATAAAAATCCGTTAGATTTCGATGAAGCCAATACTCCACCCATCGTGATTAGTAAGCTTCCGATAGCTATTCCAATAAAGTTTTCCTAAATTATAGGACTCACATCCCAAATTTCACCACTTTTTACGATTTGTCGATTTTTGTGATTTTTCTTAGTATAATGCCTTCAGAAATCCATAAAAATTCGTCAGATTTTGACGAAACTAATTCTCAATACTTTGTGATTAGTAAGCTTCCAGTTGCCATTCCAATGAAATTTTCCTAAATTATAAGATTCACATAAAAAATTTTAGCACTTTTTATAATTATTCGATTTTAGTGAATTTCACTAATATAATGCATTCAGAAATGCACAAAAATTTGTCAGATTTCGATGAAGCTAATACTCCACGTAACATGATTAGTAAGCTTCCAATAGCCCTTCCAGTGAAGTTTTTCTAAATTATAGGACTTACATCCAAAATTTCACCAGTTTTTATGATTTTTCAATTTTAGTGATTTTTCCTAGTATAATGCCTTCGGAACTGTCTAAAAATTCGTCAAATTTTGATGAAAACAATACTCCATGCATCAGATTGGTAAGCTTCCAATAGTCATTCTAGTGAAGTTTTCCTAAATTATAGGACTGACATAAAAAATTTCACCACTTTTTATGATTTTTCGATTTTACTGATTTTGTCTAGTATAATGCCTTCAGAAATGCATAAAAAATCGTCAGATTTCGTTGAGCCAATACTCCGCGCATTGTGATTGGTAAGCTTCCAATAGCCATTCCAGTGAAGTTTTCATAAATTATATAACAGGCATCAAAAATTTCAGCACTTTTTATAATTATTCGATTTTAGTGATTTTTCGAAGTATATGCCTTCATAAATGCATAAAAATTCGTCAGATTTCGACGAAGTCAATTCTCAAAGTTTTGTGATTGGTAAGCTTTCGATAGCCATTCCAATGAAGTTTTCCTTAATTATAGGGCTCACATCCAAAATTTTACCACTTTTTATGATTTGTCGAATTTAGTGATTTTTCTTAGTATAACGCCTTTAGAAATCCAAAAAAATTCGTCATATTTCGACGAAACCAATTCTCAATACTTCATGATTGGTAGGCTTCCAGTTGTCATTCCAATGAAATTTTCCTTAATTATAGGACTCACATCCAAAATTTCAGCACTTCTTATAATTATTCGATTTAGTGATTTTTCCTAGTATAATTCTTTCGGAAATGCATAAAAATTTGTCAGATTTCGATGAAGCGAATACTCCACGCATCGTGATTGGTAAGCTTCCCATAGCCATACCAGTGAAGTTTTCATAAATTATATGACTGGCATCAAAAATTTCAGCCCTTTTTATAATTATTCAATCTTAGTAATTTTTCCTAGTATAATGCCTTCAGAAATGCATAAAAATTCGTCATATTTCGACGAAACCAATTCTCAAAGTTTTTTTATTGGTAAGCTTCCGATAGCCATTCAAATGAAGTTTTTCTAAATTATAGGACTCACATCCAAAATTTCACCAGTTTTTATGATTTGTCTATTTTAGTGATTTTTCTTAGTATAATGCCTTCAAAAATCCATAAAAATTCGTCAGATTTCGACGAAACCAATTCTGAATACTTTGTAATTGGTAAGCTTCCAGTTGACATTCCAATGAAGTTTTCCTAAATTATAGGACTCACATCCAAAATTTCAGCATTTTTTATAATTTTTCGATTTTAGTGATTTTGCTTAGTATAATGCCTTCGAAAATGCATAAAAATTCGTCAGATTTCGATGAAGCCAATACTCCATGTATCGTGATTGGTAAGCTTCCTATAGCCATTCCAATGAAGTTTTCATAAATTATAGGACTCACATCCAAAATTTCACTATTTTTTATAATTTATCGATTTTAGTGATTTTTCTTAGTATAATGCCTTCATAAATCTATAAAAATTCGACAAAATTCGGTGGAACCAATTCTCAATAATTTGTGATTGGTAAGCTTCCAGTTGCCATTCCAATGAAATTTTCCTAAATTATAAGACTCACATCCAAAATTTAAGCATTATTTATAATTATTAGATTTTAGTCATTTTTTCTTGTATAATGCCTTCAGAAATGCATAAAAATTTATCAGATTTTGATGAAGCCAATACTCCATGCATCATGATTGGTAAGCTTCCAATAGCCATTCCAGTGAAGTTTTCCAAAATTATAGGACTTACATCCAAAATTTCACCACTTTTTTTGATTTTTCCATTTTAGTGATTTGTACAAGTATAATGCTTTCGGAAATGCATAAAAATTTGTCAGATTTCGAAGAAGCCAATACTCTATGTATCGTGATTGTTAAGCTTCCAATAGCCATTCCAGTAAGTTTTCCTAAATTATAGGACTGACATCTAATATTTTACCACTTTTTTTGATTTTTTGATTTTAGTGATTTTTCCTAGTATAATTCCTTCGAAAATGCATAAAAATTCGTCATATTTTGATGAAGCCAATACTCCACGCATCGTGATTGGTAAGGTTCCAATAGCCATTCCAACGAAGTTTTCAAAAATTATAGTACTTACATCCAAATTTTTATCACTTTTTATGATTTTTCGATTTTAGAGGTTTTTTCAAGTATAATGACTTCGGAAATGCATAAAAATTTGTCAGATTTCGATGAAGCCAATACTACTTGCATCATGATTGGTAAGCTTCCAATAGTCATTCTAGTGAAGTTTTCATAAATTATATGACTGATATCCAAAATTTCAGCACTTTTTCTAATTTGTCGATTTTAGTAATTTTTCTTAATATAATGCTTTTAGAAATAAATAACAATTCATCAGATTTTGACGAACCCAATTGTAAGCACCGTGTCCCAGAGCGGTTCGGATCAGAGGTTACCTTATGATGAAATCAGTATCCGAGCCTGTATAAATGGTTTGTATTTGGAGGTTTTAGTCCCGCGTCCCACGTCCCACGAGAAGTGAGTCTTTTTACCTTTCATAGGAAGAGGGGGAGAAAACAGGGGATTTTCGAGTAAAAAAGGTATGTTTTCCTACACATACGGCCAGCCCGTCTGTGAGGGCCAGCCCGTCGCTTAGGGTCACAGACGGCTTGTGGTATTTTTCGACGCCCGTCGAAAAATCACCGCCCCTGTCAGAGCGCCGCCTGGTTTCCCGAAGCATGCAACCTTTCCGACGCCCGTCGGTGGATGTGGCAGGGCCGTCGGATGAATCCTTGTGTCAGAAGGATTCTTCCGACGCCCGCCTCCATACACCGACGCCCGTCGGTCGTGTCTGGCTTATAAAAGCTCCGGATTTTCACTTGAAAAGGGTTCCAAAAATTTTCAAGAGGGGAAACTCTGCCAAAATTCAAGCACATTTTCTCTCTCTTCCAGCAAACACATTCCTAAAGGATTTCTTTTAATTAAAGGATCAAAATCATTAAAAGAAACTAAAATCAATTAGTTTTCTTCGAATCTTGATTCCAAAAATCAGTCTCTTGAGGGGTTAAAGAGGAAACAATCCATTTTCCTTCTCTTGATCCTTCATCTTGCTTCTCGTGGAATGCGCGGGGCTCTAATCAACACAAGAATCTCACTCAAACAATTATCTGAGGGTAAATATTCTGGATTCCTTTTCCATATCATTTCATATTTACTCCTTATTTTGTTGATTCTTTCAATTTTTGTCATTATTCTTCTTTATTTCGACTCTCTTTACCTCATTCTGTGATAAACCTTTTTTGGCTTTTAAAATAGAGTCCTTTTTACTATTTTTTTCGGAGGCAGTGGTGACCGACGGGTCATCTTCTTTATCGACGCCCGTCGGTCACCCCACTCACAGACGCTCTTCCCCCTGAGTGAGCGACGGACATGTCGGTCGACTTGACTGACGCTCGTCGGTCGCCTAAGAAAGGCTGTCGCTGGGTTCTGTCTCCACCTTTTTAAATCCTTTCTATCTTTTTCAAGTCCTTTTGACTTTATTTATGTTGATTCTTTTTATATTGACATCCTTTAACTTTCTGTGAGCATATATTGATTTCCCGGGACCATCCTGAGCTTGAGAGGTTATCTACCATATTCGGAGGATTTCGTCCGATTTAGTTCCCTAACTCTCTTGATTATTTCCTTCATTTGTTATTCATTGACTATTTTATGTACATGGGTATACTCTTTTATATCTCGTTAAGTGTAAAAATGGATCAATGTTTTATACTCAATAAAATGAGGTTTGTATAAATGCAAGGGGCCAATGCCCAATTTTTATCCAATAAAAATCACCACAAATAAAAACATCCAATTTTAATAAGGATGCATGCGAGGACCAAAGTCCTCAAAATAAGCAATGCCCCGATTCGTGTATGTATCGCACATTTATAAAAAGGAGTTGTATTCCGCTCCTTGTATCATTGTAATTTATTGCTTTTGACATTTACTTGCCCATCTACGGCTTTCCAAATGTGAATAAATGCGCCTTCGATTAATTGCATCGTGTGGAGAGAGAGCGAATTAATGATAATTAAAATTTAATCATAAAATAATCGAGGTAGAAATAGATGAGAAATCCCGGACCCAGCTCTGGTCTTTAGGCACAAAGAGGCTAGAGGTCTACCCTTCAAGACACCTTTTTGTGCCACGAGACTTTAGCGCTAATCCTAGGCTCCTTAGGGCGAGAGGTTTACATTCCAAGATCCCTCTGGCTGGCCCAAAATGGATACTAAGCGCAGTCTTAGGCTCTCCGAGACGAGAGAAACTTTCCCAATGTTCTATTGGGTGGCGACTCCATGAAACCTCCTTGTTGCCCAACATAGACGCACTTGCGATTTATTGCAAGCTATCAACGGACCCACAAATGCCCCGATCGCCCTCAAGCGGGAGATCCTATGGGCGGCCGCGGGGATCCGGCGCGCGTCACAGTGGCGACTCCACTGGGGACATTTATGGTTCGAGATTTCAAATTGAAAATACCTCGTTTAACATTTATGATTAAAATTTAATTCATAAATTGGCTTTCTCTCAAATTTGCATTCGCATCTCATTAGAGCCTTAGAATATGCTAGTTTGGTCCCTCTTTTAGCCCCGGTGCGTTCCCGAAGCACGACCTCATTTTCACTCAATTTGGGGAAGTGTTAAGGATAATCACCAGCCCAAGCCACGTACCTCAATGGTATATCAAAATGATGACCCGATCAGTCGCTATACTCGTGATAAGCTAGACTTGTCGGCAGGGATCATGCTTGGGTAGCCTTAAAGAAACATCTCCCTTGTCCAAAGCTCATGTAATGGCCGTAGCTACTTTCCACAGGTGAAATGAACCCTAATTCCATGCTCGCTGTATGGATCCTCATGTATTGGATAAGTCCAGATGTCTCGCTTGGTAACCTAGCCAAAGGCTATCATGCCCGGTAGGGCCATATCGAAATTTGTGGAACGTCCAAATACGTGACAATCATTATCCATCCGCTTGTATATTAGCATAGGAGTGTCATGCTGCCGGTTTTTCGCCGTGCACCATGCGTGTCCATTGGGTCACTCGTTGACCCTTGGGCTAATCCCACCTAGGAAAGAGACTGCACGACCACGTGTGTGGGAGAAATAAGGGTGGAGGGACCTACTTGCGTGCTTGTGCTCTGTGAATGTCGCATATCACGACCATGCATTACACCTGCATTTCATGCATCATATCTAACGTCTTGTCCACGCAGCCATCATAGATCTGCCCAGGTGGACTAGATCACCAACCGGACGACTGATCCGAGTTCCTACTTCTGAGCTGTCAGATAGAGAGGGCCTGCCAGAAATTTTACTAGAAATCAGTTGCACTGTATATGAGATGGCAAACTCGCCTAGAGGGGATGATGCCACCAGGGGCCTGATCGCGGAAGAAGTGGGCCGGCGATTTGAGGAATTCGAGGGAAGAATGATGAATATGTTGACTGCTTTGGCACAACAGAATGCTCCACAGAATCCTCCTCCTCCTCCCGTGAGATAGAATGAGCCAGAGGAAGAAGGAGCTGAGAGGCGAGAAGAGCCCGTTAGGCCGCCGCCAGTAGATTTGAGGTCAGTAGCCTCGGGAGAGCAGAGAAGAAGGCCTGTACTGAGGATTGATGATGATAGGGATATCGAAGATGACAGGGTGAGTATTGCATCAGAGAGGGGGAAGACACCTCAGACTGATGACTTTATTTTAAAGAAGATGGAAGAGAGGTTCGAAGCTATGGCCCGTATACTGAGCAGGGGTCAGGGGATGAACCCAGAAGATAAGGAATTGGAGGGAGAGGACCCGATTCCTTACAACTTCAAGATGCCAGACGTGCCGAAATTTGATGGTACTTCTGACCCGACCGCTCATATGAAGCAATATTCTCTGGTCATGAAAGGGACCACGTTGTCTAAGAAGCAGAAGGTAGAATACTTTTGTCTGAGCCTGACCGCTCATGCCATCGACTGGTATCATGGTCTCGACCGTCGCACCAAAGAAGATTGGGATCTGCTCACTGAGGAGTTTTTGAGACAGTATGACTGCAACACCAGAATGGAGGTGACTCTAAAAGATCTTTAACTGCTCCAGCAGAAGGCCGGAGAATCTTTCCATGATTATCTCACCCGATGGCAAAACCGAGTAATGGAGATGCGGAGAAAGCCAAACACCCAGGACCAGATTCGTTTATTTATCAAGAACGCAAGCCCGTACCTGAAGGATGGCTTGAAGATGAAAGGGTTGAAGGACTGGGAGTCTCTCAAGGATATAGCCATCGAAGCAGAGGGAGAGTTCTTGTCTCGGAAAGCTAACAATAATAATTTTGCCAAAAGGGCTAACCCCAGTCAAGGAACCAGTAGGCCAGTGGGTCCCAGTAGTAGCACCAGAAGAACAGTTGAGGTGTCTGCTACTGAGGCAACCACCCAGAGGAAGTTTTTGAACTTGGGGAGACCATTATCTTGGGTCTTGAGAAGGTTAATGAAGGAAGGGAAATTGCAGCCCTTAGCTCCTAGGCCTGCTATGACGCAAGGGAAGCCTGGGCACAAAGACAATGAATTCTATGCGTTTCACCAGCACTCGGGCCATATCACAGACAAGTGTAAAGTGCTCTGGTACTCTATCCAAGACTTGATTGATAGCAAAATCTCTGACCCTGAGAAGAGGGAAACTGAGAAGAAGCCCGGTTATAATACCGTACCACCACCCGTGTTTATGATCAGATCTAGCTTGCCGGAGTGGTACATGCTACAAGATTTATATGGGAGCGAGGATATTGCTGCTGATTGTTCCGAGGATAGATAGGAGAAAGCAGTCGTGGCGACCCTTGACTGTTGGTCTAGCAGCGAGAGCGATGGAGAGGCCGAAGAGGAGGGGGAGATGAACCTTGATTTGTAGAGGTTTGACGAAGACGAAGAAGAGATTGGGGCTGTAACAAGAAGCGGGAGAGTGGTCCCTGAGATTACGAGGCTACCTGAGCCAGTGCAGACGCCAACAGAAAAAGAGCCAGAAGAGAATCAGATTGTCAAACAGTTGAAGAAGACTGCAGCTCAAATATCCATCTGGGATCTCTTGAGACAGTCCCCTTCTCATAGGCAGAAGGTAGTAGAGGCTTTGGTTGAGGCCACGGTCGCCACCACGATTTCCCCATCAGAGCTTTTGTGCTTAGTTAAGGGAGGATCCGAGGAGAGATTGGTTTTTTCTGATGCCGACCTACCGGTCAAAGGCCGCAATCATAACCGACCCCTATACATCAAAGCACAGATTAACGATAAGCACACCGCTTGCGTTATGGTAGACGATGGGTCTTCTATCAATGTGTGCCCTCTGATAGCTCTGCAGGCTTTTGGTTTAAACGAAGATATGCTCAGTAGATCAGATCTGACTATCACCGCCTATGATAATTCAAGGAGGCAAGCCTCGGGAACCTTTAAGACCCTGGTCAAGACAGGACCCATCGAGGTGGAAGTAGAATTTGTGGTTCTGCCCATTCCAGCTAACTTCTCAGCCCTGTTTGGGAGACCTTGGTTTCAAAAATTAGGAGGAGTGCCATCCACGCTGCATCAAATGATAAAGTTCCCACATGAAGGGGAGGTGGTGACTATCAAGGCAGCCAGGGAGAATCAAGTTTCAGCGCTTGAAATTGCTAATCAGCCATTTAGTGGCTTCCACGTGTCCATGATAAGAGAAGAGCACGGGTCAGTGGATAACCCAGCTGTGGTTAAAATGTTGAAAAAGATGCACTATCTCCCTGGGGCTGGTTTGGGCAGAAACTCTCAAGGGTTGCAAACTGCGATCACCACTCGAGGTCAGAAGAACCGGAAAGGTCTGGGGTACAGAGGCTGCTTGGGCAAGAAGAAGGCGGCGGATAAGATCCCTCACATTTCAGAAAGCTTTGTACCAGCATCCTCAGTTTGTGCTTATACTGGCGAAGATGAGCCGCAATGGGTAAAGGGGAGGATTGTCCCTGGGTTCGAGATCTTTAACGATGTTGTTGACTGGCGTGTCGGGTTTATCAAGACCGCTGAGAGCTTCTGGGATGAAGAGGTCATGACTCAGGGTATCACTTGGGATAGATGCAAGCCTGAAGAGGTTATCACCGAGAAAATGTTGGCTGCCAGACTAAAAGGAAAAGAGAAGATAGCAGAATTAGAACTGAAGATGGGGGATTTGAAGATTTCCTCAGACATGCCTGAAGGGCCTCTGCTGAATCAGGAAGTCAATGGGCAAGCTACAACAACATCAACCTCTGGAGTGGCAGAAGAAGACTCTAGCTTAGACTGTCTTTTTATTCCAGAACTTTTTTATGATGTAAATGACAATTATAATATTATTAATAAGGCAAACGATTTCTCTTACTTGTGCGATGTTTCTAATGATTTCAACATGCATGAACATGATCATATCCCATCAATTTTTGACATCGATTCCACTGATACAGCGCCTTTTAATCTTGGAACCTCGGAAAATTCGAAAGAAATTCTAATAGCATCAGATATAACTCCTGAAGAGAGAAAAAATTTTGAGAGAATAATAAAAAAACATGAAAAAGTCTTTGCTTGGACCTATGAGGACATGCCAGGGATTGACCGAGATGTGGCAGAACATGCTATTCTGACTTATCCGGACTATAAGCCTGTGAAACAGAAGTTGAGAAGGCTCAGGCCAGAATGGGCTAACAAGGTCAAGGAGGAAATTAGACAGCAGATTGAAGCCAAGTTTCTTGTTGAGGTGCAATACCCTACATGGTTGGAAAATGTGGTCCCTGTAGCGAATAAGAACGGGAAAGTCAGGGTGTGTGTGGATTATCGAGATCTGAACAAGGCTTGCCCTAAAGATGATTTTCCACTACCCCACATCGATGTGTTGATAGACAGTGTCGCCAATTGCGCGATGTATAGCTTTGGATATGGTTATGTGGGCTACAACCAGATCCTGAACAAAATAGCTAACCGAGTTAAGACCGCTTTCATCACAGAATGGGGAACCTACGCCTACCGAGTCATGCCTTTTGGCCTGAAGAATGCGAGGGCCACATACTAGAGGATGGCGACTAAGATTCTAAGCGACCTGATCCACAAGGAGGTAGAGGTGTATGTCGATGACATGATGGTCAAATCAGCCACCCAGGAGGGCCACTTTGAAGCTTTAGAGAAGTTCTTCACCAGGATTGACAAGTATAATCTGCGGCTTAACCCTAAGAAGTGCATTTTCGGAGTGACTTCAGGAAAACTACTGGGACATGTCGTCAGCTAGAGGGGAATAGAAATTGACCCGGACAAGGTGAAGGCCATCAGAGAGATGCCCGTGCCGCAAAAAGAGAAGGACGTAAGGAGTTTCCTAGGCAAGTTGCAGTATGTCAGCCGATTTATTGCCAAGCTTACTTCAATATGCGAGCTTGTTTTTAAGCTGCTCAGAAAAAATAAACCTGTGGTCTGGAACGAAGACTGCCATAAAGCTTTTGACAGCATCAGGGAATATCTGTTGAATCCGCCAGTGCTAAGGCCGCTGCAACCGATCAAACCGCTTATCCTGTATTTGGCAGTAGAGAGCAGTTCTGTGGGCGCCATGATGGCTCAAGAGGATGAATTTGTGGTGGAATTTGCAGTTTATTACCTCAGCAAGAAGTTTCTGGCTTATGAGATAAAATATGCTGAAGTAGAGAAGATCTGCCTTACAGTGATTTGGGCGTTAAAGAAGCTGAGACATTACTTCCACTCATACAAAGTTCAAGCAGAATCCGTTAAGATATTTGCAGGAAGCACCGTCTTTGCTTGGTAAGATGGGGAGGTGGCTGCTCTTGCTACAGGAGTTTTATGTGCAATACATCACTCGCAAAACTATTAAGGGGCGAGCCGTAGCTGAATTTCTTGCTGAGCATCCTATTCAAGGGGACACTCCCGAGTTTACCTTTCCTGATGAGAGCATAGTCGCAATTTCTGTCCAGGGATGGCAGTTACACTTCGACGGGGCAGTGAATAACAGAGGGGCCGGAGTTGGAATCATCTTGACAACCCCAGATAATGAGAAACTCCCCCTAGCCAAGAAACTGAGGTACAAAGCAACCAACAATGAAGCCGAATATGAATCATGCACTTTCGGGCTAGAAGCTTTAGCTGCATTGGAGGCAAAGAATATAGAAGTCTTTGGTGACTCATCCTTGGTGATTAACCAGATCCGAGGTGAGTGGGCTGTAAAAGAAGAACGGCTGGTACCCTATGTTGAATATTTGAAAGAGGAATGTGGGCAGTTTGAGACTTGCACTTTCCACTTCGTGCCGAGAGATGATAATCGTCTAGCTGATGCGTTGGCAACCTTAGTGTCAATGTGGGATAACCCTAAAGGAGTAGCTATGAAGCCAGTGCTGATTTCGAGTTCTGAGAAGCCCAACTTTGAGATCAAGCCTGTGATGGAAGTAGAAGTGGCGAATGGAAAACCATGGTACTTCGACATTGTGAATTACTTGGAAAACAATAAGTTTCCAGAGGAAGCTACTGAGAAAGACTAGAGGATGATTCGGAAGCTCTCTGCTCAGTTCATATCCTTAGACGGGGTGTTGTACAAAAGACAGTCAGACGGGATTCAACTCAGGTGCTTGAATGAAAAAGAAGCCCGCAAAGTGATGGAGGAAACCCATGCAGGTGTTTGCAGGGCCCACATGAACGGTCTGACCTTGGCCAAGAAGATCATGAGACAAGGCTTCTATTGGCTTACGATAGACAATGACTGCTCGAAATATGTTAAGCAATGCCAGTTGTGCCAACAATACGCAGACTTGAGACACCTGCCAGTATCAGAGCTACATAACCTGACATCACCTTGGCCTTTCGTTGCTTGGGGGATAGATATCATTGGAGAGATTCGCCCTACGGCATCCAATGGGCACAGATACATCATAGTCGCAATTGACTATTTTACCAAATGGGTAGAGGCGGAATCCTTCAAAAAGATTGACGCAAGGGATATGGCCAAGTTCATAGAGAGGAATCTGATCTGCAGATATGGCCTCCCTCATCACATAGTGTCTGACAATGGGGTACAGTTCATGGGGGAAACCAGGAAGCTCCTCGAGAAGTATGGTGTCGAACATTATAAATCTTCCCCCTACCGACCACAAGCAAATGGAGCAGTAGAGGCCGCTAATAAAAATATGAAGAAGATCCTGTCCAAGATGGTCCAAACCTACAAAGACTGGGCTGAAAAGCTACCCTTCACCCTGTGGGGATATAGAACAACGGTAAGGACGTCTACGTGCGCTACACCATTTTCTCTGGTATACGGAACGGAAGCAGTATTGCCAGTTGAGATAGAGCTCAAATCACTGAGGGTGGTCATGGAAGCCCAAATTCCGGAGGCCGAATGGGCACGACAGAAGCTACAGCACTTAAACTTACTGGACGAAAGTAGGCTGAAAGCTTATTATCATAACCAGATTTACCAGAAGAGATTGGCCAGGACTTTCGGGAAAAAGGTGAGAAAGCATCAACTGAAAGAAGATGACTTAGTGTTCAAGCAGATGAGGCCGAGCATACCAGATATCAGAGGAAAATTCAGACCTTCCTGGGAGGGGCCTTATATCCTTAAAAAGCTGCTATCTAAAGGAGCTGCAATCTTGTCGGATAGTGATGGGAACGAATTCAAAGAACCGATCAACGTCGACAGACTCAAAAGGTTCCACGGCTAAAGACCAAAATAAAAAGAAGAGAATAAAATGCCCGGCAGGTCGAAAACCGAAAAAAGGCGGCCATGCTAAAATTGGGCGCCTCGATAGGGTGAAAACCGAAAAAAGGCATCCTGTGCAAAAATTAGAGGTATGAGAGAAAATGTCCGATCGTGAAAACCCGAGAGGGCCGATTGGTAACAGGAGTTGATGCTATTAAAATTTGGTTTCATGTATTAACAGCGCGTAAGCGGCTGAGTAAATGTCAAAACTGATCATGTATGCTGAAATTATATGAAAATGTACACAATTTCGTGAAATAGAGTGAATATTATTCTTTTCATTTTTGTCATTTCCTAGTTCTGCATTAAAAAGAAATGTAGCACCAAAAAAAATACATGTGTAGGCTAAGCTAAGTCCTGCTGTTGCTCTCGCCGACCAGATGCTTGAGCCCTCGAGTCCTGTTATCGGATGCTGGACTAAGGATCCACTTCTTGTACTCGTTAGTTGAAGACACAGAATGATTACCGAACCTCGGGATAACAGTCTTCACCAGCAGTTTGCCCCACAGCTCATGATACCGAGAAGCAAATGCAGCCGAGAGAGCTCCTCCCCGGAAAGATAAGGGAACCCTCACTACATCCTGGGTCATCCCGAGCTGACGCGTACATCTAGAAGTGATGCATAAGGTAGCTCGACGGAGCCCACAGAGGGGAACACACCCCGATGGCCCATCGATGACCACGTGAGACAGTGGGAGCCAGGCATATGTGAAACTGATGTCATCATCTGACAGCTCGCCAAATCTGGTAATGCCTTCACCAGCGGTGGCACATCCATGCAGTCGTCGACGCGGAAGGAAGTGGCTCGGCGAGTACTGTGGGGTAACTCGAGGAGGTGGCTCAGACAGCATCCTCAGTTTCTCTTGCAGCCAGATCTGAAAAAAAAAAAGCCGCTGGAGTAAGTAGGGTTTACTTCAGGCAAAAATAAGGCACAGGGTTGTGTGAAAATCCGAAAGGACGCACCTCCCGCTAAGAAAAGTTAGTGTGAAAATCCATAAGGGACGCACTACCTTTAAAATAATGACGTACCTGGAGCAATAAGGGGCTGCCGATAAAGGTTATAGTGGATCCAGAGCTCACAGCGTCCAAGCCCAGAATGGTTTCAGCCAGAATGAGTGGTAAGGGTGATAATCCCAGATGGAAGTCGTTCAGGACTCCGAGCAGGCGAGAGTCACCTGTCAAACCCCCTGGAACAATAGTGAGGAAGTTCACCATGCAAAACAAGAATATGATGCTTACCCGGTAGGTGGGGATGTCGGTGAACTGATCCAGAGCCTCGATCAGTGGCTTTAGAGCAAAGGAAGAGCCAGGAGGAATCAACTGGACGGCCTCAGAAGACGGTATGCCAAGAGCCATAGCTGTGTCTCGAGTCTGAAATAGGCCGCAACGGGGGATGCAAGGCAGAGCACTAGGAGGGAACCAGGCTCCAAGAATGGTAGCTAACTCTTCAGGTAAAGGGCACAGTTCCTGGTAAGTGAACCGGAAGACGTGAAACCAGGGGTTCTAGAAGTGGGTCGCCGCCAGAAGGAGGTTCTGATCAACTTTGACCCGGCACAGATATTTCAGCCCAGACAGAGAAGAAAGGGCACATTCTTCCCAAGTGTGTTTGTCATCTAAGATACGGTGCATTCTTTGGGCTAGAGAGGAAGACATGCTAAGAAAGATGAAAGGCTCAAGCTGTTGGAAAATGAAGAGACACAAGAGGAGCAAAATTTTGTAAGAATTTATAGGGAAGTGTCACCGACGGCCTATCCGCCTCTCCTAAGAGACGGTCTGCCCGTCAGTAGGGATCCACCTGGCAGACGCATACATCAGCATTGCATTCATCACGCGCATTAACTCGCATTTATTGAGAGACAGACGGCCAGCCCGTCGGTCGCTCCTACAGACGCCCAGCCCGTCGGTCACGAAATTCTATATAAGGGCGAGTGACAGACGGTGCAGCGCCTGCTGTCCCTTTCATTTTCTCTCTCAAACGGCTTTTTTGCATTTTTTTAGTGTTTTTCAAGCATTTCTTCTTCTTTTTTCGCAATTTCTTCATATTTTCGCATTCTTTACTCACCGGGTGCTTGGATATTTATATTTCTTCAGTTTCTACAATTCTCGCGACTACAAGTGAGTAAATAACTACCTTTTTTGAATTTTATTCAATTTATTTCTTCATTTCTTCTTCCTTTAACCTTAGAAATGATTAGAATGCTTTAGATGCCATAGAAATTTAGGGAGAATGCTGCCCATTTCCTTTATTATTTTTTTTAGTGCAATTAAATCTAAACCTTTGCATGATCACATAGAAATAGAATTTTTCTATAACTTTGGTGCTTTAGAATTACGCTTTCTAGCGCACCATTCTGTGCATATATTGCTTTTGAGGCCTGAGGCCGTTATTTTTGTGTTGTTGGGGACACACTCTTGCCGGGGTGCGTCCCATTCACATGCATATATTGTTGTTGAGGCCTGAGGCCTAATTTGATGCCTTTTTATGCAGGAGGTTGGGCACACCCTTACCGGGGTGCTGCCCAAATTTTTATTTTTATTCTAAAAATTGAATATTTTTGTGTATAATGCATGCTTTGGGGCCTAGAAAGCCCATTTTTATTCGCTTTAAATTATTTCCATGCTAATTGCATATTGCTTTTGCTTTGATATGTGCGAGGCATGTTGGGCAACTTCCTTTGACAGGACGTTCGCCCTTTTTATTTGTTATCAATTTTCTATCTCATTTTCAGGCCGCCATTGCCCTGGTGAGGCCTAAATAGGCCTTCACCTTCAAAATAAGTCTAATAATACTTGTTTTGTCAAATTTTTGCTATCTAATTTTTTCTCCTTTGCAGGATGCCTCCTAGACGCAGAGCACCGCAGGCCCAGCCCGAGGTCATAGTTCCGGGTTGGATGGATGATGAGTCAGCTCAGAGGTATAGAGCGTTGGCTCAGGTAGAGCTTCGAGCTAGCAGTTTCGTGTCCCCGCCGTTCCTAGAGGCTTTAGGGATGGCCCCAGAGTTTGATATGCTTGTCGAGGGTACTGGGTGGACAGAGTTCCTTAACCCCTCTTTTCAGACTTTTCCAAAGGTTACTCGCCAGGTCCTAGCCACTCTCCGCTATGGCGGTTTTTAGAGGTCGGATACCGAGCCAGGGGTGGTCCAGTTCTGGTTCGACGGCGACCATTACAAAATTTCACCACTTTTTATGATTTCTCGATTTTGGTGATTTTCCCTAGTGGTACCCCTAGGGAAATCCGTAAAAATTCGTCGACGGAGCCAATTCTCGACGCGTTGTGACCGGCAAGCTTCCAGTAGCTATTCCAATCAAGTTTTCGCGAATTATTGGACTCCGATCCAAAATTTTACCACTTTTTACGATTTCTCGATTTTGGTGATTTTCCCTAGTGGTACCCCTAGGGAAATCCGTAAAAATTCGTCGACGGAGCCAATTCTCGACGCGTTGTGACCGGCAAGCTTCCAGTAGCTATTCCAATCGAGTTTTCCCGAATTAGTGGACTTGGATCCAAAATTTCACCACTTTTTACGATTTCTCGATTTTGGTGATTTTCCCTAGTGGTACCCCTAGGGAAATCCGTAAAAATTCGTCGAATTTCAACGGAGCCAATTCTCGACGCGTTGTGACCCGCAAGATTCCAGTAGCTATTCCAATCGATTTTTCCCGAATTATTCGACTCGGATCCAAAATTTCACCACTTTTTACGATTTTTCGATTTTAGTGATTTTCCATAGTGGTACCCCTAGGAAAATCCGTAAAAATTCGTCGACGGAGCCAATTCTCGACGCGTTGTGACCGGCAAGCTTCCAGTAGCTATTCCTATCGAGTTTTCCCGAATTATTGGACTCGGATCCAAAATTTCACCACTTTTTATGATTTCTAGATTTTGGTGATTTTCCATAGTGGTACCCCTAGAAAAATCCGTATAAATTCGTCGACGGAGCCAATTCTCGACGCGTTGTGACCGACAAGCTTCCAGTAGCTATTCCAATCGATTTTTCCCGAATTATTGGACTCGGATCCAAAATTTCACCACTTTTTACGATTTCTCGATTTTGGTGATTTTTCCTAGTGGTACCCCTAGGGAAATCCGTAAAAATTCGTCGACGGAGCCAATTCTCGACGCGTTGTGACCGGCAAGCTTCCAGTAGCTATTCCAATCGAGTTTTCTCGAATTATTGGACTCGGATCCAAAATTTCACCACTTTTTACGATTTCTAGATTTTGGTGATTTTCCCTAGTGGTATACCCTTAGGAAAATCCGTAAAAATTCGTAGACGGAGCCAATTCTCGACGCGTTGTGACCGGCAAGCTTCCTGTAGCTATTCCAATCGAGTTTTCCCGAATTATTGGACTCGGATCCAAAATTTCACCACTTTTTACGATTTCTCGATTTTGGTAATTTTCCCTAGTGGTACCCCTAGGGAAATCCGTAAAAATTCGTCGACGGAGCCAATTCTCGACGCGTTGTGACCGGCAAGCTTCCAGTAGCTATTCCAATCGAGTTTCCCCGAAATATTGGACTCGGATCCAAAATTTCACCACTTTTTACGATTTCTCGATTTTGGTGATTTTTCCTAGTGGTACCCCTAGGGAAATTCGTAAAAATACGTCGGATTCTGACGGAGCCAATTCTTGACGCGTTGTGATCGGCAAGCTTCCAGTAGCTATTCCAATCGAGTTTTCCAGAATTATTCGACTCGGATACAAAATTTCACCACTTTTTACGATTTCTCGATTTTGGTGATTTTTCCTAGTGGTACCTCTAGGGAAATCCGTAAAAATTCGTCGGATTCCGACGGAGCCAACTCTCGACGCGTTGTGACCGGCAAGCTTCCAGTAGCTATTCCAATCGAGTTATCCAAAATTATTGGACTCGGATAAAAAATTTCACCACTTTTTACGATTTCTCGATTTTGTTGATTTTCCCAAGTGGTACCCCTAGGAAAATCCGTAAAAATTCATCGACGGAGAAAATTCTCGACGTGTTGTGACCGGCAAGCTTCAAGTAGCTATTCCAATCGAGTTTTCCCGAATTATTGGACTCGGATCCAAAATTTCACCATTTTTTACGATTTCTCGATTTTGTTGATTTTCCCAAGTGGTACCCCTAGGGAAATCCGTAAAAATTCATCGACGGAGCAAATTCTCGACACGTTGTGACCGGCAAGCTTCAAGTAGCTATTCCAATCGAGTTTTCCCGAATTGTTGGACTCGGATCCAAAATTTCACCACTTTTTACGATTTCTCGATTTTGGTGATTTTCCCTAGTGGTACCCATAGGAAAATCCGTAAAAATTCGTCGACGGAGCAAATTCTCGACGCGTTGTGACCGGCAAGCTTCCAGTAGATATTCCAATCGAGTTTTCCCGAGTTATTGGACTCGGATCAAAAATTTCACCACTTTTTATGATTTCTCGATTTTTGTGATTTTCCCTAGTGGTACCCCTAGGGAAATCCGTAAAAATTCTTCGGATTCCGACGGAGCAAATTCTCGACGCATTGTGACCGGCAAGCTTCTAGTGGCCATTCCAATCGAGTTTTCTCGAATTATTGGACTCGGATAAAAAATTTCACCACTTTTTACGATTTCTCGATTTTGGTGATTTTCCTTAGTGGTACCCCTAGGGAAATCCGTAAACATTCGTCGAATTCCGACGGAGCCAATTCTCGACGCGTTGTGACCGGCAAGCTTCCAGTAGCTACTCCAATCGAGTTTTCCCGAATTAATGGACTCGGATCCAAAATTTTACCACTTTTTACGATTTCTCGATTTTGGTGATTTTTCCTAGTGGTACCCCTAGGGAAATCCGTAAAAATTCGTCGACGGAGCCAAGTCTCGACGCGTTGTGACCGGCAAGCTTCCAATAGCTATTCCAATCGAGTTTTCCCGAATTATTGGACTCGGATCCAAAATTTCACCACTTTTTACGATTTCTCGATTTTGGTGATTTTCCCTAGTGGTACCCCTAGAAAAACCCGTAAAAATTCGTCGGATTCCGACGGAGCCAATTCTCGACTCGTTGTGACCGGCAAGCTTCCAGTAGCTATTCCAATCGAGTTTTCCTGAATTATTGAACTCGGATTCAAAATTTCACCACTTTTTACGATTTCTCGATTTTGGTAATTTTCCCTAGTGGTACCCCTAGGGAAATCCGTAAAAATTCGTCGACGGAGCCAATTCTCGACGCGTTGTGACCGGAAAGCTTCCAGTAGCTATTCCAATCGAGTTTTCCCAAATTATTGGACTAGGATCCAAAATTTCACTACATTTTACGATTTCTCAATTTTGTTGATTTTTCCTAATGGTACCCCTAGGGAAATCCGTAAAAATTCGTCGGATTCCGACGGAGCCAATTCTCGACGCGTTGTGACTGGCAAGCTTCCAGTAGCTATTCCAATCGAGTTTTCCCGAATTATTGGACTCGGATCCAAAATTTCACCACTTTTTACGATTTCTCGATTTTGGTGATTTTTCCTAGTGGTACCCCTAGAAAAATCCGTAAAAATTCGTAGACGGAGCCAATTCTCGACGCGTTGTGACCAGCAAGCTTCTAGTAGCTATTCCAATCGAGCTTTCCCGAATTATTGGACTCGGATCAAAAATTTTACCACTTTTTACGATTTCTCGATTTTGGTAATTTTCCCTAGTGGTACCCCTAGGAAAATCCGTAAAAATTCGTCGACGGAGCCAATTCTCGACGCATTGTGACCGGCAAGCTTCCAGTAGATATTCCAATCGAGTTTTCCCGAGTTATTAGACTCGGATCAAAAATTTCACCACTTTTTACGATTTCTCGATTTTTGTGATTTTCCCTAGTGGTACCCCTAGGGAAATCCGTAAAAATTCGTCGGATTCCGACGGAGCAAATTCTCGACGCGTTGTGACCGGCAAGCTTCCAGTGGCTATTCCAATCAAGTTTTCTCGAATTATTGGACTCGGATAAAAAATTTCACCACTTTTTACGATTTCTCGATTTTGGTTATTTTCCTTAGTGGTACCCCTAGGGAAATCCGTAAACATTCGTCGGATTCCGACGGAGCCAATTCTCGGCGCGTTGTGACCAGCAAGCTTCCAGTAGCTATTCCAATCGAGTTTTCACGAATTATTGGACTCGGATCCAAAATTTCACCACTTTTTACGATTTTTCGATTTTGGTGATTTTCCCTAGTGGTACCTCTAGGAAAATCCGTAAAATTCATCGACGGAGCCAATTCTCGACGCGTTGTGACCGACAAGCTTCCAATAGCTATTCCAATCGCGTTTTCCCGAATTATTGGACTCGGATCCAAAATTTCACCACTTTTTATGATTTCTCGATTTTTGTGATTTTCCCTAGTGGTACCCCTAGGGTAATCCGTAAAAATTCGTCGACGGAGAAATTCTCGACGCGTTGTGACCGGAAAGCTTCAAGTAGCTATTCCAATCGAGTTTTACCGAATTATTGGACTCGGATCCAAAATTTTACCACTTTTTACGATCTCTCGATTTTGGTGATTTTCCCTAGTGGTACCCCAAGGAAAATCCGTAAAAATTCGTAGACGGAGCCAATTCTCGATGCGTTGTGACCGGCAAACTTCCAGTAGCTATTCCAATCGAGTTTTCCCGAATTATTGGACTCGGATCCAAAATTTCACCACTTTTTACGATTTCTCGATTTTGGTAATTTTCCCTAGTGGTACCCCTAGGAAAATCCGTAAAAATTCGTCGACGGAGCCAATTCTCGACGCGTTGTGACCGGCAAGCTTCCAGTAGCTATTCCAATCGAGTTTTCCAAAATTATTAGACTCATATCAAAAATTTCACCACTTTTTACGATTTCTCGATTTTGGTGATTTTTCCTAGTGGTACCCCTAGGAAAATCCGTAAAAATTCGTAGACGGAGCCAATTCTCGACGCGTTGTGACCAGCAAGCTTCCAGTAGCTATTCCAATCGAGTTTTCCCGAATTATTGGACTCGGATCAAAAATTTAACCACTTTTTACGATTTCTCGATTTTGGTAATTTTCCCTAGTGGTACCACTAGGAAAATACGTAAAAATTTATCGACGGAGCCAATTCTCGACGCGTTGTGACCGACAAGCTTCCAGTAGCTATTCCAATCGAGTTTTCCCAAATTATTGGACTCGGATCCAAAATTTCACCACTTTTTACGATTTCTCGATTTTGTTGATTTTCCCAAGTGGTACCCCTAGGAAAATCCGTAAAAATTCATCGACGGAGCAAATTCTCGACGCGTTGTGACCGGCAAGCTTCAAGTAGCTATTCCAATCGAGTTTTCCCGAATTATTGGACTCGGATCCAAAATTTCACCACTTTTTACGATTTCTCGATTTTGGTGATTTTCCCTAGTGGTACCCATAGGGAAATCCGTAAAAATTCGTCGACGGAGCAAATTCTCGACGCGTTGTGACCGGCAAGCTTCCAGTAGATATTCCAATCGAGTTTTCCCGAGTTATTGGACTCGGATCAAAATTTCACCACTTTTTACGATTTCTCGATTTTTGTGATTTTCCCTAGTGGTACCCCTAGGGAAATCCGTAAAAATTTTTCGGATTCCGACGGAGCAAATTCTCGACGCGTTGTGACCGGCAAGCTTCCAGTGGCTATTCCAATCGAGTTTTCTCGAATTATTGGACTCGGATAAAAAATTTCACCACTTTTTACGATTTCTCGATTTTGGTGATTTTCCTTAGTGGTACCCCTAGGGAAATCCGTAAACATTCGTCGGATTCCGACGGAGCCAATTCTCGACGCGTTGTGACCGGCAAGCTTCCAGTAGCTATTCCAATCGAGTTTTCCCGAATTATTGGACTCGGATCAAAAATTTTACCACTTTTTAAGATTTCACGATTTAAGTGATTTTCCCTAGTGGTACCCCTAGGGAAATCCGTAAAAATTCATCGACGGAGCCAAGTCTCGACGCGTTGTGACCGGCAAGCTTCCAATAGCTATTCCAATCGAGTTTTCCCGAATTATTGGACTCGGATCCAAAATTTCACCACTTTTTACGATTTCTCGATTTTAGTGATTTTCCCTAGTGGTACCCCTAATGAAATCCATAAAAATTCCGACGGAGCAAATTCTCGACGCGTTGTGACCGGCAAGCTTCCAGTAGCTATTCCGATCGAGTTTTCCCGAATTATTGGGCTCGGATCCAAAATTTCACCACTTTTTACGATTTCTCGATTTTGGTGATTTTCCCTAGTGGTACCCCTAGAAAAATCCGTAAAAATTCGTCGGATTTCGACGGAGCCAATTCTCGACGCGTTGTGACCGGCAAGCTTCCAGTAGCTATTCCGATCGAGTTTTCCCAAATTATTGGGCTCGGATCCAAAATTTCACCACTTTTTACGATTTCTCGATTTTTGTGATTTTCCCTAGTTGTACCCCTAGGAAAATCCGTAAAAATTCGTCGGATTCCGACGGAGCCAATTCCCGACGTGTTGTGACCGGCAAGCTTCCAGTAGCTATTCCGATCGAGTTTTTCCGAATTAATGGGCTCGGATCCAAAATTTCACCAGTTTTTACGATTTCTCGATTTTGTTGATTTTCCCTAGTGGTGCCCCTAGGGAAATCCGTAAAAATTCCGACGGAGCCAATTCTCGACGCGTTGTGACCGGCAAGCTTCCAGTAGCTATTCCGATCGAATTTTTCCGAATTATTGGGCTCGGATCAAAAATTTCACCACTTTTTACGATTTCTTGATTTTGGTGATTTTCCCTAGTGGTACACCTAGGGAAATCCGTAAAAATTCGTCGGATTTCAACAGAGCCAATTCTCGACGCGTTGTGACCGGCAAGCTTCCAGTAGCTATTCCGATCGAGTTTTCCCGAATTATTGGGCTCGGATCCAAAATTTCACCACTTTTTACGATTTCTCGATTTTGGTGATTTTCCCTAGTGGTACCCCTAGGGAAATCCGTAAAAATTCGTCGGATTCCGACGGAGCCAATTCTCGACGCGTTGTGACCGGCAAGCTTCCAGTAGCTATTCCGATCGAGTTTTCCCGAATTATTAGGCTTGGATCAAAAATTTCACCACTTTTTACGATTTCTCGATTTTGGTGATTTTCCCTAGTGGTACCCCCAGGGAAATCCGTAAAAATTCCGACGGAGACAATTCTCGACGCGTTGTGACCGGCAAGCTTCCAGTAGCTATTCCGATCGAGTTTTCCCGAATTATTGGGCTCGGATCCAAAATATCACCACTTTTTACGATTTCTCGATTTTGGTGACTTTCCCTAGTGGTACCCCTAGGGAAATCCGTAAAAATTCGTCGGATTCCGACGGAGCCAATTCTCGACGCGTTGTGACCGGCAAGCTTCCAGTAGCTATTCCGATCGAGTTTTCCCGAATTATATGGCTCGGATCCAAAATTTCACCACTTTTTACGATTTCTCGATTTTGGTGATTTTTTCTAGTGGTACCCCTAGGGAAATCCGTAAAAATTCCGACGGAGCCAATTCTCGACGCGTTGTGACCGGCAAGCTTCTAGTAGCTATTCCGATCGCGTTTTCCCGAATTATTGGGCTCGGATCCTAAATTTCACGACTTTTTACGATTTCTCGATTTTGGTGATTTTCCCAAGTGGTACCCCTAGGAAAATCCGTAAAAATTCGTCGGATTCCGACGGAGCCAATTCTCGACGCGTTGTGACCGGCAAGCTTCCAGTAGCTATTCCGATCGAGTTTTCCCGAATTATATGGTTTGGATCCAAAATTTCACCACTTTTTACGATTTCTCGATTTTGGTGATTTTTCCTAGTGGTACCCCTAGGGAAATCCGTAAAAATTCCGACGGAGCCAATTCTCGACGCGTTGTGACCGGCAAGCTTCCAGTAGCTATTCCGATCGAGTTTTCCCGAATTATTAGGCTCGGATCCAAAATTTCACCACTTTTTACGATTTCTCGATTTTGGTGATTTTCCCTAGTGGTACCCCTAGGGAAATCCGTAAAAATTCATCGGATTCCGACGCAGCCAATTCTCGACGCGTTGTGACCGGAAAGCTTCCAGTAGCTATTACGATCGAGTTTTCCCGAATTATTGGGCTCGGATCCAAAATTTCACCACTTTTTACGATTTCTCGATTTTATTGATTTTCTCTAGTGGTGCCCCTAGGGAAATCCGTAAAAATTCCGACGGAGCCAATTCTCAACGCGTTGTGACCGGCAAGCTTCCAGTAGCTATTCTGATCGCGTTTTCCCGAATTATTGGGCTCGGATCCAAAATTTCACCACTTTTTACGATTTCTCGATTTTGGTGATTTTCCCAAGTGGTACCCCTAGGAAAATCCGTAAAAATTCGTCGGATTTCGACGGAGCCAATTCTCGACGCGTTGTGACCGGCAAGCTTCCAGTAGCTATTCCGATCGAGTTTTCCCGAATTATATGGTTCGGATCCAAAATTTCACCACTTTTTACGATTTCTCGATTTTGGTGATTTTTCCTAGTGGTACCCCTAGGGAAATCCGTAAAAATTCCGACGGAGCCAATTCTCGACGCGTTGTGACCGGCAAGCTTCCAGTAGCTATTCCAATCGAGTTTTCCCGAATTATTAGGCTCGGATCCAAAATTTCACCACTTTTTACGATTTCTCGATTTTGGTGATTTTTCCTAGTGGTACCCCTAGGGAAATCCGTAAAAATTCGTCGGATTCCGACGGAGCCAATTCTCGACGCGTTGTGACCGGCAAGCTTCCAGTAGCTATTCCGATCGAGTTTTCCCGAATTATTGGGCTCGGATCCAAAATTTCACCACTTTTTACGATTTCTCGATTTTGGTGACTTTCCCTAGTGGTACCCCTAGGAAAATCCGTAAAAATTCGTCGGATTCCGACGGAGCCAATTCTCGACGCGTTGTGACCGGCAAGCTTCCAGTAGCTATTCCGATCGAGTTTTCCCGAATTATATGGCTCGGATCCAAAATTTCACCACTTTTTACGATTTCTCGATTTTGGTGATTTTTCCTAGTGGTACCCCTAGGGAAATCCGTAAAAATTTCGACGGAGCCAATTCTCGACGCGTTGTGACCGGCAAGCTTCCAGTAGCTATTCCGATCGAGTTTTCCCGAATTATTGGGCTCGGATCCAAAATTTCACCACTTTTTACGATTTCTCGATTTTGGTGATTTTCCCTAGTGGTACCCCTAGGGAAATCCGTAAAAATTCGTCGGATTCCGACGGAGCCAATTCTCAACGCGTTGTGACCGGCAAGATTCCAGTAGCTATTCCGATCGAGTTTTCCCGAATTATTGGGCTCGGATCCAAAATTTCACCACTTTTTACGATTTCTCGATTTTGGTGATTTTCTGATAGGAGCTAAATTGTAATATAATTATGTATTTATTTTGTGTGAGTTTATGTAATTAATCATATAATTGTTTGTAAAATTTAATGTGACTTGTTAATTTATGATTATTTGTATTAGAGTGCATGTTTGTGTGTTTATTGTCATTTGTAGGTGAAAAATGAAGAAAAGAGCAGATGAAGAAGTTAATAGAATGAGATGATCGTGAGAGAGGAACTGATCACGCCGTGACCAGGAGTCTCGTGACGTGACTTGCTAAGAGGAAAGACGAGGAAGGAGGAAAAGAAGAGAAAGAAGCTGAGAAGAGACGAGTCCGCCGTGAGCCAAGGTCACGAAACGTGACTGAAGAAGAGAAAGAAGAAAAAGAGAAAGAAAAGAAGCGAAGGACTGAAAGAAGAAGAGTCACGGCGTGAGCAATGGTCACGCGACGTGACGCCACAGAGAGGCCAGGAAAGGAAGGGAAAAGAGAAGAGAAGAGAACGGAGGCGAGGCAACGCGAGACGTGAGCGCCAGTCACGCCACACACGCGAGAAGACACGCCGTGATGGGGAGTCACGAGACGTGACTGGCCAGAGAGGGAGAGGAAAACTGAGCGAGAGAAGGAAATAAGAAAACGACCAGCGCGTTCTGTCGCGATCGCGACACCGTTGCGAGCGCGACAGAAACGACCGTTGGGGCAGTTTTGGGCCAAAAGGCATTTGAAAAGTCACCCTCTTTCACCAAAATTTGCAACCATTCTCAAGGGACATCTTCAAGGGACACAATTCTTAGATTAATATCTATAAATATGTAGTTTAATTATAATTTTAGAGGATGAATTTTTTAGTTAAGAAATTTTCTGTATTTTGTAAATAGTTCTTCTTTAGTTAAATTTCATTATTTAGTTCTATGATTTGAAGAAGAAGATCAAGGAGGAGAAAATCTATTTCAAGAGATTGGGAAAAAGGGTTGAAAGGCTTCTATCTTATTCTCTTATTTTTAATTCTTCTCCACTATTTTTATGAATATTATTTTAATGAACTTGCATATTATAATTCTTTCTATTTTTATCTACTTTCATAGTCTTTCATTGTAGATTCTCTATTAATATCTTTTGCATGATCTTTACAAGTTAAAGTAATTCGAGAGTTTGCTTTATCCGACATTTAATAGAGATTCATTATCAAGGTATATTTGAGAGATTGGTATATTGAGATAATTGCTATAGGTTAGTGTTTATTCTTAAAATATGTAATTAGAAACCTCTAATTCATTAATGAAAATTGTGAGTTAGAATTTTAATTATATGTTTTAGGCATTTTAATTCATGTCGAGAGAGTGAGTTAAAAGTTTATTCTAACTTGGCTTGCAAGAAAAGATGAAAGATGTTAATCTAAATGATGGAATCAAGTTCATTGTTTTTAATTATTCATGATTTATTTTATCTTCTTTTGACTATCATTAACTAGGTTTAATTAGTTTACATGTTAGATTAGATTAAAACCAACTCTACCATTAATTAATCATTGTAAACAAGATTAAAATCAATTAGTAATAGTGTGTAACACGTTCCCTGTGGGATCGATATCTAAAGTACTATTGCGGTACACCGTATACTTGCGGTATGTTGCATCATTAGAAAATGCACAACAAGTTTTTGGCGCCGTTGCCGGGGAACGGTTCTATGCCATTATGAAAATTGATTTATGATTTTGGATTACAATATTTTGTTTTGTTTTAATTTGTTTATTTGTTTAAATTAATTTTGTGTTTTATTTTTAGTTTTACAGGATTTTGAAAGTTCATGCCTACAACAAGGAGTTCTTTAGAAGAGCTTGAGCCTTTAAATCCTGAAATTGAGAGGTTTTTATTGAGTAACCGGAAGTCAAATAAAAAGAAGAACAAAAATAGGAGATCAATTATCATGGCTGAAGAACAAAATCCACCAAGATTGATGGACTTTGCCACACCTGCTTTGAGTGGTGCTCAACAAGGAGTGGTAAGACCAACGGTAAATGCCAATCAATTTGAAATTAAGCCTTCATTATTACAAATGATTCAAAATAGTATACAATTTTATGGTTTGGCAAATGAGGATCCAAATGCTCATTTGGCAAATTTTCTTGAGATTTGTGATACCTTTAAGATAAATGGGGTTTCAAATGATGCAATCAAACTTAGGCTTTTTCCATTCACTTTGAAGGATAAAGCAAAAGCTTGGTTGAATTCCCTAACAAGGGGTTCTATAACTACTTGGGACCAATTGGCCCAAGCATTTTTATCAAAATATTTTCCGTTGGCCAAAACCGCAAAAATCATAAAGGATATTACTACATTTGTTCAAAATGAAAATGAGTCATTATATGAGGCTTGGGAAAGATTCAAGGAATTGCAAAGGATGTGTCCACACCATAACTTGCCAAGAGAGTTGTTGATGCAAACATTCTATAATGGTGTAAATCCAACCACAAGAGGTACTATTGATGCTGCTGCTGGAGGATCTTTAATGAGAAAAACAATTGATGCAGCATATGAGCTTTTGGAAGAAATGGCAATGAATAACTGTATGTGGCCTCCTGAAAGAGTAAGAGAGTATAATAATTCTAATGCTAGAGGGATACATTCAGTAGATTCTATGGTTGCATTACAAGCTCAAGTTGAGGCTTTAACTCATAGAGTTAATAGCCTAGGCATGGGAGGTAATGTATCAAATGCTTGCAATGTGTGTGGTCAAAATGGGCATGATAGTGGTAATTGCACTTTAGGCATAGCTAATAAAGAGCAAGTTAATTTTGTTCAAAGTCAAGGTCGTGGAAATCCTTATTCTAACACTTATAATGTTGGTTGGAGAAATCATCCTAACCTTTCATGGGGGAATAATAATGTTAATAACCAAAATAGGGGAGTAGGATATCAACAACCACAAGATAGGTTTGGTGCTTTTGAAGGAAAACTTGATAAGTTTATTGAGGAAATTAATTATAAGATGAATTTTCAAAATGAAAGTCAAAAGAAACTTGAGGCAAAAATTGATCAAATTTCTAAAAATCATGCAGCCTCTATTCATAATCTTGAGGTTCAAATAGGCCAACTTGCTAATTCTTTACCTTCAAGAAATCTAGGATGCCTTCCAAGCAATACTGAGGAGAATCCTAGGGAGCATATTAAGCCATGATTTATTTAGTTCTTTTATTTAGGTTACTTAGTTATTTTATTTTTATTTATGTTTTGTTCTTTGTTTTCAATTTGTTTATATATTTTATTTTATAGATTTTCATGCTATTAACACATTTGTTTTTATTTTACAGCTAATTTAGTAAGATTAGAGTTGTTCAAATTATAAAAAAATAATTAAATAATTAAATAAAAAAAGAAAAAAAAATGTGTGTTTTGCAGACGTTGGCTTCTGTCGCGATCGCGGCAAGAATCGCGATCGCGACAGAAGGCATTGATCGCCACTACAAGCGATTTGTGGCATGGCGCGAGGCGTGATGAAGCTTCACGCGACGCGACGAGAAGGCATTGATCGCAACAGCAAGTGATTTCTGCAGGGGAGCACGTCGTGGTGCACCTTCACGCGACGTGAGGAGCTGAGGCGAGGGACTTCGCCCAGGTAAGGTCAGAGCGTCACGAGGCGTGACGTTGCCTCACGCCGTGACGCTCTGAGGATTTCACTTGACGCTCTCCCAGGTAAGTGAAGCGTCACGAGTCGTGACTTTACCTCACGCCGTGATCGCTCCATCAGGTATGTTTTAAATCTTTTCTTTTCTTTTCTTTTCTTTTTTTTTTATTATATCACTTATTGTTTTTATATTATTTGGTTTTGCTTTGCTTTCTTTTCTGCTTTAGATAATTTAATTTCAATTAGGTTAACTTAATTTAACTATTTAGGAATTAAAACACAGTAAAGGAAGAATTAAAAGCGGGAACTTAAAATTTTAAAACCCTAAAAGTCGTGACCCTTCATTTTATTCCCTTTCTATTTCATTTCACCTGTTAGTTTTCTTTCTTTCACACAGGTCACGACTTCCAGACCTTCATTAGCCATATTTCTTCATTTCTTCTTCTTTTTCTTCCACAGAGATTTTCGAACTACCCTAATCTGTTTTCCTTTCGTTTTTATTGTTCTACATTTTAGCTTTATATTTCTTTTCTTCCAAAGACTGATAGGGCTCACGTGATTTTCATTCTCCATTCTGGTTTGTCATTTTATTTTTCTTTTCATTTCTTCTTTCTCTCATTCCATTTAATTTCGGCATGTTTATGAATAACTAGATCACATTTGTTTATAGTTATTCTCAATTTACATTCCTGTTTCGTTTATCTATTCTGTTTTTCTTTAGTGTATTTGGTTTTGTTAATTTTTTTTTTCATTTGTCTTCAGATTTACTTCTCTTTAGTTGTCATTATCTGTTTAACAAACTCAAGTAAAAATGGTGAGAACAAAGAATCCCACTGTTCCCCGAACTGACCAAGAAGAGCAGGAAACTGAGGAGATGAATATTGCTTCTCATTACGGAGCTTTGTTTCCTATCTTCTCTGTCGATGAAGGCAGTAAGTATTTACTACTTCGTAATAGGCATTTGATGCATTGTAAGTTTTTTCCTGACTCTTTACTTAATCAAATTGGTATGTTAGAAGTAGTTAATGACATGTTAAGGGTATGTGGGTTGTTTAAATTTGCTTCTATGCATGCAAATGTGCATCCTGATTTAGTTTTAGAATTTTATACCACATTAAAAAAGAATAATGATAATGAGAATTGGTTAGATTTTAGGATAGCTGGTACACCTTATACTTTAACTTATTTTATGATGAATAGGATATTTAGATTTTCTCAAGCTGGTTTGACCGAGCCACCTAAATCTTTTAAGCCTCATGAATTTTGGACATTTTTGACTGATTTGCAAACTCGTTATAGAGCTAGGGATGCTAAATCCATGTTTATTAAAGATTTAAGGCATTGGATTTTGCATAGGATTTTAGCTTCTTTGGTTTTTAATAGGTCTGAATTCAATAGAGTTTCATATAATGAATTGTTTTTGATGTGGTGTGTACATAAACGCAAGGACGTATGTTGGCCTTTTTGGATAGTGAGTCAATTGTTGCAATGTGTACATAAACATGATTCGCCTTTAACACATGGGCATGTTATTTCTAGTATTGCAACCAATTTAAATGTTGATCTTGATGCCTATTATAGAGTTTTTCCTTGCCATTATTTTAATAAGACTATGTTAGTTCGTGGAGAGGTTGTTGGAAATAATTTTCAGGAAATTCCGGCACGTGCTCGATCATGTTGGAGGGATATTGCTGAAAATGCTGCGCCACAAGTTGAGGAACAAGAAGAAGAAGGTGAGGAGGAGGCAAGTGAAGATGAGGAGATGGCAGATATTCCACCTGCTGCGGCTGCTGCTCCTGCTATTGGCTCATCTAGCCACAATATTCCCATGCTGTTCTCTAATATGCAAGAGCAACTATCTGCCATTGAGCGACGTCAAAGGAGGTTGGAGTATAAATTTGATAGTTTCCTGACACAAGCTGGATTTCGTGTTCCTTCACCTCCACCTTCACCATGATAGGGGAGTTTTCTTTATTTTCTTTTCATTTTATTTGTTTCTTTTTATTTGTTTTTGTGTGTCATTCCTACACATTGAGGACAATGTTGGTTCTAAGTGTAGGGGAGTGACTGTGTTATGTGTTGTGATGTTTGTGACTGTGTTTTTGAGTTTGTATATGTATTATGTATGTCAAGTGCATGATTATTTTTGTTTGTGTGTTTTTATATTTCAATTAGGCTTTTAAGTAAACTTTATTATAAAACATTGTTTATTTGGTATATTGTATAGGTTGTTAAGTCATTTATCTTTGATACTCATTTGTATCAGTTTTTCAAAAATTTTTAGCATGTATTTTAAGTTTTTCAAGTTATTTTGTTTTACTTATTTCAACATTATAGATTATTTAGTCTTTCTAACTAACCATGTTTTTTAAGTTAGAATTTACTCATTTAGTTTATAATTTTCAATTTCTAGTTGTTTAAGGAAACTATAGCCATAATACTTACCTTTTATCTTTTCAATAATGGATGAGGACTAAATTTAAAAAGAAAAGTTAAAAGTGGCATGGAGCATAAAATGCACCTACTAAAGTCATAAAAAAAAAAAAAAGAGAAAAGCAAGATATATATCAAAAATTGCAAAAATATGGGATGGAGCGTAAAACGCACCCATATACTTTCTCTTGCTAGAAATCAAAAAGAAAAATCAAAGAAAAAGAAAAAGCAAAGTCTAAAAATGCCATGAGATTGGATTAAGGGTAAGTGAGCTTAAAATATCCTAAATACAGCTAGTTGCTTGAGAATTTTAACTTTATGATTAATTTTCTTTCTTTAGTTCATGTTTAGTTTTAATAGACTTCATACTCTTTATGTTGGTATTAGTAAAGTTTAGTAATTTGTTGAATTTGTGATGCATACTCTTAAATTTTGACTTACTTATTTTATTTTATTATGAGTGTATGAGATATTTTGGTTCTTTTCAATTCTATTACATATGCTAAATAACAGTGTTTTGTAGTAATTTTTACTGGTTATTAAATTTTCTTATTTCTTTGATCTTGCTTGAGGACAAGCAAGGGTTAAGTGTGGGGGAATTTGATAGGAGCTAAATTGTAATATAATTATGTATTTATTTTGTGTGAGTTTATGTAATTAATCATATAATTGTTTGTAAAATTTAATGTGACTTGTTAATTTATTATTATTTGTATTAGAGTGCATGTTTGTGTGTTTACTGTCATTTGTAGGTGAAAAATGAAAAAAAGAGCAGAAGTTAATAGAATGAGATGATCGTGAGAGAGGAACTGATCACGCCGTGACCAGGAGTCACGTGACGTGACTTGCTAAGAGGAAAGACGAGGAAGGAGGAAAAGAAGAGAAAGAAGCTGAGAAGAGACGAGTCACGCCGTGAGCCAAGGTCACGAAACGTGACTGAAGAAGAGAAAGAAGAAAAAGAGAAAGAAAAGAAGGGAAGGACTGAAAGAAGAAGAGTCACGGCGTGAGCAATGGTCACGCGACGTGACGCCACAGAGAGGCCAGGAAAGGAAGGGAAAAGAGAAGAGAAGAGAACGGAGGCGAGGCAACGCGAGACGTGAGCGCCAGTCACGCCACACACGCGAGAAGACACGCCGTGATGGGGAGTCACGAGACGTGACTGGCCAGAGAGGGAGAGGAAAACTGAGCGAGAGAAGGAAAGAAGAAAACGACCAGCGCGTTCTGTCGCGATCGCGACACTGTTGCGAGCGCGACAGAAACGACCGTTGGGGCAGTTTTGGGCCAAAAGGCATTTGAAAAGTCACCCTCTTTCACCAAAATTTGCAACCATTCTCAAGGGACATCTTCAAGGGACACAATTCTTAGATTAATATCTATAAATATGTAGTTTAATTATAATTTTAGAGGATGAATTTTTTAGTTAAGAAATTTTCTGTATTTTGTAAATAGTTCTTCTTTAGTTAAATTTCATTATTTAGTTCTATGATTTGAAGAAGAAGATCAAGGAGGAGAAAATCTATTTCAAGAGATTGGGAAAAAGGGTTGAAAGGCTTATATCTTATTCTCTTATTTTTAATTCTTCTCCACTATTTTTATGAATATTATTTTAATGAACTTGCATATTATAATTCTTTCTATTTCTATCTACTTTCATAGTCTTTCATTGTAGATTCTCTATTAATATCTTTTGCATGATCTTTACAAGTTAAAGTAATTCGAGAGTTTGCTTTATCCGACATTTAATAGAGATTCATTATCAAGGTATATTTGAGAGATTGGTATATTGAGATAATTGCTATAGGTTAGTGTTTATTCTTAAAATATGTAATTAGAAACCTCTAATTCATTAATGAAAATTGTGAGTTAGAATTTTAATTATATGTTTTAGGCATTTTAATTCATGTCGAGAGAGTGAGTTAAAAGTTTATTCTAACTTGGCTTGCAAGAAAAGATGAAAGATGTTAATCTAAATGATGGAATCAAGTTCATTGTTTTTAATTATTCATGATTTATTTTATCTTCTTTTGACTATCATTAACTAGGTTTAATTAGTTTACATGTTAGATTAGATTAAAACCAACTCTACCATTAATTAATCATTGTAAACAAGATTAAAATCAATTAGTAATAGTGTGTAACACGTTCCCTGTGGGATCGATATCTAAAGTACTATTGCGGTACACCGTATACTTGCGGTATGTTGCATCATTAGAAAATGCACAACATTTTCCCTAGTAGTACCGCTAGGAAAATCCGTAAAAATTCGTCGGATTTCGACGGAGCCAATTCTCGACGCGTTGTGACCGGCAAGCTTCCAGTAGCTATTCCAATCGAGTTTTCCCGAATTATTGGACTCGGATCAAAAATTTCACCACTTTTTACGATTTCTCGATTTTGGTAATTTTCCCTAGTGGTACCCCTAGGGAAATCCGTAAAAATTTGTCGGATTCCGACGGAGCAAATTCTCGACGCGTTGTGACCGGCAAGCTTCCAGTAGCTATTCCAATCGAGTTTTCCAGAATTATTGGACTCGAATCTAAAATTTCACCACTTTTTACGATTTCTCGATTTTGGAGATTTTTCCTAGTGGTACCCCTAAGGAAATCCGTAAAAATTAGTCGACGGAGCCAATTCTAGACGCGTTGTGACCGGCAAGCTTCCAGTAGCTATTCCAATCGGGTTTTCCCGAATTATTGGAATCGGATCAAAAATTTCACCACTTTTTACGATTTCTCGATTTTGGTGATTTTCCCTAGTAGTACCCTTAGGAAAATCCATAAAAATTCGTCGGATTCCGACGGAGCCAATTCTCGACGCGTTGTGACCGGCAAGCTTCCAGTAGCTATTCCAATCGAGTTTTCCCGAATTATTGGACTCGGATCCAAAATTTCACCACTTTTTACGATTTCTCGATTTTGGTAATTTTCCCTAGTGGTACCCCTAGGAAAATCCGTAAAAATTCGTCAACGGAGCCAATTCTCGACGCGTTGTGACCGGCAAGCTTCCAGTAGCTATTCCGATCGAGTTTTCATGAATTATTGGGCTCGGATCCAAAATTTCACCACTTTTTATGATTTCTCGATTTTGGTGATTTTCCCTAGTGGTACCCCTAGGGAAATCCGTAAAAATTCTGACAGAGCAAATTCTCGACGCGTTGTGACCGGCAAGCTTCCAGTAGCTATTCCGATCGAGTTTTCTCGAATTATTGGGCTCGGATCCAAAATTTCACCACTTTTTACGATTTCTCGATTTTGGTAATTTTCCCTAGTGGTACCCCTAGGAAAATCCGTAAAAATTCGTCAACGGAGCCAATTCTCGACGCGTTGTGACCGGCAAGCTTCCAGTAGCTATTCCGATCGAGTTTTCATGAATTATTGGGCTCGGATCCAAAATTTCACCACTTTTTATGATTTCTCGATTTTGGTGATTTTCCCTAGTGGTACCCCTAGGGAAATCCGTAAAAATTCTGACAGAGCAAATTCTCGACGCGTTGTGACCGGCAAGCTTCCAGTAGCTATTCCGATCGAGTTTTCTCGAATTATTGGGCTCGGATCCAAAATTTCATCACTTTTTACGATTTCTCGATTTTAGTGATTTTCCCTAGTGGTACCCCTAGGGAAATCCATAAAAATTCCGACGGAGCCAATTCTCGACGCGTTGTGACCGGCAAGCTTCCAGTAGCTATTCCGATCGAGTTTTCCCGATTATTGGGCTCGGATCCAAAATTTCACCACTTTTTACGATTTCTCGATTTTGGTGATTTTCCCAAGTGGTACCCCTAGGAAAATCCGTAAAAATTCGTCGGATTCCGACGGAGCCAATTCTTGACGCGTTGTGACCGGCAAGCTTCCAGTAGCTATTCCGATCGAGTTTTCCCGAATTATTGGGCTCGGATCCAAAATTTCACCACTTTTTACGATTTCTCGATTTTGGTGATTTTCCCTAGTGGTACCCCTAGGAAAATCCGTAAAAATTCGTCGGATTCCGTCGGAGCCAATTCTCGACGCGTTGTGACCGGCAAGCTTCCAGTAGCTATTCCGATCGAGTTATCCCAAATTATATGGCTCGGATCCAAAATTTCACCACTTTTTACGATTTCTCGATTTTGGTGATTTTCCCTAGTGGTACCCCTTGGGAAATGCGTAAAAATTCCAACGGAGCCAATTCTCGACGCGTTGTGACCGGCAAGCTTCCAGTAGCTATTCCGATCGAGTTTTCCCGAATTATTGGGCTCGGATCCAAAATTTCACCACTTTTTACGATTTCTCGATTTTGGTGATTTTCCCTAGTGGTACCCCTAGGAAAATCCGTAAAAATTCGACGAATTTCGACGGAGCCATTTCTCGACGCGTTGTGTCCGGAAAGCTTCCAGTAGCTATTCCGATCGAGTTTTCCCGAATTATTGGGCTCGGATTCAAAATTTCACCACTTTTTACGTTTTCTCGATTTTGGTGATTTTCCCTAGTGGTACCCGTAGGGAAATCCGTAAAAATTCGTCGCATTCCGACGGAGCCAATTCTCGACGCGTTGTGACCGGCAAGCTTCCAGTAGCTATTTTGATCGAGTTTTCCCGAATTATTGGGCTCGGATCCAAAATTTCACCACTTTTTACAATTTCTCGATTTTGGTGATTTTCCCTAGTGGTACCCCTAGGGAAATCCGTAAAAATTCGTCGCATTCCGAAGAATCCAATTCTCGACGCGTTGTGACCGGCAAGCTTCCAGTAGCTATTCCGATCGACTTTTCCCGAATTATTGGGCTCGGATCCAAAATTTCACCACTTTTTACGATTTCTCGATTTTGGTCATTTTCCCTAGTGGTACCCCTAGGGAAATCCGTAAAAATTCGTCGCATTCCGACGAAGCCAATTCTCGACGCGTTGTGGCCGGCAAGCTTCCAGTAGCTATTTCGATCAAGTTTTCCTGAATTATTGGGCTCGGATCCAAAATTTCACCACTTTTTACGATTTTTCGATTTTGGTGATTTTCCCTTGTGGTACCCCTAGGAAAATCCGTAAAAATTCGTCGGATTCCGACGGGGCCAATTCTCGACGCGTTGTGACCGGCAAGCTTCCAGTAGCTATTCCGATCGAGTTTTTCCAAATTATTGGGCTCGGATCCAAAATTTCACCACTTTTTACGGTTTCTCGATTTTGGTGATTTTCCCTAGTGGTACCCCTAGGGAAATCCATAAAAATTCGTCGGATTCCGACGGAGCCAATTCTCGACGCGTTGTGACCGGCAAGCTTCCAGTAGCTATTTTGATCGAGTTTTCCCGAATTATTGGAATCGGATCCAAAATTTTACCACTTTTTACAATTTCTCGATTTTGGTGATTTTCCCTAGTGGTACCCCTAGGGAAATCCGTAAAAATTCTTCGGATACCGACGGAGCTAATTCTCAACGCGTTGTGACCGGCAAGCTTCCAGTAGGTATTCCGATCGAGTTTCCCCAAATTATTGGGCTCGGATCCAAAATTTCACCACTTTTTACGATATCTCGATTTTAGTGATTTTTCCTAGTGGTACCCCTAGAGAAATCCGTAAAAATTCCGACTGAGCCAATTCTCGACACGTTGTGACCGGCAAGCTTCCAGTAGCTATTCCGATCGAGTTTTCCCGAATTATTGGCCTCGGATCAAAAATTTCACCACTTTTTACGATTTTTCGATTTTGGTGATTTTCCCTAGTGGTACCCCTCGGAAAATCCGTAAAAATTCGTCGGATTTCGACGGAGCCAATTCTCAACGCGTTGTGACCGGCAAGCTTCCAGTAGCTATTCCGATCGAGTTTTCCTGAATTATTGGGCTCGGATCCAAAATTTCACCACTTTTTACGATTTCTCGATTTTGGTGATTTTCCCAAGTGGTTAGTACCTCTAGGGAAATCCGTAAAAATTCGTCGGATTTCGACGGAGCCAATTCTCGATGCGTTGTGACCGGCAAGCTTCCAGTAGCTATTCCGATCGAGTTTTCCCGAATTATTGGGCTCGGATCCAAAATTTCACCACTTTTTACGATTTCTCGATTTTAGTGATTTTCCCAAGTGGTTGGTACCTCTAGGGAAATCCGTAAAAATTCGTCGGATTTCGACGGAGCCAATTCTCGATGCGTTGTGACCGGCAAGCTTCCAGTAGCTATTCCGATCGACTTTTCCCGAATTATTGGGCTCGGATCCAAAATTTCACCACTTTTTAAGATTTCTCGATTTGGGTGATTTTCCCTAGTTGTACCCCTAGGAAAATCCGTAAAAATTCGTCGGATTTCGACGGATCCAATTCTCGACGCGTTGTGACCGGCAAGCTTCCAGTAGCTATTCCGATCGAGTTTTCCGAATTATTGGGCTCGGATCCAAAATTTCACCACTTTTTACGATTTCTCGATTTTGGTGATGTTCCCTAGTGGTACCCCTAGGAAAATCCGTAAAAATTCCGACGGAGCCAATTCTCGACGCGTTGTGACCGGCAAGCTTCCAGTAGCTATTCCGATCGAGTTTTCCCGAATTATTGGGCTCGGATCAAAAATTTCACCACTTTTTAAGATTTCTCGATTTTGGTGATTTTTCCTAGTGGTACCCCTAGGGAAATCCGTAAAAATTCGTCGGATTTCGACGGAGCCAATTCTCGACGCGTTGTGACCGGCAAGCTTCCAGTAGCTATTCCGATCGACTTTTCCCGAATTATTGGGCTCGGATCCAAAATTTCATCACTTTTTACGATTTCTCGATTTTGGTGATTTTCCCTAGTGGTACCCCTAGGGACATTCGTAAAAATTCGTCGAATTCCGACGGAGCCAATTCTCGACGCGTTGTGACCAGCAAGCTTCCAGTAGCTATTCCGATCGAGTTTTCCCGAATTATTGGGCTCGGATCCAAAATTTCACCACTTTTTACGATTTCTCGATTTTGGTGATTTTCCCTAGTGGTACCCCTAGGGAAATCCGTAAAAATTCGACGAATTCCGACGGAGCCATTTCTCGACGCGTTGTGTCCGGAAAGCTTCCAGTAGCTATTCCGATCGAGTTTTCCCGAATTATTGGGCTCGGATCCAAAATTTCACCACTTTTTACGATTTCTCGATTTTGGTGATTTTCCCTAGTGGTACCCGTAGGGAAATCCGTAAAAATTCGTCGCATTCCGACCGAGCCAATTCTCGACGCGTTGTGACCGGCAAGCTTCCAGTAGCTATTTTGATCGAGTTTTCCCGAATTATTGGGCTCGGATCCAAAATTTCACCACTTTTTACAATTTCTCGATTTTGGTGATTTTCCCTAGTAGTACCCCTAGGGAAATCCGTAAAAATTCGTCGCATTCCGAAGAATCCAATTCTCGACGCGTTGTGACCGGCAAGCTTCCAGTAGCTATTCCGATCGAGTTTTCCCGAATTATTGGGCTCGGATCCAAAATTTCACCACTTTTTACGATTTCTCGATTTTGGTGATTTTCCCTAGTGGTACCCCTAGGGAAATCCGTAAAAATTCGTCGCATTCCGACGAAACCAATTCTCGACGCGTTGTGACCGGCAAGCTTCCAGTAGCTATTTCGATCAAGTTTTCCTGAATTATTGGGCTCGGATCAAAAATTTCACCACTTTTTACGATTTTTCGATTTTGGTGATTTTCCCTAGTGGTACCCCTAGGAAAATCCGTAAAAATTCGTCGGATTCCGACGGAGCCAATTCTCGACGCGTTGTGACCGGCAAGCTTCCAGTAGCTATTCCGATCGAGTTTTTCCAAATTATTGGGCTCGGATCCAAAATTTCACCACTTTTTACGGTTTCTCGATTTTGGTGATTTTCCCTAGTGGTACCCCTAGGGAAATCCATAAAAATTCGTCGGATTCCGACGGAGCCAATTCTCGACGCGTTGTGACCGGCAAGCTTCCAGTAGCTATTTTGATCGAGTTTTCCCGAATTATTGGAATCGGATCCAAAATTTCACCACTTTTTACAATTTCTCGATTTTGGTGATTTTCCCTAGTGGTACCCCTAGGGAAATCCGTAAAAATTCTTCGGATACCGACGTAGCTAATTCTCAACGCGTTGTGACCGGCAAGCTTCCAGTAGGTATTCCGATCGAGTTTCCCCGAATTATTGGGCTCGGATCCAAAATTTCACCACTTTTTACGATTTCTCGATTTTAGTGATTTTCCCTAGTGGTACCCCTAGAGAAATCCGTAAAATTCCGACGGAGCCAATTCTCGACGCGTTGTGACCGGCAAGCTTCCAGTAGCTATTCCGATCGAGTTTTCCCGAATTATTGGCCTCGGATCAAAAATTTCACCACTTTTTACGATTTTTCGATTTTGGTGATTTTCCCTAGTGGTACCCCTCGGAAAATCTGTAAAAATTCGTCGGATTCCGACGGAGCCAATTCTCGACGCGTTGTGACCGGCAAGCTTCCAGTAGCTATTCCGATCAAGTTTTCCTGAATTATTGGGCTCGGATCCAAAATTTCACCACTTTTTACGATTTCTCGATTTTGGTGATTTTCCCTAAAATTCGTCGGATTTCGACGGAGCCAATTCTCGACGCGTTGTGACCGGCAAGCTTCCAGTAGCTATTCCGATCGAGTTTTCCCGAATTATTGGGCTCGGATCCAAAATTTCACCACTTTTTACGATTTCTCGATTTTGGTGATTTTCCCTATTGGTACCCCTAGGGAAATCAGTAAAAATTCCGACGGAGCCAATTCTCGACGCGTTGTGACCGGAAAGCTTCCAGTAGCTATTCCGATCGAGTTTTCCCGAATTATTGGGCTCGGATCCAAAATTTCACCACTTTTTACGATTTCTCGATTTTGGTGATTTTCCCTAGTGGTACCCCTAGGGAAATCCGTAAAAATTCGTCGGATTCCGACGGAGCAAATTCTCGACGCGTTGTGACCGGCAAGCTTCCAGTAGCTATTCTGATCGATTTTTCCCGAATTATTGGGCTCGGATCAAAAATTTCACCACTTTTTACGATTTTTCGATTTTGGTGATTTTCCCTAGTGGTACCCCTCGGAAAATCCGTAAAAATTCGTCGGATTCCGACGGATCCAATTCTCGACGCGTTGTGACCGGCAAGCTTCCAGTAGCTATTCCGATCGAGTTTTCCTGAATTATTGGGCTCGGATCCAAAATTTCACCACTTTTTACGATTTCTCGATTTTGGTGATTTTCCCTAGTGGTACCCCAAGGGAAATCCGTAAAAATTCGTCGGATTTCGACGGAGCCAATTCTCGACGCGTTGTGACCGGCAAGCTTCCAGTAGCTATTCCAATCGAGTTTTCCAGAATTATTGGGCTCGGATCCAAAATTTCACCACTTATTACGATTTCTCGATTTTGGTGATTTTCCCAAGTGGTTGGTACCTCTAGGGAAATCCGTAAAAATTCGTCGGATTTCGACGGAGCCAATTCTCGATGCGTTGTGACCGGCAAGCTTCCAGTAGCTATTCCGATCGACTTTTCCCGAATTATTGGGCTCGGATCCAAAATTTCACCACTTTTTAAGATTTCTCGATTTGGGTGATTTTCCCTAGTTGTACCCCTAGGAAAATCCGTAAAAATTCGTCGGATTTCGACGGAGCCAATTCTCGATGCGTTGTGACCGGCAAGCTTCCAGTAGCTATTCCGATCGACTTTTCCCGAATTATTGGGCTCGGATCCAAAATTTCACCACTTTTTAAGATTTCTCGATTTGGGTGATTTTCCCTAGTTGTACCCCTAGGAAAATCCGTAAAAAATCGTCGGATTTCGACGGATCCAATTCTCGACGCGTTGTGACCGGCAAGCTTCCAGTAGCTATTCCGATCGAGTTTTCCGAATTATTGGGCTCGGATCCAAAATTTCACCACTTTTTACGATTTCTCGATTTTGGTGATGTTCCCTAGTGGTACCCTTAGGGAAATCCGTAAAAATTCCGACGGAGCCAATTCTCGACACGTTGTGACCGGCAAGCTTCCTGTAGCTATTCCGATCGAGTTTTCCCGAATTATTGGGCTCGGATCAAAAATTTCACCACTTTTTAAGGTTTCTCGATTTTGGTGATTTTTCCTAGTGGTACCCCTAGGGAAATCCGTAAAAATTCGTCGGATTTCGACGGAGCCAATTCTCGACGCGTTGTGACCGGCAAGCTTCCAGTAGCTATTCCGATCGACTTTTCCAGAATTATTGGGCTCGGATCCAAAATTTCACCACTTTTTACGATTTCTCGATTTTGGTGATTTTCGCTAGTGGTACCCCTAGGGAAATTCGTAAAAATTCGTCGAATTCCGACGGAGCCAATTCTCGACGCGTTGTGACCAGCAAGCTTCCAGTAGCTATTCCGATCGAGTTTTCCCGAATTATTGGGCTCGGATCCAAAATTTCACCACTTTTTACGATTTCTCGATTTTGGTGATTTTCCCTAGTGGTACCCCTAGGGAAATCCGTAAAAATTTCGACGGAGCCAATTCGCGACGCGTTGTGACCGACAAGCTTCCAGTAGCTATTCCGATCGATTTTTCCCGAATTATTGGGCTCGGATCATAAATTTCACCACTTTTTAGGATTTCTCGATTTTTGTTCCCTAGTGGTACCCCTAGGAAAATCCGTAAAAATTCCGACTGAGCCAATTCTCGACGCGTTGTGACCGGCAAGCTTCCAGTAGCTATTCCGATCGAGTTTTCCCGAATTATTGGGCTCGGATACAAAATTTCACCACTTTTTACGATTTCTCGATTTTTGTGATTTTCCCTAGTGGTACCACTAGGAAAATCCGTAAAAATTCGTCAGATTTCGACGGAGCCAATTCTCGACGCATTGTGACCGGCAAGCTTCCAGTAGCTATTCCGATCGAGTTTTCCCGAATTAATGGGCTCGAATCCAAAATTTCACCACTTTTTACGATTTCTCGATTTTGGTGATTTTCCCTAGTGGTACCCCTAGGGAAATCCGTAAAAATTCCGACGGAGCCAATTCTCGACGCGTTGTGACCGGCAAGCTTCCAGTAGCTATTCCGATCAAGTTTTCCTGAATTATTGGGCTCGGATCCAAAATTTCACCATTTTTACGATTTATCGATTTTGGTTATTTTCCCTAGTGGTACCCCCAGGGAAATCCGTAAAAATTCCGACGGAGCCAATTCTCGACGGGTTGTGACCGGCAAGCTTCCAGTAGCTATTCCGATCGAGTTTTCCCGAATTATTGGGCTCGGATCCAAAATTTTACCATTTTTACGATTTCTCGATTTTGGTGATTTTCCCTAGTGGTACCCCCAGGGAAATCCGTAAAAATTCCGACGGAGCCAATTCTCGACGGGTTGTGAGCGGCAAGCTTCCAGTAGCTATTCCGATCGAGTTTTCCCGAATTATTGGGCTCGGATCCAAAATTTCACCACTTTTTACCATTTCACGATTTTGGTTATTTTCCCTAGTGGTACCCCTAGGGAAATCCGTAAAAATTCGTCGGATTCCGACGGAGCCAATTCTCGACGCGTTGTGACCGGCAAGCTTCCAGTAGCTATTCCGAACGAGTTTTCCCGAATTATTGGGCTCGGATCCAAAATTTCACAACTTTTTACCATTTCACGATTTTGGTTATTTTCCCTAGTGGTACCCCTAGGGAAATCCGTAAAAATTCGTCGGATTTCGACGGAGCCAATTCTCGACGCGTTGTGACCGGCAAGCTTCCAGTAGCTATTCCGATCGAGTTTTCCCGAATTATTGGGCTCGGATCCAAAATTTCACCACTTTTTACGATTTCTCGATTTTGGTGATTTTCCCTAGTGGTACCCCTAGGAAAATCCGTAAAAATTCCGACGGAGCCAATTCTCGACGCGTTGTGACCGGCAAGCTTCCAGTAGCTATTCCGAACGAGTTTTCCCGAATTATTGCGCTCGGATCCAAAATTTCACAACTTTTTACCATTTCACGATTTTGGTTATTTTCCCTAGTGGTACCCCTAGGGAAATCCGTAAAAATTCGTCGGATTTCGACGGAGCCAATTCTCGACGCATTGTGACCGGCAAGCTTCCAGTAGCTATTCCGATCGAGTTTTCCCGAATTAATAGGCTCGAATCCAAAATTTCACCACTTTTTACGATTTCTCGATTTTGGTGATTTTCCCTAGTGGTACCCCTAGGAAAATCCGTAAAAATTTCGACGGAGCAAATTCTCAACGCGTTGTGTCCGGAAAACTTCCAGTAGCTATTCCGATCGAGTTTTCCCGAATTATTGGGCTCGGATCCAAAATTTCACCACTTTTTACGATTTCTCGATTTTGGTGATTTTCCCTATTGGTACCCCTAGGGAAATCAGTAAAAATTCCGACGGAGCCAATTCTCGACTCGTTGTGACCGGCAAGCTTCCAGTAGCTATTCCGATCGAGTTTTCCCGAATTATTGGGCTCGGATCCAAAATTTCACCACTTTTTACGATTTCTCGATTTTGGTGATTTTCCCTAGTGGTACCCCTAGGGAAATCCGTAAAAATTCGTCGCATTCCGACGAAGCCAATTCTCGATGCGTTGTGACCGGCAAGCTTCCAGTAGCTATTTCGATCAAGTTTTCCTGAATTATTGGGCTCGGATCCAAAATTTCACCACTTTTTACGATTTTTCGATTTTGGTGATTTTCCCTAGTGGTACCCCTAGGAAAATCCGTAAAAATTCGTCGTATTCCGACGGAGCCAATTCTCGACGCATTGTGACCGGCAAGCTTCCAGTAGCTATTCCGATCGAGTTTTTCCAAATTATTGGGCTCGGATCCAAAATTTCACCACTTTTTACGGTTTCTCGATTTTGGTGATTTTCCCTAGTGGTACCCCTAAGGAAATCCATAAAAATTCGTCGGATTCCGACGGAGCCAATTCTCGACGCGTTGTGATCGGCAAGCTTCCAGTAGCTATTTTGATCGAGTTTTCCCGAATTATTGGAATAGGATCCAAAATTTCACCACTTTTTACAATTTCTCGATTTTGGTGATTTTCCCTAGTGGTACCCCTAGGGAAATCCGTAAAAATTCTTCGGATACCGACGGAGCTAATTCTCAACGCGTTGTGACCGGCAAGCTTCCAGTAGGTATTCCGATCGAGTTTCCCCGAATTATTGGGCTCGGATCCAAAATTTCACCACTTTTTACGATTTCTCGATTTTAGTGATTTTCCCTAGTGGTACCCCTAGAGAAATCCGTAAAAATTCCGACGGAGCCAATTCTCGACGCATTGTGACCGGCAAGCTTACAGTAGCTATTCCGATCGAGTTTTCCCGAATTATTGGCCTCGGATCAAAAATTTCACCACTTTTTACGATTTTTCGATTTTGGTGATTTTCCCTAGTGGTACCCCTCGGAAAATCCGTAAAAATTCGTCGGATTTCGACGGAGCCAATTCTCGATGCGTTGTGACCGGCAAGCTTCCAGTAGCTATTCCGATCGACTTTTCCCGAATTATTGGGCTCGGATCCAAAATTTCACCACTTTTTAAGATTTCTCGATTTGGGTGATTTTCCCTAGTTGTACCCCTAGGAAAATCCGTAAAAATTCGTCGGATTTCGACGGAGCCAATTCTCGATGCGTTGTGACCGGCAAGCTTCCAGTAGCTATTCCGATCGACTTTTCCCGAATTATTGGGCTCGGATCCAAAATTTCACCACTTTTTAAGATTTCTCGATTTGGGTGATTTTCCCTAGTTGTACCCCTAGGAAAATCCGTAAAAATTCGTCGGATTTCGACGGATCCAATTCTCGACGCGTTGTGACCGGCAAGCTTCCAGTAGCTATTCCGATCGAGTTTTCCGAATTATTGGGCTCGGATCCAAAATTTCACCACTTTTTACGATTTCTCGATTTTGGTGATGTTCCCTAGTGGTACCCTTAGGGAAATCCGTAAAAATTCCGACGGAGCCAATTCTCGACACGTTGTGACCGGCAAGCTTCCTGTAGCTATTCCGATCGAGTTTTCCCGAATTATTGGGCTCGGATCAAAAATTTCACCACTTTTTAAGGTTTCTCGATTTTGGTGATTTTTCCTAGTGGTACCCCTAGGGAAATCCGTAAAAATTCGTCGGATTTCGACGGAGCCAATTCTCGACGCGTTGTGACCGGCAAGCTTCCAGTAGCTATTCCGATCGACTTTTCCCGAATTATTGGGCTCGGATCCAAAATTTCACCACTTTTTACGATTTCTCGATTTTGGTGATTTTCGCTAGTGGTACCCCTAGGGACATTCGTAAAAATTCGTCGAATTCCGACGGAGCCAATTCTCGACGCGTTGTGACCAGCAAGCTTCCAGTAGCTATTCCGATCGAGTTTTCCCGAATTATTGGGCTCGGATCCAAAATTTCACCACTTTTTACGATTTCTCGATTTTGGTGATTTTCCCTAGTGGTACCCCTAGGGAAATCCGTAAAAATTCCGACGGAGCCAATTCTCGAAGCATTGTGAACGGCAAGCTTCCAGTAGCTATTCCGATCGAGTTTTCAAGAATTATTGGGCTCGGATCAAAAATTTCACCACTTTTTACTCTTTCTCGATTTTGGTGATTTTCCCTAGTGGTACCCCTAGGGAAATCCGTAAAAATTTCGACGGAGCCAATTCGCGACGCGTTGTGACCGACAAGCTTCCAGTAGCTATTCCGATCGATTTTTCCCGAATTATTGGGCTCGGATCATAAATTTCACCACTTTTTACGATTTCTCGATTTTGGTTCCCTAGTGGTACCCCTAGGAAAATCCGTAAAAATTCCGACTGAGCCAATTCTCGACGCGTTGTGACCGGCAAGCTTCCAGTAGCTATTCCGATCGAGTTTTCCCGAATTATTGGGCTCGGATACAAAATTTCACCACTTTTTACGATTTCTCGATTTTGGTGATTTTCCCTAGTGGTACCACTAGGAAAATCCGTAAAAATTCGACAGATTTCGACGGAGCCAATTCTCGACGCATTGTGACCGGCAAGCTTCCAGTAGCTATTCCGATCGAGTTTTCCCGAATTAATGGGCTCGAATCCAAAATTTCACCACTTTTTACGATTTCTCGATTTTGGTGATTTTCCCTAGTGGTACCCCTAGGGAAATCCGTAAAAATTCCGACGGAGAAAATTCTCGATGCGTTGTGACCGGCAAGCTTCCAGTAGCTATTCCGATCGAGTTTTCCAAAATTATTGGGCTCGGATCCAAAATTTCACCACTTTTTCTGATTTCTCGATTTTGGTGATTTTCCCTAGTGGTACGCCAAGGGAAATCCGTAAAAATTCCGACGGAGCAAATTCTCGACGCGTTGTGACCGGCAAGCTTCCAGTAGCTATTTCGATCGAGTTTTCCCAAATTATTGGGCTCGGGTCCAAAATTTCACCATTTTTACGATTTCTCGATTTTGCTGATTTTCCCTAGTGGTACCCCTAGGGAAATCCGTAAAAATTCGTCGGATTCCGACGCAGCCAATTCTCGACGCGTTGTGACCGGCAAGCTTCCAGTAGCAATTTCGATCGAGTTTTTCCGAATTATTGGGCTCGGATCCAACATTTCACCATTTTTACGATTTCTCGATTTTGGTGATTTTTCCTAGTGGTACCCCTAGGGAAATCCGTAAAAATTCGTCGGATTCCGACGGATCCAATTCTCGATGCGTTGTGACCGGCAAGCTTCCAGTAGCTATTCCGATCGAGTTTTCCCGAATTATTGGACTCGGATCCAAAATTTCACCACTTTTTACGATTTCTCGATTTTGGTGATTTTCCCTAGTGGTACCCCTAGGGAAATCCGTAAAAATTCCGACGGAGCCAATTCTCGACGCGTTGTGACCGGCAAGCTTCCGGTAGCTATTTCGATCGAGTTTTCCCGAATTACTGGGCTCGGATCCAAAATTTCACCACTTTTTACGATTTTTCGATTTTGGTGATTTTTCCTAGTGGTACCCCTAGGGAAATCCGTAAAAATTCGTCGGATTCCGACGGAGCCAATTCTCGACGCGTTGTGACCGGCAAGCTTCCAGTAGCAATTTCGATCGAGTTTTCCCGAATTATTGGGCTCGGATCCAAAATTTCACCATTTTTACGATTTCTCGATTTTGGTGATTTTCCCTAGTGGTACCCCTAGGGAAATCCGTAAATATTCGTCGGATTCCGACGGAGTCAATTCTCGACGCGTTGTGACTTGCAAGCTTCCAGTAGCTATTCCGATCGAGTTTTCCCGAATTATTGGGCTCGGATCCAAAATTTCACCACTTTTTACGATTTCTCGATTTTGGTGATTTTCCCTAATGGTACCCCTAGGGAAATCCGTAAAAATTCCGACGGAGCCAATTCTCGACGGGTTGTGACCGGCAAGCTTCCAGTAGCTATTCCGATCGAGTTTTCTCGAATTATTGGGCACGGATCCAAAATTTCACCATTTTTACGATTTCTCGATTTTGGTGATTTTCCCTAGTGGTACTCCTAGGGAAATCCGTAAAAATTCCGACGGAGCCAATTCTCGACGGGGGTTGACCGGCAAGCTTCCAGTAGCTATTCCGATCGAGTTTTCCCGAATTATTGGGCTCGGATCCAAAATTTCACCATTTTTACGATTTCTCGATTTTGGTTATTTTCCATAGTGGTACCCCCAGGGAAATCCGTAAAAATTCCGACGGAGCCAATTCTCGACGGGTTGTGACCGGCAAGCTTCCAGTAGCTATTCCGATCGAGTTTTCCTGAATTATTGGGCTCGGATCCAAAATTTCACCACTTTTTACGATTTCTCGATTTTTGTGATTTTTCCTAGTGATACCCCTAGGGAAATCCGTAAAAATTCGTCGAATTCCGACGGAGCCAATTCTCGACGCGTTGTGACCGGCAAGCTTCCAGTAGCTATTCCGATCGAGTTTTCCCGAATTATTGGGCTCGGATCCAAAATTTCACCACTTTTTACGATTTCTCGATTTTGGTGATTTTCCCTAGTGGTACCCCTAGGGAAATCCGTAAAAATTCTTCGGATTCCGACGGAGCCAATTCTCGACGCGTTGTGAACGGTAAGCTTCCAGTAGCTATTCCGATCGAGTTTTCCCGAATTATTGGGCTCGGATCCAAAATTTCACCACTTTTTACGATTTCTCGATTTTTGTGATTTTCCCTAGTGGTACCCCTAGGAAAATCCGTAAAAATTCCGACGGAGCCAATTCTCGACGGGTTGTGACCGGCAAGCTTCCAGTAGCTATTCCGATCGAGTTTTCCCGAATTATTGGGCTCGGATCCAAAATTTCACCATTTTTACGATTTCTCGATTTTGGTGATTTTCCCTAGTGGTACCCCTAGGAAAATCCGTAAAAATTCCGACGGAGCCAATTCTTGACGGGTTGTGACCGGCAAGCTTCCAGTAGCTATTCCGATCGAGTTTTCCCGAATTATTGGGCTCGGATCCAAAATTTCACCACTTTTTATGATTTCTCGATTTTGGTGATTTTCCCTAGTGGTACCCCTAGGGAAATCCGTAAAAATTCCGACGGAGCCAATTCTCGACAGGTTGTGACCGGCAAGCTTCCATTAGCTATTCCGATCGAGTTTTCCCGAATTATTGGGCTCGGATGCAAAATTTCACCACTTTTTACGATTTCTCGATTTTTGTGATTTTCCCTAGTGGTACCCCCAGGGAAATCCGTAAAAATTCCGACGGAGCCAATTCTCGACGGGTTGTGACCTGCAAGCTTCCAGTAGCTATTCCGATCGAGTTTTCTCGAATTATTGGGCTCGAATCCAAAATTTCACCATTTTTACGATTTCTCGATTTTGGTGATTTTCCCTAGTGGTACCCCCAGGGAAATCCGTAAAAATTCCGACGGAGCCAATTCTCGACGGGTTGTGACCGGCAAGCTTCCAGTAGCTATTCCGATCGAGTTTTCCCGAATTATTGGGCTCGGATCCAAAATTTCACCACTTTTTACGATTTCTCGATTTTTGTGATTTTTCCTAGTGGTACCCCTAGGGAAATCCGTAAAAATTCTTAAGATTCCAACGGAGCCAATTCTCGACGGGTTGTGACCGGCAAGCTTCCAGTAGCTATTCCGATCGAGTTTTCCCGAATTATTGGGCTCGGATCCAAAATTTCACCATTTTTACGATTTCTCGATTTTGGTGATTTTCCCTAGTGGTACCCCCAGGGCAATCCGTAAAAATTCCGACGGAGCCAATTCTCGACGGGTTATGACCGGCAAGCTTCCAGTAGCTATTCCGATCGAGTTTTCCCGAATTATTGGGCTCGGATCCAAAATTTCACCACTTTTTACGATTTCTCGATTTTTGTGATTTTTCCTAGTGGTACCCCTAGGGAAATTCGTAAAAATTCGTCGGATTCCGACGGAGCCAATTCTCGACGCGTTGTGACCGGCAAGCTTCCAGTAGCTATTCCGATCGAGTTTTCCCGAATTATTGGGCTCGGATCCAAAATTTCACCAATTTTTACGATTTCTCGATTTTGGTGATTTTCCCTAGTGGTACCCCTAGGGAAATCCGTAAAAATTCCGACGGAGCCAATTCTCGACGGGTTGTGACCGGCAAGCTTCCAGTAGCTATTCCGATCGAGTTTTCCCGAATTATTGGGCTCGGATCCAAAATTTCACCATTTTTACGATTTCTCGATTTTGGTGATTTTCCCTAGTGGTAGCCCCAGGGAAATCCGTAAAAATTTCGACGGAGCCAATTCTCGACGGGTTGTGACCGGCAAGCTTCCAGTAGCTATTCCGATCGAGTTTTCCCGAATTATTGGGCTCGGATCTAAAATTTCACCATTTTTACGATTTCTCGATTTTGGTGATTTTCCGTAGTGGTACCCCCAGGGAAATCCGTAAAAATTCCGACGGAGCCAATTCTCGACGGGTTGTGACCGGCAAGCTTCCAGTAGCTATTCCGATCGAGTTTTCCTGAATTATTGGGCTCGGATCCAAAATTTCACCACTTTTTACGATTTCTCGATTTTGGTGATTTTTCCTAGTGGTACCCCTAGGGAAATCCGTAAAAATTCTTCGGATTCCGACGGAGCCAATTCTCGACGCGTTGTGACCGGCAAGCTTCCAGTATCTATTCCGATCGAGTTTTCCCGAATTATTGGGCTCGGATCCAAAATTTCACCACTTTTTACGATTTCTCGATTTTGGTGATTTTCCCTAGTGGTACCCCTAAATCCGTAAAAATTCTTCGGATTCCGACGGAGCCAATTCTCGACACGTTGTGACCGGCAAGCTTCCAGTAGCTATTCCGATCGAGTTTTCCCGAATTATTGGGCTCGGATCCAAAATTTCACCACTTTTTACGATTTCTCGATTTTAGTGATTTTCCCTAGTGGTACCCCTAGGGAAATCCGTAAAAATTCCGACGGAGCCAATTCTCGACGGGTTGTGACCGGCAAGCTTCCAGTAGCTATTCCGATCGAGTTTTCCTGAATTATTGGGCTCGGATCCAAAATTTCACCATTTTTACGATTTATCGATTTTGGTTATTTTCCCTAGTGGTACCCCCAGGGAAATCCGTAAAAATTCCGACGGAGCCCATTCTCGACGGGTTGTGACCGGCAAGCTTCCAGTAGCTATTCCGATCGAGTTTTCCCGAATTATTGGGCTCGGATCCAAAATTTTACCATTTTTACGATTTCTCGATTTTGGTGATTTTCCCTAGTGGTACCCCCAGGGAAATCCGTAAAAATTCCGACGGAGCCAATTCTCGACGGGTTGTGAGCGGCAAGCTTCCAGTAGCTATTCCGATCGAGTTTTCCCGAATTATTGGGCTCGGATCCAAAATTTCACCACTTTTTACCATTTCACGATTTTGGTTATTTTCCCTAGTGGTACCCCTAGGGAAATCCGTAAAAATTCGTCGGATTCCGACGGAGCCAATTCTCGACGCGTTGTGACCGGCAAGCTTCCAGTAGCTATTCCGAACGAGTTTTCCCGAATTATTGGGCTCGGATCCAAAATTTCACAACTTTTTACCATTTCACGATTTTGGTTATTTTCCCTAGTGGTACCCCTAGGAAAATCCGTAAAAATTCGTCGGATTTCGACGGAGCCAATTCTCGACGCGTTGTGACCGGCAAGCTTCCAGTAGCTATTCCGATCGAGTTTTCCCGAATTATTGGGCTCGGATCCAAAATTTCACCACTTTTTACGATTTCTCGATTTTGGTGATTTTCCCTAGTGGTACCCCTAGGGAAATCCGTAAAAAATCCGACGGAGCCAATTCTCAACGCGTTGTGACCGGCGAGCTTCCAGTAGCTATTCCGATTGAGTTTTCCCGAATTAATGGGCTCGGATCCAAAATTTCACCACTTTTTTCGATTTCTCGATTTTGGTGATTTTCCCTAGTGGTACCCCTAGGGAAATCCGTAAAAATTCCGACGGAGCCAATTCTCGACGCGTTGTGACCGTCAAGCTTCCAGTAGCTATTCCGATCGAGTTTTCAAGAATTATTGGGCTCGGATCCAAAATTTCACCACTTTTTCCGATTTCTCGATTTTGGTGATTTTCCCTAGTGGTACGCCTAGGGAAATCCGTAAAAATTTCGACGGAGCCAATTCTCGACGCGTTGTGACCGGCAAGCTTCCAGTAGCTATTTCGATCGAGTTTTCCCGAATTATTAGGCTCGGGTCCAAAATTTCACCATTTTTACGATTTCTCGATTTTGGTGATTTTTCCTAGTGGTACCCCTAGGGAAATCCGTAAAAATTCGTCGGATTCCGACGCAGCCAATTCTCGACGCGTTGTGACCGGAAAGCTTCCAGAAGCAATTTCGATCGATTTTTCCCGAATTATTGGGCTCGGATCCAAAATTTCACCATTTTTACGATTTCTCGATTTTGGTGATTTTTTCTAGTGGTTCCCCTAGGGAAATCCGTAAAAATTCGTCGGATTCCGACGGAGCCAATTCTCGACGCGTTGTGACCGGCAAGCTTCCAGTAGCTATTCGGATCGAGTTTTCCCGAATTATTGGGCTCGGATCCAAAATTTCACCACTTTTTACGATTTTTCGATTTTGGTGATTTTCCCTAGTGGTACCCCTAGGGAAATCCGTAAAAATTCGTCGGATTCCGACGGAGCCAATTCTCGACGCGTTGTGACCGGCAAGCTTCCAGTAGCTATTTCGATCGAGTTTTCCCTAATTATTGGGCTCGGATCCAAAATTTCACCACTTTTTACGATTTCTCGATTTTGGTGATTTTTCCTAGTGGTACCCCTAGGGAAATCCGTAAAAATTTGGCGGATTCCGACGGAGCCAATTCTCGACGCGTTGTGACCGGCAAGCTTCCAGTAGAAATTTCGATCGAGTTTTCCCGAATTATTGGGCTCGGATCTAAAATTTCACCATTTTTACAATTTCTCGATTTTGGTGATTTTCCCTAGTGGTACCCCTAGGAAAATCCGTAAAAATTCGTCGGATTCCGACGGAGCCAATTCTCGACGCGTTGTGACCGGCAAGCTTCCAGTAGCTATTCTGATCGAGTTTTCCCGAATTATTGGACTCGGATCCAAAATTTCACCACTTTTTATGATTTCTCGATTTTGGTGATTTTCCCTAGTGGTACCCCTAGAAAAATCCGTAAAAATTCTGACGGAGCCAATTCTCGACACGTTGTGACCGGCAAGCTTCCAGTAGCTATTCCGATCGAGTTTTCACGAATTATTGGGCTCGAATCCAAAATTTCACCACTTTTTACGATTTCTCGATTTTTGTGATTTTCCCTAGTGGTACCCCTAGGGAAATCCGTAAAAAGTCGTCGGATTCCGACGTAGTCAATTCTCGACGCGTTGTGATCTGCAAGCTTCCAGTAGCTTTTTCGATCGAGTTTTCCCGAATTATTGGACTCGGATCCAAAATTTCACCACTTTTTACGATTTCTCGATTTTGGTGATTTTCCCTAGTGGTACCCCTTGGGAAATCCGTAAATATTCCGACGGAGCCAATTCTCGACGCGTTGTGACCGGCAAGCTTCCAGTAGCTATTCTGATCGAGTTTTCCCGAATTATTGGGCTCGGATCCAAAATTTCACCACTTTTTACGATTTCTCGATTTTGGTGATTTTCCCTAGTGGTACCCCTAGGGAAATCCGTAAAAATTCCGACGGAGCCAATTCTCGACGGGTTGTGACCGGCAAGCTTCCAGTATTTATTCCGATCGAGTTTTCCCGAATTATTGGGCTCGAACCCAAAATCTCACCACTTTTTACGATTTCTCGATTTTTGTGATTTTTCCTAGTGGTACCCCCTAGGGAAATCCGTTAAAATTCGTCGGATTCCGACGGAGCCAATTCTCGACGCGTTGTGACCGGCAAGCTTCCAGTAGCTATTCCGATCGAGTTTTCCCGAATTATTGGGCTCGGATCCAAAATTTCACTACTTTTTACGATTTCTCGATTTTGGTGATTTTCCCTAGTGGTACCCCTAGGGAAATCCGTAAAAATTCCGACGGAGCCAATTCTCGACGCGTTGTGACCGGCAAGCTTCCAGTAGCTATTCCGATCGAGTTTTCCAGAATTATTGGGCTCGGATCCAAAATTTCACCACTTTTTCCGATTTCTTGATTTTGGTGATTTTCCCTAGTGGTACGCCTAGGGAAATCCGTAAAAATTCCGACGGAGCCAATTCTCGATGCGTTGTGACCGGCAAGCTTCCAGTAGCTATTCCGATCGAGTTTTCTAGAATTATTGGGCTCGGATCCAAAATTTCACCACTTTTTCCGATTTCTTGATTTTGGTGATTTTCCCTAGTGGTACGCCTAGGGAAATCCGTAAAAATTCCGACGGAGCCAATTCTCGACGCGTTGTGACCGGCAAGCTTCCAGTAGCTATTCCGATCGAGTTTTCCAGAATTATTGGGCTCGGATCCAAAATTTCACCACTTTTTACGATTTCTCGATTTTTGTGATTTTTCCTAGTGATACCCCTAGGGAAATCCGTAAAAATTCGTCGGATTCCGACGGAGCCAATTCTCGACGCGTTGTGACCGGCAAGCTTCCAGTAGCTATTCCGATCGAGTTTTCCCGAATTATTGGGCTCGGATCCAAAATTTCACCACTTTTTACGATTTCTCGATTTTGGTGATTTTTCCTAGTGGTACCCCTAGGGAAATCCGTAAAAATTCGTCCGATTCCGACGGAGCCAATTCTCGACGCGTTGTGACCGGCAAGCTTCCAGTAGCTATTCCGATCGAGTTTTCCCGAATTATTGGGCTCGGATCCAAAATTTCACCACTTTTTATGATTTCTCGATTTTGGTGATTTTCCCTAGTGGTACCCCTAGGGAAATTCGTAAAAATTCCGACGGAGCCAATTCTCGACGGGTTGTGACCGGCAAGCTTCCAGTAGCTATTCCGATCGAGTTTTCCCGAATTATTGGGCTCGGATCCAAAATTTCACCATTTTTACGATTTCTCGATTTTGGTGATTTTCCCTAGTGGTACCCCTAGGAAAATCCGTAAAAATTCGTCGGATTCCGACGGAGCCAATTCTCGATGCGTTGTGACCGGCAAGCTTCCAGTAGCTATTCCGATCGAGTTTTTCCGAATTATTGGACTCGGATCCAAAATTTCACCACTTTTTACGATTTCTCGATTTTGGTGATTTTTCCTAGTGGTACCCCTAGGGAAATCCGTAAAAATTTCGACGGAGCCAATTCTCGACGCATTGTGACCGGCAAGCTTCCAGTAGCTATTCCGATCGAGTTTTCCCGAATTATTGGGCTCGGATCCAAAATTTCACAACTTTTTACGATTTCTCAATTTTTATGATTTTCCCTAGTGGTACCCCTAGGGAAATCCGTAAAAATTCGTCGGATTCCGACGGAGTCAATTCTCGACGCGTTGTGACCTGCAAGCTTCCAGTAGCTTTTCCGATCGAGTTTTCCCGAATTATTGGACTCGGATCAAAAATTTTACCACTTTTTACGATTTCTCGATTTTGGTGATTTTCCCTAGTCGTACCCCTAGGGAAATCCGTAAAAATTCTGACGGAGCCAATTCTCGACGCGTTGTGACCGGCAAGCTTCCAGTAGCTATTCGGATCGAGTTTTCCCGAATTATTGGGTTCGGATCTAAAATTTCACCACTTTTTACGATTTCTCGATTTTTGTGATTTTTCCTAGTGGTACCCCTAGGGAAATCCGTAAAAATTCGTCGGATTCCGACGGAGTCAATTCTCGACGCGTTGTGACCTGCAAGCTTCCAGTAGCTATTCCGATCGAGTTTTCCCGAATTATTGGGCTCGGATCCAAAATTTCACCATTTTTACGATTTCTCGATTTTGGTGATTTTCCCTAGTGGTACCCCTAGGGAAATCCGTAAAAATTTCGACGGAGCCAATTCTCGACGGGTTGTGACCGGCAAGCTTCCAGTAGCTATTCCGATCGAGTTTTTCCGAATTATTGGGCTCGGATCCAAAATTTCACCATTTTTACGATTTCTCGATTTTGGTGATTTTCCCTAGTGGTACCCCCAGGGAAATCCGTAAAAATTCCGACGGAGCCAATTCTCGATGGGTTGTGACCGGCAAGCTTCCAGTAGCTATTCCGATCGAGTTTTCCCGAATTATTGGGCTCGGATCCAAAATTTCACCACTTTTTACGATTTCTCGATTTTTGTGATTTTTCCTAGTGGTATCCCTAGGGAAATCCGTAAAAATTCGTCGGATTCCGACGGAGCCAATTCTCGACGCGTTGTAACCGGCAAGCTTCCAGTAGCTATTCCGATCGAGTTTTCCCGAATTATTGGGCTCGGATCCAAAATTTCACCACTTTTTACGATTTCTCGATTTTGGTGATTTTTCCTAGTGGTACCCCTAGGGAAATCCGTAAAAATTCTTCGGATTCCGACGGAGCCAATTCTCGACGCGTTGTGACCGGCAACCTTCCAGTAGCTATTCCGATCGAGTTTTCCCGAATTATTGGGCTCGGATCCAAAATTTCATCACTTTTTAGGATTTCTCGATTTTGGTGATTTTCCCTAGTGGTACCCCTAAATCCGTAAAAATTCTTCGGATTCCGACGGAGCCAATTCTCGACACGTTGAGACCGGCAAGCTTCCAGTAGCTATTCCGATCTAGTTTTCCCGAATTATTTGGCTCGGATCCAAAATTTCACCACTTTTTACGATTTCTCGATTTTGGTGATTTTCCCTAGTGGTACCCCTAGGGAAATCCGTAAAAATTCCGACGGAGCCAATTCTCGACGCGTTGTGACCAGCAAGCTTCCAAATGCTATTCCGATCGAGTTTTCCCGAATTATTGGGCTCGGATCCAAAATTTCACCACTTTTTACGATTTTTCGATTTTGGTGATTTTGCCTAGTGGTACCCCTAGGGAAATCCGTAAAAATTCCGACGGAGCCAATTCTCGACGCGTTGTGTAGACACCGGGTCCCGAGGCGGTTCAAGATCAGAATTACCCGATGATGAAACAAAAGACCGACTTTCGACAAGAAAAGTGAGAATCGACCGTTCCCTTGTCAAGATTGTGTTTTTTCGAAAAATAATTTTAAAATATATATTTTAGGGATTAAAATTTAAAATGGGAAAAAATATTAATATTGTGCCAAAATTAAAAATAAAAAAAAAAAAATTTTATTTTTTTTTTATCGCGGGTGCCACTGCGGCAGGCTGCCCCAGCGCGCAGGGGCGCTTGCGAGGCAGGCCGCCCCAGCGCCCAGGGGCGCCTGCGCGCGAGGCTGGCGCCTCGCGCGCCCCCCCCTGCGCGCAGGGGCGGGCGCCTCGCGCGACCCCCCTGCGCGCAGGGGCGGGGCGCTCCGCGCGCCCCCCCTGCGCGCGAGGCGGGGCGCTCCGCGCGACCCCCCTGCGCGCAGGGGCGGGCGCCTCGCGCGACCCCCCTGCGCGCGAGGCGGGGCGCTCCGCGCGACCCCCCCTGCACGCAGGGGCGGGCGCCTCGCGCGAGGCCCCTGCGCGCGAGGCGGGGGCCTCGCGCGACCTGCCTGCGCGAGGCAGGCTGCCGCGCGCCCTTGGCTCCTCCGCGCGACCTGTTTCGCTTGTCCGTTTTTTTCGCCGTTTTCAGTCTGATTTTCTGATTTTTTCAGTTTCCATTGTTTCACCATTTTATGTTATTTTAGATTAACTAAAAATGAAAGTTTTTTTTGTCTCTTGCCATTTTTGGCAAAGACAGGATTAAATGAGGGTTGGCACTTCATTTTTGGAGGACGGAGGGATTAATTCAAGAATTTCTTAGCTTTTTCTCTCTAGCATTTCTACTTTCCAGGGGTTTTTTTTGTTTCTTAAAAATTCTTCAAAAATCCTTTAAGTTTTGGTCTTCTCAAACTTTAATTTCTAGGTGTTCCTTCAGGGAAGATACCTCTTTTTTGGGATTTATTTTGAGCTAGAAAAATCAATTTTCTCTACTCAAATCTTCCTTCAAAAATATTCACTTCAAAATATATTTTTCAAAAAATTTATTTAGAACTCATATTTCTCTTTGAATATTATTATCATAAAAAAAAACCGACAAGGGAACGGATTGAGACATCCTACTTCCAATATCAAAAATTCTGAGGGTAAACATTCTTGGACTTGTTCCCATTTATTTATTTTATTTTATTTGTTTACATTTTTCTGTATTTTATACAATTTCTATTCTATTATCATTTTTATTCTATTTAGTAAACATATTTTATATGTCGTATTAATTTGTTAAATTTACCATTATTTTATCATTATCATTATTTGTTAAATCCTATTTTATGCAAATGCATGTTCCACTGTCACTATATTCTTTCATTTTTGCATTGCATTTTATATATTTTGGGCCAATCTATAGCACTTTCTTTGTCTTCTTGCTTTGTCTTCCACGGATTTACATGTTGTTTCTTTTGCATGGCTTCATTTCAATGGGTTGGGCACTATTTTCTTCACTTCATTCATTTTACTTTTATTTTAGTTTTCTTCATTTATAGATATTTCATTCTCTTTTGTTTTATTCTTTTATTTTATTTTATTAATTTATTGTTATTATTATCATTATTATTTAATTCTCCCTATTTTACTATTATCACTATTTATTTATTTACTAGTATTAGTCTGTTTTTAGTATTATTATTACTGTTTTTTATTAATCAATTAACTAGTTAACATTATTGTCATTGGTATTATTATTTAATATTTCGTATTATTTTTTATTATTAGTGTTATGGCTATCATTGTTGTTATTAATATATTTTGCTTTTTTTGACTAATCTATTTTGAATATTTACTAATACCTTTTTTGATATTATTTTTCTGTCTGAAATTTAACTTGAGTCGGGTTATGTGAGTGTCCCCGCGGCTCCCCGGATGGGTCGCAACTTGCGGAGAATCACATCGGTTTGGTGAGATCCCTCCAACTCCCTTTTTATGTGTTATGTGCTTATTTGTAAATATTAATTTTATTTGTGCACGCGTGCGATAAAAAATCACAAAAATACTTTTACTACTAAATCGGGACTTTTACTTATAAATCGGGACCAATGTCCCTTGTTTTAGCCCAACAATAAAACTGTCACAATTAAAACGAAGAGTCAAATCTTCTTCAAAATGGGATCACTCATCCCGATTTTTATTCAAAACAATTAAAATGACTTTTCGAACCTTTTTAAATTAAACACGAAGGAACCAATGTTCCTAAAATTCGAACAAGTGCGAGGGAACCAATGCTCCCTAAATAATGTCCCGATTTATGAATGTCCTTTCATTTCATTTTTGGGTGAGTGTTTAAAGTTATTTTCTTTCATTTTGGGCCCTTGTAATTAATTTTGGGGCAACTTTATTTATTTTTGGGGTTGTATTCCGCCCCCATTTGTATTCTTAATTTCCTTTTATTGGGGTTGTATTCCGCCCCTATTTCTCTTGTAATTGAGTGCTTGGGTGTTTACCGCTTTCTTTATTTACTTTGCTTATCGCTTTTATTTATTTTCTTTACGTGCTTTCAATGCGCTATCTAATTTAAATGCATCAATCGCGTGAGATGAGAGATATAATCTCAAGAAGTTAAAAATCCATTTATAATTAACCAAAGCATGAATAAGAGGGAAGTTCCGGACACCATAACTCTGGTTTAGACCGTTAGAGGTGAGAAACCTTTTCCTAATTTCTTGCAAATTGGGTGGCGACTCCAAATACCTCAAAAGGTGCCTTTAGGCGTCAATAGGCTAGGTTATTCTCCCCAATGTTCTATTGGGAGGGATACACCGATGATGCCTCATGGCGCCCATGATCAAGAGACGCGAACCTTTCATACCTCGAATCCTAAAGCGGATTCAAAGAGAGGGTCCTTGCTGGGTTAATCGGGTTCGGCGCGCGTCACAGTGGCGACTCCGCTGGGGAATTGATGTTTGAGACTTCACTCCGAAAGTGCTTTGGTTAAAGTATAATTGGGTTTTTAAAACTTAAAATTCTATCTCTCGCCAAAATTGCATCATATCATTTTAGAGCCTTAGACTTACGCTAGTTGGTCCCTATCTTACCTCGGTGCGTTCCCGAAGCACGACCCTACTTTCACTCATTGTAGGGAAGTGTTAAGGATAATCACCAGCCCAAGCCTTGTACCTTTTGGTATATCAAAATGGAAACCCAATCGGTCGTTATGCTCGTGATGAGCTAGACCCGTTGGCGCGAACCATGCTTGGGTAGCCTAAAGAAAATCACCCTGACTAAAGCTCATCTAATGGCAAATAGAAACTTCCACTAGGTGGTATGCTCCTTAATACAATGCTTGTGATATGGGTCGTCGCGTGTTAAACAAAATCAAGCAAGTTAAGTGGTCCTTTATCAAAGGCTTCCATGCCCCGGTGAGCCCACCTTAACTTGATTGAATTGTCCAAACACGTAATGGCCAAAACTCATACGCCTGCGCATTAGATTAGAGCTCTTATGTTGCCGGCTTTTCGCCGTGCACTCTGCGCGTTCATAGGGTCCCCTGTTGACCCATGGACTAAGCCCACCTAGGAAAGAGACCACATTGCCCCGTGTGCGGGAGGAATAAGGTTGGAAGGGTCTGTTTGCTTGCATGTGGTTGTGGATGCTGCATCAACACGACCATGCATTCTTAATGCCATCCATGCATCATGCTAACGAATTGGACTTTTTTTCAGCCATCATAGATCCATTTGAGTGGTCCAGAGATCCTAGCGGGAGGTTGGTCAGAAATCAGGTAGTTGAGCCGTCAAGTTTGGCATCAGCATCGGGTTCAGATTGGGATAGAAACTCAGACTCTTGTTCAGAACAATCCTCCGGATCAGTAATGGCAGAATTACCGCAAGATTCGGGTGCTGTAACAACACAAGACTTGGACAAAAGATTCGAAGACTTTGAAAGGAAGATCTTGGCCATGATGGGGAACTTTGTCGCCCAAATGACACCACACGCTGGACAACCATCTGGAGCTCCAACTGTTGACCCGGTCGAAACACCTGTTGTGGAGACCACCATACCAACCACTACTGTGCCACAGCCAATTACCGAGCCTAGAGTGGCGGCACCAGTTGAGCAACAGAGGGTAAGGATCCCAGACCCGAGGGATGATTTCTTGGGGGAAGAGGAAGATGAGCCAGTAGTCCCTCTAGCTGTGAAGTGCAAAGTTCCAAAGTTAGAGGATGATGTGATGCGGAAGATGGAGGAAAGAATGGAGGCCATCGCGCGAATGGTGTCGGTCGGAAAGGGGGTCATCCCCGAAGATGTAGACTTGGGTGAGGAGGAGCTGTTGCCTCAGAGATTTAAGATGCTGGACTTACCAAAGTTCGATGGCACGTCTGATCCTTCGGCCCATCTTAAACAATATGCCTTGATCATGAAGGGCACAGGTCTTACCAGAAAGCAAAAAGTGGAGTACTTCTGCCTTAGTTTGACAGGGTCAGCGGTTGATTGGTACCATGGCTTAGACAGGAGGTCGAAGGAAGATTGGGATCTGCTTACAAGTGAGTTCATGAGGCAGTACGACTGCAGCACCCGCATGGAAGTGACGTTGAAAGACCTAGAGCTCCTGCAACAAAAGTCTAGTGAATCTTTCCATGACTACCTTACGCGGTGGAGGAATCGCGTTATGGAAATGAAGAGGAAGCCCGACACGTCGGATCAAATCAGACTGTTTATCAAAAATGCGAGCCCATACTTGAGGGAGGGGCTTAAGATGAAAGGGCTCAAGGATTGGGAATCCTTAAAAGACATAGCAATCGAGGCTGAAGCGGAATACTTGGCAAAGAAAGCAAATAATGACAGTTTTGCTCGGAAGAACTTCGGGACCCAAGGGGGAAATAGGTCTGGTGGCGCCGGAAGCAGCAGTAACAGAGTGGGCAGAACAGCGGAAGTTTCAGCCACTGATGTGAACCAGAGACACTATTCAAATTTGGGAAGACCATTGTCCTGGGTCCTAGAACGATTAATGAAAGAGGGAAAACTTCAGCCATTGCCAGCCAGACAAGCTAAGACCTACGGCCAGCCGAACCACAGAGGGGACCAATACTGTGCTTTCCACCAGCACACCGGTCACCTCACTGACTCCTGCAAAACTTTAAGGGATCGGGTCCAAGATCTCATTGACAGTAAGCAGATCTCCGACCCTGAAAAGAGGGAAAAGAAGAAGAATACCGGGTATAATGCCGTTCCTCCCCCAGTCTTCATGATAGGATCGAGTTTGCCAGAGTGGTATGTGTTGAGGGATCTCTACGGCAATGACTACATGGCTATCGTCCGCCCCGAACAGGAAGTCAATAGGGAGAAGCTCCAGGTCAATATGATAGAATGTTGGGACTCAACAAGTGGTAGTGAGACTGAAGAGGCCGACGAGTCAGACGATGTATGGAACTCTGGGGGTGAAGGAGAGGAAGTACGAGAAGTGCAGGCTGTCACACGCAGCGGAAGAGTGGTGCCGGAAATTGAGAGGCAACAAGACCTAACGCCTCCGACGGTGGAGCGAGAAACGGAAGAGAATCAGGTCCTAAAGCAATTAAAGAAGACGCCGGCCCAGATATCGGTGTGGGACCTATTGAGGCAATCCCCGAGCCATAGGCAGAAGTTGGTTGAAGCCTTGTGCGAATCGACAGTCGCCACCACTATCTCACCCTCCGAGTTATTGGGCATTGTGAAAGGGGGATCTGAAGAAAACATAGTTTACACTGATGCCGACTTGCCGATCGAGGGTCGTAGTCACAATCGCCCCCTGTATATCCGAGCTCAGATCAATGGTAAACACACGGCCTGTGTCATGGTGGATGATGGGTCCTCCATTAATGTGTGCCCGCTAGTAGCGTTACCTTCACTGGGATTGAATGAGAGCATGTTGAGTGAATCCGATCTGACCATCACCGCTTATGACAACTCGAGAAGGCAAGCTTCTGGGACTTTTAAGGCACAAGTCAAGACCGGGCCAGTTGAGATAGAGGCTGAGTTTGTTGTTCTGCCGATACCGGCTAACTTCGCAGTGCTGTTGGGAAGGCCTTGGTTTCACAAGTTAGGAGGGGTTCCATCTACGCTCCATCAAATGATCAAGATTCCCCATGAAGGCCAGATCGTGACTATTAAAGCGGCTAGTGATAATCAAGTATCGGTGTTAGGGATTTCCAATCAACCCTTCAGCGGGTTTCACGTGGCTATGGTGAATGAGGAAGACGGGACAGTGGTAAGTCCCCAAGTTGTCAATATGATGAAGAAGATGAGCTTTCTCCCCGGGGCTGGTTTGGGTAAGAGCTCACAAGGGATTCAAGAGCTTGTCGCCACAAGGGGGCAAAAGGATAGGAAAGGTTTGGGCTACGTCACTGATGCCAAGAAGAGCAAACCCGAGAAGAAGCCTGCGGAAGTGCCGCACATTTTGGAGACTTTTGTACCGGCTACATCGGCATGCGCCTACTGTGGGGAGGCAGAGCCTCAGTGGATTAGTGGCAAGATCACCCCAGGTTTTGAAATTTTCAATGATGTGTTTGACTGGTCCGAGGGAATGGTCAAGGCGGTGGAAGCCTTCTGGGATGAGGAAATCTTCAATCAGAGTCTAGCATGGGATCGAGAGGTTCCCGAGGAGATTGTCACTGAAAGTCTGTTGGCCACCCAGGTGAAGGGCAAGGAGAAAGTAGAAGATGAAGAGGCAGCACCAGAGCTGAAGAGTCTGAATACAACTGAGGTTCAAGATGAGGGGCCGTCCGCTTCAGCACCAGCACCAGTGGGAGATGATAATGATAGCTTTGCTGATGTACTTTTTATTCCCGAACTATTTGACAATTATGTCTGTGATTTTGAGTACTTTAATAATATGAATGACTTTGCTTACTTGTGCGATGTTTCTCATGATTTCATTATGCATAATCACGAGCATGAATCATTTCTATTTGACATTAACTCAACCAATACCGCCTCATTTAATCTCGGGACTTCGGAAAATCCGAAGGAAATCTTGATAGCATCCGACGTAACTCTTGAGGAAAGGATAAAATTTGAGAGAATTTTGAAAAAATATGAAAGAGTCTTCGCCTGGACCTATGAGGATATGCCAGGGATTGATCGGGCAGTTGCTGAGCACGCCATTCCGACCTACCCAGAGTGCAAGCCGGTCAAGCAGAAGCTCAGAAGACTAAGGCCAGAATGGGCAGAAAAGGTAAAGGAAGAGGTGCACAAGCAGATCGAAGCCAAGTTCCTAGTAGAGGTCCAATACCCCACATGGTTAGCCAATGTTGTCCCCGTAGCCAAGAAGGATGGGAGAGTCCGAGTATGTGTTGACTACCGAGACCTGAATAAAGCCTGCCCAAAAGATGACTTTCCCCTACCCCATATTGATGTACTAGTGGATAGCGCGGCCGCTTGTATGATGTACAGCTTTGTGGATGGGTATGCGGGATACAACCAAATCCTTAACAAGATTGTGGATCGAATCAAGACAGCTTTCATCACAGAATGGGGAACGTTCGCCTACCGAGTAATGCCTTTTGGGTTGAAGAATGCCGGGGCGACGTACCAAAGGATGGCTACTAAGATCTTGGATGACTTGATTCACAAGGAGGTTGAAGTGTATGTTGATGATATGATGATCAAGTCGGCGACTCGAGAAGGGCACTTCGAGGCCTTAGAGAAGTTCTTTCGGAGGATTGACAAGTATAATCTTCGCCTCAATCCTAAGAAATGCATTTTCGGAGTCACCTCGGGTAAGCTATTAGGCCATGTGGTAAGCCAAAGGGGAATAGAAGTGGACCCTGATAAAATCAAGGCAATCAGAGAAATGCCAGCGCCCCAAAAGGAAAAGGAAGTTCGGAGTTTTCTGGGCAAATTGCAGTACATCAGTAGGTTCATTTCCAAGCTCGCTTCAGTGTGCGAACCAATTTTTAAGCTCCTCAGGAAGAATCAGCCAGTCAGGTGGAACGACGACTGCCAAAAGGCTTTTGATGTCATTAAGGATTACCTCCAAAATCCCCCAGTGCTATGACCGCCACGGCCTGTTAAACCTTTGATTCTCTACCTAGCAATAGAGGAAAATTCTGTAGGAGCCATGATGGCCCAAGAGGATGAATTCGGGGTCGAATTTGCGGTTTACTACCTCAGCAAGAAATTCCTCCCTTATGAAGCCAAGTATGTTGAAGTGGAGAAGATTTGCCTGGCAATAATCTGGGCATCAAAGAAGTTGAGGCATTACTTTCATTCCTATAAAGTACAAGCCATTGCCAAGCAAAATCCCCTTCGGTACCTTCAGGAAGCACCCTCTTTGCTAGGAAAAATGGGAAGGTGGCTGATATTGCTGCAAGAATTCGATGTGGAATACATTACCAAAAAGACCATTAAAGGTCGAGCCGTGGCGGAGTTTCTTGCTGACCATCCCATTGAAGGAGACCGACTGGAGTATGAATTCCCTGACGAAAATGTGGCGGCTATCACCGTGCAGAAATGGCAAATGTATTTTGATGGGGCAGTAAATAACAAAGGGGCCGGAACAGGAGTGATTCTAGTAACCCCAGACGGAGAGAAGCTTCCATTAGCCAAGAAACTAAGGTACAGAGCCACCAATAACGAGGCTGAGTATGAAGCCTGCATCTTTGGGTTAGAAGCGCTCTCAGCCGTGGGGGCAAAAGTGGTAGAGGTCTTCGGGGACTCATCTTTAGTAATCCACCAAGTCAGGGGTGAATGGGCCATCAAGGAAGAGCGGCTGTTGCCATATGCAAAGTGCTTGAAAGAACTTAGTGGCCGGTTTGAAATTTGCACTTTTAACTACGTGCCCCGAGATGAGAACCAATTGGCAGACGCCCTAGCTACCTTAGTATCCATGTGGGATAACCCGGAAGGAATAGTTATGAAGCCTGTGCTCATTTCCAGTTCGAGCAAGCCATACTTTGAGACCGAACAAGTCGGGGATGTTGAAACTACTGATGGAAAGCCATGGTACTATGATGTCCTGAATTATTTGGAGAGGTCAATATTCCCGGAAGAAGCCACTGAAAAAGACCAAAGGCTAATCCGCAAACTGTCCACTCAATTCATCAGTGTAGATGGGGTGTTGTACAAGAGACAAGCCGATGGCATGCAACTCAGATGTTTAGATGAAAAAGAGGCTAAAAGGGTTATGGAGGAAACCCATGCAGGGGTCTGTGGGGCCCATATGAATGGTCTGGCCCTGGCAAAGAAAATAATGCGGCAAGGATTTTTCTGGTTAACAATGGATACAGATTGCTCTAAATATGTGAAGGAATGCCAATTATGCCAGCAGTATGCTAATCTGAGACACCTGCCGGTGTCGGATTTGTGCAACCTGACATCTCCGTGGCCATTTGCCGCATGGGGGATTGACATAATAGGGGAGATACACCCGACAGCCTCTAACGGGCACAGGTTCATTGTGGTCGCCATTGATTACTTTACCAAGTGGGTTGAAGCTGAATCCTTCAAGAAATTAGGTGCCCGGGAAATGGCCAGGTTCATCGAGCGACACTTGATCTGTAGGTACGGTCTCCCTCATCACATCGTGTCGGATAATGGGGTACAATTCCAAGCTGAGACTAAACAGATGCTCAAGAAGTACGCCATCCAACACCATAAGTCCTCTCCATACCGACCACAGGCCAACGGGGCGGTCGAGGCAGCTAATAAGAACGTTAAGAAGATATTGGCTAAGATGGTGCAAACCTATAAAGACTGGGCCGAGAAATTGCCATTCGCACTATGGGGCTACAGGACCACCGCCAGAACTTCCACAGGGGTTACCCCTTTCTCCCTGGTTTACGGGACGGAAGCAGTTCTACCGGTAGAAATAGAACTCCAGTCATTGAGGGTGGTGACAGAAGCTCAGCTACCAGAAGCCGAATGGGCACAGCAGCGGCTGCTACAGTTGAATCTATTGGATGAGGATAGGATGCGGGCATACTACCACAACCAGATCTACCAGAAAAGACTAGCCCGCTCATTTGGGAAGAAAGTAAGAAAGCACCCATTGAAGGAAGGAGACCTAGTCTTCAAACAGATGAGGCCGGGGGTTCCGGACTTTCGAGGCAAGTTTAGGCCAACATGGGAAGGACCCTTCATTCTGAAGAAGCTTTTGTCTAAAGGGGCCGCAATTCTGACAGATAGCGATGGAAACGAGTTCAGAGAGCCGGTCAACGTCGACAGATTGAAAAGGTTCCATGGCTAAGGGCTAGGGAAAAATGCAAAATAAAATAAGACAAAAGAAAAGAGAGAAAATGTTCAATCAAGAAAACCCGAGAGGGCTGATTGATAACAGGAGTTGTGATGCTTTTGAGATCTATCTCGAGATTAGATGTGGTCTGGTATCTTGAGGCCTAATGTCAAATGATGATCATGTGTAATGAAATCGCACGAGAAACGTGCACATGTATGCAATTATGCACTCAGAGAAGTTCTTTTATCCAATGAATGTCCATAGTTCTTTTTAGACGAGTAATATGTCACTGCTGTCACTTCCCATTCGAATGAGCACAATTTATCCGTGCAACCGACAGAAATTTTATTTAAAAAAAAAAAAGGAGTAATAATAAAAATAAGGCCGTTAGAGATGAAAACCGTGACTGGCGCTCTAAGCAAAAGTTAGGCCAAAGGGCAGGGTGAAAACCTGGCAACAGGCAGTCTGCCCTACAAAAAAAATGAAATAAATAAAAGCCGCTGGATTGGGTTGGGTCCATTCCAGGCAAAAAATAAGGCACAGGGTTATGTGAAAATCCGACAAGGACGCATCTCCCGCTAAGAAAAGCTAGTGTGAAAATCCACAAGGGACGCACTACCTTCAAAACAATGACGCTTGGAGTGATAAGGCGGCATTACCTTGGGCAACCCCTTTCAAGCAAAGACACACATCAGGCAAACCTCCTTGAAAAGTTATGAGTCAGAGCCCCTGAATCAGGACAGCGCCCTCCGGCACTTGGGGGCATAATCGACCAGACGAAGCCACGAGTCGTTTCAATGAGAGTTATCGCACCTCGACTACTGGGCCACTCAGATGAACGGTGTCACCTGCATTCCGCATGACATATGCATATGCACGTGCATGACTTACCTTTGCATACAAATCTCTTTTGTTTTCGCAGAAAAGTCTGGCGCCTTCACACACCGACAAGCTGGTGTTTATCAGTCGCTCAGCCGTGGTTTCACACACCGACAAGCTGGTGTTCTATCAATCGCGTTCTACAAAGTCTAGCGCCTTCACACACCGACAAGCTGGTGTTTATCAGTCGCTCAGCCGTGGTTTCACACACCGACAGGCTGGTGTTCTATCAATCGCGTTCTTCAAAGTCTGGCGCCTTCACGCACCGACAAGCTGGTGTTTATCAGTCGTTCAGCCGTGGTTTCACACACCGACAGGCTGGTGTTCTATCAATCGCGTTCTACAAAGTCTAGCGCCTTCACACACCGACAAGCTGGTGTTTATCAGTCGCTCAGCCGTGGTTTCACACACCGACAAGCTGGTGTTCTATCAATCGCGTTCTACAAAGTCTAGCGCCTTCACACACCGACAAGCTGGTGTTTATCAGTCGCTCAGCCGTGGTTTCACACACCGACAAGCTGGTGTTCTATCAATCGCGTTCTTCAAAGTCTGGCGCCTTCACACACCGACAAGCTGGTGTTTATCAGTCGCTCAGCCGTGGTTTCACACACCGACAAGCTGGTGTTTATCAGTCGTTCAGCCGTGGTTTCACACACCGACGAGCTGGTGTTCTGTCAATCACGTTCTTCAAAGTCTGGCGCCTTCACGCACCGACAAGCTGGTGTTTATCAGTCGCTCAGCCATTGGTCTCACGTCGACAAGCTGACGTTCCTCAATCATGTGACCGGTTATAGTCCTATGATGCCGACAAGCTGGCAAAATCAAGTTTCGGACAGCGACTGCCTCAGGTACGCATCTCTCCCTCTCTTTTCTGAATTTTGGCTCACTTAGGCGCCTGCGTTCTAAGTTCCCCAAAATTGGGGGCAACTATAGACACCGGGTCCCGAGGCGGTTCAAGATCAGAATTACCCGATGATGAAACAAAAGACCGACTTTCGGCAAGAAAAGTGAGAATCGACCGTTCCCTTGTCAAGATTGTGTTTTTTCGAAAAATAATTTTAAAATATATATTTTAGGGATTAAAATTTAAAATGGGAAAAAATATTAATATTGTGTCAAAATTAAAAATAAAAAAAATAAAAAATAAAAATTTTTTATTTTTTTTTATCGCGGGTGCCACTGCGGCAGCGCGGGGCCGCCTGCGCGGCAGGCTGCCCCAGCGCGCAGGGGCGCCTGCGAGGCAGGCCGCCCCAGCGCGCAGGGGCGCCTGCGCGCGAGGCTGGCGCCTCGCGCGCCCCCCCCTGCGCGCAGGGGCGGGAGCCTCGCGCGACCCACCTGCGCGCGAGGCGGGGCGGGCGCCTCGCGCGACCCCCCTGCGCGCGAGGCGGGGCGCTCCGCGCGACCCCCCCTGCGCGCAGGGGCGGGCGCCTCGCGCGACCCCCCTGCGCGCGAGGCAAGGGGCCTCGCGCGAGGCCCCTGCGCGCGAGGCAGGGGCCTCGCGCGACCTGCCTGCGCGAGGCAGGCTGCCGCGCGCCCTTGGCTCCTCCGCGCGACCTGTTTCGCCTGTCCGTTTTTTTCGCCGTTTTCAGTCTGATTTTCTGATTTTTTCAGTTTCCATTGTTTCACCATTTTATGTTATTTTAGATTAACTAAAAATGAAAGTTTTTTTGTCTCTTGCCATTTTTGGCCAAGACAGGATTAAATGAGGGTTGGCACTTCATTTTTGGAGGACGGAGGGATTAATTCAAGAATTTCTTAGCTTTTTCTCTCTAGCCTTTCTACTTTCCAGGGGTTTTTTTTGTTTCTTAAAAATTCTTCAAAAATCCTTTAAGTTTTGGTCTTCTCAAACTTTAATTTCTAGGTGTTCCTTCAGGGAAGATACCTCTTTTTTGGGATTTATTTTGAGCTAGAAAAATCAATTTTCTCTGCTCAAATCTTCCTTCAAAAATATTCACTTCAAAATATATTTTTCAAAAAATTTATTTAGAACTCATATTTCTCTTTGAATATTATTATCATCAAAAAAAACCGACAAGGGAACGGATTGAGACATCCTACTTCCAATCTCAAAAATTCTGAGGGTAAACATTCTTGGACTTGTTCCCATTTATTTATTTTATTTTATTTGTTTACATTTTTCTGTATTTTATACAATTTCTATTCTATTATCATTTTTATTCTATTTAGTAAACATATTTTATATGTCGTATTAGTTTGTTAAATTTACCATTATTTTATCATTATCATTATTTGTTAAATCCTATTTTATGCAAATGCATGTTCCACTGTCACTATATTCTTTCATTTTTGCATTGCATTTTATATATTTTGGGCCAATCTATAGCACTTTCTTTGTCTTCTTGCTTTGTCTTCCACGGATTTACATGTTGTTTCTTTTGCATGGCTTCATTTCAATGGGTTGGGCACTATTTTCTTCACTTCATTCATTTTACTTTTATTTTAGTTTTCTTCATTTATAGATATTTCATTCTCTTTTGTTTTATTCTTTTATTTTATTTTATTAATTTATTGTTATTATTATCATTATTATTTAATTCTCCCTATTTTACTATTATCACTATTTATTTATTTACTAGTATTAGTCTGTTTTTAGTATTATTATTACTGTTTTTTATTAATCAATTAACTAGTTAACATTATTGTCATTGGTATTATTATTTAATATTTCGTATTATTTTTTATTATTAGTGTTATGGCTATCATTGTTGTTATTAATATATTTTGCTTTTTTTGACTAATCTATTTTGAATATTTACTAATACCTTTTTTGATATTATTTTTCTGTCTGAAATTTAACTTGAGTCGGGTTATGTGAGTGTCCCCGCGGCTCCCCGAATGGGTCGCAACTTGCGGAGAATCACATCGGTTTGGTGAGATCCCTCCAACTCCCTTTTTATGTGTTATGTGCTTATTTGTAAATATTAATTTTATTTGTGCACGCGTGCGATAAAAAATCACAAAAATACTTTTACTACTAAATCGGGATTTTTACTTATAAATCGGGACCAATGTCCCTTGTTTTAGCCCAACAATAAAACTGTCACAATTAAAACGAAGAGTCAAATCTTCTTCAAAATGGGATCACTCATCCCGATTTTTATTCAAAACAATTAAAATGACTTTTCGAACCTTTTTAAATTAAACACGAAGGAACCAATGTTCCTAAAATTCGAACAAGTGCGAGGGAACCAATGCTCCCTAAATAATGTCCCGATTTATGAATGTCCTTTCATTTCATTTTTGGGTGAGTGTTTAAAGTTATTTTCTTTCATTTTGGGCCCTTGTAATTAATTTTGGGGCAACTTTATTTATTTTTGGGGTTGTATTCCGCCCCCATTTGTATTCTTAATTTCCTTTTATTGGGGTTGTATTCCGCCCCTATTTCTCTTGTAATTGAGTGCTTGGGTGTTTACCGCTTTCTTTATTTACTTTGCTTATCGCTTTTATTTATTTTCTTTACGTGCTTTCAATGCGCTATCTAATTTAAATGCATCAATCGCGTGAGATGAGAGATATAATCTCAAGAAGTTAAAAATCCATTTATAATTAACCAAAGCATGAATAAGAGGGAAGTTCCGGACACCATAACTCTGGTTTAGACCGTTAGAGGTGAGAAACCTTTTCCTAATTTCTTGCAAATTGGGTGGCGACTCCAAATACCTCAAAAGGTGCCTTTAGGCGTCAATAGGCTAGGTTATTCTCCCCAATGTTCTATTGGGAGGGATACACCGATGTTGCCTCATGGCGCCCATGATCAAGAGACGCGAACCTTTCATTCCTCGAATCCTAAAGCGGATTCAAAGAGAGGGCCCTTGCTGGGTTAATCGGGTTCGGCGCGCGTCACACGTTGTGACCGGCAAGCATCCAGTAGCTATTCCGATCGAGTTTTCCCGAATTATTGGGCTCAGATCCAAAATTTCACCACTTTTTACGATTTCTCGATTTTGATGATTTTCCCTAGTCGTACCCCTAGGGAAATCCGTAAAAATTCCGACGGAGCCAATTCTCGACGCGTTATGACCGGCAAGCTTCCAGTAGCTATTCCGATCGAGTTTTCCCAAATTATTGGGCTCGGATCCAAAATTTCACCACTTTTTACCATTTCTCGATTTTGGTTATTTTCCCTAGTGGTACCCCTAGGGAAATCGGTAAAAATTCGTCAGATTCCGACGGAGCCAATTCTCGACGCGTTGTGACCGACAAGCTTCCAGTAGCTATTCCGATCGAGTTTTCCCGAATTATTGGGCTCGGATCCAAAATTTCACCACTTTTTACGATTTCTCGATTTTGGTGATTTTCCCTAGTGGTACCCCTAGGGAAATCCGTAAAAATTCCGACGGAGCCAATTCTCGACGCGTTGTGACCGGCAAGCTTCCAGTAGCTATTCCGATCGAGTTTTCCCGAATTAATGGGCTCGGATCCAAAATTTCACCACTTTTTCCGATTTCTCGATTTTGGTGATTTTCCCTAGTGGTACCCCTAGGGAAATCCGTAAAAATTCCGACGGAGCCAATTCTCGACGCGTAGTGACCGGCAAGCTTCCAGTAACTATTCCGATCGAGTTTTCCCGAATTATTGGGCTCAGATCCAAAATTTTACCACTTTTTACGATTTCTCGATTTTGATGATTTTCCCTAGTGGTACCCCTAGGGAAATCCGTAAAAATTCCGACGGAGCCAATTCTCGACGCGTTGTGACCGGCAAGCTTCCAGTAGCTATTCCGATCGAGTTTTCCCGAATTATTGGGCTCGGATCCAAAATTTCACCACTTTTTACCATTACTCGATTTTGGTGATTTTCCCTAGTGGTACCCCTAGGGAAATCCGTAAAAATTCGTCGGATTCCGACGGAGCCAATTCTCGACGCGTTGTGACCGGCAAGCTTCCAGTAGCTATTCCGATCGAGTTTTCTCGAATTATTGGGCTCGGATCCAAAATTTCACCACTTTTTACGATTTCTCGATTTTGGTGATTTTCCCTAGTGGTACCCCTAAGAAAATCCGTAAAAATTCCGACGGAGCCAATTCTCGACGCGTTGTGACCGGCAAGCTTCCAGTAGCTATTCCGATCGAGTTTTCCCGAATTATTGGGCTCGGATCCAAAATTTCACCATTTTTACGATTTCTCGATTTTGGTGATTTTCCCTAGTGGTACCCCTAGGAAAATTCGTAAAAATTCGTCGGATTCCGACGGAGCCAATTCTCGACGCGTTGTGACCGGCAAGCTGCCAGTAGCTATTCCGATCGAGTTTTCCCGAATTATTGGACTCGGATCCAAAATTTCACCACTTTTTACGATTTCTCGATTTTGGTGATTTTCCCTTGTGGTACCCCTAGGGAAATCCGTAAAAATTCCGACGGAGCCAATTCTCGACGCATTGTGTCCGGCAAGCTTCCAGTAGCTATTCCGATCGAGTTTTCCCGAATTATTGGGCTCGGATCCAAAATTTCACCACTTTTTACGATTTCTCGATTTTGGTGATTTTCCCTAGTGGTACCCCTAGGGAAATCCGTAAAAATTCGTCGGATTCCGACGGAGCCAATTCTCGACGCGTTGTGACCGGCAAGCTTCCAGTAGCTATTACGATCGACTTTTCCCGAATTATTGGGCTCGGATCGAAAATTTCACCACTTTTTACTATTTCTCGATTTTGGTGATTTTCCCTAGTGGTACCCCTAGGGAAAACCGTAAAAATTCGTCGAATTCCGACGGAGCCAATTCTCGACGCGTTGTGACCGGCAAGCTTCCAGTAGCTATTCCGATCGAGTTTTCCCGAATTATTGGGCTCGGATCCAAAATTTCACCATTTTTACGATTTCTCGATTTTGGTGATTTTCCCTAGTGGTACCCCTAGGAAAATCCGTAAAAATTCGTCGGATTCCGACGGAGCCAATTCTCGACGCGTTGTGACCGGCAAGCTGCCAGTAGCTATTCCGATCGAGTTTTCCCGAATTATTGGACTCGGATCCAAAATTTCACCACTTTTTACGATTTCTCGATTTTGGTGATTTTCCCTAGTGGAACCCCTAGGGAAATCCGTAAAAATTCCGACGGAGCCAATTCTCGACGCATTGTGTCCGGCAAGCTTCCAGTAGCTATTCCGATCGAGTTTTCCCGAATTATTGGGCTCGGATCCAAAATTTCACCACTTTTTACTATTTCTCGATTTTGGTGATTTTCCCTAGTGGTACCCCTAGGGAAATCCGTAAAAATTCGTCGGATTCCGACGGAGCCAATTCTCGACGCGTTGTGACCGGCAAGCTTTCAGTAGCAATTTCGATCGAGTTTTCCCGAATTATTGGGCTCGGATCCAAAATTTCACCATTTTTACGATTTCTCGATTTTGGTGATTTTCCCTAGTGGTACCCCTAGGAAAATCCGTAAAAATTCGTCGGATTCCGACGGAGTCAATTCTCGACGCGTTGTGACCGGCAAGCTTCCAGTAGCTATTCAGATCGAGTTTTCCCGAATTATTGGACTCGGATCTAAAATTTCACCACTTTTTACGATTTCTCGATTTTGGTGATTTTCCCTAGTGGTACCCCTAGGGAAATCCGTAAAAATTCCGACGGAGCCAATTCTCGACGCGTTATGACCGGCAAGCTTCTAGTAGCTATTCCAATCGAGTTTTCCCGAATTAGTGGGCTCGGATCCAAAATTTCACCACTTTTTACGATTTCTCGATTTTTGTGATTTTCCCTAGTGGTACCCCTAGGGAAATCCGTAAAAATTCATCGGATTTCGACGGAGCCAATTCTCGACGCGTTGTGACCGGCAAGCTTCCATTAGCTATTCGGATCGATTTTTCCCGAATTATTGGGCTCGGATCCAAAATTTCACCACTTTTTTCGATTTCTCGATTTTGGTGATTTTCCCTAGTGGTACCCCTAGGGAAATCTGTAAAAATTTCGACGGAGCCAATTCTCGACGCGTTGTGACCGGCAAGCTTCCAGTAGCTATTACGATCGACTTTTCCCGAATTATTGGGCTCGGATCGAAAATTTCACCACTTTTTACTATTTCTCGATTTTGGTGATTTTCCCTAGTGGTACCCCTAGGGAAAACCGTAAAAATTCGTCGAATTCCGACGGAGCCAATTCTCGACGCGTTGTGACCGGCAAGCTTCCAGTAGCTATTCCGATCGAGTTTTCCCGAATTATTGGGCTCGGATCCAAAATTTCACCATTTTTACGATTTCTCGATTTTGGTGATTTTCCCTAGTGGTACCCCTAGGAAAATCCGTAAAAATTCGTCGGATTCCGACGGAGCCAATTCTCGACGCGTTGTGACCGCCAAGCTGCCAGTAGCTATTCCGATCGAGTTTTCCCGAATTATTGGACTCGGATCCAAAATTTCACCACTTTTTACGATTTCTCGATTTTGGTGATTTTCCCTAGTGGTACCCCTAGGGAAATCCGTAAAAATTCCGACGGAGCCAATTCTCGACGCATTGTGTTCGGCAAGCTTCCAGTAGCTATTCCGATCGAGTTTTCCCGAATTATTGGGCTCGGATCCAAAATTTCACCACTTTTTACGATTTCTCGATTTTGGTGATTTTCCCTAATGGTACCCCTAGGGAAATCCGTAAAAATTCGTCGGATTCCGACGGAGCCAATTCTCGACGCGTTGTGACCGGCAAGCTTTCAGTAGCAATTTCGATCGAGTTTTCCCGAATTATTGGGCTCGGATCCAAAATTTCACCATTTTTACGATTTCTCGATTTTGGTGATTTTCCCTAGTGGTACCCCTAGGAAAATCCGTAAAAATTCGTCGGATTCCGACGGAGCCAATTCTCGACGCGTTGTGACCAGCAAGCTTCCAGTAGCTATTCCGATCGAGTTTTCCCGAATTATTGGACTCGGATCCAAAATTTCACCACTTTTTACGATTTCTCGATTTTGGTGATTTTCCCTAGTGGTACCCCTAGGGAAATCCGTAAAAATTCCGACGGAGCCAATTCTCGACGCGTTATGACCGGCAAGCTTCTAGTAGCTATTCCAATCGAGTTTTCCTGAATTATTGGGCTCGGATCCAAAATTTCACCACTTTTTACGATTTCTCGATTTTTGTGATTTTCCCTAGTGGTACCCCTAGGGAAATCCGTAAAAATTCATCGGATTTCGACGGAGCCAATTCTCGACGCGTTGTGACCGGCAAGCTTCCATTAGCTATTCGGATCGATTTTTCCCGAATTATTGGGCTCGGATCCAAAATTTCACCACTTTTTTCGATTTCTCGATTTTGGTGATTTTCCCTAGTGGTAACCCTAGGGAAATCTGTAAAAATTTCGACGGAGCCAATTCTCGACGCGTTGTGACCGGCAAGCTTCCAGTAGCTATTACGATCGAGTTTTCCCGAATTATTGGGCTCGGATCGAAAATTTCACCACTTTTTACTATTTCTCGATTTTGGTGATTTTCCCCAGTGGTACCCCTAGGGAAAACCGTAAAAATTCGTCGAATTCCGACGGAGCCAATTCTCGACGCGTTGTGACCGGCAAGCTTCCAGTAGCTATTCCGATCGAGTTTTCCTGAATTATTGGGCTCGGATCCAAAATTTCACCACATTTTACGATTTCTCGATTTTGGTGATTTTCCATAGTTGTACCCCTAGGAAAATCCGAAAAAATTTCGACGGAGCCAATTCTCGACGCATTGTGACCGGCAAGCTTCCAGTAGCTATTCCGATCGAGTTTTCCCGAATTATTGGGCTCGGATCCAAAATTTCACCACTTTTTACGATTTCTCAATTTTGGTGATTTTTCCTAGTGGTACCCCTAGGAAAATCCGTAAAAATTCCTCGGATTTCGACGGAGCCAATTCTCGACGCGTTATGACCGGCAAGCTTCCAGTAGCTATTCCGATCGAGTTTTCCCGAATTATTGGGCTCGGATCCAAAATTTCACCACTTTTTACGATTTCTCGATTTTGGTGATTTTCCCTAGTGGTACCCCTAGGGAAATCCGTAAAAAATCATCGGATTCCGACGGAGCCAATTCTCGACGCAATGTGACCGGCAAGCTTCCAGTAGCAATTTCGATCGAGTTTTCCCAAATTATTGGGCTCGGATCCAAAATTTCACCATTTTTACGATTTCTCGATTTTGGTGATTTTCCCTAGTGGTACCCCTAGGGAAATCCGTAAAAATTCGTCGGATTTCGACGGAGCCAATTATCGACGCGTTGTGACCGGCAAGCTTCCAGTAGCTATTCCGATCGACTTTTCCCGAATTATTGGGCTCGGATCCAAAATTTCACCACTTTTTACGATTTCTCGATTTTGGTGATTTTCCCCAGTGGTACCCCTAGGGAAATCCGTAAAAATTCCGACGGAGCCAATTCTCGACGCGTTGTGACCAGCAAGCTTCCAAATGCTATTCCGATCGAGTTTTCCCGAATTATTGGGCTCGGATCCAAAATTTCACCACTTTTTACGATTTCTCGATTTTGGTGATTTTCCCTAGTGGTACCCCTAGGGAAATCCGTAAAAATTCGTCGGATTCCGACGGAGCCAATTCTCGACGCGTTGTGACCGGCAAGCATCCAGTAGCTATTCCGATCGAGTTTTCCCGAATTATTGGGCGCGGATCAAAAATTTCACCACTTTTTACGATTTCTCGATTTTGGTGATTTTCCCTAGTGGTACCCCTAGGGAAATCCGTAAAAATTCGTCGGATTCCGACGGAGCCAAATCTCGACGCTTTGTGACCGGCAAGCTTCCAGTAGCTATTCCGATCGAGTTTTCCCGAATTATTGGGCTCGGATCCAAAATTTAACCACTTTTTACGATTTCTCGATTTTGGTGATTTTCCTAAGTGGTACCCCTAGGGAAATTCGTAAAAATTTGTCGGATTCCGACGGAGCCAATTCTCGACGCGTTGTGACCGGCAAGATTCCAGTAGCTATTCCGATCGAGTTTTCCCGAATTATTGGGCTCGGATCAAAAATTTCACCACTTTTTACGATTTCTCGATTTTGGTGATTTTCCCTAGTGGTACCCCTAGGGAAATCCGTAAAAATTCCGAGGAGCCAAATCTCGACGCGTTGTGACCGGCAAGCTTCCAGTAGCTATTCCGATCGAGTTTTCCCGAATTATTGGGCTCGGATCAAAAATTTCACCACTTTTTACGATTTCTCGATTTTGGTGATTTTCCCTAATGGTACCCCTAGGGAAATCCGTAAAAATTCCGACGGAGCCAATTCTCTACGCGTTGTGACCGGCAAGCTTCCAGTAGCTATTCCGATCTAGTTTTCCCGAATTATTGGGCTCGGATCAAAAATTTCACCACTTTTTACGATTTCTCGATTTTGGTGATTTTTCCTAGTGCTACCACTAGGGAAATCCGTAAAAATTCGTCGGATTCCGACGGAGCCAATTCTCGACGCGTTGTGACCGGCAAGATTCCAGTAGCTATTCCGATCGAGTTTTCCCGAATTATTGGGCTCGGATCCAAAATTTCACCACTTTTTACGATTTCTCGATTTTGGTGATTTTCCCTAGTGGTACCCCTAGGGAAATCCGTAAAAATTCCGACAGAGCCAATTCTCGACGCGTTGTGACCGGCAAGCTTCCAGTAGCTATTCCGATCGAGTTTTCCCGAATTATTGGGCTCGGATCCAAAATTTCACCACTTTTTACGATTTCTCGATTTTGGTGATTTTCCCTAGTGGTACCCCTAGGGAAATCCGTAAAAATTCCGACGGAGCCAATTCTCGACGCGTTGTGACCGGCAAGCTTCCAGTAGCTATTCCGATCGAGTTTTCCCGAATTATTGGGCTCGGATCCAAAATTTCACCACTTTTTACGATTTCTCGATTTTGGTGATTTTCCCTAGTGGTACACCTAGGGAAATCCGTAAAAATTCGTCGGATTCCAACGGAGCCAATTCTCGACGCGTTGTGACCGGCAAGCTTCCAGTAGCTATTCCAATCGAGTTTTCCCAAATTATTGGGCTCGGATCCAAAATTTCACCACTTTTTACGATTTCTCGATTTTGGTGATTTTCCCTAGTGGTACCCCTAGGGAAATCCGTAAAAATTCCGACGGAGCCAATTCTCGACGCGTTGTGACCGACAAGCTTCCAGTAGCTATTCCGATCGAGTTTTCCCGAATTATTGGGCTCGGATCAAAAATTTCACCACTTTTTACGATTTCTCGATTTTGGTGATTTTCCCTAGTGGTACCCCTAGAGAAATCCGTAAAAATTCCGACGGAGCCAATTCTCGACGCGTTGTGACCGGCAAGCTTCCAGTAGCTATTCGGATCGAGTTTTCCCGAATTATTGGGCTCGGATCCAAAATTTCACCACTTTTTACGATTTCTCGATTTTGGTGATTTTCCCTAGTGGTACCCCTAGGGAAATCCGTAAAAATTCCGACGGAGCCAATTCTCGACGCGTTGTGACCGGCAAGCTTCCAGTAGCTATTCCGATCGAGTTTTCCCGAATTATTCGGCTCGGATCCAAAATTTCACCACTTTTTACGATTTCTCGATTTTGGTGATTTTCCCTAGTGGTACCCCTAGGGAAATCCGTAAAAATTCCGACGGAGCCAATTCTCGACGCGTTGTGACCGGCAAGCATCCAGTAGCTATTCCGATCGAGTTTTCCCGAATTATTGGGATCGGATCAAAAATTTCACCACTTTTTACGATTTCTCGATTTTGGTGATTTTCCCTAGTGGTACCCCTAGGGAAATCCGTAAAAATTCGTCGGATTTCGACGGAGCCAAATCTCGACGCGTTGTGACCGGCAAGCTTCCAGTAGCTATTCCGATCGAGTTTTCCCGAATTATTGGGCTCGGATCCAAAATTTCACAACTTTTTACGATTTCTCGATTTTGGTGATTTTTCCTAGTGGTACCACTAGGGAAATCCGTAAAAATTCGTCGGATTCCGACGGAGCCAATTCTCGACGCGTTGTGACCGGCAAGATTCCAGTAGCTATTCCGATCGAGTTTTCCCGAATTATTGGGCTCGGATCCAAAATTTCACCACTTTTTACGATTTCTCGATTTTGGTGATTTTCCCTAGTGGTACCCCTAGGGAAATCCGTAAAAATTCCGACGGAGCCAATTCTCGACGCGTTGTGACCGGCAAGCTTCCCATAGCTATTCCGATCGAGTTTTCCCGAATTATTGGGCTCGGATCCAAAATTTCACCACTTTTTACGATTTCTCGATTTTGGTGATTTTCCCTAGTGGTACCCCTAGGGAAATCCGTAAAAATTCCGACGGAGCCAATTCTCGACGCGTTGTGACCGGCAAGCATCCAGTAGCTATTCCGATCGAGTTTTCCCGAATTATTGGGCTCGGATCAAAAATTTCACCACTTTTTACGATTTCTCGATTTTGGTGATTTTCCCTAGTGGTACCCCTAGGGAAATCCGTAAAAATTCGTCGGATTCCGACGGAGCCAATTCTCGACGCGTTGTGACCGGCAAGCTTCCAGTAGCTATTCCGATCGAGTTTTCCCGAATTATTAGGCTCGGATCCAAAATTTCACCACTTTTTACGATTTCTCGATTTTGGTGATTTTTCCTAGTGGTACCCCGAGGGAAATCCGTAAAAATTCCGACGGAGCCAATTCTCGACGCGTTGTGACCGGCAAGCTTCCAGTAGCTATTCCGATCGAGTTTTCCCGAATTATTGGGCACGGATCCAAAATTTCACCACTTTTTACGATTTCTCGATTTTGGTAATTTTCCCTAGTGGTACCCATAGGAAAATCCGTAAAAATTCCGACGGAGCCAATTCTCGATGCATTGTGACCGGCAAGCTTCCAGTAGCTATTCCGATCGAGTTTTCCCGAATTATTGGGCTCGGATCCAAAATTTCACCACTTTTTACGATTTCTCGATTTTGGTGATTTTCCCTAGTGGTACCCCTAGGGAAATCCGTAAAAATTCGTCGGATTCCGACGGAGCCAATTCTCAACGCGTTGTGACCGGCAAGCTTCCAGTAGCTATTCCGATCGAGTTTTCCCGAATTATTGGGCTCGGATCAAAAATTTCACAACTTTTTACGATTTCTCGATTTTGGTGATTTTCCCTAGTGGTACCCCTAGGGAAATCCGTAAAAATTCGTCGGATTCCGACGGAGCCAATTCTCGACGCGTTGTGACCGGCAAGCTTCCAGTAGCTATTCCGATCGAGTTTTCCCGAATTACTGGGCTCGGATCCAAAATTTCACCACTTTTTACGATTTCTCGATTTTGGTGATTTTCCCTAGTGGTACCCCTAGGGTAATCCGTAAAAATTCGTCGGATTTCGACGGAGCCAATTCTCGACGCGTTGTGACCGGCATGCTTCCAGTAGCTATTCCGATCGAGTTTTCCCGAATTATTGGGGTCGGATCAAAAATTTCACCACTTTTTATGATTTTGGTGAATTTCCCTAGTGGTACCCCTAGGGAAATCCGTAAAAATTTCGTCGGATTTCGACGGAGCCAATGCTCGACGCGTTGTGACCGGCAAGCTTCCAGTAGCTATTCCGATCGAGTTTTCCCGAATTATTGGGCTCGGATCAAAAATTTCACCACTTTTTACGATTTCTCGATTTTGGTGATTTTCCCTAGTGGTACCCCTAGGGAAATCCGTAAAAATTCCAACGGAGCCAATTCTCGACGCGATGTGACCGGCAAGCTTTCAGTAGCTATTCCGATCGAGCTTTCCCGAATTATTGGGCTCGGATCCAAAATTTCACCACTTTTTACGATTTCTCGATTTTGATGATTTTCCCTAGTGGTACCCCTAGGGAAATCCGTAAAAATTCGTCGGATTCCGACGGATCCAATTCTCGACGCGTTGTGACCGGCAAGCTTCCAGTAGCTATTCCGATCGAGTTTTCCCGAATTATTGGACTCGGATCCAAAATTTCACCACTTTTTACGATTTCTCGATTTTGGTGATTTTTCCTAGTGGTACCCCTAGGGAAATCCGTAAAAATTCGTAGGATTCCGACGGAGCCAATTCTCGACGCGTTGTGACCAACAAGCTTCCAGTAGATATTTCGATCGAGTTTTCCCGAATTATTGGGTTCGGATCAAAAATTTCACCAATTTTTACGATTTCTCGATTTTGGTGATTTTCCCTAGTGGTACCCCTAGGGAAATCCGTAAAAATTCGTCGGATTCCGACGGAGCCAATTCTCGACGCGTTGTGACCGGCAAGCTTTCAGTAGCTATTCCGATCGAGTTTTCCCGAATTACTGGGCTCGGATCCAAAATTTCACCACTTTTTACGATTTCTCGGTTTTGGTGATTTTCCCTAGTGGTACCCCTCGGGAAATCCGTAAAAATTCGTCGGATTCCGACGGAGCCAATTCTCGACGCGTTGTGACCGGCAAGCTTCCAGTAGCTATTCCGATCGAGTTTTCCCGAATTATTGGGCTCGGATCCAAAATTTCACCACTTTTTACGATTTCTCGATTTTGGTGATTTTCCCTAGTGGTACCCCTAGGGAAATCCGTAAAAATTCCGACGGAGCCAATTCTCGATACGTTGTGACCGGCAAGCTTCCAGTAGCTATTCCGATCGGGTTTTCCCGAATTATTGGGCTCGGATCCAAAATTTCACCACTTTTTACGATTTCTCGATTTTGGTGATTTTCCCTAGTGGTACCCCTAGGGAAATCCGTAAAAATTCCGACGGAGCCAATTCTCGACGCGTTGTTAACGGCAAGCTTCCAGTAGCTATTCCGATCGAGTTTTCCCGAATTATTGGGCTCGGATCCAAAATTTCACCACTTTTTACGATTTCTCGATTTTAGTGATTTTCCTTAGTGGTACCTTTAGGGAAATCCGTAAAAATTCCGACGGAGCCAATTCTCGATGCGTTGTGACCGGCAAGCTTCCAGTAGCTATTCCGATCGGGTTTTCCCGAATTATTGGGCTCGGATCCAAAATTTCACCACTTTTTACGATTTCTCGATTTTCGTGATTTTCCCTAGTGGTACCCCTAGGGAAATCCGTAAAAATTCCGACGGAGCTAATTCTCGATACGTTGTGACCGGCAAGCTTCCAGTAGCTATTCCGATCGGGTTTTCCCAAATTATTGGGCTCGGATCCAAAATTTCACCACTTTTTACGATTTCTCGATTTTGGTGATTTTCCCTAGTGGTACCCCTAGGGAAATCCGTAAAAATTCCGACGGAGCCAATTCTCGACGCGTTGTTAACGGCAAGCTTCCAGTAGTTATTCCGATCGAGTTTTCCCGAATTATTGGGCTCGGATCCAAAATTTCACCACTTTTTACGATTTCTCGATTTTGGTGATTTTCCTTAGTGGTACCTTTAGGGAAATCCGTAAAAATTCCGACGGAGCCAATTCTCGATGCGTTGTGACCGGCAAGCTTCCAGTAGCTATTCCGATCGGGTTTTCCCGAATTATTGGGCTCGGATCCAAAATTTCACCACTTTTTACGATTTCTCGATTTTCGTGATTTTCCCTAGTGGTACCCCTAGGGAAATCCGTAAAAATTTGTCGGATTCCGACGGAGCCAATTCTCGACGCGTTGTGACCGGCAAGTTTCCAGTAGCTATTCCGATCGAGTTTTCCCGAATTATTGGGCTCGGATCCAAAATTTCACCACTTTTTACGATTTCTCGATTTTGATGATTTTCCCTTGTGGTACCCCTAGGGAAATCCGTAAAAATTCGTCGGATTCCGACGGAGCCAATTCTCGACGCGTTGTGACCGGCAAGCTTTCAATAGCTATTCCGATCGAGTTTTCCTGAATTATTGGGCACGGATCCAAAATTTCACCACTTTTTACGATTTCTCGATTTTGGTAATTTTCCATAGTGGTACCCATAGGAAAATCCGTAAAAATTCTGACGGAGCCAATTCTCGATGCATTGTGACCGGCAAGCTTCCAGTAGCTATTCCGATCGAGTTTTCCTGAATTATTGGGCTCGGATCCAAAATTTCATCACTTTTTACGATTTCTCGATTTTGGTGATTTTCCCTAGTGGTACCCCTAGGGAAATCCGTAAAAATTCGTCGGATTCCGACGGAGCCAATTCTCAACCCGTTGTGACCGGCAAGCTTCCAATAGCTATTCCGATGGAGTTTTCCCGAATTACTGGGCTCGGATCCAAAATTTCACCACTTTTTACGATTTCTCGATTTTGGTGATTTTCCCTAGTGGTACCCCTAGGGAAATCCGTAAAAATTCGTCGGATTCCGACGAAACCAATTCTCGACGCGTTGTGACCGGCAAGCTTCCAGTAGCTATTCCGATCGAGTTTTCCCGAATTATTGGGCTCGGATCCAAAATTTCACCACTTTTTACGATTTCTCGATTTTGGTGATTTTCCCTAGTGGTACCCCTAGGGAAATCCGTAAAAATTTCGTCGGATTCCGACGGAGCCAATTCTCGACGCGTTGTGACCGGCAAGCTTCCAGTAGCTATTCCGATCGAGTTTTCCCGAATTATTGGGCTCGGATCCAAAATTTCACCACTTTTTACGATTTCTCGAGTTTGGTGATTTTTCCTAGTGGTACCCCTAGGAAAATCCGTAAAAATTCGTCGGATTCCGACGGAACCAATTCTTGACGCGTTGTGACCGGTAAGCTTCCAGTAGCTATTCCGATTGAGTTTTCCCGAATTATTGGGCTCGGATCAAAAATTTCACCACTTTTTACGATTTCTCGATTTTGGTGATTTTTCCTAGTGGTACCCCTAGGGAAATACGTAAAAATTCGTCGGATTTCGACGGAGCAAATTCTCGACGCGTTGTGACCGGCAAGCTTCCAGTAGCTATTCCGATCGAGTTTTCCCTAATTATTGGGCTCGGATCCAAAATTTCACCACTTTTTACGATTTCTCGATTTTGGTGATTTTCCCTAGTGGTACCCCTAGGGTAATCCGTAAAAATTCGTCGGATTCCGACGGAGCCAATTCTCGACGCGTTGTGACCGGCATGCTTCCAGTAGCTATTCCGATCGAGTTTTCCCGAATTATTGGGCTCGGATAAAAAATTTCACCACTTTTTACGATTTCTGGATTTTGGTGATTTTTCCTAGTGGTACCCCTAGGGAAATCCGTAAAAATTCGTCGCATTCCGACGGAGCCAATTCTCGACGCGATGTGACCGGCAAGCTTCCAGTAGCTATTCCGATCGAGTTTTCCCGAATTATTGGGCTCGGATAAAAAATTTCACCACTTTTTACGATTTCTCGATTTTGGTGATTTTCCCTAGTGGTACCCCCAGGGAAATCCGTAAAAATTCCGACGGAGCCAATTCTCGACGCGTTGTGACCGGCAAGCTTCCAGTAGCTATTCCGATTGAGTTTTCCCGAATTATTGGGCTCGGATCCAAAATTTTAACACTTTTTACGATTTCTCGATTTTAGTGATTTTCCCTAGTGGTACCCCCAGGGAAATCCGTAAAAATTCCGACGGAGCCAATTCTCGACGCGATGTGACCGGCAAGCTTCCAGTAGCTATTCCGATCGAGTTTTCTCGACTTATTGGGCTCGGATCCAAAATTTCACCACTTTTTACGATTTCTCGATTTTGGTGATTTTTCCGAGTGGTACCCCTGGGGAAATCCGTAAAAATTCGTCGGATTCCGACGTCGCCAATTCTCGACGCGTTGTGACTGGCAAGCTTCCAGTAGCTATTCCGATCGAGTTTTCCCGAATTATTGGGCTCGGATCCAAAATTTCAATACTTTTTACGATTTCTCGATTTTGGTGATTTTCCCTAGTGGTACCCTTAGGGAAATGCGTAAAAATTCGTCGGATTCCGACGGAGCCAATTCTCGACGCGTTGTGACCGGCAAGCTTCTAGTAGCTATTCCGATCGAGTTTCCCCGAATTATTGGGCTCGGATCCAAAATTTCACCACTTTTTACGATTTCTCGATTTTGGTGATTTTCCCTAGTGGTACTCCTAGGGAAATCCGTAAAAATTCGTCGGATTCCGACGGAGCCAATTCTCGACGCGTTGTGACCGGCAAGCTTCCAGTAGCATTTCCGATCGAGTTTTCCCGAATTATTGTGCTCGGATCCAAAATTTCACCACTTTATACGATTTCTCGATTTTGGTGATTTTCCCTAGTGGTACCCCTAGGGAAATCCGTAAAAATTTGTCGGATTCCGACGGAACCAATTCTCGATGCGTTGTGATCGGCAAGCTTCCAGTAGCTATTCCGATCGAGTATTCCCGAATTATTGGGCTCGCATCAAAAATTTCACCACTTTTTACGATTTCTCGATTTTAGTGATTTTCCCTAGTGGTACCCCCAGGAAAATACGTAAAAATTCCGACGGAGCCAATTCTCGACGCGATGTGACCGGCAAGCTTCCAGTAACTATTCCGATCGAGTTTTCTCGAGACATTGGGCTCGGATCAAAAATTTCACCACTTTTTACGATTTCTCGATTTTGGTGATTTTTCCTAGTGGTACCCCTAGAGAAATCCGTAAAAATTCGTCGAATTCCGACGGAGCCAATTCTCGACGCATTGTGACCGGCAAGCTTCCAGTAGCTATTCTGATCGAGTTTTCCCGAATTATTGGGCTCGGATCCAAAATTTCAATATTTTTTACGATTTCTCGATTTTGGTGATTTTCCCTAGTGGTACACTTAGGGAAATCCGTAAAAATTCGTCGGATTCCGACGGAGCCAATTCTCGACGCGTTGTGACCGGCAAGCTTCCAGTAGCTATTCCGATCGAGTTTCCCCGAATTATTGGGCTCGGATCCAAAATTTCACCACTTTTTACGATTTCTCGATTTTGGTGATTTTTCCTAGTGGTACTCCTAGGGAAATCTGTAAAAATTCGTCGGATTCCGACGGAGCCAATTCTCGACGCGTTGTGACCGGCAAGCTTCCAGTAGCTATTCCGATCGAGTTTTCCCTAATTATTGGGCTCGGATCCAAAATTTCTCCACTTTTTACGATTTCTCGATTTTCGTGATTTTCCCTAGTGGTACCCCTAGGGAAATCCGTAAAAATTCGTCGGATTCCGACGGAGCAAATTCTCGACGCGTTGTGACCGGCAAGCTTCCAGTAGCTATTCCGATCGAGTTTTCCCTAATTATTGGGCTCGGATCCAAAATTTCACCACTTTTTACGATTTCTCGATTTTGGTGATTTTCCCTAGTGGTACCCCTAGGGTAATCCGTAAAAATTCGTCGGATTCCGACGGAGCCAATTCTCGACGCGTTGTGACCGGCATGCTTCCAGTAGCTATTCCGATCGAGTTTTCCCGAATTATTGGGCTCGGATCAAAAATTTCACCACTTTTTACGATTTCTGGATTTTGGTGATTTTTCCTAGTGGTACCCCTAGGGAAATCCGTAAAAATTCGTCGCATTCCGACGGAGCCAATTCTCGACGCGATGTGACCGGCAAGCTTCCAGTAGCTATTCCGATCGAGTTTTCCCGAATTATTGGGCTCGGATAAAAAATTTCACCACTTTTTACGATTTCTCGATTTTAGTGATTTTCCCTAGTGGTACCCCCAGGGAAATCCGTAAAAATTCCGACGGAGCCAATTCTCGACGCGTTGTGACCGGCAAGCTTCCAGTAGCTATTCCGATTGAGTTTTCCCGAATTATTGGGCTCGGATCCAAAATTTCAACACTTTTTACGATTTCTCGATTTTAGTGATTTTCCCTAGTGGTACCCCCAGGGAAATCCGTAAAAATTCCGACGGAGCCAATTCTCGACGCGATGTGACCGGCAAGCTTCCAGTAGCTATTCCGATCGAGTTTTCTCGACTTATTGGGCTCGGATCCAAAATTTCACCACTTTTTACGATTTCTCGATTTTGGTGATTTTCCCGAGTGGTACCCCTAAGGAAATCCGTAAAAATTCGTCGGATTCCAACGTCGCCAATTCTCGACGCGTTGTGACCGGCAAGCTTCCAGTAGCTATTCCGATCGAGTTTTCCTGAATTATTGGGCTCGGATCCAAAATTTCAATACTTTTTACGATTTCTCGATTTTGGTGATTTTCCCTAGTGGTACCCTTAGGGAAATGCGTAAAAATTCGTCGGATTCCGACGGAGCCAAATCTCGACGCGTTGTGACCGGCAAGCTTCTAGTAGCTATTCCGATCGAGTTTCCCCGAATTATTGGGCTCGGATCCAAAATTTCACCACTTTTTACGATTTCTCGATTTTGGTGATTTTCCCTAGTGGTACTCCTAGGGAAATCCGTAAAAATTCGTCGGATTCCGACGGAGCCAATTCTCGACGCGTTGTGACCGGCAAGCTTCCAGTAGCATTTCCGATCGACTTTTCCCGAATTATTGGGCTCGGATCCAAAATTTCACCACTTTTTACGATTTCTCGATTTTGGTGATTTTACCTAGTGGTACCCCTAGGGAAATCCGTAAAAATTTGTCGGATTCCGACGGAACCAATTCTCGATGCGTTGTGATCGGCAAGCTTCCAGTAGCTATTCCGATCGAGTTTTCCCGAATTATTGGGCTCGCATCAAAAATTTCACCACTTTTTACGATTTCTCGATTTTAGTGATTTTCCCTAGTGGTACCCCCAGGAAAATACGTAAAAATTCCGACGGAGCCAATTCTCGACGCGATGTGACCGGCAAGCTTCCAGTAGTTATTCCGATCGAGTTTTCTCGAGACATTGGGCTCGGATCAAAAATTTCACCACTTTTTACGATTTCTCGATTTTGGTGATTTTTCCTAGTGGTACCCCTAGAGAAATCCGTAAAAATTCGTCGGATTCCGACGGAGCCAATTCTCGACGCGTTGTGACCGGCAAGCTTCCAGTAGCTATTCTGATCGAGTTTTCCCGAATTATTGGGCCCGGATCCAAAATTTCAATACTTTTTACGATTTCTCGATTTTGGTGATTTTCCCTAGTGGTACACTTAGGGAAATCCGTAAAAATTCGTCGGATTCCGACGGAGCCAATTCTCGACGCGTTGTGACCGGCAAGCTTCCAGTAGCTATTCCGATCGAGTTTCCCCGAATTATTGGGCTCGGATCCAAAATTTCACCACTTTTTACGATTTCTCGATTTTGGTGATTTTTCCTAGTGGTACTCCTAGGGAAATCTGTAAAAATTCGTCGGATTCCGACGGAGCCAATTCTCGACGCGTTGTGACCGGCAAGCTTCCAGTAGCTATTCCGATCGAGTTTTCCCTAATTATTGGGCTCGGATCCAAAATTTCACCACTTTTTACGATTTCTCGATTTTCGTGATTTTCCCTAGTGGTACCCCTAGGGAAATCCGTAAAAATTCGTCGGATTCCGACGGAGCAAATTCTCGACGCGTTGTGACCGGCAAGCTTCCAGTAGCTATTCCGATCGAGTTTTCCCTAATTATTGGGCTCGGATAAAAAATTTCACCACTTTTTACGATTTCTCGATTTTGGTGATTTTCCCTAGTGGTACCCCTAGGGTAATCCGTAAAAATTCGTCGGATTCCGACGGAGCCAATTCTCGACGCGTTGTGACCGGCATGCTTCCAGTAGCTATTCCGATCGAGTTTTCCCGAATTATTGGGCTCGGATCAAAAATTTCACCACTTTTTACGATTTCTGGATTTTGGTGATTTTTCCTAGTGGTACCCCTAGGGAAATCCGTAAAAATTCGTCGCATTCCGACGGAGCAAATTCTCGACGCGATGTGACCGGCAAGCTTCCAGTAGCTATTCCGATCGAGTTTTCCCGAATTATTGGGCTCGGATAAAAAATTTCACCACTTTTTACGATTTCTCGATTTTGGTGATTTTCCCTAGTGGTACCCCCACGGAAATCCGTAAAAATTCCGACAGAGCCAATTCTCGACGCGTTGTGACCGGCAAGCTTCCAGTAGCTATACCGATTGAGTTTTCCCGAATTATTGGGCTCGGATCCAAAATTTCAACACTTTTTACGATTTCTCGATTTTAGTGATTTTCCCTAGTGGTACCCCCAGGGAAATCCGTAAAAATTCCGACGGAGCCAATTCTCGACGCGATGTGACCGGCAAGCTTCCAGTAGCTATTCCGATCGAGTTTTCTCGACTTATTGGGCTCGGATCCAAAATTTCACCACTTTTTGCGATTTCTCGATTTTGGTGATTTTCCCGAGTGGTACCCCTAGGGAAATCCGTAAAAATTCGTCGGATTCCAACGTCGCCAATTCTCGACGCGTTGTGACCGGCAAGCTTCCAGTAGCCATTCCGATCGAGTTTTCCCGAATTATTGGGCTCGGATCCAAAATTTCAATACTTTTTACGATTTCTCGATTTTGGTGATTTTCCCGAGTGGTACCCTTAGGGAAATGCGTAAAAATTCGTCGGATTCCGACGGAGCCAATTCTCGACGCGTTGTGACCGGCAAGCTTCTAGTAGCTATTCCGATCGAGTTTCCCCGAATTATTGGGATCGGATCCAAAATTTCACCACTTTTTACGATTTCTCGATTTTGGTGATTTTCCCTAGTGGTACTCCTAGGGAAATCCGTAAAAATTCGTCGGATTCCGACGGAGCCAATTCTCGACGCGTTGTGACCGGCAAGCTTCCAGTAGCATTTCCGATCGAGTTTTCCCGAATTATTGGGCTCGGATCCAAAATTTTACCACTTTTTACGATTTCTCGATTTTGGTGATTTTACCTAGTGGTACCCCTAGGGAAATCCGTAAAAATTTGTCGGATTCCGACGGAACCAATTCTCGATGCGTTGTGATCGGCAAGCTTCCAGTAGCTATTCCGATCGAGTATTCCCGAATTATTGGGTTCGCATCAAAAATTTCACCACTTTTTACGATTTCTCGATTTTAATGATTTTCCCTAGTGGTACCCCCAGGAAAATACGTAAAAATTCCGACGGAGCCAATTCTCGACGCGATGTGACCGGCAAGCTTCCAGTAGCTATTCCGATCGAGTTTTCCCGAGACATTGGGCTCGGATCAAAAATTTCACCACTTTTTACGATTTCTCGATTTTGGTGATTTTTCCTAGTGGTACCCCTAGAGAAATCCGTAAAAATTCATCGAATTCCGACGGAGCCAATTCTCGACGCGTTGTGACTGGCAAGCTTCCAGTAGCTATTCTGATCGAGTTTTCCCGAATTATTGGGCTCGGATCCAAAATTTCAATACTTTTTACGATTTCTCGATTTTGGTGATTTTCCCTAGTGGTACCCTTAGGGAAATCCGTAAAAATTCGTCGGATTCCGACGGAGCCAATTCTCGACGCGTTGTGACCGGCAAGCTTCCAGTAGCTATTCCGATCGAGTTTCCCCGAATTATTGGGCTCGGATCCAAAATTTCACCACTTTTTACGATTTCTCGATTTTGGTGATTTTTTCTGGTGGTACTCCTAGGGAAATCTGTAAAAATTCGTCGGATTCCGACGGAGCCAATTCTCGACGCGTTGTGACCGGCAAGCTTCCAGTAGCATTTTCGATCGAGTTTTCCCGAATTATTGGGCTCGGATCAAAAATTTCACCACTTTTTACGATTTCTCGATTTTGGTGATTTTTCCTAGTGGTACCCCTAGGGAAATCCGTAAAAATTTGTCGGATTCCGACGGAGCCAATTCTCGACGCGTTGTGACCGGCAAGCTTCCAGTAGCTATTCCGATCGAGTTTTCCCGAATTATTGGGCTCGGATCCAAAATTTCACCACTTTTTACGATTTCTCGATTTTGGTGATTTTCCCTAGTGGTACCCCTAGGGAAATCCGTAAAAATTCCGACGGAGCCAATTCTCGACACGTTGTGACCGGCAAGCTTCCAGTAGCTATTCCGATCGAGTTTTCCCGAATTATTGGGCTCGGATCCAAAATTTCACCACTTTTTACGATTTCTCGATTTTGGTGATTTTCCCTAGTGGTACCCCTTGGGAAATCCGTAAAAATTCGTCGGATTCTAACGGAGCCAATTCTCGACGCGTTGTGACCGGCAAGCTTCCAGTAGCTATTCCGATCGAGTTTTCCCGAATTATTGCGCTCGGATCCAAAATTTCACCACTTTTTACGATTTCTCGATTTTGTTAATTTTCCCTAGTGGTACCCCTAGGGAAATCCGTAAAAATTCGTCGGATTCCGACGGATCCAATTCTCGATGCGTTGTGACCGACAAGCTTCCAGTAGCTATTTCGATCGAGTTTTCCCAAATTATTGGGCTCGGATCAAAAATTTCACCACTTTTTACGATTTCTCGATTTTGGTGATTTTCCCTAGTTGTACCCCTAGGGAAATCCGTAAAAATTTCGACGGAGCAAATTCTCGACGCGTTGTGACCGGCAAGCTTCCAGTAGCTATTCCGATCGAGTTTTCCCGAATTATTGTGCTCGGATCAAAAATTTCACCACTTTTTACGATTTCTCGATTTTGGTGATTTTTCCTAGTGGTACCCCTATGTAAATCCGTAAAAATTCCGACGGAGCCAATTCTCGACGCGTTGTGACCGGCAAGCTTCCAGTAGCTATTCCGATCGAGTTTTCCCGAATTATTTGGCTCGGATCCAAAATTTCACCACTTTTTACGATTTCTCGATTTTGGTGATTTTTTCTAGTGGTACCCCTAGGGAAATCCGTAAAAATTCCGACGGAGCCAATTCTCGACGCGTTGTGACCGGCAAGCATCCAGTAGCTATTCCGATCGAGTTTTCCCGAATTATTTGGATCGGATCAAAAATTTCACCACTTTTTACGATTTCTCGATTTTGGTGATTTTCCCTAGTGGTACCCCTAGGGAAATCCGTAAAAATTCGTCGGATTCCGACGGAGCCAAATCTCGACGCGTTGTGACCGGCAAGCTTCCAGTAGCTATTCCGATCGAGTTTTCCCGAATTATTGGGCTCGGATCCAAAATTTCACAACTTTTTACGATTTCTCGATTTTGGTGATTTTTCCTAGTGGTACCACTAGGGAAATCCGTAAAAATTCGTCGGATTCCGACGGAGCCAATTCTCGACGCGTTGTGACCGGCAAGATTCCAGTAGCTATTCCGATCGAGTTTTCCCGAATTATTGGGCTCGGATCCAAAATTTCACAACTTTTAATATTTCTCGATTTTGGTGATTTTCCCTAGTGGTACCCCTAGGGAAATCCGTAAAAATTCCGACGGAGCCAATTCTCGACGCGTTGTGACCGGCAAGCTTCCAATAGCTATTCCGATCGAGTTTTCCCGAATTATTGGGCTCGGATCAAAAATTTCACCACTATTTACGATTTCTCGATTTTGGTGATTTTCCCTAGTGGTACCCCTAGGGAAATCCGTAAAAATTCGTCGGATTCCGACGGAGCCAATTCTCGACGCGTTGTGACCGGCAAGCTTCCAGTAGCTATTCCGATCGAGTTTTCCCGAATTATTGGGCTCGGATCCAAAATTTCACCACTTTTTACGATTTCTCGATTTTGGTGATTTTTCCTAGTGGTACCCCGAGGGAAATCCGTAAAAATTCCGACGGAGCCAATTCTCGACGCGTTGTGACCGGCAAGCTTCCAGTAGCTATTCCGATCGATTTTTCCCGAATTATTGGGCACGGATCCAAAATTTCACCACTTTTTACGATTTCTCGATTTTGGTAATTTTTCCTAGTGGTACCCATAGGAAAATCCGTAAAAATTCCGACGGAGCCAATTCTCGATGCATTGTGACCGGCAAGCTTCCAAGAGCTATTCCGATCGAGTTTTCCCGAATTATTGGGCTCGGATCCAAAATTTCACCACTTTTTACGATTTCTCGATTTTGGTGATTTTCCCTAGTGGTACCCCTAGGGAAATCCGTAAAAATTCGTCGGATTCCGACGTAGCCAATTCTCAACGCGTTGTGACCGGCAAGCTTCCAGTAGCTATTACGATCGAGTTTTCCCGAATTATTGGGCTCGGATACAAAATTTCACAACTTTTTACGATTTCTCGATTTTGGTGATTTTCCCTAGTGGTACCCCTAGGGAAATCCGTAAAAATTCGTCGGATTTCGACGGAGCCAATTCTCGACGCGTTGTGACCGGCAAGCTTCCAGTAGCTATTCCGATCGAGTTTTCCCGAATTATTGGGCTCGGATCAAAAATTTAACCACTTTTTACGATTTCTCGATTTTGGTGATTTTCCCTAGTGGTACCCCTAGGGAAATCCGTAAAAATTCCAACGGAGCCAATTCTCGACGCGATGTGACCGGAAAGCTTTCAGTAGCTATTCCGATCGAGCTTTCCCGAATTATTGGGCTCGGATCCAAAATTTCACCACTTTTTACGATTTCTCGATTTTGATGATTTTCCCTAGTGGTACCCCTAGGGAAATCCGTAAAAATTCGTCGGATTCCGACGGATCCAATTCTCGACGCGTTGTGACCGGCAAGCTTCCAGTAGCTATTCCGATCGAGTTTTCCCGAATTATTGGACTCGGATCCAAAATTTCACCACTTTTTACGATTTCTCGATTTTGGTGATTTTTCCTAGTGGTACCCCTAGGGAAATCCGTAAAAATTCGTAGGATTCCGACGGAGCCAATTCTCGACGCGTTGTGACCAACAAGCTTCCAGTAGATATTTCGATCGAGTTTTCCCGAATTATTGGGTTCGGATCAAAAATTTCACCAATTTTTACGATTTCTCGATTTTGGTGATTTTCCCTAGTGGTACCCCTAGGGAAATCCGTAAAAATTCGTCGGATTCCGACGGAGCCAATTCTCGACGCGTTGTGACCGGCAAGCTTCCAGTAGCTATTCCGATCGAGTTTTCCCGAATTACTGGGCTCGGATCCAAAATTTCACCACTTTTTACGATTTCTCGGTTTTGGTGATTTTCCCTAGTGGTACCCCTCGGGAAATCCGTAAAAATTCGTCGGATTCCGACGGAGCCAATTCTCGATGCGTTGTGACCGGCAAGCTTCCAGTAGCTATTCCGATCGAGTTTTCCCGAATTATTGGGCTCGGATCCAAAATTTCACCACTTTTTACGATTTCTCGATTTTGGTGATTTTCCCTAGTGGTACCCCTAGGGAAATCCGTAAAAATTCCGACGGAGCCAATTCTCGATACGTTGTGACCGGCAAGCTTCCAGTAGCTATTCCGATCGGGTTTTCCCGAATTATTGGGCTCGGATCCAAAATTTCACCACTTTTTACGATTTCTCGATTTTGGTGATTTTCCCTAGTGGTACCCCTAGGGAAATCCGTAAAAATTCCGACGGAGCCAATTCTCGACGCGTTGTTAACGGCAAGCTTCCAGTAGCTATTCCGATCGAGTTTTCCCGAATTATTGGGCTCGGATCCAAAATTTCACCACTTTTTACGATTTCTCGATTTTAGTGATTTTCCTTAGTGGTACCTTTAGGGAAATCCGTAAAAATTCCGACGGAGCCAATTCTCGATGCGTTGTGACCGGCAAGCTTCCAGTAGCTATTCCGATCGGGTTTTCCCGAATTATTGGGCTCGGATCCAAAATTTCACCACTTTTTACGATTTCTCGATTTTCGTGATTTTCCCTAGTGGTACCCCTAGGGAAATCCGTAAAAATTCCGACGGAGCCAATTCTCGATACGTTGTGACCAGCAAGCTTCCAGTAGCTATTCCGATCGGGTTTTCCCGAATTATTGGGCTCGGATCCAAAATTTCACCACTTTTTACGATTTCTCGATTTTGGTGATTTTCCCTAGTGGTACCCCTAGGGAAATCCGTAAAAATTCCGACGGAGCCAATTCTCGACGCGTTGTTAACGGCAAGCTTCCAGTAGCTATTCCGATCGAGTTTTCCCGAATTATTGGGCTCGGATCCAAAATTTCACCACTTTTTACGATTTCTCGATTTTGGTGATTTTCCTTAGTGGTACCTTTAGGGAAATCCGTAAAAATTCCGACGGAGCCAATTCTCGATGCGTTGTGACCGGTAAGCTTCCAGTAGCTATTCCGATCGGGTTTTCCCGAATTATTGGGCTCGGATCCAAAATTTCACCACTTTTTACGATTTCTCGATTTTCGTGATTTTCCCTAGTGGTACCCCTAGGGAAATCCGTAAAAATTTGTCGGATTCCGACGGAGCCAATTCTCGACGCGTTGTGACCGGCAAGTTTCCAGTAGCTATTCCGATCGAGTTTTCCCGAATTATTGGGCTCGGATCCAAAATTTCACCACTTTTTACGATTTCTCGATTTTGATGATTTTCCCTAGTGGTACCCCTAGGGAAATCCGTAAAAATTTGTCGGATTCCGACGGAGCCAATTCTCGACGCGTTGTGACCGGCAAGTTTCCAGTAGCTATTCCGATCGAGTTTTCCCGAATTATTGGGCTCGGATCCAAAATTTCACCACTTTTTACGATTTCTCGATTTTGATGATTTTCCCTAGTGGTACCCCTAGGGAAATCCGTAAAAATTCGTCGGATTCCGACGGAGCCAATTCTCGACGCGTTGTGACCGGCAAGCTTTCAATAGCTATTCCGATCGAGTTTTCCTGAATTATTGGGCATGGATCCAAAATTTCACCACTTTTTACGATTTCTCGATTTTGGTAATTTTCCATAGTGGTACCCATAGGAAAATCCGTAAAAATTCTGACGGAGCCAATTCTCGATGCATTGTGACCGGCAAGCTTCCAGTAGCTATTCCGATCGAGTTTTCCTGAATTATTGGGCTCGGATCCAAAATTTCATCACTTTTTACGATTTCTCGATTTTGGTGATTTTCCCTAGTGGTACCCCTAGGGAAATCCGTAAAAATTCGTCGGATTCCGACGGAGCCAATTCTCAACCCGTTGTGACCGGCAAGCTTCCAATAGCTATTCCGATTGAGTTTTCCCGAATTACTGGGCTCGGATCCAAAATTTCACCACTTTTTACGATTTCTCGATTTTGGTGATTTTCCCTAGTGGTACCCCTAGGGAAATCCGTAAAAATTCGTCGGATTCCGACGGAGCCAATTCTCGACGCGTTGTGACCGGCAAGCTTCCAGTAGCTATTCCGATCGAGTTTTCCCGAATTATTGGGCTCGGATCCAAAATTTCACCACTTTTTACGATTTCTCGATTTTGGTGATTTTCCCTAGTGGTACCCCTAGGGAAATCCGTAAAAATTTCGTCGGATTCCGACGGAGCCAATTCTCGACGCGTTGTGACCGGCAAGCTTCCAGTAGCTATTCCGATCGAGTTTTCCCGAATTATTGGGCTCGGATCCAAAATTTCACCACTTTTTACGATTTCTCGAGTTTGGTGATTTTCCCTAGTGGTACCCCTAGGAAAATCCGTAAAAATTCGTCGGATTCCGACGGAACCAATTCTTGACGCGTTGTGACCGGTAAGCTTACAGTAGCTATTCCGATCGAGTTTTCCCGAATTATTGGGCTCGGATCCAAAATTTCACCACTTTTTACGATTTCTCGATTTTGGTGATTTTCCCTAGTGGTACCCCTAGGGAAATCCGTAAAAATTCGTCGGATTCCGACGGAGCAAATTCTCGACGCGTTGTGACCGGCAAGCTTCCAGTAGCTATTCCGATCGAGTTTTCCCTAATTATTGGGCTCGGATCCAAAATTTCACCACTTTTTACGATTTCTCGATTTTGGTGATTTTCCCTAGTGGTACCCCTAGGGTAATCCGTAAAAATTCGTCGGATTCCGACGGAGCCAATGCTCGACGCGTTGTGACCGGCATGCTTCCAGTAGCTATTCCGATCGAGTTTTCCCGAATTACTGGGCTCGGATCAAAAATTTCACCACTTTTTACGATTTCTGGATTTTGGTGATTTTTCCTAGTGGTACCCCTAGGGAAATCCGTAAAAATTCGTCGCATTCCGACGGAGCCAATTCTCGACGCGATGTGACCGGCAAGCTTCCAGTAGCTATTCCGATCGAGTTTTCCCGAATTATTGGGCTCGGATAAAAAATCTCACCACTTTTTACGATTTCTCGATTTTGGTGATTTTCCCTAGTGGTACCCACAGGGAAATCCGTAAAAATTCCGACGGAGCCAATTCTCGACGCGTTGTGACCGGCAAGCTTCCAGTAGCTATTCCGATTGAGTTTTCCCGAATTATTGGGCTCGGATCCAAAATTTCACCACTTTTTACGATTTCTCGATTTTGGTGATTTTTCCGAGTGGTACCCCTAGGGAAATCCGTAAAAATTCGTCGGATTCCGACGTCGCCAATTCTCGACGCGTTGTGACCGGCAAGCTTCCAGTAGCTATTCCGATCAAGTTTTCCCGAATTATTGGGCTCGGATCCAAAATTTCAATACTTTTTACGATTTCTCGATTTTGGTGATTTTCCCTAGTGGTACCCTTAGGAAAATGCGTAAAAATTCGTCGGATTCCGACGGAGCCAATTCTCGACGCGTTGCGACCGGCAAGCTTCTAGTAGCTATTCCGATCGAGTTTCCCCGAATTATTGGGCTCGGATCCAAAATTTCACCACTTTTTACGATTTCTCGATTTTGGTGATTTTCCCTAGTGGTACTCCTAGGGAAATCCGTAAAAATTCGTCGGATTCCGACGGAGCCAATTCTCGACGCGTTGTGACCGGCAAGCTTCCAGTAGCATTTCCGATCGAGTTTTCCCGAATTATTGTGCTCGGATCCAAAATTTCACCACTTTTTACGATTTCTCGATTTTGGTGATTTTCCCTAGTGGTACCCCTAGGGAAATCCGTAAATATTTGTCGGATTCCGACGGAATCAATTCTCGATGCGTTGTGATCGGCAAGCTTCCAGTAGCTATTCCGATCGAGTATTCCCGAATTATTGGGCTCGCATCAAAAATTTCACCACTTTTTACGATTTCTCGATTTTAGTGATTTTCCCTAGTGGTACCCCCAGGAAAATACGTAAAAATTCCGACGGAGCCAATTCTCGACGCGATGTGACCGGCAAGCTTCCAGTAGCTATTCCGATCGAGTTTTCTCGAGACATTGGGCTCGGATCAAAAATTTCACCACTTTTTACGATTTCTCGATTTTGGTGATTTTTCCTAGTGGTACCCCTAAAGAAATCCGTAAAAATTCGTCGGATTCCGACGGAGCCAATTCTCGACGCATTGTGACCGGCAAGCTTCCAGTAGCTATTCTGATCGAGTTTTCCCGAATTATTGGGCTCGGATCCAAAATTTCAATACTTTTTACGATTTCTCGATTTTGGTGATTTTCCCTAGTGGTACACTTAGGGAAATCCGTAAAAATTCGTCGGATTCCGACGGAGCCAATTCTCGACGCGTTGTGACCGGCAAGCTTCCAGTAGCTATTCCGATCGAGTTTCCCCGAATTATTGGGCTCGGATCCAAAATTTCACTACTTTTTACGATTTCTCGATTTTGGTGATTTTTCCTAGTGGTACTCCTAGGGAAATCTGTAAAAATTCGTCGGATTCCGACGGAGCCAATTCTCGACGCGTTGTGACAGGCAAGCTTCCAGTAGCTATTCCGATCGAGTTTTCCCTAATTATTGGGCTCGGATCAAAAATTTCACCACTTTTTACGATTTCTCGATTTTCGTGATTTTCCCTAGTGGTACCCCTAGGGAAATCCGTAAAAATTCGTCGGATTCCGACGGAGCAAATTCTCGACGCGTTGTGACCGGCAAGCTTCCAGTAGCTATTCCGATCGAGTTTTCCCTAATTATTGGGCTCGGATCCAAAATTTCACCACTTTTTACGATTTCTCGATTTTGGTGATTTTCCCTAGTGGTACCCCTAGGGTAATCCGTAAAAATTCGTCGGATTCCGACGGAGCCAATTCTCGACGCGTTGTGACCGGCATGCTTCCAGTAGCTATTCCGATCGAGTTTTCCCGAATTATTGGGCTCGGATCAAAAATTTCACCACTTTTTACGATTTCTGGATTTTGGTGATTTTTCCTAGTGGTACCCCTAGGGAAATCCGTAAAAATTCGTCGCATTCCGACGGAGCCAATTCTCGACGTGATGTGACCGGCAAGCTTCCAGTAGCTATTCCGATCGAGTTTTCCCTAATTATTGGGCTCGGATCCAAAATTTCACCACTTTTTACGATTTCTCGATTTTCGTGATTTTCCCTAGTGGTACCCCTAGGGAAATCCGTAAAAATTCGTCGGATTCCGACGGAGCAAATTCTCGACGCGTTGTGACCGGCAAGCTTCCAGTAGCTATTCCGATCGAGTTTTCCCGAATTATTGGGCTCGGATAAAAAATTTCACCACTTTTTACGATTTCTCGATTTTGGTGATATTCCCTAGTGGTACCCCCAGGGAAATCCGTAAAAATTCCGACAGAGCCAATTCTCGACGCGTTGTGACCGGCAAGCTTCCAGTAGCTATTCCGATTGAGTTTTCCCGAATTATTGGGCTCGGATCCAAAATTTCAAAACTTTTTACGATTTCTCGATTTTAGTGATTTTCCCTAGTGGTACCCCCAGGGAAATCCGTAAAAATTCCGACGGAGCCAATTCTCGACGCGATGTGACCGGCAAGCTTCCAGTAGCTATTCCGATCGAGTTTTCTCGACTTATTGGGCTCGGATCCAAAATTTCACCACTTTTTGCGATTTCTCGATTTTGGTGATTTTCCCGAGTGGTACCCCTAGGGAAATCCGTAAAAATTCGTCGGATTCCAACGTCGTCAATTCTCGACGCGTTGTGACCGGCAAGCTTCCAGTAGCTATTCCGATCGAGTTTTCCCGAATTATTGGGCTCGGATCCAAAATTTCAATACTTTTTACGATTTCTCGATTTTGGTGATTTTCCCTAGTGGTACCCTTAGGGAAATGCGTAAAAATTCGTCGGATTCCGACGGAGCCAATTCTCGACGCGTTGTGACCGGCAAGCTTCTAGTAGCTATTCCGATCGAGTTTCCCCGAATTATTGGGATCGGATCCAAAATTTCACCACTTTTTACGATTTCTCGATTTTGGTGATTTTCCCTAGTGGTACTCCTAGGGAAATCCGTAAAAATTCGTCGGATTCCGACGGAGCCAATTCTCGACGCGTTGTGACCGGCAAGCTTCCAGTAGCATTTCCGATCGAGTTTTCCCGAATTATTGGGCTCGGATCCAAAATTTCACCACTTTTTACGATTTCTCGATTTTGGTGATTTTACCTAGTGGTACCCCTAGGGAAATCCGTAAAAATTTGTCGGATTCCGAAGAAACCAATTCTCGATGCGTTGTGATCGGCAAGCTTCCAGTAGCTATTCCGATCGAGTATTCCCGAATTATTGGGCTCGCATCAAAAATTTCACCACTTTTTACGATTTCTCGATTTTAGTGATTTTCCCTAGTGGTACCCCCAGGAAAATACGTAAAAATTCCGACGGAGCCAATTCTCGACGCGATGTGACCGGCAAGCTTCCATTAGCTATTCCGATCGAGTTTTCTCGAGACATTGGGCTCGAATCAAAAATTTCACCACTTTTTACGATTTCTCGATTTTGGTGATTTTTCCTAGTGGTACCCCTAGAGAAATCCGTAAAAATTCGTCGAATTCCGACGGAGCCAATTCTCGACGCGTTGTGACCGGCAAGCTTCCAGTAGCTATTCTGATCGAGTTTTCCCGAATTATTGGGCTCGGATCCAAAATTTCAATACTTTTTACGATTTCTCGATTTTGGTGATTTTCCCTAGTGGTACCCTTAGGGAAATCCGTAAAAATTCGTCGGATTCCGACGGAGCCAATTCTCGACGCGTTGTGACCGGCAAGCTTCCAGTAGCTATTCCGATCGAGTTTCCCCGAATTATTGGGCTCGGATCCAAAATTTCACCACTTTTTACGATTTCTCGATTTTGGTGATTTTTTCTGGTGGTACTCCTAGGAAAATCTGTAAAAATTCGTCTGATTCCGACGGAGCCAATTCTCGACGCGTTGTGACCGGCAAGCTTCCAGTAGCATTTCCGATCGAGTTTTTCCGAATTATTGGGCTCGGATCCAAAATTTCACCACTTTTTACGATTTCTCGATTTTGGTGATTTTTCCTAGTGGTACCCCTAGGGAAATCCGTAAAAATTTGTCGGATTCCGACGGAGCCAATTCTCGACGCGTTGTGACCGGCAAGCTTCCAGTAGCTATTCCGATCGAGTTTTCCCGAATTATTGGGCTCGGATCCAAAATTTCACCACTTTTTACGATTTCTCGATTTTGGTGATTTTCCCTAGTGGTACCCCTAGGGAAATCCGTAAAAATTCCGACGGAGCCAATTCTCGACACGTTGTGACCGGCAAGCTTCCAGTAGCTATTCCGATCGAGTTTTCCCGAATTATTGGGCTCGGATCCAAAATTTCACCACTTTTTACGATTTCTCGATTTTGGTGATTTTCCCTAGTGGTACCCCTTGGGAAATCCGTAAAAATTCGTCGGATTCTAACGGAGCCAATTCTCGACGCGTTGTGACCGGCAAGCTTCCAGTAGCTATTCCGATCGAGTTTTCCCGAATTATTGCGCTCGGATCCAAAATTTCACCACTTTTTACGATTTCTCGATTTTGTTAATTTTCCCTAGTGGTACCCCTAGGGAAATCCGTAAAAATTCGTCGGATTCCGACGGATCCAATTCTCGATGCGTTGTGACCGACAAGCTTCCATTAGCTATTTCGATCGAGTTTTCCCAAATTATTGGGCTCGGATCAAAAATTTCACCACTTTTTACGATTTCTCGATTTTGGTGATTTTCCCTAGTTGTACCCCTAGGGAAATCCGTAAAAATTTCGACGGAGCCAATTCTCGACGCGTTGTGACCGGCAAGCTTCCAGTAGCTATTCCGATCGAGTTTTCCCGAATTATTGGGCTCGGATCCAAAATTTCACCACTTTTTACGATTTCTCGATTTTGGTGATTTTTCCTAGTGGTACCCCTAGGGAAATCAGTAAAAATTCCGACGGAGCCATTTCTCGACGCGTTGTGACCGGCAAGCTTACAGTAGCTATTCCGATCAAGTTTTCCCGAATTATTGGGCTCGGATCCAAAATGTCACCACTTTTTACGATTTCTCGATTTTGGTGATTTTTCCTAGTGGTACCCCTAGGAAAATTCGTAAAAATTCGTCGGATTCCGACGGAACCCATTCTCGACGCGTTGTGACCGGCAAGCTTCCAGTAGCTATTCCGATCGAGTTTTCCCGAATTATTGCGCTTGGATCCAAAATTTCACCACTTTTTACGATTTCTCGATTTTGGTGATTTTCCCTAGTGGTACCCCTAGAGAAATCCGTAAAAATTCGTCGGATTCCGACCGAGCCAATTCTCGACGCGGTTTAACCGGCAAGCATCCAGTAGCTATTCCGATAGAGTTTTCCCGAATTATTGGGCTCGGATCCAAAATTTCACCACTTTTTACGATTTCTCGATTTTGGTGATTTTCCCTAGTGGTACCCCTAGGGAAATCCGTAAAAATTCGTCGGATTCTAACGGAGCCAATTCTCGACGCGTTGTGACCGGCAAGCTTCCAGTAGCTATTCCGATCGAGTTTTCCCGAATTATTGGGCTCGGATCCAAAATTTCACCACTTTTTACGATTTCTCGATTTTGGTGATTTTTCCTAGTGGTACTCCTAGGGAAATCCGTAAAAATTCCGACGGAGCCATTTCTCGACGCGTTGTGACCGGCAAGCTTCCAGTAGCTATTCCGATCGAGTTTTCCCGAATTATTGGGCTCGGATCCAAAATTTCACCACTTTTTACGATTTCTCGATTTTGGTGATTTTCCCTAGTGGTACCCCTAGGGAATTCCGTAAAAATTCCGACGGAGCCATTTCTCAACGCGTTGTGACCGGCAAGCTTCCAGTAGTTATTCCGATCGAGTTTTCCCGAATTATTGGGCTCGGATCCAAAATGTCACCACTTTTTACGATTTCTCGATTTTGGTGATTTTCCCTAGTGGTACCCCTAGGAAAATTCGTAAAAATTCGTCGGATTCCGACGGAGCCCATTCTCGACGCGTTGTGACCGGCAAGCTTCCAGTAGCTATTCCGATCGAGTTTTCCCGAATTATTGGGCTAGGATCCAAAATTTCACCAATTTTTACGATTTCTCGATTTTGGTGATTTTCCCTAGTGGTACCACTAGGAAAATCCGTAAAAATTCGTCGGATTTCGACGGAGACAATTCTCGACGCGTTGTGACCGGCAAGCTTCCAATAGCTATTCCGATCGAGTTTTCCCGAATTATTGGGCTCGGATCCAAAATTTCACCACTTTTTACGATTTCTCGATTTTGGTAATTTTCCATAGTGGTACCCATAGGAAAATCCGTAAAAATTCCGACGGAGCCAATTCTCGATGCATTGTGACCAGCAAGCTTCCAGTAGCTGTTCCGATCGAGTTTTCCCGAATTATTGGGCTCGGATCCAAAATTTCACCACTTTTTACGATTTCTCGATTTTGGTGATTTTCCCTAGTGGTACCCCTAGGGAAATCCGTAAAAATTCGTCGGATTCTAACGGAGCCAATTCTCGACGCGTTGTGACCGGCAAGCTTCCAGTAGCTATTCCGATCGAGTTTTCCCGAATTATTGCGCTCGGATCCAAAATTTCACCACTTTTTACGATTTCTCGATTTTGTTAATTTTCCCTAGTGGTACCCCTAGGGAAATCCGTAAAAATTCGTCGGATTTCGACGGATCCAATTCTCGATGCGTTGTGACCGACAAGCTTCCAGTAGCTATTTCGATCGAGTTTTCCCAAATTATTGGGCTCGGATCCAAAATTTCACCACTTTTTACGATTTCTCGATTTTGGTGAATTTCCCTAGTTGTACCCCTAGGGAAATCCGTAAAAATTTCGACGGAGCCAATTCTCGACGCGTTGTGACCGGCAAGCTTCCAGTAGCTATTCCGATCGAGTTTTCCCGAATTATTGGGCTCGGATCCAAAATTTCACCACTTTTTACGATTTCTCGATTTTGGTGATTTTTCCTAGTGGTACCCCTAGGGAAATCAGTAAAAATTCCGACGGAGCCATTTCTCGACGCGTTGTGACCGGCAAGCTTACAGTAGCTATTCCGATCGAGTTTTCCCGAATTATTGGGCTCGGATCCAAAATGTCACCACTTTTTACGATTTCTCGATTTTGGTGATTTTCCCTAGTGGTACCCCTAGGGAAATCCGTAAAAATTCGTCGGATTCCGACGGAGCCCATTCTCGACGCGTTGTGCCCGGCAAGCTTCCAGTAGCTATTCCGATCGAGTTTTCCCGAATTATTGCGCTCGGATCCAAAATTTCACCACTTTTTACGATTTCTCGATTTTGGTGATTTTCCCTAGTGGTACCCCTAGGGAAATCCGTAAAAATTCGTCGGATTCCGACCGAGCCAATTCTCGACGCGTTGTAACCGGCAAGCATCCAGTAGCTATTCCGATAGAGTTTTCACGAATTATTGGGCTCGGATCCAAAATTTCACCACTTTTTACGATTTCTCGATTTTGGTGATTTTCCCTAGTGGTACCCCTAGGGAAATCCGTAAAAATTCGTCGGATTCTAACGGAGCCAATTCTCGACGCGTTGTGACCGGCAAGCTTCCAGTAGCTATTCCGATCGAGTTTTCCCGAATTATTGGGCTCGGATCCAAAATTTCACCACTTTTTAAGATTTCTCGATTTTGGTGATTTTTCCTAGTGGTACCCCTAGGGAAATCCGTAAAAATTCGTCGGATTCCGACGGAGCCAATTCTCGACGCGTTGTGACCGGCAAGCTTCCAGTAGCTATTCCGATCGAGTTTTCCCGAATTATTGGGCTCGGATCCAAAATTTCACCACTTTTTACGATTTCTCGATTTTGGTGATTTTCCCTAGTGGTACCCCTAGGGAAATCCGTAAAAATTCCGACGGAGCCATTTCTCGACGCGTTGTGACCGGCAAGCTTCCAGTAGCTATTTCGATCGAGTTTTCCCGAATTATTGGGCTCGGATCCAAAATTTCACCACTTTTTACGATTTCTCGATTTTGGTGATTTTCCCTAGTGGTACCCCTAGGGAAATCCGTAAAAATTTCGACGGAGCCAATTCTCGACGCGTTCTGACCGGCAAGCTTCTAATATCTATTCCGATCGAGTTTTCCCGAATTATTGGACTCGGATCCAAAATTTCACCACTTTTTATGATTTCTCGATTTTGGTGAATTTCCTTAGTGGTACCACTAGGGAAATCCGTAAAAATTCCGACGGAGCCAATTCTCGACGCGTTGTGACCGGCAAGCTTCCAGTAACTATTCCGATCGAGTTTTCCCGAATTATTGGTCTAGGAAAAAAAATTTCATCACTTTTTACGATTTCTCGATTTTGGTGATTTTTCCTAGTGGTACCCCTAGGAAAATCCGTAAAAATTTGTCGGATTCCGACGGAGCCAATTCTCGTCGCATTGTGACCGGCAAGTTTTCAGTAGCTATTCCGATCGAGTTTTCCCGAATTATTGGGCTCCGATCCAAAATGTCACCACTTTTTACGATTTCTCGATTTTGGTGATTTTCCCTAGTGGTACCCCTAGGAAAATTCGTAAAAATTCGTCGGATTTTGACGGAGCCCATTCTCGACGCGTTGTGACCGGCAAGCTTCCAGTAGCTATTCCGATCGAGTTTTCCCGAATTATTGCGCTCGGATCCAAAATTTCACCACTTTTTACGATTTCTCGATTTTGGTGATTTTCCCTAGTGGTACCCCTAGGGAAATCCGTAAAAATTTCGACGGAGCCAATTCTCGACGCGTTGTGACCGGCAAGCTTCCAGTAGCTATTCCGATCGAGTTTTCCCGAATTATTGGGCTCGGATCCAAAATTTCACCACTTTTTACGATTTCTCGATTTTGGTGATTTTCCCTAGTGGTACCCCTAGGGAAATCCGTAAAAATTCCGACGGAGCCATTTCTCGACGCGTTGTGACCGGCAAGCTTCCAGTAGCTATTCCGATCGAGTTTTCCCGAATTATTGGGCTCGGATCAAAAATGTCACCACTTTTTACGATTTCTCGATTTTGGTGATTTTCCCTAGTGGTACACCTAGGAAAATTCGTAAAAATTCGTCGGATTCCGACGGAGCCCATTCTCGACGCGTTGTGACCGGCAAGCTTCCAGTAGCTATTCCGATCGAGTTTTCCCGAATTATTGCGCTCGGATCCAAAATTTCACCACTTTTTACGATTTCTCGATTTTGGTGATTCTCCCTAGTGGTACCCCTAGGGAAATCCGTAAAAATTCCGACGGAGCCAATTCTCGATGCGTTCTGACCGGCAAGCTTCCAGTAGCTATTCCGATCGAGTTTTCCCGAATTATTGGGCTCGGATCCAAAATTTCACCACTTTTTACGATTTCTCGATTTTGGTGATTTTCCCTTGTGGTACCCCCAGGGAAATCCGTAAAAATTCCGACGGAGCCAATTCTCGACGCGATGTGACCGGCAAGCTTCCAGTAGCTATTCCGATCGAGTTTTCCCGAATTATTGGGCTCGGATCAAAAATTTCACCACTTTTTACGATTTCTCGATTTTGGTGATTTTCCCTAGTGGTACCCATAGGGAAATCCGTAAAAATTCGTCGAATTTCGATGGAGCCAATTCTCGACGCGTTGTGACCGGAAAGCTTCCAGTAGCTATTCCGATCGAGTTTTCCCGAATTATTGGGCTCGGATCCAAAATTTCACCACTTTTATGATTTCTCGATTTTGGTGACTTTCCCAAGTGGTACCCCTAGGGAAATCCGTAAAAATTCCGACGGAGCCAATTCTCGACGCGTTGTGACCGGCAAGCTTCCAGTAGCTATTCCGATCGAGTTTACCCGAATTATTGGGCTCGGATCCAAAATTTCACAACTTTTTATGATTTCTCGATTTTGGTGATTTTTCCTAGTGGTACCACTAGGGAAATCCGTAAAAATTCGTCGAATTCCGACGGAGCCAATTCTCGACGCGTTGTGACCGGCAAGCTTCCAGTAGCTATTCCGATCGAGTTTTCCCGAATTATTGGGCTCGGATCAAAAATTTCACCACTTTTTACGATTTCTCGATTTTGGTGATTTTCCCTAGTGGTACCCCTAGGGAAATCCGTAAAAATTCGTCGACTTTCGATGGAGCCAATTCTCGACGCGTTGTGACCGGAAAGCTTCCAGTAGCTATTCCGATCGAGTTTTCCCGAATTATTGGGCTCGGATCCAAAATTTCACCACTTTTTATGATTTCTCGATTTTGGTGACTTTCCCAAGTGGTACCCCTAGGGAAATCCGTAAAAATTCCGACGGAGCCAATTCTCGACGCGTTGTGACCGGCAAGCTTCCAGTAGCTATTCCGATCGAGTTTACCCGAATTATTGGGCTCGGATCCAAAATTTCACAACTTTTTAGGATTTCTCGATTTTGGTGATTTTCCCTAGTGGTACCACTAGGGAAATCCGTAAAAATTTGTCGAATTCCGACGGAGCCAATTCTCGACGCGTTGTGACCGGCAAGCTTCCAGTAGCTATTCCGATCGAGTTTTCCCGAATTATTGGGCTCGGATCCAAAATTTCACCACTTTTTACGATTTCTCGATTTTGGTGATTTTCCCTAGTGGTACCCCTAGGGAAATCTGTAAAAATTCCGACGGAGCCATTTCTCGACGCGTTGTGACCGGCAAGCTTCCAGTAGCTATTCCGATCGAGTTTTCCCGAATTATTGGGCTCGGATCAAAAATGTCACCACTTTTTACGATTTCTCGATTTTGGTGATTTTCCCTAGTGGTACACCTAGGAAAATTCGTAAAAATTCGTCGGATTCCGACGGAGCCCATTCTCGACGCGTTGTGACCGGCAAGCTTCCAGTAGCTATTCCGATCGAGTTTTCCCGAATTATTGCGCTCGGATCCAAAATTTCACCACTTTTTACGATTTCTCGATTTTGGTGATTTTCCCTAGTGGTACCCCTAGGGAAATCCGTAAAAATTCCGACGGAGCCAATTCTCGATGCGTTGTGACCGGCAAGCTTCCAGTAGCTATTCCGATCGAGTTTTACCGAATTATTGGGCTCGGATCAAAAATTTCACCACTTTTTACTATTTCTCGATTTTGGTGATTTTTCCTAGTGGTACCCCTAGGGAAATCCGTAAAAATTCGTCGGATTTCGATGGAGCCAATTCTCGACGCGTTGTGACCGGAAAGCTTACAGTAGCTATTCCGATCGAGTTTTCCCGAATTATTGGGCTCGGATCCAAAATTTCACCACTTTTTATGATTTCTCGATTTTGGTGACTTTCCCCAGTGGTACCCCTAGGGAAATCCGTAAAAATTCCGACGGAGCCAATTCTCGACGCGTTGTGACCGGCAAGCTTCCAGTAGCTATTCCGATTGAGTTTACCCGAATTATTGGGCTCGGATCTAAAATTTCACCACTTTTTACGATTTCTCGATTTTGGTGATTTTCCCTAGTGGTACCCTTAGGGAAATCCGTAAAAATTCGTCGGATTCCGACGGAGCCAATTCTCGACGCGTTGTGACCGGCAAGCTTCCAGTAGCTATTCCGATCGATTTTTCCCGAATTATTGGGCTCGGATCCAAAATTTCACCACTTTTTACGATTTCTCGATTTTGGTGATTTTCCCTAGTGGTACCCCTAGGGAAATCCGTAAAAATTCGTCGGATTTCGATGGAGCCAATTCTCGACGCGTTGTGACCGGCAAGCTTCCAGTAGCTATTCCGATCGAGTTTTCCCGAATTATTGGGCTCGAATAAAAAATTTCACCACTTTTTACGATTTCTCGATTTTGGTGATTTTCCCTAGTGGTACCCCTAGGGAAATCTGTAAAAATTGCTACGGAGCCAATTCTCGACGCGTTGTGACCGGCAAGCTTCCAGTAGCTATTCCGATCGAGTTTTCTCGAATTATTGGGCTCGGACCCAAAATTTCACCACTTTTTACGATTTCTCAATTTTGGTGATTTTCCTTAGTGGTACCCCTAGGGAAATCCGTAAAAATTCGTCGGATTCCGACGGAGCCAATTCTCGACGCGTTGTGACCGGTAAGCTTCCAGTAGCTATTCTGATCGAGTTTTCCCGAATTATTGGGCTCGGATCCAAAATTTCACCACTTTTTACGATTTCTCGATTTTGGTGATTTTCCCTAGTGGTACCCCTAGGGAAATCCGTAAAAATTCATCGGATTCTGACGGAGCCAATTCTCGACGCGTTGTGACCGGCAAGCTTCCAGTAGCTATTCCGATCGAGTTTTCCAGAATTATTGGGCTCGGATCCAAAATTTCACCACTTTTTACGATTTCTCGATTTTGGTGATTTTCCCTAGTGGTACCCCTAGGGAAATCCGTAAAAATTCGTTTGATTCCGACGGAGCCAATTCTCAACGCGTTGTGACCGGCAAGATTCCAGTAGCTTTTCCGATCGAGTTTTCCTCAATTATTGGGCTCGGATCCAAAATTTCACCACTTTTTACGATTTCTCGATTTTGGTGATTTTCCCTAGTGGTACCCCTAGGGAAATCCGTAAAAATTCATCGGATTCCGACGGAGCCAATTCTCGACGCGTTGTGACCGGCAAGCTTCCAGTAGCTATTCCGATCGAGTTTTCCCGAATTATTGGGCTCGGATCAAAAATTTCACCACTTTTTACGATTTCTCGATTTTGGTGATTTTTCCTAGTGGTACCCCTATGTAAATCCGTAAAAATTCCGACGGAGCCAATTCTCGACGCGTTGTGACCGGCAAGCTTCCAGTAGCTATTCCGATCGAGTTTTCCCGAATTATTGGGCTCGGATCAATAATTTCACCACTTTTTACGATTTCTCGATTTTGGTGATTTTCCCTAGTGGTACCCCTAGGGAAATCCGTAAAAATTCGTCGGATTTCGATGGAGCCAATTCTCGACGCGTTGTGACCGGAAAGCTTCCAGTAGCTATTCCGATCGAGTTTTCCCGAATTATTGGGCTCGAATCCAAAATTTCACAACTTTTTATGATTTCTTGATTTTGGTGATTTTCCCTAGTGGTACCACTAGGGAAATCCGTAAAAATTCGTCGAATTCCGACGGAGCCAATTCTCGACGCGTTGTGACCGGCAAGCTTCCAGTAGCTATTCCGATCGAGTTTTCCCGAATTATTGGGCTCGGATCAAAAATTTCACCACTTTTTACGATTTCTCGATTTTGGTGATTTTCCCTAGTGGTACACCTAGGGAAATCCGTAAAAATTCCGACAGAGCCAATTCTCGACGCGTTGTGACCGGCAAGCTTCCAGTAGCTATTCCGATCGAGTTTTCCCGAATTATTGTGCTCGGATCAAAAATTTCACCACTTTTTACGATTTCTCGATTTTGGTGATTTTTCCTACTGGTACCCCTATGTAAATCCGTAAAAATTCCGACGGAGCCAATTCTCGACGCGTTGTGACCGGCAAGCTTCCAGTAGCTATTCCGATCGAGTTTTCCCGAATTATTTGGCTCGGATCCAAAATTTCACCACTTTTTACGATTTCTCGATTTTGGTGATTTTCCCTAGTGGTAGCCCTAGGGAAATCCGTAAAAAATCGTCGGATTCCGACGGAGCCAATTCTCGATACGTTGTGACCGGCAAGCTTCCAGTAGCTATTCCGATCGAGTTTTCCCGAATTATTGGGCTCGGATCAAAAATTTCACCACTTTTTACGATTTCTCGATTTTGGTGATTTTTCCTAGTGGTACCCCTAGGAAAATCCGTAAAAATTCGTCGGATTTCGATGGAGCCAATTCTCGACGCGTTGTGACCGGAAAGCTTCCAGTAGCTATTCCGATCGAGTTTTCCCGAATTATTGGGCTCGGATCCAAAATTTCACAACTTTTTATGATTTCTCGATTTTGTTGATTTTCCCTAGTGGTACCACTAGGGAAATCCGTAAAAATTCGTCGAATTCCGACGGAGCCAATTCTCGACGCGTTGTGACCGGCAAGCTTCCAGTAGCTATTCCGATCGAGTTTTCCCGAATTATTAGGCTCGGATCCAAAATTTCACCACTTTTTACGATTTCTCGATTTTGGTGATTTTCCCTAGTGGTACCCCTAGGGAAATCTGTAAAAATTCCTACGGAGCCAATTCTCGACGCGTTGTGACCGGCAAGCTTCCAGTAGCTATTCCGATCGAGTTTTCCCGAATTATTGGGCTCGGATCAAAAATTTCACCACTTTTTACGATTTCTCGATTTTGGTGATTTTTCCTAGTGGTACCCCTATGTAAATCCGTAAAAATTCCGACGGAGCCAATTCTCGACGCGTTGTGACCGGCAAGCTTCCAGTAGCTATTCCGATCGAGTTTTCACGAATTATTTGGCTCGGATCCAAAATTTCACCACTTTTTACGATTTCTCGATTTTGGTGATTTTCCCTAGTGGTACCCCTAGGGAAATCCGTAAAAATTCGACGGATTCCGACGGAGCCAATTCTCGACGCGTTGTGACCGGCAAGCTTCCAGTAGCTATTTCGATCGAGTTTTTCCGAATTATTGGGCTCGGATCCAAAATTTCACCACTTTTTACGATTTCTTGATTTTGGTGATTTTCCCTAGTGGTAGCCCTAGGGAAATCCGTAAAAATTCTTCGGATTTCGACGGAGCCAATTCTCGATGCGTTGTGACCGGCAAGCTTCCAGTAGCTACTCCGATCGAGTTTTCCCGAATTATTGGGCTCGGATCAAAAATTTCACCACTTTTTACGATTTCTCGATTTTGGTGATTTTCCCAAGTGGTACCCCTAGGGAAATCCGTAAAAATTCGTCGGATTTCGATGGAGCTAATTCTCGACGCGTTGTGACCGGAAAGCTTCCAGTAGCTATTCCGATCTTGTTTTCCCGAATTATTGGGCTCGGATCCAAAATTTCACAACTTTTTATGATTTCTTGATTTTGGTGATTTTCCCTAGTGGTACCACTAGGGAAATCCGTAAAAATTCGTCGAATTCCGACGGAGCCAATTCTCGACGCGTTGTGACCGGCAAGCTTCCAGTATCTATTCCGATCGAGTTTTCCCGAATTATTGGGCTCGAATCAAAAATTTCACCACTTTTTACGATTTCTCGATTTTGGTGATTTTCCCTAGTGGTACACCTAGGGAAATCCGTAAAAATTCCGACAGAGCCAATTCTCGACGCGTTGTGACCGGCAAGCTTCCAGTAGCTATTCCGATCGAGTTTTCCCGAATTATTGGGCTCGGATCAAAAATTTCACCACTTTTTACGATTTCTCGATTTTGGTGATTTTTCCTAGTGGTACCCCTATGTAAATCCGTAAAAATTCCGACGGAGCCAATTCTCGACGCGTTGTGACCGGAAAGCTTCCAGTAGCTATTCCGATCGAGTTTTCCCGAATTATTTGGCTCGGATCCAAAATTTCACCACTTTTTACGATTTCTCGATTTTGGTGATTTTCCCTAGTGGTACCCCTAGGGAAATCCGTAAAAATTCGTCGGATTCCGACGGAGCCAATTCTCGACGCGTTGTGACCGGCAAGCTTCCAGTAGCTATTCCGATCTAGTTTTCCCGAATTATTGGGCTCGGATCAAAAATTTCACCACTTTTTACGATTTCTCGATTTTGGTGATTTTCCCTAGTGGTACCCCTAGGGAAATCCGTAAAAATTCATCGGATTCCGACGGAGCCAATTCTCGACGCGTTGTGACCGGCAAGCTTCCAGTAGCTATTCCGATCGAGTTTTCCAGAATTATTGGGCTCGGATCCAAAATTTCACCACTTTTTACGATTTCTCGATTTTGGTGATTTTCCCTAGTGGTACCCCTAGGGAAATCCGTAAAAATTCGTCGGATTCCGACGGAGCCAATTCTCGACGCGTTGTGACCGGCAAGATTCCAGTAGCTTTTCCGATCGAGTTTTCCTCAATTATTGGGCTCGGATCCAAAATTTCACCACTTTTTACGATTTCTCGATTTTGGTGATTTTCCCTAGTGGTACCCCTAGGGAAATCCGTAAAAATTCGTCGGATTCCGACGGAGCCAATTCTCGACGCGTTGTGACCGGCAAGCTTCCAGTAGCTATTCCGATCGAGTTTTCCCGAATTATCTGGCTCGGATCAAAAATTTCACCACTTTTTACGATTTCTCGATTTTGGTGATTTTCCCTAGTGGTACACCTAGGGAAATCCGTAAAAATTCCGACGGAGCCAATTCTCGACGCGTTGTGACCGGCAAGCTTCCAGTAGCTATTCCGATCGAGTTTTCCCGAATTATTGGGCTCGGATCAAAAATTTCACCACTTTTTACGATTTCTCGATTTTGGTGATTTTTCCTAGTGGTACCCCTATGTAAATCCGTAAAAATTCCGACGGAGCCAATTCTCGACGCGTTGTGACCTGAAAGCTTCCAGTAGCTATTCCGATCGAGTTTTCCCGAATTATTTGGCTCGGATCCAAAATTTCACCACTTTTTACGATTTCTCGATTTTGGTGATTTTCCTTAGTGGTACCCCTAGGGAAATCCGTAAAAATTCGTCGGATTCCGACGGAGCCAATTCTCGACGCGTTGTGACCGGCAAGCTTCCAGTAGCTATTTCGATCGAGTTTTCCCAAATTATTGGGCTCGGATCCAAAATTTCACCACTTTTTACGATTTCTTGATTTTGGTGATTTTCCCTAGTGGTAGCCCTAGGGAAATCCGTAAAAATTCGTCGGATTCCGACGGAGCCAATTCTCGATACGTTGTGACCGGCAAGCTTCCATTAGCTACTCCGATCGAGTTTTCCCGAATTATTGGGCTCGGATCCAAAATTTCACAACTTTTTACGATTTCTCGATTTTGGTGATTTTCCCTAGTGGTACCCCTAGCGAAATCCGTAAAAATTCCGACGGAGTCAATTCTCGACGCGTTGTGACCGGCAAGCTTCCAGTAGCTATTCCGATCGAGTTTTCCCGAATTATTGGGCTCGGATCCAAAATTTCACCACTTTTTATGATTTCTCGATTTTGGTGATTTTCCCTAGTGGTACCCCTAGGGAAATCCGTAAAAATTCCGACGGAGCCAATTCTCGACGCGTTGTGACCGGCAAGCTTCCAGTAGCTATTCCGATTGAGTTTTTCCAAATTATTGGGCTCGGATCCAAAATTTCACCACTTTTTATGATTTCTCGATTTTGGTGATTTTGCCTAGTAGTACCACTAGGGAAATCCGTAAAAATTCGTCGGATTCCGACGGAGCAAATTCTCGACGCGTTGTGACCGGCAAGCTTCCAGTAGCTATTCCGATCGAGTTTTCCCGAATTATTGGACTCGGATCCAAAATTTCACCACCTTTTACGATTTCTCGATTTTTGTGATTTTCCCTAGTGGTACCCGTAGGGAAATCCGTAAAAATTTTTCGTATTCCGACGGAGCCAATTCTCGACGCGTTGTGACCGGCAAGCTTCCAGTAGCTATTCCGATCGAGTTTACTCGATTTATTGGGCTCGGATCCAAAATTTCACCACTTTTTACGATTTCTCGATTTTTGTGATTTTCCCTAGTGGTACTCGTAGGGAAATCCGTAAAAATTTTTCGTATTCCGACGGAGCCAATTCTCGACGCGTTGTGACCGGCAAGCTTCCAGTAGCTATTCCGATCGAGTTTACTCGATTTATTGGGCTCGGATCCAAAATTTCACCACTTTTTACGATTTCTCGATTTTGGTGATTTTCCCTAGTGGTACCCCTAGGGAAATCCGTAAAAATTCGTCGCATTCCGACGGAGCCAATTCTCGACGCGTTGTGACCGGCAAGCTTCCAGTAGCTATTCCGATCTAGTTTTCCCGAATTATTGGGCTCGGATCCAAAATTTCACCACTTTTTACGATTTCTCGATTTTGGTGATTTTCCCTAGTGGTACCCCTAGGGAAATCCGTAAAAATTCATCGGATTCCGACGGAGCCAATTCTCGACGCGTTGTGACCGGCAAGCTTCCAGTAGCTATTCCGATCGAGTTTTCCAGAATTATTGGGCTCGGATCCAAAATTTCACCACTTTTTACGATTTCTCGATTTTGGTGATTTTCCCTAGTGGTACCCCTAGGGAAATCCGTAAAAATTCGTCGGATTCCGACGGAGCCAATTCTCGACGCGTTGTGACCGGCAAGATTCCAGTAGCTTTTCCGATCGAGTTTTCCTCAATTATTGGGCTCGGATCCAAAATTTCACCACTTTTTACGATTTCTCGATTTTGGTGATTTTCCCTAGTGGTACCCCTAGGGAAATCCGTAAAAATTCGTCGGATTCCGACGGAGCCAATTCTCGACGCGTTGTGACCGGCAAGCTTCCAGTAGCTATTCCGATCGAGTTTTCCCGAATTATCTGGCTCGGATCAAAAATTTCACCACTTTTTACGATTTCTCGATTTTGGTGATTTTCCCTAGTGGTACACCTAGGGAAATCCGTAAAAATTCCGACGGAGCCAATTCTCGACGCGTTGTGACCGGCAAGCTTCCAGTAGCTATTCCGATCGAGTTTTCCCGAATTATTGGGCTCGGATCAAAAATTTCACCACTTTTTACGATTTCTCGATTTTGGTGATTTTTCCTAGTGGTACCCCTATGTAAATCCGTAAAAATTCCGACGGAGCCAATTCTCGACGCGTTGTGACCTGAAAGCTTCCAGTAGCTATTCCGATCGAGTTTTCCCGAATTATTTGGCTCGGATCCAAAATTTCACCACTTTTTACGATTTCTCGATTTTGGTGATTTTCCTTAGTGGTACCCCTAGGGAAATCCGTAAAAATTCGTCGGATTCCGACGGAGCCAATTCTCGACGCGTTGTGACCGGCAAGCTTCCAGTAGCTATTTCGATCGAGTTTTCCCGAATTATTGGGCTCGGATCCAAAATTTCACCACTTTTTACGATTTCTTGATTTTGGTGATTTTCCCTAGTGGTAGCCCTAGGGAAATCCGTAAAAATTCGTCGGATTCCGACGGAGCCAATTCTCGATACGTTGTGACCGGCAAGCTTCCATTAGCTACTCCGATCGAGTTTTCCCGAATTATTGGGCTCGGATCCAAAATTTCACAACTTTTTACGATTTCTCGATTTTGGTGATTTTCCCTAGTGGTACCCCTAGCGAAATCCGTAAAAATTCCGACGGAGTCAATTCTCGACGCGTTGTGACCGGCAAGCTTCCAGTAGCTATTCCGATCGAGTTTTCCCGAATTATTGGGCTCGGATCCAAAATTTCACCACTTTTTATGATTTCTCGATTTTGGTGATTTTCCCTAGTGGTACCCCTAGGGAAATCCGTAAAAATTCCGACGGAGCCAATTCTCGACGCGTTGTGACCGGCAAGCTTCCAGTAGCTATTCCGATTGAGTTTTCCCAAATTATTGGGCTCGGATTCAAAATTTCACCACTTTTTATGATTTCTCGATTTTGGTGATTTTCCCTAGTAGTACCACTAGGGAAATCCGTAAAAATTCGTCGGATTCCGACGGAGCAAATTCTCGACGCGTTGTGACCGGCAAGCTTCCAGTAGCTATTCCGATCGATTTTTCCCGAATTATTGGGCTCGGATCCAAAATTTCACCACTTTTTACGATTTCTCGATTTTTGTGATTTTCCCTAGTGGTACCCGTAGGGAAATCCGTAAAAATTTTTCGTATTCCGACGGAGCCAATTCTCGACGCGTTGTGACCGGCAAGCTTCCAGTAGCTATTCCGATCGAGTTTACTCGATTTATTGGGCTCGGATCCAAAATTTCACCACTTTTTACGATTTCTCGATTTTTGTGATTTTCCCTAGTGGTACCCGTAGGGAAATCCGTAAAAATTTTTCGTATTCCGACGGAGCCAATTCTCGACGCGTTGTGACCGGCAAGCTTCCAGTAGCTATTCCGATCGAGTTTACTCGATTTATTGGGCTCGGATCCAAAATTTCACCACTTTTTACGATTTCTCGATTTTGGTGATTTTCCCTAGTGGTACCCCTAGGGAAATCCGTAAAAATTCGTCGCATTCCGACGGAGCCAATTCTCGACGCGTTGTGACCGGCAAGCTTCCAGTAGCTATTCCGATCTAGTTTTCCCGAATTATTGGGCTCGGATCCAAAATTTCACCACTTTTTACGATTTCTCGATTTTGGTGATTTTCCCTAGTGGTACCCCTAGGGAAATCCGTAAAAATTCATCGGATTCCGACGGAGCCAATTCTCGACGCGTTGTGACCGGCAAGCTTCCAGTAGCTATTCCGATCGAGTTTTCCAGAATTATTGGGCTCGGATCCAAAATTTCACCACTTTTTACGATTTCTCGATTTTGGTGATTTTCCCTAGTGGTACCCCTAGGGAAATCCGTAAAAATTCGTCGGATTCCGACGGAGCCAATTCTCGACGCGTTGTGACCGGCAAGATTCCAGTAGCTTTTCCGATCGAGTTTTCCTCAATTATTGGGCTCGGATCCAAAATTTCACCACTTTTTACGATTTCTCGATTTTGGTGATTTTCCCTAGTGGTACCCCTAGGGAAATCCGTAAAAATTCGTCGGATTCCGACGGAGCCAATTCTCGACGCGTTGTGACCGGCAAGCTTCCAGTAGCTATTCCGATCGAGTTTTCCCGAATTATCTGGCTCGGATCAAAAATTTCACCACTTTTTACGATTTCTCGATTTTGGTGATTTTCCCTAGTGGTACACCTAGGGAAATCCGTAAAAATTCCGACGGAGCCAATTCTCGACGCGTTGTGACCGGCAAGCTTCCAGTAGCTATTCCGATCGAGTTTTCCCGAATTATTGGGCTCGGATCAAAAATTTCACCACTTTTTACGATTTCTCGATTTTGGTGATTTTTCCTAGTGGTACCCCTATGTAAATCCGTAAAAATTCCGACGGAGCCAATTCTCGACGCGTTGTGACCTGAAAGCTTCCAGTAGCTATTCCGATCGAGTTTTCCCGAATTATTTGGCTCGGATCCAAAATTTCACCACTTTTTACGATTTCTCGATTTTGGTGATTTTCCTTAGTGGTACCCCTAGGGAAATCCGTAAAAATTCGTCGGATTCCGACGGAGCCAATTCTCGACGCGTTGTGACCGGCAAGCTTCCAGTAGCTATTTCGATCGAGTTTTCCCGAATTATTGGGCTCGGATCCAAAATTTCACCACTTTTTACGATTTCTTGATTTTGGTGATTTTCCCTAGTGGTAGCCCTAGGGAAATCCGTAAAAATTCGTCGGATTCCGACGGAGCCAATTCTCGATACGTTGTGACCGGCAAGCTTCCATTAGCTACTCCGATCGAGTTTTCCCGAATTATTGGGCTCGGATCCAAAATTTCACAACTTTTTACGATTTCTCGATTTTGGTGATTTTCCCTAGTGGTACCCCTAGCGAAATCCGTAAAAATTCCGACGGAGTCAATTCTCGACGCGTTGTGACCGGCAAGCTTCCAGTAGCTATTCCGATCGAGTTTTCCCGAATTATTGGGCTCGGATCCAAAATTTCACCACTTTTTATGATTTCTCGATTTTGGTGATTTTCCCTAGTGGTACCCCTAGGGAAATCCGTAAAAATTCCGACGGAGCCAATTCTCGACGCGTTGTGACCGGCAAGCTTCCAGTAGCTATTCCGATTGAGTTTTCCCAAATTATTGGGCTCGGATCCAAAATTTCACCACTTTTTATGATTTCTCGATTTTGGTGATTTTCCCTAGTAGTACCACTAGGGAAATCCGTAAAAATTCGTCGGATTCCGACGGAGCAAATTCTCGACGCGTTGTGACCGGCAAGCTTCCAGTAGCTATTCCGATCGATTTTTCCCGAATTATTGGGCTCGGATCCAAAATTTCACCACTTTTTACGATTTCTCGATTTTTGTGATTTTCCCTAGTGGTACCCGTAGGGAAATCCGTAAAAATTTTTCGTATTCCGACGGAGCCAATTCTCGACGCGTTGTGACCGGCAAGCTTCCAGTAGCTATTCCGATCGAGTTTACTCGATTTATTGGGCTCGGATCCAAAATTTCACCACTTTTTACGATTTCTCGATTTTTGTGATTTTCCCTAGTGGTACCCGTAGGGAAATCCGTAAAAATTTTTCGTATTCCGACGGAGCCAATTCTCGACGCGTTGTGACCGGCAAGCTTCCAGTAGCTATTCCGATCGAGTTTACTCGATTTATTGGGCTCGGATCCAAAATTTCACCACTTTTTACGATTTCTCGATTTTGGTGATTTTCCCTAGTGGTACCCCTAGGGAAATCCGTAAAAATTCGTCGCATTCCAACGGAGCCAATTCTCGACGCGTTGTGACCGGCAAGCTTCCAGTAGCTATTCCGATCTAGTTTTCCCGAATTATTGGGCTCGGATCAAAAATTTCACCACTTTTTACGATTTCTCGATTTTGGTGATTTTCCCTAGTGGTACCCATAGGGAAATCCGTAAAAATTCGTCGGATTCCGACGGAGCCAATTCTCGACGCGTTGTGACCGGCAAGCTTCCAGTAGCTATTCCGATCGAGTTTTCCCGAATTATTGGGCTCGGATCCAAAATTTCACCACTTTTTACGATTTCTCGATTTTGGTGATTTTCCCTAGTGGTACCCCTAGGGAAATCCGTAAAAATTCGTCGGATTCCGACGGAGCCAATTCTCGATGCGTTGTGACCGGCAAGCTTCCAGTAGCTATTCCGATCGAGTTTTCCCGAATTATTAGGCTCGGATCCAAAATTTTACCACTTTTTACGATTTCTCGATTTTGGTGATTTTCCCTAGTGGTACCCCTAGGGAAATCCGTCAAAATTCCGACGAAACCAATTCTCGACGCGTTGTGACCGGCAAGCTTCCAGTAGCTATTCCGATCGAGTTTTTCCGAATTATTGGGCTCGGATCCAAAATTTCACCACTTTTTACGATTTCTCGATTTTGGTGATTTTCCCTAGTGGTACCCCTAGGAAAATCCGTAAAAATTCGTCGGATTCCGACGGAGCCAATTCTCGACGCGTTGTGACCGGCAAGCTTCCAGTAGCTATTCCGATCGAGTTTTCCCGAATTATTGGGCTCGGATCCAAAATTTCACCACTTTTTACGATTTCTCGATTTTTGTGATTTTTTATAGTGGTACCCGTATGGAAATCCGTAAAAATTTTTCGTATTCCGACGGAGCCAATTGTCGACGCGTTGTGACCGGCAAGCTTCCAGTAGCTATTCCGATCGAGTTTACTCGATTTATTGGGCTCGGATCCAAAATTTCACCACTTTTTACGATTTCTCGATTTTGGTGATTTTCACTAGTGGTACCCCTAGGGAAATCCGTAAAAATTCGTCGGATTCCGACGGAGCCAATTCTCGACGCGTTGTGACCGCAAGCTTCTAGTATCTATTCCGATCGAGTTTTCCCGAATTATTAGGCTCGGATTCAAAATTTCACCACTTTTTACGATTTCTCGATTTTGGTGATTTTCCCTAGTGGTACCCCTAGGGAAATCCGTAAAAATTCCGATGAAGTCATTTTTCGACGCGTTGTGACCGGCAAGCTTCCAGTAGCTATTCCGATCGAGTTTTCCCGAATTATTGGGCTCGGATCCAAAATTTCACCACTTTTTATGATTTCTCGATTTTGGTGATTTTCCCTAGTGGTACCCCTAGGGAAATCCGTAAAAATTTCGACGGAGCCAATTCTCGACGCGTTGTGACCGGCAAGCTTCCAGTAGCTATTCTGATCGAGTTTTCCCGAATTATTGGGCTCGGATCCAAAATTTCACCACTTTTTATGATTTCTCGATTTTGGTGATTTTCCCTAGTAGTACCACTAGGGAAATCCGTAAAAATTCGTCGGATTCCGACGGAGCCAATTCTCGACGCGTTGTGACCGGCAAACTTCCAGTAGCTATTCCGATCGAGTTTTCCCGAATTATTGGGCTCGGATCCAAAATTTCACCACTTTTTACGATTTCTCGATTTTTGTGATTTTCCCTAGTGGTACCCCTAGGGAAATCCGTAAAAATTCGTCGGATTCCGACGGAGCCAATTCTCGACGCGTTGTGACCGGCAAGCTTCCAGTAGCTATTCCGATCGAGTTTTCCCGAATTATTGGGCTCGGATCCAAAATTTCACCACTTTTTACGATTTCTCGATTTTTGTGATTTTCCCTAGTGGTACCCCTAGGGAAATCCGTAAAAATTTGTGGGATTCCGACGGAGCCAATTCTCAACGCGTTGTGACCGGCAAGCTTCCAGTAGCTATTCCAATCGAGTTTTCCCGAATTATTGGGCTCGGATCCAAAATTTCACCACTTTTTACGATTTCTCGATTTTGGTGATTTTCCCTAGTGGTACCCCTAGGGAAATCCGTAAAAATTCGTCGGATTCCGACGGAGCCAATTCTCGACGCGTTGTGACCGGCAAGCTTCCAGTAGCTATTCCGATCGAGTTTTCCCGAATTATTAGGCTCGGATCCAAAATTTCTCAACTTTTTACGATTTCTCGATTTTGGTGATTTTCCCTAGTGGTACCCCTAGCGAAATCCGTAAAAATTCCGACGGAGTCAATTCTCGACGCGTTGTGACCGGCAAGCTTCCAGTAGCTATTCCGATCGAGTTTTCCCGAATTAATGGGCTCGGATCCAAAATTTCACCACTTTTTATGATTTCTCGATTTTGGTGATTTTCCCTAGTGGTACCCCTAGGGAAATCCGTAAAAATTCCGACGGAGCCAATTCTCGACGCGTTGTGACCGGCAAGCTTCCAGTAGCTATTCCGATTGAGTTTTCCCAAATTATTGGGCTCGGATCCAAAATTTCACCACTTTTTATGATTTCTCGATTTTGGTGATTTTCCCTAGTAGTACCACTAGGGAAATCCGTAAAAATTCGTCGGATTCCGAGGGAGCAAATTCTCGACGCGTTGTGACCGGCAAGCTTCCAGTAGCTATTCCGATCGAGTTTTCCCGAATTACTGGGCTCGGATCCAAAATTTCACCACTTTTTACGATTTCTCGATTTTGGTGATTTTCCCTAGTGGTACCCCTAGGGAAATCCGTCAAAATTCCGACGGAACCAATTCTCGACGCGTTGTGACCGGCAAGCTTCCAGTAGCTATTCCGATCGAGTTTTCCCGAATTATTGGGCTCGGATCCAAAATTTCACCACTTTTTACGATTTCTCGATTTTGGTGATTTTTCCTAGTGGTACCCCTAGGAAAATCCGTAAAAATTCGTCGGATTCCGACGGAGCCAATTCTCGACGCGTTGTGACCGGCAAGCTTCCAGTAGCTATTCCGATCGAGTTTTCCCGAATTATTGGGCTCGGATCCAAAATTTCACCACTTTTTACGATTTCTCGATTTTTGTGATTTTTTCTAGTGGTACCCGTATGGAAATCCGTAAAAATTTTTCGTATTCCGACGGAGCCAATTCTCGACGCGTTGTGACCGGCAAGCTTCCAGTAGCTATTCCGATCGAGTTTACGCGATTTATTGGGCTCGGATCCAAAATTTCACCACTTTTTACGATTTCTCGATTTTGGTGATTTTCACTAGTGGTACCCCTAGGGAAATCCGTAAAAATTCGTCGGATTCCGACGGAGCCAATTCTCGACGCGTTGTGACCGGCAAGCTTCCAGTAGCTATTCCGATCTAGTTTTCCCGAATTATTGGGCTCGGATCCAAAATTTCACCACTTTATACGATTTCTCGATTTTGGTGATTTTCCCTAGTGGTACCCCTAGGGAAATCTGTAAAAATTCCTACGGAGCAAATTCTCGACGCGTTGTGACCGGCAAGATTCCAGTAGCTATTCCGATCGAGTTTTCTCTGAATTATTGGGCTCGGATCAAAAATCTCACCACTTTTTACGATTTCTCGATTTTGGTGATTTTTCCTAGTGGTACCCCTAGGGAAATCCGTAAAAATTCCTACGGAGCAAATTCTCGACGCGTTGTGACCGGCAAGCTTCCAGTAGCTATTCCGATCGAGTTTTCCCGAATTATTGGGCTCGGATCCAAAATTTCACCACTTTTTACGATTTCTCGATTTTGGTGATTTTCCCTAGTGGTACCCCTAGGGAAATCCGTAAAAATTCATCGGATTCTGACGGAGCTAATTCTCGATGCGTTGTGACCGGCAAGCTTCCAGTAGCTATTTCGATCGAGTTTTCTCGAATTATTGGGCTCGGATCCAAAATTTCACCACTTTTTACGATTTCTCGATTTTGGTGATTTTCCCTAGTGGTACCCCTAGGGAAATCCGTAAAATTCCGACGGAGCCAATTCTCGACGCGTTGTGACCGGCAAGCTTCCAGTAGCTTTTCTGATCGAGTTTTCTCGAATTATTGGGCTCGGACCCAAAATTTCACCACTTTTTACGATTTCTCGATTTTGGTGATTTTCCCTAGTGGTACCCCTAGGGAAATCCGTAAAAATTTGTCAGATTACGACGGAGCCAATTCTCGACGCGTTGTGACCGGCAAGCTTCCAGTAGCTATTCCGATCGAGTTTTCCCGAATTATTGGGCTCGGATCCAAAATTTCACCACTTTTTACGATTTCTCGATTTTGGTGATTTTCCCTAGTGGTACCCCTAGGGAAATCCGTAAAAATTCGTCGAATTCCGACGGAGCCAATTCTCGACGCGTTGTGACCGGCAAGCTTCCAGTAGCTATTCCGATCTAGTTTTCCCGAATTATTGGGCTCGGATCAAAAAATTTCACCACTTTTTACGATTTCTCGATTTTGGTGATTTTCCCTAGTGGTACCCCTAGGGAAATCCGTAAAAATTCGTCGGATTCCGACGGAGCCAATTCTCGACGCGTTGTGACCGGCAAGCTTCCAGTAGCTATTCCGATCTAGTTTTCCCGAATTATTGGGCTCGGATCCAAAATTTCACCACTTTATACGATTTCTCGATTTTGGTGATTTTCCCTAGTGGTACCCCTAGGGAAATCTGTAAAAATTCCTACGGAGCCAATTCTCGACGCGTTGTGACCGGCAAGCTTCCAGTAGCTATTCCGATCGAGTTTTCTCTGAATTATTGGGCTCGGATCAAAAATCTCACCACTTTTTACGATTTCTCGATTTTGGTGATTTTTCCTAGTGGTACCCCTAGGGAAATCCGTAAAAATTCCGACGGAGCCAATTCTCGACGCGTTGTGACCGGCAAGCTTCCAGTAGCTATTCCGATCTAGTTTTCCCGAATTATTGGGCTCGGATCAAAAAATTTCACCACTTTTTACGATTTCTCGATTTTGGTGATTTTCCCTAGTGGTACCCCTAGGGAAATCCGTAAAAATTCGTCGGATTCCGACGGAGCCAATTCTCGACGCGTTGTGACCGGCAAGCTTCCAGTAGCTATTCCGATCTAGTTTTCCCGAATTATTGGGCTCGGATCCAAAATTTCACCACTTTATACGATTTCTCGATTTTGGTGATTTTCCCTAGTGGTACCCCTAGGGAAATCTGTAAAAATTCCTACGGAGCCAATTCTCGACGCGTTGTGACCGGCAAGCTTCCAGTAGCTATTCCGATCGAGTTTTCCCGAATTATTAGGCTCGGATCCAAAATTTCACCACTTTTTACGATTTCTCGATTTTGGTGATTTTCCCTAGTGGTACCCCTAGGGAAATCCGTAAAAATTCCGACGGAGCCAATTCTCGACGCGTTGTGACCGGCAAGCTTCCAGTAGCTTTTCTGATCGAGTTTTCTCGAATTATTGGGCTCGGACCCAAAATTTCACCACTTTTTACGATTTCTCGATTTTAGTGATTTTCCCTAGTGGTACCCCTAGGGAAATCCGTAAAAATTTGTCAGATTCCGACGGAGCCAATTCTCGACGCGTTGTGACCGGCAAGCTTTCAGTAGCTATTCCGATCGAGTTTTACCGAATTATTGGGCTCGGATCCAAAATTTCACCACTTTTTACGATTTCTCGATTTTGGTGATTTTCCCTAGTGGTACCCCTAGGGAAATCCGTAAAAATTCGTCGAATTCCGACGGAGCCAATTCTCGACGCGTTGTGACCGGCAAGCTTCCAGTAGCTATTCCGATCTAGTTTTCCCGAATTATTGGGCTCGGATCAAAAAATTTCACCACTTTTTACGATTTCTCGATTTTGGTGATTTTCCCTAGTGGTACCCCTAGGGAAATCCGTAAAAATTCGTCGGATTCCGACGGAGCCAATTCTCGACGCGTTGTGACCGGCAAGCTTCCAGTAGCTATTCCGATCTAGTTTTCCCGAATTATTGGGCTCGGATCCAAAATTTCACTACTTTATACGATTTCTCGATTTTGGTGATTTTCCCTAGTGGTACCCCTAGGAAAATCTGTAAAAATTCCTACGGAGCCAATTCTCGACGCGTTGTGACCGGCAAGCTTCCAGTAGCTATTCCGATCGAGTTTTCTCTGAATTATTGGGCTCGGATCAAAAATCTCACCACTTTTTACGATTTCTCGATTTTGGTGATTTTTCCTAGTGGTACCCCTAGGGAAATCCGTAAAAATTCCGACGGAGCCAATTCTCGACGCGTTGTGACCGGCAAGCTTCCAGTAGCTATTCCGATCGAGTTTTCCCGAATTATTGGGCTCGGATCCAAAATTTCACCACTTTTTACGATTTCTCGATTTTGGTGATTTTCCCTAGTGGTACCCCTAGGGAAATCCGTAAAAATTCGTTGGATTCTGACGGAGCTAATTCTCGATGCGTTGTGACCGGCAAGCTTCCAGTAGCTATTTCGATCGAGTTTTCTCGAATTATTGGGCTCGGATCCAAAATTTCACCACTTTTTACGATTTCTCGATTTTGGTGATTTTCCCTAGTGGTAGCCCTAGGGAAATCCATAAAAAATCGACGAATTCCGACGGAGCCAATTCTCGATGCGTTGTGACCGGCAAGCTTCCAGTAGCTATTCCGATCGAGTTTTCTCTGAATTATTGGGCTCGGATCAAAAATCTCACCACTTTTTACGATTTCTCGATTTTGGTGATTTTTCCTAGTGGTACCCCTAGGGAAATCCGTAAAAATTCCGACGGAGCCAATTCTCGACGCGTTGTGACCGGCAAGCTTCCAGTAGCTATTCCGATCGAGTTTTCCCGAATTAATGGGCTCGGATCCAAAATTTCACCACTTTTTACGATTTCTCGATTTTGGTGATTTTCCCTAGTGGTACCCCTAGGGAAATCCGTAAAAATTCGTCGGATTCTGACGGAGCCAATTCTCGATGCGTTGTGACCGGCAAGCTTCCAGTAGCTATTTCGATCGAGTTTTCTCGAATTATTGGGCTCGGATCCAAAATTTCACCACTTTTTACGATTTCTCGATTTTGGTGATTTTCCCTAGTGGTAGCCCTAGGGAAATCCGTAAAAAATCGACGAATTCCGACGGAGCCAATTCTCGATGCGTTGTGACCGGCAAGCTTCCAGTAGCTATTCCGATCGAGTTTTCCCGAATTATTGGGCTCGGATCAAAAATTTCACCACTTTTTACGATTTTTCGATTTTGGTGATTTTCCCTAGTGGTACCCCTAGGGAAATCCGTAAAAATTCCGACGGAGCCAATTCTCGACGCGTTGTGACCGGCAAGCTTCCAGTAGCTTTTCTGATCGAGTTTTCTCGAATTATTGGGCTCGGACCCAAAATTTCACCACTTTTTACGATTTCTCGATTTTGGTGATTTTCCCTAGTGGTACCCCTAGGGAAATCCGTAAAAATTTGTCAGATTCCGACGGAGCCAATTCTCGACGCGTTGTGACCGGCAAGCTTCCAGTAGCTATTCCGATCGAGTTTTCCCGAATTATTGGGCTCAGATCCAAAATTTCACCACTTTTTACGATTTCTCGATTTTGGTGATTTTCCCTAGTGGTACCCCTAGGGAAATCCGTAAAAATTCGTCGGATTCCGACGGAGCCAATTCTTAACGCGTTGTGACCGGCAAGCTTCCAGTATCTATTCCGATCTAGTTTTCCCGAATTATTGGGCTCGGATCAAAAATTTCACCACTTTTTACGATTTCTCGATTTTGGTGATTTTCCCTAGTGGTACACCTAGGGAAATCCGTAAAAATTCGTCGGATTCCGACGGAGCCAATTCTCGACGCGTTGTGACCGGAAAGCTTCCAGTAGCTATTCCGATCTAGTTTTCCCGAATTATTGGGCTCGGATCCAAAATTTCACCACTTTTTACGATTTCTCGATTTTGGTGATTTTCCCTAGTGGTACCCCTAGGGAAATCTGTAAAAATTCCTACGGAGCCAATTCTCGACGCGTTGTGACGGGCAAGCTTCTAGTAGCTATTCCGATCGAGTTTTCTCTGAATTATTGGGCTCGGATCAAAAATCTCACCACTTTTTACGATTTCTCGATTTTGGTGATTTTTCCTAGTGGTACCCCTAGGGAAATCCGTAAAAATTCCGACGGAGCCAATTCTCGACGCGTTGTGACCGGCAAGCTTCCAGTAGCTATTCCGATCGAGTTTTCCCTAATTATTGGGCTCGGATCCAAAATTTCACCACTTTTTACGATTTCTCGATTTTGGTGATTTTCTCTAGTGGTACCCCTAGGGAAATCCGTAAAAATTCGTCGGATTCTGACGGTGCCAATTCTCGATGCGTTGTGACCGGCAAGCTTCCAGTAGCTATTTCGATCGAGTTTTCTCGAATTATTGGGCTCGGATCCAAAATTTCACCACTTTTTACGATTTCTCGATTTTGGTGATTTTCCCTAGTGGTAGCCCTAGGGAAATCCGTAAAAAATCGACGAATTCCGACGGAGCCAATTCTCGATGCGTTGTGACCGGCAAGCTTCCAGTAGCTATTCCGATCGAGGTTTCCCGAATTATTGGGCTCGGATCAAAAATTTCACCACTTTTTACGATTTCTCGATTTTGGTGATTTTCCCTAGTGGTACCCCTAGGAAAATCCGTAAAAATTCCGACGGAGCCAATTCTCGACGCGTTGTGACCGGCAAGCTTCCAGTAGCTTTTCTGATCGAGTTTTCTCGAATTATTGGGCTCGGACCCAAAATTTCACCACTTTTTACGATTTCTCGATTTTGGTGATTTTCCCTAGTGGTACCCCTAGGGAAATCCGTAAAAATTTGTCAGATTCCGACGGAGCCAATTCTCGACGCGTTGTGACCGGCAAGCTTCCAGTAGCTATTCCGATCGAGTTTTCCCGAATTATTGGGCTCGGATCCAAAATTTCACCACTTTTTACGATTTCTCGATTTTGGTGATTTTCCCTAGTGGTACCCCTAGGGAAATCCGTAAAAATTCGTCGGATTCCGACGGAGCCAATTCTCAACGCGTTGTGACCGGCAAGCTTCCAGTAGCTATTCCGATCTAGTTTTCCCGAATTATTGGGCTCGGATCAAAAATTTCACCACTTTTTACGATTTCTCGATTTTGGTGATTTTCCCTAGTGGTACACCTAGGGAAATCCGTAAAAATTCGTCGGATTCCGACGGAGCCAATTCTCGACGCGTTGTGACCGGAAAGCTTCCAGTAGCTATTCCGATCTAGTTTTCCCGAATTATTGGGCTCGGATCCAAAATTTCACCACTTTTTACGATTTCTCGATTTTGGTGATTTTCCCTAGTGGTACCCCTAGGGAAATCTGTAAAAATTCCTACGGAGCCAATTCTCGACGCGTTGTGACCGGCAAGCTTCTAGTAGCTATTCCGATCGAGTTTTCTCTGAATTATTGGGCTCGGATCAAAAATCTCACCACTTTTTACGATTTCTCGATTTTGGTGATTTTTCCTAGTGGTACCCCTAGGGAAATCCGTAAAAATTCCGACGGAGCCAATTCTCGACGCGTTGTGACCGGCAAGCTTCCAGTAGCTATTCCGATCGAGTTTTCCCTAATTATTGGGCTCGGATCCAAAATTTCACCACTTTTTACGATTTCTCGATTTTGGTGATTTTCCCTAGTGGTACCCCTAGGGAAATCCGTAAAAATTCGTCGGATTCTGACGGTGCAAATTCTCGACGCGTTGTGACCGGCAAGCTTCCAGTAGCTATTTCGATCGAGTTTTCTCGAATTATTGGGCTCGGATCCAAAATTTCACCACTTTTTACGATTTCTCGATTTTGGTGATTTTCCCTAGTGGTAGCCCTAGGGAAATCCGTAAAAAATCGACGAATTCCGACGGAGCCAATTCTCGATGCGTTGTGACCGGCAAGCTTCCAGTAGCTATTCCGATCGAGTTTTCCCGAATTATTGGGCTCGGATCAAAAATTTCACCACTTTTTACGATTTCTCGATTTTGGTGATTTTCCCTAGTGGTACCCCTAGCTAAATCCGTAAAAATTCCGACGGAGCCAATTCTCGACGCGTTGTGACCGGAAAGCTTCCAGTAGCTATTCTGATTGAGTTTTCCCGAATTATTGGGCTCGGATCCAAAATTTCTCCACTTTTTACGATTTCTCGATTTTGGTGATTTTCACTAGTGGTACCCCTATGGAAATCCATAAAAATTCGTCGGATTCCGACGGAGCCAATTCTCGACGCGTTGTGACCGGCAAGCTTCCAGTAGCTATTCCGATCGAGTTTTCCCGAATTATTAGGCTCGGATCAAAAATTTCACCACTTTTTACGATTTCTCGATTTTGGTGATTTTCTCTAGTGGTACCCCTAGTGAAATCCGTAAAAATTCCGACGGAGCCAATTCTCGACGCGTTGTGACCGGCAAGCTTCCAGTAGCTATTCCGATCGAGTTTACCCGAATTATTGGGCTCGGATCCAAAATTTCACCACTTTTTACGATTTCTCGATTTTTGTGATTTTCCCTAGTGGTACCCCTAGGGAAATCCGTAAAAATTTGTCGGATTCCGACGGAGCCAATTCTCGACGCGTTGTGACCGGCAAGCTTCCAGTAGCTATTCCGATTGAGTTTACCGGAATTATTGGGCTCGGATCTAAAATTTCACCACTTTTTACGATTTCTCGATTTTGGTGATTTTCCCAAGTGGTACCCCTAGGAAAATCCGTAAAAATTCGTCGGATTCCGACGGAGCCAATTCTCGATGCGTTGTGACCGGCAAGCTTCCAGTAGCTATTCCGATCGAGTTTTCCCGAATTATTAGGCTCGGATCCAAAATTTCACCACTTTTTACGATTTCTCGATTTTGGTGATTTTCCCTAGTGGTACCCCTAGGTAAATCCGTAAAAATTCCGACGGAGCAAATTCTCGACGCGTTGTGACCGGCAAGCTTCCAGTAGCTATTCCGATCGAGTTTTCCCGAATTATTGGGATCGGATCCAAAATTTCACCATTTTTTATGATTTCTAGATTTTGGTGATTTTCCCTAGTGGTACCACTAGGGAAATCCGTAAAAATTCGTCGGATTCCGACGAAGCCAATTCTCGACGCGTTGTGAACGGCAAGCTTCCAGTAGCTATTCCGATTGAGTTTTCCCGAATTATTGGGCTCGGATCCAAAATTTCACCACTTTTTACGATTTCTCGATTTTTGTGATTTTCCCTAGTGGTACCCCTACGGAAATCCGTAAAAATTTGTCGGATTTCGACGGAGCGAATTCTCAACGCGTTGTGACCGGCAAGCTTCCAGTAGCTATTCCGATCGAGTTTACCCGAATTATTTGGCTCGGATCCAAAATTTCACCACTTTTTACGATTTCTCGATTTTGGTGATTTTCACTAGTGGTACCCCTAGGGAAATCCATAAAAATTCGTCGGATTCCGACGGAGCCAATTCTCGACGCGTTGTGACCGGCAAGCTTCCAGTAGCTATTCCGATCGAGTTTTCCCGAATTATTAGGCTCGGATCAAAAATTTCACCACTTTTTATGATTTCTCGATTTTGGTGATTTTCCCTAGATGTACCCCTAGGGAAATCTGTAAAAATTCCGACGGAGCAAATTCTCGACGCGTTGTGACCGGCAAGCTTCCAGTAGCTATTACGATCGAGTTTTCCCGAATTATTAGGCTCGGATCCAAAATTTCACCACTTTTTACGATTTCTCGATTTTGGTGATTTTCCCTAGTGGTACCCCTAGGGAAATCCGTAAAAATTCCGACGGAGCCAATTCTCGACGCATTGTGACCGGCAAGCTTCCAGTAGCTATTCCGATCGAGTTTTCTCGAATTATTGGGCTCGGACCCAAAATTTCACCACTTTTTACGATTTCTCGATTTTGGTGATTTTCCCTAGTGGTACCCCTAGGGAAATCCGTAAAAATTCGTCGGATTCCGACGGAGCCAATTCTCGACGCGTTGTGACTGGCAAGCTTCCAGTAGCTATTCCGATCGAGTTTTCCCGAATTATTGGGCTCGGATCCAAAATTTCACCACTTTTTACGATTTCTCGATTTTGGTGATTTTCCCTAGTGGTACCCTTAGGGAAATCCGTAAAAATTCGTCGGATTTCGACGGAGCCAATTCTCGATGCGTTGTGACCGGCAAGCTTCCAGTAGCTATTCCGATCGAGTTTTCCCGAATTATTAGGCTCGGATCCAAAATTTCACCACTTTTTACGATTTCTCGATTTTGGTGATTTTCACTAGTGGTACCCCTAGGGAAATCCGTAAAAATTCCGACGGAGCCAATTCTCGACGCGTTGTGACCGGCAAGCTTCTAGTAGCTATTCCGATCGAGTTTTCCCGAATTATTGGGCTCGGATCCAAAATTTCACCATTTTTTATGATTTCTCGATTTTGGTGATTTTCCCTAGTGGTACCACTAGGAAAATCCGTAAAAATTCGTCGGATTCCGACGGAGCCAATTCTCGACGCGTTGTGACCGGCAAGCTTCCAGTAGCTATTCCGATCGAGTTTTCCTGAATTATTGGGCTCGGATCCAATATTTCACCACTTTTTACGATTTCTCGATTTTTGTGATTTTTTCTAGTGGTACCCCTAGGGAAATCCGTAAAAATTTGTCGGATTCCGACGGAGCCAATTCTCGACGCGTTGTGATCGGCAAGCTTCCAGTAGCTATTCCGATCGAGTTTACCCGAATTATTGGGCTCGGATCCAAAATTTCACCACTTTTTACGATTTCTCGATTTTGGTGATTTTCACTAGTGGTACCCCTAGGGAAATTCGTAAAAATTCGTCGGATTCCGACGGAGCCAATTCTCGACGCGTTGTGCCCGGCAAGCTTCTAGTAGCTATTCCGATCGAGTTTTCCCGAATTATTAGGCTCGGATCTAAAATTTCACCACTTTTTACGATTTCTCGATTTTGGTGATTTTCCCTAGTGGTACCCCTAGGGAAATCCGTAAAAATTCCGACGGAGTCAATTCTCGACGTGTTGTGACCGGCAAGCTTCCAGTAGCTATTCCGATCGAGATTTCCCGAATTATTGGGCTCGGATCAAAAATTTCACCACTTTTTATGATTTCTCGATTTTGGTGATTTTCCCTAGTAGTACCACTAGGAAAATCCGTAAAAATTCGTCGGATTCCGACGGAGCAAATTCTCGACGCGTTGTGACCGGCAAGCTTCCAGTAGCTATTCCGATCGAGTTTTCCCGAATTATTGGGCTCGGATCCAAAATTTCACCACTTTTTACGATTTCTCGATTTTTGTGATTTTCCCTAGTGGTACCCCTAGGGAAATCCGTAAAAATTTATCGGATTTCGACGGAGCCAATTCTCAACGAGTTGTGACCGGCAAGCTTCCAGTAGCTATTCCGATCGCGTTTACCCGAATTATTGGGCTCAGATCCAAAATTTCACCACTTTTTACGATTTCTCGATTTTGGTGATTTTCACTAGTGCTACCCCTAGGGAAATCCGTAAAAATTCGTCGGATTCCGACGGAGCCAATTCTCGACGCGTTGTGACCGGCAAGCTTCCAGTAGCTATTCCGATCGAGTTTTCCCGAATTATTAGGCTCGGATCCAAAATTTCACCACTTTTTACGATTTCTCGATTTTGGTGATTTTCCCTAGTGGTACCCCTAGGAAAATCCGTAAAAATTCTGACGGAGTCAATTCTCGACGCGTTGTGACCGGCAAGCTTCCAGTAGCTATTCCGATCGAGTTTTCCCGAATTATTGGGCTCGGATCCAAAATTTCACCACTTTTTATGATTTCTCGATTTTGGTGATTTTCCCTAGTGGTACCCCTAGGGAAATCCGTAAAAATTCCGACGGAGCCAATTCTCGACGCGTTGTGACCGGCAAGCTTCCAGTAGCTATTCCGATCGAGTTTTCCCAAATTATTGGGCTCGGATCCAAAATTTCACCACTTTTTATGATTTCTCGATTTTGGTGATTTTCCCTAGTAGTACCACTAGGGAAATCCGTAAAAATTCGTCGGATTCCGACTGAGCAAATTCTCGACGCGTTGTGCCCGGCAAGCTTCCAGTAGCTATTCCGATCGAGTTTTCCCGAATTATTGGGCTCGGATCCAAAATTTCACCACTTTTTACGATTTCTCGATTTTTGTGATTTTCCCTAGTGGTACCCCTAGGGAAATCATAAAAATTTATCGGATTTCGACGGAGCCAATTCTCAACGCGTTGTGACCGGCAAGCTTCCAGTAGCTATTCCGATCGAGTTTACCCGAATTATTGGGCTCAGATCCAAAATTTCACCACTTTTTACGATTTCTCGATTTTGGTGATTTTCACTAGTGGTACCCCTAGGGAAATCCGTAAAAATTCGTCGGATTCCGACGGAGCCAATTCTCGACGCGTTGTGACCGGCAAGCTTCCAGTAGCTATTCCGATCGAGTTTTCCCGAATTATTAGGCTCGGATCCAAAATTTCACCACTTTTTATGATTTCTCGATTTTGGTGATTTTTCCTAGTGGTACCCCTAGGGAAATCCGTAAAAATTCCGACGGAGCCAATTCTCGACGCGTTGTGACCGGCAAGCTTCCAGTAGCTTTTCTGATCGAGTTTTCTTGAATTATTGGGCTCGGACCCAAAATTTCACCACTTTTTACGATTTCTCGATTTTGGTGATTTTCCCTAGTGGTACCCCTAGGGAAATCCGTAAAAATTTGTCAGATTCCGACGGAGCCAATTCTCGACGCGTTGTGACCGGCAAGCTTCCAGTAGCTATTCCGATCGAGTTTTCCCGAATTATTGGGCTCGGATCCAAAATTTCACCACTTTTTACGATTTCTCGATTTTGGTGATTTTCCCTAGTGGTACCCCAAGGGAAATCCGTAAAAATTCGTCGGATTCCGACGGAGCCAATTCTCGACGCGTTGTGACCGGCAAGCTTCCAGTAGCTATTCCGATCTAGTTTTCCCGAATTATTGGGCTCGGATCAAAAATTTCACCACTTTTTACGATTTCTCGATTTTGGTGATTTTCCCTAGTGGTACCCCTAGGGAAATCCGTAAAAATTCGTCGGATTCCGACGGAGCCAATTCTCGACGCGTTGTGACCGGCAAGCTTCCAGTAGCTATTCCGATCTAGTTTTCCCGAATTATTGGGCTCGGATCCAAAATTTCACCACTTTTTACGATTTCTCGATTTTGGTGATTTTCCCTAGTGGTACCCCTAGGGAAATCTGTAAAAATTCCTACGGAGCCAATTCTCGACGCGTTGTGACCGGAAAGCTTCCAGTAGCTATTCCGATCGAGTTTTCTCTGAATTATTGGGCTCGGATCAAAAATCTCACCACTTTTTACGATTTCTCGATTTTGGTGATTTTTCCTAGTGGTACCCCTAGGGAAATCCGTAAAAATTCCGACGGAGCCAATTCTCGACGCGTTGTGACCGGCAAGCTTCCAGTAGCTATTCCGATCGAGTTTTCCCGAATTATTGGGCTCGGATCCAAAATTTCACCACTTTTTACGATTTCTCGATTTTGGTGATTTTTCCTAGTGGTACCCCTAGGGAAATCCGTAAAAATTCGTCGGATTCTGACGGAGCCAATTCTCGATGCGTTGTGACCGGCAAGCTTCCAGTAGCTATTTCGATCGAGTTTTCTCGAATTATTGGGCTCGGATCCAAAATTTCACCACTTTTTACGATTTCTCGATTTTGGTGATTTTCCTTAGTGGTAGCCTTAGGGAAATCCGTAAAAAATCGACGAATTCAGACGGAGCCAATTCTCGATACGTTGTGACCGGCAAGCTTCCAGTAGCTATTCCGATCGAGTTTTCTCTGAATTATTGGGCTCGGATCAAAAATCTCACCACTTTTTACGATTTCTCTATTTTGGTGATTTTTCCTAGTGGTACCCATAGGGAAATCCGTAAAAATTCCGACGGAGCCAATTCTCGACGCGTTGTGACCGGCAAGCTTCCAGTAGCTATTCCGATCGAGTTTACCCGAATTATTGGGCTCAGATCCAAAATTTCACCACTTTTTACGATTTCTCGATTTTGGTGATTTTCACTAGTGGTACCCCTAGGGAAATCCGTAAAAATTCGTCGGATTCCGACGGAGTCAATTCTCGACGCGTTGTGACCGGCAAGCTTCCAGTAGCTATTCCGATCGAGATTTCCCGAATTATTGGGCTCGGATCAAAAATTTCACCACTTTTTATGATTTCTCGATTTTGTTGATTTTCCCTAGTGGTACCCCTAGGGAAATCCGTCAAAATTTCGACGGAGCCAATTCTCGACGCGTTGTGACCGGCAAGCTTCCAGTAGCTATTCCGATCGAGTTTTCCCGAATTATTGGGCTCGGATCCAAAATTTCACCATTTTTTATGATTTCTCGATTTTGGTGATTTTCCCTAGTGGTACCACTAGGGAAATCCGTAAAAATTCGTCGGATTCCGACGGAGCCAATTCTCGACGCGTTGTGACCGGCAAGCTTCCAGTAGCTATTCCGATCGAGTTTTCCTGAATTATTGGGCTCGGATCCAAAATTTCACCACTTCTTACGATTTCTCGATTTTTGTGATTTTCCCTAGTGGTACCCCTAGGGAAATCCGTAAAAATTTGTCGGATTCCGACGGAGCCAATTCTCGACGCGTTGTGACCGGCAAGCTTCCAGTACCTATTCCGATCGAGTTTACCCGAATTATTGGGCTCGGATCCAAAATTTCACCACTTTTTACGATTTCTCGATTTTGGTGATTTTCCCTTGTGGTACCCCTAGGGAAATCTGTAAAAATTCCTACGGAGCCAATTCTCGACGCGTTGTGACCGGAAAGCTTCCAGTAGCTATTCCGATCGAGTTTTCTCTGAATTATTGGGCTCGGATCAAAAATCTCACCACTTTTTACGATTTCTCGATTTTGGTGATTTTTCCTAGTGGTACCCCTAGGGAAATCCGTAAAAATTCGTCGGATTCTGACGGAGCCAATTCTCGATGCGTTGTGACCGGCAAGCTTCCAGTAGCTATTTCGATCGAGTTTTCTCGAATTATTGGGCTCGGATCCAAAATTTCACCACTTTTTACGATTTCTCGATTTTGGTGATTTTCCTTAGTGGTAGCCCTAGGGAAATCCGTAAAAAATCGACGAATTCCGACGGAGCCAATTCTCGATGCGTTGTGACCGGCAAGCTTCCAGTAGCTATTCCGATCGAGTTTTCTCTGAATTATTGGGCTCGGATCAAAAATCTCACCACTTTTTACGATTTCACGATTTTGGTGATTTTTCCTAGTGGTACCCATAGGGAAATCCGTAAAAATTCCGACGAAGCCAATTCTTGACGCGTTGTGACCGGCAAGCTTCCAGTAGCTATTCCGATCGAGTTTACCCGAATTATTGGGCTCAGATCCAAAATTTCACCACTTTTTACGATTTCTCGATTTTGGTGATTTTCACTAGTGGTACCCCTAGGGAAATCCGTAAAAATTCGTCGGATTCCGAAGGAGCCAATTCTCGACGCGTTGTGACCGGCAAGCTTTCAATAGCTATTCCGATTGAGTTTTCCCGAATTATTGGGCTCAGATCCAAAATTTCACCAATTTTTACGATTTCTCGATTTTGGTGATTTTCCCTAGTGGTACCCCAAGGGAAATCCGTAAAAATTCGTCGCATTCCCACGGAGCCAATTCTCGACGCGTTGTGACCGGCAAGCTTCCAGTAGCTATTCCGATCGAGTTTTCTCTGAATTATTGGGCTCGGATCAAAAATCTCACCACTTTTTATGATTTTTCGATTTTGGTGACTTTCCCTAGTGGTACCCCTAGGGAAATCCGTAAAAATTCCGACGGAGCCAATTCTCGACGCGTTGTGACCGGCAAGCTTCCAGTAGCTATTCCGATCGAGTTTTCTCTGAATTATTGGGCTCGGATCAAAAATCTCACCACTTTTTATGATTTCTCGATTTTGGTGACTTTCCCTAGTGGTACCCCTAGGGAAATCCGTAAAAATTCCGACGGAGCCAATTCTCGACGCGTTGTGACCGGCAAGCTTCCAGTAGCTATTCCGATCGAGTTTACCCGAATTATTGGGCTCTGATCCAAAATTTCACCACTTTTTACGATTTCTCGATTTTTGTGATTTTCCCTAGTGGTACCCCTAGGGAAATCCGTAAAAATTTGTCGGATTCCGACGGTGCCAATTCTCGACGCGTTGTGACCGGCAAGCTTCCAGTAGCTATTCCGATTGAGTTTACCCGAATTATTGGGCTCGGATCTAAAATTTCACCACTTTTTACGATTTCTCGATTTTGGTGATTTTCCCAAGTGGTACCCCTAGGAAAATCCGTAAAAATTCGTCGGATTCCGACGGAGCCAATTCTCGATGCGTTGTGACCGGCAAGCTTCCAGTAGCTATTCCGATCGAGTTTTCCCGAATTATTAGGCTCGGATCCAAAATTTCACCACTTTTTACGATTTCTCGATTTTGGTGATTTTCCCTAGTGGTACCCCTAGGGAAATCCGTAAAAATTCCGACGGAGCCAATTCTCGACGCGTTGTGACCGGCAAGCTTCCAGTAGCTATTCCGATCGAGTTTTCCCGAATTATTGGGATCGGATCCAAAATTTCACCATTTTTTATGGTTTCTAGATTTTGGTGATTTTCCCTAGTGGTACCACTAGGGAAATCCGTAAAAATTCGTCGGATTCCGACGGAGCAAATTCTCGACGCGTTGTGACCGGCAAGCTTCTAGTAGCTATTCCGATCGAGTTTTCCCGAATTATTAGGCTCGGATCCAAAATTTCACCACTTTTTACGATTTCTCGATTTTTGTGATTTTTCCTAGTGGTACCCCTAGGGAAATCCGTAAAAATTTATCGGATTTCGACGGAGCCAATTCTCAACGCGTTGTGACCGGCAAGCTTCCAGTAGCTATTCCGATCGCGTTTACCCGAATTATTGGGCTCAGATCCAAAATTTCACCACTTTTTACGATTTCTCGATTTTGGTGATTTTCACTAGTGGTACCCCTAGGGAAATCCGTAAAAATTCGTCGGATTCCGACGGAGCCAATTCTCGACGCGTTGTGACCGGCAAGCTTCCAGTAGCTATTCCGATCGAGTTTTCCGGAATTATTAGGCTCGGATCCAAAATTTCACCACTTTTTACGATTTCTCGATTTTGGTGATTTTCCCTAGTGGTACCCCTAGGGAAATCCGTAAAAATTCCGACGGAGCCAATTCTCGACGCGTTGTGACCGGCAAGCTTCCAGTAGCTTTTCTGATTGAGTTTTCTCGAATTATTGGTCTCGGACCCAAAATTTCACCACTTTTTACGATTTCTCGATTTTGGTGATTTTCCCTAGTGGTACCCCTAGGGAAATCCGTAAAAATTATTCAGATTCCGACGGAGCCAATTCTCGACGCGTTGTGACCGGCAAGCTTCCAGTAGCTATTCCGATCGAGTTTTCCCGAATTATTGGGCTCGGATCCAAAATTTCTCCACTTTTTACGATTTCTCGATTTTTGTGATTTTCCCTAGTGGTACCCCTAGGGAAATCCGTAAAAATTCGTCGGATTCCGAGGGAGCCAATTCTCGATGCGTTGTGACCGGCAAGCTTCCAGTAGCTATTCCGATCTAGTTTTTCCGAATTATTGGGCTCGGATCAAAAATTTTACCACTTTTTACGATTTCTCGATTTTGGTGATTTTCCCTAGTGGTACCCCTAGGGAAATCCGTAAAAATTCGTCGGATTCCGACGGAGCCAATTCTCGACGCGTTGTGACCGGCAAGCTTCCAGTAGCTATTCCGATCTAGTTTTTCCGAATTATTGGGCTCGGATCCAAAATTTCACCACTTTTTACGATTTCTCGATTTTGGTGATTTTCCCTAGTGGTACCCCTAGCGAAATCCGTAAAAATTCCGACGGAGTCAATTCTCGACGCGTTGTGACCGGCAAGCTTCCAGTAGCTATTCCGATCGAGTTTTCCCGAATTATTGGGCTCGGATCCAAAATTTCACCACTTTTTATGATTTCTCGATTTTGGTGATTTTCCCTAGTGGTACCCCTAGGGAAATCCGTAAAAATTCCGACGGAGCCAATTCTCGACGCGTTGTGACCGGCAAGCTTCCAGTAGCTATTCCGATCGAGTTTTCCCAAATTATTGGGCTCGGATCCAAAATTTCACCACTTTTTATGATTTCTCCATTTTGGTGATTTTCCCTAGTAGTACCACTAGGGAAATCCGTAAAAATTTGTCGGATTCCGACGGAGCAAATTCTCGACGCGTTGTGCCCGGCAAGCTTCCAGTAGCTATTCCAATCGAGTTTTCCCGAATTATTGGGCTCGGATCCAAAATTTCACCACTTTTTACGATTTCTCGATTTTTGTGATTTTCCCTAGTGGTACCCCTAGGGAAATCCGTAAAAATTTATCGGATTTCGACGGAGCCAATTCTCAACGCGTTGTGACCGGCAAGCTTCCAGTAGCTATTCCGATCGAGTTTACCCGAATTATTGGGCTCAGATCCAAAATTTCACCACTTTTTACGATTTCTCGATTTTGGTGATTTTCACTAGTGGTACCCCTAGGGAAATCCGTAAAAATTCGTCGGATTCCGAAGGAGCCAATTCTCGACGCGTTGTGACCGGCAAGCTTCCAGTAGCTATTCCGATCGAGTTTTCCCGAATTATTAGGCTCGGATCCAAAATTTCACCACTTTTTATGATTTCTCGATTTTGGTGATTTTCCCTAGTGGTACCCCTAGGGAAATCCGTAAAAATTCCGACGGAGCCAATTCTCGACGCGTTGTGACCGGCAAGCTTCCAGTAGCTTTTCTGATCGAGTTTTCTCGAATTATTGGGCTCGGACCCAAAATTTCACCACTTTTTACGATTTCTCGATTTTGGTGATTTTCCCTAGTGGTACCCCTAGGGAAATCCGTAAAAATTTGTCAGATTCCGACGGAGCCAATTCTCGACGCGTTGTGACCGGCAAGCTTCCAGTAGCTATTCCGATCGAGTTTTCCCGAATTATTGGGCTCGGATCCAAAATTTCACCACTTTTTACGATTTCTCGATTTTGGTGATTTTCCCTAGTGGTACCCCTAGGGAAATCCGTAAAAATTCATCGGATTCCGACGGAGCCAATTCTCGACGCGTTGTGACCGGCAAGCTTCCAGTAGCTATTCCGATCTAGTTTTCCCGAATTATTGGGCTCGGATCAAAAATTTCACCACTTTTTACGATTTCTCGATTTTGGTGATTTTCCCTAGTGGTACCCCTAGGGAAATCCGTAAAAATTCGTCGGATTCCGACGGAGCCAATTCTCGACGCGTTGTGACCGGCAAGCTTCCAGTAGCTATTCCGATCTAGTTTTCCCGAATTATTGGGCTCGGATCCAAAATTTCACCTCTTTTTACGATTTCTCGATTTTGGTGATTTTCCCTAGTGGTACCCCTAGGGAAATCTGTAAAAATTCCTACGGAGCCAATTCTCGACGCGTTGTGACCGGCAAGCTTCCAGTAGCTATTCCGATCGAGTTTTCTCTGAATTATTGGGCTCGGATCAAAAATCTCACCACTTTTTACGATTTCTCGATTTTGGTGATTTTTCCTAGTGGTACCGCTAGGGAAATCCGTAAAAATTCCGACGGAGCCAATTCTCGACGCGTTGTGACCGGCAAGCTTCCAGTAGCTATTCCGATCGAGTTTTCCCGAATTATTGGGCTCGTATCCAAAATTTCACCACTTTTTACGATTTCTCGATTTTGGTGATTTTTCCTAGTGGTACCCCTAGGGAAATCCGTAAAAATTCGTCGGATTCTGACGGAGCCAATTCTCGATGCGTTGTGACCGGCAAGCTTCCAGTAGCTATTTCGATCGAGTTTTCTCGAATTATTGGGCTCGGATCCAAAATTTCACCACTTTTTACGATTTCTCGATTTTGGTGATTTTCCCTAGTGGTAGCCCTAGGGAAATCCGTAAAAAATCGACGAATTCCGACGGAGCCAATTCTCGATGCGTTGTGACCGGCAAGCTTCCAGTAGCTATTCCGATCGAGTTTTCTCTGAATTATTGGGCTCGGATCAAAAATCTCACCACTTTTTACGATTTCTCGATTTTGGTGATTTTTCCTAGTGGTACCCCTAGGGAAATCCGTAAAAATTCCGACGGAGCCAATTCTCGACGCGTTGTGACCGGCAAGCTTCCAGTAGCTATTCCGATCGAGTTTACCCGAATTATTGGGCTCAGATCCAAAATTTCACCACTTTTTACGATTTCTCGATTTTGGTGATTTTCACTAGTGGTACCCCTAGGGAAATCCGTAAAAATTCGTCGGATTCCGACGGAGTCAATTCTCGACGCGTTGTGACCGGCAAGCTTCCAGTAGCTATTCCGATCGAGATTTCCCGAATTATTGGGCTCGGATCAAAAATTTCACCACTTTTTATGATTTCTCGATTTTGGTGATTTTCCCTAGTGGTACCCCTAGGGAAATCCGTAAAAATTTAGACGGAGCCAATTCTCGATGCGTTGTGACCGGCAAGCTTCCAGTAGCTATTCCGATCGAGTTTTCTCGAATTATTGGGCTCGGACCCAAAATTTCACCACTTTTTACGATTTCTCGATTTTGGTGATTTTCCCTAATGGCACCCCTAGGGAAATCCGTAAAAATTCGTCGGATTCCGACGGAGCCAATTCTCGACGCGTTGTGACCGGCAAGCTTCCAGTAGCTATTCCGATTGAGTTTTCCCGAATTATTGGGCTCAGATCCAAAATTTCACCAATTTTTACGATTTCTCGATTTTGGTGATTTTCCCTAGTGGTACCCCTAGGGAAATCCGTAAAAATTCGTCGCATTCCGACGGAGCCAATTCTCGACGCGTTGTGACCGGCAAGCTTCCAGTAGCTATTCCGATCTAGTTTTCCCGAATTATTGGGCTCGGATCAAAAATTTCACCACTTTTTACGATTTCTCGATTTTGGTGATTTTCCCTAGTGGTACCCCTAGGGAAATCCGTAAAAATTCGTCGGATTCCGACGGAGCCAATTCTCGACGCGTTGTGACCGGCAAGCTTCTAGTACCTATTCCGATCGAGTTTTCCCGAATTATTGGGCTCGGATCCAAAATTTCACCACTTTTTACGATTTCTCGATTTTGGTGATTTTCCCTAGTGGTACCCCTAGGAAAATCCGTAAAAATTCGTCGGATTCCGACGGAGCCAATTCTCGATGCGTTGTGACCGGCAAGCTTCCAGTAGCTATTCCGATCGAGTTTTCCCCAATTATTAGGCTCGGATCCAAAATTTTACCACTTTTTGCGATTTCTCGATTTTGTTGATTTTCCCTAGTGGTACCCCTAGGGAAATCCGTAAAAATTTAGACGGAGCCAATTCTCGACGCGTTGTGACCGGCAAGCTTCCAGTAGCTATTCCGATCGAGTTTTCTCGAATTATTGGGCTCGGATCCAAAATTTCACCATTTTTTATGATTTCTCGATTTTGGTGATTTTCCCTAGTGGTACCACTAGGGAAATCCGTAAAAATTCGTCGGATTCCGACGGAGCCAATTCTTGACGCGTTGTGACCGGCAAGCTTCCAGTAGCTATTCCGATCGAGTTTTCCTCAATTATTGGGCTCGGATCCAAAATTTCACCACTTTTTACGATTTCTCGATTTTGGTGATTTTCCATAGTGGTACCCCTAGGGAAATCCGTAAAAATTCGTCGGATTCCGACGGAGCCAATTCTCGACGCGTTGTGACCGGCAAGCTTCCAGTAGCTATTCCGATCGAGTTTTCCCGAATTATTGGGCTCGGATCAAAAATTTCACCACTTTTTACGATTTCTCGATTTTGGTGATTTTTCCTATTGGTACCCCTATGTAAATCCGTAAAAATTTCGACGGAGCAAATTCTCGACGCGTATTGACCGACAAGCTTCCAGTAGCTATTCCGATCGAGTTTTCCCGAATTATTGGGCTCGGATCCAAAATTTCACCACTTTTTACGATTTCTCGATTTTGGTGATTTTTCCTAGTGGTACCCCTAGGGAAATCCGTAAAAATTCGTCGAATTCCGACGGAGCCAATTCTCGACGCGTTGTGACCGGCAAGCTTCCAGTAGCTATTTCGATCGAGTTTTCCCGAATTATTGGGCTCGGATCAAAAATTTCACCACTTTTTACGATTTCTCGATTTTTGTGATTTTTCCTAGTGGTACCCCTAGGGAAATCCGTAAAAATTTGTCGGATTCCGACGGAGCCAATTCTCAACGCGTTGTGACCGGCAAGCTTCCAGTAGCTATTCCGATCGAGTTTACCCGAATTATTGGGCTTAGATCCAAAATTTCACCACTTTTTACGATTTCTCGATTTTGGTGATTTTCCCTAGTGTTACCCCTAGGGAAATCCGTAAAAATTCGTCGGATTTCGATGGAGCCAATTCTCGACGCGTTGTGACCGGCAAGCTTCCAGTAGCTATTCCGATCGAGTTTTCCCGAATTATTGGGCTCGGATCCTAAATTTCACAACTTTTTACGATTTCTCGATTTTGGTGATTTTCCCTAGTGGTACCCCTAGGGAAATCCGTAAAAATTTAGACGGAGCCAATTCTCGACGCGTTGTGACCGGCAAGCTTCCAGTAGCTATTCCGATCGAGTTTTCTCGAATTATTGGGCTCGGATCCAAAATTTCACCACTTTTTACGATTTCTCGATTTTGGTGATTTTCCCTAGTGGTACCCCTAGGGAAATCCGTAAAAATTCCGACGGAGCCAATTCTCGACGCGTTGTGACTGGCAAGCTTCCAGTAGCTATTTCGATCGAGTTTTCCCGAATAATTGGGCTCGGATCAAAAATTTCACCACTTTTTACGATTTCTCGATTTTGGTGATTTTCCCTAGTGGTACCCCTAGGGAAATCCGTAAAAATTCGTCGGATTCCGACGGAGCCAATTCTCGACGCGTTGTGACCGGCAAGCTTCCAGTAGCTATTCCGATCGAGTTTTCCCGAATTATTGGGCTCGGATTCTAAAATTTCACCACTTTTTACGATTTCTCGATTTTGGTGATTTTCCCTAGTGGTACCCCTAGGAAAATCCGTAAAAATTCGTCGGATTCCGACGGAGCCAATTCTCGACGCGTTTTGACCGGCAAGCTTCCAGTAGCTATTCCGATCGAGTTTTCCCGAATTATTGGGCTCGGAACTAAAATTTCACCACTTTTTACGATTTCTCGATTTTGGTGATTTTCCATAGTGGTACCCCTAGGGAAATCCGTAAAAATTCGTCGGATTTTGACGGAGCCAATTCTCAACGCGTTGTGACCGGCAAGCTTCTAGTAGCTATTCTGATCGAGTTTTCCCGAATTATTGTGCTCGGATCCAAAATTTCACCACTTTTAACGATTTCTCGATTTTGGTGATTTTCCCTAGTGGTACCCCTGGGGAAATCCGTAAAAATTCGTCGGATTCCGACGGAGCCAATTCTCGACGCGTTGTGACCGGCAAGCTTCCAGTAGCTATTCCGATCGAGTTTTCCCGAATTATTGGGCTCGGATTCAAAATTTAACCACTTTTTACGATTTCTCGATTTTGGTGATTTTCCCTAGTGGTACCCCTAAGGGAAATCCGTAAAAATTCCGACGGAGCCAATTCTCGACGCGTTGTGACCGGCAAGCTTCCAGTAGCTATTCCGATCGAGTTTTCCCGAATTATTGGGCTCGGATCCAAAATTTCACCACTTTTTACGATTTCTCGATTTTGGTGATTTTCCCTAGTGGTACCCCTAGGGAAATCCGTAAATATTTGTCGGATTCCGACGGAGCCAATTCTCGACGCGTTGTGACCGGCAAGTTTCCAGTAGCTATTCCGATCGAGTTTTCCCGAATTATTGGGCTCGGATCCAAAATTTCACCACTTTTTACGATTTCTCGATTTTGGTGATTTTCCCTAGTGGTAGCCCTAGGGAAATCCGTAAAAATTCCGACGTAGCCAATTCTCGACGCGTTGTGACCGGCAAGCTTCCAGTAGCTATTCCGATCGAGTTTTCCCGAATTATTGGGCTTGGATCAAAAATTTTACAACTTTTTACGATTTTTCGATTTTGGTGATTTTCCCTAGTGGTACCCCTAGGAAAATTCGTCAAAAATCCGACGGAGCCAATTCTCGACGCGATGTGACCGGCAAGCTTTCAGTAGCTATTCCGATCGAGTTTTCCCGAATTATTGGGCTCGGATCCAATATTTCACCACTTTTTACGATTTCTCGATGTTGGTGATTTTCCCTAGTGGTACCCCTAGGGAAATCCGTAAAAATTCCGACGGAGCCAATTCTTGACGCGTTGTGACCGGCAAGCTTCCAGTAGCTATTCCGATCGAGTTTTCCCGAATTATTGGGCTCGGATCCAAAATTTCACCACTTTTAACGATTTCTCGATTTTTGTGATTTTTCCTAGTGGTACCCCTAGGGAAATCCGTAAAAATTCGTCGGATTCCGACGGAGCCAATTCTCGACGCGTTCTGACCGGCAAGCTTCCAGTAGCTATTCCGAGCGAGTTTTCCCGAATTATTGGGCTCGGATCCAAAATTTCACCACTTTTTTACGGTTTATCGATTTTGGTGATTTTCCCTAGTGGTACCCCTAGGGAAATCCGTAAAAATTCTGACGGAGCCAATTCTCGACGCGTTGTGACCGGCAAGCTTCCAGTAGCTATTCCGATCGAGTTTTCCCGAATTATTGGGCTCGGATCAAAAATTTCACCACTTTTTACGATTTCTCGATTTTGGTGATTTTCCCTAGTGGTACCCCTAGGGAAATCCGTAAAAATTTCGACGGAGCCAATTCTCGACGCGTTGTGACCGGCAAGCTTCTAGTAGCTATTCCGATCGAGTTTTCCCGAATTATTGGGCTCCGATCCAAAATTTCACCACTTTTTACGATTTCTCGATTTTTGTGATTTTCCCTAGAGGTACCCCTAGGGAAATCCGTAAAATTTCGTCGGATTCCGACGGAGCCAATTCTCGACGCGTTGTGACCGGCAAGCTTCCAGTAGCTATTCCGATCGAGTTTTCCAGAATTATTGGGCTCGGATCCAAAATTTCACCACTTTTTACGATTTCTCGATTTTGGTGATTTTCCCTAGTGGTACCCCTAGGGAAATCCGTAAAAATTCGTCGGATTCCGACGTAGACAATTCTCAACGAGTTGTGACCGGCAAGCTTCCAGTAGCATTTCCAATCGAGTTTTCCTGAATTATTGGGCTCGGATCCAAAATTTCACCATTTTTTACGATTTCTCGATTTTGGTGATTTTCCCCAGTGGTACCCCTAGGAAAATCCGTAAAAATTTGTCGGATTCAGTCGGAGCCAATTCTCGACGCGTTGTGACCGGCAAGCTTCCAGTAGCTATTCTGATCGAGTTTTCCCGAATTATTGGGCTCGGATCAAAAATTTCACCACTTTTTACGATTTCTCGATTTTGGTGATTTTCCCTAGTGGTACACCTAGGGAAATCCGTAAAAATTTCGACGGAGCCAATTCTCGACGCGTTTTGACCGGCAAGCTTCCAGTAGCTATTCCGATCGAGTTTTCCCGAATTATTGGGATCGGATCCAAAATTTCACCACTTTTTACGATTTCTCGATTTTGGTGATTTTCCCTAGTGGTACCCATAGGGAAATCCGTAAAAATTTCGACGGAGCCAGTTCTCGACGCGTTGTGACCGGCAAGCTTCCAGTAGCTATTCCGATCGAGTTTTCGCGAATTATTGGGCTCGGATCCAAAATTTCACCACTTTTTACGATTTCTCGATTTTGGTGATTTTCCCTAGTGGTACCCCTAGGGAAATCCGTAAAAATTCCGACGGAGCCAATTCTCGACGCGTTGTGACCGGCAAGCTTCCAGTAGCTATTCCGATCGAGTTTTCCCGAATTATTGGGCTCGGATCAAAAATTTTACCACTTTTTACGATTTTTCGATTTTGGTGATTTTCCCTAGTGGTACCCCTAGGGAAATTCGTAAAAATTCCGACGGAGCCAATTCTCGACGCGATGTGACCGGCAAGCTTTCAGTAGCTATTCCGATCGAGTTTTCCCGAATTATTGGGCTCGGATCCAATATTTCACAACGCGTCGAGCTTCCAGTAGCTATTCCGATCGAGTTTTATCGAATTATTGGACTCGGATCCAAAATTTCACCACTTTTTACGATTTCTCGATTTTGGTGATTTTCCCTAGTGGTACCCCTAGGAAAATCCGTAAAAATTCCGACGGAGCCAATTCTCGACGCGTTGTGACCGGCAAGCTTCCAGTAGCTATTCCGATCGAGTTTACCCGAATTATTGGGCTCGGATCAGAAATTTCACCACTTTTTACGATTTCTCGATTTTGGTGATTTTCCCTAGTGGTACCCATAGGGAAATCCGTAAAAATTTCGACGGAGCAAATTCTCGACGCGTTGTGACCGGCAAGCTTCCAGTAGCTATTCCGATCGAGTTTTCGCGAATTATTGGGCTCGGATCCAAAATTTCACCACTTTTTACGATTTCTCGATTTTGGTGATTTTCCCTAGTGGTACCCCTAGGGAAATCCGTAAAAATTCCGACGGAGCCAATTCTCGACGCGTTGTGACCGGCAAGCTTCCAGTAGATTTTCCGATCGAGTTTTCCCGAATTATTGGGCTCGGATCAAAAATTTTACCACTTTTTACGATTTTTCGATTTTGGTGATTTTCCCTAGTGGTACCCCTAGGGAAATTCGTAAAAATTCTGACGGAGCCAATTCTCGACGCGATGTGACCGGCAAGCTTTCAGTAGCTATTCCGATCGAGTTTTCCCGAATTATTGGGCTCGGATCCAATATTTCACAACGCGTCGAGCTTCCAGTAGCTATTCCGATCGAGTTTTATCGAATTATTGGACTCGGATCCAAAATTTCACCACTTTTTACGATTTCTCGATTTTGGTGATTTTCCCTAGTGGTACCCCTAGGAAAATCCGTAAAAATTCCGACGGAGCCAATTCTCGACGCGTTGTGACCGGCAAGCTTCCAGTAGCTATTCCGATCGAGTTTACCCGAATTATTGGGCTCGGATCAAAAATTTCACCACTTTTTACGATTTCTCGATTTTGGTGATTTTCCCTAGTGGTACCCCTAGGGAAATTCGTAAAAATTCCGACGGAGCCAATTCTCGACGCGTTGTGACCGGCAAGCTTCCAGTAGCTATTCCGATCGAGTTTTCCCGAATTATTGGGCTCGGATCCAAAATTTCACCACTTTTAACGATTTCTCGATTTTGGTGATTTTCCCTAGTGGTACCCCTAGGGAAATCCGTAAAAATTTCGACGGAGCCAATTCTCGACGCGTTGTGACCGGCAAGCTTTCAGTAGCTATTCCGATCGAGTTTTCCCGAATTATTGGGCTCGGATCCAAAATTTCACCACTTTTTACGATTTCTCGATTTTGGTGATTTTCCCTAGTGGTACCCCTAAGGAAATCCGTAAAAATTTGTCGAATTCCGACGGAGCCAATTCTCGACGCGTTGTGACCGGCAAGCTTCCAGTAGCTATTCCGATCGAGTTTTCCCGAATTATTGGGCTCGGATCCAAAATTTCACCACTTTTTACGATTTCTCGATTTTGGTGATTTTCCCTAGTGGTACCCCTAGGGAAATCCGTAAAAATTCCGATGGAGCCAATTCTCGACGCGTTGTGACCGGCAAGCTTTCAGTATCTATTCCGATCGAGTTTTCCCGAATTATTGGGCTCGGATCAAAAATTTCACCACTTTTTACGATTTCTCGATTTTGGTGATTTTCCCTAGTGGTACCCCTAGGGAAATCCGTAAAAATTCGTCGGATTCCGACGGAGCCAATTCTCGACGCGTTGTGACCGGCAAGCTTCCAGTAGCTATTCCGATCGAGTTTTCCCGAATTATTGGGCTCGGATCCAAAATTTCACCACTTTTAACGATTTCTCGATTTTGGTGATTTTCCATAGTGGTACCCCTAGGGAAATCCGTAAAAATTCGTCGGATTTCGACGGAGCCAATTCTCGACTCGTTGTGACCGGCAAGCTTCCATTAGCTATTCCGATCGAGTTTTCCCGAATTATTGGGCTCGGATCCAAAATTTCACCACTTTTAACGATTTCTCGATTTTGGTGATTTTCCCTAGTGGTACCCCTATGGAAATCCGTAAAAATTCGTCGGATTCCGACGGAGCCAATGCTCGACGCGTTGTGACCGGCAAGCTTCCAGTAGCTATTCCGATCGAGTTTTCCCGAATTATTGGGCTCGGATTCAAAATTTCACCACTTTTTACGATTTCTCGATTTTGGTGATTTTCCCTAGTGGTACCCCTAGGGAAATCCGTAAAAATTCCGACGGAGCCAATTCTCAACGCGTTGTGACCGGCAAGCTTCCAGTAGCTATTCCGATCGAGTTTTCCCGAATTATTGGGCTCGGATCCAAAATTTCACCACTTTTTACGATTTCTCGATTTTGGTGATTTTCCCTAGTGGTACCCCTAGGGAAATCCGTAAAAATTCGTCGGATTCCGACGGAGCCAATTCTCGACACGTTGTGACCGGCAAGCTTCCAGTAGCTATTCCGATCGAGTTTTCCCGAATTATTGGGCTCGGATTCAAAATTTCACCACTTTTTACGATTTCTCGTTTTTGGTGATTTTCCCTAGTGGTACCCCTAGGAAAATCCGTAAAAATTCCGACGGAACCAATTCTCGACGCGTTGTGACCGGCAAGCTAACAGTAGCTATTCCGATCGAGTTTTCCCGAATTATTGGGCTCGGATCCAAAATTTCACCACTTTTTACGATTTCTCGATTTTGGTGATTTTCCCTAGTGGTACCCCTAGGGAAATCCGTAAAAATTCCGACGGAGCCAATTCTCGACGCGTTGTGACCGGCAAGCTTCCAGTAGCTATTCCGATCGAGTTTTCCCGAATTATTGGGCTCGGATCCAAAATTTCACCACTTTTTACGATTTCTCGATTTTGGTGATTTTCCCTAGTGGTACCCCTAGGGAAATCCGTAAAAATTTGTCGGATTCCGACGGAGCCAATTCTCGACGCGTTGTGACCGGCAAGTTTCCAGTAGCTATTCCGATCGAGTTTTCCCGAATTATTGGGCTCGGATCCAAAATTTTACCACTTTTTACGATTTCTCGATTTTGGTGATTTTCCCTAGTGGTACCCCTAGGGAAATCCGTAAAAATTCCGACGGAGCCAATTCTCGACGCGTTGTGACCGGCAAGCTTTCAGTAGCTATTTCGATCGAGTTTTCCCGAATTATTGGGCTCGGATCCAAAATTTCACCACTTTTTACGATTTCTCGATTTTGGTGATTTTCCCTAGTGGTACCCCTAGGGAAATCCGTAAAAATTCGTCGGATTCCGACGGAGCCAATTCTCGACGCGTTGTGACCGGCAAGCTTCCAGTAGCTATTCCGATCGAGTTTTCCCGAATTATTGGGCTCGGATCCAAAATTTCACCACTTTTTACGATTTCTCGATTTTGGTGATTTTCCCTAGTGGTACCCCTAGGGAAATCCGTAAAAATTCCGACGGAGCCAATTCTTGACGCATTGTGACCGGCAAGCTTCCAGTAGCTATTCCGATCGAGTTTTCCCGAATTATTGGGCTCGGATCCAAAATTTTACCACTTTTTACGATTTCTCGATTTTGGTGATTTTCCCTAGTGGTACCCCTAGGGAAATCCGTAAAAATTCCGACGGAGCCAATTCTCGACGCGTTGTGACCGGCAAGCTTCCAGTAGCTATTCCGATCGAGTTTTCCCGAATTATTGGGCTCAGATCCAAAATTTCACCACTTTTTACGATTTCTCGATTTTGGTGATTTTCCCTAGTGGTACCCCTAGGGAAATCCGTAAAAATTTGTCGGATTCCGACGGAGCCAATTCTCGACGCGTTGTGACCGGCAAGCTTCCAGTAGCTATTCCGATCGAGTTTTCCCGAATTATTGGGCTCGGATCCAAAATTTCACCACTTTTTACGATTTCTCGATTTTGGTGATTTTCCCTAGTGGTACCCCTAGGGAAATCCGTAAAAATTCCGACGGAGCCAATTCTCGACGCGTTGTGACCGGCAAGCTTCCAGTAGCTATTCCGATCGAGTTTTCCCGAATTATTGGGCTCGGATCCAAAATTTCACCACTTTTTACGATTTCTCGATTTTGGTGATTTTCCCTAGTGGTACCCCTAGGGAAATCCGTAAAAATTTGTCGGATTCCGACGGAGCCAATTCTCGACGCGTTGTGACCGGCAAGCTTCCAGTAGCTATTCCGATCGAGTTTTCCCGAATTATTGGGCTCGGATCCAAAATTTCACCACTTTTTACGATTTCTCGATTTTGGTGATTTTCCCTAGTGGTACCCCTAGGGAAATCCGTAAAAATTCGTCGGATTCCGACGGAGCCAATTCTCGACGCGTTGTGACCGGCAAGCTTCCAGTAGCTATTCCGATCGAGTTTTCCCGAATTATTGGGCTCGGATCCAAAATTTCACCACTTTTTACGATTTCTCGATTTTGGTGATTTTCCATAGTGGTACCCCTAGGGAAATCCGTAAAAATTCGTCGGATTCCGACGGAGCCAATTCTCGACGCGTTGTGACCGGCAAGCTTCCAGTAGCTATTCCGATCGAGTTTTCCCGAATTATTGGGCTCGGATAAAAAATGTCACCACTTTTTACGATTTCTCGATTTTGGTGATTTTCCCTAGTGGTACCCCCAGGGAAATCCGTAAAAATTCCGACGGAGCCAATTCTTGACGCGATGTGACCGGCAAGCTTCCAGTCGCTATTCCGATCGAGTTTTCCCGAATTATTGGGCTCGGATCCAAAATTTCACCACTTTTAACGATTTCTCGATTTTGGTGATTTTCCATAGTGGTACCCCTAGGGAAATCCGTAAAAATTCGTCGGATTCCGACGGAGCCAATTCTCGACGCGTTGTGACCGGCAAGCTTCTAGTAGCTATTCCGATCAAGTTTTCCCGAATTATTGGGCTCGGATCCAAAATTTCACCACTTTTAACGATTTCTCGATTTTGGTGATTTTCCCTAGTGGTACCCCTAGGGAAATCCGTAAAAATTCGTCGGATTCCGACGGAGCCAATTCTCGACACATTGTGACCGGCAAGCTTCCAGTAGCTATTCCGATCGAGTTTTCCCGAATTATTGGGCTCGGATCCAAAATTTCACCACTTTTTACGATTTATCGATTTTGGTGATTTTCCCTAGTGGTACCCCTAGGGAAATCCGTAAAAATTCCGACGGAGCCAATTCTCGACGCGTTGTGACCGGCAAGCTTCCAGTAGCTATTCCGATCGAGTTTTCCCGAATTATTGGGCTCGGATCCAAAATTTCACCACTTTTTACGATTTCTCGATTTTAGTGATTTTTCCTAGTGGTACCCCTAGGGAAATCCGTAAAAATTCCGACGGAGCCAATTCTCGACGCGTTGTGACCGGCAAGCTTCCAGTAGCTATTCCGATCGAGTTTTCCCGAATTATTGGGCTCGGATCCAAAATTTCACCACTTTTTACGATTTCTCGATTTTGGTGATTTTCCCTAGTGGTACCCCTAGGGAAATCCGTAAAAATTTGTCGGATTCCGACGGAGCCAATTCTCGACGCGTTGTGACCGGCAAGCTTCCAGTAGCTATTCCGATCGAGTTTTCCCGAATTATTGGGCTCGGATCCAAAATTTCACCACTTTTTACGATTTCTCGATTTTGGTGATTTTCCCTAGTGGTACCCCTAGGGAAATCCGTAAAAATTCGTCGAATTCCGACGGTGCCAATTCTCGACGCGTTGTGACCGGCAAGCTTCCAGTAGCTATTCCGATCGAGTTTTCCCGAATTATTGGGCTCGGATCCAAAATTTCACCACTTTTTACGATTTCTCGATTTTGGTGATTTTCCCTAGTGGTACCCCTAGGGAAATCCGTAAAAATTCCGACGGAGCCAATTCTCGACGCGATGTGACCGGCAAGCTTTCAGTAGCTATTCCGATCGAGTTTTCCCGAATTATTGGCCTCGGATCCAAAATTTCATCACTTTTTACGATTTCTCGATTTTGGTGATTTTCCCTAGTGGTACCCCTAGGGAAATCCGTAAAAATTCGTCGGATTCCGACGGATCCAATTCTCGACGCGTTGTGACCGGCAAGCTTCCAGTAGCTATTCCGATCGAGTTTTCCTCAATTATTGGGCTCGGATCCAAAATTTCACCACTTTTTACGATTTCTCGATTTTGGTGATTTTCCCTAGTGGTACCCCTAGGGAAATCCGTAAAAATTCGTGGGATTCCGACGGAGCCAATTCTCGACGCGTTGTGACCGGCAAGCTTCCAGTAGCTATTCCTATCGAGTTTTCCCGAATTATTGGGCTCGGATCAAAAATTTCACCACTTTTTACGATTTCTCGATTTTGGTGATTTTCCTTAGTGGTACCCCCAGGGAAATCCGTAAAAATTCCGACGGAGCCAATTCTCGACGCGATGTGACCGGCAAGCTTCCAGTAGCTATTACGATCGAGTTTTCCCGAATTATTTGCCTCGGATCAGAAATTACACCACTTTTTACGATTTCTCGATTTTGGTGATTTTCCCTAGTGGTACCCCTAGGGAAATCCGTAAAAATTCGTCGGATTCCGACGGAGCCAATTCTCGACGCGTTTGGACCGGCAAGCTTCCAGTAGCTATTCCGATCGAGTTTTCCCGAATTATTGGGCTCGGATCAAAAATTTCACCACTTTTTACGATTTCTCGATTTTGGTGATTTTCCCTAGTGGTACCCCTAGGGAAATCCGTAAAAATTCCGACGGAGCCAATTCTCGACGCGATGTGACCGGCAAGCTTTCAGTAGCTATTCTGATCGAGTTTTCCCGAATTATTGGGCTCGGATCCAAAATTTCACCACTTTTTACGATTTCTCGATTTTGGTAATTTTTCCTAGTGGTACCCCAAGGGAAATCCGTAAAAATTCGCCGGATTCCGACGGAGCCAATTCTCGACGCGTTGTGACCGGCAAGCTTCCAGTAGCATTTCCGATCGAGTTTTCCCGAATTATTGGGCTCGGATCCAAAATTTCACCACTTTTTACGATTTCTCGATTTTGGTGATTTTCCCTAGTGGTACCCCTAAGGAAATCCGTAAAAATTTGTCGAATTCCGACGGAGCCAATTCTCGACGCGTTGTGACCGGCAAGCTTCCAGTAGCTATTCCGATCGAGTTTTCCCGAATTATTGGGCTCGGATCAAAAATTTCACCACTTTTTACGATTTCTCGATTTCTGTGATTTTCCCTAGTGGTACCCCTAGGGAAATCCGAAAAAATTCCGACGGAGCCAATTCTCGACGCGTTGTGACCGGCAAGCTTCCAGTATCTATTCCGATCGAGTTTTCCCGAATTATTGGGCTCGGATCCAAAATTTCACCACTTTTTACGATTTCTCGATTTTGGTGATTTTCCCTAGTGGTACCCCTAGGGAAATCCGTAAAAATTCGTGGCATTCCGACTGAGCCAATTCTCGACGTGTTGTGACCGGCAAGCTTCCAGTAGCTATTCCGATCGAGTTTTCCCGAATTATTGGGCTCGGATCAAAAATTTCACCACTTTTTACGATTTCTCGATTTTGGTGATTTTCCCTAGTGGTACCCCTAGGGAAATCCGTAAAAATTCGTCGGATTTCGACGGTGCCAATTCTCGACGCGTTGTGACCGGCAAGTTTCCAGTAGCTATTCCGATCGAGTTTTCCCGAATTATTGGGCTCGAATAAAAAATTTCACCACTTTTTACGATTTCTCGATTTTGGTGATTTTCCCTAGTAGTACCCCTAGGGAATTCCGTAAAAATTCGTCGGATTTTGACGGAGCCAATTCTCGACGCGTTGTGACTGGCAAGCTTCCAGTATCATTTCCGATCGAGTTTTTCCGAATTATTGGGCTCGGATCCAAAATTTCACCACTTTTTACGATTTCTCGATTTTGGTGATTTTCCCTAGTGGTACACCTAGGGAAATCAGTAAAAATTCCGACGGAGCCAATTCTCGGCGCGTTGTGACCGGCAAGCTTCCAGTAGCTATTCCGATCGAGTTTTCTAGAATTATTAGGCTCGGATCCAAAATTTCACCACTTTTTACGATTTCTCGATTTTGGTGATTTTTCGTAGTGGTACCCCTAGGGAAATCCGTAAAAATTCGTGGGATTCCAACGGAGCCAATTCTCGACGCGTTGTGACCGGCAAGCTTCCAGTAGCTATTCCGATCGAGTTTTCCCGAATTATTGGGCTCGGATCCAAAATTTCACCACTTTTAACGATTTCTCGATTTTGGTGATTTTCCCTAGTGGTACCCCTAGGGAAATCCGTAAAAATTCGTCGGATTCCGACGGAGCCAATTCTCGACACATTGTGACCGGCAAGCTTCCAGTAGCTATTCCGATCGAGTTTTCCCGAATTATTGGGCTCGGATCAAAAATTTCACCACTTTTTACGATTTATCGATTTTGGTGATTTTCCCTAGTGGTACCCCTAGGGAAATCCGTAAAAATTCCGACGGAGCCAATTCTCGACGCGTTGTGACCGGCAAGCTTCCAGTAGCTATTCCGATCGAGTTTTCCCGAATTATTGGGCTCGGATCCAAAATTTCATCACTTTTTACGATTTCTCGATTTTAGTGATTTTTCCTAGTGGTACCCCTAGGGAAATCCGTAAAAATTCCGACGGAGCCAATTCTCGACGAGTTGTGACCGGCAAGCTTCCAGTAGCTATTCCGATCGAGTTTTCCCGAATTATTGGGCTCGGATCAAAAATTTCACCACTTTTTACGATTTCTCGATTTTGGTGATTTTCCCTAGTGGTACCCCTAGGGAAATTCGTAAAAATTTGTCGGATTCCGACGGAGCCAATTCTCGACGCGTTGTGATCGGCAAGCTTCCAGTAGCTATTCCGATCGAGTTTTCCCGAATTATTGGGCTCGGATCCAAAATTTCACCACTTTTTACGATTTCTCGATTTTGGTGATTTTCCCTAGTGGTACCCCTAGGGAAATCCGTAAAAATTCATCGAATTCCGACGGTGCCAATTCTCGACGCGTTGTGACCGGCAAGCTTCCAGTAGCTATTCCGATCGAGTTTTCCCGAATTATTGGGCTCGGATCCAAAATTTCACCACTTTTTACGATTTCTCGATTTTGGTGATTTTCCCTAGTGGTACCCCTAGGGAAATCCGTAAAAATTCCGACGGAGCCAATTCTCGACGCGATGTGACCGGCAAGCTTTCAGTAGCTATTCCGATCGAGTTTTCCCGAATTATTGGCCTCGGATCCAAAATTTCACCACTTTTTACGATTTCTCGATTTTGGTGATTTTCCCTAGTGGTACCCCTAGGGAAATCCGTAAAAATTCGTCGGATTCCGACGGATCCAATTCTCGACGCGTTGTGACCGGCAAGCTTCCAGTAGCTATTCCGATCGAGTTTTCCTCAATTATTGGGCTCGGATCCAAAATTTCACCACTTTTTACGATTTCTCGATTTTGGTGATTTTCCCTAGTGGTACCCCTAGGGAAATCCGTAAAAATTCGTGGGATTCCGACGGAGCCAATTCTCGACGCGTTGTGACCGGCAAGCTTCCAGTAGCTATTCCTATCGAGTTTTCCCGAATTATTGGGCTCGGATCAAAAATTTCACCACTTTTTACGATTTCTCGATTTTGGTGATTTTCCTTAGTGGTACCCCCAGGGAAATCCGTAAAAATTCCGATGGAGCCAATTCTCGACGCGATGTGACCGGCAAGCTTCCAGTAGCTATTACGATCGAGTTTTCCCGAATTATTTGCCTCGGATCAGAAATTTCACCACTTTTTACGATTTCTCGATTTTGGTGATTTTCCCTAGTGGTACCCCTAGGGAAATCCGTAAAAATTCGTCGGATTCCGACGGAGCCAATTCTCGACGCGTTTGGACCGGCAAGCTTCCAGTAGCTATTCCGATCGAGTTTTCACGAATTATTGGGCTCGGATCCAAAATTCCACCACTTTATACGATTTCTCGATTTTGGTGATTTTCCCTAGTGGTACCCTATGGAAATTCGTAAAAATTCGTCGGATTACGACGGAGCCAATTCTCGACGCGTTGTGACCGGCAAGCTTCCAGTAGCTATTCCGATCGAGTTTTCCCGAATTATTGGGCTCGGATCCAAAATTTCACCACTTTATACGATTTCTCGATTTTGGTGATTTTCCCTAGTGGTACCCTAAGGAAATCCGTAAAAATTCGTCGGATTTCGACGGAGCCAACTCTCGACGCGTTGTGACCGGCAAGCTTCCAGTAGCATTTCGATCGAGTTTTACCGAATTATTGGGCTCGGATACAAAATTTCACCACTTTTTACGATTTCTCGATTTTGATGATTTTCCCTAGTGGTACCCCTAGGGAAATCCGTAAAATTTTGTCGGATTCCGACGGAGCCAATTCTCGACACGTTGTGACCGGCAAGCTTCCAGTAGCTATTCCGATCGAGTTTTCCCGAATTATTGGGCTCGGATCAAAAATTTCACCACTTTTTACGATTTATCGATTTTGGTGATTTTCCCTAGTGGTACCCCTAGGGAAATCCGAAAAAATTCCGACGGAGCCAATTCTCGACGCGTTGTGACCGGCAAGCTTCCAGTATCTATTCCGATCGAGTTTTCCCGAATTATTGGGCTCGGATCCAAAATTTCACCACTTTTTACGATTTCTCGATTTTGGTGATTTTCCCTAGTGGTACCCCTAGGGAAATCCGTAAAAATTCGTGGCATTCCGACGGAGCCAATTCTCGACGTGTTGTGACCGGCAAGCTTCCAGTAGCTATTGCGATCGAGTTTTCCCGAATTATTGGGCTCGGATCAAAAATTTCACCACTTTTTACGATTTCTCGATTTTGGTGATTTTCCCTAGTGGTACCCCTAGGGAAATCCGTAAAAATTCGTCGGATTTCGACGGTGCCAATTCTCGACGCGTTGTGACCGGCAAGCTTCCAGTAGCTATTCCGATCGAGTTTTCCCGAATTATTGGGCTCGAATAAAAAATTTCACCACTTTTTACGATTTCTCGATTTTGGTGATTTTCCCTAGTAGTACCCCTAGGGAATTCCGTAAAAATTCGTCGGATTTCGACGGAGCCAATTCTCGACGCGTTGTGACTGGCAAGCTTCCAGTATCATTTCCGATCGAGTTTTTCCGAATTATTGGGCTCGGATCCAAAATTTCACCACTTTTTACGATTTCTCGATTTTGGTGATTTTCCCTAGTGGTACATCTAGGGAAATCAGTAAAAATTCCGACGGAGCCAATTCTCGGCGCGTTGTGACCGGCAAGCTTCCAGTAGCTATTCCGATCGAGTTTTCTAGAATTATTAGGCCCGGATCCAAAATTTCACCACTTTTTACGATTTCTCGATTTTGGTGATTTTTCTTAGTGGTACCACTAGGGAAATCCGTAAAAATTCGTGGGATTCCGACGGAGCCAATTCTCGACGCGTTGTGACCGGCAAGCTTCCAGTAGCTATTCCGATCGAGTTTTCCCGAATTATTGGGCTCGGATCCAAAATTTCACCACTTTTAACGATTTCTCGATTTTGGTGATTTTCCCTAGTGGTACCCCTAGGGAAATCCGTAAAAATTCGTCGGATTCCGACGGAGCCAATTCTCGACACATTGTGACCGGCAAGCTTCCAGTAGCTATTCCGATCGAGTTTTCCCGAATTATTGGGCTCGGATCCAAAATTTCACCACTTTTTACGATTTATCGATTTTGGTGATTTTCCCTAGTGGTACCCCTAGGGAAATCCGTAAAAATTCCGACGGAGCCAATTCTCGACGCGTTGTGACCGGCAAGCTTCCAGTAGCTATTCCGATCGAGTTTTCCCGAATTATTGGGCTCGGATCCAAAATTTCACCACTTTTTACGATTTCTCGATTTTAGTGATTTTTCCTAGTGGTACCCCTAGGGAAATCCGTAAAAATTCCGACGGAGCCAATTCTCGACGAGTTGTGACCGGCAAGCTTCCAGTAGCTATTCCGATCGAGTTTTCCCGAATTATTGGGCTCGGATCCAAAATTTCACCACTTTTTACGATTTCTCGATTTTGGTGATTTTCCCTAGTGGTACCCCTAGGGAAATCCGTAAAAATTTGTCGGATTCCGACGGAGCCAATTCTCGACGCGTTGTGACCGGCAAGCTTCCAGTAGCTATTCCGATCGAGTTTTCCCGAATTATTGGGCTCGGATCCAAAATTTCACCACTTTTTACGATTTCTCGATTTTGGTGATTTTCCCTAGTGGTACCCCTAGGGAAATCCGTAAAAATTCGTCGAATTCCGACGGTGCCAATTCTCGACGCGTTGTGACCGGCAAGCTTCCAGTAGCTATTCCGATCGAGTTTTCCCGAATTATTGGGCTCGGATCCAAAATTTCACCACTTTTTACGATTTCTCGATTTTGGTGATTTTCCCTAGTGGTACCCCTAGGGAAATCCGTAAAAATTCCGACGGAGCAAATTCTCGACGCGATGTGACCGGCAAGCTTTCAGTAGCTATTCCGATCGAGTTTTCCCGAATTATTGGCCTCGGATCCAAAATTTCACCACTTTTTACGATTTCTCGATTTTGGTGATTTTCCCTAGTGGTACCCCTAGGGAAATCCGTAAAAATTCGTCGGATTCCGACGGATCCAATTCTCGACGCGTTGTGACCGGCAAGCTTCCAGTAGCTATTCCGATCGAGTTTTCCTCAATTATTGGGCTCGGATCCAAAATTTCACCACTTTTTACGATTTCTCGATTTTGTTGATTTTCCCTAGTGGTACCCCTAGGGAAATCCGTAAAAATTCGTGGGATTCCGACGGAGCCAATTCTCGACGCGTTGTGACCGGCAAGCTTCCAGTAGCTATTCCTATCGAGTTTTCCCGAATTATTGGGCTCGGATCAAAAATTTCACCACTTTTTACGATTTCTCGATTTTGGTTATTTTCCTTAGTGGTACCCCCAGGGAAATCCGTAAAAATTCCGACGGAGCCAATTCTCGACGCGATGTGACCGGCAAGCTTCCAGTAGCTATTACGATCGAGTTTTCCCGAATTATTTGCCTCGGATCAGAAATTTCACCACTTTTTACGATTTCTCGATTTTGGTGATTTTCCCTAGTGGTACCCCTAGGGAAATCCGTAAAAATTCGTCGGATTCCGACGGAGCCAATTCTCGACGCGTTTGGACCGGCAAGCTTCCAGTAGCTATTCCGATCGAGTTTTCACGAATTATTGGGCTCGGATCCAAAATTCCACCACTTTATACGATTTCTCGATTTTGGTGATTTTCCCTAGTGGTACCCTATGGAAATTCGTAAAAATTCGTCGGATTACGACGGAGCCAATTCTCGACGCGTTGTGACCGGCAAGCTTCCAGTAGCTATTCCGATCGAGTTTTCCCGAATTATTGGGCTCGGATCCAAAATTTCACCACTTTATACGATTTCTCGATTTTGGTGATTTTCCCTAGTGGTACCCTAGGGAAATCAGTAAAAATTCGTCGGATTTCGACGGAGCCAACTCTCGACGCGTTGTGACCGGCAAGCTTCCAGTAGCATTTCGATCGAGTTTTACCGAATTATTGGGCTCGGATACAAAATTTCACCACTTTTTACGATTTCTCGATTTTGATGATTTTCCCTAGTGGTACCCCTAGGGAAATCCGTAAAATTTTGTCGGATTCCGACGGAGCCAATTCTCGACACGTTGTGACCGGCAAGCTTCCAGTAGCTATTCCGATCGAGTTTTCCCGAATTATTGGGCTCGGATCAAAAATTTCACCACTTTTTACGATTTATCGATTTTGGTGATTTTCCCTAGTGGTACCCCTAGGGAAATCCGAAAAAATTCCGACGGAGCCAATTCTCGACGCGTTGTGACCGGCAAGCTTCCAGTATCTATTCCGATCGAGTTTTCCCGAATTATTGGGCTCGGATCCAAAATTTCACCACTTTTTACGATTTCTCGATTTTGGTGATTTTCCCTAGTGGTACCCCTAGGGAAATCCGTAAAAATTCGTGGCATTCCGACGGAGCCAATTCTCGACGTGTTGTGACCGGCAAGCTTCCAGTAGCTATTCCGATCGAGTTTTCCCGAATTATTGGGCTCGGATCAAAAATTTCACCACTTTTTACGATTTCTCGATTTTGGTGATTTTCCCTAGTGGTACCCCTAGGGAAATCCGTAAAAATTCGTCGGATTTCGACGGTGCCAATTCTCGACGCGTTGTGACCGGCAAGCTTCCAGTAGCTATTCCGATCGAGTTTTCCCGAATTATTGGGCTCGAATAAAAAATTTCACCACTTTTTACGATTTCTCGATTTTGGTGATTTTCCCTAGTAGTACCCCTAGGGAATTCCGTAAAAATTCGTCGGATTTCGACGGAGCCAATTCTCGACGCGTTGTGACTGGCAAGCTTCCAGTATCATTTCCGATCGAGTTTTTCCGAATTATTGGGCTCGGATCCAAAATTTCACCACTTTTTACGATTTCTCGATTTTGGTGATTTTCCCTAGTGGTACATCTAGGGAAATCAGTAAAAATTCCGACGGAGCCAATTCTCGGCGCGTTGTGACCGGCAAGCTTCCAGTAGCTATTCCGATCGAGTTTTCTAGAATTATTAGGCTCGGATCCAAAATTTCACCACTTTTTACGATTTCTCGATTTTGGTGATTTTTCTTAGTGGTACCACTAGGGAAATCCGTAAAAATTCGTGGGATTCCGACGGAGCCAATTCTCGACGCGTTGTGACCGGCAAGCTTCCAGTAGCTATTCCGATCGAGTTTTCCCGAATTATTGGGCTCGGATCCAAAATTTCACCACTTTTAACGATTTCTCGATTTTGGTGATTTTCCCTAGTGGTACCCCTAGGAAAATCCGTAAAAATTCGTCGGATTCCGACGGAGCCAATTCTCGACACATTGTGACCGGCAAGCTTCCAGTAGCTATTCCGATCGAGTTTTCCCGAATTATTGGGCTCGGATCCAAAATTTCACCACTTTTTACGATTTCTCGATTTTGGTGATTTTCCCTAGTGGTACCCCTAGGGAAATCCGTAAAAATTCCGACGGAGCCAATTCTCGACGCGTTGTGACCGGCAAGCTTCCAGTAGCTATTCCAATCGAGTTTTCCCGAATTATTGGGCTCGGATCCAAAATTTCACCACTTTTTACGATTTCTCGATTTTAGTGATTTTCCCTAGTGGTACCCCTAGGGAAATCCGTAAAAATTCGTCGGATTCCGACGGAGCCAATTCTCGACGCATTGTGACCGGCAAGCTTCCAGTAGCATTTCCGATCGAGTTTTCCCGAATTATTGGGCTCGGATCCAAAATTTCACCACTTTTTACGATTTCTCGATTTTGGTGATTTTCCCTAGTGGTACCCCTAGGGAAATCCGTAAAAATTTGTCGAATTCCGACGGAGCCAATTCTCGACGCGTTGTGACCGGCAAGCTTCCAGTAGCTATTGCGATCGAGTTTTCCCGAATTATTGGGCTCGGATCAAAAATTTCACCACTTTTTACGATTTCTCGATTTTGGTGATTTTCCCTAGTGGTACACTTAGGGAAATCCGTAAAAATTCCGACGGAGTCAATTCTCGGCGCGTTGTGACCGGCAAGCTTCCAGTAGCTATTCCGATCGAGTTTTCCCGAATTATTGGGCTCGGATCCAAAACTTCACCACTTTTTACGATTTCTCGATTTTGGTGATTTTCCCTAGTGGTACCCCTAGGGGAATCCGTAAAAATTCGTCGGATTCCGACGGAGCCAATTCTCGACGCGTTGTGACCGGCAAGCTTCCAGTAGCATTTCCGATCGAATTTTCCCGAATTATTAGGCTCGGATCCAAAATTTCACCACTTTTTACGATTTCTCGATTTTGGTGATTTTCCCTAGTGGTACCCCTAGGGAAATCCGTAAAAATTCGTCGGATTCCGACGGAGCCAATTCTCGACGCGTTGTGACCGGCAAGCTTCCAGTAGCTATTCCGATCGAGTTTTCCCGAATTATTGGGCTCGGATCCAAAATTTCACCACTTTTTACGATTTCTCGATTTTGGTGATTTTCCCTAGTGGTACCCCTAGGGAAATCCGTAAAAATTCGTCGAATTCCGACGGTGCCAATTCTCGACGCGTTGTGACCGGCAAGCTTCCAGTAGCTATTCCGATCGAGTTTTCCCGAATTATTGGGCTCGGATCCAAAATTTCACCACTTTTTACGATTTCTCGATTTTGGTGATTTTCCCTAGTTGTACCCCCAGGGAAATCCGTAAAAATTCCGACGGAGCCAATTCTCGACGCGTTGTGACCGGCAAGCTTCCAGTAGCTATTCCGATCGAGTTTTCCCGAATTATTGGGCTCGGATATAAAATTTCACCACTTTTTACGATTTCTCGATTTTGGTGATTTTCCCTAGTACCCCTATGGAAATCCGTAAAAATTCGTCGGATTCCGACGGAGCCAATTCTCGACGCGTTGTGACCGGCAAGCTTCCAGTAGCTATTCCGATCGAGTTTTCCAGAATTATTGGGCTCGGATCCAAAATTTCACCTCTTTTTACGATTTCTCGATTTTGGTGATTTTCCCTAGTGGTACCCCTAGGGAAATCCGTAAAAATTCGTCGGATTTCGATGGAGCCAATTCTTGACGCGTTGTGACCGGCAAGCTTCCAGTAGCTATTCCGATCGAGTTTTCCCGAATTGTTTGGCCCGGATCAAAAATTTCACCACTTTTTACGATTTCTCGATTTTGGTGATTTTCCCTAGTGGTACCCCTAGGGAAATCCATAAAAATTCGTTGGATTCCGACGGAGCCAATTCTCGACGCGTTGTGATCGGCAAGCTTCCAGTAGCATTTCCGATCGAGTTTTCCCGAATTATTGGGTTCGGATCCAAAATTTCACCACTTTTTACGATTTCTCGATTTTGGTGATTTTCCCTAGTGGTACCCCTAGGGAAATCCGTAAAAATTCGTCGGATTCTGACGGAGCCAATTCTCGATGCGTTGTGACCGGCAAGCTTCCAGTAGCTATTCCGATCGAGTTTTCCCGAATTATTAGGCTCAGATCAAAAATTTCACATCTTTTTACGATTTCTCGATTTTGGTGATTTTCCCTAGTGGTACACCTAGGGAAATCAGTAAAAATTCCGACGGAGCCAATTCTCGGCGCGTTGTGACCGGCAAGCTTCCAGTAGCTATTCCGATCGAGTTTTCCCGAATTATTGGGCTCGGATCCAAAATTTCACCACTTTTTACGATTTCTCGATTTTGGTGATTTTCCCTAGTGGTACCCCTAGGGAAATCCGTAAAAATTTCGACGGAGCCAATTCTCGACGCGTTGTGACCGGCCAGCTTCCAGTAGCTATTCCGATCGAGTTTTCCCGAATTATTGGGCTCGGATCCAAAATTTCACCACTTTTTACGATTTCTTGATTTTGGTGATTTTCCCTAGTGGTACCCCTAGGGAAATCCGTAAAAATTTGTCGGATTCCGACGGAGCCAATTCTCGACGCGTTGTGACCGGCAAGCTTCCAGTAGCTATTCCGATCGAGTTTTCCCGAATTATTGGGCTCGGATAAAAAATTTCACCACTTTTTACGATTTCTCGATTTTGGTGATTTTTTCTAGTGGTACACCTAGGGAAATCAGTAAAAATTCCGACAGAGCCAATTCTCGGCGCGTTGTGACCGGCAAGCTTCCAGTAGCTATTCCGATCGAGTTTTCCTGAATTATTGGGCTCGGATCCAAAATTTCACCATTTTTTACGATTTCTCGATTTTGGTGATTTTCCCTAGTGGTACCCCTAGGGAAATCCGTAAAAATTTCGACGGAGCCAATTCTCGACGCGTTGTGACCGGCAAGCTTCCAGTAGCTATTCCGATCGAGTTTTCCCGAATTATTGGGCTCGGATCCAAAATTTCACCTCTTTTTACGATTTTTCGATTTTGGTGATTTTCCCTAGTGGTACCCCTAGGGAAATCCGTAAAAATTCGTCGGATTCTGACGGAGCCAATTCTCGACGCGTTGTGACCGGCAAGCTTCCAGTAGCTATTCCGATCGAGTTTTCCCAAATTATTTGGCCCGGATCAAAAATTTCACCACTTTTTACGATTTCTCGATTTTGGTGATTTTCCCTAGTGGTACCCCTAGGGAAATCCGTAAAAATTCGTCGGATTCCGACGGAGCCAATTCTCGACGCGTTGTGACCGGCAAGCTTCCAGTAGCATTTTCGATCGAGTTTTCCCGAATTATTGGGCTCGGATCCAAAATTTCACCACTTTTTACGATTTCTCGATTTTGGTGATTTTCCCTAGTGGTACCCCTAGGGAAATCCGTAAAAATTCCGACGGAGCCAATTCTCGACGCGTTGTGACCGGCAAGCTTCCAGTAGCTATTCCGATCGAGTTTTCCCGAATTATTGGGCTCGGATCCAAAATTTCACCACTTTTTACGATTTCTCGATTTTGGTGATTTTCCCTAGTGGTACCCCTAGGGAAATCCGTAAAAATTCCGACGGAGCCAATTCTCGACGCGTTGTGACCGGCGAGCTACCAGTAGGTATTCCGATCGAGTTTTCCCGAATTATTGGGCTCGGATCAAAAATTTCACCACTTTTTACGATTTCTCGATTTTGGTGATTTTCCCTAGTGGTACCCCTAGGGAAATCCGTAAAAATTTGTCGGATTCCGACGGAGCCAATTCTCGACGCGTTGTGACCGGCAAGCTTCCAGTAGCTATTCCGTTCGAGTTTTCCCGAATTATTGGGCTCGGATCCAAAATTTCACCACTTTTTATGATTTCTCGATTTTGGTGATTTTCCCTAGTGGTACCCCTAGGGAAATCCGTAAAAATTCCGACGGAGCCAATTCTTGACGCGTTGTGACCGGCAAGCTTCCAGTAGCTATTCCGATCGAGTTTTCCCGAATTATTGTGCTCGGATCCAAAATTTCACCACTTTTTACGATTTCTCGATTTTGGTGATTTTCCCTAGTGGTACCCCTAGGGAAATCCGTAAAAATTCCGACGGAGCCAATTCTCGACGCGTTGTGACCGGCAAGCTTCCAGTAGCTATTCCGATCGAGTTTTCCCGAATTATTGGGCTCGGATCCAAAATTTCACCACTTTTTACGATTTCTCGATTTTGGTGATTTTCCCTAGTGGTACCCCTAGGGAAATCCGTAAAAATTCCGACGGAGCCAATTCTCGACGCGTTGTGACCGGCAAGCTTCCAGTAGGTATTCCGATCGAGTTTTCCCGAATTATTGGGCTCGGATCCAAAATTTCACCACTTTTTACGATTTCTCGATTTTGGTGATTTTCCCTAGTGGTACCCCTAGGGAAATCCGTAAAAATTTGTCGGATTCCGACGGAGCCAATTCTCGACGCGTTGTGACCGGCAAGCTTCCAGTAGCTATTCCGATCGAGTTTTCCCGAATTATTGGGCTCGGATCCAAAATTTCACCACTTTTTACAATTTCTCGATTTTGGTGATTTTCCCTAGTGGTACCCCTAGGGAAATCCGTAAAAATTCGTCGAATTTCGACGGTGCCAATTCTCGACGCGTTGTGACCGGCAAGCTTCCAGTAGCTATTCCGATCGAGTTTTCCCGAATTATTGGGCTCGGATCCAAAATTTCACCACTTTTTACGATTTCTCGATTTTGGTGATTTTCCCTAGTGATACCTTTATGGAAATCCGTAAAAATTCGACGGATTCCGACAGAGCCAATTCTCGACGCCTTGTGACCGGGAAGCTTTCAGTAGCTATTCCGATCGAGTTTTCCCGAATTATTGGGCTCGGATCCAAAATTTCACAACTTTTTACGATTTCTCGATTTTGGTGATTTTCCCTAGTGGTACCCCTAGGGAAATCCGTAAAAATTCGTCGGATTACGACGGAGCCAATTCTCGACGCGTTGTGACCGGCAAGCTTCCAGTAGCTATTCCGATCGAGTTTTCCCGAATTATTGGGCTCGGATCCAAAATTTCACCACTTTTTACGATTTCTCGATTTTGGTGATTTGCCCTAGTGGTACCCCTAGGGAAATCCGTAAAAATTCGTCGGATTACGACGGAGCCAATTCTCGACGCGTTGTGACCGGCAAGCTTCCAGTAGCTATTCCGATCGAGTTTTCCCGAATTATTGGGCTCGGATCCAAAATTTCACCACTTTTTACGATTTCTCGATTTTGGTGATTTTCCCTAGTGGTACCCCTAGGGAAATCCGTAAAAATTCGTCGGATTACGACGGAGCCAATTCTCGACGCGTTGTGACCGGCAAGCTTCCAGTAGCTATTCCGATCGAGTTTTCCCGAATTATTGGGCTCGGATCCAAAATTTCACCACTTTTTACGATTTCTCGATTTTGGTGATTTTCCCTAGTGGTACCCCTAGGGAAATCCGTAAAAATTCGTCGGATTCCGACGGAGCCAATTCTCGACGCGTTGTGACCGGCAAGGTTCCAGTAGCTATTCCGATCGAGTTTTCCCGAATTATTTGGCTCGGATCCAAAATTTCACCACTTTTTACGATTTCTCGATTTTGGTGATTTTCCCTAGTGGTACCCCTAGGGAAATCCGTAAAAATTCCGACGGAGCCAATTCTCGACGCATTGTGACCGGCAAGCTTCCAGTAGCTATTCCGATCGAGTTTTCCCGAATTATTGGGCTCGGATCCAAAATTTCACCACTTTTTACGATTTCTCGATTTTGGTGATTTTCCCTAGTGGTACACCTAGGAAAATTCGTAAAAATTTCGACGGAGCCAATTCTCGACGCGTTGTGACCGGCAAGCTTCCAGTAGCTATTCCGATCGAGTTTTCCCGAATTATTGGGCTCGGATCCAAAATTTCACCACTTTTTACGATTTCTCGATTTTGGTGATTTTCCCTAGTGGTACCCCTAGGGAAATCCGTAAAAATTTGTCGGATTCCGACGGAGCCAATTCTCGACGCGTTGTGACCGGCAAGCTTCCAGTAGCTATTCCGTTCGAGTTTTCCCGAATTATTGGGCTCGGATCCAAAATTTCACCACTTTTTATGATTTCTCGATTTTGGTGATTTTCCCTAGTGGTACCCCTAGGGAAATCCATAAAAATTCCGACGGAGCCAATTCTTGACGCGTTGTGACCGGCAAGCTTCCAGTAGCTATTCCAATCGAGTTTTCCCGAATTATTGGGCTAGGATCCAAAATTTCACCACTTTTTACGATTTCTCGATTTTGGTGATTTTCCCTAGTGGTACCCCTAGGGAAATCCGAAAAAATTTCGACGGAGCCAATTCTCGACGCGTTGTGACCGGCAAGCTTCTAGTAGCTATTCCGATCGAGTTTTCCCGAATTATTGGGCTCGGATCAAAAATTTCACCACTTTTTACGATTTCTCGATTTTGGTGATTTTCCCTAGTGGTACCCCTAGGGAAATCCGTAAAAATTCCGACGGAGCCAATTCTCGACGCGTTGTGACCGGCAAGCTTCCAGTAGCTATTCCGATTGAGTTTTCCCGAATTATTGGGCTCGGATCCAAAATTTCACCACTTTTTACGATTTCTCGATTTTGGTGATTTTCCCTAGTGGTACCCCTAGGGAAATCCGTAAAAATTCCGACGGAGCCAATTCTCGACGCGTTGTGACCGGCAAGCTTCCAGTAGCTATTCCGATCGAGTTTTCCCGAATTATTGGGCTCGGATCCAAAATTTCACCACTTTTTACGATTTCTCGATTTTGGTGATTTTCCCTAGTGGTACCCCTAGGGAAATCCGTAAAAATTTGTCGGATTCCGACGGAGCCAATTCTCGACGCGTTGTGACCGGCAAGCTTCCAGTAGCTATTCCGATCGAGTTTTCCCGAATTATTGGGCTCGGATCCAAAATTTCACCACTTTTTACAATTTCTCGATTTTGGTGATTTTCCCTAGTGGTACCCCTAGGGAAATCCGTAAAAATTCGTCGAATTTCGACGGTGCCAATTCTCGACGCGTTGTGACCGGCAAGCTTCCAGTAGCTATTCCGATCGAGTTTTCCCGAATTATTGGGCTCGGATCCAAAATTTCACCACTTTTTACGATTTCTCGATTTTGGTGATTTTCCCTAGTGATACCTTTATGGAAATCCGTAAAAATTCGACGGATTCCGACAGAGCCAATTCTCGACGCCTTGTGACCGGGAAGCTTTCAGTAGCTATTCCGATCGAGTTTTCCCGAATTATTGGGCTCGGATCCAAAATTTCACAACTTTTTACGATTTCTCGATTTTGGTGATTTTCCCTAGTGGTACCCCTAGGGAAATCCGTAAAAATTCGTCGGATTACGACGGAGCCAATTCTCGACGCGTTGTGACCGGCAAGCTTCCAGTAGCTATTCCGATCGAGTTTTCCCGAATTATTGGGCTCGGATCCAAAATTTCACCACTTTTTACGATTTCTCGATTTTGGTGATTTGCCCTAGTGGTACCCCTAGGGAAATCCGTAAAAATTCGTCGGATTACGACGGAGCCAATTCTCGACGCGTTGTGACCGGCAAGCTTCCAGTAGCTATTCCGATCGAGTTTTCCCGAATTATTGGGCTCGGATCCAAAATTTCACCACTTTTTACGATTTCTCGATTTTGGTGATTTTCCCTAGTGGTACCCCTAGGGAAATCCGTAAAAATTCGTCGGATTACGACGGAGCCAATTCTCGACGCGTTGTGACCGGCAAGGTTCCAGTAGCTATTCCGATCGAGTTTTCCCGAATTATTTGGCTCGGATCCAAAATTTCACCACTTTTTACGATTTCTCGATTTTGGTGATTTTCCCTAGTGGTACCCCTAGGGAAATCCGTAAAAATTCGTCGGATTCCGACGGAGCCAATTCTCGACACATTGTGACCGGCAAGCTTCCAGTAGCTATTCCGATCGAGTTTTCCCGAATTATTGGGCTCGGATCCAAAATTTCACCACTTTTTACGATTTCTCGATTTTGGTGATTTTCCCTAGTGGTACCCCTAGGGAAATCCGTAAAAATTCGTCGGATTCCGACGGAGCCAATTCTCGACGCGTTGTGACCGACAAGCTTCCAGTAGCTATTCCGATCGAGTTTTCCCGAATTATTGGGCTCGGATCAAAAATTTCATCACTTTTTACGATTTCTCGATTTTGGTGATTTTCCCTAGTGGTACCCCTAGGGAAATCCGTAAAAATTCGTCGGATTCCGACGGAGCCAATTCTCGACGCGTTGTGACCGGCAAGCCTCCAGTAACTATTCCGATCGAGTTTTCCCGAATTATTGGGCTCTGATCCAAAATTTCACCACTTTTTACGATTTCTCGATTTTGGTGATTTTCCCTAGTGGTACCCCTAGGGAAATCCGTAAACATTCGTCGGATTCCGACGGAGCCAATTCTCGACGCGTTGTGACCGGCAAGCTTACAGTAGCTATTCCGATCGAGTTTTCCCGAATTATTGGGCTCGGATCAAAAATTTCACCACTTTTTACGATTTCTCGATTTTGGTGATTTTCCCTAGTGGTACACCTAGGGAAATCCGTAAAAATTCCGACGGAGCCAATTCTCGGCGTGTTGTGACCGGCAAGCTTCCAGTAGCTATTCCGATCGAGTTTTCCCGAATTATTGGGCTCGGATCCAAAATTTCACCACTTTTTACGATTTCTCGATTTTGGTGATTTTCCCTAGTGGTACCCCTAGGGAAATCCGTAAAAATTTCGATGGAGCAAATTCTCGACGCGTTGTGACCGGCAAGCTTCCAGTAGCTATTCCGATCGAGTTTTCCCGAATTATTGGGCTCAGATCAAAAATTTCAACACTTTTTACGATTTCTCGATTTTGGTGATTTTTCCTAGTGGTACCCCTAGGGAAATCCGTAAATATTCGTCGGATTCCGATGGAGCCAATTCTCGACGCGTTGTGACCGGCATGCTTCCAGTAGCTATTCCGATCGAGTTTTCCCGAATTATTGGGCTCGGATCCAAAATTTCACCACTTTTTACGATTTCTCGATTTTTGTGATTTTCCCTAGTGGTACCCCTAGGGAAATCCGTAAAAATTCGTCGGATTCTGACGGAGCCAATTCTCGACGCGTTGTGACCAGCAAGCTTCCAGTAGCTATTCCGATCGAGTTTTCCAGAATTATTGGGCTCGGATCCAAAATTTCACCACTTTTTACGATTTCCCGATTTTGGTGATTTGCCCTAGTGGTACCCCTAGGGAAATCCGTAAAAATTCGTCGGATTCCGACGGAGCCAATTCTCGACGCGTTGTGACCGGCAAGCTTCCAGTAGCTATTCCGATCGAGTTTTCCCGAATTATTGGGCTCGGATCAAAAATTTCACCACTTTTTACGATTTCTCGATTTTGGTGATTTTCCCTAGTGGTACCCCTAGGGAAATCCGTAAAAATTCCGACGGAGCCAATTCTCGACGCGTTGTGACCGGCAAGCTTCCAGTTGCTATTCCGATTGAGTTTTCCCGAATTATTGGGCTCTGATCCAAAATTTCACCACTTTTAACGATTTCTCGATTTTGGTGATTTTCCCTAGTGGTACCCCTAGGGAAATCCGTAAAAATTCGTCGGATTCCGACGGAACCAATTCTCGACGCGTTGTGACCGGCAAGCTTCCAGTAGCTATTCCGATTGAGTTTTCCCGAATTATTGGGCTCGGATCCAAAATTTCACCACTTTTTTACGGTTTATCGATTTTGGTGATTTTCCCTAGTGGTACCCCTAGGGAAATCCGTAAAAATTACGACGGAGCCAATTCTCGTCGCGTTGTGACCGGCAAGCTTCCAGTAGCTTTTCCTATCGAGTTTTCCCGAATTATTGGGCTCGGAACTAAAATTTCACCACTTTTTACGATTTCTCGATTTTGGTGATTTTCCCTAGTGGTACCTCTAGGGAAATCCGTAAAAATTCGTCGGATTTCGACGGAGCCAATTCTCGACGCGTTGTGACCGGCAAGCTTCCAGTAGCTATTCCGATCGAGTTTTCCCGAATTATTGGGCTCGGATTAAAAATTTCACCACTTTTTACGATTTCTCGATTTTGGTGATTTTCCCTAGTGGTACCCCTAGGGAAATCCGTAAAAATTCGTCGGATTCCGACGGAGCCAAGTCTCGACGCGTTGTGACCGGCAAGCTTCCAGTAGCATTTCCGATAGAGTTTTCCCGAATTATTGTGCTCGGATCAAAAATTTCACCACTTTTTACGATTTCTCGATTTTGGTGATTTTCCCTAGTGGTACCCCTAGGGAAATCCGTAAAAATTCCGACGGAGCCAATTCTCGACGCGTTGTGACCGGCAAGCTTCCAGTAGCTATTCCGATCGAGTTTTCCCGAATTATTGGGCTCGGATCCAAAATTTCACCACTTTTTACGATTTCTCGATTTTGGTGATTTTTCCTAGTGGTACCCCTAGGGAAATCCGTAAAAATTCCGACGGAGCCAATTCTCGACGCGTTGTGACCGGCAAGCTTCCAGTAGCTATTCCGATCGAGTTTTCTCGAATTATTGGGCTCAGATCAAAAATTTCACCACTTCTTACGATTTCTCGATTTTAGTGATTTTTCCTAGTGGTACCCCTAGGGAAATCCGTAAAAATTCCGACGGAGCCAATTCTCAACGCGTTGTGACCGGCAACCTTCCAGTAGCTATTCCGATCGAGTTTTCCCGAATTATTGGGCTCGGATCCAAAATTTCACCACTTTTTACGATTTCTCGATTTTGGTGATTTTCCCTAGTGGTACCCCTAGGGAAATCCGTAAAAATTCGTCGGATTCCGACGGAGCCAATTCTCGACGCGTTGTGACCGGCATGCTTCCAGTAGCTATTCCGATCGAGTTTTCCCGAATTATTGGGCTCGGATCCAAAATTTCACCACTTTTAACGATTTCTCGATTTTGGTGATTTTCCCTAGTGGTACCCCTAGGAAAATCCGTAAAAATTCGTCGGATTCCGACGGAGCCAATTCTCGACGCGTTGTGACCGGCAAGCTTCCAGTAGCTATTCCGATCGAGTTTTCCCGAATTATTGGGCACGGATCCAAAATTTTATCACTTTTTACGATTTCTCGATTTTGGTGATTTTCCCTAGTGGTACCCCTAGGGAAATCCGTAAAAATTCGTCGGATTTCGACGGAGCCAATTCTCAACGCATTGTGACCGGCAAGCTTCCAGTAGCTATTCCGATCGAGTTTTCCCGAATTATTGGGCTCGGATCAAAAATTTCACCACTTTTTACGATTTCTCGATTTTGGTGATTTTTCCTAGTGGTACCCCTAGGGAAATCCGTAAATATTCGTCGGATTCCGATGGAGCCAATTCTCAATTCGTTGTGACCGGCATGCTTCCAGTAGCTATTCCGATCGAGTTTTCCCGAATTATTGGGCTCGGATCAAAAATTTCACCACTTTTTACGATTTCTCGATTTTTGTGATTTTTCCTAGTGGTACCCCTAGGGAAATCCGTAAAAATTTGTCGGATTCCGACGGAGCCAATTCTCGACGCGTTGTGACCGGCAAGCTTCCAGTAGCAATTCCGATCGAGTTTTCCAGAATTATTGGGCTCGGATCCAAAATTTCACCACTTTTTACGATTTCCCGATTTTGGTGATTTTCCCTAGTGGTACCCCTAGGGAAATCCGTAAAAATTCGTCGGATTCCGACGGAGCCAATTCTCGACGCGTTGTGACCGGCAAGCTTCCAGTAGCTATTCCGATCGAGTTTTCCCGAATTATTGGGCTCGGATCAAAAATTTCACCACTTTTTATGATTTCTCGATTTTGGTGATTTTCCCTAGTGGTACCCCTAGCGAAATCCGTAAAAATTTCGACGGAGCCAATTCTCGACGCGTTGTGACCTGCAAGCTTCCAGTAGCTATTCCGATCGAGTTTTCCCGAATTATTGGGCTCGGATCAAAAATTTCTCCACTTTATACGATTTCTCGATTTTGGTGATTTTCCCTAGTGGTACCCCTAGGGAAATCCGTAATAATTCCGACGGAGCCAATTCTCGACGCGTTGTGACCGGCAAGCTTCCAGTTGCTATTCCGATCGAGTTTTCCCGAATTATTGGGCTCTGATCCAAAATTTCACCACTTTTAACGATTTCTCGATTTTGGTGATTTTCTCTAGTGGTACACCTAGGGAAATCCGTAAAAATTCATCGGCTTTCGACGGAGCCAATTCTCGACGCGTTGTGACCGGCAAGCTTCCAGTAGCTATTCCGATTGAGTTTTCCCGAATTATTGGGCTCGGATCCAAAATTTCACCACTTTTTTACGGTTTATCGATTTTGGTGATTTTCCCTAGTGGTACCACTAGGGAAATCCGTAAAAATTCCGACGGAGCCAATTCTCGACGCGTTGTGACCGGCAAGCTTCCAGTAGCTATTCCTATCGAGTTTTCCTGAATTATTGGGCTCGGAACTAAAATTTCACCACTTTTTACGATTTCTCGATTTTGGTGATTTTCCCTAGTGGTACCCCTAAGGAAATCCGTAAAAATTCGTCGGATTTCGACGGAGCCAATTCTCGACGCGTTGTGACCGGCAAGCTTCCAGTAGCTATTCCGATCGAGTTTTCCCGAATTATTGGGCTCGGATTAAAAATTTCACCACTTTTTACGATTTCTCGATTTTGGTGATTTTCCCTAGTGGTACCCCTAGGGAAATCCGTAAAAATTCGTCGGATTCCGACGGAGCCAATTCTCAACGCGTTGTGACCGGCAAGCTTCCAGTAGCATTTCCGATCGAGTATTCCCGAATTATTGGGCTCGGATCCAAAATTTCACCACTTTTTACGTTTTCTCGATTTTGGTGATTTTCCCCAGTGGTACCCCTAGGAAAATCCGTAAAAATTTGTCGGATTCCGACGGAGCCAATTCTCGACGCGTTGTGACCGGCAAGCTTCCAGTAGCTATTCGGATCGAGTTTTCCCGAATTATTGGGCTCGGATCCAAAATTTCACCACTTTTAACGATTTCTCGATTTTGGTGATTTTCCCTAGTGGTACCCGTAGGGAAATCCGTAAAAATTCATCGGATTCCGACGGAGCCAATTCTCGACGCGTTGTGACCGGCAAGCTTCCAGTAGCTATTCCGATCGAGTTTTCCCGAATTATTGGGCACGGATTCAAAATTTTAACACTTTTTACGATTTCTCGATTTTGGTGATTTTCCCTAGTGGTACCCCTAGGGAAATCAGTAAAAATTCGTCGGATTTCGACGGAGCCAATTCTCAACGCGTTGTGACCGGCAAGCTTCCAGTAGCTATTCCGATCGAGTTTTCCCGAATTATTGGCTCGGATCAAAAATTTCACCACTTTTTACGATTTCTCGATTTTGGTGATTTTTCCTAGTGGTACCCCTAGGGAAATCCGTAAAAATTCGTCGGATTCCGACGGAGCCAATTCTCGACGCGTTATGACCGGCAAGCTTCCAGTAGCTATTCGGATCGAGTTTTCCCGAATTATTGGGCTCGGATCCAAAATTTCACCACTTTTAACGATTTCTCGATTTTGGTGATTTTCCCTAGTGGTACCCCTAGGGAAATTCGTAAAAATTCGTCGGATTCCGACGGAGTCAATTCTCGACGCGTTGTGACCGGCAAGCTTCCAGTAGCTATTCGGATCGAGTTTTCCCGAATTATTGGGCTCGGATCCAAAATTTCACCACTTTTAACGATTTCTCGATTTTGGTGATTTTCCCTAGTGGTACCCCTAGGGAAATCCGTAAAAATTCATCGGATTCCGACGGAGCCAATTCTCGACGCGTTGTGACCGGCAAGCTTCCAGTAGCTATTCCGATCGAGTTTTTTAGAATTATTGGGCTCGGATCCAAAATTTCACCACTTTTTACGATTTCCCGATTTTGGTGATTTTCCCTAGTGGTACCCCTAGGGAAATCCGTAAAAATTCGTCGGATTCCGACGGAGCCAATTCTCGACGCGTTGAGACCGGCAAGCTTCCAGTAGCTATTCCGATCGAGTTTTCCCGAATTATTGGGCTCGGATCAAAAATTTCACCACTTTTTATGATTTCTCGATTTTGGTGATTTTCCCTAGTGGTACCCCTAGGGAAATCCGTAAAAATTCCGACGGAGCCAATTCTCGACGCGTTGTGACCTGCAAGCTTCCAGTAGCTATTCCGATCGAGTTTTCCCGAATTATTGGGCTCGGATCCAAAATTTCACCACTTTATACGATTTCTCGATTTTGGTGATTTTCCCTAGTGGTACCCCTAGGGAAATCCGTAATAATTCCGACGGAGCCAATTCTCGACGCGTTGTGACCGGCAAGCTTCCAGTTGCTATTCCGATCGAGTTTTCCCGAATTATTGGGCTCTGATCCAAAATTTCACCACTTTTAACGATTTCTCGATTTTGGTGATTTTCTCTAGTGGTACACCTAGGGAAATCCGTAAAAATTCATCGGCTTCCGACGGAGCCAATTCTCGACGCGTTGTGACCGGCAAGCTTCCAGTAGCTATTCCGATTGAGTTTTCCCGAATTATTGGGCTCGGATCCAAAATTTCACCACTTTTTTACGGTTTATCGATTTTGGTGATTTTCCCTAGTGGTACCACTAGGGAAATCCGTAAAAATTCCGACGGAGCCAATTCTCGACGCGTTGTGACCGGCAAGCTTCCAGTAGCTATTCCTATCGAGTTTTCCTGAATTATTGGGCTCGGAACTAAAATTTCACCACTTTTTACGATTTCTCGATTTTGGTGATTTTCCCTAGTGGTACACCTAGGGAAATCCGTAAAAATTCGTCGGATTTCGACGGAGCCAATTCTCAACGCGTTGTGACCGGCAAGCTTCCAGTAGCTATTCCGATCGAGTTTTCCCGAATTATTGGGCTCGGATTAAAAATTTCACCACTTTTTACGATTTCTCGATTTTGGTGATTTTCCCTAGTGGTACCCCTAGGGAAATCCGTAAAAATTCGTCGGATTCTGACGGAGCCAATTCTCAACGCGTTGTGACCGGCAAGCTTCCAGTAGCATTTCCGATCGAGTTTTCCCGAATTATTGGGCTCGGATCCAAAATTTCACCACTTTTTACGTTTTCTCGATTTTGGTGATTTTCCCCAGTGGTACCCCTAGGGAAATCCGTAAAAATCTGTCGGATTCCGACGGAGACAATTCTCGACGCGTTGTGACCGGCAAGCTTCCAGTAGCTATTCGGATCGAGTTTTCCCGAATTATTGGGCTCGGATCCAAAATTTCACCACTTTTAACGATTTCTCGATTTTGGTGATTTTCCCTAGTGGTACCCGTAGGGAAATCCGTAAAAATTCATCGGATTCCGACGGAGCCAATTCTCGACGCGTTGTGACCGGCAAGCTTCCAGTAGCTATTCCGATCGAGTTTTCCCGAATTATTGGGCACGGATTCAAAATTTTAACACTTTTTACGATTTCTCGATTTTGGTGATTTTCCCTAGTGGTACCCCTAGGGAAATCAGTAAAAATTCGTCGGATTTCGACGGAGCCAATTCTCAACGCGTTGTGACCGGCAAGCTTCCAGTAGCTATTCCGATCGAGTTTTCCCGAATTATTGGCTCGGATCAAAAATTTCACCACTTTTTACGATTTCTCGATTTTGGTGATTTTTCCTAGTGGTACCCTAGGGAAATCCGTAAAAATTCGTCGGATTCCGACGGAGCCAATTCTCGACGCGTTATGACCGGCAAGCTTCCAGTAGCTATTCGGATCGAGTTTCCCGAATTATTGGGCTCGGATCCAAAATTTCACCACTTTTAACGATTTCTCGATTTTGGTGATTTTCCCCTAGTGGTACCCCTAGGGAAATCCGTAAAAATTCGTCGGATTCCGACGGAGCCAATTCTCGACGCGTTGTGACCGGCAAGCTTCCAGTAGCTATTCGGGATCGAGTTTTCCCGAATTATTGGGCTCGGATCCAAAATTTCACCACTTTTAACGATTTCTCGATTTTGGTGATTTTCCCTAGTGGTACCCCTAGGGAAATCCGTAAAAATTCATCGGATTCCGACGGAGCCAATTCTCGACGCGTTGTGACCGGCAAGCTTCCAGTAGCTATTCCGATCGAGTTTTCCCGAATTATTGGGCACGGATCCAAAATTTTACCACTTTTTACGATTTCTCGATTTTGGTGATTTTCCCTAGTGGTACCCCTAGGGAAATCCGTAAAAATTCGTCGGATTTCGACGGAGCCAATTCTCAACGCGTTGTGACCGCAAGCTTCCAGTAGCTATTCCGATCGAGTTTTCCGAATTATTGGCTCGGATCAAAAATTTCACCACTTTTTACGATTTCTCGATTTTGGTGATTTTTCCTAGTGGTACCCCTAGGGAAATCCGTAAAAATTCGTCGGATTCCGATGGAGCCAATTCTCGACGCGTTGTGACCGGCATGCTTCATTAGCTATTCCGATCGAGTTTTCCCGAATTATTGGGTTCGGATCCAAATTTTACACTTTTTACGATTTCTCGATTTTTGTGATTTTCCCTAGTGGTACCCCTAGGGAAATCCGTAAAAATTCGTCGGATTCCGAAGGAGCCAATTCTCGACGCGTTGTGACCGGCAAGCTTCCAGTAGCTATTCGGATCGAGTTTTCCCGAATTATTGGGCTCGGATCCAAAATTTCACCACTTTTAACGATTTCTCGATTTTGGTGATTTTCCCTAGTGGTACCCCTAGGGAAATCCGTAAAAATTCATCGGATTCCGACGGAGCCAATTCTCGACGCGTTGTGACCGCAAGCTTCAGTAGCTATTCCGATCGAGTTTTCCCGAATTATTGGCTCGGATCAAAAATTTCACCACTTTTTACGATTTCTCGATTTTGGTGATTTTTCCTAGTGGTACCCCTAGGGAAATCCGTAAAATTCGTCGGATTCCGATGGAGCCAATTCTCGACGCGTTGTGACCGGCTTGCTTCCAGTAGCTATTCCGATCGAGTTTTCCCGAATTATTGGGCTCGGATCCAAAATTTTTACCACTTGTTTACGATTTCTCGATTTTTGTGATTTTCCCTAGTGGTACCCCTAGGGAAATCCGTAAAATTCGTCGGATTCCGACGGAGCCAATTCTCGACGCGTTGTGACCGGCAAGCTTCCAGTAGCTATTCCGATCGAGTTTTCCAGAATTATTGGGCTCGGATCCAAAATTTCACCACTTTTTACGATTTCTCGATTTTGGTGATTTTCCCTAGTGGTACCCCTAGGGAAATCCGTTAAAAATTCGTCGGATTCCGACGGAGCCAATTCTCGACGCGTTGTGACCGGCAAGCTTCTAGTAGCTATTCCGATCGAGTTTTCCCCAAATTATTGGCTCGGATCAAAAATTTCACCACTTTTTACGATTTCTCGATTTTGGTGATTTTCCCTAGTGGTACCCCTAGGGAAATCCGTAAAAATTCCGACGGAGCCAATTCTCGACGCGTTGTGACCTGCAAGCTTCCAGTAGCTATTCCGATCGAGTTTTCCCGAATTATTGGCTCGGATCCAAAATTTCACCACTTTATACGATTTCTCGATTTTGGTGATTTTCCCTAGTGGTACCCCCTAGGGAAATCCGTAATAATTCCGACGGAGCCAATTCTCGACGCGTTGTGACCGGCAAGCTTCCAGTTGCTATTCCGATCGAGTTTTCCCGAATTATTGGGCTCTGATCCAAAATTTCACCACTTTTAACGATTCTCGATTTTGGTGATTTTCCCTAGTGGTACCCTAGGAAAATCCGTAAAAATTCGTCGGATTCCGACGGAACCAATTCTCGACGCGTTGTGACCGGCAAGCTTCCAGTAGCTATTCCGATTGAGTTTTCCCGAATTATTGGGCTCGGATCCAAAATTTTGACCACTTTTTTATGGTTTATCGATTTTTGGTGATTTTCCCTAGTGGTACCCCTAGGGAAATCCGTAAAAATTCCGACGGAGCCAATTCTCGTCGCGTTGTGACCGGAAAGATTCCAGTAGCTATTCCTATCGAGTTTTCCCGAATTATTAGGCTCGGAACTAAAATTTCACCACTTTTTACGATTTCTCGATTTTGGTGATTTTCCCTAGTGGTACCCCTAGGAAATCCGTAAAAATTCGTCGGATTTCGACGGAGCCAATTCTCGACGCGTTGTGACCGGCAAGCTTCCAGTAGCTATTCCGATCGAGTTTTCCCGAATTATTGGGCTCGGATTAAAAATTTCACCACTTTTTACGATTTCTCGATTTTGGTGATTTTCCCTAGTGGTACCCCTAGGGAAATCCGTAAAAATTCGTCGGATTCCGACAGAGCCAATTCTCAACGCGTTGTGACCGGCAAGCTTCCAGTAGCATTTCCGATCGAGTTTTCCCGAATTATTGGGCTCGGATCCAAAATTTCACCACTTTTTACGTTTTCTCGATTTTGGTGATTTTCCCGAGTGGTACCCTAGGGAAATCCGTAAAATTTTGTCGGATTCCGACGGAGCCAATTCTCGACGCGTTGTGACCGGCAAACTTTCAGTAGCTATTCTGATGGAGTTTTCCCGAATTATTGGGCTCGGATCAAAAATTTCACCACTTTTTACGATTTCTCGATTTTGGTGATTTTCCCTAGTGGTACACTTAGGGAAATCCGTAAAAATTCCGACGGAGCCAATTCTAGACGCGTTTTGACCGGCAAGCTTCCAGTAGCTATTCCGATCGAGTTTTCCCGAATTATTGGGATCGGATCCAAAATTTTACCACTTTTTACGATTTCTCGATTTTGGTGATTTTCCCTAGTGGTACCCCTAGGAAAATCCGTAAAAATTCCGACGGAGCCAATTCTCGATGCGTTGTGACCTGCAAGCTTCCAGTAGCTATTCCGATCGAGTTTTCCCGAATTATTGGGCTCGGATCCAAAATTTCACCACTTTATACGATTTCTCGATTTTGGTGATTTTCCCTAGTGGTACCCCCTAGGGAAATCCGTAATAATTCTGACGGAGCCAATTCTCGACGCGTTGTGACCGGCAAGCTTCCAGTTGCTATTCCGATCGAGTTTTCCCGAATTATTGGGCTCTGATCCAAAATTTCACCACTTTTAACGATTTCTCGATTTTGGTGATTTTCCCTAGTGGTACCCCTAGGAAAATCCGTAAAAATTCGTCGGATTCCGACGGAACCAATTCTGGACGCGTTGTGACCGGCAAGCTTCCAGTAGCTATTCCGATTGAGTTTTCCCGAATTATTGGGCTCGGATCAAAAATTTCACCACTTTTTACGATTTCTCGATTTTGGTGATTTTCCCTAGTGGTACACTTAGGGAAATCCGTAAAAATTCCGACGGAGCCAATTCTAGACGCGTTTTGACCGGCAAGCTTCCAGTAGCTATTCCGATCGAGTTTTCCCGAATTATTGGGATCGGATCCAAAATTTTACCACTTTTTACGATTTCTCGATTTTGGTGATTTTCCCTAGTGGTACCCCTAGGGAAATCCGTAAAAATTTCGAAGGAGCCAATTCTTGACGCGTTGTGACCGGCAAGCTTCCAGTAGCTATTCCGATCGAGTTTTCTCGAATTATTGGGCTCGGATCCAAAATTTCACCACTTTTTACGATTTCTCGATTTTGGTGATTTTCCCTAGTGGTACCCCTAGGGAAATCCGTAAAAATTCGTCGGATTCCGACGGAGCCAATTCTCGACGCGTTGTGACCGGCAAGCTTCCAGTAGCTATTCCGATCGAGTTTTCCCGAATTATTGGCCTCGGATCAAAAATTTCACCACTTTTTACGATTTCTCGATTTTGGTGATTTTCCCTAGTGGTACCCCTAGGGAAATCCGTAAAAATTCCGACGGAGCCAATTCTCGACGCGTTGTGACCTGCAAGCTTCCAGTAGCTATTCCGATCGAGTTTTCCCGAATTATTGGGCTCGGATCCAAAATTTCACCACTTTATACGATTTCTCGATTTTGGTGATTTTCCCTAGTGGTACCCCTAGGGAAATCCGTAATAATTCCGACGGAGCCAATTCTCGACGCGTTGTGACCGGCAAGCTTCCAGTTGCTATTCCGATCGAGTTTTCCGAATTATTGGGCTCTGATCCAAAATTTCACCACTTTTAACGATTTCTCGATTTTGGTGATTTTCTCTAGTGGTACACCTAGGGAAATCCGTAAAAATTCATCGGCTTCCGACGGAGCCAATTCTCGACGCGTTGTGACCGGCAAGCTTCCAGTAGCTATTCCGATTGAGTTTTCCCGAATTATTGGGCTCGGATCCAAAATTTCACCACTTTTTTACGGTTTATCGATTTTGGTGATTTTCCCTAGTGGTACCACTAGGGAAATCCGTAAAAATTCCGACGGAGCCAATTCTCGACGCGTTGTGACCGGCAAGCTTCCAGTAGCTATTCCTATCGAGTTTTCCTGAATTATTGGGCTCGGAACTAAAATTTCACCACTTTTTACGATTTCTCGATTTTGGTGATTTTCCCTAGTGGTACACCTAGGGAAATCCGTAAAAATTCGTCGGATTTCGACGGAGCCAATTCTCAACGCGTTGTGACCGGCAAGCTTCCAGTAGCTATTCCGATCGAGTTTTCCCGAATTATTGGGCTCGGATTAAAAATTTCACCACTTTTTACGATTTCTCGATTTTGGTGATTTTCCCTAGTGGTACCCCTAGGGAAATCCGTAAAAATTCGTCGGATTCTGACGGAGCCAATTCTCAACGCGTTGTGACCGGCAAGCTTCCAGTAGCATTTCCGATCGAGTTTTCCCGAATTATTGGGCTCGGATCCAAAATTTCACCACTTTTTACGTTTTCTCGATTTTGGTGATTTTCCCCAGTGGTACCCCTAGGGAAATCCGTAAAAATTTGTCGGATTCCGACGGAGACAATTCTCGACGCGTTGTGACCGGCAAGCTTCCAGTAGCTATTCGGATCGAGTTTTCCCGAATTATTGGGCTCGGATCCAAAATTTCACCACTTTTAACGATTTCTCGATTTTGGTGATTTTCCCTAGTGGTACCCGTAGGGAAATCCGTAAAAATTCATCGGATTCCGACGAAGCCAATTCTCGACGCGTTGTGACCGGCAAGCTTCCAGTAGCTATTCCGATCGAGTTTTCCCGAATTATTGGGCACGGATTCAAAATTTTAACACTTTTTACGATTTCTCGATTTTGGTGATTTTTCCTAGTGGTACCCCTAGGGAAATCCGTAAAAATTCGTCGGATTTCGACGGAGCCAATTCTCAACGCGTTGTGACCGGCAAGCTTCCAGTAGCTATTCCGATCGAGTTTTCCCGAATTATTGGCTCGGATCAAAAATTTCACCACTTTTTACGATTTCTCGATTTTGGTGATTTTTCCTAGTGGTACCCCTAGGGAAATCCGTAAAAAATTCGTCGGATTCCGACGGAGCCAATCTCGACGCGTTATGACCGGCAAGCTTCCAGTAGCTATTCGGATCGAGTTTTCCCGAATTATTGGGCTCGGATCCAAATTTCACCACTTTTAACGATTTCTCGATTTTGGTGATTTTCCCTAGTGGTACCCCTAGGGAAATCCGTAAAAATTCGTCGGATTCCGACGGAGCCAATTCTCGACGCGTTGTGACCGGCAAGCTTCCAGTAGCTATTCGGATCGAGTTTTCCCGAATTATTGGGCTCGGATCCAAAATTTCACCACTTTTAACGATTTCTCGATTTTGGTGATTTTCCCTAGTGGTACCCCTAGGGAAATCCGTAAAAATTCATCGGATTCCGACGGAGCCAATTCTCGACGCGTTGTGACCGGCAAGCTTCCAGTAGCTATTCCGATCGAGTTTTCCCGAATTATTGGGCACGGATCCAAAATTTTACCACTTTTTACGATTTCTCGATTTTGGTGATTTTCCCTAGTGGTACCCCTAGGGAAATCCGTAAAAATTCGTCGGATTTCGACGGAGCCAATTCTCAACGCGTTGTGACCGGCAAGCTTCCAGTAGCTATTCCGATCGAGTTTTCCCGAATTATTGGCTCGGATCAAAAATTTCACCACTTTTTACGATTTCTCGATTTTGGTGATTTTTCCTAGTGGTACCCCTAGGGAAATCCGTAAAAATTCGTCGGATTCCGATGGAGCCAATTCTCGACGCGTTGTGACCGGCATGCTTCCATTAGCTATTCCGATCGAGTTTTCCCGAATTATTGGGTTCGGATCCAAAATTTTACCACTTTTTACGATTTCTCGATTTTTGTGATTTTCCCTAGTGGTACCCCTAGGGAAATCCGTAAAAATTCGTCGGATTCCGACGGAGCCAATTCTCGACGCGTTGTGACCGGCAAGCTTCCAGTAGCTATTCGGATCGAGTTTTCCCGAATTATTGGGCTCGGATCCAAAATTTCACCACTTTTAACGATTTCTCGATTTTGGTGATTTTCCCTAGTGGTACCCCTAGGGAAATCCGTAAAAATTCATCGGATTCCGACGGAGCCAATTCTCGACGCGTTGTGACCGGCAAGCTTCCAGTAGCTATTCCGATCGAGTTTTCCCGAATTATTGGCTCGGATCAAAAATTTCACCACTTTTTACGATTTCTCGATTTTGGTGATTTTTCCTAGTGGTACCCCTAGGGAAATCCGTAAAAATTCGTCGGATTCCGATGGAGCCAATTCTCGACGCGTTGTGACCGGCTTGCTTCCAGTAGCTATTCCGATCGAGTTTTCCCGAATTATTGGGCTCGGATCCAAAATTTTACCACTTTTTACGATTTCTCGATTTTTGTGATTTTCCCTAGTGGTACCCCTAGGGAAATCCGTAAAAATTCGTCGGATTCCGACGGAGCCAATTCTCGACGCGTTGTGACCGGCAAGCTTCCAGTAGCTATTCCGATCGAGTTTTCCAGAATTATTGGGCTCGGATCCAAAATTTCACCACTTTTTACGATTTCTCGATTTTGGTGATTTTCCCTAGTGGTACCCCTAGGGAAATCCGTAAAAATTCGTCGGATTCCGACGGAGCCAATTCTCGACGCGTTGTGACCGGCAAGCTTCTAGTAGCTATTCCGATCGAGTTTTCCCAAATTATTGGGCTCAGATCAAAAATTTCACCACTTTTTACGATTTCTCGATTTTGGTGATTTTCCCTAGTGGTACCCCTAGGGAAATCCGTAAAAATTCCGACGGAGCCAATTCTCGACGCGTTGTGACCTGCAAGCTTCCAGTAGCTATTCCGATCGAGTTTTCCCGAATTATTGGGCTCGGATCCAAAATTTCACCACTTTATACGATTTCTCGATTTTGGTGATTTTCCCTAGTGGTACCCCCTAGGGAAATCCGTAATAATTCCGACGGAGCCAATTCTCGACGCGTTGTGACCGGCAAGCTTCCAGTTGCTATTCCGATCGAGTTTTCCCGAATTATTGGGCTCTGATCCAAAATTTCACCACTTTTAACGATTTCTCGATTTTGGTGATTTTCCCTAGTGGTACCCCTAGGAAAATCCGTAAAAATTCGTCGGATTCCGACGGAACCAATTCTCGACGCGTTGTGACCGGCAAGCTTCCAGTAGCTATTCCGATTGAGTTTTCCCGAATTATTGGGCTCGGATCCAAAATTTTGACCACTTTTTTATGGTTTATCGATTTTGGTGATTTTCCCTAGTGGTACCCCTAGGGAAATCCGTAAAAATTCCGACGGAGCCAATTCTCGTCGCGTTGTGACCGGAAAGATTCCAGTAGCTATTCCTATCGAGTTTTCCCGAATTATTAGGCTCGGAACTAAAATTTCACCACTTTTTACGATTTCTCGATTTTGGTGATTTTCCCTAGTGGTACCCCTAGGGAAATCCGTAAAAATTCGTCGGATTTCGACGGAGCCAATTCTCGACGCGTTGTGACCGGCAAGCTTCCAGTAGCTATTCCGATCGAGTTTTCCCGAATTATTGGGCTCGGATTAAAAATTTCACCACTTTTTACGATTTCTCGATTTTGGTGATTTTCCCTAGTGGTACCCCTAGGGAAATCCGTAAAAATTCGTCGGATTCCGACAGAGCCAATTCTCAACGCGTTGTGACCGGCAAGCTTCCAGTAGCATTTCCGATCGAGTTTTCCCGAATTATTGGGCTCGGATCCAAAATTTCACCACTTTTTACGTTTTCTCGATTTTGGTGATTTTCCCGAGTGGTACCCTAGGGAAATCCGTAAAATTTTGTCGGATTCCGACGGAGCCAATTCTCGACGCGTTGTGACCGGCAAACTTTCAGTAGCTATTCTGATGGAGTTTTCCCGAATTATTGGGCTCGGATCAAAAATTTCACCACTTTTTACGATTTCTCGATTTTGGTGATTTTCCCTAGTGGTACACTTAGGGAAATCCGTAAAAATTCCGACGGAGCCAATTCTAGACGCGTTTTGACCGGCAAGCTTCCAGTAGCTATTCCGATCGAGTTTTCCCGAATTATTGGGATCGGATCCAAAATTTTACCACTTTTTACGATTTCTCGATTTTGGTGATTTTCCCTAGTGGTACCCCTAGGAAAATCCGTAAAAATTCCGACGGAGCCAATTCTCGATGCGTTGTGACCTGCAAGCTTCCAGTAGCTATTCCGATCGAGTTTTCCCGAATTATTGGGCTCGGATCCAAAATTTCACCACTTTATACGATTTCTCGATTTTGGTGATTTTCCCTAGTGGTACCCCCTAGGGAAATCCGTAATAATTCTGACGGAGCCAATTCTCGACGCGTTGTGACCGGCAAGCTTCCAGTTGCTATTCCGATCGAGTTTTCCCGAATTATTGGGCTCTGATCCAAAATTTCACCACTTTTAACGATTTCTCGATTTTGGTGATTTTCCCTAGTGGTACCCCTAGGAAAATCCGTAAAAATTCGTCGGATTCCGACGGAACCAATTCTGGACGCGTTGTGACCGGCAAGCTTCCAGTAGCTATTCCGATTGAGTTTTCCCGAATTATTGGGCTCGGATCAAAAATTTCACCACTTTTTACGATTTCTCGATTTTGGTGATTTTCCCTAGTGGTACACTTAGGGAAATCCGTAAAAATTCCGACGGAGCCAATTCTAGACGCGTTTTGACCGGCAAGCTTCCAGTAGCTATTCCGATCGAGTTTTCCCGAATTATTGGGATCGGATCCAAAATTTTACCACTTTTTACGATTTCTCGATTTTGGTGATTTTCCCTAGTGGTACCCCTAGGGAAATCCGTAAAAATTTCGAAGGAGCCAATTCTTGACGCGTTGTGACCGGCAAGCTTCCAGTAGCTATTCCGATCGAGTTTTCTCGAATTATTGGGCTCGGATCCAAAATTTCACCACTTTTTACGATTTCTCGATTTTGGTGATTTTCCCTAGTGGTACCCCTAGGGAAATCCGTAAAAATTCGTCGGATTCCGACGGAGCCAATTCTCGACGCGTTGTGACCGGCAAGCTTCCAGTAGCTATTCCGATCGAGTTTTCCCGAATTATTGGGCTCGGATCAAAAATTTCACCACTTTTTACGATTTCTCGATTTTGGTGATTTTCCCTAGTGGTACCCCTAGGGAAATCCGTAAAAATTTCGACGGAGCCAATTCTCGACGCGTTGTGACCTGCAAGCTTCCAGTAGCTATTCCGATCGAGTTTTCCCGAATTATTGGGCTCGGATCCAAAATTTCACCACTTTATACGATTTCTCGATTTTGGTGATTTTCCCTAGTGGTACCCCCTAGGGAAATCCGTAATAATTCCGACGGAGCCAATTCTCGACGCGTTGTGACCGGCAAGCTTCCAGTTGCTATTCCGATCGAGTTTTCCCGAATTATTGGGCTCTGATCCAAAATTTCACCACTTTTAACGATTTCTCGATTTTGGTGATTTTCCCTAATGGTACCCCTAGGGAAATCCGTAAAAATTCGTCGGATTCCGACGGAACCAATTCTCGACGCGTTGTGACCGGCAAGCTTCCAGTAGCTATTCCGATTGAGTTTTCCCGAATTATTGGGCTCGGATCCAAAATTTTGACCACTTTTTTACGGTTTATCGATTTTGGTGATTTTCCCTAGTGGTACCCCTAGGGAAATCCGTAAAAATTCCGACGGAGCCAATTCTCGTCGCGTTGTGACCGGCAAGCTTCCAGTAGCTATTCCTATCGAGTTTTCCCGAATTATTGGGCTCGGAACTAAAATTTCACCACTTTTTACGATTTCTCGATTTTGGTGATTTTCCCTAGTGGTACCCCTAGGGAAATCCGTAAAAATTCGTCGGATTTTGACGGAGCCAATTCTCGACGCGTTGTGACCGGCAAGCTTCCAGTAGATATTCCGATCGAGTTTTCCCGAATTATTGGGCTCGGATTAAAAATTTCACCACTTTTTACGATTTCTTTTGGTGATTTTCCCTAGTGGTACCCCTAGGGAAATCCGTAAAAATTCGTCGGATTCCGACGGAGCCAATTCTCAACGCGTTGTGACCGGCAAGCTTCCAGTAGCATTTCCGATCGAGTTTTCCCGAATTATTGGGCTCGGATCCAAAATTTCACCACTTTTTACGTTTTCTCGATTTTGGTGATTTTCCCGAGTGGTACCCTAGGGAAATCCGTAAAATTTTGTCGGATTCCGACGGAGCCAATTCTCGACGCGTTGTGACCGGCAAACTTTCAGTAGCTATTCTGATGGAGTTTTCCCGAATTATTGGGCTCGGATCAAAAATTTCACCACTTTTTACGATTTCTCGATTTTGGTGATTTTCCCTAGTGGTACACCTAGGGAAATCCGTAAAAATTCCGACGGAGCCAATTCTAGACGCGTTTTGACCGGCAAGCTTCCAGTAGCTATTCCGATCGAGTTTTCCCGAATTATTGGGATCGGATCCAAAATTTTACCACTTTTTACGATTTCTCGATTTTGGTGATTTTCCCTAGTGGTACCCCTAGGGAAATCCGTAAAAATTTCGAAGGAGCCAATTCTTGACGCGTTGTGACCGGCAAGCTTCCAGTAGCTATTCCGATCGAGTTTTCTCGAATTATTGGGCTCGGATCCAAAATTTCACCACTTTTTACGATTTCTCGATTTTGGTGATTTTCCCTAGTGGTACCCCTAGGGAAATCCGTAAAAATTCCGACGGAGCCAATTCTTGACGCGTTGTGACCGGCAAGCTTCCAGTAGCTATTCCGATCGAGTTTTCCCGAATTATTGGGCTCGGATCAAAAATTTTACCACTTTTTACGATTTTTCGATTTTGGTGATTTTCCCTAGTGGTACCCCTAGGGAAATCCGTAAAAATTCCGACGGAGCCAATTCTCGACGCGATGTGACCGGAAAGCTTTCAGTAGCTATTCCGATTGAGTTTTCCCGAATTATTGGGCTCGGATCCAAAATTTCACCACTTTTTACGATTTCTCGATTTTGGTGATTTTCCCTAGTGGTACCCCTAGGGAAATCCGTAAAAATTCCGACGGAGCCAATTCTCGACGCGTTGTGACCGGCAAGCTTTTAGTAGCTATTCCGATTGAGTTTTCCTGAATTATTGGGCTCGGATCCAAAATTTCACCACTTTTAACGATTTCTCGATTTTAGTGATTTTCCCTAGTGGTTCCCCTAGGGAAATCCGTAAAAATTCGTCGGATTCCGACAGAGCCAATTCTCGACGCGTTGTGACCGGCAAGCTTCCAGTAGCTATTCCGATCGAGTTTTCCCGAATTATTGGGCTCGGATCCAAAATTTCACCACTTTTTTACGGTTTATCGATTTTGGTGATTTTCCCTAGTGGTACCCCTAGGGAAATCCGTAAAAATTCCGACGGAGCCAATTCTCGACGCGTTGTGACCGGCAAGCTTCCAGTAGCTATTCCGATCGAGTTTTCCCGAATTATTGGGCTCGGATCCAAAATTTCACCACTTTTTACGATTTCTCGATTTTGGTGATTTTCCCTAGTGGTACCCCTAGGGAAATCCGTAAAAATTTCGACGGAGCGAATTCTCGACGCGTTGTGACCGGCAAGCTTCCAGTAGCTATTCCGATCGAGTTTTCCCGAATTATTGGGCTCGGATCCAAAATTTCACCACTTTTTACGATTTCTCGATTTTGGTGATTTTCCCTAGTGGTACCCCTAGGGAAATCCATAAAAATTCCGACGGAGCCAATTCTCGACGCGTTGTGACCGGTAAGCTTCCAGTAGCTATTCCGATCGAGTTTTCCCGAATTATTGGGCTCAGATCCAAAATTTCACCACTTTTTACGATTTCTCGATTTTGGTGATTTTCCCTAGTGGTACCCCTAGGGAAATCCGTAAAAATTTCGACGGAGCCAATTCTCGACGCGTTGTGACCGGCAAGCTTCCAGTAGCTATTCCGATCGAGTTTTCTCGAATTATTGGGCTCGGATCCAAAATTTCACCACTTTTTACGATTTCTCGATTTTGGTGATTTTCCCTAGTGGTACCCCTAGGGAAATCCGTAAAAATTTCGACGGAGCCAATTCTCCACGCGTTGTGACCGGCAAGCTTCCAGTAGCTATTCCGATCAAGTTTACCTGAATTATTGCGCTCGGATCAAAAATTTCACCACTTTTTACGATTACTCGATTTTGGTGATTTTCCCTAGTGGTACCCCTAGGGAAATCCGTAAAAATTCCGACGGAGCCAATTCTCGACGCGTTGTGACCTGCAAGCTTCCAGTAGCTATTCCAATCGAGTTTTCCCGAATTATTGGGCTCGGATCCAAAATTTCATCACTTTTTACGATTTCTCGATTTTGGTGATTTTCCCTAGTGGTACCCCTATGGAAATCCGTAATAATTCCGACGGAGCCAATTCTCGACGCGTTGTGACCGGCAAGCTTCCAGTAGCTATTCCGATCGAGTTTTCCCGAATTATTGGGCTCTGATCCAAAATTTCACCACTTTTAACGATTTCTCGATTTTGTTGATTTTCCCTAGTGGTACCCCTAGGGAAATCCGTAAAAATTCGTCGGATTCCGACGGAGCCAATTCTCGACGCGTTGTGACCGGCAAGATTCCAGTAGCTATTCCGATTGAGTTTTCCCGAATTATTGGGCTCGGATCCAAAATTTCACCACTTTTTTACGGTTTATCGATTTTGGTGATTTTCCCTAGTGGTAACCCTAGGGAAATCCGTAAAAATTCTGACGGAGCAAATTCTCGACGCGTTGTGACCGACAAGCTTCCAGTAGCTATTCCTATCGAGTTTTCCCGAATTATTTGGCTCGGAACTAAAATTTCACCACTTTTTACGATTTCTCGATTTTGGTGATTTTCCCTTGTGGTACCCCTAGGGAAATCCGTAAAAATTCGTCGGATTTCGACGGAGCCAATTCTCGACGCGTTGTGACCGGCAAGCTTCCAGTAGCTATTTCGATCGAGTTTTCCCGAATTATTGGGGTCGGATTAAAAATTTCACCACTTTTTACGATTTCTCGATTTTGGTGATTTTCCCTAGTGGTACCCCTAGGGAAATCCGTAAAAATTCGTCGGATTCCGACGGAGCCAATTCTCAACGCGTTGTGACCGGCAAGCTTCCAGTAGCATTTCCGATCGAGTTTTCCCGAATTATTGGGCTCGGATCCAAAATTACACCACTTTTTACGTTTTCTCGATTTTGGTGATTTTCCCCAGTGGTACCCCTAGGGAAATCCGTAAAATTTTGTCGGATTCTGACGTAGCCAATTCTCGACGCGTTGTGACCGGCAAGCTTTCAGTAGCTATTCTGATGGAGTTTTCCCGAATTATTGGGCTCGGATAAAAAATTTCACCACTTTTTACGATTTCTCGATTTTGGTGATTTTCCCTATTGGTACACCTAGGGAAATCCGTAAAAATTCCGACGGAGCCAATTCTCGACGCGTTTTGACCGGCAAGCTTCCAGTAGCTATTCCGATCGAGTTTTCCCGAATTATTGGGCTCGGATCAAAAATTTCACCACTTTTTACGATTTCTCGATTTTGGTGATTTTCCCTAGTGGTACCCCTAGGGAAATCCGTAAAAATTCCGACGGAGCCAATTCTCGACGCGTTGTGACCGGCAAGCTTCCAGTTGCTATTCCGATTGAGTTTTCCCGAATTATTGGGCTCTGATCCAAAATTTCACCACTTTTAACGATTTCTCGATTTTGGTGATTTTCCCTAGTGGTACCCCTAGGGAAATCCGTAAAAATTCGTCGTATTCCGACGGAACCAATTCTCGACGCGTTGTGACCGGCAAGCTTCCAGTAGCTATTCCGATTGAGTTTTCCCGAATTATTGGGCTCGGATCCAAAATTTCACCACTTTTTTACGGTTTATCGATTTTGGTGATTTTCCCTAGTGGTACCCCTAGGGAAATCCGTAAAAATTACGACGGAGCCAATTCTCGTCGCGTTGTGACCGGCAAGCTTCTAGTAGCTATTCCTATCGAGTTTTCCCGAATTATTGGGCTCGGAACTAAAATTTCACCACTTTTTACGATTTCTCGATTTTGGTGATTTTCCCTAGTGGTACCCCTAGGGAAATCCGTAAAAATTCGTCGGATTTCGACGGAGCCAATTCTCGACGCGTTGTGACCGGCAAGCTTCCAGTAGCTATTCCGATCGAGTTTTCCCGAATTATTGGGCTCGGATTAAAAATTTCACCACTTTTTACGATTTCTCGATTTTGGTGATTTTCCCTAGTGGTACCCCTAGGGAAATCCGTAAAAATTCGTCGGATTCCGACGGAGCCAAGTCTCGACGCGTTGTGACCGGCAAGCTTCCAGTAGCATTTCCGATAGAGTTTTCCCGAATTATTGGGCTCGGATCAAAAATTTCACCACTTTTTACGATTTCTCGATTTTGGTGATTTTCCCTAGTGGTACCCCTAGGGAAATCCGTAAAAATTCCGACGGAGCCAATTCTCGACGCGTTGTGACCGGCAAGCTTCCAGTAGCTATTCCGATCGAGTTTTCCCGAATTATTGGGCTCGGATCCAAAATTTCACCACTTTTTACGATTTCTCGATTTTGGTGATTTTTCCTAGTGGTACCCCTAGGGAAATCCGTAAAAATTCCGACGGAGCCAATTCTCGACGCGTTGTGACCGGCAAGCTTCCAGTAGCTATTCCGATCGAGTTTTCCCGAATTATTGGGCTCAGATCAAAAATTTCACCACTTTTTACGATTTCTCGATTTTAGTGATTTTCCCTAGTGGTACCCCTAGGGAAATCCGTAAAAATTCCGACGGAGCCAATTCTCCACGCGTTGTGACCGGCAACCTTCCAGTAGCTATTCCGATCGAGTTTTCCCGAATTATTGGGCTCGGATCCAAAATTTCACCACTTTTTACGATTTCTCGATTTTGGTGATTTTCCCTAGTGGTACCCCTAGGGAAATCCGTAAAAATTCGTCGGATTCCGACGGAGCCAATTCTCGACGCGTTGTGACCGGCATGCTTCCAGTAGCTATTCCGATCGAGTTTTCCCGAATTATTGGGCTCGGATCCAAAATTTCACCACTTTTAACGATTTCTCGATTTTGGTGATTTTCCCTAGTGGTACCCCTAGGGAAATCCGTAAAAATTCGTCGGATTCCGACGGAGCCAATTCTCGACGCGTTGTGACCGGCAAGCTTCCAGTAGCTATTCCGATCGAGTTTTCCCGAATTATTGGGCACGGATCCAAAATTTTATCACTTTTTACGATTTCTCGATTTTGGCGATTTTCCCTAGTGGTACCCCTAGGGAAATCCGTAAAAATTCGTCGGATTTCGACGGAGCCAATTCTCCACGCATTGTGACCGGCAAGCTTCCAGTAGCTATTCCGATCGAGTTTTCCCGAATTATTGGGCTCGGATCAAAAATTTCACCACTTTTTACGATTTCTCGATTTTGGTGATTTTTCCTAGTGGTACCCCTAGGGAAATCCGTAAATATTCGTCGGATTCCGATGGAGCCAATTCTCAATTCGTTGTGACCGGCATGCTTCCAGTAGCTATTCCGATCGAGTTTTCCCGAATTATTGGGCTCGGATCCAAAATTTCACCACTTTTTACGATTTCTCGATTTTTGTGATTTTTCCTAGTGGTACCCCTAGGGAAATCCGTTAAAAATTTGTCGGATTCCGACGGAGCCAATTCTCGACGCGTTGTGACCGGCAAGCTTCCAGTAGCTATTCCGATCGAGTTTTCCAGAATTATTGGGCTCTGATCCAAAATTTCACCACTTTTTACGATTTCCCGATTTTGGTGATTTTCCCTAGTGGTACCCCTAGGGAAATCCGTAAAAATTCGTCGGATTCCGACGGAGCCAATTCTCGACGCGTTGTGACCGGCAAGCTTCCAGTAGCTATTCCGATCGAGTTTTCCCGAATTATTGGGCTCGGATCAAAAATTTCACCACTTTTTATGATTTCTCGATTTTGGTGATTTTCCCTAGTGGTACCCCTAGCGAAATCCGTAAAAATTCGTCGGATTTCGACGGAGCCAATTCTCAACGCATTGTGACCGGCAAGCTTCCAGTAGCTATTCCGATCGAGTTTTCCCGAATTATTGGGCTCGGATCAAAAATTTCACCACTTTTTACGATTTCTCGATTTTGGTGATTTTTCCTAGTGGTACCCCTAGGGAAATCCGTAAATATTCGTCGGATTCCGATGGAGCCAATTCTCAATTCGTTGTGACCGGCATGCTTCCAGTAGCTATTCCGATCGAGTTTTCCCGAATTATTGGTCTCGGATCCAAAATTTCACCACTTTTTACGATTTCTCGATTTTTGTGATTTTTCCTAGTGGTACCCCTAGGGAAATCCGTAAAAATTTGTCGGATTCCGATGGAGCCAATTCTCGACGCGTTGTGACCGGCAAGCTTCCAGTAGCTATTCCGATCGAGTTTTCCAGAATTATTGGGCTCGGATCCAAAATTTCACCACTTTTTACGATTTCCCGATTTTGGTGATTTTCCCTAGTGGTACCCCTAGGGAAATCCGTAAAAATTCGTCGGATTCCGACGGAGCCAATTCTCGACGCGTTGTGACCGGCAATCTTCCAGTAGCTATTCCGATCGAGTTTTCCCGAATTATTGGGCTCGGATCAAAAATTTCACCACTTTTTATGATTTCTCGATTTTGGTGATTTTCCCTAGTGGTACCCCTAGCGAAATCCGTAAAAATTCCGACGGAGCCAATTCTCGACGCGTTGTGACCTGCAAGCTTCCAGTAGCTATTCCGATCGAGTTTTCCCGAATTATTGGGCTCGGATCCAAAATTTCACCACTTTATACGATTTCTCGATTTTGGTGATTTTCCCTAGTGGTACCCCTAGGGAAATCTGTAATAATTCCGACGGAGCCAATTCTCGACGCGTTGTGACCGGCAAGCTTCAGGTTGCTATTCGATCGAGTTTTCCCGAATTATTGTGCTCTGATCCAAAATTTCACCAATTTTAACGATTTCTCGATTTTGGTGATTTTCTCTAGTGGTACACCTAGGGAAATCCGTAAAAATTCATCGGCTTCCGACGGAGCCAATTCTCGACGCGTTGTGACCGGCAAGCTTCCAGTAGCTATTCCGATTGAGTTTTCCCGAATTATTGGGCTCGGATCCAAAATTTCACCACTTTTTTACGGTTTATCGATTTTGGTGATTTTCCCTAGTTGGTACCACTAGGGAAATCCGTAAAAATTCCGACGGAGCCAATTCTCGACGCGTTGTGACCGGCAAGCTTCCAGTAGCTATTCCTATCGAGTTTTCCTGAATTATTGGGCTCGGAACTAAAATTTCACCACTTTTTACGATTTCTCGATTTTGGTGATTTTCCCTAGTGGTACCCCTAGGGAAATCCGTAAAAATTCGTCGGATTTCGACGGAGCCAATTCTCGACGCGTTGTGACCGGCAAGCTTCCAGTAGCTATTCCGATCGAGTTTTCCCGAATTATTGGGCTCGGATTAAAAATTTCACCACTTTTTACGATTTCTCGATTTTGGTGATTTTCCCTAGTGGTACCCCTAGGGAAATCCGTAAAAATTCGTCGGATTCCGACGGAGCCAATTCTCAACGCGTTGTGACCGGCAAGCTTCCAGTAGCATTTCCGATCGAGTATTCCCGAATTATTGGGCTCGGATCCAAAATTTCACCACTTTTTACGTTTTCTCGATTTTGGTGATTTTCCCCAGTGGAACCCCTAGGGAAATCCGTAAAAATTTGTCGGATTCCGACGGAGCCAATTCTCGACGCGTTGTGACCGGCAAGCTTCCAGTAGCTATTCGGATCGAGTTTTCCCGAATTATTGGGCTCGGATCCAAAATTTCACCACTTTTAACGATTTCTCGATTTTGGTGATTTTCCCTAGTGGTACCCGTAGGGAAATCCGTAAAAATTCATCGGATTCCGACGGAGCCAATTCTCGACGCGTTGTGACCGGCAAGCTTCCAGTAGCTATTCCGATCGAGTTTTCCCGAATTATTGGGCACGGATTCAAAATTTTAACAATTTTTACGATATCTCGATTTTGGTGATTTTCCCTAGTGGTACCCCTAGGGAAATCCGTAAAAATTCGTCGGATTCCGACGGAGCCAATTCTCAACGCGTTGTGACCGGCAAGCTTCCAGTAGCTATTCCGATCGAGTTTTCCCGAATTATTGGCTCGGATCAAAAATTTCACCACTTTTTACGATTTCTCGATTTTGGTGATTTTTCCTAGTGGTACCCCTAGGGAAATCCATAAAAATTCGTAGGATTCCGACGGAGCCAATTCTCGACGCGTTATGACCGGCAAGCTTCCAGTAGCTATTCGGATCGAGTTTTCCCGAATTATTGGGCTCGGATCCAAAATTTCACCACTTTTAACGATTTCTCGATTTTGGTGATTTTCCCTAGTGGTACCCCTAGGGAAATCCGTAAAAATTCGTCGGATTCCGACGGAGCCAATTCTCGACGCGTTGTGACCGGCAAGCTTCCAGTAGCTATTCGGATCGAGTTTTCCCGAATTATTGGGCTCGGATCCAAAATTTCACCACTTTTAACGATTTCTCGATTTTGGTGATTTTCCCTAGTGGTACCCCTAGGGAAATCCGTAAAAATTCATCGGATTCCGACGGAGCCAATTCTCGACGCGTTGTGACCGGCAAGCTTCCAGTAGCTATTCCGATCGAGTTTTCCCGAATTATTGGGCACGGATCCAAAATTTTACCACTTTTTACGATTTCTCGATTTTGGTGATTTTCCCTAGTGGTACCCCTAGGGAAATCCGTAAAAATTCATCGGATTCCGACGGAGCCAATTCTCGACGCGTTGTGACCGGCAAGCTTCCAGTAGCTATTCCGATCGAGTTTTCCCGAATTATTGGGCACGGATCCAAAATTTTACCACTTTTTACGATTTCTCGATTTTGGTGATTTTCCCTAGTGGTACCCCTAGGGAAATCCGTAAAAATTCGTCGGATTTCGACGGAGCCAATTCTCAACGCGTTGTGACCGGAAAGCTTCCAGTAGCTATTCCGATCGAGTTTTCCCGAATTATTGGCTCGGATCCAAAATTTCACCACTTTTTACGATTTCTCGATTTTGGTGATTTTCCCTAGTGGTACCCCTAGGGAAATCCGTAAAAATTTCGACGGATCCAATTCTCGACGCGTTGTGACCTGCAAGCTTCCAGTAGCTATTCCGATCGAGTTTTCCCGAATTATTGGGCTCGGATCCAAAATTTCACCACTTTATACGATTTCTCGATTTTGGTGATTTTCCCTAGTGGTACCCCCTAGGGAAATCCGTAATAATTCCGACGGAGCCAATTCTCGACGCGTTGTGACCGGCAAGCTTCCAGTTGCTATTCCGATCGAGTTTTCCCGAATTATTGGGCTCTGATCCAAAATTTCACCACTTTTAACGATTTCTCGATTTTGGTGATTTTCCCTAGTGGTACCCCTAGGGAAATCCGTAAAAATTCGTCGGATTCCGACGGAACCAATTCTCGACGCGTTGTGACCGGCAAGCTTCCAGTAGCTATTCCGATTGAGTTTTCCCGAATTATTGGGCTCGGATCCAAAATTTTGATCACTTTTTTACGGTTTATCGATTTTGGTGATTTTCCCTAGTGGTACCCCTTGGGAAATCCGTAAAAATTCCGACGGAGCCAATTCTCGTCGCGTTGTGACCGGCAAGCTTCCAGTAGCTATTCCTATCGAGTTTTCCCGAATTATTGGGCTCGGAACTAAAATTTCACCACTTTTTACGATTTCTCGATTTTGGTGATTTTCCCTAGTGGTACCCCTAGGGAAATCCGTAAAAATTTCGACGGAGCCAATTCTCGACGCGTTGTGACCGGCAAGCTTCCAGTAGCTATTCCGATCGAGTTTTCCCGAATTATTGGGCTCGGATCCAAAATTTCACCACTTTTTACGATTTCTCGATTTTGGTGATTTTCCCTAGTGGTACCCCTAGGGAAATCCATAAAAATTCCGACGGAGCCAATTCTCGACGCGTTGTGACCGGCAAGCTTCCAGTAGCTATTCCGATCGAGTTTTCCCGAATTATTGGGCTCAGATCCAAAATTTCACCACTTTTTACGATTTCTCGATTTTGGTGATTTTCCCTAGTGGTACCCCTAGGGAAATCCGTAAAAATTTCGACGGAGCCAATTCTCGACGCGTTGTGACCGGCAAGCTTCCAGTAGCTATTCCGATCGAGTTTTCTCGAATTATTGGGCTCGGATCCAAAATTTCACCACTTTTTACGATTTCTCGATTTTGGTGATTTTCCCTAGTGGTACCCCTAGGGAAATCCGTAAAAATTCCGACGGAGCCAATTCTCGACGCGTTGTGACCGGCAAGCTTCCAGTAGCTATTCCGATCGAGTTTACCTGAATTATTGGGCTCGGATCAAAAATTTCACCACTTTTTACGATTACTCGATTTTGGTGATTTTCCCTAGTGGTACCCCTAGGGAAATCCGTAAAAATTCCGACGGAGCCAATTCTCGACGTGTTGTGACCTGCAAGCTTCCAGTAGCTATTCCGATCGAGTTTTCCCGAATTATTGGGCTCGGATCCAAAATTTCATCACTTTTTACGATTTCTCGATTTTGGTGATTTTCCCTAGTGGTACCCCTATGGAAATCCGTAATAATTCCGACGGAGCCAATTCTCGACGCGTTGTGACCGGCAATCTTCCAGTAGCTATTCCGATCGCGTTTTCCCGAATTATTGGGCTCTGATCCAAAATTTCACCACTTTTAACGATTTCTCGATTTTGGTGATTTTTCCTAGTGGTACCCCTAGGGAAATCCGTAAAAATTCGTCGGATTCCGACGGAGCCAATTCTCGACGCGTTGTGACCGGCAAGATTCCATTAGCTATTCCGATTGAGTTTTCCCGAATTATTGGGCTCGGATCCAAAATTTCACCACTTTTTTACGGTTTATCGATTTTGGTGATTTTCCCTAGTGGTACCCCTAGGGAAATCCGTAAAAATTCTGACGGAGCAAATTCTCGACGCGTTGTGACCGACAAGCTTCCAGTAGCTATTCCTATCGAGTTTTCCCGAATTATTGGGCTCGGAACTAAAATTTCACCACTTTTTACGATTTCTCGATTTTGGTGATTTTCCCTTGTGGTACCCCTAGGGAAATCCGTAAAAATTCGTCGGATTTCGACGGAGCCAATTCTCGACGCGTTGTGACCGGCAAGCTTCCAGTAGCTATTCCGATCGAGTTTTCCCGAATTATTGGGGTCGGATTAAAAATTTCACAACTTTTTACGATTTCTCGATTTTGGTGATTTTCCCTAGTGGTACCCCTAGGGAAATCCGTAAAAATTCGTCGGATTCCGACGGAGCCAATTCTCAACGCGTTGTGACCGGCAAGCTTCCAGTAGCATTTCCGATCGAGTTTTCCCGAATTATTGGGCTCGGATCCAAAATTACACCACTTTTTACGTTTTCTCGATTTTGGTGATTTTCCCCAGTGGTACCCCTAGGGAAATCCGTAAAATTTTGTCGGATTCTGACGTAGCCAATTCTCGACGCGTTGTGACCGGCAAGCTTTCAGTAGCTATTCTGATGGAGTTTTCCCGAATTATTGGGCTCGGATAAAAAATTTCACCACTTTTTACGATTTCTCGATTTTGGTGATTTTCCCTATTGGTACACCTAGGGAAATCCGTAAAAATTCCGACGGAGCCAATTCTCGACGCGTTTTGACCGGCAAGCTTCCAGTAGCTATTCCGATCGAGTTTTCCCGAATTATTGGGATCGGATCCAAAATTTCACCACTTTTTACGATTTCTCGATTTTGGTGATTTTCCCTAGTGGTACCCCTAGGGAAATCCGTAAAAATTTCGACGGAGCGAATTCTCGACGCGTTGTGACCGGCAAGCTTCCAGTAGCTATTCCGATCGAGTTTTCTCGAATTATTGGGCTCGGATCCAAAATTTCACCACTTTTTACGATTTCTCGATTTTGGTGATTTTCCCTAGTGGTACCCCTAGGGAAATCCGTAAAAATTCCGACGGAGCCAATTCTCGACGCGTTGTGACCGGCAAGCTTCCAGTAGCTATTCCGATCGAGTTTTCCCGAATTATTGGGCTCGGATCAAAAATTTTACCACTTTTTACGATTTTTCGATTTTGGTGATTTTCCCTAGTGGTACCCCTAGGGAAATCCGTAAAAATTTGTCGGATTCCGACGGAGCCAATTCTCGACGCGATGTGACCGGCAAGCTTTCAGTAGCTATTCCGATCGAGTTTTCCAGAATTATTGGGCTCGGGTCCAAAATTTCACCACTTTTTACGATTTCTCGATTTTGGTGATTTTCCCTAGTGGTACCCCTAGGGAAATCCGTAAAAATTCCGACGGAGCCAATTCTCGACGCGTTGTGACCGGCAAGCTTCCAGTAGCTATTCCGATCGATTTTTCACGAATTATTGGGCTCGGATCAAAAATTTCACCACTTTTAACGATTTCTCGATTTTGGTGATTTTCCCTAGTGGTACCCCTAGGGAAATCCGTAAAAATTCGTCGGATTCCGACGGAGCCAATTCTCGACGCGTTGTGACCGGCAAGCTTCCAGTAGCTATTCCGATCGAGTTTTCCCGATATATTGGGCTCGGATCCAAAATTTCACCACTTTTTTACGTTTTATCGATTTTGGTGATTTTTCCTAGTGGTACCCCTAGGGAAATCCGTAAAAATTCCGACGGAGCCAATTCTCGGCGCGTTATGACCGGCAAGCTTCCAGTAGCTATTCCGATCGAGTTTTCCCGAATTATTGGGCTCGGATCCAAAATTTCACCACTTTTTACGATTTCTCGATTTTGGTGATTTTCCCTAGTGGTACCCCTAGGGAAATCCGTAAAAATTTCGACGGAGCCAATTCTCGACGCGTTGTGACCGGCAAGCTTCCAGTAGCTATTCCGATCGAGTTTTCCCGAATTATTGGGCTCGGATCCAAAATTTCACCACTTTATACGATTTCTCGATTTTGGTGATTTTCCCTAGTGGTACCCATAGGGAAATCCGTAAAAATTTATCGTATTCCGACGGAGCCAATTCTCGACGCGTTGTGACCGGCAAGCTTCCAGTAGCTATTCGGATCGAGTTTTCCCGAATTATTGGGCTCGGATCCAAAATTTCACCACTTTTTACGATTTCTCGATTTTGGTGATTTTCCCTAGTGGTACCCCTAGGGAAATCCGTAAAAATTCGTCGAATTCCGAAGGAGCCAATTCTCGACGCGTTGTGACCGGCAAGCTTCCAGTAGCTATTCCGATCGAGTTTTCCCGAATTATTGGGCTCGGATCCAAAATTTCACCACTTTTTACGATTTCTCGATTTTGGTGATTTTCCCTAGTGGTACCCCTAGGGAAATCCGTAAAAATGCCGACGGAGCCAATTCTCGACGCGTTGTGACCGGCAAGCTTCCAGTAGCTATTCCGATCGAGTGTTCCCGAATTATTGGGCTCGGATCAAAAATTTCACCACTTTTTACGATTTCTCGATTTTGGTGATTTTCCCTAGTGGTACACCTAGGGAAATCCGTAAAAATTCCGACGGAGCCAATTCTCGGCGCGTTGTGACCGGCAAGCTTCAGTAGCTATTCCGATCGAGTTTTCCCAAATTATTGGGCTCGGATCCAAAATTTCACCACTTTTTACGATTTCTCGATTTTGGTGATTTTCCGTAGTGGTACCCCTAGGGAAATCCGTAAAAATTCGTCGGATTCCGACGGAGCCAATTCTCGACGCGTTGTGACCGGCAAGCTTCCAGTAGCTATTCCGATCAAGTTTTCCTGAATTATTGGGCTCGGATCAAAAATTTCACCACTTTTTACAATTTCTCGATTTTGGTGATTTTCCCTAGTGGACCTAGGGAAATCCGTAAAAATTCCGACGGAGCCAATTCTCGGCGCGTTGTGACCGGCAAGCTTCCAGTAGCTATTCCGATCGAGTTTTCCCGAATTATTGGGCTCGGATCCAAAATTTCACCACTTTATACGATTTCTCGATTTTGGTGATTTTCCCTAGTGGTACCCATAGGGAAATCCGTAAAAATTTGTCGGATTCCGACGGAGCCAATTCTCGACGCGTTGTGACCGGCAAGCTTCCAGTAGCTATTCCGATCGAGTTTTCCCGAATTATTGGGCTCGGATCCAAAATTTCACCACTTTTTACGATTTCTCGATTTTGGTGATTTTCCCTAGTGGTACCCCTAAGGAAATCCGTAAAAATTTGTCGGATTCCGACGGAGCCAATTCTCGAGGCGTTGTGACCGGCAAGCTTCCAGTAGCTATTCCGATCGAGTTTTCCCGAATTATTGGGCTCGGATCAAAAATTTCACAACTTTTTACGATTTCTCGATTTTGGTGATTTTCCCTAGTGGTACCCCTAGGAAAATCCGTAAAAATTCCGACGGAGCCAATTCTCGACGCGTTGTGACCGGCAAGCTTCCAGTATCTATTTCGATCGAGTTTTCCCGAATTATTGGGTTCGGATCCAAAATTTCACCACTTTTTACGATTTCTCGATTTTGGTGATTTTCCCTAGTGGTACCCCTAGGGAAATCCGTAAAAATTCGTGGCATTCCGACGGAGCCAATTCTTGACGTGTTGTGACCGGCAAGCTTCCAGTAGCTATTCCGATCGAGTTTTCCCGAATTATTGGGCTCGGATCAAAAATTTCACCACTTTTTACGATTTCTCGATTTTGGTGATTTTCCCTAGTGGTACCCCTAGGGAAATCCGTAAAAATTCGTCGGATTTCGACGGAGCCAATTTTCGGCGCGTTGTGACCGGCAAGCTTCCAGTAGCTATTCCGATCGAGTTTTCCCGAATTATTGGGCTCGGATCCAAAATTTCACCACTTTTTACGATTTCTCGATTTTGATGATTTTTCCTAGTGGTACCGCTAGGGAAATCCGTAAAAATTCGTGGGATTCCGACGGAGCCAATTCTCGACGCGTTGTGACCGGCAAGCTTCCAGTAGCAATTCCGATCGAGTTTTCCCGAATTATTGGGCTCGGATCCAAAATTTCACCTCTTTTTACGATTTCTAGATTTTGGTGATTTTTCCTAGTGGTACCCCTAGGGAAATCAGTAAAAATTCGTCGGATTCCGACGGAGCCAATTCTCGACGCGTTGTGACCGGCAAGCTTCCAGTAGCTATTCCGATCGAGTTTTCCCGATATATTGGGCTCGGATCCAAAATTTCACCACTTTTTTACGTTTTATCGATTTTGGTGATTTTCCCTAGTGGTACCCCTAGGGAAATCCGTAAAAATTCCGACGGAGCCAATTCTCGGCGCGTTATGACCGGCAAGCTTCCAGTAGCTATTCCGATCGAGTTTTCCCGAATTATTGGGCTCGGATCCAAAATTTCACCACTTTTTACGATTTCTCGATTTTGGTGATTTTCCCTAGTGGTACCCCTAGGGAAATCCGTAAAAATTTCGACGGAGTCAATTCTCGACGCGTTGTGACCGGCAAGCTTCCAGTAGCTATTCCGATCGAGTTTTCCCGAATTATTGGGCTCGGATCCAAAATTTCACCACTTTATACGATTTCTCGATTTTGGTGATTTTCCCTAGTGGTACCCATAGGGAAATCCGTAAAAATTTATCGTATTCCGACGGAACCAATTCTCGACGCGTTGTGACCGGCAAGCTTCCAGTAGCTATTCGGATCGAGTTTTCCCGAATTATTGGGCTCGGATCCAAAATTTCACCACTTTTTACGATTTCTCGATTTTGGTGATTTTCCCTAGTGGTACCCCTAGGGAAATCCGTAAAAATTCGTCGAATTCCGAAGGAGCCAATTCTCGACGCGTTGTGACCGGCAAGCTTCCAGTAGCTATTCCGATCGAGTTTTCCCGAATTATTGGGCTCGGATCCAAAATTTCACCACTTTTTACGATTTCTCGATTTTGGTGATTTTCCCTAGTGGTACCCCTAGGGAAATCCGTAAAAATGCCGACGGAGCCAATTCTCGACGCGTTGTGACCGGCAAGCTTCCAGTAGCTATTCCGATCGAGTGTTCCCGAATTATTGGGCTCGGATCAAAAATTTCACCACTTTTTACGATTTCTCGATTTTGGTGATTTTCCCTAGTGGTACACCTAGGGAAATCCGTAAAAATTCCGACGGAGCCAATTCTCGGCGCGTTGTGACCGGCAAGCTTCAGTAGCTATTCCGATCGAGTTTTCCCGAATTATTGGGCTCGGATCCAAAATTTCACCACTTTTTACGATTTCTCGATTTTGGTGATTTTCCCTAGTGGTACCCCTAGGGAAATCCGTAAAAATTTGTTGGATTCCGACGGAGCCAATTCTCGACGCGTTGTGACCGGCAAGCTTCCAGTAGCTATGCCGATCGAGTTTTCCCGAATTATTGGGCTCGGATCAAAAATTTCACCACTTTTTACGATTTCTCGATTTTGGTGATTTTCCCTAGTGGTACACCTAGGGAAATCCGTAAAAATTCCGACGGAGCCAATTCTCGGCGCGTTGTGACCGGCAAGCTTCAGTAGCTATTCCGATCGAGTTTTCCCGAATTATTGGGCTCGGATCCAAAATTTCACCACTTTTTACGATTTCTCGATTTTGGTGATTTTCCCTAGTGGACCTAGGGAAATCCGTAAAAATTTCGACGGAGCCAATTCTCGGCGCGTTGTGACCGGCAAGCTTCTAGTAGCTATTCCGATCGAGTTTTCCCGAATTATTGGGCTCGGATCCAAAATTTCACCACTTTATACGATTTCTCGATTTTGGTGATTTTCCCTAGTGGTACCCATAGGGAAATCCGTAAAAATTTGTCGGATTCTGACGGAGCCAATTCTCGACGCGTTGTGACCGGCAAGCTTCCAGTAGCTATTCCGATCGAGTTTTCCCGAATTATTGGGCTCGGATCCAAAATTTCACCTCTTTTTACGATTTCTCGATTTTGGTGATTTTCCCTAGTGGTACCCCTAGGGAAATCCGTAAAAATTTGTCGGATTCCGACGGAGCCAATTCTCGACACGTTGTGACCGGCAAGCTTCCAGTAGCTATTCCGATCGAGTTTTCCCGAATTATTGGGCTCGGATCAAAAATTTCACCACATTTTACGATTTCTCGATTTTGGTGATTTTCCCTAGTGGTACCCCTAGGGAAATCCGTAAAAATTCCGACGGAGCCAATTCTCGACGCGATGTGACCGGCAAGCTTTCAGTAGCTATTCTGATCGAGTTTTCCCGAATTATTGGGCTCGGATCCAAAATTTCACCACTTTTTACGATTTCTCGATTTTGGTGATTTTCCCTAGTGGTACCCCTAAGGAAATCCGTAAAAATTTGTCGGATTCCGACGGAGCCAATTCTCGACGCGTTGTGACCGGCAAGCTTCCAGTAGCTATTCCGATCGAGTTTTCCCGAATTATTGGGCTCGGATCAAAAATTTCACAACTTTTTACGATTTCTCGATTTTGGTGATTTTCCCTAGTGGTACCCCTAGGAAAATCCGTAAAAATTCCGACGGAGCCAATTCTCGACGCGTTGTGACCGGCAAGCTTCCAGTATCTATTCCTATCGAATTTTCCCGAATTATTGGGTTCGGATCCAAAATTTCACCACTTTTTACGATTTCTCGATTTTGGTGATTTTCCCTAGTGGTACCCCTAGGGAAATCCGTAAAAATTCGTGGCATTCCGACGGAGCCAATTCTCGACGTGTTGTGACCGGCAAGCTTCCAGTAGCTATTCCGATCGAGTTTTCCCGAATTATTGGGCTCGGATCCAAAATTTCACCACTTTTAACGATTTCTCGATTTTGGTGATTTTCCCTAGTGGTACCCCTAGGGAAATCCGTAAAAATTCATCGGATTCCGACGGAGCCAATTCTCGACGCGTTGTGACCGGCAAGCTTCCAGTAGCTATTCCGATCGAGTTTTCCCGAATTATTGGGCACGGATCCAAAATTTTACCACTTTTTACGATTTCTCGATTTTGGTGATTTTTCCTAGTGGTACCCCTAGGGAAATCCGTAAAAATTCATCGGATTCCGACGGAGCCAATTCTCGACGCGTTGTGACCGGCAAGCTTCCAGTAGCTATTCCGATCGAGTTTTCCCGAATTATTGGGCACGGATCCAAAATTTTACCACTTTTTACGATTTCTCGATTTTGGTGATTTTCCCTAGTGGTACCCCCTAGGGAAATCCGTAAAAATTCGTCGGATTTCGACGGAGCCAATTCTCAACGCGTTGTGACCGGCAAGCTTCCAGTAGCTATTCCGATCGAGTTTTCCCGAATTATTGGCTCGGATCAAAAATTTCACCACTTTTTACGATTTCTCGATTTTGGTGATTTTTCCTAGTGGTACCCCTAGGGAAATCCGTAAAAATTCGTCGGATTCCGATGGAGCCAATTCTCGACGCGTTGTGACCGGCATGCTTCCATTAGCTATTCCGATCGAGTTTTCCCGAATTATTGGGTTCGGATCCAAAATTTTACCACTTTTTACGATTTCTCGATTTTTGTGATTTTCCCTAGTGGTACCCCTAGGGAAATCCGTAAAAATTCGTCGGATTCCGACGGAGCCAATTCTCGACGCGTTGTGACCGGCAAGCTTCCAGTAGCTATTCGGATCGAGTTTTCCCGAATTATTGGGCTCGGATCCAAAATTTCACCACTTTTAACGATTTCTCGATTTTGGTGATTTTCCCTAGTGGTACCCCTAGGGAAATCCGTAAAAATTCATCGGATTCCGACGGAGCCAATTCTCGACGCGTTGTGACCGGCAAGCTTCCAGTAGCTATTCCGATCGAGTTTTCCCGAATTATTGGCTCGGATCAAAAATTTCACCACTTTTTACGATTTCTCGATTTTGGTGATTTTTCCTAGTGGTACCCCTAGGGAAATCCGTAAAAATTCGTCGGATTCCGATGGAGCCAATTCTCGACGCGTTGTGACCGGCATGCTTCCAGTAGCTATTCCGATCGAGTTTTCCCGAATTATTGGGCTCGGATCCAAAATTTTACCACTTTTTACGATTTCTCGATTTTTGTGATTTTCCCTAGTGGTACCCCTAGGGAAATCCGTAAAAATTCGTCGGATTCCGACGGAGCCAATTCTCGACGCGTTGTGACCGGCAAGCTTCCAGTAGCTATTCCGATCGAGTTTTCCAGAATTATTGGGCTCGGATCCAAAATTTCACCACTTTTTACGATTTCTCGATTTTGGTGATTTTCCCTAGTGGTACCCCTAGGGAAATCCGTAAAAATTCGTCGGATTCCGACGGAGCCAATTCTCGATGCGTTGTGACCGGCAAGCTTCCAGTAGCTATTCCGATCGAGTTTTCCCGAATTATTGGGCTCGGATCAAAAATTTCACCACTTTTTACGATTTCTCGATTTTGGTGATTTTCCCTAGTGGTACCCCTAGGGAAATCCGTAAAAATTTCGACGGAGCCAATTCTCGACGCGTTGTGACCTGCAAGCTTCCAGTAGCTATTCCGATCGAGTTTTCCCGAATTATTGGGCTCGGATCCAAAATTTCACCACTTTATACGATTTCTCGATTTTGGTGATTTTCCCTAGTGGTACCCCCTAGGGAAATCCGTAATAATTCCGACGGAGCCAATTCTCGACGCGTTGTGACCGGCAAGCTTCCAGTTGCTATTCCGATCGAGTTTTCCCGAATTATTGGGCTCTGATCCAAAATTTCACCACTTTTAACGATTTCTCGATTTTGGTGATTTTCCCTAGTGGTACCCCGAGGGAAATCCGTAAAAATTCGTCGGATTCCGACGGAACCAATTCTCGACGCGTTGTGACCGGCAAGCTTCCAGTAGCTATTCCGATTGAGTTTTCCCGAATTATTGGGCTCGGATCCAAAATTTTGATCACTTTTTTACGGTTTATCGATTTTGGTGATTTTCCCTAGTGGTACCCCTTGGGAAATCCGTAAAAATCCCGACGGAGCCAATTCTCGTCGCGTTGTGACCGGCAAGCTTCCAGTAGCTATTCCTATCGAGTTTTCCCGAATTATTGGGCTCGGAACTAAAATTTCACCACTTTTTACGATTTCTCGATTTTGGTGATTTTCCCTAGTGGTACCCCTAGGGAAATCCGTAAAAATTTCGACGGAGCCAATTCTCGACGCGTTGTGACCGGCAAGCTTCCAGTAGCTATTCCGATCGAGTTTTCCCGAATTATTGGGCTCGGATCAAAAATTTCACCACTTTTTACGATTTCTCGATTTTGGTGATTTTCCCTAGTGGTACCCCTAGGGAAATCCATAAAAATTCCGACGGAGCCAATTCTCGACGCGTTGTGACCGGCAAGCTTCCAGTAGCTATTCCGATCGAGTTTTCCCGAATTATTGGGCTCAGATCCAAAATTTCACCACTTTTTACGATTTCTCGATTTTGGTGATTTTCCCTAGTGGTACCCCTAGGGAAATCCGTAAAAATTTCGACGGAGCCAATTCTCGACGCGTTGTGACCGGAAAGCTTCCAGTAGCTATTCCGATCGAGTTTTCTCGAATTATTGGGCTCGGATCCAAAATTTCACCACTTTTTACGATTTCTCGATTTTGGTGATTTTCCCTAGTGGTACCCCTAGGGAAATCCGTAAAAATTCCGACGGAGCCAATTCTCGACGCGTTGTGACAGTCAAGCTTCCAGTAGCTATTCCGATCGAGTTTACCTGAATTATTGGGCTCGGATCAAAAATTTCACCACTTTTTACGATTACTCGATTTTGGTGATTTTCCCTAGTGGTACCCCTAGGGAAATCCGTAAAAATTCCGACGGAGCCAATTCTCGACGTGTTGTGACCTGCAAGCTTCCAGTAGCTATTCCGATCGAGTTTTCCCGAATTATTGGGCTCGGATCCAAAATTTCATCACTTTTTACGATTTCTCGATTTTGGTGATTTTCCCTAGTGGTACCCCTATGGAAATCCGTAATAATTCCGACGGAGCCAATTCTCGACGCGTTGTGACCGGCAAGCTTCCAGTAGCTATTCCGATCGAGTTTTCCCGAATTATTGGGCTCTGATCCAAAATTTCACCACTTTTAACGATTTCTCGATTTTGGTGATTTTCCCTAGTGGTACCCCTAGGGAAATCCGTAAAAATTCGTCGGATTCCGACGGAGCCAATTCTCGACGCGTTGTGACCGGCAAGATTCCATTAGCTATTCCGATTGAGTTTTCCCGAATTATTGGGCTCGGATCCAAAATTTCACCACTTTTTTACGGTTTATCGATTTTGGTGATTTTCCCTAGTGGTACCCCTAGGGAAATCCGTAAAAATTCTGACGGAGCAAATTCTCGACGCGTTGTGACCGACAAGCTTCCAGTAGCTATTCCTATCGAGTTTTCCCGAATTATTGGGCTCGGAACTAAAATTTCACCACTTTTTACGATTTCTCGATTTTGGTGATTTTCCCTTGTAGTACCCCTAGGGAAATCCGTAAAAATTCGTCGGATTTCGACGGAGCCAATTCTCGACGCGTTGTGACCGGCAAGCTTCCAGTAGCTATTCCGATCGAGTTTTCCCGAATTATTGGGGTCGGATTAAAAATTTCACAACTTTTTACGATTTCTCGATTTTGGTGATTTTCCCTAGTGGTACCCCTAGGGAAATCCGTAAAAATTCGTCGGATTCCGACGGAGCCAATTCTCAACGCGTTGTGACCGGCAAGCTTCCAGTAGCATTTCCGATCGAGTTTTCCAGAATTATTGGGCTCGGATCCAAAATTACACCACTTTTTACGTTTTCTCGATTTTGGTGATTTTACCCAGTGGTACCCCTAGGGAAATCCGTAAAATTTTGTCGGATTCTGACGTAGCCAATTCTCGACGCGTTGTGACCGGCAAGCTTTCAGTAGCTATTCTGATGGAGTTTTCCCGAATTATTGGGCTCGGATAAAAAATTTCACCACTTTTTACGATTTCTCGATTTTGGTGATTTTCCCTATTGGTACACCTAGGGAAATCCGTAAAAATTCCGACGGAGCCAATTCTCGACGCGTTTTGACCGGCAAGCTTCCAGTAGCTATTCCGATCGAGTTTTCCCGAATTATTGGGATCGGATCCAAAATTTCACCACTTTTTACGATTTCTCGATTTTGGTGATTTTCCCTAGTGGTACCCCTAGGGAAATCCGTAAAAATTTCGACGGAGCGAATTCTCGACGCGTTGTGACCGGCAAGCTTCCAGTAGCTATTCCGATCGAGTTTTCTCGAATTATTGGGCTCGGATCAAAAATTTCACCACTTTTTACGATTTCTCGATTTTGGTGATTTTCCCTAGTGGTACCCCTAGGGAAATCCGTAAAAATTCCGACGGAGCCAATTCTCGACGCGTTGTGACCGGCAAGCTTCCAGTAGCTATTCCGATCGAGTTTTCCCGAATTATTGGGCTCGGATCAAAAATTTTACCACTTTTTACGATTTTTCGATTTTGGTGATTTTCCCTAGTGGTACCCATAGGGAAATCCGTAAAAATTTGTCGGATTCCGACGGAGCCAATTCTCGACGCGATGTGACCGGCAAGCTTTCAGTAGCTATTCCGATCGAGTTTTCCAGAATTATTGGGCTCGGGTCCAAAATTTCACCACTTTTTACGATTTCTCGATTTTGGTGATTTTCCCTAGTGGTACCCCTAGGGAAATCCGTAAAAATTCCGACGGAGCCAATTCTCGACGCGTTGTGACCGGCAAGCTTCCAGTAGCTATTCCGATCGATTTTTCACGAATTATTGGGCTCGGATCAAAAATTTCACCACTTTTAACGATTTCTCGATTTTGGTGATTTTCCCTAGTGGTACCCCTAGGGAAATCCGTAAAAATTCGTCGGATTCCGACGGAGCCAATTCTCGACGCGTTGTGACCGGCAAGCTTCCAGTAGCTATTCCGATCGAGTTTTCCCGATATATTGGGCTCGGATCCAAAATTTCACCACTTTTTTACGTTTTATCGATTTTGGTGATTTTCCCTAGTGGTACCCCTAGGGAAATCCGTAAAAATTCCGACGGAGCCAATTCTCGGCGCGTTATGACCGGCAAGCTTCCAGTAGCTATTCCGATCGAGTTTTCCCGAATTATTGGGCTCGGATCCAAAATTTCACCACTTTTTACGATTTCTCGATTTTGGTGATTTTCCCTAGTGGTACCCCTAGGGAAATCCGTAAAAATTTCGACGGAGCCAATTCTCGACGCGTTGTGACCGGCAAGCTTCCAGTAGCTATTCCGATCGAGTTTTCCCGAATTATTGGGCTCGGATCCAAAATTTCACCACTTTATACGATTTCTCGATTTTGGTGATTTTCCCTAGTGGTACCCATAGGGAAATCCGTAAAAATTTATCGTATTCCGACGGAGCCAATTCTCGACGCGTTGTGACCGGCAAGCTTCCAGTAGCTATTCGGATCGAGTTTTCCCGAATTATTGGGCTCGGATCCAAAATTTCACCACTTTTTACGATTTCTCGATTTTGGTGATTTTCCCTAGTGGTACCCCTAGGGAAATCCGTAAAAATTCGTCGAATTCCGAAGGAGCCAATTCTCGACGCGTTGTGACCGGCAAGCTTCCAGTAGCTATTCCGATCGAGTTTTCCCGAATTATTGGGCTCGGATCCAAAATTTCACCACTTTTTAAGATTTCTCGATTTTGGTGATTTTCCCTAGTGGTACCCCTAGGGAAATCCGTAAAAATGCCGACGGAGCCAATTCTCGACGCGTTGTGACCGGCAAGCTTCCAGTAGCTATTCCGATCGAGTGTTCCCGAATTATTGGGCTCGGATCAAAAATTTCACCACTTTTTACGATTTCTCGATTTTGGTGATTTTCCCTAGTGGTACACCTAGGGAAATCCGTAAAAATTCCGACGGAGCCAATTCTCGGCGCGTTGTGACCGGCAAGCTTCAGTAGCTATTCCGATCGAGTTTTCCCAAATTATTGGGCTCGGATCAATAATTTCACCACTTTTTACGATTTCTCGATTTTGGTGATTTTCCGTAGTGGTACCCCTAGGGAAATCCGTAAAAATTCGTCGGATTCCGACGGAGCCAATTCTCGACGCGTTGTGACCGGCAAGCTTCCAGTAGCTATTCCGATCAAGTTTTCCTGAATTATTGGGCTCGGATCAAAAATTTCACCACTTTTTACGATTTCTCGATTTTGGTGATTTTCCCTAGTGGTACCCCTAGGGAAATCCGTAAAAATGCCGACGGAGCCAATTCTCGACGCGTTGTGACCGGCAAGCTTCCAGTAGCTATTCCGATCGAGTGTTCCCAAATTATTGGGCTCGGATCAAAAATTTCACCACTTTTTACGATTTCTCGATTTTGGTGATTTTCCCTAGTGGTACACCTAGGGAAATCCGTAAAAATTCCGACGGAGCCAATTCTCGGCGCGTTGTGACCGGCAAGCTTCAGTAGCTATTCCGATCGAGTTTTCCCGAATTATTGGGCTCGGATCCAAAATTTCACCACTTTTTACGATTTCTCGATTTTGGTGATTTTCCCTAGTGGTACCCCTAGGGAAATCCGTAAAAATTTGTTGGATTCCGACGGAGCCAATTCTCGACGCGTTGTGACCGGCAAGCTTCCAGTAGCTATGCCGATCGAGTTTTCCCGAATTATTGGGCTCGGATCAAAAATTTCACCACTTTTTACGATTTCTCGATTTTGGTGATTTTCCCTAGTGGTACACCTAGGGAAATCCGTAAAAATTCCGACGGAGCCAATTCTCGGCGCGTTGTGACCGGCAAGCTTCAGTAGCTATTCCGATCGAGTTTTCCCGAATTATTGGGCTCGGATCCAAAATTTCACCACTTTTTACGATTTCTCGATTTTGGTGATTTTCCCTAGTGGACCTAGGGAAATCCGTAAAAATTTCGACGGAGCCAATTCTCGGCGCGTTGTGACCGGCAAGCTTCCAGTAGCTATTCCGATCGAGTTTTCCCGAATTATTGGGTTCGGATCCAAAATTTCACCACTTTATACGATTTCTCGATTTTGGTGATTTTCCCTAGTGGTACCCATAGGGAAATCCGTAAAAATTTGTCGGATTCTGACGGAGCCAATTCTCGACGCGTTGTGACCGGCAAGCTTCCAGTAGCTATTCCGATCGAGTTTTCCCGAATTATTGGGCTCGGATCCAAAATTTCACCTCTTTTTACGATTTCTCGATTTTGGTGATTTTCCCTAGTGGTACCCCTAGGGAAATCCGTAAAAATTTGTCGGATTCCGACGGAGCCAATTCTCGACACGTTGTGATCGGCAAGCTTCCAGTAGCTATTCCGATCGAGTTTTCCCGAATTATTGGTCTCGGATCAAAAATTTCACCACATTTTACGATTTCTCGATTTTGGTGATTTTCCCTAGTGGTACCCCTAGGGAAATCCGTAAAAATTCCGACGGAGCCAATTCTCGACGCGATGTGACCGGCAAGCTTTCAGTAGCTATTCTGATCGAGTTTTCCCGAATTATTGGGCTCGGATCCAAAATTTCACCACTTTTTACGATTTCTCGATTTTGGTGATTTTCCCTAGTGGTACCCCTAAGGAAATCCGTAAAAATTTGTCGGATTCCGACGGAGCCAATTCTCGACGCGTTGTGACCGGCAAGCTTCCAGTAGCTATTCCGATCGAGTTTTCCCGAATTATTGGGCTCGGATCAAAAATTTCACAACTTTTTACGATTTCTCGATTTTGGTGATTTTCCCTAGTGGTACCCCTAGGAAAATCCGTAAAAATTCCGACGGAGCCAATTCTCGACGCGTTGTGACCGGCAAGCTTCCAGTATCTATTCCAATCGAGTTTTCCCGAATTATTGGGTTCGGATCCAAAATTTCACCACTTTTTACGATTTCTCGATTTTGGTGATTTTCCCTAGTGGTACCCCTAGGGAAATCCGTAAAAATTCGTGGCATTCCGACGGAGCCAATTCTCGACGTGTTGTGACCGGCAAGCTTCCAGTAGCTATTCCGATCGAGTTTTCCCGAATTATTGGGCTCGGATCAAAAATTTCACCACTTTTTACGATTTCTCGATTTTGGTGATTTTGCCCTAGTGGTACCCCTAGGGAAATCCGTAAAAATTCGTCGGATTTCGACGGAGCCAATTCTCGGCGCGTTGTGACCGGCAAGCTTCCAGTAGCTATTCCGATCGAGTTTTCCCGAATTATTGGGCTCGGATCCAAAATTTCACCACTTTTTACGATTTCTCGATTTTGGTGATTTTTCCTAGTGGTACCGCTAGGGAAATCCGTAAAAATTCGTGGGATTCCGACGGAGCCAATTCTCGACGCGTTGTGACCGGCAAGCTTCCAGTAGCTATTCCGATCGAGTTTTCCCGAATTATTGGGCTCGGATCTAAAATTTCACCTCTTTTTACGATTTCTAGATTTTGGTGATTTTTCCTAGTGGTACCCCTAGGGAAATCAGTAAAAATTCGTCGGATTTCGACGGAGCCAATTCTCGACGCGTTGTGACCGGCAAGCTTCCAGTAGCTATTCCGATCTAGTTTTCCCGAATTATTGGGCTCAGATCAAAAATTTCACCACTTTTTACGATTTCTCGATTTTGGTGATTTTCCCTAGTGGTACCCCTAGGGAAATCCGTAAAAATTCGTCGAATTCCGACGGAGCCAATTCTCGGCGCGTTGTAACCGGTAAGCTTCCAGTAGCATTTCCGATCGAGTTTTCCCGAATTATTGGGCTCGGATCCAAAATTTCACCACTTTTTACGATTTCTCGATTTTGGTGATTTTCCCTAGTGGTACCCCTAGGGAAATCAGTAAAAATTTGTCGGATTCCGACGGAGCCAATTCTCGACGCGTTGTGACCGGCAAGCTTCCAGTAGCTATTCCGATCGAGTTTTCCCGAATTATTGGGCTCGGATCAAAAATTTCACCACTTTTTACGATTTCTCGATTTTGGTGATTTTCCCTAGTGGTACACCTAGGGAAATCCGTAAAAATTCCGACGGAGCCAATTCTCGGCGCGTTGTTACCGGCAAGCTTCAGTAGCTATTCCGATCGAGTTTTCCCGAATTATTGGGCTCGGATCCAAAATTTCACCACTTTTTACGATTTCTCGATTTTGGTGATTTTCCGTAGTGGTATCCCTAGGGAAATACGTAAAAATTCGTCGGATTCCGACGGAGCCAATTCTCGACGCGTTGTGACCGGCAAGCTTCCAGTAGCTATTCCGATCAAGTTTTCCTGAATTATTGGGCTCGGATAAAAAATTTCACCACTTTTTACAATTTCTCGATTTTGTTGATTTTCCCTAGTGGACCTAGGGAAATCCGTAAAAATTCCGACGGAGCCAATTCTCGGCGCGTTGTGACCGGCAAGCTTCCAGTAGCTATTCCGATCGAGTTTTCCCGAATTATTGGGCTCGGATCAAAAATTTCACCACTTTTTATGATTTCTCGATTTTGGTGATTTTCCCTAGTGGTACCCCTAGGGGAATCCGTAAAAATTCCGACGGAGCCAATTCTCGACACGTTGTGACCGGCAAGCTTCCAGTAGCTATTCCGATCGAGTTTTCCCGAATTATTGGTCTCGGATCCAAAATTTCACCACTTTTTATGATTTCTCGATTTTGGTGATTTTCTCTAGTGGTACCCCTAGGGAAATCCGTAAAAATTCGTCGGATTCCGACGGAGCCAATTCTCGACGCGTTGTGACCGGCAAGCTTCCAGTAGCTATTCCGATCGAGTTTTCCCGAATTATTGGGCTCGGATCCAAAATTTCACCACTTTTTACGATTTCTCGATTTTGGTGATTTTCCCTAGTGGTACCCCTAGGAAAATCCGTAAAAATTTCGACGGAGCCAATTCTCGACGCGTTGTGACCGGCAAGCTTCCAGTAGCTATTCCGATCGAGTTTTCCCGAATTATTGGGCTCGGATCCAAAATTTCACCACTTTTTATGATTTCTCGATTTTAGTGATTTTCCGTAGTGGTACCCCTAGGGAAATCCGTAAAAATTCCGACGGAGCCAATTCTCGACGCGATGTGACCGGCAAGCTTTCAGTAGCTATTCCGATCGAGTTTTCCCGAATTATTGGGCTCGGATCCAAAATTTCACCACTTTTTACGATTTCTCGATTTTGGTGATTTTCCCTAGTGGTACCCCAAGGGAAATCCGTAAAAATTCGCCGGATTCCGACGGAGCCAATTCTCGACGCGTTGTGACCGGCAAGCTTCCAGTAGCATTTCCGATCGAGTTTTCCCGAATTATTGGGCTCGGATACAAAATTTCACCACTTTTTACGATTTCTTGATTTTGGTGATTTTTCCTAGTGGTACCCCTAGGGATATCCGTAAAAATTTGTCGGATTCCGACGGAGCCAATTCTCGACGCGTTGTGATCGGCAAGCTTCCAGTAGCTATTCCGATCGAGTTTTCCCGAATTATTGGGCTCGGATCAAAAATTTCACCACTTTTTACGATTTCTCGATTTTGGTGATTTTCCCTAGTAGTACCCCTAGGGAAATCCGTAAAAATTCTGACGGAGCCAATTCTCGACGCGTTGTGACCGGCAAGCTTCCAGTAGCTATTCCGATCGAGTTTTTCCGAATTATTAGGCTCAGATCCAAAATCTCACCACTTTTTACGATTTCTCGATTTTGGTTATTTTCCCTAGTGCCCTAGGGAAATCCATAAAAATTCGTCGGATTCCGACGGAGCCAATTCTCGGCGCGTTGTGACCGGCAAGCTTCCAGTAGCTATTCCGATCGAGTTTTCCCGAATTATTGGGCTCGGATCAAAAATTTCACCACTTTTTATGATTTCTCGATTTTGGTGATTTTCCCTAGTGGTACCCCTAGGGGAATCCGTAAAAATTCCGACGGAGCCAATTCTCGACACGTTGTGACCGGCAAGCTTCCAGTAGCTATTCCGATCGAGTTTTCCCGAATTATTGGTCTCGGATCCAAAATTTCACCACTTTTTATGATTTCTCGATTTTGGTGATTTTCTCTAGTGGTACCCCTAGGGAAATCCGTAAAAATTCGTCGGATTCCGACGGAGCCAATTCTCGACGCGTTGTGACCGGCAAGCTTCCAGTAGCTATTCCGATCGAGTTTTCCCGAATTATTGGGCTCGGATCCAAAATTTCACCACTTTTTACGATTTCTCGATTTTGGTGATTTTCCCTAGTGGTACCCCTAGGAAAATCCGTAAAAATTTCGACAGAGCCAATTCTCGACGCGTTGTGACCGGCAAGCTTCCAGTAGCTATTCCGATCGAGTTTTCCCGAATTATTGGGCTCGGATCCAAAATTTCACCACTTTTTATGATTTCTCGATTTTAGTGATTTTCCGTAGTGGTACCCCTAGGGAAATCCGTAAAAATTCCGACGGAGCCAGTTCTCGACGCGATGTGACCGGCAAGCTTTCAGTAGCTATTCCGATCGAGTTTTCCCGAATTATTGGGCTCGGATCCAAAATTTCACCACTTTTTACGATTTCTCGATTTTGGTGATTTTCCCTAGTGGTACCCCAAGGGAAATCCGTAAAAATTCGCCGGATTCCGACGGAGCCAATTCTCGACGCGTTGTGACCGGCAAGCTTCCAGTAGCATTTCCGATCGAGTTTTCCCGAATTATTGGGCTCGGATACAAAATTTCACCACTTTTTACGATTTCTTGATTTTGGTGATTTTTCCTAGTGGTACCCCTAGGGATATCCGTAAAAATTTGTCGGATTCCGACGGAGCCAATTCTCGACGTGTTGTGATCGGCAAGCTTCCAGTAGCTATTCCGATCGAGTTTTCCCGAATTATTGGGCTCGGATCAAAAATTTCACCACTTTTTACGATTTCTCGATTTTGGTGATTTTCCCTAGTAGTACCCCTAGGAAAATCCGTAAAAATTCCGACGGAGCCAATTCTCGACGCGTTGTGACCGGCAAGCTTCCAGTAGCTATTCCGATCGAGTTTTTCCGAATTATTAGGCTCAGATCCAAAATCTCACCACTTTTTACGATTTCTCGATTTTGGTGATTTTCCCTAGTGCCCTAGGGAAATCCATAAAAATTCGTCGGATTCCGACGGAGCCAATTCTCGACGCGTTGTGACCGGCAAGCTTCCAGTAGCTATTCCGATCGAGTTTTCCCGAATTATTGGGCTCGGATCCAAAATTTCACCACTTTTTACGATTTCTCGATTTTTGTTATTTTCCCTAGTGGTACCCCTAGGGAAATCCGTAAAAATTCGTCGGATTCCGACGGAGACAATTCTCGACGCGTTGTGACCGACAAGCTTCCAGTAGCTATTCCGATCGAGTTTTCTCGAATTATTGGGCTCGGATCAAAAATTTCACCACTTTTTACGATTTCTCGATTTTGGTGATTTTCCCTAGTGGTACCCCTCGGGAAATCCGTAAAAATTCGTCGGATTCCGACGGAGCCAATTCTCGACGCGTTGTGACCGGCAAGCTTCCAGTAGCTATTCCGATCGCGTTTTCCCGAATTATTGGGCTCGGATCCAAAATTTCACCACTTTTCACGATTTCTCGATTTTGGTGATTTTCCCTAGTGGTACCCTAGGGAAATCCGTAAAAATTTGTCGGATTCCGACGGAGCCAATTCTCGACGCGTTGTGACCGGCAAGCTTCCAGTATCTATTCCGATCGAGTTTTCCTGAATTATTGGGCTCGGATCAAAAATTTCACCACTTTTTACGATTTCTCGCTTTTCCTTAGTGGTACCCCCAGGGAAATCCGTAAAAATTCCGACGGAGCCAATTCTCGACGCGTTGTGACCGGCAAGCTTCCAGTAGCTATTCCGATCGAGTTTTCCCGAATTATTGGGCTCGGATCCAAAATTTCATCACTTTTTACGATTTCTCGATTTTGGTGATTTTCCCTAGTGGTACCCCTAGGGAAATCCGTAAAAATTCGTCGGATTCCGACGGAGCCAATTCTCGACGCGTTGTGACCGGCAAGCTTCCAGTAGCTATTCCGATCGAGTTTTCACGAATTATTGGGCTCGGATCAAAAATTTCACCACTTTATACGATTTCTCGATTTTGGTGATTTTCCCTAGTGGTACCCTAGGGAAATCCGTAAAAATTCGTCGGATTACGACGGAGCCAATTCTCGACGCATTGTGACCGACAAGCTTCCAGTAGCTATTCCGATCGAGTTTTTCCGAATTATTGGGCTCGGATCCAAAATTTCACCACTTTATACGATTTCTCGATTTTGGTGATTTTCCCTAGTGGTACCCTAGGGAAATCCGTAAAAATTCATCGAATTCCGACGGAGCCAACTCTCGACGCGTTGTGACCGGCAAGCTTCCAGTAGCATTTCCGATCGAGTTTTCCCGAATTATTGGGCTCGGATACAAAATTTCACCACTTTTTACGATTTCTCGATTTTGGTGATTTTCCCTAGTGGTACCCCTAGGGAAATCCGTAAAAATTTGTCGGATTCCGACGGAGCCAATTCTCGACACGTTGTGACCGGCAAGCTTCCAGTAGCTATTCCGATCGAGTTTTCCCGAATTATTGGGCTCGGATCAAAAATTTCACCACATTTTACGATTTCTCGATTTTGGTGATTTTCCCTAGTGGTACCCCTAGGGAAATCCGTAAAAATTCCGACGGAGCCAATTCTCGACGCGATGTGACCGGCAAGCTTTCAGTAGCTATTCCGATCGAGTTTTCCCGAATTATTGGGTTCGGATCCAAAATTTCACCACTTTTTACGATTTCTCGATTTTGGTGATTTTCCCTAGTGGTACCCCTAGGGAAATCCGTAAAAATTCGTGGCATTCCGACGGATCCAATTCTCGACGTGTTGTGACCGGCAAGTTTCCAGTAGCTATTCCGATCGAGTTTTCCCGAATTATTGGGCTCGGATCAAAAATTTCACCACTTTTTACGATTTCTCGATTTTGGTGATTTTCCCTAGTGGTACACCTAGGGAAATCCGTAAAAATTCCGACGGAGCCAATTCTCGGCGCGTTGTGACCGGCAATCTTCAGTAGCTATTCCGATCGAGTTTTCCCGAATTATTGGGCTCGTATCCAAAATTTCACCACTTTTTACGATTTCTCGATTTTGGTGATTTTCCCTAGTGGTACCCCTAGGGAAATCCGTAAAAATTCGTCGGATTTCGACGGAGCCAATTCTCGACGCGTTGTGACCGGCAAGTTTCCAGTAGCTATTCCGATCGAGTTTTCCCGAATTATTGGGCTCGGATCAAAAATTTCACCACTTTTTACGATTTCTCGATTTTGGTGATTTTCCCTAGTGGTACACCTAGGGAAATCCGTAAAAATTCCGACGGAGCCAATTCTCGGCGCGTTGTGACCGGCAAACTTCAGTAGCTATTCCGATCGAGTTTTCCCGAATTATTGGGCTCGTATCCAAAATTTCACCACTTTTTACGATTTCTCGATTTTGGTGATTTTCCCTAGTGGTACCCCTAGGAAAATCCGTAAAAATTCGTCGGATTCCGACGGAGCCAATTCTCGACGCGTTGTGACCGGCAAGCTTCCAGTAGCTATTCCGATCGAGTTTTCCTGAATTATTGGGGTCGGATCAAAAATTTCACCACTTTTTACAATTTCTCGATTTTGGTGATTTTCCCTAGTGGACCTAGGGAAATCCGTAAAAATTTCGACGGAGCCAATTCTCGGCGCGTTGTGACCGGCAAGCTTCCAGTAGCTATTCCGATCGAGTTTTCCCGAATTATTGGGCTCGGATCAAAAATTTCACCACTTTTTACGATTTCTCGATTTTGGTGATTTTCCCTAGTGGTACCCCTAGGGAAATCCGTAAAAATTCCAATGGAGCCAATTCTCGACACGTTGTGACCGGCAAGCTTCCAGTAGCTATTCCGATCGAGTTTTCCCGAATTATTGGTATCGGATCCAAAATTTCACCACTTTTTACGATTTCTCGATTTTGGTGATTTTCCCTAGTGGTACCCCTAGGGAAATCCGTAAAAATTCGTCGGATTCCGACGGAGCCAATTCTCGATGCGTTGTGACCGGCAAGCTTCCAGTAGCTATTCCGATCGAGTTTTCCCGAATTATTGGGCTCGGATCCAAAATTTCAACACTTTTTACGATTTCTCGATTTTGGTGATTTTCCATAGTGATACCCCTAGGGAAATCCGTAAAAATTTGTCGGATTCCGACGGAGCCAATTCTCGACGCGTTGTGACCGGCAAGCTTCCAGTAGCTATTCCGATCTAGTTTTCCCGAATTATTGGGCTCGGATCAAAAATTTCAACACTTTTTACGATTTCTCGATTTTGGTGATTTTCCCTAGTGGTACACCTAGGGAAATCCGTAAAAATTCCGACGGAGCCAATTCTCGGCGCGTTGTGACCGGCAAGCTTCAGTAGCTATTCCGATCGAGTTTTCCCGAATTATTGGGCTCGGATCCAAAATTTCACCACTTTTTACGATTTCTCGATTTTGGTGATTTTCCCTAGTGGTACCCCTAGGGAAATCCGTAAAAATTCGTCGGATTCCGACGGAGCCAATTCTCGACGCGTTGTGACCGGCAAGCTTCCAGTAGCTATTCCGATCGAGTTTTCCTGAATTATTGGGCTCGGATCAAAAATTTCACCACTTTTTACAATTTCTCGATTTTGGTGATTTTCCCTAGTGGACCTAGGGAAATCCGTAAAAATTCCGACGGAGCCAATTCTCGGAGCGTTGTGACCGGCAAGCTTCCAGTAGCTATTCCGATCGAGTTTTCCCGAATTATTGGGCTCGGATCAAAAATTTCACCACTTTTTACGATTTCTCGATTTTGGTGATTTTCCCTAGTGGTACACCTAGGGAAATCCGTAAAAATTCCGACGGAGCCAATTCTCGGCGCGTTGTGACCGGCAAGCTTCAGTAGCTATTCCGATCGAGTTTTCCTGAATTATTGGGCTCGGATCCAAAATTTCACCACTTTTTACGATTTCTCGATTTTGGTGATTTTCCCTAGTGGTACCCCTTGGGAAATCCGTAAAAATTTGTCGGATTCCGACGGAGCCAATTCTCGACGCGTTGTGACCGGCAAGCTTCCAGTATCTATTCCGATCGAGTTTTCCCGAATTATTGGGCTCGGATCAAAAATTTCACCACTTTTTACGATTTCTCGATTTTTGTGATTTTCCTTAGTGGTACCCCCAGGGAAATCCGTAAAAATTCCGACGGAGCCAATTCTCGACGCGTTGTGACCGGCAAGCTTCCAGTAGCTATTCCGATCGAGTTTTCCCGAATTATTGGGCTCGGATCAACAATTTCACCACTTTTTACGATTTCTCGATTTTGGTGATTTTCCCTAGTGGTACCCCTAGGGAAATCCGTAAAAATTCCGACGGAGCCAATTCTCGACGCGTTGTGACCGGCAAGCTTCCAGTATCTATTCCGATCGAGTTTTCCCGAATTATTGGGCTCGGATCCAAAATTTCACCACTTTTTACGATTTCTCGATTTTGGTGATTTTCCCTAGTGGTACCCCTAGGGAAATCCGTAAAAATTCGTGGCATTCCGACGGAGCCAATTCTCGACGCGTTGTGACCGGCAAGCTTCCAGTAGCAATTCCGATCGAGTTTTTCCGAATTATTGGGCTCGGATCAAAAATTTCACCACTTTTTACGATTTCTCGATTTTGGTGATTTTCCCTAGTGGTACCCCTAGGGAAATCCGTAAAAATTCGTCGGATTTCGACGGAGCCAATTCTCGACGCGTTGTGACCGGCAAGCTTTCAGTAGCTATTCCGATCGAGTTTTCCCGAATTATTGGGCTCGGATAAAAAATTTCACCACTTTTTACGATTTCTCGATTTTGGTTATTTTCCCTAGTGGTACCCCTAGGGAATTCCGTAAAAATTCGTCGGATTTCGACGGAGCCAATTCTCAACGCGTTGTGACTGGCAAGCTTCCAGTAGCATTTCCGATCGAGTTTTCCCGAATTATTGGGCTCGGATCCAAAATTTCACCACTTTTTACGATTTCTCGATTTTGGTGATTTTCCCTAATGGTACCCCTAGGGAAATCCGTAAAATTTTGTCGGATTCCGACGGAGCCAATTCTCGACGCGTTGTGACCGGCAAGCTTCCAGTAGCTATTCCGATCGAGTTTTCCCGAATTATTAGGCTCGGATCCAAAATTTCACCACTTTTTACGATTTCTCGATTTTGGTGATTTTTCCTAGTGGTACCGCTAGGGAAATCCGTAAAAGTTCATGGGATTCCGACGGAGCCAATTCTCGACGCGTTGTGACCGGCAAGCTTCCAGTAGCTATTCCGATCGAGTTTTCCCGAATTATTGGGCTCGGATCCAAAATTTCACCTCTTTTTACGATTTCTAGATTTTGGTGATTTTTCCTAGTGGTACCCCTAGGGAAATCAGTAAAAATTTGTCGGATTTCGACGGAGCCAATTCTCGACGCGTTGTGACCGGGAAGCTTCCAGTAGCTATTCCGATCGAGTTTTCCCGAATTATTGGGCTCGGATCAAAAATTTCACCACTTTTTACGATTTCTCGATTTTGGTGATTTTCCCTAGTGGTACCCCTAGGGAAATCCGTAAAAATTCGTCGAATTCCGACGGAGCCAATTCTCGACGCGTTGTGACCGGCAATCTTCCAGTAGCATTTCCGATCGAGTTTTCCCGAATTATTGGGCTCGGATCCAAAATTTCACCACTTTTTACGATTTCTCGATTTTGGTGATTTTCCCTAGTGGTACCCCTAGGGAAATCCGTAAAAATTTGTCGGATTCCGACAGAGCCAATTCTCGACGCGTTGTGACCGGCAAGCTTCCAGTAGCTATTCCGATCGAGTTTTCCCGTATTATTGGGCTCGGATAAAAAATTTCACCACTTTTTACGATTTCTCGATTTTGGTGATTTTCCCTAGTGGTACACCTAGGGAAATCCGTAAAAATTCCGACGGAGCCAATTCTCGGCGCGTTGTGACCGGCAAGCTTCAGTAGCTATTCCGATCGAGTTTTCCCGAATTATTGGGCTCGGATCCAAAATTTCACCACTTTTTACGATTTCTCGATTTTGGTGATTTTCCCTAGTGGTACCCCTAGGGAAATTCGTAAAAATTCCGACGGAGCCAATTCTCGACGCGTTGTGATCGGCAAGCTTCCAGTAGCTATACCGATCGAGTTTTCCCGAATTATTGGGCTCGGATCCAAAATTTCACCACTTTTTACGATTTCTCGATTTTGGTGATTTTCCCTAGTGGTACCCCTAGGGAAATCCGTAAAAATTCGTCATATTCCGACGGAGCCAATTCTCGACGCGTTGTGACCGGCAAGCTTTCAGTAGCATTTCCGATCGAGTTTTCCCGAATTATTGGGCTCGGATCCAAAATTTCACCACTTTTTACGATTTCTCGATTTTGGTGATTTTCCCTAGTGGTACCCCTAGGAAAATCCGTAAAAATTTGTCGGATTCCGACGGAGCCAATTCTCGATGCGTTGTGACCGGCAAGCTTCCAGTAGCTATTCCGATCGAGTTTTCCCGAATTATTGGGCTCGGATCAAAAATTTCACCGCTTTTTACGATTTCTCGATTTTGGTGATTTTCCCTACAGGTACACCTAGGGAAATCCGTAAAAATTCCGACGGAACCAGTTCTCGACGCGTTGTGACCGGCAAGCTTCCAGTAGCTATTCTGATCGAGTTTTCCCGAATTATTGGGCTCGGATCCAAAATTTCACCACTTTTTACGATTTCTCGATTTTGGTGATTTTCCCTAGTGGTAACCCTAGGGAAATCCGTAAAAATTCGTCGGATTCCGACGGAGCCAATTCTCGACGCGTTGTGACCCGCAAGCTTCCAGTAGCTATTCCGATCGAGTTTTCCCGAATTATTGGGCTCGGATCAAAAATTTCACCACTTTTTACGATTTCTCGATTTTGGTGATTTTCCCTAGTGGTACCCCTAGGGAAATCCGTAAAAATTCGTAGGATTCCGACGGAGCCAATTCTCGACGCGTTGTGACCGGCAAGCTTCCAGTAGCTATTCCGATCGAGTTTTTCCAAATTATTGGGCTCGGATCCAAAATTTCACCACTTTTTACGATTTCTCGATTTTGGTGATTTTCCCTAGTGGTACCCCTAGGGAAATCCGTAAAAATCCGTAAAAATTCCGACGGAGCCAATTCTCGATGCGTTGTGACCGGCAAGCTTCCAGTAGCTATTCCGATCGAGTTTTCCCGAATTATTGTGCTCGGATCCAAAATTTCACCACTTTTTACGATTTCTCGATTTTGGTGATTTTCCCTAGTGTTACCCCTAGGGAAATCCGTAAAAATTCGTCGGATTCCGACGGAGCCAATTCTCGACACGTTGTGACCGGCAAGCTTCCAGTAGATATTCCGATCAAGTTTTCCCGAATTATTAGGCTCGGATCCAAAATTTGACCACTTTTTACGAGTTCTCGATTTTGGTGATTTTCCCTAGTGGTACCCCTGGGGAAATCCGTAAAAATTCCGATGGAGCCAATTCTCGACGCGTTGTGACCGGCAAGCTTCCAGTAGCTATTCCGATCGAGTTTTCCCGAATTATTGGGCTCGGATCCAAAATTTCACCACTTTTTACGATTTCTCGATTTTGGTGATTTTCCCTAGTGGTACCCCTAGGGAAATCCGTAAAAATTCCGACGGAGCCAATTCTCGACGCGTTGTGACCGGCAAGCTTCCAGTAGCTATTCCGATCGAGTTTTCCCGAATTATTGGGCTCGGATCAAAAATTTCACCACTTTTTACGATTTCTCGATTTTGGTGATTTTCCCTAGTGGTACCCCTAGGGAAATCCGTAAAAATTCGTCGGATTCCGACGGAGCCAATTCTCGACGCGTTGTGACCGGTAAGCTTCTAGTAGCTATTCCGTTCGAGTTTTCCCGAATTATTGGGCTCGGATCAAAAATTTCACCACTTTTTACGATTTCTCGATTTTGGTGATTTTCCCTAGTGGTACACCTAGGGAAATCCGTAAAAATTCCGACGGAGCCAATTCTCGACGCGGTTTGACCGGTAAGCTTCCAGTAGCTATTCCGATCGAGTTTTCCCGAATTATTGGGCTCGAATAAAAAATTTCACCACTTTTTACGATTTCTCGATTTTATTGATTTTCCTTAGTGGTACACCTAGGGAAATCCGTAAAAATTCCGACGGAGCCAATTCTTGGCGCGTTGTGACCAGCAAGCTTCAGTAGCTATTCCGATCGAGTTTTCACGAATTATTGGGCTCGGATCCAAAATTTCACCACTTTTTACGATTTCTCAATTTTGGTGATTTTCCCTAGTGGTACCCCTAGGGAAATCCGTAAAAATTCTGACGGAGCCAATTCTCAACGCGTTGTGACGGGCAAGCTTCCAGTAGCTATACCGATCGAGTTTTCCCGAATTATTGGGCTCGGATCCAAAATTTCACCACTTTTTACGATTTCTCGATTTTGGTGATTTTCCCTAGTGGTACCCCTTGGGAAATCCGTAAAAATTCATCGAATTCCGACGGAGCCAATTCTCGACGCATTGACCGGCAAACTTCCAGTAGCATTTCCGATCGAGTTTTCCCGAATTATTGGGCTCGGATCCAAAATTTCACCACTTTTTACGATTTCTCGATTTTGGTGATTTTCCCTCGTGGTACCCCTAGGGAAATCCGTAAAAATTCGTCGGATTCCGACGGATCCAGTTCTCGATGCGTTGTGACCGACAAGCTTCCAGTAGCTATTCCGATCGAGTTTTCCCGAATTATTGGGCTCGGATCAAAAATTTCACCACTTTTTACGATTTCTCGATTTTTGTGATTTTCCTTAGTGGTACCCCCAGGGAAATCCGTAAAAGTTCCGACGGAGCCAATTCTCGACGCGTTGTGACCGGCAAGCTTCCAGTAGCTATTCCGATCGAGTTTTCCCGAATTATTGGGCTCGGATCCAAAATTTCACCACTTTTTACGATTTCTCGATTTTGGTGATTTTCCCTAGTGGTACCCCTAGAGAAATCCGTAAAAATTCGTCGGATTCCGACGGAGCCAATTCTCGACGCGTTGTGACCGGCAAGCTTCCAGTAGCTATTCCGATCGAGTTTTCACGAATTATTGGGCTCGAATCCAAAATTTCACCTCTTTTTACGATTTCTCGATTTTGGTGATTTTCCCTAGTGGTACCCCTAGGGAAATCCGTAAAAATTCGTCGGATTCCGACGGAGCCAATTCTCGATGCGTTGTGACCGGCAAGTTTCCAGTAGCTATTCCGATCGCGTTTTCCCGAATTATTGGGCTCGGATCCAAAATTTCACCACTTTTCACGATTTCTCGATTTTGGTGATTTTCCCTAGTGGTACCCCTAGGGAAATCCGTAAAAATTTGTCGGATTCCGACGGAGCCAATTCTCGACGCGTTGTGACCGGCAAGCTTCCAGTATCTATTCCGATCGAGTTTTCCCGAATTATTGGGCTCGGATCAAAAATTTCACCACTTTTTACGATTTCTCGATTTTTGTGATTTTCCTTAGTGGTACCCCCAGGGAAATCCGTAAAAATTCCGACGGAGCCAATTCTCGACGCGTTGTGACCGGCAAGCTTCCAGTAGCTATTCCGATCGAGTTTTCCCGAATTATTGGGCTCGGATCCAAAATTTCACCACTTTATACGATTTCTCGATTTTGGTGATTTTCCCTAGTGGTACCCCTAGGGAAATCCGTAAAAATTCGTCGGATTCCGACGGAGCCAATTCTCGACGCGTTGTGACCGGCAAGCTTCCAGTAGCTATTCCGATCGAGTTTTCACGAATTATTGGGCTCGGATCCAAAATTTCACCACTTTATACGATTTCTCGATTTTGGTGATTTTCCCTAGTGGTACCCTAGGGAAATCCGGAAAAATTCGTCGGATTACGACGGAGCCAATTCTCGACGCGTTGTGACCGACAAGCTTCCAGTAGCTATTCCGATCGAGTTTTCCCGAATTATTGGGCTCGGATCCAAAATTTCACCACTTTATACGATTTCTCGATTTTGGTGATTTTCCCTAGTGGTACCCTAGGGAAATCCGTAAAAATTCGTCGGATTCCGACGGAGCCAACTCTCGACGCGTTGTGACCGGCAAGCTTCCAGTAGCATTTCCGATCGAGTTTTCCCGAATTATTGGGCTCGGAATCAAAATTTCACCACTTTTTACGATTTCTCGATTTTGGTGATTTTCCCTAGTGGTACCCCTAGGAAAATCCGTAAAAATTTGTCGGATTTCGACGGAGCCAATTCTCGACACGTTGTGACCGGCAAGCTTCCAGTAGCTATTCCGATCGAGTTTTCCCGAATTATTGGGCTCGGATCAAAAATTTCACCACATTTTACGATTTCTCGATTTTGGTGATTTTCCCTAGTGGTACCCCTAGGGAAATCCGTAAAAATTCCGACGGAGCCAATTCTCGACACGATGTGACCGGCAAGCTTTCAGTAGCTATTCTGATCGAGTTTTCCCGAATTATTGGGCTCGGATCCAAAATTTCACCACTTTTTACGATTTCTCGACTTTGGTGATTTTCCCTAGTGGTACCCCTAAGGAAATCCGTAAAAATTTGTCGGATTCCGACGGAGCCAATTCTCGACGCGTTGTGACCGGCAAGCTTCCAGTAGCTATTCCGATCGAGTTTTCCAGAATTATTGGGCTCGGATCAAAAATTTCACCACTTTTTACGATTTCTCGATTTTGGTGATTTTCCCTAGTGGTACCCCTAGGGAAATCCGTAAAAATTCCGACGGAGCCAATTCTCGACGCGTTGTGACCGGCAAGCTTCCAGTATCTATTCCGATCGAGTTTTCCCTAATTATTGGGCTCGGATCCAAAATTTCACCACTTTTTACGATTTCTCGATTTTGGTGATTTTCCCTAGTGGTACCCCTAGGGAAATCCGTAAAAATTCGTGGCATTCCGACGGAGCCAATTCTCGACGCGTTGTGACCGGCAAGCTTCCAGTAGCAATTCCGATCGAGTTTTCCCGAATTATTGGGCTCGGATCAAAAATTTCACCACTTTTTACGATTTCTCGATTTTGGTGATTTTCCCTAGTGGTACCCCTAGGGAAATCCGTAAAAATTCGTCGGATTTCGACGGAGCCAATTCTCGACGCGTTGTGACCGGCAAGCTTTCAGTAGCTATTCCGATCGAGTTTTCCCGAATTATTGGGCTCGGATAAAAAATTTCACCACTTTTTACGATTTCTCGATTTTGGTTATTTTCCCTAGTGGTACCCCTAGGGAATTCCGTAAAAATTCGTCGGATTTCGACGGAGCCAATTCTCGACGCGTTGTGACTGGCAAGCTTCCAGTAGCATTTCCGATCGAGTTTTCCCGAATTATTGGGCTCGGATCCAAAATTTCACCACTTTTTACGATTTCTCGATTTTGGTGATTTTCCCTAATGGTACCCCTAGGGAAATCCGTAAAATTTTGTCGGATTCCGACGGAGCCAATTCTCGACGCGTTGTGACCGGCAAGCTTCCAGTAGCTATTCCGATCGAGTTTTCCCGAATTATTAGGCTCGGATCCAAAATTTCACCACTTTTTACGATTTCTCGATTTTGGTGATTTTTCCTAGTGGTACCGCTAGGGAAATCCGTAAAAGTTCGTGGGATTCCGACGGAGCCAATTCTCGACGCGTTGTGACCGGCAAGCTTCCAGTAGCTATTCCGATCGAGTTTTCCCGAATTATTGGGCTCGGATCCAAAATTTCACCTCTTTTTACGATTTCTAGATTTTGGTGATTTTTCCTAGTGGTACCCCTAGGGAAATCAGTAAAAATTTGTCGGATTTCGACGGAGCCAATTCTCGACGCGTTGTGACCGGGAAGCTTCCAGTAGCTATTCCGATCGAGTTTTCCCGAATTATTGGGCTCGGATCAAAAATTTCACCACTTTTTACGATTTCTCGATTTTGGTGATTTTTCCTAGTGGTACCCCTAGGGAAATCCGTAAAAATTCGTCGAATTCCGACGGAGCCAATTCTCGACGCGTTGTGACCGGCAAGCTTCCAGTAGCATTTTCGATCGAGTTTTCCCAAATTATTGGGCTCGGATCCAAAATTTCACCACTTTTTACGATTTCTCGATTTTGGTGATTTTCCCTAGTGGTACCCCTAGGGAAATCCGTAAAAATTTATCGGATTCCGACAGAGCCAATTCTCGACGCGTTGTGACCGGCAAGCTTCCAGTAGCTATTCCGATCTAGTTTTCCCGTATTATTGGGCTCGGATCAAAAATTTCACCACTTTTTACGATTTCTCGATTTTGGTGATTTTCCCTAGTGGTACACCTAGGAAAATCCGTAAAAATTCCGACGGAGCCAATTCTCGGCGCGTTGTGACCGGCAAGCTTCGGTAGCTATTCCGATCGAGTTTTCCTGAATTATTGGGCTCGGATCCAAAATTTCACCACTTTTTACGATTTCTCGATTTTGGTGATTTTCCCTAGTGGTACCCCTAGGGAAATTCGTAAAAATTCCGACGGAGCCAATTCTCGACGCGTTGTGACCGGCAAGCTTCCAGTAGCTATACCGATCGAGTTTTCCCGAATTATTGGGCTCGGATCCAAAATTTCACCACTTTTTACGATTTCTCGATTTTGGTGATTTTCCCTAGTGGTACCCCTAGGAAAATCCGTAAAAATTCGTCATATTCCGACGGAGCCAATTCTCGACGCGTTGTGACCGGCAAGCTTTCAGTAGCATTTCCGATCGAGTTTTCCCGAATTATTGGGCTCGGATCCAAAATTTCACCACTTTTTACGATTTCTCGATTTTGGTGATTTTCCCTAATGTTACCTCTAGGAAAATCCGTAAAAATTCGTCGGATTCCGACGGAGCCAATTCTCGGCACGTTGTGACCGGCAAGCTTCCAGTAGCTATTCCGATCGAGTTTTCCCGAATTATTAGGCTCGGATCCAAAATTTGACCACTTTTTACGAGTTCTCAATTTTAGTGATTTTCCCTAGTGGTACCCCTAGGGAAATCCGTAAAAATTCTGACGGAGCCAATTCTCGACGCGTTGTGACCGGCAAGCTTCCAGTAGCTATTCCGATCGAGTTTTCCCAAATTATTGGGCTCGGATCCAAAATTTCACCACTTTTTATGATTTCTCGATTTTCGTGATTTTCCCTAGTGGTACCCCTAGGGAAATCCGTAAAAATTCCGACGGAGCCAATTCTCGACGCGTTGTGACCGGCAAGCTTCCAGTAGCTATTCCGATCGAGTTTTCCCGAATTATTGGGCTCGGATCAAAAATTTCACCACTTTTTACGATTTCTCGATTTTGGTGATTTTCCCTAGTGGTACCCCTAGGGAAATCCGTAAAAATTCGTCGGATTCCGACGGAGCCAATTCTCGACGCGTTGTGACCGGAAAGCTTCCAGTAGCTATTCCGATCGAGTTTTCCCGATTTATTGGGCTCGGATCAAAAATTTCACCACTTTTTACGATTTCTGGATTTTGGTGATTTTCCCTAGTGGTACCCCTAGGGAAATCCGTAAAAATTCGTCGGATTCCGACGGAGTCAATTCTCGACGCGTTGTGACCGGCAAGCTTCCAGTAGCTATTCCGATCGAGTTTTCCCGAATTATTGGGCTCGGATCAAAAATTTCACCACATTTTACGATTTCTCGATTTTGGTGATTTTCCCTAGTGGTACCCCTAGGGAAATCCGTAAAAATTCCGACGGAGCCAATTCTCGACACGATGTGACCGGCAAGCTTTCAGTAGCTATTCTGATCGAGTTTTCCCGAATTATTGGGCTCGGATCCAAAATTTCACCACTTTTTACGATTTCTCGACTTTGGTGATTTTCCCTAGTGGTACCCCTAAGGAAATCCGTAAAAATTTGTCGGATTCCGACGGAGCCAATTCTCGACGCGTTGTGACCGGCAAGCTTCCAGTAGCTATTCCGATCGAGTTTTCCAGAATTATTGGGCTCGGATCAAAAATTTCACCACTTTTTACGATTTCTCGATTTTGGTGATTTTCCCTAGTGGTACCCCTAGGGAAATCCGTAAAAATTCCGACGGAGCCAATTCTCGACGCGTTGTGACCGGCAAGCTTCCAGTATCTATTCCGATCGAGTTTTCCCAAATTATTGGGCTCGGATCCAAAATTTCACCACTTTTTACGATTTCTCGATTTTGGTGATTTTCCCTAGTGGTACCCCTAGGGAAATCCGTAAAAATTCGTGGCATTCCGACGGAGCCAATTCTCGACGCGTTGTGACCGGCAAGCTTCCAGTAGCAATTCCGATCGAGTTTTCCCGAATTATTGGGCTCGGATCAAAAATTTCACCACTTTTTACGATTTCTCGATTTTGGTGATTTTCCCTAGTGGTACCCCTAGGGAAATCCGTAAAAATTCGTCGGATTTCGACGGAGCCAATTCTCGACGCGTTGTGACCGGCAAGCTTTCAGTAGCTATTCCGATCGAGTTTTCCCGAATTATTGGGCTCGGATAAAAAATTTCACCACTTTTTACGATTTCTCGATTTTGGTTATTTTCCCTAGTGGTACCCCTAGGGAATTCCGTAAAAATTCGTCGGATTTCGACGGAGCCAATTCTCGACGCGTTGTGACTGGCAAGCTTCCAGTAGCATTTCCGATCGAGTTTTCCCGAATTATTGGGCTCGGATCCAAAATTTCACCACTTTTTACGATTTCTCGATTTTGGTGATTTTCCCTAATGGTACCCCTAGGGAAATCCGTAAAATTTTGTCGGATTCCGACGGAGCCAATTCTCGACGCGTTGTGACCGGCAAGCTTCCAGTAGCTATTCCGATCGAGTTTTCCCGAATTATTAGGCTCGGATCCAAAATTTCACCACTTTTTACGATTTCTCGATTTTGGTGATTTTTCCTAGTGGTACCGCTAGGGAAATCCGTAAAAGTTCGTGGGATTCCGACGGAGCCAATTCTCGACGCGTTGTGACCGGCAAGCTTCCAGTAGCTATTCCGATCGAGTTTTCCCGAATTATTGGGCTCGGATCCAAAATTTCACCTCTTTTTACGATTTCTAGATTTTGGTGATTTTTCCTAGTGGTACCCCTAGGGAAATCAGTAAAAATTTGTCGGATTTCGACGGAGCCAATTCTCGACGCGTTGTGACCGGGAAGCTTCCAGTAGCTATTCCGATCGAGTTTTCCCGAATTATTGGGCTCGGATCAAAAATTTCACCACTTTTTACGATTTCTCGATTTTGGTGATTTTTCCTAGTGGTACCCCTAGGGAAATCCGTAAAAATTCGTCGAATTCCGACGGAGCCAATTCTCGACGCGTTGTGACCGGCAAGCTTCCAGTAGCATTTTCGATCGAGTTTTCCCAAATTATTGGGCTCGGATCCAAAATTTCACCACTTTTTACGATTTCTCGATTTTGGTGATTTTCCCTAGTGGTACCCCTAGGGAAATCCGTAAAAATTTATCGGATTCCGACAGAGCCAATTCTCGACGCGTTGTGACCGGCAAGCTTCCAGTAGCTATTCCGATCTAGTTTTCCCGTATTATTGGGCTCGGATCAAAAATTTCACCACTTTTTACGATTTCTCGATTTTGGTGATTTTCCCTAGTGGTACACCTAGGAAAATCCGTAAAAATTCCGACGGAGCCAATTCTCGGCGCGTTGTGACCGGCAAGCTTCGGTAGCTATTCCGATCGAGTTTTCCTGAATTATTGGGCTCGGATCCAAAATTTCACCACTTTTTACGATTTCTCGATTTTGGTGATTTTCCCTAGTGGTACCCCTAGGGAAATTCGTAAAAATTCCGACGGAGCCAATTCTCGACGCGTTGTGACCGGCAAGCTTCCAGTAGCTATACCGATCGAGTTTTCCCGAATTATTGGGCTCGGATCCAAAATTTCACCACTTTTTACGATTTCTCGATTTTGGTGATTTTCCCTAGTGGTACCCCTAGGAAAATCCGTAAAAATTCGTCATATTCCGACGGAGCCAATTCTCGACGCGTTATGACCGGCAAGCTTTCAGTAGCATTTCCGATCGAGTTTTCCCGAATTATTGGGCTCGGATCCAAAATTTCACCACTTTTTACGATTTCTCGATTTTGGTGATTTTCCCTAATGTTACCTCTAGGAAAATCCGTAAAAATTCGTCGGATTCCGACGGAGCCAATTCTCGGCACGTTGTGACCGGCAAGCTTCCAGTAGCTATTCCGATCGAGTTTTCCCGAATTATTAGGCTCGGATCCAAAATTTGACCACTTTTTACGAGTTCTCAATTTTAGTGATTTTCCCTAGTGGTACCCCTAGGGAAATCCGTAAAAATTCTGACGGAGCCAATTCTCGACGCGTTGTGACCGGCAAGCTTCTAGTAGCTATTCCGATCGAGTTTTCCCAAATTATTGGGCTCGGATCCAAAATTTCACCACTTTTTATGATTTCTCGATTTTCGTGATTTTCCCTAGTGGTACCCCTAGGGAAATCCGTAAAAATTCCGACGGAGCCAATTCTCGACGCGTTGTGACCGGCAAGCTTCCAGTAGCTATTCCGATCGAGTTTTCCCGAATTATTGGGCTCGGATCAAAAATTTCACCACTTTTTACGATTTCTCGATTTTGGTGATTTTCCCTAGTGGTACCCCTAGGGAAATCCGTAAAAATTCGTCGGATTCCGACGGAGCCAATTCTCGACGCGTTGTGACCGGAAAGCTTCCAGTAGCTATTCCGATCGAGTTTTCCCGATTTATTGGGCTCGGATCAAAAATTTCACCACTTTTTACGATTTCTGGATTTTGGTGATTTTCCCTAGTGGTACCCCTAGGGAAATCCGTAAAAATTCGTCGGATTCCGACGGAGTCAATTCTCGACGCGTTGTGACCGGCAAGCTTCCAGTAGCTATTCCGATCGAGTTTTCCCGAATTATTGGGCTCGGATCCAAAATTTCACCACTTTTTACGATTTCTCGATTTTCGTGATTTTCCTTAGTGGTACCCCTAGGGAAATCCGTAAAAATTTATCAGATTCCGACGGAGCCAATTCTCGACGCGTTGTGAGCGACAAGCTTCCAGTAGCTATTCCGATCGAGTTTTCCCGCATTATTGGGCTCGGATCAAAAATTTCACCACTTTTTACGATTTCTCGATTTTGGTGATTTTCCCTAGTGGTACACCTAGGGAAATCCGTAAAAATTCCGACGGAGCCAATTTTCGACGCGTTGTGACCGGCAAGCTTCCAGTAGCTATTCTGATTGAGTTTTCCCGAATTATTGGGCTCGGATCCAAAATTTCACCACTTTTTACGATTTCTCGATTTTGGTGATTTTCCCTAGTGGTACCCCTAGGGAAATCAGTAAAAATTCGTCGGATTCCGACGGAGCCAATTCTCGACGCGTTGTGACCGGCAAGCTTCCAGTAGCTATTCCGATCGAGTTTTCCCGAATTATTGGGCTCGGATCCAAAATTTCACCACTTTTTACGATTTCTCGATTTTGGTGATTTTCCCTAGTGGTACCTCTAGGGAAATCCGTAAAAATTCTGACGGAGCCAATTCTCGACGCGTTGTGACCGGCAAGCTTCCAATAGCTATTCCGATCGAGTTTTCCCGAATTATTGGGCTCGGATCCAAAATTTCACCACTTTTTACGATTTCTCGATTTTGGTGATTTTCCCTAGTGGTACCCCTAGGGAAATCCGTAAAAATTCGTCGGATTCCGACGGAGCCAATTCTCGATGCGTTGTGACCGGCAAGCCTCCAGTAGCTATTCCGATCGAGTTTTCCCGAATTATTGGGCTCGGATCAAAAATTTCACCACTTTTTACGATTTCTCGATTTTGGTGATTTTCCCTAGTGGTACCCCTAGGGAAATCCGTAAAAATTCGTCGGATTCCGACGGAGCCAATTCTCGACGCGTTGTCACCGGCAAGCTTCCAGTAGCTCTTCCGATCGAGTTTTCCCGAATTATTGGGCTCGGATCCAAAATTTTACCACTTTTTACGATTTCTCGATTTTGGTGATTTTCCCTAGTGTTACCCCTAGGGAAATCCGTAAAAATTCGTCGGATTCCGACGGAGCCAATTCTCGGCACGTTGTGACTGGCAAGCTTCCAGTAGCTATTCCGATCGAGTTTTCCCGAATTATTAGGCTCGGATCCAAAATTTCACCACTTTTTACGATTTCTCGATTTTGGTGATTTTCCCTAGTGGTACCCCTAGGGAAATCCATAAAAATTCCGACGGAGCCAATTCTCGACGCGTTGTGACCGACAAGCTTCCAGTAGCTATTCCGATCGAGTTTTCTCGAATTATTGGGCTCGGATCCAAAATTTCACCACTTTTTACGATTTCTCGATTTTGGTGATTTTCCCTAGTGTTACCCCTAGGAAAATCCGTAAAAATTCGTCGGATTTCGACGGAGCCAATTCTCGACGCGTTGTAACCGACAAGCTTCCAGTAGCTATTCCGATCGAGTTTTCCCGAATTATTGGGCTCGGATCCAAAATTTCACCACTTTTTACGATTTCTCGATTTTCGTGATTTTCCCTAGTGGTACCTCTAGGGAAATCCGTAAAAATTCCGACGGAGCCAATTCTCGACGCGTTGTGACCGGCAAGCTTCCAGTAGCTATTCCGATCGAGTTTTCCCGAATTATTGGGCTCGGATCCAAAATTTCACCACTTTTTACGATTTCTCGATTTTGGTAATTTTCCCTAGTGTTACCCCTAGGGAAATCCGTAAAAATTCGTCGGATTCCGACGGAGCCAATTCTCGGCACGTTGTGACCGGCAAGCTTCCAGTAGCTATTCCGATCGAGTTTTTCCGAATTATTAGGCTCGGATCCAAAATTTGACCACTTTTTACGAGTTCTCAATTTTAGTGATTTTCCCTAGTGGTACCCCTAGGGAAATCCGTAAAAATTCCGACGGAGCCAATTCTCGACGCGTTGTGACCGGCAAGCTTCCAGTAGCTATTCCGATCGAGTTTTCCCGAATTATTGGGCCCGGATCAAAAATTTCACCACTTTTTATGATTTCTCGATTTTGGTGATTTTCCCTAGTGGTACCCCTAGGGAAATCCGTAAAAATTCCGACGGAGCCAATTCTCGACGCGTTGTGACCGGCAAGCTTCCAGTAGCTATTCCGATCGAGTTTTCCCGAATTATTGGGCTCGGATCAAAAATTTCACCACTTTTTACGATTTCTCGATTTTGGTGATTTTCCCTAGTGGTACCCCTAGGGAAATCCGTAAAAATTCGTCGGATTCCGACGGAGCCAATTCTCGACGCGTTGTGACCGACAAGCTTCCAGTAGCTATTCCGATCGAGTTTTCCCGAATTATTGGGCTCGGATCCAAAATTTCACCACTTTTTACGATTTCTCGATTTTGGTGATTTTCCCTAGTGGTACCCCTAGGAAAATCCGTAAAAATTCGTCGGATTCCGACGGAGCCAATTCTCGACGCGTTGTGACCGGCAAGCTTCCAGTAGCTATTCCGATCGAGTTTTTCCGAATTATTGGGCTCGGATCCAAAATTTCACCACTTTTTACGATTTCTCGATTTTGGTGATTTTCCTTAGTGGTACCTCTAGGGAAATCCGTAAAAATTTATCGAATTCCGACGGAGCCAATTCTCGACGCGTTGTGACCGGCAAGCTTCCAGTAGCTATTCTGATCGAGTTTTCCCGAATTATTGGGCTCGGATCCAAAATTTCACCACTTTTTACGATTTCTCGATTTTGGTGATTTTCCCTAGTGGTACCCCTAGGGAAATCCGTAAAAATTCGTCGGATTCCGACGGAGCCAATTCTCGACGCGTTGTGACCGGCAAGCTTCCAGTAGCTATTCCGATCGAGTTTTCCCGAATTATTGGGCTCGTATCAAAAATTTCACCACTTTTTACGATTTCTCGATTTTGGTGATTTTCCTTAGTGGTACCCCTAGGGAAATCCGTAAAAATTCGTCGGATTCCGACGGAGCAAATTCCCGACGAGTTGTGACCGGCAAGCTTCCAGTAGCTATTCCGATCGAGTTTTCCCGAATTATTGGGCTCGGATCCAAAATTTCACCACTTTTTACGATTTCTCGATTTTGGTGATTTTCCCTAGTGTTACCCCTAGGAAAATCCGTAAAAATTCGTCGGATTTCGACGGAGCCAATTCTCGGCACGTTGTGACCGGCAAGCTTCCAGTAGCTATTCCGATCGAGTTTTCCCGAATTATTGGGCTCGGATCCAAAATTTCACCACTTTTTACGATTTCTCGATTTTGGTGATTTTCCCTAGTGGTACCTCTAGTGAAATCCGTAAAAATTCCGACGGAGCCAATTCTCGACGCGTTGTGACCGGCAAGCTTCCAGTAGCTATTCCGATCGAGTTTTCCCGAATTATTGGGCTCGGATCAAAAATTTCACCACTTTTTACGATTTCTCGATTTTGGTGATTTTTCCTAGTGTTACCCCTAGGGAAATCCGTAAAAATTCGTCGGATTCCGACGGAGCCAATTCTCGGCACGTTGTGACTGGCAAGCTTCCAGTAGCTATTCCGATCGAGTTTTCCCGAATTATTAGGCTCGGATCCAAAATTTGACCACTTTTTACGAGTTCTCAATTTTAGTGATTTTCCCTAGTGGTACCCCTAGGAAAATCCGTAAAAATTCCGACGGAGCCAATTCTCGACGCGTTGTGACCGGCAAGCTTCCAGTAGCTATTCCGATCGAGTTTTCCCGAATTATTGGGCTCGAATCCAAAATATCACCACTTTTTAGGATTTCTCGATTTTGGTGATTTTTCTTAGTGGTACCCCTAGGGAAATCCGTAAAAATTCTTCGGATTCCGACGGAGCCAATTCTCGACGCGTTGTGACCGGCAAGCTTCCAGTAGCTATTCCGATCGAGTTTTCCCGAATTATTGGGCTCGGATCAAAAATTTTACCACTTTTTACGATTTCTCGATTTTGGTGATTTTCCCTAGTGGTACCCCTAGGGAAATCCGTAAAAATTCCGACGGAGCCAATTCTCGACGCGTTGTGACCGGCAAGCTTCTAGTAGCTATTCCGATCGAGTTTTCCCGAATTATTGGGCTCGGATCAAAAATTTCACCACTTTTTACGATTTCTCGATTTTGGTGATTTTCCCTAGTGGTACCCCTAGGAAAATCCGTAAAAATTCGTCGGATTCCGACGGTGCCAATTCTCGACGCGTTGTGACCGGCAAGCTTCCAGTAGCTATTCCGATCGAGTTTTCCCGAATTATATGGCTCGGATCCAAAATTTCACCACTTTTTACGATTTCTCGATTTTGGTGATTTTCCCTAGTGATACCCCTAGGGAAATCCGTAAAAATTCGACGGATTCCGACGGAGCCAATTCTCGACGCCTTGTGACCGGGAAGCTTCCAGTAGCTATTGCGATCGAGTTTTCCCAAATTATTGGGCTCGGATCCAAAATTTCACCACTTTTTACGATTTCTCGATTTTGGTGATTTTCCCTAGTGGTACCCCTAGGGAAATACGTAAAAATTCCGACGGAGCCAATTCTCGACGCGTTGTTACCAGCAAGCTTCTAGTAGCTATTCCGATTGAGTTTTCCCGAATTATTGGGCTCGGATCAAAAATTTTACCAATTTTTACGATTTCTCGATTTTGGTGATTTTCCCTAGTGGTACCCCTTGGGAAATCCGTAAAAATTCGTCGGATTCCGACGGAGCCAATTCTCGACGCGTTGTGACCGGCAAGCTTCCAGTAGCTATTCCGATCTAGTTTTCCCGAATTATTGGGCTCGGATCCAAAATTTCACCACTTTTTACGATTTAATGATTTTGGTGATTTTCCCTAGTGGTACCCCTAGGGAAATCCGTAAAAATTCGTCGGATTCCGACGGATCCAATTCTCGACGCGTTGTGACCGGCAAGCTTCCAGTAGCTATTCCGATCGAGTTTTCCTGAATTATTGGGCTCGGATCCAAAATTTCACCACTTTTTACGATTTCTCGATTTTGGTGATTTTCCCTAGTGGTACCCCTAGGGAAATCCGTAAAAATTCCGACGGAGCCAATTCTCGACGCGTTGTGACCGGCAAGCTTCCAGTAGCTATTCCGATCGAGTTTTCTCGAATTATTGGGCTCGGATCAAAAATTTCACCACTATTTACGATTTCTCGATTTTGGTGATTTTTCCTAGTGGTACCCCTAGAGAAATCCGTAAAAATTCGTCGGATTCCGACGGTGCCAATTCTCGCTGCGTTGTGACCGGCAAGCTTCCAGTAGCTATTCTGATCGAGTTTTCCCGAATTATTGGGCTCGGATCTAAAATTTCACCACTTTTTACGATTTCTCGATTTTGGTGATGTTCCCTAGTGATACTCCTAGGGAAATCCGTAAAAATTCAACGGATTTCGACGGAGCCAATTCTCGACACCTTGTGACCGGCAAGCTTCCAGTAGCTATTTCGATCGAGTTTTCCCGAAATATTGGGCTCGGATCCAAAATTTCACCACTTTTTACGATTTAATGATTTTGGTGATTTTCCCTAGTGGTACCCCTAGTAAAATCCGTAAAAATTCGTTGGATTCCGACCGAGCCAATTCTCGACGCGTTGTGACCGGTAAGCTTCCAGTAGCTATTCCGATCGAGTTTTCCCGAATTATTGGGCTCGGACAAAAAATTTCACCACTTTTTACTATTTCTCGATTTTTGTGATTTTCCCTAGTGGCACCCCTAGGGAAATCCGTAAAAATTCCGACGGAGCCAATTCTCAACGCGTTGTGACCGGCAAGCATCCAGTAGCTATTCCGATCGAGTTTTTCCGAATTATTGGGCTCGGATCTAAAATTTCACCACTTTTTATGATTTCTCGATTTTGGTGATTTTCCCGAGTGATACTCCTAGGAAAATCCGTAAAAATTCGACGGATTCCGACGGAGCCAATTCTCGACACCTTGTGACCGGCAAGCTTCCAGTAGCTATTCCGATCGAGTTTTCCCGAAAAATTGGGCTCGGATCCAAAATTTCACCACTTTTTACGATTTAATGATTTTTGTGATTTTCCCTAGTGGTACCCTTAGGAAAATCCGTAAAAATTCGTTGGATTCCGACCGAGCCAATTCTCGACGCGTTGTGACCGGCAAGCTTCCAGTAGCTATTCCGATCGAGTTTTTCCGAATTATTGGGCCCGGATCCAAAATTTCACCACTTTTTACGATTTCTCGATTTTGGTGATTTTCCCTAGTGGTACCCCGAGGGAAATCCGTAAAAATTCGTCGGATTCCGACGGAGCCAATTCTCGACGCCTTGTGACCGGCAAGCTTCCAGTAGCTATTCCGATCGAGTTTTCCTCAATTATTGGGCTCGTATCCAAAATTTCACCACTTTTTACGATTTCTCGATTTTGGTGATTTTCCCTAGTGGTACCCCTAGGAAAATCCGTAAAAATTCGTCGGATTCCGACGGAGCCAATTCTCGACGCGTTGTGATCGGCAAGCTTCCAGTAGCTATTCCGATCGAGTTTTCCCGAATTATTGGGCTCGGACAAAAAATTTCACCACTTTTTACTATTTCTCGATTTTGGTGATTTTCCCTAGTGGTACCCCTAGGAAAATCCGTAAAAATTCCGACGGAGCCAATTCTCGACGCGTTGTGACCGGCAAGCATCCAGTAGCTATTCCGATCGAGTTTTCCCGAATTATTGGGCTCAGATCCAAAATTTCACCACTTTTTACGATTTCTCGATTTTGGTGATTTTCCCTAGTGGTACCCATAGGAAAATTCGTAAAAATTCGTCGGATTCCGACGGAGCCAATTCTCGACGCGTTGTGACCGGCAAGCTTCCAGTAGCTATTCCGATCGAGTTTTCCCGAATTATTGGGCTCGGATCCAAAATTTCACCACTTTTTACGATTTCTCGATTTTGGTGATTTTCCCTAGTGGTACCCCGAGGGAAATCCGTAAAAATTCGTCGGATTCCGATGGAGCCAATTCTCGACGCGTTGTGACCGGCAAGCTTCCAGTAGCTATTCCGATCGAGTTTTCCCGAATTATTGGGCTCGGATCCAAAATTTCACAACTTTTTACGACTTCTCGATTTTGGTGATTTTTCCTAGTGGTACCCCTAGGAAAATCCGTAAAAATTCGTCGTATTTCGACGGAGCCAATTCTCGACACGTTGTGACCGGTAAGCTTCAAGTAGCTATTCCGATCGAGTTTTCCCGAATTATTGGGCTCGGATCCAAAATTTCACCACTTTTTACGATTTCTCGATTTTGGTGATTTTCCCTAGTGGTACCCCTAGGGAAATCTGTAAAAATTCGTCGTATTCCGACGGAGCCAATTCTCGACGCATTGTGACCGGCAAGCTTCCAGTAGCTATTCCGATCGAGTTTTCCCAAATTATTAGGCTCGGATCCAAAATTTCACCACTTTTTACGATTTCTCGATTTTGGTGATTTTCCCTAGTGGTACCCCTAGGGAAATCCGTAAAAATTTCGACGGAGCCAATTCTCGACGCGTTATGACCGGCAAGCTTCCAGTAACTATTCCGATCGAGTTTACCTTAATTATTGGGCTCGGATCCAAAATCTCACCACTTTTTACGATTTCTCGATTTTGGTGATTTTCTCTAGTGGTACCTCTAGGGAAATCCGTAAAAATTCCGACGGAGCCAATTCTCGACGCGTTGTAATCGGCAAGCTTCCAGTAGCTATTCCGATCGAGTTTTCCCGAATTATTGGGCTCGGATCCAAAATTTCACCACTTTTTACGATTTCTCGATTTTGGTGATTTTCCCTAGTGGTACCCCTAGGGAAATCTGTAAAAATTCGTCGTATTCCGACGGAGCCAATTCTCGACGCATTGTGACCGGCAAGCTTCCAGTAGCTATTCCGATCGAGTTTTCCCAAATTATTAGGCTCGGATCCAAAATTTCACCACTTTTTATGATTTCTCGATTTTGGTGATTTTCCCTAGTGGTACCCCTAGGGAAATCCGTAAAAATTTCGACGGAGCCAATTCTCAACGCGTTATGACCGGCAAGCTTCCAGTAGCTATTCCGATCGAGTTTACCTTAATTATTGGGCTCGGATCCAAAATCTCACCACTTTTTACGATTTCTCGATTTTGGTGATTTTCTCTAGTGGTACCTCTAGGGAAATCCGTAAAAATTCCGACGGAGCCAATTCTCGACGCGTTGTAATCGGCAAGCTTCCAGTAGCTATTCCGATCGAGTTTTCCCGAATTATTGGGCTCGGATCCAAAATTTCACCACTTTTTACGATTTCTCGATTTTGGTGATTTTCCCTAGTGGTACCCCTAGGGAAATCCGTAAAAATTCGTCGGATTCCGACCGGGCCAATTCTCGACGCGTTGTGACCGTCAAGCTTCCATTAGCTATTCCGATCGAGTTTTCCCGAATTATTGGGCTCGGATCCAAAATTTCACAACTTTTTACGATTTCTCGATTTTGGTGATTTTCCCTAGTGGTACCCCTAGGAAAATCCGTAAAAATTCCGATGGAGCCAATTCTCGACGCGTTGTGACCGGAAAGCTTCCAGTAGCTATTCCGATCGAGTTTTCCTGAATTATTGGGCTCGGATCCAAAATTTCACCACTTTTTACGATTTCTCGATTTTGGTGATTTTCCCTGGTGGTACCCCTAGGAAAATCCGTAAAAATTCGTCAGATTCGGACGGAGCCAATTCTCGACGCGTTGTGACCGGCAAGCTTCCAGTAGCTATTCCGATCGAGTTTTCCCGAATTATTGGGCTCAGATCAAAAATTTTACCACTTTTTACGATTTCTCGATTTTGGTGATTTTCCCTAGTGGTACCCCTAGGGAAATCCGTAAAAATTCCGACGGAGCCAATTCTTGACGCGTTGTGACCGGCAAGCTTCCAGTAGCTATTCCGATCGAGTTTTCCCGAATTATTGGGCTCGGATCCAAAATTTCACCACTTTTTATGATTTCTCGATTTTGGTGATTTTCCCTAGTGGTACCCCTAGGGAAATCCGTAAAAATTCGTCGGATTCCGACGGTGCCAATTCTCGACGCGTTGTGACCGGCAAGCTTCCAGTAGCTATTCCGATCGAGTTTTCCCGAATTATATGGCTCGGATCCAAAATTTCACCACTTTTTACGATTTCTCGATTTTGGTGATTTTCCCTAGTGATATACCTCTAGGGAAATCCGTAAAAATTCGACGGATTCCGACGGAGCCAATTCTCGACGCCTTGTGACCGGGAAGCTTCCAGTAGCTATTGCGATCGAGTTTTCCCAAATTATTGGGCTCGGATCCAAAATTTCACCACTTTTTACGATTTCTCGATTTTGGTGATTTTCCCTAGTGGTACCCCTAGGGAAATCCGTAAAAATTCCGACGGAGCCAATTCTCGACGCGTTGTGACCGGCAAGCTTCCAGTAGCTATTCCGATCGAGTTTTCCCGAATTATTGGGCTCGGATCCAAAATTTCACCACTTTTTTTGATTTCTCGATTTTGGTGATTTTCCCTAGTGGTACCCCTAGGGAAATCCGTAAAAATTCGTCGGATTCCGACGGTGCCAATTCTCGACGCGTTGTGACCGGCAAGCTTCCAGTAGCTATTCCGATCGAGTTTTCCCGAATTATTGGGCTCGGATCCAAAATTTCACCACTTTTTACGATTTCTCGATTTTGGTGATTTTCCCTAGTGGTACCCCGAGGGAAATCCGTAAAAATTCGTCGGATTCCGATGGAGCCAATTCTCGACGCGTTGTGACCGGCAAGCTTCCAGTAGCTATTCCGATCGAGTTTTCCCGAATTATTGGGCTCGGATCCAAAATTTAACCACTTTTTACGACTTCTCGATTTTGGTGATTTTTCTTAGTGGTACCCCTAGGAAAATCCGTAAAAATTCGTCGGATTCCGACGGAGCCAATTCTCGACACGTTGTGACCGGTAAGCTTCCAGTAGCTATTCCGATCGAGTTTTCCCGAATGATTGGGCTCGGATCCAAAATTTCACCACTTTTTACGATTTCTCGATTTTGGTGATTTTCCCTAGTGGTACCCCTAGGGAAATCTGTAAAAATTCGTCGTATTCCGACGGAGCCAATTCTCGACGCATTGTGACCGGCAAGCTTCCAGTAGCTATTCCGATCGACTTTTCCCGAATTATTAGGCTCGGATCCAAAATTTCACCACTTTTTACGATTTCTCGATTTTGGTGATTTTCCCTAGTGGTACCCCTAGGGAAATCCGTAAAAATTCCGACGGAGCCAATTCTCGACGCGTTATGACCGGCAAGCTTCCAGTAGCTATTCCGATCGAGTTTACCTTAATTATTGGGCTCGGATCCAAAATTTCACCACTTTTTACGATTTCTCGATTTTGGTGATTTTCCCTAGTGGTACCTCTAGGGAAATCCGTAAAAATTCCGACGGAGCCAATTCTTGACGCGTTGTGATCGGCAAGCTTCCAGTAGCTATTCCGATCGAGTTTTCCCGAATTATTGGGCTCGGAACCAAAATTTCACCACTTTTTACGATTTCTCGATTTTGGTGATTTTCCCTAGTGGTACCCCTAGGGAAATCCGTAAAAATTCGTCGGATTCCGACGGGGCCAATTCTCGACGCGTTGTGACCGTCAAGCTTCCATTAGCTATTCCGATCGAGTTTTCCCGAATTATTGGGCTCGGATCCAAAATTTCACAACTTTTTACGATTTATCGATTTTGGTGATTTTCCCTAGTGGTACCCCTAGGAAAATCCGTAAAAATTCCGACGGAGCCAATTCTCGACGCGTTGTGACCGGAAAGCTTCCAGTAGCTATTCCGAACGAGTTTTCCCGAATTATTGGGCTCGGATCCAAAATTTCACCACTTTTTACGATTTCTAGATTTTGGTGATTTTCCCTGGTGGTACCCCTAGGGAAATCCGTAAAAATTCGTCGGATTCGGACGGAGCCAATTCTCGACGCGTTGTGACCGGAAAGCTTCCAGTAGCTATTCCTATCGAGTTTTCCCGAATTATTGGGCTCGGATCCAAAATTTCACCACTTTTTACGATTATTCGATTTTGGTGATTTTTCCTAGTGGTACCCCTAGGGAAATCCGTAAAAATTCGTCGGATTCCGACGGAGCCAATTCTCGACGCGTTGTGACCGGCAAGCTTCCAGTAGCTATTCCGATCGAGTTTTCCCGAATTATTTAGCTCGGATCCAATATTTCAACACTTTTACGATTTCTCGATTTTGGTGATTTTCCCTAGTGGTACCCCTAGGGAAATCCGTAAAAATTCCGACGGAGCCAATTCTCGACGCGTTATGACCGGCAAGCTTCCAGTAGCTATTCCGATCGAGTTTTCCCGAATTATTGGGCTCGGATCCAAAATTTCACCACTTTTTAAGATTTCTCGATTTTGGCGATTTTCCCTAGTGGTACCCCTAGGGAAATCTGTAAAAATTCGTCGTATTCCGACGGAGCCAATTCTCGACGCATTGTGACCGGCAAGCTTCCAGTAGCTATTCCGATCGACTTTTCCCGAATTATTAGGCTCGGATCCAAAATTTCACCACTTTTTACGATTTCTCGATTTTGGTGATTTTCCCTAGTGGTACCCCTAGGGAAATCCGTAAAAATTCCGACGGAGCCAATTCTCGACGCGTTATGACCGGCAAGCTTCCAGTAGCTATTCCGATCGAGTTTACCTTAATTATTGGGCTCGGATCCAAAATTTCACCACTTTTTACGATTTCTCGATTTTTGTGATTTTCCCTAGTGGTACCTCTAGGGAAATCCGTAAAAATTTCGACGGAGCCAATTCTTGACGCGTTGTGATCGGCAAGCTTCCAGTAGCTATTCCGATCGAGTTTTCCCGAATTATTGGGCTCGGATCCAAAATTTCACCACTTTTTACGATTTCTCGATTTTGGTGATTTTCCCTAGTGGTACCCCTAGGGAAATCCGTAAAAATTCGTCGGATTCCGACGGGGCCAATTCTCGACGCGTTGTGACCGTCAAGCTTCCATTAGCTATTCCGATCGAGTTTTCCCGAATTATTGGGCTCGGATCCAAAATTTCACAACTTTTTACGATTTCTCGATTTTGGTGATTTTCCCTAGTGGTACCCCTAGGAAAATCCGTAAAAATTCCGACGGAGCCAATTCTCGACGCGTTGTGACCGGAAAGCTTCCAGTAGCTATTCCGAACGACTTTTCCCGAATTATTGGGCTCGGATCCAAAATTTCACCACTTTTTACGATTTCTAGATTTTGGTGATTTTCCCTGGTGGTACCCCTAGGGAAATCCGTAAAAATTCGTCGGATTCGGACGGAGCCAATTCTCGACGCGTTGTGACCGGAAAGCTTCCAGTAGCTATTCCTATCGAGTTTTCCCGAATTATTGGGCTCGGATCCAAAATTTCACCACTTTTTACGATTATTCGATTTTGGTGATTTTTCCTAGTGGTACCCCTAGGGAAATCCGTAAAAATTCGTCGGATTCCGACGAAGCCAATTCTCGACGCGTTGTGACCGGCAAGCTTCCAGTAGCTATTCCGATCGAGTTTTCCCGAATTATTTAGCTCGGATCCAATATTTCAACACTTTTACGATTTCTCGATTTTGGTGATTTTCCCTAGTGGTACCCCTAGGGAAATCCGTAAAAATTCTGACGGAGCCAATTCTCGACGCGTTATGACCGGCAAGCTTCCAGTAGCTATTTCGATCGAGTTTTCCCGAATTATTGGGCTCGGATCCAAAATTTCACCACTTTTTACGATTTCTCGATTTTGGTGATTTTCCCTAGTGGTACCCCTAGGGAAATCTGTAAAAATTCGTCGTATTCCGACGGAGCCAATTCTCGACGCATTGTGACCGGCAAGCTTCCAGTAGCTATTCCGATCGACTTTTCCCGAATTATTAGGCTCGGATCCAAAATTTCACCACTTTTTACGATTTCTCGATTTTGGTGATTTTCCCTAGTGGTACCCCTAGGGAAATCCGTAAAAATTCCGACGGAGCCAATTCTCGACGCGTTATGACCGGCAAACTTCCAGTAGCTATTCCGATCGAGTTTACCTTAATTATTGGGCTCGGATCCAAAATTTCACCACTTTTTACGATTTCTCGATTTTGGTGATTTTCCCTAGTGGTACCTCTAGGGAAATCCGTAAAAATTCCGACGGAGCCAATTCTTGACGCGTTGTGATCGGCAAGCTTCCAGTAGCTATTCCGATCGAGTTTTCCCGAATTATTGGGCTCGGATCCAAAATTTCACCACTTTTTACGATTTCTCGATTTTGGTGATTTTCCCTAGTGGTACCCCTAGGGAAATCCGTAAAAATTCGTCGGATTCCGACGGGGCCAATTCTCGACGCGTTGTGACCGTCAAGCTTCCATTAGCTATTCCGATCGAGTTTTCCCGAATTATTGGGCTCGGATCAAAAATTTCACAACTTTTTACGATTTCTCGATTTTGGTGATTTTCCCTAGTGGTACCCCTAGGAAAATCCGTAAAAATTCCGACGGAGCCAATTCTCGACGCGTTGTGACCGGAAAGCTTCCAGTAGCTATTCCGAACGAGTTTTCCCGAATTATTGGGCTCGGATCCAAAATTTCACCACTTTTTACGATTTCTAGATTTTGGTGATTTTCCCTGGTGGTACCCCTAGGGAAATCCGTAAAAATTCGTCGGATTCGGACGGAGCCAATTCTCGACGCGTTGTGACCGGAAAGCTTCCAGTATCTATTCCTATCGAGTTTTCCCGAATTATTGGGCTCGGATCCAAAATTTCACCACTTTTTACGATTATTCGATTTTGGTGATTTTTCCTAGTGGTACCCCTAGGGAAATCCGTAAAAATTCGTCGGATTCCGACGGAGCCAATTCTCGACGCGTTGTGACCGGCAAGCTTCCAGTAGCTATTCCGATCGAGTTTTCCCGAATTATTTAGCTCGGATCCAATATTTCAACACTTTTACGATTTCTCGATTTTGGTGATTTTCCCTAGTGGTACCCCTAGGGAAATCCGTAAAAATTCCGACGGAGCCAATTCTCGACGCGTTATGACCGGCAAGCTTCCAGTAGCTATTCCGATCGAGTTTTCCCGAATTATTGGGCTCGGATCCAAAATTTCACCACTTTTTCCGATTTCACGATTTTGGTGATTTTCCCTAGTGGTACCCCTAGGGAAATCTGTAAAAATTCGTCGTATTCCGACGGAGCCAATTCTCGACGCATTGTGACCGGCAAGCTTCCAGTAGCTATTCCGATCGACTTTTCCCGAATTATTAGGCTCGGATCCAAAATTTCACCACTTTTTACGATTTCTCGATTTTGGTGATTTTCCCTAGTGGTACCCCTAGGGAAATCCGTAAAAATTCCGACGGAGCCAATTCTCGACGCGTTATGACCGGCAAGCTTCCAGTAGCTATTCCGATCGAGTTTACCTTAATTATTAGGCTCGGATCCAAAATTTCACCACTTTTTACGATTTCTCGATTTTGGTGATTTTCCCTAGTGGTACCTCTAGGGAAATCCGTAAAAATTCCGACGGAGCCAATTCTTGACGCGTTGTGATCGGCAAGCTTCCAGTAGCTATTCCGATCGAGTTTTCCCGAATTATTGGGCTCGGATCCAAAATTTCACCACTTTTTACGATTTCTCGATTTTGGTGATTTTCCCTAGTGGTACCCCTAGGGAAATCCGTAAAAATTCCGACGGAGCCAATTCTCGACGCGTTGTGACCGGCAAGCTTCCAGTAGCTATTCCGATAGAGTTTTCCCGAATTATTGGGCTCGGATCCAAAATTTCACCACTTTTTTTGATTTCTCGATTTTGGTGATTTTCCCTAGTGGTACCCCTAGGGAAATCCGTAAAAATTCGTCGGATTCCGACGGTGCCAATTCTCGACGCGTTGTGACCGGCAAGCTTCCAGTAGCTATTCCGATCGAGTTTTCCCGAATTATTGGGCTCGGATCCAAAATTTCACCACTTTTTACGATTTCTCGATTTTGGTGATTTTCCCTAGTGGTACCCCGAGGGAAATCCGTAAAAATTCGTCGGATTCCGATGGAGCCAATTCTCGACGCGTTGTGACCGGCAAGCTTCCAGTAGCTATTCCGATCGAGTTTTCCCGAATTATTGGGCTCGGATCCAAAATTTAACCACTTTTTACGACTTCTCGATTTTGGTGATTTTTCCTAGTGGTACCCCTAGGAAAATCCGTAAAAATTCGTCGGATTCCGACGGAGCCAATTCTCGACACGTTGTGACCGGTAAGCTTCCAGTAGCTATTCCGATCGAGTTTTCCCGAATGATTGGGCTCGGATCCAAAATTTCACCACTTTTTACGATTTCTCGATTTTGGTGATTTTCCCTAGTGGTACCCCTAGGGAAATCTGTAAAAATTCGTCGTATTCCGACGGAGCCAATTCTCGACGCATTGTGACCGGCAAGCTTCCAGTAGCTATTCCGATCGACTTTTCCCGAATTATTAGGCTCGGATCCAAAATTTCACCACTTTTTACGATTTCTCGATTTTGGTGATTTTCCCTAGTGGTACCCCTAGGGAAATCCGTAAAAATTCCGACGGAGCCAATTCTCGACGCGTTATGACCGGCAAGCTTCCAGTAGCTATTCCGATCGAGTTTACCTTAATTATTGGGCTCGGATCCAAAATTTCACCACTTTTTACGATTTCTCGATTTTGGTGATTTTCCCTAGTGGTACCTCTAGGGAAATCCGTAAAAATTCCGACGGAGCCAATTCTTGACGCGTTGTGATCGGCAAGCTTCCAGTAGCTATTCCGATCGAGTTTTCCCGAATTATTGGGCTCGGATCCAAAATTTCACCACTTTTTACGATTTCTCGATTTTGGTGATTTTCCTTAGTGGTACCCCTAGGGAAATCCGTAAAAATTCGTCGGATTCCGACGGGGCCAATTCTCGACGCGTTGTGACCGTCAAGCTTCCATTAGCTATTCCGATCGAGTTTTCCCGAATTATTGGGCTCGGATCCAAAATTTCACAACTTTTTACGATTTATCGATTTTGGTGATTTTCCCTAGTGGTACCCCTAGGAAAATCCGTAAAAATTCCGACGGAGCCAATTCTCGACGCGTTGTGACCGGAAAGCTTCCAGTAGCTATTCCGAACGAGTTTTCCCGAATTATTGGGCTCGGATCCAAAATTTCACCACTTTTTACGATTTCTAGATTTTTGTGATTTTCCCTGGTGGTACCCCTAGGGAAATCCGTAAAAATTCGTCGGATTCGGACGGAGCCAATTCTCGACGCGTTGTGACCGGAAAGCTTCCAGTAGCTATTCCTATCGAGTTTTCCCGAATTATTGGGCTCGGATCCAAAATTTCACCACTTTTTACGATTATTCGATTTTGGTGATTTTTCCTAGTGGTACCCCTAGGGAAATCCGTAAAAATTCGTCGGATTCCGACGGAGCCAATTCTCGACGCGTTGTGACCGGCAAGCTTCCAGTAGCTATTCCGATCGAGTTTTCCCGAATTATTTAGCTCGGATCCAATATTTCAACACTTTTACGATTTCTCGATTTTGGTGATTTTCCCTAGTGGTACCCCTAGGGAAATCCGTAAAAATTCCGACGGAGCCAATTCTCGACGCGTTATGACCGGCAAGCTTCCAGTAGCTATTCCGATCGAGTTTTCCCGAATTATTGGGCTCGGATCCAAAATTTCACCACTTTTTAGGATTTCTCGATTTTGGCGATTTTCCCTAGTGGTACCCCTAGGGAAATCTGTAAAAATTCGTCGTATTCCGACGGAGCCAATTCTCGACGCATTGTGACCGGCAAGCTTCCAGTAGCTATTCCGATCGACTTTTCCCGAATTATTAGGCTCGGATCCAAAATTTCACCACTTTTTACGATTTCTCGATTTTGGTGATTTTCCCTAGTGGTACCCCTAGGGAAATCCGTAAAAATTCCGACGGAGCCAATTCTCGACGCGTTATGACCGGCAAGCTTCCAGTAGCTATTCCGATCGAGTTTACCTTAATTATTGGGCTCGGATCCAAAATTTCACCACTTTTTACGATTTCTCGATTTTTGTGATTTTCCCTAGTGGTACCTCTAGGGAAATCCGTAAAAATTTCGACGGAGCCAATTCTTGACGCGTTGTGATCGGCAAGCTTCCAGTAGCTATTCCGATCGAGTTTTCCCGAATTATTGGGCTCGGATCCAAAATTTCACCACTTTTTACGATTTCTCGATTTTGGTGATTTTCCCTAGTGGTACCCCTAGGGAAATCCGTAAAAATTCGTCGGATTCCGACGGGGCCAATTCTCGACGCGTTGTGACCGTCAAGCTTCCATTAGCTATTCCGATCGAGTTTTCCCGAATTATTGGGCTCGGATCCAAAATTTCACAACTTTTTACGATTTCTCGATTTTGGTGATTTTCCCTAGTGGTACCCCTAGGAAAATCCGTAAAAATTCCGACGGAGCCAATTCTCGACGCGTTGTGACCGGAAAGCTTCCAGTAGCTATTCCGAACGACTTTTCCCGAATTATTGGGCTCGGATCCAAAATTTCACCACTTTTTACGATTTCTAGATTTTGGTGATTTTCCCTGGTGGTACCCCTAGGGAAATCCGTAAAAATTCGTCGGATTCGGACGGAGCCAATTCTCGACGCGTTGTGACCGGAAAGCTTCCAGTAGCTATTCCTATCGAGTTTTCCCGAATTATTGGGCTCGGATCCAAAATTTCACCACTTTTTACGATTATTCGATTTTGGTGATTTTTCCTAGTGGTACCCCTAGGGAAATCCGTAAAAATTCGTCGGATTCCGACGGAGCCAATTCTCGACGCGTTGTGACCGGCAAGCTTCCAGTAGCTATTCCGATCGAGTTTTCCCGAATTATTTAGCTCGGATCCAATATTTCAACACTTTTACGATTTCTCGATTTTGGTGATTTTCCCTAGTGGTACCCCTAGGGAAATCCGTAAAAATTCCGACGGAGCCAATTCTCGACGCGTTATGACCGGCAAGCTTCCAGTAGCTATTCCGATCGAGTTTTCCCGAATTATTGGGCTCGGATCCAAAATTTCACCACTTTTTACGATTTCTCGATTTTGGTGATTTTCCCTAGTGGTACCCCTAGGGAAATCTGTAAAAATTCGTCGTATTCCGACGGAGCCAATTCTCGACGCATTGTGACCGGCAAGCTTCCAGTAGCTATTCCGATCGACTTTTCCCGAATTATTAGGCTCGGATCCAAAATTTCACCACTTTTTACGATTTCTCGATTTTGGTGATTTTCCCTAGTGGTACCCCTAGGGAAATCCGTAAAAATTCCGACGGAGCCAATTCTCGACGCGTTATGACCGGCAAGCTTCCAGTAGCTATTCCGATCGAGTTTACCTTAATTATTGGGCTCGGATCCAAAATTTCACCACTTTTTACGATTTCTCGATTTTTGTGATTTTCCCTAGTGGTACCTCTAGGGAAATCCGTAAAAATTTCGACGGAGCCAATTCTTGACGCGTTGTGATCGGCAAGCTTCCAGTAGCTATTCCGATCGAGTTTTCCCGAATTATTGGGCTCGGATCCAAAATTTCACCACTTTTTACGATTTCTCGATTTTGGTGATTTTCCCTAGTGGTACCCCTAGGGAAATCCGTAAAAATTCGTCGGATTCCGACGGGGCCAATTCTCGACGCGTTGTGACCGTCAAGCTTCCATTAGCTATTCCGATCGAGTTTTCCCGAATTATTGGGCTCGGATCCAAAATTTCACAACTTTTTACGATTTCTCGATTTTGGTGATTTTCCCTAGTGGTACCCCTAGGAAAATCCGTAAAAATTCCGACGGAGCCAATTCTCGACGCGTTGTGACCGGAAAGCTTCCAGTAGCTATTCCGAACGACTTTTCCCGAATTATTGGGCTCGGATCCAAAATTTCACCACTTTTTACGATTTCTAGATTTTGGTGATTTTCCCTGGTGGTACCCCTAGGGAAATCCGTAAAAATTCGTCGGATTCGGACGGAGCCAATTCTCGACGCGTTGTGACCGGAAAGCTTCCAGTAGCTATTCCTATCGAGTTTTCCCGAATTATTGGGCTCGGATCCAAAATTTCACCACTTTTTACGATTATTCGATTTTGGTGATTTTTCCTAGTGGTACCCCTAGGGAAATCCGTAAAAATTCGTCGGATTCCGACGGAGCCAATTCTCGACGCGTTGTGACCGGCAAGCTTCCAGTAGCTATTCCGATCGAGTTTTCCCGAATTATTTAGCTCGGATCCAATATTTCAACACTTTTACGATTTCTCGATTTTGGTGATTTTCCCTAGTGGTACCCCTAGGGAAATCCGTAAAAATTCCGACGGAGCCAATTCTCGACGCGTTATGACCGGCAAGCTTCCAGTAGCTATTCCGATCGAGTTTTCCCGAATTATTGGGCTCGGATCCAAAATTTCACCACTTTTTACGATTTCTCGATTTTGGTGATTTTCCCTAGTGGTACCCCTAGGGAAATCTGTAAAAATTCGTCGTATTCCGACGGAGCCAATTCTCGACGCATTGTGACCGGCAAGCTTCCAGTAGCTATTCCGATCGACTTTTCCCGAATTATTAGGCTCGGATCCAAAATTTCACCACTTTTTACGATTTCTCGATTTTGGTGATTTTCCCTAGTGGTACCCCTAGGGAAATCCGTAAAAATTCCGACGGAGCCAATTCTCGACGCGTTATGACCGGCAAACTTCCAGTAGCTATTCCGATCGAGTTTACCTTAATTATTGGGCTCGGATCCAAAATTTCACCACTTTTTACGATTTCTCGATTTTGGTGATTTTCCCTAGTGGTACCTCTAGGGAAATCCGTAAAAATTCCGACGGAGCCAATTCTTGACGCGTTGTGATCGGCAAGCTTCCAGTAGCTATTCCGATCGAGTTTTCCCGAATTATTGGGCTCGGATCCAAAATTTCACCACTTTTTACGATTTCTCGATTTTGGTGATTTTCCCTAGTGGTACCCCTAGGGAAATCCGTAAAAATTCGTCGGATTCCGACGGGGCCAATTCTCGACGCGTTGTGACCGTCAAGCTTCCATTAGCTATTCCGATCGAGTTTTCCCGAATTATTGGGCTCGGATCAAAAATTTAACAACTTTTTACGATTTCTCGATTTTGGTGATTTTCCCTAGTGGTACCCCTAGGAAAATCCGTAAAAATTCCGACGGAGCCAATTCTCGACGCGTTGTGACCGGAAAGCTTCCAGTAGCTATTCCGAACGAGTTTTCCCGAATTATTGGGCTCGGATCCAAAATTTCACCACTTTTTACGATTTCTAGATTTTGGTGATTTTCCCTGGTGGTACCCCTAGGGAAATCCGTAAAAATTCGTCGGATTCGGACGGAGCCAATTCTCGACGCGTTGTGACCGGAAAGCTTCCAGTAGCTATTCCTATCGAGTTTTCCCGAATTATTGGGCTCGGATCCAAAATTTCACCACTTTTTACGATTATTCGATTTTGGTGATTTTTCCTAGTGGTACCCCTAGGGAAATCCGTAAAAATTCGTCGGATTCCGACGGAGCCAATTCTCGACGCGTTGTGACCGGCAAGCTTCCAGTAGCTATTCCGATCGAGTTTTCCCGAATTATTTAGCTCGGATCCAATATTTCAACACTTTTACGATTTCTCGATTTTGGTGATTTTCCCTAGTGGTACCCCTAGGGAAATCCGTAAAAATTCCGACGGAGCCAATTCTCGACGCGTTATGACCGGCAAGCTTCCAGTAGATATTCCGATCGAGTTTTCCCGAATTATTGGGCTCGTATCCAAAATTTCACCACTTTTTACGATTTCTCGATTTTGGTGATTTTCCCTAGTGGTACCCTTAGGGAAATCTGTAAAAATTCGTCGTATTCCGACGGAGCCAATTCTCGACGCATTGTGACCGGCAAGCTTCCAGTAGCTATTCCGATCGACTTTTCCCGAATTATTAGGCTCGGATCCAAAATTTCACCACTTTTTACGATTTCTCGATTTTGGTGATTTTCCCTAGTGGTACCCCTAGGGAAATCCGTAAAAATTCCGACGGAGCCAATTCTCGACGCGTTATGACCGGCAAGCTTCCAGTAGCTATTCCGATCGAGTTTACCTTAATTATTGGGCTCGGATCCAAAATTTCACCACTTTTTACGATTTCTCGATTTTGGTGATTTTCCCTAGTGGTACCTCTAGGGAAATCCGTAAAAATTCCGACGGAGCCAATTCTTGACGCGTTGTGATCGGCAAGCTTCCAGTAGCTATTCCGATCGAGTTTTCCCGAATTATTCTGCTCGGATCCAAAATTTCACCACTTTTTACGATTTCTCGATTTTGGTGATTTTCCCTAGTGGTACCCCTAGGGAAATCCGTAAAAATTCGTCGGATTCCGACGGGGCCAATTCTCGACGCGTTGTGACCGTCAAGCTTCCATTAGCTATTCCGATCGAGTTTTCCCGAATTATTGGGCTCGGATCCAAAATTTCACAACTTTTTACGATTTCTCGATTTTGGTGATTTTCCCTAGTGGTACCCCTAGGAAAATCCGTAAAAATTCCGACGGAGCCAATTCTCGACGCGTTGTGACCGGAAAGCTTCCAGTAGCTATTCCGAACGAGTTTTCCCGAATTATTGGGCTCGGATCCAAAATTTCACCACTTTTTACGATTTCTAGATTTTGGTGATTTTCCCTGGTGGTACCCCTAGGGAAATCCGTAAAAATTCGTCGGATTCGAACGGAGCCAATTCTCGACGCGTTGTGACCGGAAAGCTTCCAATAGCTATTCCTATCGAGTTTTCCCGAATTATTGGGCTCGGATCCAAAATTTCACCACTTTTTACGATTATTCGATTTTGGTGATTTTTCCTAGTGGTACCCCTAGGGAAATCCGTAAAAATTCCTCGGATTCCGACGGAGCCAATTCTCGACGCGTTGTGACCGGCAAGCTTCCAGTAGCTATTCCGATCGAGTTTTCCCGAATTATTTAGCTCGGATCCAATATTTCAACACTTTTACGATTTCTCGATTTTGGTGATTTTCCCTAGTGGTACCCCTAGGGAAATCCGTAAAAATTCCGACGGAGCCAATTATCGACGCGTTATGACCGGCAAGCTTCCAGTAGCTATTCCGATCGAGTTTACCCGAATTATTGGGCTCGGATCCAAAATTTCACCACTTTTTACGATTTCTCGATTTTGGTGATTTTCCCTAGTGGTACCTCTAGGGAAATCCGTAAAAATTCCGACGGAGCCAATTTTCGACGCGTTGTGACCGGCAAGCTTCCAGTAGCTATTCCGAACGAGTTTTCCCGAATTATTGGGCTCGGATCCAAATTTTCACCACTTTTTACGATTTCTCGATTTTGGTGATTTTCCCTAGTGGTACCCCTAGGGAAATCCGTAAAAATTCGTCGGATTCCGACGGAGCCAATTCTCGACGCGTTGTGACCGTCAAGCTTCCAGTAGCTATTCCGATCGAGTTTTCCCGAATTATTGGGCTCGAATCCAAAATTTCACCACTTTTTACGATTTCTCGATTTTGGTGATTTTCCCTAGTGGTACCCCTAGGGAAATCCGTAAAAATTCGTCGGATTCCGACGGAGCCAATTCTCGACGCGTTGTGACCGGCAAGCTTCCAGTAGCTATTCCGATCGAGTTTTCCTGAATTATTGGGCTCGGATCCAAAATTTCACCACTTTTTACGATTTCTCGATTTTGGTGATTTTCCCTAGTGGTCCCCTAGGGAAATCCGTAAAAATTCGTCGGATTCGGACGGAGCCAATTCTCGAGGCGTTGTGACAGGCAAGCTTCCAGTAGCTATTCCGATCCAGTTTTCCCGAATTATTGGGCTCGGATCCAAAATTTCACAACTTTTTACGATTTCTCGATTTTGGTTATTTTCCCTAGTGATACTCCTAGGGAAATCCGTAAAAATTCAACGGATTCCGACGGAGCCAATTCTCGACACCTTGTGACCGGCAAGCTTCCAGTAGCTATTTCGATCGAGTTTTCCCGAAATATTGGGCTCGGATCCAAAATTTCACCACTTTTTACGATTTAATGATTTTGGTGATTTTCCCTAGTGGTACCCCTAGTAAAATCCGTAAAAATTCGTTGGATTCCGACCGAGCCAATTCTCGACGCGTTGTGACCGGCAAGCTTCCAGTAGCTATTCCGATCGAGTTTTCCCGAATTATTGGGCTCGGATCCAATATTTCAACACTTTTACGATTTCTCGATTTTGGTGATTTTCCCTAGTGGTACCCCTAGGGAAATCCGTAAAAATTCCGACGGAGCCAATTCTCAACGCGTTGTGACCGGCAAGCATCCAGTAGCTATTCCGATCGAGTTTTTCCGAATTATTGGGCTCGGATCTAAAATTTCACCACTTTTTATGATTTCTCGATTTTGGTGATTTTCCCGAGTGATACTCCTAGGAAAATCCGTAAAAATTCGACGGATTCCGACGGAGCCAATTCTCGACACCTTGTGACCGGCAAGCTTCCAGTAGCTATTCCGATCGAGTTTTCCCGAAAAATTGGGCTCGGATCCAAAATTTCACCACTTTTTACGATTTAATGATTTTGGTGATTTTCCCTAGTGGTACCCCTAGGAAAATCCGTAAAAATTCGTTGGATTCCGACCGAGCCAATTCTCGACGCGTTGTGACCGGCAAGCTTCCAGTAGCTATTCCGATCGAGTTTTTCCGAATTATTGGGCTCGTATCCAAAATTTCACCACTTTTTACGATTTCTCGATTTTGGTGATTTTCCCTAGTGGTACCCCGAGGGAAATCCGTAAAAATTCGTCGGATTCCGACGGAGCCAATTCTCGACGCCTTGTGACCGGCAAGCTTCCAGTAGCTATTCCGATCGAGTTTTCCTCAATTATTGGGCTCGTATCCAAAATTTCACCACTTTTTACGATTTCTCGATTTTGGTGATTTTCCCTAGTGGTACCCCTAGGAAAATCCGTAAAAATTCGTCGGATTCCGACGGAGCCAATTCTCGACGCGTTGTGATTGGCAAGCTTCCAGTAGCTATTCCGATCGAGTTTTCCCGAATTATTGGGCTCGGACAAAAAATTTCACCACTTTTTACTATTTCTCGATTTTGGTGATTTTCCCTAGTGGTACCCCTAGGAAAATCCGTAAAAATTCCGACGGAGCCAATTCTCGACGCGTTGTGACCGGCAAGCATCCAGTAGCTATTCCGATCGAGTTTTCCCGAATTATTGGGCTCGGATCCAAAATTTCACCACTTTTTACGATTTCTCGATTTTGGTGATTTTCCCTAGTGGTACCCCTAGGAAAATTCGTAAAAATTCGTCGGATTCCGACGGAGCCAATTCTCGACGCGTTGTGACCGGCAAGCTTCCAGTAGCTATTCCGATCGAGTTTTCCCGAATTATTGGGCTCGGATCCAAAATTTCACCACTTTTTACGATTTCTCGATTTTGGTGATTTTCCCTAGTGGTACCCCGAGGGAAATCCGTAAAAATTCGTCGGATTCCGATGGAGCCAATTCTCGACGCGTTGTGACCGGCAAGCTTCCAGTAGCTATTCCGATCGAGTTTTCCCGAATTATTGGGCTCGGATCCAAAATTTCACAACTTTTTACGACTTCTCGATTTTGGTGATTTTTCCTAGTGGTACCCCTAGGAAAATCCGTAAAAATTCGTCGTATTTCGACGGAGCCAATTCTCGACACGTTGTGATCGGTAAGCTTCCAGTAGCTATTCCGATCGAGTTTTCCCGAATTATTGGGCTCGGATCCAAAATTTCACCACTTTTTACGATTTCTCGATTTTGGTGATTTTCCCTAGTGGTACCCCTAGGGAAATCTGTAAATATTCGTCGTATTCCGACGGAGCCAATTCTCGACGCATTGTGACCGGCAAGCTTCCAGTAGCTATTCCGATCGAGTTTTCCCAAATTATTAGGCTCGGATCCAAAATTTCACCACTTTTTACGATTTCTCGATTTTGGTGATTTTCCCTAGTGGTACCCCTAGGGAAATCCGTAAAAATTTTGACGGAGCCAATTCTCGACGCGTTATGACCGGCAAGCTTCCAGTAGCTATTCCGATCGAGTTTACCTTAATTATTGGGCTCGGATCCAAAATCTCACCACTTTTTATGATTTCTCGATTTTGGTGATTTTCTCTAGTGGTACCTCTAGGGAAATCCGTAAAAATTCCGACGGAGCCAATTCTCGACGCGTTGTAATCGGCAAGCTTCCAGTAGCTATTCCAATCGAGTTTTCCCGAATTATTGGGCTCGGATCCAAAATTTCACCACTTTTTACGATTTCTCGATTTTGGTGATTTTCCCTAGTGGTACCCCTAGGGAAATCCGTAAAAATTCGTCGGATTCCGACGGGGCCAATTCTCGACGCGTTGTGACCGTCAAGCTTCCATTAGCTATTCCGATCGAGTTTTCCTGAATTATTGGGCTCGGATCCTAAATTTCACAACTTTTTACGATTTCTCGATTTTGGTGATTTTCCCTAGTGGTACCCCTAGGAAAATCCGTAAAAATTCCGACGGAGCCAATTCTCGACGCGTTGTGACCGGAAAGCTTCCAGTAGCTATTCCGATCGAGTTTTCCTGAATTATTGGGCTCGGATCCAAAATTTCACCACTTTTTACGATTTCTCGATTTTGGTGATTTTCCCTGGTGGTACCCCTAGGAAAATCCGTAAAAATTCGTCAGATTCGGACGGAGCCAATTCTCGACGCGTTGTGACCGGCAAGCTTCCAGTAGCTATTCCGATCGAGTTTTCCCGAATTATTGGGCTCAGATCAAAAATTTTACCACTTTTTACGATTTCTCGATTTTGGTGATTTTCCCTAGTGGTACCCCTAGGGAAATCCGTAAAAATTCCGACGGAGCCAATTCTTGACGCGTTGTGACCGGCAAGCATCCAGTAGCTATTTCGATCGAGTTTTCCCGAATTATTGGGCTCGGATCCAAAATTTCACCACTTTTTACGATTTCTCGATTTTGGTGATTTTCCCTAGTGGTACCCCTAGGAAAATTCGTAAAAATTCGTCGGATTCCGACGGAGCCAATTCTCGACGCGTTGTGACCGGCAAGCTTCCAGTAGCTATTCCGATCGAGTTTTCCCGAATTATTGGTCTCGGATCCAAAATTTCACCACTTTTTACGATTTCTCGATTTTGGTGATTTTCCCTAGTGGTACCCCGAGGGAAATCCGTAAAAATTCGTCGGATTCCGATGGAGCCAATTCTCGACGCGTTGTGACCGGCAAGCTTCCAGTAGCTATTCCGATCGAGTTTTTCCGAATTATTGGGCTCGGATCCAAAATTTCACAACTTTTTACGACTTCTCGATTTTGGTGATTTTTCCTAGTGGTACCCCTAGGAAAATCCGTAAAAATTCGTCGTATTTCGACGGAGCCAATTCTCGACACGTTGTGACCGGTAAGCTTCCAGTAGCTATTCCGATCGAGTTTTCCCGAATTATTGGGCTCGGATCCAAAATTTCACCACTTTTTACGATTTCTCGATTTTGGTGATTTTCCCTAGTGGTACCCCTAGGGAAATCTGTAAAAATTCGTCGTATTCCGACGGAGCCAATTCTCGACGCATTGTAACCGGCAAGCTTCCAGTAGCTATTCCGATCGAGTTTTCCCAAATTATTAGGCTCGGATCCAAAATTTCACCACTTTTTACGATTTCTCGATTTTGGTGATTTTCCCTAGTGGTACCCCTAGGGAAATCCGTAAAAATTTCGACGGAGCCAATTCTCGACGCGTTATGACCGGCAAGCTTCCAGTAGCTATTCCGATCGAGTTTACCTTAATTATTGGGCTCGGATCCAAAATCTCACCACTTTTTACGATTTCTCGATTTTGGTGATTTTCTCTAGTGGTACCTCTAGTGAAATCCGTAAAAATTCCGACGGAGCCAATTCTCGACGCGTTGTAATCGGCAAGCTTCCAGTAGCTATTCCGATCGAGTTTTCCCGAATTATTGGGCTCGGATCCAAAATTTCACCACTTTTTACGATTTCTCGATTTTGGTGATTTTCCCTAGTGGTACCCCTAGGGAAATCTGTAAAAATTCGTCGTATTCCGACGGAGCCAATTCTCGACGCATTGTGACCGGCAAGCTTCCAGTAGCTATTCCGATCGAGTTTTCCCAAATTATTAGGCTCGGATCCAAAATTTCACCACCTTTTTACGATTTCTCGATTTTTGTGATTTTCCCTAGTGGTACCCCTAGGGAAATCCGTAAAAATTCCGACTGAGCCAATTCTCGTCGCGTTATGACCGGCAAGCTTCCAGTAGCTATTCCGATCGAGTTTACCTTAATTATTGGGCTCGGATCCAAAATTTCACCACTTTTTACGATTTCTCGATTTTGGTGATTTTCCCTAGTGGTACCTCTAGGGAAATCCGTAAAAATTCCGACGGAGCCAATTCTTGACGCGTTGTGATCGGCAAGCTTCCAGTAGCTATTCCGATCGAGTTTTTCCGAATTATTGGGCTCGGATCCAAAATTTCACCACTTTTTACGATTTCTCGATTTTGGTGATTTTCCCTAGTGGTACCCCTAGGGAAATCCGTAAAAATTCGTCGGATTCCGACGGGGCCAATTCTCGACGCGTTGTGACCGTCAAGCTTCCATCAGCTATTCCGATCGAGTTTTCCCGAAATATTGGGCTCGGATCCAAAATTTCACAACTTTTTACGATTTCTCGATTTTGGTGATTTTCCCTAGTGGTACCCCTAGGAAAATCCGTAAAAATTCCGACGGAGCCAATTCTCGACGCGTTGTGACCGGAAAGCTTCCAGTAGCTATTCCGAACGAGTTTTCCCGAATTATTGGGCTCGGATCCAAAATTTCACCACTTTTTACGATTTCTAGATTTTGGTGATTTTCCCTGGTGGTACCCCTAGGGAAATCCGTAAAAATTCGTCGGATTCGGACGGAGCCAATTCTCGACGCGTTGTGACCGGAAAGCTTCCAGTAGCTATTCCTATCGAGTTTTCCCGAATTATTGGGCTCGGATCCAAAATTTCACCAATTTTTACGATTATTCGATTTTGGTGATTTTTCCTAGTGGTACCCCTAGGGAAATCCGTAAAAATTCGTCGGATTCCGACGGAGCCAATTCTCGACGCGTTGTGACCGGCAAGCTTCCAGTAGCTATTCCGATCGAGTTTTCCCGAATTATTTAGCTCGGATCCAATATTTCAACACTTTTACGATTTCTCGATTTTGGTGATTTTCCCTAGTGGTACCCCTAGGGAAATCCGTAAAAATTCCGACGGAGCCAATTCTCGACGCGTTATGACCGGCAAGCTTCCAGTAGCTATTCCGATCGAGTTTTCCCGAATTATTGGGCTCGGATCCAAAATTTCTCCACTTTTTACGATTTCTCGATTTTGGTGATTTTCCCTAGTGGTACCCCTAGGGAAATCCGTAAAAATTCGTCGGATTTCGACGGATCCAATTCTCAACGCGTTGTGACCGGCAAGCTTCCAGTAGCTATTCCGATCGAGTTTACCCGAATTATTGGGCTCGGATCCAAAATTTCACCACTTTTTACGATTTCTCGATTTTGGTGATTTTCCCTAGTGGTACCTCTAGGGAAATCCGTAAAAATTCCGACGGAGCCAATTTTCGACGCGTTATGACCGGCAAGCTTCCAGTAGCTATTCCGAACGAGTTTTCCCGAATTATTGGGCTCGGATCCAAAATTTCACCAGTTTTTACGATTTCTCGATTTTGGTGATTTTCCCTAGTGGTACCCCTAGGGAAATCCGTAAAAATTCGTCGGATTCCGACGGAGCCAATTCTCGACGCGTTGTGACCGTCAAGCTTCCAGTAGCTATTCCGATCGAGTTTTCCCGAATTATTGGGCTCGAATCCAAAATTTCACCACTTTTTACGATTTCTCGATTTTGGTGATTTTCCCTAGTGGTACCCCTAGGGAAATCCGTAAAAATTCGTCGGATTCCGACGGAGCCAATTCTCGACGCGTTGTGACCGGCAAGCTTCCAGTAGCTATTCCGATCGAGTTTTCCTGAATTATTGGGCTCGGATCCAAAATTTCACCACTTTTTACGATTTCTCGATTTTTGTGATTTTCCCTAGTGGTCCCCTAGGGAAATCCGTAAAAATTCGTCGGATTCGGACGGAGCCAATTCTCGAGGCGTTGTGACCGGCAAGCTTCCAGTAGCTATTCCGATCGAGTTTTCCCGAATTATTGGGCTCGGATCAAAAATTTCACCACTTTTTACGATTTCTCGATTTTGGTGATTTTCCCTAGTGGTACCCCTAGGGAAATCTGTAAAAATTCGTCGTATTCCGACGGAGCCAATTCTCGACGCATTGTGACCGGCAAGCTTCCAGTAGCTATTCCGATCGAGTTTTCCCAAATTATTAGGCTCGGATCCAAAATTTCACCACTTTTTACGATTTCTCGATTTTGGTGATTTTCCCTAGTGGTACCCCTAGGGAAATCCGTAAAAATTTCGACGGAGCCAATTCTCGACGCGTTATGACCGGCAAGCTTCCAGTAGCTATTCCGATCGAGTTTACCTTAATTATTGGGCTCGGATCCAAAATCTCACCACTTTTTACGATTTCTCGATTTTGGTGATTTTCTCTAGTGGTACCTCTAGGGAAATCCGTAAAAATTCCGACGGAGCCAATTCTCGACGCGTTGTAATCGGCAAGCTTCCAGTAGCTATTCCGATCGAGTTTTCCCGAATTATTGGGCTCGGATCCAAAATTTCACCACTTTTTACGATTTCTCGATTTTGGTGATTTTTCCTAGTGGTACCCCTAGGGAAATCCGTAAAAATTCGTCGGATTCCGACGGGGCCAATTCTCGACGCGTTGTGACCGTCAAGCTTCCATTAGCTATTCCGATCGAGTTTTCCCGAATTATTGGGCTCGGATCCAAAATTTCACAACTTTTTACGATTTCTCGATTTTGGTGATTTTCCCTAGTGGTACCCCTAGGAAAATCCGTAAAAATTCCGACGGAGCCAATTCTCGACGCGTTGTGACCGGAAAGCTTCCAGTAGCTATTCCGATCGAGTTTTCCTGAATTATTGGGCTCGGATCCAAAATTTCACCACTTTTTACGATTTCTCGATTTTGGTGATTTTCCCTGGTGGTACCCCTAGGAAAATCCGTAAAAATTCGTCAGATTCGGACGGAGCCAATTCTCGACGCGTTGTGACCGGCAAGCTTCCAGTAGCTATTCCGATCGAGTTTTCCCGAATTATTGGGCTCAGATCAAAAATTTTACCACTTTTTACGATTTCTCGATTTTGGTGATTTTCCCTAGTGGTACCCCTAGGGAAATCCGTAAAAATTCCGACGGAGCCAATTCTTGACGCGTTGTGACCGGCAAGCTTCCAGTAGCTATTCCGATCGAGTTTTCCCGAATTATTGGGCTCGGATCCAAAATTTCACCACTTTTTATGATTTCTCGATTTTGGTGATTTTCCCTAGTGGTACCCCTAGGGAAATCCGTAAAAATTCGTCGGATTCCGACGGTGCCAATTCTCGACGCGTTGTGACCGGAAAGCTTCCAGTAGCTATTCCGATCGAGTTTTCCCGAATTATATGGCTCGGATCCAAAATTTCACCACTTTTTACGATTTCTCGATTTTGGTGATTTTCCCTAGTGATATACCCCTAGGGAAATCCGTAAAAATTCGACGGATTCCGACGGAGCCAATTCTCGACGCCTTGTGACCGGGAAGCTTCCAGTAGCTATTGCGATCGAGTTTTCCCAAATTATTGGGCTCGGATCCAAAATTTCACCACTTTTTACGATTTCTCGATTTTGGTGATTTTCCCTAGTGGTACCCCTAGGGAAATCCGTAAAAATTCCGACGGAGCCAATTCTCGACGCGTTGTGACCGGCAAGCTTCCAGTAGCTATTCCGATCGAGTTTTCCCGAATTATTGGGCTCGGATCCAAAATTTCACCACTTTTTTTGATTTCTCGATTTTGGTGATTTTCCCTAGTGGTACCCCTAGGGAAATCCGTAAAAATTCGTCGGATTCCGACGGTGCCAATTCTCGACGCGTTGTGACCGGCAAGCTTCCAGTAGCTATTCCGATCGAGTTTTCCCGAATTATTGGGCTCGGATCCAAAATTTCACCACTTTTTACGATTTCTCGATTTTGGTGATTTTCCCTAGTGGTACCCCGAGGGAAATCCGTAAAAATTCGTCGGATTCCGATGGAGCCAATTCTCGACGCGTTGTGACCGGCAAGCTTCCAGTAGCTATTCCGATCGAGTTTTCCCGAATTATTGGGCTCGGATCCAAAATTTAACCACTTTTTACGACTTCTCGATTTTGGTGATTTTTCCTAGTGGTACCCCTAGGAAAATCCGTAAAAATTCGTCGGATTCCGACGGAGCCAATTCTCGACACGTTGTGACCGGCAAGCTTCCAGTAGCTATTCCGATCGAGTTTTCCCGAATTATTGGGCTCGGATCCAAAATTTCACAACTTTTTACGACTTCTCGATTTTGGTGATTTTTCCTAGTGGTACCCCTAGGAAAATCCGTAAAAATTCGTCGTATTTCGACGGAGCCAATTCTCGACACGTTGTGACCGGTAAGCTTCCAGTAGCTATTCCGATCGAGTTTTCCCGAATTATTGGGCTCGGATCAAAAATTTCACCACTTTTTACGATTTCTCGATTTTGGTGATTTTCCCTAGTGATACCCCTAGGGAAATCTGTAAAAATTCGTCGTATTCCGACGGAGCCAATTCTCGACGCATTGTGACCGGCAAGCTTCCAGTAGCTATTCCGATCGAGTTTTCCCAAATTATTAGGCTCGGATCCAAAATTTCACCACTTTTTACGATTTCTCGATTTTGGTGATTTTCCCTAGTGGTACCCCTAGGGAAATCCGTAAAAATTTCGACGGAGCCAATTCTCGACGCGTTATGACCGGCAAGCTTCCAGTAGCTATTCCGATCGAGTTTACCTTAATTATTGGGCTCGGATCCAAAATCTCACCACTTTTTACGATTTCTCTATTTTGGTGATTTTCTCTAGTGGTACCTCTAGGGAAATCCGTAAAAATTCCGACGGAGCCAATTCTCGACGCGTTGTAATCGGCAAGCTTCCAGTAGCTATTCCGATCGAGTTTTCCCGAATGATTGGGCTCGGATCCAAAATTTCACCACTTTTTACGATTTCTCGATTTTGGTGATTTTCCCTAGTGGTACCCCTAGGGAAATCTGTAAAAATTCGTCGTATTCCGACGGAGCCAATTCTCGACGCATTGTGACCGGCAAGCTTCCAGTAGCTATTCCGATCGACTTTTCCCGAATTATTAGGCTCGGATCCAAAATTTCACCACTTTTTACGATTTCTCGATTTTGGTGATTTTCCCTAGTGGTACCCCTAGGGAAATCCGTAAAAATTCCGACGGAGCCAATTCTCGACGCGTTATGACCGGCAAGCTTCCAGTAGCTATTCCGATCGAGTTTACCTTAATTATTGGGCTCGGATCCAAAATTTCACCACTTTTTACGATTTCTCGATTTTGGTGATTTTCCCTAGTGGTACCTCTAGGGAAATCCGTAAAAATTCCGACGGAGCCAATTCTTGACGCGTTGTGATCGGCAAGCTTCCAGTAGCTATTCCGATCGAGTTTTCCCGAATTATTGGGCTCGGATCCAAAATTTCACCACTTTTTACGATTTCTCGATTTTGGTGATTTTCCCTAGTGGTACCCCTAGGGAAATCCGTAAAAATTCGTCGGATTCCGACGGGGCCAATTCTCGACGCGTTGTGACCGTCAAGCTTCCATTAGCTATTCCGATCGAGTTTTCCCGAATTATTGGGCTCGGATCCAAAATTTCACAACTTTTTACGATTTCTCGATTTTGGTGATTTTCCCTAGTGGTACCCCTAGGAAAATCCGTAAAAATTCCGACGGAGCAATTCTCGACGCGTTGTGACCGGAAAGCTTCCAGTAGCTATTCCGAACGAGTTTTCCCGAATTATTGGGCTCGGATCCAAAATTTCACCACTTTTTACGATTTCTAGATTTTGGTGATTTTCCCTGGTGGTACCCCTAGGGAAATCCGTAAAAATTCGTCGGATTCGGACGGAGCCAATTCTCGACGCGTTGTGACCGGAAAGCTTCCAGTAGCTATTCCTATCGAGTTTTCCCGAATTATTGGGCTCGGATCCAAAATTTCACCACTTTTTACGATTATTCGATTTTGGTGATTTTTCCTAGTGGTACCCCTAGGGAAATCCGTAAAAATTCGTCGGATTCCGACGGAGCCAATTCTCGATGCGTTGTGACCGGCAAGCTTCCAGTAGCTATTCCGATCGAGTTTTCCCGAATTATTTAGCTCGGATCCAATATTTCAACACTTTTACGATTTCTCGATTTTGGTGATTTTCCCTAGTGGTACCCCTAGGGAAATCCGTAAAAATTCCGACGGAGCCAATTCTCGACGCGTTATGACCGGCAAGCTTCCAGTAGCTATTCCGATCGAGTTTTCCCGAATTATTGGGCTCGGATCCAAAATTTCACCACTTTTTACGATTTCTCGATTTTGGTGATTTTCCCTAGTGGTACCCCTAGGGAAATCCGTAAAAATTCGTCGGATTTCGACGGATCCAATTCTCAACGCGTTGTGACCGGCAAGCTTCCAGTAGCTATTCCGATCGAGTTTACCCGAATTATTGGGCTCGGATCCAAAATTTCACCACTTTTTACGATTTCTCGATTTTGGTGATTTTCCCTAGTGGTACCTCTAGGGAAATCCGTAAAAATTCCGACGGAGCCAATTTTCGACGCGTTGTGACCGGCAAGCTTCCAGTAGCTATTCCGAACGAGTTTTCCCGAATTATTGGGCTCGGATCCAAAATTTCACCACTTTTTACGATTTCTCGATTTTGGTGATTTTCCCTAGTGGTACCCCTAGGGAAATCCGTAAAAATTCGTCGGATTCCGACGGAGCCAATTCTCGACGCGTTGTGACCGTCAAGCTTCCAGTAGCTATTCCGATCGAGTTTTCCCGAATTATTGGGCTCGAATCCAAAATTTCACCACTTTTTACGATTTCTCGATTTTGGTGATTTTCCCTAGTGGTACCCCTAGGGAAATCCGTAAAAATTCGTCGGATTCCGACGGAGCCAATTCTCGACGCGTTGTGACCGGCAAGCTTCCAGTAGCTATTCCGATCGAGTTTTCCTGAATTATTGGGCTCGGATCCAAAATTTCACCACTTTTTACGATTTCTCGATTTTGGTGATTTTCCCTAGTGGTCCCCTAGGGAAATCCGTAAAAATTCGTCGGATTCGGACGGAGCCAATTCTCGAGGCGTTGTGACCAGCAAGCTTCCAGTAGCTATTCCGATCCAGTTTTCCCGAATTATTGGGCTCGGATCCAAAATTTCACAACTTTTTACGATTTCACGATTTTGGTGATTTTCCCTAGTGGTACCCCTAGGGAAATCCGTAAAAATTCCGACGGAGCCAATTCTCGACGCGTTGTGACCGGCAAGCTTCCTATAGCTATTCCGATCGAGTTTTCCATAATTATTGGGCTCGGATCCAAAATTTCACCACTTTTTACGATTTCTCGATTTTGGTGATTTTCCCTAGTGGTACCCCTAGGGAAATCCGTAAAAATTTGTCGGATTCCGACGGAGCCAATTCTCGACGCGTTGTTACCGGCAAGCTTCCAGTAGCATTTCCGATCGAGTTTTCCCGAATTATTGGGCTCGGATACAAAATTTCACCACTTTTTACGATTTCTCGATTTTGGTGATTTTCCCTAGTGGTACCCCTAGGGAAATCCGTAAAAATTTATCGAATTCCGACGGAACCAATTCTCGACGCGTTGTGACCGGCAAGCTTCCAGTAGCTATTCCGATCGAGTTTTCCCGAATTATTGGGCTCGCATCAAAAATTTCACCACTTTTTACGATTTCTCGATTTTAGTGATTTTCCCTAGTGGTACCCCCAGGGAAATCCGTAAAAATTCCGACGGAGCCAATTCTCGACGCGATGTGACCGGCAAGCTTCCAGTAGCTATTTCGATCGAGTTTTCTCGACTTATTGGGCTCGGATCAAAAATTTCACCACTTTTTACGATTTCTCGATTTTGGTGATTTTTCCTAGTGGTACTCTTAGGGAAATCCGTAAAAATTTGTCGGATTCCGACGGAGCCAATTCTCGACGCGTTGTGACCGGCAAGCTTCCAGTAGCTATTCCGATCGAGTTTTCCCGAATTATTGGGCTCGGATCCAAAATTTCACCACTTTTTACGATTTCTCGATTTTGGTGATTTTCCCTAGTGGTACCCCTAGGGAAATCCGTAAAAATTCCAACGGAGCCAATTCTCGACGCATTGTGACTGGCAAGCTTCCAGTAGCTATTCCGATCGAGTTTTCCCGAATTATTGGGCTCGGATCAAAAATTTCACCACTTTTTACGATTTCTGGATTTTGGTGATTTTCCCTAGTGGTACCCCTAGGGAAATCCGTAAAAATTCCGACGGAGCCAATTCTCGACGCGTTGTGACCGGCAAGTATCCACTAGCTATTCCGATCGACTTTTCCCGAATTATTGGGCTCGGATCAAAAATTTCACCACTTTTTACGATTTCTCGATTTTGGTGATTTTCCCTAGTGGTACCCCTAGGGAAATCCGTAAAAATTCCAACGGAGCCAATTCTCGACGCGTTGTGACCGGCAAGCTTCCAGGAGCTATTCCGATCGAGTTTTCCCGAATTATTAGGCTCGGATCAAAAAATTTAACCACTTTTTACGATTTCTCGATTTTTGTGGTTTTCCCTAGTGGTACCCCTAGGGAAATACGTAAAAATTTCGACGGAGCCAATTCTCGACGCGTTGTGACTGGCAAGCTTCCAGTAGCTATTCCGATCGAGTTTTCCCGAATTATTGGGCTCGGATCCAAAATTTCACCACTTTTTACGATTTCTGGATTTTGGTGATTTTCCCTAGTGGTACCCCCTAGGGAAATCCGTAAAAATTCGTCGAATTTCGACGGATCCAATTCTCGACGCGTTGTGACCAGCAAGCTTCCAGTAGATATTCCGATCGAGTTTTCCCGAATTATTGGGCTCGGATCAAAAATTTCACCACTTTTTACTATTTCTCGATTTTGGTGATTTTCCCTATTGGTACCCCAAGGGAAATCCGTAAAAATTCCGACGGAGCCAATTCTCGACGCATTGTGACCGGCAAGTATCCACTAGCTATTCCGATCGACTTTTCCCGAATTATTGGGCTCGGATCAAAAATTTCACCACTTTTTACGATTTCTCGATTTTGGTGATTTTCCCTAGTCGTACCCCTAGGGAAATCCGTAAAAATTCCAACGGAGCCAATTCTCAACGCGTTGTGACCGGCAAGCTTCCAGGAGCTATTTCGATCGAGTTTTCCCGAATTATTAGGCTCGGATCCAAAATTTAACCACTTTTTACGATTTCTCGATTTTTGTGATTTTCCCTAGTGGTACCCCTAGGGAAATACGTAAAAATTCCGACGGAGCCAATTCTCGACGCGTTGTGACCGGCAAGCTTCCAGTAGCTATTCTGATCGAGTTTTCCCGAATTATTGGGCTCGGATCCAAAATTTCACCACTTTTTACGATTTCTCGATTTTGGTGATTTTCCCTAGTGGTACCCCTAGGGAAATCCGTAAAAATTCGTCGGATTCCGACGGAGCCAATTCTCGACGCGTTGTGATCGGCAAGCTTCCAGTAGCTATTCCGATCGAGTTTTCACGAATTATTGGGCTCGGATCCAAAATTTCACCACATTTTACGTTTTCTCGATTTTGGTAATTTTCCCTTGTGGTAGCCCTAGGGAAATCCGTAAAAATTCGTCGGATTCCGACGGAGCCAATTCTCGACGCGTTGTGACCGGCAAGCTTCCAGTAGCTATTCCGATCGAGTTTTCTCAAATTATTGGGCTTGGATCAAAAATTTCACCACTTTTTACGATTTCTCGATTTTGGTGATTTTCCCTAGTGGTACCCCCAGGAAAATCCGTAAAAATTCCGACGGAGCCAATTCTCGACGCGTTGTGACCGGCAAGCTTCCAGTAGCTATTCCGATCGAGTTTTCCCGAATTATTGGGCTCGGATCCAAAATTTCACCACTTTTTACGATTTCTCGATTTTGGTGATTTTCCCTAGTGGTACCCCTAGGGAAATCCGTAAAAATTCCAACGGAGCCAATTCTCGACGCATTGTGACTGGCAAGCTTCCAGTAGCTATTCCGATCGAGTTTTCCCGAATTATTGGGCTCGGATCAAAAATTTCACCACTTTTTACGATTTCTGGATTTTGGTGATTTTCCCTAGTGGTACCCCTAGGGAAATCCGTAAAAATTCCGACGGAGCCAATTCTCGACGCGTTGTGACCGGCAAGTATCCACTAGCTATTCCGATCGACTTTTCCCGAATTATTGGGCTCGGATCAAAAATTTCACCACTTTTTACGATTTCTCGATTTTGGTGATTTTCCCTAGTGGTACCCCTAGGGAAATCCGTAAAAATTCGACGGAGCGAATTCTCAACGCGTTGTGACCGGCAAGCTTCCAGGAGCTATTTCGATCGAGTTTTCCCGAATTATTAGGCTCGGATCCAAAATTTAACCACTTTTTACGATTTCTCGATTTTTGAGATTTTCCCTAGTGGTACCCCTAGGGAAATACGTAAAAATTCCGACGGAGCCAATTCTCGACGCGTTGTGACCGGCAAGCTTCCAGTAGCTATTCTGATCGAGTTTTCCCGAATTATTGGGCTCGGATCCAAAATTTCATCACTTTTTACGATTTCTCGATTTTGGTGATTTTCCCTAGTGGTACCCCAAGGGAAATCCGTAAAAATTCGTCGGATTCCGACGGAGCCAATTCTCGACGCGTTGTGATCGGCAAGCTTCCAGTAGCTATTCCGATCGAGTTTTCCCGAATTATTGGGCTCGGATCCAAAATTTCACCACTTTTTACGTTTTCTCGATTTTGGTAATTTTCCCTTGTGGTAGCCCTAGGGAAATCCGTAAAAATTCGTCGTATTCCGACGGAGCCAATTCTCGACGCGTTGTGACCGGCAAGCTTCCAGTAGCTATTCCGATCGAGTTTTCTCAAATTATTGGGCTTGGATCAAAAATTTCACCACTTTTTACGATTTCTCGATTTTGGTGATTTTCCCTAGTGGTACCCCCAGGAAAATCCGTAAAAATTCCGACGGAGCCAATTCTCGACGCGTTGTGACCGGCAAGTTTCCAGTAGCTATTCCGATCGAGTTTTCCCGAATTATTGGGCTCGGATCCAAAATTTCACCAATTTTTACGATTTCTGGATTTTGGTGATTTTCCCTAGTGGTACCCCTAGGGAAATCCGTAAAAATTTGTCGGATTCTGACGGAGCCAATTCTCGACGCGTTGTGACCGACAAGCTTCCAGTAGATATTCCGATCGAGTTTTCCCGAATTATTGGGCTCGGATCAAAAATTTCACCACTTTTTACTATTTCGCGATTTTAGTGATTTTCCCTAGTGGTACCCCTAGGTAAATCCGTAAAAATTCCGACGGAGCCAATTCTCGACACGTTGTGACCTGCAAGCATCCAGTAGCTATTCCGATCGACTTTTCCCGAATTATTGGACTCGGATCAAAAATTTCACCACTTTTTACGATTTCTCGATTTTGGTGATTTTCCCTAGTGGTACCCCTAGTGAAATCCGTAAAAATTCCGACGGAGCCAATTCTCGACGCGTTGTGACCGGCAAGTTTCCAGGAGCTATTCCGATCGAGTTTTCCCGAATTATTAGGCTAGGATCAAAAAATTTAACCACTTTTTACGATTTCTCGATTTTTGTGGTTTTCCCTAGTGGTACCCCTAGGGAAATACGTAAAAATTTCGACGGAGCCAATTCTCAACGCGTTGTGACCGGCAAGCTTCCAGTAGCTATTCCGATCGAGTTTTCCCGAATTATTGGGCTCGGATCCAAAATTTCACCACTTTTTACGATTTCTCGATTTTGGTGATTTTCCCTAGTGGTACCCCTAGGGAAATCCGTAAAAATTCGTCGGATTTCGATGGAGCCAATTCTCGACGCGTTGTGACCTGCAAGCATCCAGTAGCTATTCCGATCGACTTTTCCCGAATTATTGGGCTCGGATCAAAAATTTCACCACTTTTTACTATTTCTCGATTTTGGTGATTTTCCCTAGTGGTACCCCAAGGGAAATCCGTAAAAATTCCGACGGAGCCAATTCTCGACGCGTTGTGACCGGCAAGCATCCAGTAGCTATTCCGATCGACTTTTCCCGAATTATTGGGCTCGGATCAAAAATTTCACCACTTTTTACGATTTCTCGATTTTGGTGATTTTCCCTAGTTATACCCCTAGGGAAATCCGTAAAAATTCCGACGGAGCCAATTCTCGGCGCGTTGTGACCGGCAAGCTTCCAGGAGCTATTTCGATCGAGTTTTCCCGAATTATTAGGCTCGGATCCAAAATTTCACCACTTTTTACGATTTCTCGATTTTGGTGATTTTCCCTTGTGGTACCCCTAGGGAAATACGTAAAAATTTCGACGGAGTCAATTCTCGACGCGTTGTGACCGGCAAGCTTCCAGTAGCTATTCCGATCGAGTTTTCCCGAATTATTGGGCTCGGATCCAAAATTTCACCACTTTATACGATTTCTCGATTTTGGTGATTTTCCCTAGTGGTACCCATAGGGAAATCCGTAAAAATTTATCGTATTCCGACGGAGCCAATTCTCGACGCGTTGTGACCGGCAAGCTTCCAGTAGCTATTCGGATCGAGTTTTCCCGAATTATTGGGCTCGGATCCAAAATTTCACCACTTTTTACGATTTCTCGATTTTGGTGATTTTCCCTAGTGGTACCCCTAGGGAAATCCGTAAAAATTCGTCGAATTCCGAAGGAGCCAATTCTCGACGCGTTGTGACCGGCAAGCTTCCAGTAGCTATTCCGATCGAGTTTTCCCGAATTATTGGGCTCGGATCCAAAATTTCACCACTTTTTACGATTTCTCGATTTTGGTGATTTTCCCTAGTGGTACCCCTAGGGAAATCCGTAAAAATGCCGACGGAGCCAATTCTCGACGCGTTGTGACCGGCAAGCTTCCAGTAGCTATTCCGATCGAGTGTTCCCGAATTATTGGGCTCGGATCAAAAATTTCACCACTTTTTACGATTTCTCGATTTTGGTGATTTTCCCTAGTGGTACACCTAGGGAAATCCGTAAAAATTCCGACGGAGCCAATTCTCGGCGCGTTGTGACCGGCAAGCTTCAGTAGCTATTCCGATCGAGTTTTCCCGAATTATTGGGCTCGGATCCAAAATTTCACCACTTTTTACGATTTCTCGATTTTGGTGATTTTCCCTAGTGGTACCCCTAGGGAAATCCGTAAAAATTTGTTGGATTCCGACGGAGCCAATTCTCGACGCGTTGTGACCGGCAAGCTTCCAGTAGCTATGCCGATCGAGTTTTCCCGAATTATTGGGCTTGGATCAAAAATTTCACCACTTTTTACGATTTCTCGATTTTGGTGATTTTCCCTAGTGGTACACCTAGGGAAATCCGTAAAAATTCCGACGGAGCCAATTCTCGGCGCGTTGTGACCGGCAAGCTTCAGTAGCTATTCCGATCGAGTTTTCCCGAATTATTGGGCTCGGATCCAAAATTTCACCACTTTTTACGATTTCTCGATTTTGGTGATTTTCCCTTGTGGACCTAGGGAAATCCGTAAAAATTTCGACGGAGCCAATTCTCGGCGCGTTGTGACCGGCAAGCTTCCAGTAGCTATTCCGATCGAGTTTTCCCGAATTATTGGGCTCGGATCCAAAATTTCACCACTTTATACGATTTCTCGATTTTGGTGATTTTCCCTAGTGGTACCCATAGGGAAATCCGTAAAAATTTGTCGGATTCTGACGGAGCCAATTCTCGACGCGTTGTGACCGGCAAGCTTCCAGTAGCTATTCCGATCGAGTTTTCCCGAATTATTGGGCTCGGATCCAAAATTTCACCTCTTTTTACGATTTCTCGATTTTGGTGATTTTCCCTAGTGGTACCCCTAGGGAAATCCGTAAAATTTTGTCGGATTCCGACGGAGCCAATTCTCGACACGTTGTGACCGGCAAGCTTCCAGTAGCTATTCCGATCGAGTTTTCCCGAATTATTGGGCTCGGATCAAAAATTTCACCACATTTTACGATTTCTCGATTTTGGTGATTTTCCCTAGTGGTACCCCTAGGGAAATCCGTAAAAATTCCGACGGAGCCAATTCTCGACGCGATGTGACCGGCAAGCTTTCAGTAGCTATTCTGATCGAGTTTTCCCGAATTATTGGGCTCGGATCCAAAATTTCACCACTTTTTACGATTTCTCGATTTTGGTGATTTTCCCTAGTAGTACCCCTAAGGAAATCCGTAAAAATTTGTCGGATTCCGACGGAGCCAATTCTCGACGCGTTGTGACCGGCAAGCTTCCAGTAGCTATTCCGATCGAGTTTTCCCGAATTATTGGGCTCGGATCAAAAATTTCACAACTTTTTACGATTTCTCGATTTTGGTGATTTTCCCTAGTGGTACCCCTAGGAAAATCCGTAAAAATTCCGACGGAGCCAATTCTCGACGCGTTGTGACCGGCAAGCTTCCAGTATCTATTCCGATCGAGTTTTCCCGAATTATTGGGTTCGGATCCAAAATTTCACCACTTTTTACGATTTCTCGATTTTGGTGATTTTCCCTAGTGGTACCCCTAGGGAAATCCGTAAAAATTCGTGGCATTCCGACGGAGCCAATTCTCGACGTGTTGTGACCGGCAAGCTTCCAGTAGCTATTCCGATCGAGTTTTCCCGAATTATTGGGCTCGGATCAAAAATTTCACCACTTTTTACGATTTCTCGATTTTGGTGATTTTGCCCTAGTGGTACCCCTAGGGAAATCCGTAAAAATTCGTCGGATTTCGACGGAGCCAATTCTCGGCGCGTTGTGACCGGCAAGCTTCCAGTAGCTATTCCGATCGAGTTTTCCCGAATTATTGGGCTCGGATCCAAAATTTCACCACTTTTTACGATTTCTCAATTTTGGTGATTTTTCCTAGTGGTACCGCTAGGGAAATCCGTAAAAATTCGTGGGATTCCGACGGAGCCAATTCTCGACGCGTTGTGACCGGCAAGCTTCCAGTAGCTATTCCGATCGAGTTTTCCCGAATTATTGGGCTCGGATCTAAAATTTCACCTCTTTTTACGATTTCTAGATTTTGGTGATTTTTCCTAGTGGTACCCCTAGGGAAATCAGTAAAAATTCGTCGGATTTCGACGGAGCCAATTCTCGACGCGTTGTGACCGGCAAGCTTCCAGTAGCTATTCCGATCTAGTTTTCCCGAATTATTGGGCTCAGATCAAAAATTTCACCACTTTTTACGATTTCTCGATTTTGGTGATTTTCCCTAGTGGTACCCCTAGGGAAATCCGTAAAAATTCGTCGAATTCCGACGGAGCAAATTCTCGGCGCGTTGTAACCGGTAAGCTTCCAGTAGCATTTCCGATCGAGTTTTCCCGAATTATTGGGCTCGGATCCAAAATTTCACCACTTTTTACGATTTCTCGATTTTGGTGATTTTCCCTAGTGGTACCCCTAGGGAAATCAGTAAAAATTTGTCGGATTCCGACGGAGCCAATTCTCGACGCGTTGTGACCGGCAAGCTTCCAGTAGCTATTCCGATCGAGTTTTCCCGAATTATTGGGCTCGGATCAAAAATTTCACCACTTTTTACGATTTCTCGATTTTGGTGATTTTCCCTAGTGGTACACCTAGGGAAATCCGTAAAAATTCCGACGGAGCCAATTCTCGGCGCGTTGTTACCGGCAAGCTTCAGTAGCTATTCCGATCGAGTTTTCCCGAATTATTGGGCTCGGATCCAAAATTTCACCACTTTTTACGATTTCTCGATTTTGGTGATTTTCCGTAGTGGTACCCCTAGGGAAATACGTAAAAATTCGTCGGATTCCGACGGAGCCAATTCTCGACGCGTTGTGACCGGCAAGCTTCCAGTAGCTATTCCGATCAAGTTTTCCTGAATTATTGGGCTCGGATAAAAAATTTCACCACTTTTTACAATTTCTCGATTTTGGTGATTTTCCCTAGTGGACCTAGGGAAATCCGTAAAAATTCCGACGGAGCCAATTCTCGGCGCGTTGTGACCGGCAAGCTTCCAGTAGCTATTCCGATCGAGTTTTCCCGAATTATTGGGCTCGGATCCAAAATTTCACCACTTTTTACGATTTCTCGATTTTGGTGATTTTCCCTAGTGGTACCCCTAGGAAAATCCGTAAAAATTTCGACGGAGCCAATTCTCGACGCGTTGTGACCGGCAAGCTTCCAGTAGCTATTCCGATCGAGTTTTCCCGAATTATTGGGCTCGGATCCAAAATTTCACCACTTTTTATGATTTCTCGATTTTAGTGATTTTCCGTAGTGGTACCCCTAGGGAAATCCGTAAAAATTCCGACGGAGCCAATTCTCGACGCGATGAGACCGGCAAGCTTTCAGTAGCTATTCCGATCGACTTTTCCCGAATTATTGGGCTCGGATCCAAAATTTCACCACTTTTTACGATTTCTCGATTTTGGTGATTTTCCCTAGTGGTACCCCAAGGGAAATCCGTAAAAATTCGCCGGATTCCGACGGAGCCAATTCTCGACGCGTTGTGACCGGCAAGCTTCCAGTAGCATTTCCGATCGAGTTTTCCCGAATTATTGGGCTCGGATACAAAATTTCACCACTTTTTACGATTTCTTGATTTTGGTGATTTTTCCTAGTGGTACCCCTAGGGAAATCCGTAAAAATTTGTCGGATTCCGACGGAGCCAATTCTCGACGCGTTGTGATCGGCAAGCTTCCAGTAGCTATTCCGATCGAGTTTTCCCGAATTATTGGGCTCGGATCAAAAATTTCACCACTTTTTACGATTTCTCGATTTTGGTGATTTTCCCTAGTAGTACCCCTAGGGAAATCCGTAAAAATTCCGACGGAGCCAATTCTCGACGCGTTGTGACCGGCAAGCTTCCAGTAGCTATTCCGATCGAGTTTTTCCGAATTATTAGGCTCAGATCCAAAATCTCACCACTTTTTACGATTTCTCGATTTTGGTGATTTTCCCTAGTGCCCTAGGGAAATCCATAAAAATTCGTCGGATTCCGACGGAGCCAATTCTCGACGCGTTGTGACCGGCAAGCTTCCAGTAGCTATTCCGATCGAGTTTTCCCGAATTATTGGGCTCGGATCCAAAATTTCACCACTTTTTACGATTTCTCGATTTTTGTTATTTTCCCTAGTGGTACCCCTAGGGAAATCCGTAAAAATTCGTCGGATTCCGACGGAGACAATTCTCGACGCGTTGTGACCGGCAAGCTTCCAGTAGCTATTCCGATCGAGTTTTCTCGAATTATTGGGCTCGGATCAAAAATTTCACCACTTTTTACGATTTCTCGATTTTGGTGATTTTCCCTAGTGGTACCCCTCGGGAAATCCGTAAAAATTCGTCGGATTCCGACGGAGCCAATTCTCGACGCGTTGTGACCGGCAAGCTTCCAGTAGCTATTCCGATCGCGTTTTCCCGAATTATTGGGCTCGGATCCAAAATTTCACCACTTTTCACGATTTCTCGATTTTGGTGATTTTCCCTAGTGGTACCCTAGGGAAATCCGTAAAAATTTGTCGGATTCCGACGGAGCCAATTCTCGACGCGTTGTGACCGGCAAGCTTCCAGTATCTATTCCGATCGAGTTTTCCTGAATTATTGGGCTCGGATCAAAAATTTCACCACTTTTTACGATTTCTCGCTTTTCCTTAGTGGTACCCCCAGGGAAATCCGTAAAAATTCCGACGGAGCCAATTCTCGACGCGTTGTGACCGGCAAGCTTCCAGTAGCTATTCCGATCGAGTTTTCCCGAATTATTGGGCTCGGATCCAAAATTTCATCACTTTTTACGATTTCTCGATTTTGGTGATTTTCCCTAGTGGTACCCCTAGGGAAATCCGTAAAAATTCGTCGGATTCCGACGGAGCCAATTCTCAACGCGTTGTGACCGGCAAGCTTCCAGTAGCTATTCCGATCGAGTTTTCACGAATTATTGGGCTCGGATCAAAAATTTCACCACTTTATACGATTTCTCGATTTTGGTGATTTTCCCTAGTGGTACCCTAGGGAAATCCGTAAAAATTCGTCGGATTACGACGGAGCCAATTCTCGACGCGTTGTGACCGACAAGCTTCCAGTAGCTATTCCGATCGAGTTTTTCCGAATTATTGGGCTCGGATCCAAAATTTCACCACTTTATACGATTTCTCGATTTTGGTGATTTTCCCTAGTGGTACCCTAGGGAAATCCGTAAAAATTCATCGAATTCCGACGGAGCCAACTCTCGACGCGTTGTGACCGGCAAGCTTCCAGTAGCATTTCCGATCGAGTTTTCCCGAATTATTGGGCTCGGATACAAAATTTCACCACTTTTTATGATTTCTCGATTTTGGTGATTTTCCCTAGTGGTACCCCTAGGGAAATCCGTAAAAATTTGTCGGATTCCGACGGAGCCAATTCTCGACACGTTGTGACCGGCAAGCTTCCAGTAGCTATTCCGATCGAGTTTTCCCGAATTATTGGGCTCGGATCAAAAATTTCACCACATTTTACGATTTCTCGATTTTGGTGATTTTCCCTAGTGGTACCCCTAGGGAAATCCGTAAAAATTCCGACGGAGCCAATTCTCGACGCGATGTGACCGGCAAGCTTTCAGTAGCTATTCCGATCGAGTTTTCCCGAATTATTGGGTTCGGATCCAAAATTTCACCACTTTTTACGATTTCTCGATTTTGGTGATTTTCCCTAGTGGTACCCCTAGGGAAATCCGTAAAAATTCGTGGCATTCCGACGGAGCCAATTCTCGACGTGTTGTGACCGGCAAGTTTCCAGTAGCTATTCCGATCGAGTTTTCCCGAATTATTGGGCTCGGATCAAAAATTTCACCACTTTTTACGATTTCTCGATTTTGGTGATTTTCGCTAGTGGTACACCTAGGGAAATCCGTAAAAATTCCGACGGAGCCAATTCTCGGCGTGTTGTGACCGGCAAACTTCAGTAGCTATTCCGATCGAGTTTTCCCGAATTATTGGGCTCGTATCCAAAATTTCACCACTTTTTACGATTTCTCGATTTTGGTGATTTTCCCTAGTGGTACCCCTAGGGAAATCCGTAAAAATTCGTCGGATTTCGACGGAGCCAATTCTCGACGCGTTGTGACCGGCAAGTTTCCAGTAGCTATTCCGATCGAGTTTTCCCGAATTATTGGGCTCGGATCAAAAATTTCACCACTTTTTACGATTTCTCGATTTTGGTGATTTTCCCTAGTGGTACACCTAGGGAAATCCGTAAAAATTCCGACGGAGCCAATTCTCGGCGCGTTGTGACCGGCAAACTTCAGTAGCTATTCCGATCGAGTTTTCCCGAATTATTGGGCTCGTATCCAAAATTTCACCACTTTTTACGATTTCTCGATTTTGGTGATTTTCCCTAGTGGTACCCCTAGGGAAATCCGTAAAAATTCGTCGGATTCCGACGGAGCCAATTCTCGACGCGTTGTGACCGGCAAGCTTCCAGTAGCTATTCCGATCGAGTTTTCCTGAATTATTGGGGTCGGATCAAAAATTTCACCACTTTTTACAATTTCTCGATTTTGGTGATTTTCCCTAGTGGACCTAGGGAAATCCGTAAAAATTCCGACGGAGCCAATTCTCGGCGCGTTGTGACCGGCAAGCTTCCAGTAGCTATTCCGATCGAGTTTTCCCGAATTATTGGGCTCGGATCAAAAATTTCACCACTTTTTACGATTTCTCGATTTTGGTGATTTTCCCTAGTGGTACCCCTAGGGAAATCCGTAAAAATTCCAATGGAGCCAATTCTCGACACGTTGTGACCGGCAAGCTTCCAGTAGCTATTCCGATCGAGTTTTCCCGAATTATTGGTATCGGATCCAAAATTTCACCACTTTTTACGATTTCTCGTTTTTGGTGATTTTCCCTAGTGGTACCCCTAGGGAAATCCGTAAAAATTCGTCGCATTCCGACGGAGCCAATTCTCGATGCGTTGTGACCGGCAAGCTTCCAGTAGCTATTCCGATCGAGTTTTCCCGAATTATTGGGCTCGGATCCAAAATTTCAACACTTTTTACGATTTCTCGATTTTGGTGATTTTCCATAGTGATACCCCTAGGGAAATCCGTAAAAATTTGTCGGATTCCGACGGAGCCAATTCTCGACGCGTTGTGACCGGCAAGCTTCCAGTAGCTATTCCGATCTAGTTTTCCCGAATTATTGGGCTCGGATCAAAAATTTCAACACTTTTTACGATTTCTCGATTTTGGTGATTTTCCCTAGTGGTACACCTAGGGAAATCCGCAAAAATTCCGACGGAGCCAATTCTCGGCGCGTTGTGACCGGCAAGCTTCAGTAGCTATTCCGATCGAGTTTTCCCGAATTATTGGGCTCGGATCCAAAATTTCACCACTTTTTACGATTTCTCGATTTTGGTGATTTTCCCTAGTGGTACCCCTAGGGAAATCCGTAAAAATTCGTCGGATTCCGACGGAGCCAATTCTCGACGCGTTGTGACCGGCAAGCTTCCAGTAGCTATTCCGATCGAGTTTTCCTGAATTATTGGGCTCGGATCAAAAATTTCACCACTTTTTACAATTTCTCGATTTTGGTGATTTTCCCTAGTGGACCTAGGGAAATCCGTAAAAATTCCGACGGAGCCAATTCTCGGAGCGTTGTGACCGGCAAGCTTCCAGTAGCTATTCCGATCGAGTTTTCCCGAATTATTGGGCTCGGATCAAAAATTTCACCACTTTTTACGATTTCTCGATTTTGGTGATTTTCCCTAGTGGTACACCTAGGGAAATCCGTAAAAATTCCGACGGAGCCAATTCTCGGCGCGTTGTGACCGGCAAGCTTCAGTAGCTATTCCGATCGAGTTTTCCTGAATTATTGGGCTCGGATCCAAAATTTCACCACTTTTTACGATTTCTCGATTTTGGTGATTTTCCCTAGTGGTACCCCTTGGGAAATCCGTAAAAATTTGTCGGATTCCGACGGAGCCAATTCTCGACGCGTTGTGACCGGCAAGCTTCCAGTATCTATTCCGATCGAGTTTTCCCGAATTATTGGGCTCGTATCAAAAATTTCACCACTTTTTACGATTTCTCGATTTTTGTGATTTTCCTTAGTGGTACCCCCAGGGAAATCCGTAAAAATTCCGACGGAGCCAATTCTCGACACGTTGTGACCGGCAAGCTTCCAGTAGCTATTCCGATCGAGTTTTCCCGAATTATTGGGCTCGGATCAACAATTTCACCACTTTTTACGATTTCTCGATTTTGGTGATTTTCCCTAGTGGTACCCCTAGGGAAATCCGTAAAAATTCCGACGGAGCCAATTCTCGACGCGTTGTGACCGGCAAGCTTCCAGTATCTATTCCGATCGAGTTTTCCCGAATTATTGGGCTCGGATCCAAAATTTCACCACTTTTTACGATTTCTCGATTTTGGTGATTTTCCCTAGTGGTACCCCTAGGGAAATCCGTAAAAATTCGTGGCATTCCGACGGAGCAAATTCTCGACGCGTTGTGACCGGCAAGCTTCCAGTAGCAATTCCGATCGAGTTTTTCCGAATTATTGGGCTCGGATCAAAAATTTCACCACTTTTTACGATTTCTCGATTTTGGTGATTTTCCCTAGTGGTACCCCTAGGGAAATCCGTAAAAATTCGTCGGATTTCGACGGAGCCAATTCTCGACGCGTTGTGACCGGCAAGCTTTCAGTAGCTATTCCGATCGAGTTTTCCCGAATTATTGGGCTCGGATAAAAAATTTCACCACTTTTTACGATTTCTCGATTTTGGTTATTTTCCCTAGTGGTACCCCTAGGGAATTCCGTAAAAATTCGTCGGATTTCGACGGAGCCAATTCTCAACGCGTTGTGACTGGCAAGCTTCCAGTAGCATTTCCGATCGAGTTTTCCCGAATTATTGGGCTCGGATCCAAAATTTCACCACTTTTTACGATTTCTCGATTTTGGTGATTTTCCCTAATGGTACCCCTAGGGAAATCCGTAAAATTTTGTCGGATTCCGACGGAGCCAATTCTCGACGCGTTGTGACCGGCAAGCTTCCAGTAGCTATTCCGATCGAGTTTTCCAGAATTATTAGGCTCGGATCCAAAATTTCACCACTTTTTACGATTTCTCGATTTTGGTGATTTTTCCTAGTGGTACCGCTAGGGAAATCCGTAAAAGTTCGTGGGATTCCGACGGAGCCAATTCTCGACGCGTTGTGACCGGCAAGCTTCCAGTAGCTATTCCGATCGAGTTTTCCCGAATTATTGGGCTCGGATCCAAAATTTCACCTCTTTTTACGATTTCTAGATTTTTGTGATTTTTCCTAGTGGTACCCCTAGGGAAATCAGTAAAAATTTGTCGGATTTCGACGGAGCCAATTCTCGACGCGTTGTGACCGGGAAGCTTCCAGTAGCTATTCCGATCGAGTTTTCCCGAATTATTGGGCTCGGATCAAAAATTTCACCACTTTTTACGATTTTTCGATTTTGGTGATTTTCCCTAGTGGTACCCCTAGGGAAATCCGTAAAAATTCGTCGAATTCCGACGGAGCCAATTCTCGACGCGTTGTGACCGGCAATCTTCCAGTAGCATTTCCGATCGAGTTTTCCCGAATTATTGGGCTCGGATCCAAAATTTCACCACTTTTTACGATTTCTCGATTTTGGTGATTTTCCCTAGTGGTACCCCTAGGGAAATCCGTAAAAATTTGTCGGATTCCGACAGAGCCAATTCTCGACGCGTTGTGACCGGCAAGCTTCCAGTAGCTATTCCGATCGAGTTTTCCCGTATTATTGGGCTCGGATCAAAAATTTCACCACTTTTTACGATTTCTCGATTTTGGTGATTTTCCCTAGTGGTACACCTAGGGAAATCCGTAAAAATTCCGACGGAGCCAATTCTCGGCGCGTTGTGACCGGCAAGCTTCAGTAGCTATTCCGATCGAGTTTTCCCGAATTATTGGGCTCGGATCCAAAATTTCACCACTTTTTACGATTTCTCGATTTTGGTGATTTTTCCTAGTGGTACCCCTAGGGAAATTCGTAAAAATTCCGACGGAGCCAATTCTCGACGCGTTGTGACCGGCAAGCTTCCAGTAGCTATACCGATCGAGTTTTCCCGAATTATTGGGCTCGGATCCAAAATTTCACCACTTTTTACGATTTCTCGATTTTGGTGATTTTCCCTAGTGGTACCCCTAGGGAAATCCGTAAAAATTCGTCATATTCCGACGGAGCCAATTCTCGACGCGTTGTGACCGGCAAGCTTTCAGTAGCATTTCCGATCGAGTTTTCCCGAATTATTGGGCTCGGATCCAAAATTTCACCACTTTTTACGATTTCTCGATTTTGGTGATTTTCCCTAGTGGTACCCCTAGGGAAATCCGTAAAAATTTGTCGGATTCCGACGGAGCCAATTCTCGACGCGTTGTGACCGGCAAGCTTCCAGTAGCTATTCCGATCGAGTTTTCCCGAATTATTGGGCTCGGATCAAAAATTTCACCACTTTTTACGATTTCTCGATTTTGGTGATTTTCCCTACAGGTACACCTAGGGAAATCCGTAAAAATTCCGACGGAACCAGTTCTCGACGCGTTGTGACCGGCAAGCTTCCAGTAGCTATTCTGATCGAGTTTTCCCGAATTATTGGGCTCGGATCCAAAATTTCACCACTTTTTACGATTTCTCGATTTTGGTGATTTTCCCTAGTGGTAACCCTAGGGAAATCCGTAAAAATTCGTCGGATTCCGACGGAGCCAATTCTCGACGCGTTGTGACCCGCAAGCTTCCAGTAGCTATTCCGATCGAGTTTTCCCGAATTATTGGGCTCGGATCAAAAATTTCACCACTTTTTACGATTTCTCGATTTTGGTGATTTTCCCTAGTGGTACCCCTAGGGAAATCCGTAAAAATTCGTAGGATTCCGACGGAGCCAATTCTCGACGCGTTGTGACCGGCAAGCTTCCAGTAGCTATTCCGATCGAGTTTTTCCAAATTATTGGGCTCGGATCCAAAATTTCACCACTTTTTACGATTTCTCGATTTTGGTGATTTTCCCTAGTGGTACCCCTAGGGAAATCCGTAAAAATCCGTAAAAATTCCGACGGAGCCAATTCTCGATGCGTTGTGACCGGCAAGCTTCCAGTAGCTATTCCGATCGAGTTTTCCCGAATTATTGTGCTCGGATCCAAAATTTCACCACTTTTTACGATTTCTCGATTTTGGTGATTTTCCCTAGTGTTACCCCTAGGGAAATCCGTAAAAATTCGTCGGATTCCGACGGAGCCAATTCTCGACACGTTGTGACCGGCAAGCTTCCAGTAGATATTCCGATCAAGTTTTCCCGAATTATTAGGCTCGGATCCAAAATTTGACCACTTTTTACGAGTTCTCGATTTTGGTGATTTTCCCTAGTGGTACCCCTGGGGAAATCCGTAAAAATTCCGATGGAGCCAATTCTCGACGCGTTGTGACCGGCAAGCTTCCAGTAGCTATTCCGATCGAGTTTTCCCGAATTATTGGGCTCGGATCCAAAATTTCACCACTTTTTACGATTTCTCGATTTTGGTGATTTTCCCTAGTGGTACCCCTAGGGAAATCCGTAAAAATTCCGACGGAGCCAATTCTCGACGCGTTGTGACCGGCAAGCTTCCAGTAGCTATTCCGATCGAGTTTTCCCGAATTATTGGGCTCGGATCAAAAATTTCACCACTTTTTACGATTTCTCGATTTTGGTGATTTTCCCTAGTGGTACCCCTAGGGAAATCCGTAAAAATTCGTCGGATTCCGACGGAGCCAATTCTCGACGCGTTGTGACCGGTAAGCTTCTAGTAGCTATTCCGTTCGAGTTTTCCCGAATTATTGGGCTCGGATCAAAAATTTCACCACTTTTTACGATTTCTCGATTTTGGTGATTTTCCCTAGTGGTACACCTAGGGAAATCCGTAAAAATTCCGACGGAGCCAATTCTCGACGCGTTGTGACCGGTAAGCTTCCAGTAGCTATTCCGATCGAGTTTTCCCGAATTATTGGGCTCGGATAAAAAATTTCACCACTTTTTACGATTTCTCGATTTTATTGATTTTCCTTACTGGTACACCTAGGGAAATCCGTAAAAATTCCGACGGAGCCAATTCTTGGCGCGTTGTGACCAGCAAGCTTCAGTAGCTATTCCGATCGAGTTTTCAAGAATTATTGGGCTCGGATCCAAAATTTCACCACTTTTTACGATTTCTCGATTTTGGTGATTTTCCCTAGTGGTACCCCTAGGGAAATCCGTAAAAATTCCGACGGAGCCAATTCTCAACGCGTTGTGACGGGCAAGCTTCCAGTAGCTATACCGATCGAGTTTTCCCGAATTATTGGGCTCGGATCCAAAATTTCACCACTTTTTACGATTTCTCGATTTTGGTGATTTTCCCTAGTGGTACCCCTTGGGAAATCCGTAAAAATTCATCGAATTCCGACGGAGCCAATTCTCGACGCATTGACCGGCAAACTTCCAGTAGCATTTCCGATCGAGTTTTCCCGAATTATTGGGCTCGGATCCAAAATATCACCACTTTTTACGATTTCTCGATTTTGGTGATTTTCCCTCGTGGTACCCCTAGGGAAATCCGTAAAAATTCGTCGGATTCCGACGGATCCAGTTCTCGATGCGTTGTGACCGACAAGCTTCCAGTAGCTATTCCGATCGAGTTTTCCCGAATTATTGGGCTCGGATCAAAAATTTCACCACTTTTTACGATTTCTCGATTTTTGTGATTTTCCTTAGTGGTACCCCCAGGGAAATCCGTAAAAGTTCCGACGGAGCCAATTCTCGACGCGTTGTGACCGGCAAGCTTCCAGTAGCTATTCCGATCGAGTTTTCCCGAATTATTGGGCTCGGATCCAAAATTTCACCACTTTTTACGATTTCTCGATTTTGGTGATTTTCCCTAGTGGTACCCCTAGGGAAATCCGTAAAAATTCGTCGGATTCCGACGGAGCCAATTCTCGACGCGTTGTGACCGGCAAGCTTCCAGTAGCTATTCCGATCGAGTTTTCACGAATTATTGGGCTCGGATCCAAAATTTCACCTCTTTTTACGATTTCTCGATTTTGGTGATTTTCCCTAGTGGTACCCCTAGGGAAATCCGTAAAAATTCGTCGGATTCCGACGGAGCCAATTCTCGATGCGTTGTGACCGGCAAGTTTCCAGTAGCTATTCCGATCGCGTTTTCCCGAATTATTGGGCTCGGATCCAAAATTTCACCACTTTTCACGATTTCTCGATTTTGGTGATTTTCCCTAGTGGTACCCCTAGGGAAATCCGTAAAAATTTGTCGGATTCCGACGGAGCCAATTCTCGACGCGTTGTGACCGGCAAGCTTCCAGTATCTATTCCGATCGAGTTTTCCCGAATTATTGGGCTCGGATCAAAAATTTCACCACTTTTTACGATTTCTCGATTTTTGTGATTTTCCTTAGTGGTACCCCCAGGGAAATCCGTAAAAATTCCGACGGAGCCAATTCTCGACGCGTTGTGACCGGCAAGCTTCCAGTAGCTATTCCGATCGAGTTTTCCCGAATTATTGGGCTCGGATCCAAAATTTCACCACTTTTTACGATTTCTCGATTTTGGTGATTTTCCCTAGTGGTACCCCTAGGGAAATCCGTAAAAATTCGTCGGATTCCGACGGAGCCAATTCTCGACGCGTTGTGACCGGCAAGCTTCCAGTAGCTATTCCGATCGAGTTTTCACGAATTATTGGGCTCGGATCCAAAATTTCACCACTTTATACGATTTCTCGATTTTGGTGATTTTCCCTAGTGGTACCCTAGGGAAATCCGGAAAAATTCGTCGGATTACGACGGAGCCAATTCTCGACGCGTTGTGACCGACAAGCTTCCAGTAGCTATTCCGATCGAGTTTTCCCGAATTATTGGGCTCGGATCCAAAATTTCACCACTTTATACGATTTCTCGATTTTGGTGATTTTCCCTAGTGGTACCCTAGGGAAATCCGTAAAAATTCGTCGGATTCCGACGGAGCCAACTCTCGACGCGTTGTGACCGGCAAGCTTCCAGTAGCATTTCCGATCGAGTTTTCCCGAATTATTGGGCTCGGAATCAAAATTTCACCACTTTTTACGATTTCTCGATTTTGGTGATTTTCCCTAGTGGTACCCATAGGAAAATCCGTAAAAATTTGTCGGATTTCGACGGAGCCAATTCTCGACACGTTGTGACCGGCAAGCTTCCAGTAGCTATTCCGATCGAGTTTTCCCGAATTATTGGGCTCGGATCAAAAATTTCACCACATTTTACGATTTCTCGATTTTGGTGATTTTCCCTAGTGGTACCCCTAGGGAAATCCGTAAAAATTCCGACGGAGCCAATTCTCGACACGATGTGACCGGCAAGCTTTCAGTAGCTATTCTGATCGAGTTTTCCCGAATTATTGGTCTCGGATCCAAAATTTCACCACTTTTTACGATTTCTCGACTTTGGTGATTTTCCCTAGTGGTACCCCTAAGGAAATCCGTAAAAATTTGTCGGATTCCGACGGAGCCAATTCTCGACGCGTTGTGACCGGCAAGCTTCCAGTAGCTATTCCGATCGAGTTTTCCAGAATTATTGGGCTCGGATCAAAAATTTCACCACTTTTTACGATTTCTCGATTTTGGTGATTTTCCCTAGTGGTACCCCTAGGGAAATCCGTAAAAATTCCGACGGAGCCAATTCTCGACGCGTTGTGACCGGCAAGCTTCCAGTATCTATTCCGATCGAGTTTTCCCAAATTATTGGGCTCGGATCCAAAATTTCACCACTTTTTACGATTTCTCGATTTTGGTGATTTTCCCTAGTGGTACCCCTAGGGAAATCCGTAAAAATTCGTGGCATTCCGACGGAGCCAATTCTCGACGCGTTGTGACCGGCAAGCTTCCAGTAGCAATTCCGATCGAGTTTTCCCGAATTATTGGGCTCGGATCAAAAATTTCACCACTTTTTACGATTTCTCGATTTTGGTGATTTTCCCTAGTGGTACCCCTAGGGAAATCCGTAAAAATTCGTCGGATTTCGACGGAGCCAATTCTCGACGCGTTGTGACCGGCAAGCTTTCAGTAGCTATTCCGATCGAGTTTTCCCGAATTATTGGGCTCGGATAAAAAATTTCACCACTTTTTACGATTTCTCGATTTTGATTATTTTCCCTAGTGGTACCCCTAGGGAATTCCGTAAAAATTCGTCGGATTTCGACGGAGCCAATTCTCGACGCGTTGTGACTGGCAAGCTTCCAGTAGCATTTCCGATCGAGTTTTCCCGAATTATTGGGCTCGGATCCAAAATTTCACCACTTTTTACGATTTCTCGATTTTGGTGATTTTCCCTAATGGTACCCCTAGGGAAATCCGTAAAATTTTGTCGGATTCCGACGGAGCCAATTCTCGACGCGTTGTGACCGGCAAGCTTCCAGTAGCTATTCCGATCGAGTTTTCCCGAATTATTAGGCTCGGATCCAAAATTTCACCACTTTTTACGATTTCTCGATTTTGGTGATTTTTCCTAGTGGTACCGCTAGGGAAATCCGTAAAAGTTCGTGGGATTCCGACGGAGCCAATTCTCGACGCGTTGTGACCGGCAAGCTTCCAGTAGCTATTCCGATCGAGTTTTCCCGAATTATTGGGCTCGGATCCAAAATTTCACCTCTTTTTACGATTTCTAGATTTTGGTGATTTTTCCTAGTGGTACCCCTAGGGAAATCAGTAAAAATTTGTCGGATTTCGACGGAGCCAATTCTCGACGCGTTGTGACCGGGAAGCTTCCAGTAGCTATTCCGATCGAGTTTTCCCGAATTATTGGGCTCGGATCAAAAATTTCACCACTTTTTACGATTTCTCGATTTTGGTGATTTTTCCTAGTGGTACCCCTAGGGAAATCCGTAAAAATTCGTCGAATTCCGACGGAGCCAATTCTCGACGCGTTGTGACCGGCAAGCTTCCAGTAGCATTTTCGATCGAGTTTTCCCGAATTATTGGGCTCGGATCAAAAATTTCACCACTTTTTACGATTTCTCGATTTTGGTGATTTTCCCTAGTGGTACCCCTAGGGAAATCCGTAAAAATTTATCGGATTCCGACAGAGCCAATTCTCGACGCGTTGTGACCGGCAAGCTTCCAGTAGCTATTCCGATCTAGTTTTCCCGTATTATTGGGCTCGGATCAAAAATTTCACCACTTTTTACGATTTCTCGATTTTGGTGATTTTCCCTAGTGGTACACCTAGGGAAATCCGTAAAAATTCCGACGGAGCCAATTCTCGGCGCGTTGTGACCGGCAAGCTTCAGTAGCTATTCCGATCGAGTTTTCCTGAATTATTGGGCTCGGATCCAAAATTTCACCACTTTTTACGATTTCTCGATTTTGGTGATTTTCCCTAGTGGTACCCCTAGGGAAATTCGTAAAAATTCCGACGGAGCCAATTCTCGACGCGTTGTGACCGGCAAGCTTCCAGTAGCTATACCGATCGAGTTTTCCCGAATTATTGGGCTCGGATCCAAAATTTCACCACTTTTTACGATTTCTCGATTTTGGTGATTTTCCCTAGTGGTACCCCTAGGAAAATCCGTAAAAATTCGTCATATTCCGACGGAGCCAATTCTCGACGCGTTGTGACCGGCAAGCTTTCAGTAGCATTTCCGATCGAGTTTTCCCGAATTATTGGGCTCGGATCCAAAATTTCACCACTTTTTACGATTTCTCGATTTTGGTGATTTTCCCTAATGTTACCTCTAGGAAAATCCGTAAAAATTCGTCGGATTCCGACGGAGCCAATTCTCGGCACGTTGTGACCGGCAAGCTTCCAGTAGCTATTCCGATCGAGTTTTCCCGAATTATTAGGCTCGGATCCAAAATTTGACCACTTTTTACGAGTTCTCAATTTTAGTGATTTTCCCTAGTGGTACCCCTAGGGAAATCCGTAAAAATTCTGACGGAGCCAATTCTCGACGCGTTGTGACCGGCAAGCTTCCAGTAGCTATTCCGATCGAGTTTTCCCAAATTATTGGGCTCGGATCCAAAATTTCACCACTTTTTATGATTTCTCGATTTTCGTGATTTTCCCTAGTGGTACCCCTAAGGAAATCCGTAAAAATTCCGACGGAGCCAATTCTCGACGCGTTGTGACCGGCAAGCTTCCAGTAGCTATTCCGATCGAGTTTTCCCGAATTATTGGGCTCGGATCAAAAATTTCACCACTTTTTACGATTTCTCGATTTTGGTGATTTTCCCTAGTGGTACCCCTAGGGAAATCCGTAAAAATTCGTCGGATTCCGACGGAGCCAATTCTCGACGCGTTGTGACCGGAAAGCTTCCAGTAGCTATTCCGATCGAGTTTTCCCGATTTATTGGGCTCGGATCAAAAATTTCACCACTTTTTACGATTTCTGGATTTTGGTGATTTTCCCTAGTGGTACCCCTAGGGAAATCCGTAAAAATTCGTCGGATTCCGACGGAGTCAATTCTCGACGCGTTGTGACCGGCAAGCTTCCAGTAGCTATTCCGATCGAGTTTTCCCGAATTATTGGGCTCGGATCCAAAATTTCACCACTTTTTACGATTTCTCGATTTTCGTGATTTTCCTTAGTGGTACCCCTAGGGAAATCCGTAAAAATTTATCAGATTCCGACGGAGCCAATTCTCGACGCGTTGTGAGCGACAAGCTTCCAGTAGCTATTCCGATCGAGTTTTCCCGCATTATTGGGCTCGGATCAAAAATTTCACCACTTTTTACGATTTCTCGATTTTGGTGATTTTCCCTAGTGGTACACCTAGGGAAATCCGTAAAAATTCCGACGGAGCCAATTTTCGACGCGTTGTGACCGGCAAGCTTCCAGTAGCTATTCTGATTGAGTTTTCCCGAATTATTGGGCTCGGATCCAAAATTTCACCACTTTTTACGATTTCTCGATTTTGGTGATTTTCCCTAGTGGTACCCCTAGGGAAATCAGTAAAAATTCGTCGGATTCCGACGGAGCCAATTCTCGACGCGTTGTGACCGGCAAGCTTCCAGTAGCTATTCCGATCGAGTTTTCCCGAATTATTGGGCTCGGATCCAAAATTTCACCACTTTTTACGATTTCTCGATTTTGGTGATTTTCCCTAGTGGTACCTCTAGGGAAATCCGTAAAAATTCTGACGGAGCCAATTCTCGACGCGTTGTGACCGGCAAGCTTCCAATAGCTATTCCGATCGAGTTTTCCCGAATTATTGGGCTCGGATCCAAAATTTCACCACTTTTTACGATTTCTCGATTTTGGTGATTTTCCCTAGTGGTACCCCTAGGGAAATCCGTAAAAATTCGTCGGATTCCGACGGAGCCAATTCTCGATGCGTTGTGACCGGCAAGCCTCCAGTAGCTATTCCGATCGAGTTTTCCCGAATTATTGGGCTCGGATCCAAAATTTCACCACTTTTTACGATTTCTCGATTTTGGTGATTTTCCCTAGTGGTACCCCTAGGGAAATCCGTAAAAATTCGTCGGATTCCGACGGAGCCAATTCTCGACGCGTTGTCACCGGCAAGCTTCCAGTAGCTCTTCCGATCGAGTTTTCCCGAATTATTGGGCTCGGATCCAAAATTTTACCACTTTTTACGATTTCTCGATTTTGGTGATTTTCCCTAGTGTTACCCCTAGGGAAATCCGTAAAAATTCGTCGGATTCCGACGGAGCCAATTCTCGGCACGTTGTGACTGGCAAGCTTCCAGTAGCTATTCCGATCGAGTTTTCCCGAATTATTAGGCTCGGATCCAAAATTTCACCACTTTTTACGATTTCTCGATTTTGGTGATTTTCCCTAGTGGTACCCCTAGGGAAATCCATAAAAATTCCGACGGAGCCAATTCTCGACGCGTTGTGACCGACAAGCTTCCAGTAGCTATTCCGATCGAGTTTTCTCGAATTATTGGGCTCGGATCCAAAATTTCACCACTTTTTACGATTTCTCGATTTTGGTGATTTTCCCTAGTGTTACCCCTAGGAAAATCCGTAAAAATTCGTCGGATTTCGACGGAGCCAATTCTCGACGCGTTGTAACCGACAAGCTTCCAGTAGCTATTCCGATCGAGTTTTCCCGAATTATTGGGCTCGGATCCAAAATTTCACCACTTTTTACGATTTCTCGATTTTCGTGATTTTCCCTAGTGATACCTCTAGGAAAATCCGTAAAAATTCCGACGGAGCCAATTCTCGACGCGTTGTGACCGGCAAGCTTCCAGTAGCTATTCCGATCGAGTTTTCCCGAATTATTGGGCTCGGATCCAAAATTTCACCACTTTTTACGATTTCTCGATTTTGGTGATTTTCCCTAGTGTTACCCCTAGGGAAATCCGTAAAAATTCGTCGGATTCCGACGGAGCCAATTCTCGGCACGTTGTGACCGGCAAGCTTCCAGTAGCTATTCCGATCGAGTTTTTCCGAATTATTAGGCTCGGATCCAAAATTTGACCACTTTTTACGAGTTCTCAATTTTAGTGATTTTCCCTAGTGGTACCCCTAGGGAAATCCGTAAAAATTCCGACGGAGCCAATTCTCGACGCGTTGTGACCGGCAAGCTTCCAGTAGCTATTCCGATCGAGTTTTCCCGAATTATTGGGCTCGGATCAAAAATTTCACCACTTTTTATGATTTCTCGATTTTGGTGATTTTCCCTAGTGGTACCCCTAGGAAAATCCGTAAAAATTCCGACGGAGCCAATTCTCGACGCGTTGTGACCGGCAAGCTTCCAGTAGCTATTCCGATCGAGTTTTCCCGAATTATTGGGCTCGGATCAAAAATTTCACCACTTTTTACGATTTCTCGATTTTGGTGATTTTCCCTAGTGGTACCCCTAGGGAAATCCGTAAAAATTCGTCGGATTCCGACGGAGCCAATTCTCGACGCGTTGTGACCGGCAAGCTTCCAGTAGCTATTCCGATCGAGTTTTCCCGAATTATTGGGCTCGGATCCAAAATTTCACCACTTTTTACGATTTCTCGATTTTGGTGATTTTCCCTAGTGGTACCCCTAGGAAAATCCGTAAAAATTCGTCGGATTCCGACGGAGCCAATTCTCGACGCGTTGTGACCGGCAAGCTTCCAGTAGCTATTCCGATCGAGTTTTTCCGAATTATTGGGCTCGGATCCAAAATTTCACCACTTTTTACGATTTCTCGATTTTGGTGATTTTCCTTAGTGGTACCTCTAGGGAAATCCGTAAAAATTTATCGAATTCCGACGGAGCCAATTCTCGACGCGTTGTGACCGGCAAGCTTCCAGTAGCTATTCTGATCGAGTTTTCCCGAATTATTGGGCTCGGATCCAAAATTTCACCACTTTTTACGATTTCTCGATTTTGGTGATTTTCCCTAGTGGTACCCCTAGGGAAATCCGTAAAAATTCGTCGGATTCCGACGGAGCCAATTCTCGACGCGTTGTGACCGGCAAGCTTCCAGTAGCTATTCCGATCGAGTTTTCCCGAATTATTGGGCTCGTATCAAAAATTTCACCACTTTTTACGATTTCTCGATTTTGGTGATTTTCCTTAGTGGTACCCCTAGGGAAATCCGTAAAAATTCGTCGGATTCCGACGGAGCAAATTCGCGACGAGTTGTGACCGGCAAGCTTCCAGTAGCTATTCCGATCGAGTTTTCCCGAATTATTGGGCTCGGATCCAAAATTTCACCACTTTTTACGATTTCTCGATTTTGGTGATTTTCCCTAGTGTTACCCCTAGGAAAATCCGTAAAAATTCGTCGGATTTCGACGGAGCCAATTCTCGGCACGTTGTGACCGGCAAGCTTCCAGTAGCTATTCCGATCGAGTTTTCCCGAATTATTAGGCTCGGATCCAAAATTTGACCACTTTTTACGAGTTCTCAATTTTAGTGATTTTCCCTAGTGGTACCCCTAGGGAAATCCGTAAAAATTCCGACGGAGCCAATTCTCGACGCGTTGTGACCGGCAAGCTTCCAGTAGCTATTCCGATCGAGTTTTCCCGAATTATTGGGCTCGGATCAAAAATTTCACCACTTTTTACGATTTCTCGATTTTGGTGATTTTCCCTAGTGTTACCCCTAGGGAAATCCGTAAAAATTCGTCGGATTCCGACGGAGCCAATTCTCGGCACGTTGTGACCGGCAAGCTTCCAGTAGCTATTCCGATCGAGTTTTCCCGAATTATTAGGCTCGGATCCAAAATTTGACCACTTTTTACGAGTTCTCAATTTTAGTGATTTTCCCTAGTGGTACCCCTAGGGAAATCCGTAAAAATTCCGACGGAGCCAATTCTCGACGCGTTGTGACCGGCAAGCTTCCAGTAGCTATTCCGATCGAGTTTTCCCGAATTATTGGGCTCGGATCAAAAATTTCACCACTTTTTATGATTTCTCGATTTTGGTGATTTTCCCTAGTGGTACTCCTAGGGAAATCCGTAAAAATTCCGACGGAGCAAATTCTCGAAGCGTTGTGACCGGCAAGCTTCCAGTAGCTATTCCGATCGAGTTTTCACGAATTATTGGGCTCGGATCCAAAATATCACCACTTTTTACGATTTCTCGATTTTGGTGATTTTCCCTAGTGGTACCCCTAGGGAAATCCGTAAAAATTCGTCGGATTCCGACGGAGCCAATTCTCGACGCCTTGTGACCGGCAAGCTTCCAGTATCTATTCCGATCCAGTCTTCCCGAATTATTGGGCTCGGATCCAAAATTTCACCACTTTTTACGATTTCTCGATTTTGGTGATTTTCCCTAGTGGTACCTCTAGTGAAATCCGTAAAAATTCCGACGGAGCCAATTCTCGACGCGTTGTGACCGGCAAGCTTCCAGTAGCTATTCCGATCGAGTTTTCCCGAATTATTGGGCTCGGATCAAAAATTTCACCACTTTTTACGATTTCTCGATTTTGGTGATTTTCCCTAGTGGTACCCCTAGGGAAATCCGTAAAAATTCGTCGGATTCCGACGGAGCCAATTCTCGACGCGTTGTGACCGGCAAGCTTCCAGTAGCTATTCCGATCGAGTTTTCCCGAATTATTGGGCTCGTATCAAAAATTTCACCACTTTTTACGATTTCTCGATTTTGGTGATTTTCCTTAGTGGTACCCCTAGGGAAATCCGTAAAAATTCGTCGGATTCCGACGGAGCAAATTCTCGACGAGTTGTGACCGGCAAGCTTCCAGTAGCTATTCCGATCGAGTTTTCCCGAATTATTGGGCTCGGATCCAAAATTTCACCACTTTTTACGATTTCTCGATTTTGGTGATTTTCCCTAGTGTTACCCCTAGGAAAATCCGTAAAAATTCGTCGGATTTCGACGGAGCCAATTCTCGGCACGTTGTGACCGGCAAGCTTCCAGTAGCTATTCCGATCGAGTTTTCCCGAATTATTAGGCTCGGATCCAAAATTTGACCACTTTTTACGAGTTCTCAATTTTAGTGATTTTCCCTAGTGGTACCCCTAGTGAAATCCGTAAAAATTCCGACGGAGCCAATTCTCGACGCGTTGTGACCGGCAAGCTTCCAGTAGCTATTCCGATCGAGTTTTCCCGAATTATTGGGCTCGGATCAAAAATTTCACCACTTTTTACGATTTCTCGATTTTGGTGATTTTTCCTAGTGTTACCCCTAGGGAAATCCGTAAAAATTCGTCGGATTCCGACGGAGCCAATTCTCGGCACGTTGTGACCGGCAAGCTTCCAGTAGCTATTCCGATCGAGTTTTCCCGAATTATTAGGCTCGGATCCAAAATTTGACCACTTTTTACGAGTTCTCAATTTTAGTGATTTTCCCTAGTGGTACCCCTAGGGAAATCCGTAAAAATTCCGACGGAGCCAATTCTCGACGCGTTGTGACCGGCAAGCTTCCAGTAGCTATTCCGATCGAGTTTTCCCGAATTATTGGGCTCGGATCAAAAATTTCACCACTTTTTATGATTTCTCGATTTTGGTGATTTTCCCTAGTGGTACTCCTAGGGAAATCCGTAAAAATTCCGACGGAGCAAATTCTTGAAGCGTTGTGACCGGCAAGCTTCCAGTAGCTATTCCGATCGAGTTTTCACGAATTATTGGGCTCGGATCCAAAATATCACCACTTTTTACGATTTCTCGATTTTGGTGATTTTCCCTAGTGGTACCCCTAGGGAAATCCGTAAAAATTCGTCGGATTCCGACGGAGCCAATTCTCGACGCCTTGTGACCGGCAAGCTTCCAGTATCTATTCCGATCCAGTCTTCCCGAATTATTGGGCTCGGATCCAAAATTTCACCACTTTTTACGATTTCTCGATTTTGGTGATTTTCCCTAGTGGTACCTCTAGTGAAATCCGTAAAAATTCCGACGGAGCCAATTCTCGACGCGTTGTGACCGGCAAGCTTCCAGTAGCTATTCCGATCGAGTTTTCCCGAATTATTGGGCTCGGATCAAAAATTTCACCACTTTTTACGATTTCTCGATTTTGGTGATTTTCCCTAGTGGTACCCCTAGGGAAATCCGTAAAAATTCGTCGGATTCCGACGGAGCCAATTCTCGACGCGTTGTGACCGGCAAGCTTCCAGTAGCTATTCCGATCGAGTTTTCCCGAATTATTGGGCTCGTATCAAAAATTTCACCACTTTTTACGATTTCTCGATTTTGGTGATTTTCCTTAGTGGTACCCCTAGGGAAATCCGTAAAAATTCGTCGGATTCCGACGGAGCAAATTCTCGACGAGTTGTGACCGGCAAGCTTCCAGTAGCTATTCCGATCGAGTTTTCCCGAATTATTGGGCTCGGATCCAAAATTTCACCACTTTTTACGATTTCTCGATTTTGGTGATTTTCCCTAGTGTTACCCCTAGGAAAATCCGTAAAAATTCGTCGGATTTCGACGGAGCCAATTCTCGGCACGTTGTGACCGGCAAGCTTCCAGTAGCTATTCCGATCGAGTTTTCCCGAATTATTAGGCTCGGATCCAAAATTTGACCACTTTTTACGAGTTCTCAATTTTAGTGATTTTCCCTAGTGGTACCCCTAGGGAAATCCGTAAAAATTCCGACGGAGCCAATTCTCGACGCGTTGTGACCGGCAAGCTTCCAGTAGCTATTCCGATCGAGTTTTCCCGAATTATTGGGCTCGGATCAAAAATTTCACCACTTTTTACGATTTCTCGATTTTGGTGATTTTCCCTAGTGTTACCCCTAGGGAAATCCGTAAAAATTCGTCGGATTCCGACGGAGCCAATTCTCGGCACGTTGTGACCGGCAAGCTTCCAGTAGCTATTCCGATCGAGTTTTCCCGAATTATTAGGCTCGGATCCAAAATTTGACCACTTTTTACGAGTTCTCAATTTTAGTGATTTTCCCTAGTGGTACCCCTAGGGAAATCCGTAAAAATTCCGACGGAGCCAATTCTCGACGCGTTGTGACCGGCAAGCTTCCAGTAGCTATTCCGATCGAGTTTTCCCGAATTATTGGGCTCGGATCAAAAATTTCACCACTTTTTATGATTTCTCGATTTTGGTGATTTTCCCTAGTGGTACTCCTAGGGAAATCCGTAAAAATTCCGACGGAGCAAATTCTCGAAGCGTTGTGACCGGCAAGCTTCCAGTAGCTATTCCGATCGAGTTTTCACGAATTATTGGGCTCGGATCCAAAATATCACCACTTTTTACGATTTCTCGATTTTGGTGATTTTCCCTAGTGGTACCCCTAGGGAAATCCGTAAAAATTCGTCGGATTCCGACGGAGCCAATTCTCGACGCCTTGTGACCGGCAAGCTTCCAGTATCTATTCCGATCCAGTCTTCCCGAATTATTGGGCTCGGATCCAAAATTTCACCACTTTTTACGATTTCTCGATTTTGGTGATTTTCCCTAGTGGTACCTCTAGTGAAATCCGTAAAAATTCCGACGGAGCCAATTCTCGACGCGTTGTGACCGGCAAGCTTCCAGTAGCTATTCCGATCGAGTTTTCCCGAATTATTGGGCTCGGATCAAAAATTTCACCACTTTTTACGATTTCTCGATTTTGGTGATTTTCCCTAGTGGTACCCCTAGGGAAATCCGTAAAAATTCGTCGGATTCCGACGGAGCCAATTCTCGACGCGTTGTGACCGGCAAGCTTCCAGTAGCTATTCCGATCGAGTTTTCCCGAATTATTGGGCTCGTATCAAAAATTTCACCACTTTTTACGATTTCTCGATTTTGGTGATTTTCCTTAGTGGTACCCCTAGGGAAATCCGTAAAAATTCGTCGGATTCCGACGGAGCAAATTCTCGACGAGTTGTGACCGGCAAGCTTCCAGTAGCTATTCCGATCGAGTTTTCCCGAATTATTGGGCTCGGATCCAAAATTTCACCACTTTTTACGATTTCTCGATTTTGGTGATTTTCCCTAGTGTTACCCCTAGGAAAATCCGTAAAAATTCGTCGGATTTCGACGGAGCCAATTCTCGGCACGTTGTGACCGGCAAGCTTCCAGTAGCTATTCCGATCGAGTTTTCCCGAATTATTAGGCTCGGATCCAAAATTTGACCACTTTTTACGAGTTCTCAATTTTAGTGATTTTCCCTAGTGGTACCCCTAGGGAAATCCGTAAAAATTCCGACGGAGCCAATTCTCGACGCGTTGTGACCGGCAAGCTTCCAGTAGCTATTCCGATCGAGTTTTCCCGAATTATTGGGCTCGGATCAAAAATTTCACCACTTTTTACGATTTCTCGATTTTGGTGATTTTCCCTAGTGTTACCCCTAGGGAAATCCGTAAAAATTCGTCGGATTCCGACGGAGCCAATTCTCGGCACGTTGTGACCGGCAAGCTTCCAGTAGCTATTCCGATCGAGTTTTCCCGAATTATTAGGCTCGGATCCAAAATTTGACCACTTTTTACGAGTTCTCAATTTTAGTGATTTTCCCTAGTGGTACCCCTAGGGAAATCCGTAAAAATTCCGACGGAGCCAATTCTCGACGCGTTGTGACCGGCAAGCTTCCAGTAGCTATTCCGATCGAGTTTTCCCGAATTATTGGGCTCGGATCAAAAATTTCACCACTTTTTATGATTTCTCGATTTTGGTGATTTTCCCTAGTGGTACTCGTAGGGAAATCCGTAAAAATTCCGACGGAGCAAATTCTCGAAGCGTTGTGACCGGCAAGCTTCCAGTAGCTATTCCGATCGAGTTTTCCCGAATTATTGGGCTCGGATCCAAAATATCACCACTTTTTACGATTTCTCGATTTTGGTGATTTTCCCTAGTGGTACCCCTAGGGAAATCCGTAAAAATTCGTCAGATTCCGACGGAGCCAATTCTCGACGCCTTGTGACCGGCAAGCTTCCAGTATCTATTCCGATCCAGTCTTCCCGAATTATTGGGCTCGGATCCAAAATTTCACCACTTTTTACGATTTCTCGATTTTGGTGATTTTCCCTAGTGGTACCTCTAGTGAAATCCGTAAAAATTCCGACGGAGCCAATTCTCGACGCGTTGTGACCGGCAAGCTTCCAGTAGCTATTCCGATCGAGTTTTCCCGAATTATTGGGCTCGGATCAAAAATTTCACCACTTTTTACGATTTCTCGATTTTGGTGATTTTCCCTAGTGTTACCCCTAGGGAAATCCGTAAAAATTCGTCGGATTCCGACGGAGCCAATTCTCGGCACGTTGTGACCGGCAAGCTTCCAGTAGCTATTCCGATCGAGTTTTCCCGAATTATTAGGCTCGGATCCAAAATTTGACCTCTTTTTACGAGTTCTCAATTTTAGTGATTTTCCCTAGTGGTACCCCTAGGAAAATCCGTAAAAATTCCGACGGAGCCAATTCTCGACGCGTTGTGACCGGCAAGCTTCCAGTAGCTATTCCGATCGAGTTTTCCCGAATTATTGGGCTCGGATCAAAAATTTCACCACTTTTTATGATTTCTCGATTTTGGTGATTTTCTCTAGTGGTACACCTAGGGAAATCCGTAAAAATTCGTCGGATTCCGACGGAGCCAATTCTCGACGCGTTGTGATCGGCAAGCCTCCAGTAGCTATTCCGATCGAGTTTTCCCGAATTATTTGGCTCGGATCCAAAATTTCACCACTTTTTACGATTTCTCGATTTTGGTGATTTTCCCTAGTGGTACCCCTAGGGAAATCCGTAAAAATTCGTCGGATTCCGACGGAGCCAATTCTCGACGCGTTGTCACCGGCAAGCTTCTAGTAGCTCTTCCGATCGAGTTTTCCCGAATTATTAGGCTCGGATCCAAAATTTGACCACTTTTTACGAGTTCTCGATTTTAGTGATTTTCCCTAGTGATACCCCTAGGGAAATCCGTAAAAATTCCGACGGAGCCAATTCTCGACGCGTTGTGACCGGCAAGCTTCCAGCAGCTATTCCGATCGAGTTTTTCCGAATTATTGGGCTCGGATCCAAAATTTTACCACTTTTTATGATTTCTCGATTTTGGTGATTTTCCCTAGTGGTACCCCTAGGGAAATCCGTAAAAATTCCGACGGAGCCAATTCTCGACGCGTTGTGACCGGCAAGCTTCCAGTAGCTATTTCGATCGAGTTTTCCCAAATTATTGGGCTCGGATCCAAAATTTCACCACTTTTTACGATTTCTCGATTTTGGTGATTTTCCCTAGTGGTACCCCTAGAGAAATCCGTAAAAATTCGTCGAATTCCGACGGAGCCAATTCTCGACGCCTTGTGACCGGCAAGCTTCCAGTAGCTATTCCGATCGAGTTTTCCTCAATTATTGGGCTTGTATCCAAAATTTCACCACTTTTTACGATTTCTCGATTTTGGTGATTTTCCCTAGTGGTACCCCTAGGGAAATCCGTAAAAATTCGTCGGATTTCGACGGAGCCAATTCTCGACGCGTTGTGACCGTCAAGCCTCCAGTAGCTATTCCGATCGAGTTTTCCCGAATTATTGGGCTCGGATCCAAAATATCACCACTTTTTACGATTTCTCGATTTTGGTGATTTTTCCTAGTGGTACCCCTAGGGAAATCCGTAAAAATTCGTCGGATTCCGACGGAGCCAATTCTCGACGCGTTGTCACCCGCAAGCTTCCAGTAGCTCTTCCGATCGAGTTTTCCTGAATTATTGGGCTCGGATCCAAAATTTTACCACTTTTTACGATTTCTCGATTTTGGTGATTTTCCCTAGTGTTACCCCTAGGAAAATCCGTAAAAATTCGTCGGATTCCGACGGAGCCAATTCTCAGCACGTTGTGACCGGCAAGCTTCCAGTAGCTATTCCGATCGAGTTTTCCCGAATTATTAGGCTCGAATCCAAAATTTCACCACTTTTTACGATTTCTCGATTTTGGTGATTTTCCCTAATGGTACCCCTAGGGAAATCCGTAAAAATTCCGACGGAGCCAATTCTCGACGCGTTGTGACCGACAAGCTTCCAGTAGCTATTCCGATCGAGTTTTCTCGAATTATTGGGCTCGGATCCAAAATTTCACCACTTTTTACGATTTCTTGATTTTGGTGATTTTCCCTAGTGGTACCCCTAGGGAAATCCGTAAAAATTCGTCGGATTCCGACGGAGCCAATTCTCGACGCGTTGTGACCGGCAAGCTTCCAGTATCTATTCCGATCCAGTTTTCCCGAATTATTGGGCTCGGATCCAAAATTTCACAACTTTTTACGATTTCTCGATTTTGGTGATTTTCCCTAGTGTTACCCCTAGGGAAATCCGTTCAAATTCGTAGGATACCGACGGAGCCAATTCTCGGCACGTTGTGACCGGCAAGCTTCCAGTAGCTATTCCGATCGAGTTTTCCCGAATTATTAGGCTCGGATCCAAAATTTGACCACTTTTTACGAGTTCTCAATTTTAGTGATTTTCCCTTGTCGTACCCCTAGGGAAGTCCGTAAAAATTCCGACGGAGCCAATTCTCGACGCGTTGTGACCGGCAAGCTTCCTGTAGCTATTCCGATCGAGTTTTCCCGAATTATTGGGCTCGGATCAAAAATTTCACCACTTTTTATGATTTCTCGATTTTGGTGATTTTCCCTAGTGGTACCCCTAGGGAAATCCGTAAAAATTCCGACGGAGCCAAATCTCGACGCGTTGTGACCGGCAAGCTTCCAGTAGCTATTCCGATCGAGTTTTCCCGAATTATTGGGCTCGGATCCAAAATTTCACCACTTTTTACGATTTCTCGATTTTGGTGATTTTCCCTAGTGGTACCCCTAGGGAAATCCGTAAAAATTCGTCGGATTCCGACGGAGCCAATTCTCGACGCCTTGTGACCGGCAAGCTTCCAGTATCTATTCCGATCCAGTCTTCCCGAATTATTGGGCTCGGATCCAAAATTTCACCACTTTTTACGATTTCTCGATTTTGGTGATTTTCCCTAGTGTTACCCCTAGGGAAATCCGTAAAAATTCGTCGGATTCCGACGGAGCCAATTCTCGGCACGTTGTGACCGGCAAGCTTCCAGTAGCTATTCCGATCGAGTTTTCCCGAATTATTAGGCTCGGATCCAAAATTTGACCACTTTTTACGAGTTCTCAATTTTAGTGATTTTCCCTAGTGGTACCCCTAGGGAAATCCGTAAAAATTCCGACGGAGCCAATTCTCGACGCGTTGTGACCGGCAAGCTTCCAGTAGCTATTCCGATCGAGTTTTCCCGAATTATTGGGCTCGGATCAAAAATTTCACCACTTTTTATGATTTCTCGATTTTGGTGATTTTCCCTAGTGGTACTCCTAGGGAAATCCGTAAAAATTCCGACGGAGCAAATTCTCGAAGCGTTGTGACCGGCAAGCTTCCAGTAGCTATTCCGATCGAGTTTTCCCGAATTATTGGGCTCGGATCCAAAATATCACCACTTTTTACGATTTCTCGATTTTGGTGATTTTCCCTAGTGGTACCCCTAGGGAAATCCGTAAAAATTCGTCGGATTCCGACGGAGCCAATTCTCGACGCCTTGTGACCGGCAAGCTTCCAGTATCTATTCCGATCCAGTCTTCCCGAATTATTGGGCTCGGATCCAAAATTTCACCACTTTTTACGATTTCTCGATTTTGGTGATTTTCCCTAGTGGTACCTCTAGTGAAATCCGTAAAAATTCCGACGGAGCCAATTCTCGACGCGTTGTGACCGGCAAGCTTCCAGTAGCTATTCCGATCGAGTTTTCCCGAATTATTGGGCTCGGATCAAAAATTTCACCACTTTTTACGATTTCTCGATTTTGGTGATTTTCCCTAGTGGTACCCCTAGGGAAATCCGTAAAAATTCGTCGGATTCCGACGGAGCCAATTCTCGACGCTTTGTGACCGGCAAGCTTCCAGTAGCTATTCCGATCGAGTTTTCCCGAATTATTGGGCTCGTATCAAAAATTTCACCACTTTTTACGATTTCTCGATTTTGGTGATTTTCCTTAGTGGTACCCCTAGGGAAATCCGTAAAAATTCGTCGGATTCCGACGGAGCAAATTCTCGACGAGTTGTGACCGGCAAGCTTCCAGTAGCTATTCCGATCGAGTTTTCCCGAATTATTGGGCTCGGATCCAAAATTTCACCACTTTTTACGATTTCTCGATTTTGGTGATTTTCCCTAGTGTTACCCCTAGGAAAATCCGTAAAAATTCGTCGGATTTCGACGGAGCCAATTCTCGGCACGTTGTGACCGGCAAGCTTCCAGTAGCTATTCCGATCGAGTTTTCCCGAATTATTAGGCTCGGATCCAAAATTTGACCACTTTTTACGAGTTCTCAATTTTAGTGATTTTCCCTAGTGGTACCCCTAGGGAAATCCGTAAAAATTCCGACGGAGCCAATTCTCGACGCGTTGTGACCGGCAAGCTTCCAGTAGCTATTCCGATCGAGTTTTCCCGAATTATTGGGCTCGGATCAAAAATTTCACCACTTTTTACGATTTCTCGATTTTGGTGATTTTCCCTAGTGTTACCCCTAGGGAAATCCGTAAAAATTCGTCGGATTCCGACGGAGCCAATTCTCGGCACGTTGTGACCGGCAAGCTTCCAGTAGCTATTCCGATCGTGTTTTCCCGAATTATTAGGCTCGGATCCAAAATTTGACCACTTTTTACGAGTTCTCAATTTTAGTGATTTTCCCTAGTGGTACCCCTAGGGAAATCCGTAAAAATTCCGACGGAGCCAATTCTCGACGCGTTGTGACCGGCAAGCTTCCAGTAGCTATTCCGATCGAGTTTTCCCGAATTATTGGGCTCGGATCAAAAATTTCACCACTTTTTATGATTTCTCGATTTTGGTGATTTTCCCTAGTGGTACTCCTAGGGAAATCCGTAAAAATTCCGACGGAGCAAATTCTCGAAGCGTTGTGACCGGCAAGCTTCCAGTAGCTATTCCGATCGAGTTTTCCCGAATTATTGGGCTCGGATCCAAAATATCACCACTTTTTACGATTTCTCGATTTTGGTGATTTTCCCTAGTGGTACCCCTAGGGAAATCCGTAAAAATTCGTCGGATTCCGACGGAGCCAATTCTCGACGCCTTGTGACCGGCAAGCTTCCAGTATCTATTCCGATCCAGTCTTCCCGAATTATTGGGCTCGGATCCAAAATTTCACCACTTTTTACGATTTCTCGATTTTGGTGATTTTCCCTAGTGGTACCTCTAGTGAAATCCGTAAAAATTCCGACGGAGCCAATTCTCGACGCGTTGTGACCGGCAAGCTTCCAGTAGCTATTCCGATCGAGTTTTCCCGAATTATTGGGCTCGGATCAAAAATTTCACCACTTTTTACGATTTCTCGATTTTGGTGATTTTCCCTAGTGTTACCCCTAGGGAAATCCGTAAAAATTCGTCGGATTCCGACGGAGCCAATTCTCGGCACGTTGTGACCGGCAAGCTTCCAGTAGCTATTCCGATCGAGTTTTCCCGAATTATTAGGCTCGGATCCAAAATTTGACCTCTTTTTACGAGTTCTCAATTTTAGTGATTTTCCCTAGTGGTACCCCTAGGAAAATCCGTAAAAATTCCGACGGAGCCAATTCTCGACGCGTTGTGACCGACAAGCTTCCAGTAGCTATTCCGATCGAGTTTTCCCGAATTATTGGGCTCGGATCCAAAATTTCACCACTTTTTACGATTTCTTGATTTTGGTGATTTTCCCTAGTGGTACCCCTAGGGAAATCCGTAAAAATTCGTCGGATTCCGACGGAGCCAATTCTCGACGCGTTGTGACCGGCAAGCTTCCAGTATCTATTCCGATCCAGTTTTCCCGAATTATTGGGCTCGGATCCAAAATTTCACAACTTTTTACGATTTCTCGATTTTGGTGATTTTCCCTAGTGTTACCCCTAGGGAAATCCGTTCAAATTCGTAGGATACCGACGGAGCCAATTCTCGGCACGTTGTGACCGGCAAGCTTCCAGTAGCTATTCCGATCGAGTTTTCCCGAATTATTAGGCTCGGATCCAAAATTTGACCACTTTTTACGAGTTCTCAATTTTAGTGATTTTCCCTTGTCGTACCCCTAGGGAAGTCCGTAAAAATTCCGACGGAGCCAATTCTCGACGCGTTGTGACCGGCAAGCTTCCTGTAGCTATTCCGATCGAGTTTTCCCGAATTATTGGGCTCGGATCAAAAATTTCACCACTTTTTATGATTTCTCGATTTTGGTGATTTTCCCTAGTGGTACCCCTAGGGAAATCCGTAAAAATTCCGACGGAGCCAAATCTCGACGCGTTGTGACCGGCAAGCTTCCAGTAGCTATTCCGATCGAGTTTTCCCGAATTATTGGGCTCGGATCCAAAATTTCACCACTTTTTACGATTTCTCGATTTTGGTGATTTTCCCTAGTGGTACCCCTAGGGAAATCCGTAAAAATTCGTCGGATTCCGACGGAGCCAATTCTCGACGCCTTGTGACCGGCAAGCTTCCAGTAGCTATTCTGATCGAGTTTTCCTCAATTATTGGGCTCGTATCCAAAATTTCACCACTTTTTACGATTTTTCGATTTTGGTGATTTTCCCTAGTGGTACTCCTAGGGAAATCCGTAAAAATTCGTCGGATTCCGACGGAGCCAATTCTCGACGCGTTGTGACCGGCAAGCCTCCAGTAGCTATTCCGATCGAGTTTTCCCGAATTATTTGGCTCGGATCCAAAATTTCACCACTTTTTACGATTTCTCGATTTTGGTGATTTTCCCTAGTTGTACCCCTAGGGAAATCCGTAAAAATTCGTCGGATTCCGACGGAGCCAATTCTCGACGCGTTGTCACCGGCAAGCTTCCAGTAGCTCTTCCGATCGAGTTTTCCCGAATTATTAGGCTCGGATCCAAAATTTGACCACTTTTTACGAGTTCTCGATTTTAGTGATTTTCCCTAGTGATACCCCTAGGGAAATCCGTAAAAATTCCGACGGAGCCAATTCTCGACGCGTTGTGACCGGCAAGCTTCCAGTAGCTATTCCGATCGAGTTTTCCCGAATTATTGGGCTCGGATCCAAAATTTTACCACTTTTTATGATTTCTCGATTTTGGTGATTTTCCCTAGTGGTACCCCTAGGGAAATCCGTAAAAATTCCGACGGAGCCAATTCTCGACGCGTTGTGACCGGCAAGCTTCCAGTAGCTATTCCGATCGAGTTTTCCCGAATTATTGGGCTCGGATCCAAAATTTCACCACTTTTTACGATTTCTCGATTTTGGTGATTTTTCCTAGTGGTACCCCTAGGGAAATCCGTAAAAATTCGTCGGATTCCGACGGAGCCAATTCTCGACGCGTTGTCACCGGCAAGCTTCCAGTAGCTCTTCCGATCGAGTTTTCCTGAATTATTGGGCTCGGATCCAAAATTTTACCACTTTTTACGATTTCTCGATTTTGGTGATTTTCCCTAGTGTTACCCCTAGGGAAATCCGTAAAAATTCGTCGGATTCCGACGGAGCCAATTCTCGGCACGTTGTGACCGGCAAGCTTCCAGTAGCTATTCCGATCCAGTTTTCCCGAATTATTAGGCTCGAATCCAAAATTTCACCACTTTTTACGATTTCCCGATTTTGGTGATTTTCCCTAGTGGTACCCCTAGGGAAATCCATAAAAATTCCGACGGAGCCAATTCTCGACGCGTTGTGACCGACAAGCTTCCAGTAGCTATTCCGATCGAGTTTTCTCGAATTATTGGGCTCGGATCAAAAATTTCACCACTTTTTACGATTTCTTGATTTTGGTGATTTTCCTTAGTGGTACCCCTAGGGAAATCCGTAAAAATTCGTCGGATTCCGACGGAGCCAATTCTCGACGCGTTGTGACCGGCAAGCTTCCAGTATCTATTCCGATCCAGTTTTCCCGAATTATTGGGCTCGGATCCAAAATTTCACCACTTTTTACGATTTCTCGATTTTGGTGATTTTCCCTAGTGGTACCTCTAGTGAAATCCGTAAAAATTCCGACGGAGCCAATTCTCGACGCGTTGTGACCGGCAAGCTTCCAGTAGCTATTCCGATCGAGTTTTCCCGAATTATTGGGCTCGGATCAAAAATTTCACCACTTTTTACGATTTCTCGATTTTGGTGATTTTCCCTAGTGTTACCCCTAGGGAAATCCGTAAAAATTCGTCGGATTCCGACGGAGCCAATTCTCGGCACGTTGTGACCGGCAAGCTTCCAGTAGCTATTCCGATCGAGTTTTCCCGAATTATTAGGCTCGGATCCAAAATTTGACCACTTTTTACGAGTTCTCAATTTTAATGATTTTCCCTAGTGGTACCCCTAGGGAAATCCGTAAAAATTCCGACGGAGCCAATTCTCGACGCGTTGTGACCGGCAAGCTTCCAGTAGCTATTTCGATCGAGTTTTCCCGAATTATTGGGCTCGGATCCAAAATTTCACCACTTTTTATGATTTCTCGATTTTGGTGATTTTCCCTAGTGGTACCCCTAGGGAAATCCGTAAAAATTCCGACGGAGCCAATTCTCGACGCGTTGTGACCGGCAAGCTTCCAGTAGCTATTCCGATCGAGTTTTCCCGAATTATTGGGCTCGGATCCAAAATTTCACCACTTTTTACGATTTTTCGATTTTGGTGATTTTCCCTAGTGGTACCCCTAGGGAAATCCGTAAAAATTCGTCGGATTCCGACGGAGCCAATTCTCGACGCGGTTTGACCGTCAAGCTTCCAGTAGCTATTCCGATCGAGTTTTCCCGAATTATTGGGCTCGGATCCAAAATTTCACCACTTTTTACGATTTCTCGATTTTGGTGATTTTCCCTAGTGGTACCCCTAGGGAAATCCGTAAAAATTCGTCGGATTCCGACGGAGCCAATTCTCGACGCGTTGTGACCGGCAAGCTTCCAGTAGCTATTCCGATCGAGTTTTCCCGAATTATTGTGCTCGGATCCAAAATTTCACCACTTTTTACGATTTCTCGATTTTGGTGATTTTCCTTAGTGGTACCCCTAGGGAAATTCGTAAAAATTTATCGGATTCCGACGGAGCCAATTCTCGACGCGTTGTGACCGGCAAGCTTCCAGTAGCTATTCCGATCGAGTTTTCCCGAATTATTGGGCTCGGATCCAAAATTTCACCACTTTTTACGATTTCTCGATTTTGGTGATTTTCCCTAGTGGTACCCCTAGGGAAATCCGTAAAAATTCGTCGGATTCCGACGGAGCCAATTCTCAACGCGTTGTGACCGGCAAGCTTCCAGTAGCTATTCCGATCGAGTTTTCCCGAATTATTGGGCTCGGATCCAAAATTTCACCACTTTTTACGATTTCTCGATTTTGGTGATTTTCCCTTGTGTTACCCCTAGGGAAATCCGTAAAAATTCCGACGGAGCCAATTCTCGACGCGTTGTGACCGGCAAGCTTCCAGTAGCTATTCCGATCGAGTTTTCCCGAATTATTTGGCTCGGATCCAAAATTTCACCACTTTTTACGATTTCTCGATTTTGGTGATTTTCCCTAGTGGTACCCCTAGGGAAATCCGTAAAAATTCCGACGGAGCCAATTCTCGACGCGTTGTGACCGGCAAGCTTCCAGTAGCTATTCCGATCGAGTTTTCCCGAATTATTGGGCTCGGATTAAAAATTTCACCACTTTTTACGATTTCTCGATTTTTGTGATTTTCCCTAGTGGTACCCCTAGGGAAATCCGTAAAAATTCGTCGGATTCGGACGGAGCCAATTCTCGACGCGTTGTGACCGGAAAGCTTCCAGTAGCTATTCCGATCGAGTTTTCCCGAATTATTGGGCTCGGATCCAAAATATCACCACTTTTTACGATTTCTCGATTTTGGTGATTTTCCTTAGTGGTACCCCTAGGGAAATCCGTAAAAATTCTTCGGATTTCGACGGAGCCAATTCTCGACGCGTTGTGACCGGCAAGCTTCCAGTAGCTATTCCGATCGATTTTTCCCGAATTATTGGGCTCGGATCCAAAATTTCACCACTTTTTACGATTTCTCGATTTTGGTGATTTTCCCTAGTGGTACCCCTAGGGAAATCCGTAAAAATTCGTCGGATTCCAACGGAGCCAATTCTCGACGCGTTGTGACCGGCAAGCTTCCAGTAGCTATTCCGATCGAGTTTTCCCGAATTATTGGGCTCGGATCCAAAATTTCACCACTTTTTATGATTTCTCGATTTTGGTGATTTTCCCTAGTGGTACCCCTAGGGAAATCCGTAAAAATTCCGACGGAGCCAATTCTCGACGCGTTGTGACCGGCAAGCTTCCAGTAGCTATTCCGATCGAGTTTTCCCGAATTATTGGGCTCGGATCCAAAATTTCACCACTTTTTACGATTTCTCGATTTTGGTGATTTTCCCTAGTGGTACCCCTAGGGAAATCCGTAAAAATTCGTCGGATTCCGACGGAGCCAATTCTCGACGCGTTGTGACCGTCAAGCTTCCAGTAGCTATTCCGATCGAGTTTTCCCGAATTATTGGGCTCGGATCCAAAATTTCACCACTTTTTACGATTTCTCGATTTTGGTGATTTTCCCTAGTGGTACCCCTAGGGAAATCCGTAAAAATTCGTCGGATTCCGACGGAGCCAATTCTCGACGCGTTGTGACCGGCAAGCTTCCAGTAGCTATTCCGATCGAGTTTTCCCGAATTATTGTGCTCGGATCCAAAATTTCACCACTTTTTACGATTTCTCGATTTTGGTGATTTTCCTTAGTGGTACCCCTAGGGAAATTCGTAAAAATTTATCGGATTCCGACGGAGCCAATTCTCGACGCGTTGTGACCGGCAAGCTTCCAGTAGCTATTCCGATCGAGTTTTCCCGAATTATTGGGCTCGGATCCAAAATTTCACCACTTTTTACGATTTCTCGATTTTGGTGATTTTCCCTAGTGGTACCCCTAGGGAAATCCGTAAAAATTCGTCGGATTCCGACGGAGCCAATTCTCAACGCGTTGTGACCGGCAAGCTTCCAGTAGCTATTCCGATCGAGTTTTCCCGAATTATTGGGCTCGGATCCAAAATTTCACCACTTTTTACGATTTCTCGATTTTGGTGATTTTCCCTTGTGTTACCCCTAGGGAAATCCGTAAAAATTCCGACGGAGCCAATTCTCGACGCGTTGTGACCGGCAAGCTTCCAGTAGCTATTCCGATCGAGTTTTCCCGAATTATTTGGCTCGGATCCAAAATTTCACCACTTTTTACGATTTCTCGATTTTGGTGATTTTCCCTAGTGGTACCCCTAGGGAAATCCGTAAAAATTCCGACGGAGCCAATTCTCGACGCGTTGTGACCGGCAAGCTTCCAGTAGCTATTCCGATCGAGTTTTCCCGAATTATTGGGCTCGGATTAAAAATTTCACCACTTTTTACGATTTCTCGATTTTTGTGATTTTCCCTAGTGGTACCCCTAGGGAAATCCGTAAAAATTCGTCGGATTCGGACGGAGCCAATTCTCGACGCGTTGTGACCGGAAAGCTTCCAGTAGCTATTCCGATCGAGTTTTCCCGAATTATTGGGCTCGGATCCAAAATATCACCACTTTTTACGATTTCTCGATTTTGGTGATTTTCCTTAGTGGTACCCCTAGGGAAATCCGTAAAAATTCTTCGGATTTCGACGGAGCCAATTCTCGACGCGTTGTGACCGGCAAGCTTCCAGTAGCTATTCCGATCGAGTTTTCCCGAATTATTGGGCTCGGATCCAAAATTTCACCACTTTTTACGATTTCTCGATTTTGGTGATTTTCCCTAGTGGTACCCCTAGGGAAATCCGTAAAAATTCGTCGGATTCCAACGGAGCCAATTCTCGACGCGTTGTGACCGGCAAGCTTCCAGTAGCTATTCCGATCGAGTTTTCCCGAATTATTGGGCTCGGATCCAAAATTTCACCACTTTTTACGATTTCTCGATTTTGGTGATTTTCCCTAGTGGTACCCCTAGGGAAATCTGTAAAAATTCGTCGGATTCCGACGGAGCCAATTCTCGACGCGTTGTGACCGGCAAGCTTCCAGTAGCTATTCCGATCGAGTTTTCCCGAATTATTGGGCTCGGATCAAAAATTTCACCACTTTTTACGATTTCTCGATTTTGGTGATTTTCCTTAGTGGTACCCCTAGGGAAATCCGTAAAAATTTATCGGATTCCGACGGAGCCAATTCTCGACGCGTTGTGACCGGCAAGCTTCCAGTAGCTATTCCGATCGAGTTTTCCCAAATTATTGGGCTCGGATCCAAAATTTCACCACTTTTTACGATTTCTCGATTTTGGTGATTTTCCCTAGTGGTACCCCTAGGGAAATCTGTAAAAATTCGTCGGATTCCGACGGAGCCAATTCTCGACGCGTTGTGACCGGCAAGCTTCCAGTAGCTATTCCGATCGAGTTTTCCCGAATTATTGGGCTCGGATCCAAAATTTCACCACTTTTTACGATTTCTCGATTTTGGTGATTTTCCCTAGTGTTACCCCTAGGGAAATCCGTAAAAATTCCGACAGAGCCAATTCTCGACGCGTTGTGACCGGCAAGCTTCCAGTAGCTATTCCGATCGAGTTTTCCCGAATTATTGGGCTCGGATCCAAAATTTCACCACTTTTTACGATTTCTCGATTTTGGTGATTTTCCCTAGTGGTACCCCTAGGGAAATCCGTAAAAATTCCGACGGAGCCAATTCTCGACGCGTTGTGACCGGCAAGCTTCCAGTAGCTATTCCGATCGAGTTTTCCCGAATTATTGGGCTCGGATCAAAAATTTCACCACTTTTTACGATTTCTCGATTTTGGTGATTTTCCCTAGTGGTACCCCTAGGGAAATCCGTAAAAATTCGTCGGATTCGGACGGAGCCAATTCTCGACGCGTTGTGACCGGCAAGCTTCCAGTAGCTATTCCGATCGAGTTTTCCCGAATTATTGGGCTCGGATCCAAAATATCACCACTTTTTAGGATTTCTCGATTTTGGTGATTTTCCTTAGTGGTACCCCTAGGGAAATCCGTAAAAATTCTTCGGATTCCGATGGAGCCAATTCTCGACGCGTTGTGACCGGCAAGCTTCCAGTAGCTATTCCGATCGAGTTTTCCCGAATTATTGGGCTCGGATCCAAAATATCACCACTTTTTAGGATTTCTCGATTTTGGTGATTTTCCTTAGTGGTACCCCTAGGGAAATCCGTAAAAATTCTTCGGATTCCGACGGAGCCAATTCTCGACGCGTTGTGACCGGCAAGCTTCCAGTAGCTATTCCGATCGAGTTTTCCCGAATTATTGGGCTCGGATCAAAAATTTTACCACTTTTTACGATTTCTCGATTTTGGTGATTTTCCCTAGTGGTACCCCTAGGGAAATCCGTAAAAATTCCGACGGAGCCAATTCTCGACGCGTTGTGACCGGCAAGCTTCTAGTAGCTATTCCGATCGAGTTTTCCCGAATTATTGGGCTCGGATCAAAAATTTCACCACTTTTTACGATTTCTCGATTTTGGTGATTTTCCCTAGTGGTACCCCTAGGAAAATCCGTAAAAATTCGTCGGATTCCGACGGTGCCAATTCTCGACGCGTTGTGACCGGCAAGCTTCCAGTAGCTATTCCGATCGAGTTTTCCCGAATTATATGGCTCGGATCCAAAATTTCACCACTTTTTACGATTTCTCGATTTTGGTGATTTTCCCTAGTGATACCCCTAGGGAAATCCGTAAAAATTCGACGGATTCCGACGGAGCCAATTCTCGACGCCTTGTGACCGGGAAGCTTCCAGTAGCTATTGCGATCGAGTTTTCCCAAATTATTGGGCTCGGATCCAAAATTTCACCACTTTTTACGATTTCTCGATTTTGGTGATTTTCCCTAGTGGTACCCCTAGGGAAATCCGTAAAAATTCCGACGGAGCCAATTCTCGACGCGTTGTTACCAGCAAGCTTCTAGTAGCTATTCCGATTGAGTTTTCCCGAATTATTGGGCTCGGATCAAAAATTTTACCAATTTTTACGATTTCTCGATTTTGGTGATTTTCCCTAGTGGTACCCCTAGGGAAATCCGTAAAAATTCGTCGGATTCCGACGGAGCCAATTCTCGACGCGTTGTGACCGGCAAGCTTCCAGTAGCTATTCCGATCTAGTTTTCCCGAATTATTGGGCTCGGATCCAAAATTTCACCACTTTTTACGATTTAATGATTTTGGTGATTTTCCCTAGTGGTACCCCTAGGGAAATCCGTAAAAATTCGTCGGATTCCGACGGATCCAATTCTCGACGCGTTGTGACCGGCAAGCTTCCAGTAGCTATTCCGATCGAGTTTTCCTGAATTATTGGGCTCGGATCCAAAATTTCACCACTTTTTACGATTTCTCGATTTTGGTGATTTTCCCTAGTGGTACCCCTAGGGAAATCCGTAAAAATTCCGACGGAGCCAATTCTCGACGCGTTGTGACCGGCAAGCTTCCAGTAGCTATTCCGATCGAGTTTTCTCGAATTATTGGGCTCGGATCAAAAATTTCACCACTTTTTACGATTTCTCGATTTTGGTGATTTTTCCTAGTGGTACCCCTAGAGAAATCCGTAAAAATTCGTCGGATTCCGACGGTGCCAATTCTCGCTGCGTTGTGACCGGCAAGCTTCCAGTAGCTATTCTGATCGAGTTTTCCCGAATTATTGGGCTCGGATCTAAAATTTCACCACTTTTTACGATTTCTCGATTTTGGTGATGTTCCCTAGTGATACTCCTAGGAAAATCCGTAAAAATTCAACGGATTCCGACGGAGCCAATTCTCGACACCTTGTGACCGGCAAGCTTCCAGTAGCTATTTCGATCGAGTTTTCTCGAAATATTGGGCTCGGATCCAAAATTTCACCACTTTTTACGATTTAATGATTTTGGTGATTTTCCCTAGTGGTACCCCTAGTAAAATCCGTAAAAATTCGTTGGATTCCGACCGAGCCAATTCTCGACGCGTTGTGACCGGAAAGCTTCCAGTAGCTATTCCGATCGAGTTTTCCCGAATTATTGGGCTCGGACAAAAAATTTCACCACTTTTTACTATTTCTCGATTTTTGTGATTTTCCCTAGTGGTACCCCTAGGGAAATCCGTAAAAATTCCGACGGAGCCAATTCTCAACGCGTTGTGACCGGCAAGCATCCAGTAGCTATTCCGATCGAGTTTTTCCGAATTATTGGGCTCGGATCTAAAATTTCACCACTTTTTATGATTTCTCGATTTTGGTGATTTTCCCGAGTGATACTCCTAGGAAAATCCGTAAAAATTCGACGGATTCCGACGGAGCCAATTCTCGACACCTTGTGACCGGCAAGCTTCCAGTAGCTATTCCGATCGAGTTTTCCCGAAAAATTGGGCTCGGATCCAAAATTTCACCACTTTTTACGATTTAATGATTTTTGTGATTTTCCCTAGTGGTACCCCTAGGAAAATCCGTAAAAATTCGTTGGATTCCGACCGAGCCAATTCTCGACGCGTTGTGACCAGGAAGCTTCCAGTAGCTATTCCGATCGAGTTTTTCCGAATTATTGGGCCCGGATCCAAAATTTCACCACTTTTTACGATTTCTCGATTTTGGTGATTTTCCCTAGTGGTACCCCGAGGGAAATCCGTAAAAATTCGTCGGATTCCGACGGAGCCAATTCTCGACGCCTTGTGACCGGCAAGCTTCCAGTAGCTATTCCGATCGAGTTTTCCTCAATTATTGGGCTCGTATCCAAAATTTCACCACTTTTTACGATTTCTCGATTTTGGTGATTTTCCCTAGTGGTACCCCTAGGAAAATCCGTAAAAATTCGTCGGATTCCGACGGAGCCAATTCTCGACGCGTTGTGATCGGCAAGCTTCCAGTAGCTATTCCGATCGAGTTTTCCCGAATTATTGGGCTCGGACAAAAAATTTCACCACTTTTTACTATTTCTCGATTTTGGTGATTTTCCCTAGTGGTACCCCTAGGAAAATCCGTAAAAATTCCGACGGAGCCAATTCTCGACGCGTTGTGACCGGCAAGCATCCAGTAGCTATTCCGATCGAGTTTTCCCGAATTATTGGGCTCAGATCCAAAATTTCACCACTTTTTACGATTTCTCGATTTTGGTGATTTTCCCTAGTGGTACCCCTAGGAAAATTCGTAAAAATTCGTCGGATTCCGACGGAGCCAATTCTCGACGCGTTGTGACCGGCAAGCTTCCAGTAGCTATTCCGATCGAGTTTTCCCGAATTATTGGGCTCGGATCCAAAATTTCACCACTTTTTACGATTTCTCGATTTTGGTGATTTTCCCTAGTGGTACCCCGAGGGAAATCCGTAAAAATTCGTCGGATTCCGATGGAGCCAATTCTCGACGCGTTGTGACCGGCAAGCTTCCAGTAGCTATTCCGATCGAGTTTTCCCGAATTATTGGGCTCGGATCCAAAATTTCACAACTTTTTACGACTTCTCGATTTTGGTGATTTTTCCTAGTGGTACCCCTAGGAAAATCCGTAAAAATTCGTCGTATTTCGACGGAGTCAATTCTCGACACGTTGTGACCGGTAAGCTTCCAGTAGCTATTCCGATCGAGTTTTTCCGAATTATTGGGCTCGGATCCAAAATTTCACCACTTTTTACGATTTCTCGATTTTGGTGATTTTCCCTAGTGGTACCCCTAGGGAAATCTGTAAAAATTCGTCGTATTCCGACGGAGCCAATTCTCGACGCATTGTGACCGGCAAGCTTCCAGTAGCTATTCCGATCGAGTTTTCCCAAATTATTAGGCTCGGATCCAAAATTTCACCACTTTTTACGATTTCTCGATTTTGGTGATTTTCCCTAGTGGTACCCCTAGGGAAATCCGTAAAAATTTCGACGGAGCCAATTCTCGACGCGTTATGACCGGCAAGCTTCCAGTAACTATTCCGATCGAGTTTACCTTAATTATTGGGCTCGGATCCAAATCTCACCACTTTTTACGATTTCTCGATTTTGGTGATTTTCTCTAGTGGTACCTCTAGGGAAATCCGTAAAAATTCCGACGGAGCCAATTCTCGACGCGTTGTAATCGGCAAGCTTCCAGTAGCTATTCCGATCGAGTTTTCCCGAATTATTGGGCTCGGATCCAAAATTTCACCACTTTTTACGATTTCTCGATTTTGGTGATTTTCCCTAATGGTACCCCTAGGGAAATCTGTAAAAATTCGTCGTATTCCGACGGAGCCAATTCTCGACGCATTGTGACCGGCAAGCTTCCAGTAGCTATTCCGATCGAGTTTTCCCAAATTATTAGGCTCGGATCCAAAATTTCACCACTTTTTATGATTTCTCGATTTTGGTGATTTTCCCTAGTGGTACCCCTAGGGAAATCCGTAAAAATTTCGACGGAGCCAATTCTCAACGCGTTATGACCGGCAAGCTTCCAGTAGCTATTCCGATCGAGTTTACCTTAATTATTGGGCTCGGATCCAAAATCTCACCACTTTTTACGATTTCTCGATTTTGGTGATTTTCTCTAGTGGTACCTCTAGGGAAATCCGTAAAAATTCCGACGGAGCCAATTCTCGACGCGTTGTAATCGGCAAGCTTCCAGTAGCTATTCCGATCGAGTTTTCCCGAATTATTGGGCTCGGATCCAAAATTTCACCACTTTTTACGATTTCTCGATTTTGGTGATTTTCCCTAGTGGTACCACTAGGGAAATCCGTAAAAATTCGTCGGATTCCGACCGGGCCAATTCTCGACGCGTTGTGACCGTCAAGCTTCCATTAGCTATTCCGATCGAGTTTTCCCGAATTATTGGGCTCGGATCCAAAATTTCACAACTTTTTACGATTTCTCGATTTTGGTGATTTTCCCTAGTGGTACCCCTAGGAAAATCCGTAAAAATTCCGACGGAGCCAATTCTCGACGCGTTGTGACCGGAAAGCTTCCAGTAGCTATTCCGATCGAGTTTTCCTGAATTATTGGGCTCGGATCCAAAATTTCACCACTTTTTACGATTTCTCGATTTTGGTGATTTTCCCTGGTGGTACCCCTAGGAAAATCCGTAAAAATTCGTCAGATTCGGACGTAGCCAATTCTCGACGCGTTGTGACCGGCAAGCTTCCAGTAGCTATTCCGATCGAGTTTTCCCGAATTATTGGGCTCAGATCAAAAATTTTACCACTTTTTACGATTTCTCGATTTTGGTGATTTTCCCTAGTGGTACGCCTAGGGAAATCCGTAAAAATTCCGACGGAGCCAATTCTTGACGCGTTGTGACCGGCAAGCTTCCAGTAGCTATTCCGATCGAGTTTTCCCGAATTATTGGGCTCGGATCCAAAATTTCACCACTTTTTATGATTTCTCGATTTTGGTGATTTTCCCTAGTGGTACCCCTAGGGAAATCCGTAAAAATTCGTCGGATTCCGACGGTGCCAATTCTCGACGCGTTGTGACCGGCAAGCTTCCAGTAGCTATTCCGATCGAGTTTTCCCGAATTATATGGCTCGGATCCAAAATTTCACCACTTTTTACGATTTCTCGATTTTGGTGATTTTCCCTAGTGATATACCCCTAGGGAAATCCGTAAAAATTCGACGGATTCCGACGGAGCCAATTCTCGACGCCTTGTGACCGGGAAGCTTCCAGTAGCTATTGCGATCGAGTTTTCCCAAATTATTGGGCTCGGATCCAAAATTTCACCACTTTTTACGATTTCTCGATTTTTGTGATTTTCCCTAGTGGTACCCCTAGGGAAATCCGTAAAAATTCCGACGGAGCCAATTCTCGACGCGTTGTGACCGGCAAGCTTCCAGTAGCTATTCCGATCGAGTTTTCCCGAATTATTGGGCTCGGATCCAAAATTTCACCACTTTTTTTGATTTCTCGATTTTGGTGATTTTCCCTAGTGGTACCCCTAGGGAAATCCGTAAAAATTCGTCGGATTCCGACGGTGCCAATTCTCGACGCGTTGTGACCGGCAAGCTTCCA